>CM060109.1:29533891-31933891 GCA_030522415.1 Channallabes apus | reverse complement strand
TCCAAACACCGCGAGATTTGGTCAATTAAGCTGTTGGCGCGATGGGCATATTTATATTTTTTCAGAGTAATTGGTAGGTGGTAGTTCAAATATCTGGATACAGGTAAACATTTAATCCAAGCAAGAAAAGCCTGTGTTAACTAACTGAGCAGCTCAGCAGAAAGCGTCACCTCGACAACACTACCAATGTGTCGGTAATTAGGTTGCCTGAAGCGCGACGGTTTTTACCGCTTTCCGGCAGATGTCTCGCTGCTTTCGGAGTCGCTGGAGTCGCTGGCCCTCGGTGCGAAAGCACTGGCGGTACTCATCGTGCTCCACGCGTCCGGGCTCTCAGGCTGCTGACTCGCCAGCCGGCCGTAACAGTCCCGAGTAGGCACTGGAATAAACACCCGGACTGGTTTAGGGAAAAATTCAGGCTACATACAAACAACATGCTACTGCACTAGTCTGACACTAATAGAAATTAATGCAAACGTTGCATGGAATAAATGAAGGCGGAACATATGTTTCACAACACAAGGCATTTAATGTGTCCGTGGTGTTTTCACAGTTCCTTTATTATAGGTAACAAAATGTGTGTACAGAGTCAGCCCAAAAATGTATATACACCATAGCAAAAGTAAAACTTGCATAAATATTTTAATAGTTACATTTATTCCTATACGTTATATACTGTATATATCAAGATTTTTGTTTCTTTCTACATTGTAAAACAATGCTAAAGGCATCCAAAATATACAATAATCTCCTTTGAACAATTGACATTGAGACTGATATGCTCTGTAAAGTCTTCATAATGGCTTTAATGTGAGATGCTGTTAATTGGTGGTAATTCTAAATTAACTTATACTCCGCAGCAGAGGTAAGTTTTGGTCTTGCTTTCATGTGATGTTCTTCATGAGAGCCAGCTTCCTCATGGTGCTTGATGGGTTTTGTAAATGCACTTGACAATACTGTTCTTGAAATAACTATTCCAAAACAGCTGACCTTCATATCTTAAATTAACAACGGAATGTTGTTGTTGATCATTAATTCCCTAATGCCACGTGTGATATTTAATCGTTTTGAGAGAGAGAAAAATCAGTATTGTTCTAAAATATAGAAAATAAATCCAAACTTCTGTGTGGTGCTGTATACATACACACACCTGGACGAAATATACATTACACGTGGCGTTATCTAACTGCTTAAGTTCATCGTGAATGAGACGATTTACTGACAATCACGTAGAGGACGTTTTGAAAATAAAGTTTTTGGAGGAAACCTTTCTCGTATGTATGAAGACTTTCTGGGACACCCTGTACATAGTGTCATTAGCATTTGCGTTTTAACACTTTCAGCTCTTCAACACTGCATTCAGCTAAAGCCAATGTGTCATTTTTGTGGTCAGAATTCTGGTGATTTTGTCTGTTTTTGAACTGATGCATTATTACAAGATAAACCACATTTTATTTCCAGCCCTTCCGATATTTTTCAGAGAAAATCTCCTTTTGTATTTCTACCCAGAAACGGTGCAGGGTAGAAAGTTTTGTACTCAATGTTGTTTAAATGTTAAACGTGTTCCAGATAACAGTGCAATACACTGTGAACTATCAATCACGCTCATATAGTCATAAAAGAGAAGGATTTACGATATTCTAAACAATCTAACGGAGAACATAATCCTCCCAGAAGTAGTGTCCATGTTTCCTCATCCTTACCGGTAAGGAAAGTTTCCCTGCAGTTTGCTCCGGTGTGCACGCGCAGTCGGGTGGAGGGCCTCTCCGGCGTGGACACCGAGCTTTTAGCGCTCGGTAAGAACGTGGAGCAGGTGTCCAAATCCCCACAAACATGCTCATGAGTGTATGTGATGTTGGCTTTAGAAGGCGTGCAGCCCATCCCTAGTACTCTTACAGATCACCTCTCAGCAGGGACATCAGGGTAGAGACTAAATCAGCTGCTGCTCACACGCGGGGACGGAACTGAAAAGTCATGATGGGAGATTTCAGAAAGGGGGCGTCTTTATTGAGGACTGAGTGGCGTGGAAAAAAAACTCCACCCAAAAGATAAATCAAAATATCTTTGAGATCTTATAAAATGCCTATTATTTATTAAAATAGTTGAAAAGTCCAAATCTGACATTAGATGATTCAGATCTAGTACAGAATTCTGTTTTTGTTAAACAACTAACTAATAAAACCTTCATTAACACCTTAATCCTGTTCAGGATCACACTGGATCTGTAACCTACCCTGGTTAACTCTGGGCACTGAAGACTTCACCAGTGCATTAGAGAGCGCCTTGACACCCACACATAATACACAATTTATTGCATACGGACTACCTGCATGTTTTTGAAAGTGGGGAGGAAGCCTGGCCCAGTGTAGCAGAATTCCAGCAAAATATTTTCATCTGCAACAGCTAATCTTTCCATTAATAGGTTTTATGACAATGACTTAATAAAGCATAAAAAAACACCAGTGACAATGTGTAAAAATATTGACATAGGGTTTATTATCTGAAGTGTTTTTAACCCCTTTGAAATCTTTTTGCATTCAGCTCAGCATATTTATTAGTAGTAAAAATCCACATGGGTGCAAAATACAAAGTCACCATAGATTTTGACGGTTCACGTGAGGTCTTCCTCAGAGCAGCTCGGTCATTTGCAAATACTTATTTCTTGCTAGAACCCATCAGCCCTCCGGTTCTTCAGTCATCACGTGCTTGTGTCAGACATAGATGTCTCTAGCATAATGTCATTCTCGCGCAAGTCACATTCTAAGAGGAATCGCTGGAAGGCTTCGGCTGGCGGCGTCTCCAGGGACATGACGCTGGTCTCCTCCAGAGGCTGAGACTGATTCTCACTCTCTTCGGCTGAAGTGCTGAGTATCTTCTTTAGGGCTGTTGTGCTTGGGATCATCTTTACTTTGTCTTTGATATCTGTTCCTGTGCCAGAGGGGGAAAAAAAGAAAAAAATAGTTCAGAGCACACCAATACATAACTTAAGTGCAGTGAAGTAGATTAACTTACCTATATATGCATCGGAGTCGCCAATATACATCTCAATGCAGTGGCCAAGCATTGTAACAGAAAACGTGTCATCCCTTTTCAGACCAAGCGCCTGCAAACGAATCATAATGGCACTTTAATACTGAAAATATTAAACTTTAAGCCTTGAATGATAAGAACAGTTGCAAGTAAAAGGGCAAATAGATCACCTACAGTGTGAAAATAGTCAATGGCACTTTCAAAGTCGCCCATGAGGCTGTGCACGTAACCGATAGCTGAGTAAGTAGACGCATGCTGGGGCACAAGGACTAGAGCCTGCCGATGGTATTCCAGAGCTTGCTCATACTTCCTGGAAACATAAAAGGTAATAAAACTGTGATATAATACTTGTTTTTTCGTATTATTGTTATTATTATTATTATTAGAAATTACCAAAATGCGTTATTTATACATTGAGTAGAACCAATAGCGATGATGTGTAGATTGTTTTACAAGTGGTCATTTATCCTAGAGGCAAATATATGCATTTAAAAAGAGAACAATAATTAACTGCAGTTCTTCTTTTGCTGTTTTCTCAACAATGATCACTGTCTACCTGCAAAAAAGCCTCAGAAAGCCTCACCCAAATTAAACACTTGGAGAAATTGGGCTCATGGCGAGCATGGGTTCCAAGTATGAACTGTAAGTGGAAATTAATTATTCATTGTGCACAGTAATGATCATCAAGATTTACATAGTGCAATATTCTATTTATGCAGAGAGACAGGAGGAGGACACAGAGAATAAACAGCAGAAGTGTGATTCAATGTGCCCCATGCTCCAGAAAGCACTTCATTAAACACTAGCATGCCATAATTTCAGAAGCCTGTCCTTTTCTCGTAATTTCCTATTTGGAGTATCTCAGTGTGTGGTGCTTGGACATAATGCAGCCTATTGATGAGTTCTTTTGCAAAATAAAAACAGCGCCAGTCTAAGGGTTTGTAAACACAGATGAATTTGCAGTAATGAAGTAATCATGCATTATGTGGACAAAACAGAGGAAAAACATTTTTTTCAGTAAATATTTTAATTGAACTTACTTTAACTTTCGACACACATGACCCAGATTGTTTAATAATGGCTCCCATTTGTCTACTGTGACCTAAAGGAAAGGGGAAATGTTTTCTTTATTACAGCGTTGAACATTTACACCATATTACAATGCTCATAGAAATTTATTTTAAAAAAGTACCACCACCAAATACATTTTCTCATAGCAATGACAGCAATCTCATAGCAGTCTTAACCTCTGAGTCATAACCACTGACACTGAGCGACAGCACTGAGCCACAAAGAACCACATAAACATATAAATAATAACTGGGTATATACCTCATTGCCAATCGCCTTGATCTTATCCAATGCATCTAGAAACATCTTTTCTGCTGTCTTCCAACTGAAAAAATACAACTGATACATCAGTAATCACAGCTTTACAACAGAAACAAGCATGCAAATAAATGACCTTCATGTGGCTTGAACAAAGCCGACTTACTCTCCATTTTGGAAGGCCACCACGGCGACCTCATGGATGACAAAAGGGTCCTCTGGAGCAATGCTGAGAGCCTGGCTAAAAAAGCGTTCTGCTAACTTCGGATTGTTGGTAAGGCCGTATTCCAGGCCAATATATAACATGGGTAAGTGACACCTTGTAGAGGAACAGACAATATAACCATGTTTTATTTGCAAATTATTATAATATGGAAGTTGTATTTGTATTGTAAAAACCTGAAACATCTCTGCAACTACAGATGCACCTACCCTTTCATTAGCTGAGCTGCTGTGAAGTAAGCTGCCATGGCCTGATCATGCTCACTTTCCACTGCAAACGAATGGCCATATGCTATCCATGCTGGCCCATATGTGCGCTCCAGTGTGGTGGCCTTACTACAAGCCAAATAAAACATCAAACTGATTAACAGTGCTCTTTCATTACTATTAGCTCTTTTCATTATCACACTATCTAGATTTGAGGGCAGATTAATAGAGACTCATGTCTCTGCTTACATCAATGCCTGCATTCAGGTGCAGTTCTGACTTGCATTAAAACACTTTGGAAATTTATCAGGTGTAAGCAATTCATTAACTGACCCAAATAAGAAAACTCATAACCTAGTGTAGATATTTTGAAAACAAAAATAGTTAACGAACTCATGCAAGACTATTCAATAAACCTGCGATAAGCCTGTAGTTCTTCTTAAAGTGCTTAATAGTATACATTTTCAATTTGGAAAAGAGTTTAATAAATAATACAAAACCTTAAATTGCTTTAAAATATATCTCTATTTTCCATTTCTAGTGCCTATCTTATTATATGGAGCGATATCGCGGACAATATTCAAATGCAATTGTAAATTGCATTTGCAATTGCGTTTCCCATATGTGGACGCACAAACTGTGCCATAATTCAAATGCAATTGCAAACTTAGCATTACCGTTTGCTGATTCGCCTTTGCGAGCGCACACTGACTGCCAAATTTCAAATGAAAAAACAAAGTCCATTTGCATTTGTATTTCCCAGGTCTTACACGTCATGAACCTGTCATATTTAAATAGCAAAATCAATCACCACGTTTGCTTTTTCACTTTCTCTGCGCCGCGCGTCAAGCCGGCCAAAATTCAAATGCAATCGCTAATCCATTTGCAATTGCATTTCCAACACGTTACACAGAAACCTGTCAATCAGCGTCAGGGGCGGGTCTATACTGTGGGGCGGGATTGTATGGGGAGTGACGTCACTCGCATTCGCCGACCAAGAGGGGGATATTTGAGCACTGGAGGGGAACCGAGATTATCTCATTTGTTTATCAAGAAATAAACACACAAAAATGACAAATCGCATATTTTCTTGCTCCGGAGTGGACAGAGAAGTTTACAAATAAAAATATTTTTAGATCTTCTCCTGTTACAGCCTGCTGGAGCTAAATCTTTCAGAAACGCTGCGTACCGGTGTTATGCGCTAAAATGCCTCCCTGCCACTGATTGCCCCCCCCCCAACATAACCTCTATCAAATATTATATTACAACATAAATTAATAGGTTTATGATTTACAAATTGCACCAAACGAATTTGATTATAAAATAATCTATATATAAAAAAAATTAAAAAAAACACGTAGTATAGGGACAAAATATATTAATTATATATTTTTTTCATATACAACCCCTGGCAAAAATTATGGAATCACCCCTCTCAGAAGATGTTCATTCAAATGTTTAATTGTGTAGAAAAAAAAAACAAGCACATACATGCCACAAATCTATTTTCACTCAACAATCCAAACTTCTGGCTGTATAAAACACTTTAAAAAAAACAAAAAAAAAACAAAGAAAGATAACTATAGTCAACGACAACTGTTTTAACAACTCAAACAGAGGAAAAAAATATGGAATCACCAAATAAAAACACTACTTGTACTTTGTTGCACCACCTCTGGCTTTTATAACAGCTTGAATTCTCTGAGGCCTGGATTTAACTAATGTCAAACAGTATACTTCATCAGTCTGTCTCCAGCTTTGTCTTATTGCAGTTGCCAGATCAGCGTTGCAGGTTGGAGCCTTGTCGTGGACCATTTTCTTTCATTTCCACCACAGATTTTCAATTGGATTAAGGTCCGGACTATTTGCAGGCCATGCCATTGACATTATATGTATTTCCTGTAGGAATGTTTTCACAGATTTTGCCCTATGGCATTATCATCCTGAAAAATGATGCTACCATCACCAAACATCCTTTCAATTGATGGAATAAGAAAAGTGTCCAAAATCTCAACATAAACTTGTGCATTTATAGAAGATTTGTAATGACTGTCATGTCTTCCATACCTTTACCTGACATACAACCCCATATCAATAATGATTGTGGAAATTTGCATGTTTTCTTCAGGCAGTTGTCTTTATAGATTTCATTGGAACGGCACCAAACAAAAGTTCCAGCATCATCACCCTGCCCAATGCAGATTCGTGATTCATCACTGAATCTAACTCTCATCCAGTCATCCGCAGTCCAAGATTGTCTTTCTTTAGCCCACTGAAACCTTGGTTTTTTTTCTGTTTAGATGTTAATGATGGTTTTCTTTTGGCTTTTCTGTATGTAAATCCCATTTCTTTTAGGCGATTTCTTACTGTCCGGTCACAGACATTGACTCCACTTTCTGCCCATTTGTTCCTCATTTGTTTTGTTGTGCATTTTCTGTTTTCAAGGCATATTGCTTTAAGTTTTCTGTCTTGGCTCTTTGATGTCTTTCTTGGTCTACCAGTACGCTTCCCTTTTACAACCTTTCCATTTGATTTGTACTTGGTCCAGATTTTAGACACAGCTGACTGGGAACAACCAACATCTTTTGCAACATTCCATGAAGATTTACCTTCTTCAAGAAGTTTGATAATAAGTGTTTTATACAGCCAGAAGTTTGGATTGTTGAGTGAAAATAGTTTTGTGGCATGTATGTGCTTGTTTTTTTTTTTATACACAATTAAACATTTGAATGAACATCTTCTGAGAGGGTGATTCCAGAATTTTTGCCAGGGGTTATACATGTATATTTTTATATTTCTTATTTATAATAAAAATCGCTTCATGTAATTTTTCATCATAAACAATATTTGTTTAGTGTAAACATTTTTGTATTACATGACAAACCCCTGCAAAATAAATGTGCCACAAAATAAACATTATATGAGAATTTGTATTATGTGTCTTAATTTCCATGTCACGTGCTTAGGGTTAATTATAATAGTAATAATATATTTGATAATACTCATATATTATATTTGATAATAATAATATGAATTTTTGATTGTGATGTCCTCATATATTTGACAGAGATTTTGTGGGGGTGCAATCAGTGGCAGGGAGGCATTTTAGCGCATAACACCGGTACGCAGCGTTTCTGAAAGATTTAGCTCCAGCAGGCTGTAACAGGAGAAGATCTAAAAATATTTTTATTTGTAAAAACTTCTCTGTCCACTCCGGAGCAAGAAAATATGCAATTTTTCATTTTTGTGTGTTTATTTCTTGATAAACAAATGAGATAATCTCGGTTCCCCTCCAGTGCTCAAATATCCCCCTCTTGGTCGGCGAATGCGAGTGACGTCACTCCCCATACAATCCCGCCCCACAGTATAGACCCGCCCCTGACGCTGATTGACAGGTTTCTGTGTAACGTGTTGGAAATGCAATTGCAAATGGATTAGCGATTGCATTTGAATTTTGGCCGGCTTGACGCGCGGCGCAGAGAAAGTGAAAAAGCAAACGTGGTGATTGATTTTGCTATTTAAATATGACAGGTTCATGACGTGTAAGACCTGGGAAATACAAATGCAAATGGACTTTGTTCTTTCATTTGAAATTTGGCAGTCAGTGTGCGCTCGCAAAGGCGAATCAGCAAACGGTAATGCTAAGTTTGCAATTGCATTTGAATTATGGCACAGTTTGTGCGTCCACATATGGGAAACTCAATTTGCAATTGCATTTGAATATTGTCCGCGATATCGTTCCATATTATTACTATAAATCAGTAAAATACATTTTATTTAGAGAACAGCCTCAATTAATGCCAAATTGTTGGCTCATAAACATGCTTAAATGGCCGAGACAGTATCTGAGTTTGACACCTTTAGTCTTACCTAAGGTACCGCCGTGCGTGTTCATTTTTGTGCCCAACCATCAGATAGTAACATCCAACAGCAAACCATGAAACCTGGATAACATTTAGAACGCAGAATATTAGGAAATGGAAAACAAATCAACAGTGTACTCTGTGCATGAGTGATGTCCATAATGCACTCACTGGGTTATTGGGGTATAAATCCACGAGTTTATGAGAAAGGTAAAACAATTCTGCAAATATTAAAGAAAATCAAAGTTAAACTATAAAAGATTTTTTTAAGCGGAAATGTAAAATGAGGTGATTTACTGTCCTACCGTTTGCTTTGCTTAGCTCCACTAGAGTTCCAATATGCACTGGTAAACAATTAGCATGAAATGGGTCTTTGACCATTACCCTGGCAAAAAAATAATAATAATTTAAACACACACACTAAACACTAAGTGCTCATGATTAATAAAGCGGGGTACATAAATCATCACTTTTAACTTCATATTTATCTCATCAGATCTTGTGCGGTTTTGATTGAGGAGGAAGGCCATGTCAGCAAAAAATAAGATAGCATCTCTTTTTACTATATTTATAGTTGTGTGTGCGTGACTTGTACTGGGTTTCAAATTGATCTAATAAAGCAGGTAGGAAAATAAGCAAATGAATAAATGTTTAGTTATATTTTCATGGACTTTGTCACGATCATTGCTTTTACTTTGCAGATATTTAGATACTCTGTGCCCACCTCTTATATTGTGCCAGTCAAATTAACATGCTCACTACATAGAATTTGTAAGTGAATCAGACGAGAAAATATCTAATTCTGGCTAAATTCCTTCCAGGGTTTCAAGCCAATGTTGTGTTGGGGAATCACAATTGTCAGTGTTAACTTTCAAGTATTACGATGTAGTCCATAACACTGCCAGATTTCCTGAGTCATAATGGTTATTACATGCAAATAAGGGAAACATCCTTTTATGTATTGCCAACGTTGAACTTCTCCATAAGCTATCCAGTTTAAATTTCTTGAGGATATGTGACCTTTTTAGACAAGTGATTTGTTTTTTATAAAACAGGAGTTCAAACCGTTTTTTTTGGCTCGTTTATCAAATTCTTTGATATTTCGATACTTAACACTTTAAATGTAGAAAACTCTCTACTAGTTAAGATAGAAGACATGACATAAAACAATACTTATAGAAGAGAGTAATGGCTTATAAACAAAGATTACTTACATGGACGTGAGTGTGTAGCACATCTTAAAGTCACAGTTGTAATAATGTCGCTCTGCGAGAAAGACAACTACATCCAAATTGTCCTGAAGTCCATTCACTATGTCGGGTACCACTATTTCACTAGGCTTGTTATACTATTAGAGTGATGCAGAGAAGAATATCAATCAGTAACTGGAATGTTGTTGCTCATAGTGATGAAATAACATTCAATAGTAAATATAAAAAACTAATTAATCAATAAAAAAAATCTTCACCTTCTTTAACTTATTTTCATAAAGGAAGTGTAGTAGCTCCTCTTCCTCCTCAGTACATTGTTGCCTAAAAGGAAGGGAATCCAAGAAATCCCTTTCTGCAGTGAGAAGACAAATAAAAATTATTTCACACCTTTGAACTGTTTCTGTGAAATACATTCAAGAAAATCAGTACACTACAGTCAGCTTGAATATAATAGATGATTAGCAAGTGCCTGTCTCACCCTCTTGAGCAGTTAGCATGTGATGGGAAGTTAAAAGGTCAAAGGCTTCAAAGCAGTAGACATCCAATTTCAAGGCCTCTTTGTAGCTCGATGTGGCTAGAGGCCTGTTGTCCATAGCATCATAGATCTTTCCCCGTAGGAGGCAGATAGAACTGCTGATCTAAGAGAGAAAACCACAGGGAGTCAGAACCACTGAAGCACTATGGCCTTCAAATATTAATCAATCCAGTGTAACCGAGGTCACTACAATGGAAACAGGGCACTGTGAGCAATAAAAAGCAAGCACTCATTCTCAAACCCAATAAAGAATTAAAAAAAAATGTTTGTCTGTTAAACTATATATACAGTGGCTTGCAAAAGTTTTCGGCCCTCTTGAACTTTTCCACATTTTGTCACATTACAGCCACAAACATGAATCAATTTTATTGGAATTTCACGTGAAAGACCAATACAAAGTGGTGTACACGTGAGAAGTGGAACGAAAATCATACATGATTCCAAAATTTTTTTTACAAATAAATAACTGAAAAGTGGGGTGTGCATTAGGGCTGGGCGATATGGCAAAAAAAGTAATCTCGATAATTTTTGGCTCATATTGAACGATAACGATATATATTTCGATATAAGCTGTTAATGCTGCCAGCTTTAAAAGAGAATCCCAACAATGACTGAAGCCACAAAAATTAAAGGGTTCATTAAATTACATTTTAAAGTATAGTTTATTAACAAAAACAGATGACAGATTTGGCCTTAAAAATTAAGATACTATAGGCACATGCTCAGAATCTTTACAAGGCAAAGATTTAAATAATAAATAAATAAATAAATGTTGGGGAAGATAAAAAGTATCTTGTGATGATATATTACAATGTTTTGAGATTTTTAAACAATAATGAGAAACAACATTTATACCACACACACTAGGGCTGTCTTTTTATCCCACAATTCAGAGTTAAATGAAGGCTATTTCACACTGCCCCAATAAACTGACATAATGGCTTAATGCAATGACAACAAAAATGGAATGAATTATGCAGCTATCAATCTGGGCCAGGGCAATTTCACTTTTACTATTTGCTTGGCCAGAATGGTTTAAGCCACCAAAATAACGTTTTATTGATAAACTGCGCAGCTTTCGCCAACGTGAACACTCCCGTTAGTAACGAGGAGAATAAGGAGGTAAACTTCAGCCGCAGAATGAGACGCTGCGCAATAAGAAGTCAAACGAATCGGAAGCTGCGAATAAGGAGCTAACTTCAGCTTCGTGTGCTTAGGGGCATCATATCTTTCACTAATCCTTGCTCCTTTTGGAACACCTTTCATAAGGTATAATGGCCACGAAAGACGACACGATCGGGCCGATGACAACATGAAACGACGTGAAAATGCGGGCCGAAAGTTAGATTCACATTCGTCGCTGCTTCCACTCATTTTTTTTTTTGGCGTCATGGTGTCAAGTTTGCTTCGCAAAGTGCAGTAGGAAATTAACTTTGACCTGCACGGCATGGCACGCGCAAGCTGCACGCTGATTGGTTGTTGTCGTATTGTTCTGCTGTGTGATTGGCTCTTAGATTAATCTATATCGAGCAAAAAATTTCTAGAGCTTTTCATCATTTTTAAAAACAAATAAATCGCGATTCGATATGATATCGTTTATCGGCCCAGCCCTAGTGTGCGTAATTATTCAGCTCCCTGAGTCAATACTGCAACCACCTTTTGCTGCAATTACAGCTGCCAGTCTTTTGGGGTATGTCTCTACCAGCTTTGCACATCTAGAGACTGAAATCCTTGCCCATTATTCTTTGCAAAACAGTTCCAGCTCAGTCAGATTAGATGGACAGTGTTTGTGAACAGCAGTTTTCAGATCTTGCCACAGATTCTCGATTGGATTAGATCTGAACTTTGACTGGGCCATTCTAACACATGGATATGTTTTGTTTTAAACCATTCCATTGTTGCCCTGGCTTTATGTTTAGGGTCGTTGTCCTGCTGGAAGGTGAACCTCCGCCCCAGTCTCAAGTCTTTTGCAGACTCCAAGAGGTTTTCTTCCAAGATTGCCCTGTATTTGGCTGCATCCATCTTCCCATCAACTCACAGCTTTCCTGTCCCTGCTGAAGAGAAGCACCCCAGAGCATGATGCTGCCACCACCATATTTGACAGTGGGGATGGTGTGTTCAGAGTAGGGCTGCACGATATTAGGAAAATATGCGATATTGTTGTTGAATATTGCGATAACGATATTTCTTGCGATATAACATTTCCCTAGAGAAATGCATTTTTTATTATTATTGTCTTTTTTTTTTTTATATGTAATGATCATACTAACATAAACAGGTAATAGATATTCGTCTGATGTAATTAAATCTAATTCAGGCTAAAAAGAAACAATATGTCAAGGATGTTGCAAATATTTAGACTTCAAAACACTATGAATGACCTCAGCAGATATTCTGGTTTGCTGTTACTATAAACCTGCCAACACAATATGAATTACTTTCAAACATTACTTTTTATTTACATGTAACCATACACTCATCAATAGTGTCTTAAAACAAGAGCTTTTAAACAAAATATTCTCTTTGGCTTGCCTGTTGTTTTTAAAAAAAATAAATATTATTAAACAAACAAAAAAAAATACTATTTGTACCTCACACACACGCACGCTCCGCGACTGGCACTAGGACCCGGAAGTAATGCGGGTGCGAACCCGGAAGAATAAGAGGAGTAAACAAAACCACCGCATAGAGCTTAGTCACTGTGTTCACGCATGTCGGTGCAGATTGTTTACTTTCTGATTCAAGTGTGTGTTTATAGGATGCAGGTTAAATTTGTGTTTTTCCCTTGCTCCCCTTCTGTGAGAGTCCTAGACTAATTCGCGTGGTTATCCTGCCTACTCGCCTTGTGTGTGTGTGTCTATATATATATATATATATATATATATATATATATATATATATATATATATATATATACACATACACACAAAAAGCTGGTATAAACATAGTAAGGGCCCATCTGATTGGTCAAATTTGGACACACAAATGCTTGGCACATAAAGTATTTATCGCAACTCTTTGCGATATGGTTATCGCTAGGGTTGTGTACCGAACACCGGTGCCAAGACGGCACCGGTACCTATAGAACCGGTATGTACCGGCGCGAAACAGAATGCGAATTTCGGTGCCTCATTTCGGTGCCACTTAAATGCCTGAACTGTCGATTGAAATATTTGTTCTCTAGATTCATATATTTTTGTAGATTAATAGTTTATTAGATTAAATTAAAGAAATTAAAAGCACAAATCATCCGGAAATGAGAGACCATCCGACATGCGCGTGAATGCAGTAACTAACGTTACACTCGCTCTGACGGCAGCAGGCGGTCTACCGAAAGCTTAGCATGCTAAACAACTTTCGTTAAAATGCCTAAAACTAAACGGTCGAAAGTGTGGCTGTATTTCACAAGAAAGGATTCCGACACCGCGACGTGCAGCAAATGTTTTACAGCAGTTGCGTGTAAAGGCGGAAACATGTCAAATCTAATGAAACATTCGAGGGCAGACGGAATAAACTTAAAAGCAGAGGGAGGCACCGTGTTTTCTTGTGGACAACAGCTGGCGCTATCAGTGTGGACGACCCTCAGTCCCAGTCACACCAACCGTAGCAAAAAGGAGTCACTGATTATGATGCCGACAGCAGACTTTCCGCGGGTTAGTAGTAGGATAATGTAATGTTAATAGCAAAATGCAAATTCATGCTAACAAATAGACGAACGATTTGTAAAAAACTAATGTAACATGGATTCTGTTTATAATTATGGCTTTCCAGCTAGTACTAGTAGTACTACAACAGTGACCCCATTTACCATTGAAAAAAAGGCTATGCATGTCCTGTGCAGGGCAATAAGTCAGGAAAGGCGTCATATTTTGCCAGAAAAGGCAAATATGGTGACATTTCTGCAAAAGAATTGCTAAAATTTGAAGCTTACTGTTATGTCCCCTGGTGTATTTGTTTGTTTTTATGATATTTTGTTTCTTCCTATATGGTATCTGTCTCTGTTCTCTTTTTTTTAAGAAGCACAGGATCAGCTGTTTGGTTGTCCGGGGTTCGCCAATCCTCCAATGACGGTGGACCTGTCGTCATAAAAGAGGCGGGGCTCCCTTGACTTGCGTCAGTCGTCTTGCTTTTCGGCTAGCGGGCGACTGTCCCTTTTTTTTGTGTCGACTACACACTTGTGTGTTAAGCTGTGCTGGGTGTAGATTGTTTAAGTCTAGTTGATGTATCTACTTGTTTGATCGGGTCTGCATTTTGGTAAATGTGCACACATCTGCGAATTAAACCCAGAGAAAGGAGATAGGTGTATTGGAAGCGTAATGATAACCTGCTGGTGTTAAGGGTAGTTAGGGAGTGACAATCCCCTATGTACTTTTGTTTCTTAGCTAAGAGTAGCCTTAGTATGGGTGCCGCATGCGCCGAAGCTTTCGGATTTATTTTCCACATTTTTTGTTTGGCAGTTAGATTATTTGGGTTGGGATTTAGCTGTTAGCTCCCATTTTGCTTTTGATGTTTTCTTTCTTTTGGTGTCACTCAACATCTCCTTTTCTCCTTATTTTACCTTGTTTACTCTTTAAAAAATTGGCTACAAAAATAAACTCTTTTGTTATTGTTCTTCCCCTGCCTCACGGATTTTCCTTCATTGGTTTGCCCCAGAGGCAATGCATCTCACTTAAATGTTACAGACCATCCCCAACAACATCTAACACATAACACTTACATATTCATATATATACTTTAAACTTTTAATATATTGTTCAATTTTAAGCATAACATTTTTTGTTCAATAAAAATAAATTCTTGAGTCATCCACTATAATTTTGTGGCTTAAAAGTATCGGTTCAGGCACCGTTTTGGCACCGGTACCGTTTTCAAAGTATCGATTTGGCACCGGTATCGAAAAAAAACCAAACGATACCCAACCCTAGTTATCGCGCATGCCATTATCGCGATAACGATATTTTTTCGATATATCGTGCAGCCCTAGTTCAGAGTGATGTGCAGTGTTAGTTTTCCGCCACACATAGAGTTTTGCATTTTGGCCAAAAAGTTCCATTTTGGTCTCATCTGACCAGAGCACCTCCTTCCACATGTTTGCTGTGCAAATGGGACTTCTTCTGGTTTTCTGTTAACAATGGCTTTCTTCTTGCCACTCTCCATAAAGGACAGTGTGCAGTGCACGACTAATAGTTGTCCTATGGACAGATGGACAGATACCATGGGCCTCTTGGCTGCATTTCTGATCAGCGTTCTCCTTGTTCGGCCTGTGAGTTTAGGTGGACGGCCTTGTCTTGGTAGGTTTACAATTGTGCCATACTCCTTCCATTTCTGAATGATTGCTTGAACAGTGCTCCGTGGGATGTTCAAGGCTTTGTAAATCTTTTTGTAGCCTAAGCCTGCTTTAAATTTCTCAATAACTTTATCCCTGACCTGTCTGGTGTGTTCTTTGGACTTCATGGTGTTGTTGCTCCCAATATACTCTTGGACAACCTCTGAGGCCCTCACAGAGCAGCTGTATTTGTACTGACATTAGATTACACACAGGTGCACTCTATTTAGTCATTAGCACTCATCAGGCAATGTCTATGGGCAACTAACTGCACTCAGACCAAAGTGGGCTGAATAATTTCACACCCCCCACCTTTCAGTTATTTATTTGTAAAAAATGTTTGGAATCATGTATAATTTTCATTCCACTTCTCACGTGTACACCACTTTGTATTGGTCTTTCACGTGGAATTCCAATAAAATTGATTCATGTTTGTGGCTGTAATGTGACAAAATGTGGAAAAGTTCAAGGGGGTCGAATACTTTTGCAAGCCACTGTATTTTGTATTTTTATATATATATATATATATATATATATATATATATATATATATATATATATATATATATATATATACACATATACACACACTTTTTTCTGTTATTTGAAATATTACAGATAGAGGATTACAGGTAACGTGCAAATTTTTTGTCTTATTGAATTTCAAAAGAAAGAAGAAACTAGTATGAAAATGAACAAATTATAAAAGCCATGACTATAAATGTTTCAAAAGTACAGTTCTATGCAAAACTCCATAGACTCTATATTATCTTTAGTACACATTTTGTTATACATGTCTGCAAAACCATTCGCTATTTCTAAACAGAACTTAAACTTTACAGAAGAATATTAGACAAAGTTACCAGAACTCATTCTGAAGCTCACTCAAAACCTAACAACGGTTTTACATACAGTTGTGCAAAGGCTTTGGGCAGATACAAACAAAATGCCATAAGCAAAGATGCTTTTAAAAACATTTCTACAATAAAGAACCATCTATAAAAAGTAGTAATGAGTACTAAATAAAATGAACACGGGCGATTACTCAGTAATCAGTAGTGTTAGATACTAGATATGGATTTGTGCAGTTGGATAAGCAAAACAACTTGGAGGCTTTACTTAGTGTGCTGGAGAATATGCCAGAGTCTGTCAAACTTTGTCAAACATGCTCCTTTCTATTTTCATGCAAACCCCAGGAGCCTACATTAGGTTTGTTTTTGTTTCCTTCTAAAAACTGGTCTATCATGCAATATATTTTTAATGTTAAACAAAAATATTTGTTTAACATTATTTTTAACATATATGTTAGGAAATAGTGATTTTTTTGTAAATGACATAATACACATGGACATAAAACAAAAATTGTACTCAAGATAATATGGTGCCTATGACCTTTTTTGGACAGTAATGCATGCTCTTTAATAAAGAAAAACGGGAATTTGTAACCTACTGTTGTGGCATAGGATGCCTAAAATGTATAATTTTCCTACAACAGCAGCCTACAGTGTTTTATTCTTTACATATTACACATTGCAGCTTTAAATATTTATAAGAAGAGAAAAGGTGCTCACAGAAGATGGTGACATTTCCCATTCTTTGGCATTTTCTCTTGTGCCACTCTCCTCCTTTAGACCTTTATCCAGTAACTTTTTGCTTGTTGGTTCTTCTGTGTCCAGTATGTCAAGGGCCTGCTGGTACTCTTTGGCAGCATACTGTAAAGAAAAAGAATCAAAATCTTGACACGTGTTTCAGAAAGTATGTATTATCTAATAACTGAAATCGCACACTATGCATTCTATATGGCTAAAGGTTTGTAGATACTAGACCATTATACCCACATTTTAGATTTAGTCCCTCTTTGCTGTTATGATAACTTGCAGTATTCTGGGATGGGTTTCTACCAGATGTTGCTAGGTTGTTGGATTTTTGCCCATTCAGCCATTAGAGCATGACCGAGGTCAGCCACTGATGTAAAGAAAGGAGGCCTGGAGCACATCGGGTGTCCAAATTCATCCAGAGGTGTTGAGTGGGGATGAGGTCAGGGCTTTGTGCTGATCACTCATGTTCTTCTATGCCACATTGGGAAATCATGTCTTAATCATGCACAATGGCATTGTCCTTCTACTTCCAGTGAATGGAAATCGTAATGCCACAGCATACAACTTATATAATTGTGTTCTTCCAATTTTGGGCAATTAGTAAGGTATCTACAAACTTTTTACCATTTAGCATATGTTTAGTCTAAATGTCTTGTTATACTTACGTGGCACCTTGCAGCAAGATACTGACAGGCTCCATACAACTAAGAAACAAAATTCAAATTTCAGACTTGATGGACATAGAAAAGCGTTACAATGGTGGCAATTACACTGGTTTATGCAACATTCCATCGAACAGGGTTGCCATTTTCCCAACTGATTCGATTGGCTGGTGGCAGCCAGCAACCCACAAATAAGTACAAGCTTACCTTGTCAAGTTTGCGAGACCTTAGAGCATGAGAGGCTCTGTGATACTGGGATGTAAGATAAAGGCACTGTGCTAGCCAGTATATGTCTTGAGGATCCTCTGATAGGAATTAAAAGAAAAATGAAATTAGAAAATGTGGTCCCACAAGCTGAACTCATCTGTAAGTTTGTCGTGGCTATACGTTAGTGAAGCAGACTGGTTATTGTAGTCTAACACAATGCTGACACTCACCATGTGATAAAGATGACACTTTGTCAGCCCAAAAGAGAGCACTTTGATATTGTTGCTGCAAAAAAATTATTATAATAATTACTTTATCATTTTTAAATCATTAGGGAAATGATTAAAAGTATGTTTAGGCATCTCAAAGCATCAATATGTAGTTATTGTTTAATTTTTAATTAAACTGTTATCGAGTTACTACAAAAACTCAATTCAAGTTTGAGCAACGCCTTTCTTTGCACTCTAACTAACGTTAGCCACAAAATGCAATCTAGCTTCAAATATTTATCATTTTTTTAAATTCCATGACAGGTCTTGGTGTCTGGATGCATTTGTTTGTGTGTTGTAATCACTCACAGCATCCTCCTAGTCTCCGTTTATTAAACACGCTGCCTACACAGATCAGTCACTGGCTAACGGCTTAGCTGTCTAGCGGCTAAAAGAAGACACATCCGGCTGTACAAGTTTCTTTTACCTGATCGATGTAGTGCCGCACACGCTTCCGGAGTCTGTCTAGATTCATAGCGATTGTCGGGTTTCTCAAACACAACAAGGTGACATTATATATTTACGTTGTTGTGAATGAAAATGTACCACACTGTCAGAAGTTAGCCGAATGCAGCTATCCAAATAAAGACTAAAACCCGCGGTTAGCATAAACTTGGTGTAACACCGACAAATTCCCCGGGAACATCGACGCTTCAAGAAATGTTCCTAGCTGTGGATATACTGTACACACGAGCTGTGCAGCAAAATAAATTAAAATAAAAACTATTTGGGACAGTTCATAAATCATGAAGTCTGTCGTGTTTCAGTTGTAATCGGGACTTTTAGTTATGTTTCAGATAGAAATCAGTGTGATTCAGGAAATTATCCAAAAAATGTGCAATAATTCCCATATGCCACAAAATTCCTCATCATACAACATGCTCTTCTTAAAATACAATGATTTTATTACAGATATGCTTCAAGAATGCGAAAGAATATAATGCAAAAATTATGAAGATAACTTCCTGAGTTTAATTGTGGCAACATTTATATAATATATAATATTTAGTATGATGCAAGTTAGTTTGATAGCATCGCTGTAACTAGGGTTTCTTCATGACTACCTTATAGTTAGTTTTAGTTTTAATATAATTTAATTATTTTCAGAAAAACCCTACTTACTGAGACAGAGATATAAAATAACAGTTAATAACAGGCACATTTATTAAACAACACATAGTATCCGTCTAAGTGCAAATTAATGGACGGATTCCACATTGTATTTAATGCACCATAGTATTGTTCAATCCCCCACTATGGAGAATGTAATAAACTGGACAAGCTCATAATGAAATCTGAATCGTAATGGCTGCAAGTCTCTGAGTCCTCCCTTGTGGCCAAGACCTTAAGCTTAAACTCAAACTCAAAACTTACATGCACTGTAAGCCTACTGTACATGCACAAAATACGCTGCATATTCAGTTTTAATTGTGCAGAATCATACTGGGTACGTTAAGGGTACAAGTTTACCAGAAAGGCCAAAATAAACGTGATGTTACAGAGAAGCCGCAAAGTGAACATTCCTCAACTCTGAAAACTTTCACTGATGGAAGTCTTAGCCACAAAGTGCTAAGATTGGAGACTCTTTACATAAGTGTTGAACTTCAGTGGAATGGAAAACTCTCCAAAGTTGCTTCTCTAACAGCGAAACTATGAGATTCCTTGTTGGCTAATTTCTATCATGATTTCTCAAGAACAAGTTAAATTAAATGTTTGTAAGATTTCTATGGAACTAGTAACATGTGATCACAGCAAGGACGAATGTCTGAAATAATATTTATAATAGCTTCCTCCCAGTTTGACAGCTATGTCAGCGAATTTGTAACAATAAGCACCAATGAAGGCAGATGGTGGTGAAGGCATCGCCTACTCTTTAAAACCATTGCTATTTTTAAATCACGTTTCTTCTTTTGTAGATTTGCTATTGTATTACATCAACATAAGTTAGTCTTATAAAATGAAAATGTGATATTGTATGGATTATGTAATAGAAAAATACGGTATGTTGACCCTGATTTTAATATACTGTATTAATGAATTATGATATAAAAACATGCAGGTGGCATGGTGATGTAATTGTTATCACTGTGCTTAATGGGTTTTCTCCAAATACCCAGATTTCCTCCCACAGTCCAAAGAAATGCAGATTAGTTTAACTGGCTTTCTGAAATTGCCCAAAGTGTGTTTATGTGTGCACATGCCATAGGGTGGACTGGCAACCTGTCCAAGGTATACCCTGCCTTGTGCTTAAAGTCTTCTGTAATAGGCCCCAGGTCTGTAAAGGTTAAGCTGTATATTTTTAATCTAAATGATAAACATTAATTTAAGTAATCTTTAAGATGATAGCACAACCCATTCCATCATAAATCATGACATGACATAACTTCATCATCTTTATATATGGAAGTATAATAGTGCCAAAATTCCAGGTTAATAGCAAGGTTGAATTACATGAACTGAAAAAAACGTGTTGCAATAAAAATGTTTGAATTTTTCTTCACTGCAATTTCATCTGGATTGAAAAAAATCCTTAGAGCATTTACAATGTTTGAAATTTTTGCCACTGCAATTTACTGTGGTTGTATATTTCAAGTGAAAATGTAATTCAAGCATTTAAAATTCAGTGCAAAAATATTCAAATTACTAAATTTCTGTTCAAAAATATTTTCAAGTGTTAAAAATACAATCTTTATTATTTTTCAATCTTACAAATTCAGGTAACAAAATTCAGGTTGTAAAAATTCAGGTAATAAAATTCAAGTTGCTAAAATTCAGGTAGTAAAATTCAGGTCTCCACATCCGGGATATCACAGGAAGAGCAGTGGAACGGAACGGAGCACTAAGGTTGCGTTGCCAGGTGCACAATAAACGGTTAAAATAACTCATCTGCCGTAAACGCTATATTAAATGCGCTCTTTCATTCACACGCGAGAGCGAGGATTATTGTTTTTTTTTTAGTACCTTGGTTTTTTTTCCCTTGCTCGTGATCACCACATTAGATATTTAAAAAGTTATTTTTCACAGGTTTCATGTTGAATGTCCTTCCTAAGCAACTAATCATATACACCTACTGTATAACATTTGTATATATCAATATTATTTATGTGCCATATTGTGAAGATCTCACTGCCTTCTATTAGTGAGTTGGAGGCTATGTTTTCATTATCTTCGATTCTGAAAAATGTTGCAATGGTAAGTCACATTGAGAAGTGCCATTGTACAGTAGGTCACACTATTGTTCAGTATTGTTCAGAAAACCGTGGAATGTTTTTTAACATTTGATTGATTTTTTAATTAATAATCTCTTAAATTCTTAATGATAATGAATGGATTATTTTTTCAGCTTTAACATCCATAGTTTAATTTAATGATTGGGGCATTGGAAGAAGTGCATCTTGTGAAAGATGTTTTGCTCTGTGTATTTATTCATTAAGTGATGTTATGAGTGTATTAAAAAATCGTCAGCACACTGAGTCTGGAGCCAGCAGTTAAAGTCATAACCTAGCCCGAAACAATGTTGCTGTAATTTTACTTCATTTACTGTATCTACTGAACCACAATATGGATTGAAAGATTACTGAGACAGCTGGGTTGGTGCCATCTAGTGGTAAAGTTATGTTATGATTTGTTTCAAAGAGAAATATTTGTATTCTAAATGTACAGTTCAGGCGACAGTGGTTAGTGGTTAGCACTGTCGCCTTGCACCTCCAGGGTCCGGGTTCGATTCCCTGGCACGATTCCTGTCTCTGTGTGCATGGAGTTTGCATGTTCTCCCCGTGCTTGGTGGGTTTCCTCCGGGTACTCCGGTTTCCTCCCACAGTCCAAAGATATGCAGGTTAGGCTAATTGGTGTTCCCAAATTGACCGTAGTGTGTGAATGTGCGTATGAGTGTGTGCCCTGCGATGGATTGGCACCCTGTCCAGGGTGTACCCCGCCTTGTGCCCTAAGCCTCCTGGGATAGGCTCCAGGTCCCCCGCAACCCTGAATAGAAGGATAAAGCGGTATAGAAGATGAATGAATGAATGTACAGTTCATAGCTAAATGTACGTGGAGACATGACAATCATGACAGAGCATTCCTTAAAATGGTGCAATCAGTACGTAGTTTTATAAAGTAGCCTTACAATTTCACAAACATGTTCCAGCATGACAATGTCCCTGTGCACGCGTGGGAAACAAACACATGGTGTGACTTAACTTAAAATAACTTGATTGTCCTTCAGGGCCCCGATTTCACCCAATTGGACACCTTTGGGATATAGTGGGACTCTGACTTCATGCCAGGCGTTCTCATATCAGTACCAGATTTCACTAATGATCGTGGAGCTGAATTCAAATCAAATCTTCCAGCTACCTGCTAAAATGTATAGTAAAAGTAATAAATTAAAGTAATTTATTTATTAAATTATTCGTATTCATGCCGTTTTTATTAATTTATTTACATAATTTATTAAAGGTAATTAATTTTTAAGTACTTTCATTTTAAATTAAATCTTTTACCACAAAGGTTGGAATAAATAAATCTCAAACTAACCTGGAGAGAGGGTTATATAATCAATATATTGGAACTGTTTGATTTCCTTTCTCTTCTCTTCAGGAATTGACTATAACTTGCTTAGAATAGTGAAAATGTTGGCCCTGTTGGAATCCTTTGCAAGTGATACCTTTGGTCATATAGTGCAAGTACTAGGACCCTTTCTTTCTGTATTTCAGACTCTCACACAGTAAATATGACTCTAGTTTTACATTCATATGTTTCTAAAGATTATATAATGTAAAATAATTCGTTCCGTCCTTCAATTACATGATCAGAATTATGGTGGATCTGTGAACGCATGGAGGTAGGAATATACTCTGGATGCAGTATTTGTCCAACTCAGGGCACCATTCACACACAAGTGTAATTTGATGTAGCCAATCCACCTACTAGCATGTTTCAGGAGGTTGGGGAATCAGAGAATGTTCCACAAATCATGAAAAACTACATACGACAGACAGTAATTCAAGCTCTGGACCCTGGAGCAATAAGGTGGTAATGCTACCTGATGTGGTGGTCACACAAAAACAGCAATATATCCTTGATCTTCAATATTAGGAAACCTGAAAACAGGTACATTGTCTACAAGATATTTAAACAAATAATGACATATTTATTACTAACAGCTAAGTCTTCTTATTGTCTTGTTTTCTATTTAAATATGCACATGAGGAATAAAATAAGGCTTTTTCTTATTAAAAAGTAAAAAAAAAAACCTTAAGTACTAAAAGGAGAAATCCAGATTACATTGAGGCAATAATTTATTTTATAACATAATTCTGGCATCTGGTAAACAAAACTGAGAAACACTGAATGGCATTCTTGTCACAACAGATTCTGCAAGACAGCAGAGTGTAATATGTGGTCGTAAAATGAAACCTTATGTGATTGATGCATTGAATATGCCATTAATTAATCCACACAATTTGTTCTCCACATATTAATAAATGGTTCTTTTATACCTTATAAAATATTGTTTATTTATAATATTTATTTCTGTACATACCACTACAGTATTTTACAACGGCAACAAGTGTGCTGGTGGCATGAGCTGCATGTTGCTCTGTCCATGGGGCTCTGGTTTTAAAAGTGCATTTGATTTATTCATCTTGTCGAGTCCTACAGGAGATACGCATGCTTGGAAAAAGGGCTCTTGAATCACATTTTGTCTCATACTCCTCTAGTTTTCTATGATTTATGAATGTAAATGTGGGAGGTGTGCAAGTGTGTAATTGCCTGCAATGGGAATGAGGTACAGGATTTGCAGAGATCCTCCAGAATCCCTCAGGGTCTCTGGACAGGATTACTTTGCCAGCAGCAGTAGCTGGCATTGTGCATGTGACAGCTCTGAAAGAAATTTTGAGTATCCCACTTTCGCCTGCTTTTTTTCTTCTTCTCGGTATTGCTTGAAGGTTTGAGTCCCTTATATTCCCTTTTCTCTTCAACAATCCCACCGGTTTCAAGTGTTTCTCCATGTTTTCCTTTTTGTATGTGTTTCATACAAGTCTTTTAAAAAATAAACTGAAGTCAGTGAGGCAGCACAAGCCCATGGTGTCAAAATGCCACCATCAACAGATCTATACACTTTTGCGCTTTGATCCAGTCACGATCGGCCGAGCAAATTCCACAAAGTCATCTATTAGGACTGGCCATGCACCTAAAATAAAGAGATAACTCAAACATGTAACAAGTTCACAATGTTCAAAAGATTACTCTCAGCTTTCTTAAAATTACGGTAAAAAAAAAACTAACCTAAAACCTAAACCTATCCTTTTATCATCTTTACATGAAACATGTAATAATGCTGTTTTAATATATATAGTTTTAACTTGCTCAGTGCTTGGGAGTGCATATTTAGGGGGTTGGTTAATGCTAGTTCGGCTTTAGAAATGTTAAAGGTGGACTGAAATCTCGAGGGTTAAACATGCTCACCTTCCTCATCATAGTTTGACATATCATCTGCAATCATGTTGCCAAAATCTAGAAGCAAGTTCCAGGTATCCCGGGGGATTGATCGCTTATGGTGTTCCTGTTTTTAGAGGGGGAAAACTCAGGGTATTTCCTTTGCAGAGAAACTGCCTGTTCTTTAAAATGTTTCTACAGTTCAATTGCTTGAAACTTTGCATTTTACTTTGCTAAGCAAAAAAGCTAAGGAAACTTACCAATAAAAATTTATTCCAAAGGTCAAGAAACTTGAAACGGCCTGTCAGAACTAGATTCCAGTAAGCGACTGCCATCTCCAAATCTAAAATCCAAAGCAAGCATTAAATAAATGTACTTATGTCAGTAATTTTTTTAATAATAGTTGCATTATTTATTCTCATTTCTAAAATTACCTAAACCTTTCTGCCCAGGATTCTTTGCAAAATTAAATGTAAACTGGTAGAAGTCCTTAAACTTTCCACTGTCTTTCAGTTCCTGTTCCAATCGAGGAAGCAGACTGCGGAGTTTCTCTGGACTGTCACATCTACAGATAAATAGAAAGAAGCCATGTTTGTCTCAAACACAACTTAAAAAGCAATTTTATATGCTTGAAATATATGAAATTTTCAAAAAGAAAAATTTTTAATTTTATGTTGATTCAAAAAATAATTTTCATAACACAAACTTCTATCATCCTGAAGCACTAGTCACTGAATCTGATTGTTTTAGAGTGAAAGATCAGTCTAAAGGGATAAAACAAAAATTATGCAGGTGATGGTGTTCGTAAGGTCAGAAAACCATTTGTTTACATTGAAACACACCCAAGTTCAGTCATGCCATCAAGGAACTCCTTTTTGCTGAACTCGCATTGGGTTGCTGCTCTGAACTTCCACGCTACTACAAGAACGCTTATGCTGGCCGGGTCCAAGTTGAGGTCATCACAAAACTGTTGAATTCCGTCAATCCCAATCTTATTCTCATCCTGGGGATCTGAGAGGAAGAATATCTTACATTTAGGCTTAAATTAAATCTAAATCTAAAGCAACACCATGATAAGCCATTGCCACATACTTGGGAGAGGTAAACACACCGGACCCTACTCACAGGATATGCAAGAAGAGCTAGAGCACTTGCCTTTGTATCTGTTATAGAGCTGCTCCAGCTTCTTTCGGTCTACTGAGGTTTTCATGGATTCCTTGAAGTACAGATCTGGGTTTTGGAAATAGTTGTCAGTGGCCACCTCTAATTTCCAGTCATTCTGAGTGAGACAGTACACAGCTGTCTTCTCGCCTGCTTGCGTGAAGGACATGAACTGTCGCACTTTGTCCTTCTGCGAAGATTTCAGCTTATGCTGAACAGGCACAGAGGAGAAGCTCTCAGTCACACACGCCGACACACGGAGCAGCACAGTCAACAGTGTGTACAAGCAGAGACAGGCAAGAAACAAAAACACCCACATCAAGAAAGTCAAAGACACAGGACTGTTAGGAGACTTATGAACGACAGAAAGAGGAAGACTATTTTTTAGAGGTTATTACTAAAAACAGACAAAACAAACATACATTAAGCAAGCGTAGAGATTTGTTAGTTTCCTATCAGGAGGCATGGAGTGAAGTGTGACAGGCCACATGCTGAAGGAGCATGTGGTGGTAATATGAGCTGACAGACCCCATCAGCAAAAAACAAACCATATTCTGTAGACGTGTGTTAGATATTAGTCTGGATGTTTCACAGCATTTAGTTGTGATTATTTTTACAATACATGACAGGGATTTTTTTTTTTTAAACGACAAACAGAGTTCTATGTTGTATACCAGTTTACAGTTATAGTATTCAGTGTCCTGGATAAAACTGTTGTGTTTTAGCCTGCGGAAACACATTTACGGCGCTCACTTTCTTCCCCTTCATTACAAAACGCGCAAGGATTGGTTTAAGTCTACCGAAACACAACAGCCTGTCTGTCTGTCGCTGAGCAACCTCGAAAAACGAGTGTAGTTAGCTAGTGTACACTACACGCCAAAAAGGGAAAGGTACGTCCAGGGCGCCAGCGGACTCCAGGATCAACAACTGACCTTCCTGCTCACAACAGATCTGCACTAATGTCTGGAGGAGGCTGGCGTCTGAGTGGCGCTACTACTACACGCCTCGGACATCCCTCTATTTCCGCGCACAGCTCCTGCAAATATCAGCGTTTTGTCATTTCCAGATCACCTACCATTTTTATCACCCGCTGTTTGACCAAATTGTTAGTCCCCATATACGGCTGCGCGTGAACATCAAGGGGGAATGCGCCAGAGGAGCACCGCGCATGCGCACTGAAACTTCGACTTTCTGGGAATTGTAGTTTTTCGGAGCGAATTCCCATATTCGGCGTTTGAATTTTAAATAGCCATAAAGTATTGCTGGATCATCATTTAGATCTAAGAAATAAGAAGTACTATATGTATATACTATACACAGTACGGTAAGGAGACTTTTAGTCGCAATAAAACAACTGAATTATGCAAACGTTAAAAAAAGCTGTATTTCTGTAAATGACAATTCTGAAAATCCAATCGTTCAGGTGGAATGCCTGATTCTTCAAGATCGATTGATAATTTTTTGCCAACTTGTGGAACAGATTCATGTGGGAACTGTACACACAATCACCCACACCACATCACCTGCATAAAGTCCTGAACTCGCTCTAAATGATTTCAAAAATGTTTGGGCTATTAAAAAGTTCCTGGGAGGCCAGTGTTTCAGACATAAAGCAGTCAGACCAATAATGCCTCAGGTGTACTGAGAAAACTATCTACATTATGTAAAGAGATAAAGTTTTTTTTTTATGCTCATAAAAATGTTCTGTTATTGATTCTTGCACAATCAAAAATACCAGTTGGACTTAAACTCTCCTCATATGTACTGTATATATATATATATATATATATATATATATATATATAAAATCTTAAAATCTTATCTTAAAATGTTTGTTTATCTACAGTATTAATGATTTTAGTGTCTTTGTAGCTAATGCCTTAACTAGTTGCTCTATTTCTTACTTTTACAATATCCAAATTTTATTTATACTGTATAATACCAGAAATTATTAATGTGTAACTGTTATCAATTCAGTGTAGATTAAAAAAAATTATTAAATAGAAATTAGGCTGTGCCATGACACTGCAGAAAACCAACATGATGACAGTGAACTTTATACAAGTTTATGCGAGGATACATGGCCGAGTGGTGATTAGTTTAAAATTGTTATCTTGGTTTCACAGGCATGTGTCACACTGTGTGTATCATGACTGTCCTGTTAGTCAATTTTTACAAAACACCCAAAAAGCATTACACATAATGTAGCAGATATGGCAAATTATTATATAACAAGATGTGTTTTGAGAACACAATATAAGGGGAGGCAGCGAATGTTAAAACTAGACAATTCATTTTTAAAGCTGCTACTTATGATGAAAAGACTTTAATCATAACTCTTCCTTTTTGGTCCTGGTGTTGTTTATGTTCTGTAAGATTGTTTTACACTACAATGTATGTAGAGGTTAAACGGTTGCGTTTTATTTATTATGAAGTATTAAGTGGATCTACTTGTGCAGTGTCTATATATTGTTTTGTTTCTTGTTGTCTATAGAGAAGGCGAAAAAATATATACACACCAGGTAAAATAAAAAAAACCTTGCCTTGCAAAAGTATTCACCCCCTTGGCATTTTTCATGTTTTGTTACATTATAACCTGTAAATTAATGTAACGTATCTAAGTTAGTGAAGTGAAATGAGAAAAATAGATCCAAAAAATAATTTTAGAAAAATTACAAATCTGAAAATTGGCATGTGCATATGTATTCACCCCTTTTGCTATAAATCCCCTCAAAGGTTCTAGTGCAACCAATTACCTTTAGAAGTCACATAATTAGTTAAATGAAGTATACCTATGTACAATCTAGGTGTCACATGATCTGTCAGTATAAACACTAAGTTTTGCTGAAGTTTTGTTACAGCAAAGTATTTGTTGTTTGCTTTACAATAATAAAAAAAATCACACCTTCAAAGTTCTAGGCATGTTCTATAAATGAAGTAATGCAAACCTTCAAACAATCCATTTTATTTCCAGGTTGTGAGGCAACAAAACATGAAAAATGACAAGGGGTGAATACTTTTGCAAGCCATTGTATATTACATTCATTTAATATTATCATTTGTATCAATATAACTTGCAGCAATAAATTTAGTATTCAAATATTTATCATTTTTTCCCCCCTGAAGGGTGTATAAATTGTTTTGGATCTATTTGCACTGTATCCTTTTTTTTTTTTTTTTTGCCCTACATTTCCAGTGATTATTTTGTATACCTCACTTATTGTCTATATCTCTCTATCCTGTATATAAGGCTGCGGGGGACCTGGAGCCTATTCCTGGTGCCAATCCACTGCAGGGTACACACATTTGCATGTCTTTGGATTGTGAGAGGAAACCAAAGTACCCTGAAGAAACTCAACAAGCACAGGGAGAACATGCAAACTCTACGTACAGTATACACACATACCCTGAGGTGGGAATCGAACTCGGACCCTGGAGCAGCTAGGCACAGTGCTAACCACTGGAGCATTGTTTCAAAGCAGCTTTATACCCCCCCAAAAAAGGAAATTAGTTTGAAAAGTTTTGGAGCTAGAATGACAATACTGTAATTCTCTTTTCTCTTTTATTTAATAAATAGCCTAATCGCATTTTTAAACATAATGTATTCCTGTGATATCTACTGTATATACTATCGTGTTTTCCCAATAAATTAATTAACTCAGGTTTGAGTGAAAGTAGGTTTTGCTCTTTTAAAAACGTCAAATTTCTACTTTTTAGACCTTAGCTTTTGTGCTGTGACGCCAATAATAATAAAAAATAAATAAACAAATAAATAAATAAAAAACGGGCCACATGAGCGGAACCTGGCAAAGTCGCCCAATAAGAGAGTCCTATCAGCGGAAATGTACGTTATTAACCAATCATCGCGCGATGTGGGCGTGACCTCGGGGGGGGGAAACGATTCCGTAGCGTCACGCGTACTGTTGTCCAATCAGCTGCGATGTGCGGTGGACACCGCCAAGCTCAGTTTTCGCTCGGACCGGAGAGGGAGTAGTTTGTACACCAGTTACGCTTGGTTCATTCACCGCTGCTGGTTCATCACAGAGGACAAAGCGTGAATGCACTCAACTGTAAGCTGCTTCACACTGGGATTAGCATTAGCGCAGTTTGATGAATCTTTACTTCTGGAATTGAAGCACAAGCGGCATGTAGGTTCACTTAGACACTGGTGTTACCTTTCATCAGCATTAGCACTGAAGCTATACGGCTAACTGCAGTTTCAATTTAGCTCACTGTTGGCTAGTTAGCTGTCGTCAGCTTCAGACATAGACTAACATCAGTCGTTTGCGTCGCCGGCTAGCTGTCTTTACATCCATACTGTTTGTGTGTGCGCACACATACGAGCAACAAAAAGATCGAGGTAGTTACTTGCACACCTTTGTTATATGTTGTCTACTTTACAGATTAAAACGTTAAAGTTGAAACGGGACCGAGACTTACTGTTCTTCCTGATCGTGTTAGATCACCACATCTGATGGATTTCCAGCTAATTCTTCCATCACGTTGGCTAATCAACAATACAAACGTTAATATCCGACTAGGTATCTTTAAGGGGTTATATTGTTCACAGATCAACCGGCTGGTTAAACGGATGTTTAACTGAAATATTAGTATGAATTTGTATAAATTGGGAGAATCAGAGGTTGATCATCAGGCCTGAGACACATGAACAGTCGAGAAAACACCACTTGGCTTAGCATGTAAAAATGGCTGACCTAGCAAAAGCACCGGGCTGAGACATTTCTTTGCTCATCTGCTTTCCTAACACAGACACCCGGTGTAAATATGACATGCTGCTCGGTTGAAGAAATATTGTTATTCTTCAGTTTAGTTTACACATTCGCAGTTTTTGTGAGCTCCGAGGTAAGAAACGCTCGCTAACAGGAACAGATTTAAGACCTTACAAACAATACGTTACTTGCTCTATAAATACAAACGAGAAAAAAAAATCATTGGTTCAGAATAGTGCCTTTTCCCCTCTATTTGAGTCTAATCTGTAGACATTAATGCTGACTGGCGATAAGCAGCTGCTGTCTTGCTGTCTCGTTCGCATCCATTTTGTTGATGGCTAGCTGCTGGAGAAATAAAGAGCTCAGAGTCAGGGGTGAACTGTTCATCGGTTTAGGCTGAAAACTTTTCCCGATTGATTGTTATAGCAAGGTTTTGGTATAAATACAAACTTTTAACCGATCAGTTATTGGATTATTGTTTCCTGTTTTGAGAGGGGCTTTCAGACCTCCTCTTCCTCTATTCTTAAAGCTAAGCTAGCTAGTGAGCTTTGCCAACAAAACCCCAGGACCCAAGAAGGTAGGGTGCTCAAGACAGTGTTAAGGCGTTAAGTTCACTTGCAAACTTTGTCTAGTTTACTTTCTGATCACCAAGCTGTGCCCTGAGCTTCGCTTCGGTCTGAGGGCTTCTGCGGTGGAGCGGGTGATCGACAGCGAGCGCGTTTTCTGTGCATTTAAATGAAGCATTCGCTGCAAAACAACGTGTTTCCAGAGCAGCTAGCTAGCTGGCCGGCTAACCCTGTTAGCATGCTCCACATTATACCTCCTGCCTGGCCATGGTGGTGGTTGTTGACGGTTTCCCCTCCTCTGGAGCAGTTTGGAACAAGGATGCATAATATCGCTGTTCGCTCGCATCTTACGTCTCATCAATGTGTTGACCGACTTCGAAATGCCCCACAAACAAGCTTACAGCGAGACACTTTACCTGTGTGAAAAAACAAGTTATCACGAACAAGCAAAACTTTGCAATATCGATTGGTTTGAGTAACTTTTAGCTAGCTGTGCACACGCAGATGTGTTTAAAACCGTTCGAGCATGCCCCAGTACTTGTGTTGAATCGCTGGAGAAAAATGTTTGTTTGTCATACATATTGCAGGTCGTCTTTTTTATATGAAGAGAGCTCAGTCGTGCTCGTGTATAAGTTGATGACTAAAGTCCTGAAAGCAAACCGCGGCCTAGTGTAATGCAGCCCTGCCTTTAGAGACCAGCTAAAAGTTACAAGGCCAGTTTAAATTTCCTGTACCGAACCTGTTTGAGACCGCAGTTCATAAGAAATGCTAGTCTTTTGCTAGTTTAAACAAGCTGTATTTGTGTTGGTGTCAAGCATTGTCTCTCTTGCAGGTGTACACTGGTGTGATCATTCGGCTCTGATTCTCTGTTTAGACCCAGCCTTTGCTCCTCTTCCTCAAGGATCATGGCCAAAGATGTAAGTTTCATTTTAATATTGGTTGCATGTATATGACTTCTGTAATTGCTTGGAATTACAGTCTAACCACAGATCTCATGAGTCTGTTACTCCCCTCCCCCCCCCCCCCCAACAGGTTGGTCTGATTGAGGCCAATGGGGAGTTGAAGGTTTTCATTGACCAGAATCTGAGTCCAGCCAAAGGTAAGGCACATGGCAGACTCTATTGCCAGAAGTGCTTGTGTGTTTGTTTGTATTGTTTTCTGGTCTTTCATGCTTAGAAAGAGTGGTAAAATGGATTTTGCACATTTCTTTCAGGAGTCTTGTCTTTGGTTACTGTTCATCCACAGTCAGTTGCAGTAGGAAAACAACTTTTGCCAAAAACACTCGGCCCATCAAATGTCAACATTGCTCCTCAGATGGTAAGTAGGACACTGATGAAATGCGACATTACATAAACCCACACTGTATCCATCATTGTTTTTTGGTTTTGGGGCAATATTATTATTATTACAAAGCTATGCACCGATGGATGTTTTTTGTTTTACGTTTTATCGGTATGTCCATATGAGCAAGCCAGAGGTGACAGTTTCAGGGAAAAACTCCTTTAGACAGCATGAGGTAGAGAGTGGAACCAGAATTGAAAGGGAACTTTGTTCTGTAAGGAGAAAAGTGCAGTTGTATAACAGAAATCATTACGGTCATTTTGTTAAGGTTCCCAACTGTTCACTAATGGAGACTTGGGTACAAAACTGATTGTGGCAGGTTAAGTCCTAAAATTATTAAAGGGATTGCAGTCATAAGCCAGCAAGGAAAAATAGTTTGTACCAGTGCAGTTCAAAGCCATCTTCATCAATATCAAGTGAAAGTGTTCTTAGTCATCACATCTTTAAGCAGACCATATAGGGACATCCTCAGCAGCAGTGAGTGGTCTCCATGCGACAAGAACTCCCACCAGAATTACGGTATTATGATGAATCGGGCAGTTCCAAGTGGGATACCAATGGTGTCAGGACCCATTTCTCCCACTTACAAAGTGATGCCAATATGAGAGTAATGAGTATCGACTAATAGGGATTAGACACAAAGGTGATCTTATGTAAGATCTAAAAGATGTGATGACTGCAGACGTTTTGTTCACGTGCAAGACTTTGAGTTCATCAACATCACATACTTGTTGATGGTAAAGATGGTATAGCTGAACCTGCACCAGTGTTCTGATTCAACGCAGTACTGACCCTGGTAGCAATGCCCTGTATATGATTGATGGAGCCTTATGAGAAACTATTGTATCAAGTAACAAGCTGTCTTTTTATGACGGCATCCTTTTGTCAGACAGCCGTTTTGAACATTCGATGTTGCTCTGTATGATATCCAGGTCATTGGGACACCACAAAGGCCAAGTGGATCCAACGTGCTTCTAATGAACAGTCCTCACACACCCAGCTCTCAGTTCATCACCCAGAGCCAACCTCCGGATGCTTCCCCATGGTCCTCAGGGTGAGTCGGCATCGATGGTGTCTTTTTTTTTTTTTTTTGTATTTGCTAAATTAACATTAATTGAAGTTTGTTGCATTGTCTCTTTTGAATTATGCCATAAAATAGAACATTTAACTGTAATGTAAAGCAGATTACCGTAATGCATATGGCAGTGCTTATGTACCTCTCTGTTATTCTAATGTCAAATGTTAGTTAAGGATTGTTAATACTGTGTCCACAGGAAAAGAAGTAAGAAAGGGGAAAAGAATGGGAAAGGTCTGAGACATTTTTCTATGAAAGTGTGTGAGAAAGTACAGAAAAAGGGTGTTACCACATATAATGAAGTAGCAGATGAGCTGGTGGCCGAATTCAGCTCTGGTGACAATCACATCTCCCCAAATGATGCGGTGAGTTTTTAATTGTGATTTTATTTAGACCATCCTATCTTAACTAGTCTTCTGTTTTTCTCTCACCTTTCAAAAACAGACCAGTAGATAATTTAGATTGACTATTGATTAGTAGAGAAAATATTTGTAGAATTCTTGTTTATTCCTAATCCTGAATTCTCTTCCTCCTTAGCAAGTGTATGATCAGAAGAATATTCGGCGACGTGTATATGACGCCCTCAATGTGTTAATGGCCATGAACATAATCTCAAAGGAGAAGAAGGAGATCAAGTGGATTGGGCTTCCAACCAACTCAGCCCAGGAGTGCCAGAATCTGGAGGTGGGTAATTTTGTTTTGTAGGCTGTTGTCTTCAGTCTGCAGCCGACCAGTGCTTTAAGTCAGGATGGACTGATCAGTTTTATTTATTTATTTTTCGGGACCTTCCGATCCGTAGTCCAATGCCTTAACCACTGAGCTTCCCTTATTGGATGCCTTTGTATGATTGGAGCCCAAAACTTCAGCATAAATCGGGTGGCTGAAGATAGTTTGCCAAACTTGCAGTGAAATAACCTGAGTGACCTTCACAGAGCCCTGGTTTTAATTTTTTACTGATCGTCTTTTGGAGGGTCAGTTGCACTGCAGGCCTCCATAACTAACATCAGTGTCTGCACTCGCTATCATAGCAATCTTTTGGCCAAACAAGCAGAAATGCTATGTACCATCGTCTCATGGAAAGCCTTTCCAGATGATATAGAAGGTGGAAGAAGTAACCACATGTAAACCTTGCAAAAATAGACAGAAGTATTGCATAGTTTGACACTCATAAAGTGTGACAGTTTTTTATTTAATCAGTGGACACATCAGTACACATGTTAAACAGAGCAGAGTGGCATGTATTACAGGGTACTGCATGAACACACTAATCTAATCAAATTCAAATTTTATTTGTCACATACACAGTCATACACAGTACGATATGTAGTGAAATGCTTAATACGCAATAGAAAGACTAGAAGACACACAGAATCTCCTTAATATCGAACATGAGGACTTCTTTCTGGAGGTTTTGCATTATTGCATTATTATAACAATGCATTATAGCAAAGACTGTCCCCCAAAAAAATACATGAGCTACTGAATATCTGTTAAAACACATCTGAGTCCATTTTCTATGTGTTGCCTTTTCTCTTCCAGGTGGAGAGGCAAAGACGTTTGGAGAGAATCAAGCAAAAACAGTCACAACTCCAAGAACTCATTTTACAGGTAACTAGCACAGTATGGAACCATCATGTCTGTTTAGATACTGTAATTGTGATTATTCTTCAAACTAATGCACTGTACTGTCTAATATGTGTAGCAAATAGCTTTTAAGAACCTTGTGCAGCGGAACCGTCAAACAGAACAGCAAACAAACAGACCACCACCAGAAAATTCAGTCATTCACCTTCCCTTTATCATCATTAACACCAGCAAGAAAACTGTCATTGACTGCAGCATCTCCAATGACAAGTAAACATGAATGGTTTATTTCCACGTCCGTTAAATCTTCATGCAATTAAAAAAAAATCCATTAGTAAGACATGCTTAGTGTTCGTTTAAGTGATTTGTTTCTTCATGTGTTTCTCTCTTCCTACTTTTCTCACATGTCACTTCTGCGCTGCCATTCAGGTTTGAGTACCTCTTCAACTTTGACAGCATGTTTGAGATCCATGATGACATTGAGGTATTGAAACGTATGGGCATGGCATGTGGCCTTGAGGTTGGCAAGTGTTCTGCTGAAGACCTCAAAGTCGCCAGGAGCCTGGTGCCTAAAGCACTGGAGCCTTATGTTACAGGTTAGTGGCCCATAACGTTTTGTGCTGAGCTTGATGAGATATTTATTTGTTTTATATATTTACCCAGGCTAGGTAGGTGTGTGCATGTGTGCGTACCATGAATATAAATTGAGTAGTGGTATCTTGTTGTCAGAAGGTTGTGATATCAAATCCCAGTGCCACGAAGGTGCCACTGTTGAGCTCTTTAACAAGGCGCTTAACCCTCAACTGCTCACTTGTGTAGATGTGCTAAATATGAGTTGCTCTGCATAAGCAAATTTGTCAAAGTCATTTATACAGCACTTTGTTGCTTGGCACCTTGTTATTTGAAATATGTTACCTGCTTGTCACATAATTTAAATAACTACACTGGGTCATATTCTTCCTGACCACATTGTTGAAAACAGTATATTACTGATTCCTCTTTTGTAGTCCGAGACTTTCTTGCTTTCTCTGTACACTTAGCTTAGATGCTAAAAAGTAAAAGCAAATTTATACAAAATGATAGTCTTAACTAAATATTAATAAAATCAGCATATCATAATTCACAGCATCCGAGTATAAGAACTAAAGGATTTTAAAGTAATTTACATAAAAATGGGGAAAATTTAAAAACATTAATCCAAATAAGAATGATTTTACTAAAACTTATTAGCCAAGTATAAATGATTTTGTTTCGTAAAGGAAGTCTCTACAGTTTGTACATCTAAATTTTATCTTACTGCTGCAGTAAAAATTATTGAACATCTCAAACCCACCTGTATCAGTTCAGTCACCTTCTGCATGCTTGAAATAAAAATTTTACATTTTTTTAATTAATTGATTTTCAAATGCACTGGATCTGTCAATATAATTAAATAACCTATATTGACGCAATTAAAAAGACATTTCAAATTGCTACGAAGTCAGACCCCTGTGTGATATTTCACAGTGACTTCCTCTATGTTCACAATAAAGATCAATGGATTTTACTGTAGAATTTAAGTATTTGTGGTTTAAAGTAAGGTGTTATTGAATGATTCTGCAGATAATAGATAATCTAGTCTGATTAAGAGGTTTTCCAGCTAATCATTATTGGGCCAGATGATAAGTAAACCATGTGACTTTAATACTTCATATCTGAACAAGAGAGGAGGGACATCTGACATCATGAAAAAATGATAAATTTGTTGATCAAAAAGTGTATGGACTGTCCTGAAAGAAATTGATTTACAGTCTTCAACTGTCAGGTTTGTTGAACCGGTAACCACTATTGAGATCTTGCATGTCCTATGTGGTCAAAAACCTGGAAGGAGGTTTTATCAGTTTAGCTCTGTCAGGGTGACAAGAAAGATTTGTGGTTATCAGCCATCCAGCAGGGAGACGAGGCTAATCCTTGTAAAAGATGAGCTCCTGTTGATCACTGGCACTTGTGGTGACCATTTTCTCTCAGCTAGCACAACCTGAAATAAGTTCAACACTGTTAATATACCCCAAACTAAAATTTAGCAAAAGTAACACACAATACATCATGATAGTAAATTTAGAGTACATGCAGGAGATAAATTGGTGCAGGGCTTTCATTATATTGATGTTTTCATTATTGTTAAGCTTCTCATGGTTTTCAGTTCGAGCATTCTGACATGATTTTTATTGTTAAATTGCTGTTTCCACACATCTTAAATTAGGTCTTTTTTCCTTCCCCCACTCTTTACTAGTTTATATCCTATCTGGTTTTGTCATACAGTGGTCACCTAATCGGAGCATTCGTTTTACCGTCGCGGTGCTCGACGACAGCATTTGGGTTTGTGCGTTTGCTGGCTTTTACCACTGAGTGGCGCTATATAACTACAGACTGACGCCTCATGCCGTAGTTCATTCTCTGCCGGATTAATGAGACGGCTCCTTTAGAACTGCACGTAGTAGCCGATAAAATCAAGTGAAACACTGTAGTTGAACAAATTCATAATCACAATACTAAAATTACAGTACAAATGTAGAATTCAAATTAAATAAAATCTTATTAGGATCAAATTTAAGCACAATAAATGTTAACAAAGTGAGCCTTTAGATTTTATCACGTGTAATTAGAAAAGAAGAGTGTAGGGTTTTGTGTCATCTTATTTCTTGTGTTCTTTGAATTTATAGTAGATTTATTAACTGAAATAAATGACCATATTTCTGTCATTCCCCACTTAAGGGGGTGGGAGAATTTTCAAGCCCCACTTGTCAACAAAATTATAATGAAATCGGCCAAGTTTACTATTTATTGAAATATAAATTTCTAAACCAATAAGATCAAATAACACCAAGTTTAAAAACAGATAAAATACACGTGCAATTATTATATCAGGCTTACTTCGTCACTTATCTAGAGCTTTCTTTCAAAGAAGTCGAGTGGCTTATTAACATGACTGGGGCACAAGTGTCCGAGTGGTGCAGCGGTTAAGTCCATGCCCTTTCCTGCGGGAGATCCGGGTTCGATCCCCGGGTGATGCTGTTTTAAAATTGTTTTATTTTAATTATAGCAAAATTAAAATAAAGCAAAAAAAATTTTATTTTAATTTTTCTCAGCATACTATAGAAAAAACACTCTACCCGCTTGTATCCTTTAAATTTGGGGGAGGGACGACTCGGTCTGTTGTGTGTGTGTGTGAGGTGTCGTGGTCTTACATACTGATGAAAAGTGGTGGATTATTCAGTGAAACAAGGCTCAGCTGAAAAATGTTAGGCACATCAGTCACTTAACCCCAAATAAAAGGTATTTCTGAGTGTTATTATATAGTTGTAAAATAACAGATGTACAAACGATGCGCACTGAATATTAAACCTATACCAGGCACGATGTTTTTTTTTTTTTTTTGCTGTTTTTTCTATAGTATGCTTTTTAAAAAAATAACAATAAAACGGCATCACCCTGGTATTTTTATTTTAAAAAAATCATTGTTGTATTTACTGCGATGACATTTTACGAATGACTTTGAAATGCAACTGATTTATTTTGCCCGCTGTCGCCTTTAAACGGCGGTGAGCGCGACGGTTATAACCATTCCGATTGGGTAACCACTGTACATGCTAAACAGCTAAATAAGCAGGTATGACAGCACCCATCTCCTCAGTCAAACAGTTGACAATTGTCAATGTGTAGCATAATAATTTTTTACGGATTTGGACACTATAGACACCAGCTGGTCCCCCCCCATTCTTCAGTTATGCAGGTCTTCAGTGCAGTGCAATTGTACAGGCTCTTTGCTGCCATATTTTGCACTTCATAATGCACCACACATTCTCATTTGGAGCAGGCGGTCCAGTCTAGCACCTGCACTCTTTAGCAGCCTTGCATGTGTAATCTGAGTAGGATGCAGTTTAGCATTGTCCTACTGGAAAATTCAGAGATGTCTCTGAAAAAGATAGTGTTTGGTTGGTAGCATACGTTGCTTTAAAAATAAGATATTTGTCTGCATTAAATGTGCAGAAATGCCATGCATTAAATGTGAGATATGCAATTTACCCATGCCATTGGCTCTGGACACACCCATACCATGACTAATGCTATCTTTTTGGACCTGATGCTGATCACAGCATGGATGGTCATTTTCGGTTCGCGGATATTGATCTGTCATTTCTCTAGATCTGAGATGCGCAGGTGATAGAGAAGTAACAGCCAATCAGAAGTAGTATGTGGTTGTCTGTGATTGGCTGGTTTTGTGGCTGTTTTATAACACTGCCTGTACGCTTGCTCAACTTTGTCCAGAGTCGAGCGCGCACAGAAAATAAATGTTGAACGTGCATGCATGCAGAGTCGAGCGCGCATAGAATTGAGAAGTCGCGCATGCGCGGAGAACATGGAATAGAACACCACAATATTCCACCCTCAATGACCGATTGTGTGACTCATTTAAAAATTTGCTTGTGCTCACGTGCGTCGCTAGGCCATTTTTAAGGGGGGCTTCATCCCCCCTAACATTTGTACTCAGCCCCCCTAAAAATTCTCCATAAACTTTACCCAAATTGCTGGTCCCCCATCATCGTCCCCTTTAAATTTCATATGAAAGTGTCGGCAGACTTTGGCTCCTCACCGTCTTTCAGCGGGTCTTCAATTCACCATCACAGAGGGAGGTTTAAGTCAAGGTGTGTGTTTATGATAAATTATCTGCATCAGTCCAGTCCTTTCTCATAAATACAGTTTACAAAATGTCATGAGGGATTAATCAGTTAAATCTTCGCTGTGTTCACTCTCATCACACCAGCTGTTTCCTCTAGTGAACTTGAAGCCTTTAATACAGACTCTATGAACCTACAGTCTACTTTATACAACTATCATGCTGTTACTGTTTTAATTGGAAAACCTAACTGTCTATATAAAACATTGCACAGTGCATATGGCATTAACTACCATAAGAGTTATGAACATAATTGATTAAAAATAGTGACGGACAGCATTCAGTGCACTCGTTTTAACTGCATTGTGATTTACAGAGATATAAAATTTTAATAAAATTAAAATTTATATATTATATAAATTTAATAAATATTGTATTGTATTAAATAATGTCCCAAATCGTAAAATACATTTATTAGCCTTAGAGTAGGGTTTTTGTCACTTTGATTTAGAAAAAGTAACTTTTTTTTAATGAATAGAAACAACAAAAAATAATGATATTAAAAAGATGCTTTTTTTATTTACATTAAAACAATGTTTGTCTATATTAATGAATTTGAATAAATAGCCTAGTAGCCATGACATTTTAAGGGGTTGAATAGAGAACCTATTGTCTTAATTATGTAGCTAAAACACTAAATTAAACTAGATAACATGATGATCAAAGTTTTAATATTTATATTTAACTGTAGATGGAAGATTTTTTTATTCTTCAGGCCTGCTGCTCATCATGGGAGACTTCCATTGTCAAAGAATTAACAGATAAATGTTTGATTTTGGCACCCACACAGTTTATTCCATTGTCCAGCCTCATAGGTGTGTTGTTTATATTGCTAATCAATGCCCACCCACTCATCACTTTATTTAAGAAATTAGCGGAGGATAATCAATTAGTTAATCAATTCCTGTGTACTTTGGAGTACTATTATTGTCACTTACTGACCTGTCTTTGTATGGCTGTAGCATTTACTTCCAGTGATTGTACTAAGATGGGCTAATAATGTCAATCTAGTCACTGAACATATTGAGAAGAAAATGCTGTATTTTCTTGAATAATACTGGGGGCATAATGCAAATATGAAAATATCTAAAAAGAGCCACTTGACAATAATGATGATCAGGGTTATACATAGGCTGTTTATATATTTGGGCCCAGGGGCCAACAAGTTGTGTGTTAAAAGTGCGTCGCATACATAGTACCCCCACCCCTACTCACCTCGGGGGCAAGGGAAAAAAAGTTCAGGCTCAGGAATTTTTTCCACTATCAGCCCTGCATCTGTAAATGTAGTGACAAATGGTGTTAATGGACAAAGATTTACCAAAAGTGTCCCTGAGCCAACATCATGATATCCACTACAAAAGCATGACAGTTTTTAAGACCGTGATGTTTGAGGAATCAGAGGCCACATGTATTTTTGGTCCTGCCCTTTACGTGCTAAGATTTGACAGGTTTCTATGAATTTCATGTTGCTATTGTCTACTAACAATGTTATCCTCAAAGTACTATAAAACTTGCTGGTGTGTCTTTTTGGAAAATCAGCGATCCTCGCCCCGTCCTGTCTTTGCTATAGAAAGGGCTACTGTGTGGGACGACTCTCTCTCACTCACTCACATTAATAAACACTGATCAATTGCTTAACTTTTTTAACAAGGAATCTCTCTGACAGCCGAGTGCACACACGCTAACGGAGTCATTGCTGTAAAGTAAAAGTATAACAAATAAACCTGCACTTTAGCTTTGAAAATAAGGCCTTTCTTTGAAACTCCTTGTATAATTCAACATAACTGATTTACCCTTTTAACAACAGGTTTCTCGTCACCTAATTTCTACTTGTCATATTTCTTATATTTGCCCTGTCCCGACTTTTTTGAAGAATGTTTTGAATAATATTTGAAATTAGTAAATATTTTTGTATATTTCCATTCTGTCCTGACTTTTTATGGAATGGGGATTGAATAAACTCAGATGTTATTGGTCGGAATTAACTCTTGTATAATAGTATGAGTTTATGGGAATATCCAATTACAGTCAAACCTTGAATTGCGAACATATTTTGTTCTGGAAGCATGCTTGTCTATCAAAACACTCATATCAAATATTGAATTTTCCTATAAGAAATAACGGAAACTCTGATTTGTTCCACATCCCAAAAATATTCATATAAAAATAATTAATACAAAATGCACTTCACCTTTTGAAAAAGTAAAAATAATCTGACAGAAAAACCTGACAGAGCAGTGTTTTCGTTAGTGTTTGTGCGCAAGTGCTGTGTATGAGTGTAAAGCTTAAGTAAGATGAGAGGAGGAACGACTCTCACCCTTCCTCCTCTCGTCTTGCATAGTAGCACTCCCTCTTCTTTTATTTGAGGGCAGGGAGGGTGCTGCTGTGTAGGACGACTTTCTCTCACTCACTCTCACACACAGATTAACATAAACACTGTTCGATAGGGAAACTTCTTTAACAAGGAACCTCTCTAATGACAGCCGAGCGCATGCACACTAACGGAATCACTGCTGTAAAGTAAAAATAAAACAAATTAACCTGCACTTTAGCTTTAAAAAAATTATCGCGACGAAGCAGCGTTTCCATTAGTGTGAGTGAAGGCAAGAGGAGGACAACTCTCACTCACACACACACACACACACACACACACACACACACACACACACACACACACTCTCTCTCTCTAATGGAAACACTACCCTGTTGCTATTCTTTTCAAAGCTAAAGTGCAGGTTAATTTATTTTATTTTTATTCTCTCTGTTAGGAAGCAGTGATTTAGGTTAGTTTGTTTGCGCGTCATGGAACCTTTCTAATGACCACTTCCGCATACTAGCGAACTCTCTGCTTTCTTACAGAGCGTAGTACACGCGAAAGAAGAACTATTGGCTCAGTTGTGATCATGTGACGCTCTGCAGACAAAGCATGCCTACTACTTGTATTTCAAGACCTCGCTCATTTAAGTTCAAATTAAGAAGAAAATTTGATGGGGGGCCTCCGAGTGTCGCAGTCATAAGTGCTCGCCCTATCATCCAGAGATCGCAAGTTTGATTCCTGGATGATGCTGTAACCTCTCACAGCCGGGGACTAGAGAGAGCTGATTGCCCGAGCTCTCTTACAGGGGAGGGACGAGGGGTACTTGGTGCTCCCACGTTAATCACGGCTCTGCAGCCAATGAGGAGCGACTGTGAGCTCACACAAGTGTTGCGCTACCCCCAGTGTTGTGTGAGCGAGCAGTTCGAAAAGATGCGATCGGCTGGCGTCACGTGGTGATGTGATGGTCTTCGGTCCTCCCGACTCAGTGGTAGTAGTATCCTTAATGTGGGAGCCCCCTAGTGACAGGGAGGAATTGGACACAACTAAATTAGGGAGAAAATCTAGGGGAAATCCAAAAAGAAAAAAAAATTATTTGCTCCTCTTGCAAGATGCTCGCATACCAAGTTACTTGCAACCCACTTGGTTCCACTGTATTTTAGTTCCTCAACAAACACTGTGATCTGGTATTTTGTAGAGCTGTGATTTATTTGATTATGCAATTTAATGGATGTTTTGTTTGTTGTTTTTGATGGGCCAATTTTCAATTGAGAATCAGTTTAAAAAAATTTTTTTACTCTAGGTAAACTTGCAGATGTTGAATAATTTTTAATTATAAATTAAATCACCTTTTGAAGGAAATACAGATTTATCTGCACTCACTCAATCTTTGGTAGGTGCAATACTGGATAAGCCTGTGGAGTACAATATACAGTACAAAGGTATTAGCTGTAGCAGGCATGATTGTTAGACAAAATAGCAGGCATGTAAATCAAGTGTTTCACGTGACTACAGTAGCTCTAGATCTGCAGATTCATGTTCTTGTGTAACCGTAGTGGAGCTGTTCTACGATTGTAACCAATCCGTCTTAAGGTTTGATAGTTTGAGCGTTCAGAGTTTTCTGGGCTGTAGACTTCCTGTTATCTTTTCCAGGCTGGATATTCTTCTTTGACATCTGTGTCCCTGTGTAAACTGTAGAGATTGATGTTGATTAAAATCCCTGGAGATCAACCATTTCTGAATTATTCAAAGAAGCCCATCTGGTACAAAGAGCCATGGCACAAAACGAAGAACTTTTGCATCAAAAATGTGGCTGTTGCATAACTGTTAAGATTCACTCCTGAGCCTCAGTTTCAATAGGTCCAAGTTTCTGTAATGATTTCAGCAATTGGTGCTGTATAAAAATGGCATGTGTTTTCAGATTTTCATGGTTAATTATTTCTTCTTGGTATTTTTGTGGCTTCAACAAAACAATGTCTTGCTTAAAAGAAAAATAAACAAGCATTAGAGTCATTTAAATACTGTTTTCCTCATACATGTAAAACTGGCCATAAGGAATGCTAGGAGAAAACATCTTTATTTAATTAAAGGGCACCTACAGTGCTACATGGACTTTTTCAAGCTATTTGGACTGCATTGTGTGTTAGGAGAGTGTGTACACAACCACTCTACAGTGATAAAGAGCCGCCCAGCGATTTTCTTTTAATTTAATAATATAAGATGCCCCTTCTGAAATCAGCCCGTTTTCAAAAGCCTGTCGGTGTGAACTCACACCGACAGAGGCCGCTCCTACTACAGTTGATTGACACTGGTGTTTTAGCAAAGACCCGCCCCGGGTGAAAAAAAGAGCCGTCGGCCATTGTTATTCTACATGGGAGCAAAATGGCACCTACATGAGTGTGGTGTGCTGTTTGTTGCAGCAGCCTTGCAGTAGTGTTGTGGTCTAGTGGTTAGGATTTTGCGCTTTCACGTGGGAGACCCGGGTTCGATTCCTGCTTAAGGTACATGCTTTTTTTGCACTACATATTTATAAAGTTTTTCTAATGTTCGTTTAGTAACGAGGCGAGTGCGCTATGCTTCGATAAGCTTTTCTGACATAAGGAGAGACTCAGTCACACACACACACACACAATGCTTCGCGTGTATGTTGTCCTATTCCCGACATCTATATGCCTCATTCACACACACACACACACACACACACACACACACGTTGTTTGTCAGAAAGGTCTCTGTTTATTAACAGCAAAAGATCGGTATAAATATGTTTGACTAAACGCCTGTGCTATAGACATATGTTACTACAAATTAACCATTGTAAATGTCCTGGTGAGATCCCGAAAAAAAAAACAATGCTTCGCGTGTATAAGGTGGCAGGTTGAATAGCCGGCATTTCCGCGGTGGTAACCGTTATTCCTTCGTGGTGTAGTGGCTAGGATGCCGCGCTCTAACGCGGTAGCCCCGGGTTCGATTCCCCCTCAAGGCACATGCTTTTTGCACTACATATTTATAAAGTTTTTCTAAGAGTTCGTTTAGTAACGAGGCGAGTGCGCTATGCTTCGGTAAGCTTTTCTGACATAAGGAGAGACTCACACACACACACAATGCTTCGCGTGTATGATGTCCTATTCCCGGCATCTATATGACAGTCAGAGACACACACACACACACACACACACACGTTGTCTGTCAGAAAGGTCTCTGTTTATTAACAGCAAAAGATCGGTATAAATATGTTTGACTAAACGCCTGTGCTATAGACATATGTTACTACAAATTAACCATTGTAAATGTCCTGGTGAGATCCCGAAAAAGCAATGCTTCGCGTGTATAAGGTCGCGGGTTGAATAGCCGCATTTCCAAGCGGCAGCCATTAATCCTCCGTGGTCTCGTGGTTAGGATACGGCGCTCTCAACGCAGCGGCCCGAGTTCGATTCCCGGTCTGGGAAGTCAAAAAAGTTTTACAACCAGATTCACATGTAAAATTTTATATACATATATAACTATATATATAACTATATATATAACTATATATATATATATATATATATATATATATAAAAATATGAGTGCATAATAAAAATCTTACAAAATATATATATATATTTATAATAAAAAAAAAATAATAATATTTATATATCCCCTATATTTTGTAAGATTTTTATTATGCCCTCATTTGTACATTGTATATTTGTACAACTATTTTACTAGTTAAATTTATTTTCTTTAGTATTTCTTTTTATTGATATTTATTCCTTACTCATTTATTTAATTTTTAAGGTCACTGACTGTCGTATAAGCATTTCACTGCATATCATACTGTGTATGACTGTGTATGTGACAAATAAAATTAGATTTGAATCAAAGGAGAGGAAGAGAGACAGAGAGAGGGAGAGAGAGACAGAGTATGGGAAGGTGAGCATTAATGAACAGATGCAAGAGGAGACAGGAAGATAAGCAGCAGGGAAGATTTAACACGTTAATATCAGATCTATGAGGAAGAGAGCAGGAGAGTAGAAATAACTCCTTTATATATAAAATAATTCTAACATCATGTAAAATTATTTTTAACTGTTTTTTAAATATTTTTAACTGTTGTCAAAGCTATACCCCACTTGTATTGTGAAGACACGCCCCACAGAACTGGGGGGCGGGTTCAGTAGAGGTCATTAACATTTAAAGGTGCATGTACTGAAACAGGTTGCTGAGAACAGAGCTACTTTTTACCAGGTAAAAGTAATGTTTTTTTTACACAACAATTGAGATTTTTTTAATTAAAGTATATTACAAACTTTTCATTAGGACCCTAAAGAATCATATTAACCTATGCAAAAATTGAGACTGTATGTCCACTTTAAGCTATATTACACTCAAGGTCATGCTGTTGTGCTTAAAGATCAGCATGGCTGTGTTGGGTGTAAGGATGCTTTTATACAACAGTTCCACAAACACTATTTATTATCAACTTAACCAGTTGATTTGCATCACCAACACATTCTTCCATGCCTGTTGGAACTAACCACCACTGGCAGAGCTATTGACCAACAGTTAGCAACCCGACAATTTGTATAATTAACGGGTGTGAAAGTAGGTTTTTTTTTTTTTTTTCTCCCCAAGTTTAGTCGTATCCAATTCCTCCCCGTCACTAGACAGCTCACACATTAAGGCTACTATCATCACGTGTTTCCTCCGAACTACACCAGCCGACCAGTCGAACTGCTCGCTCACGCACCCTAGGGGACATCCACTATTTGCTTCTTCCACTTGCTTAAGCTCACAGATGTCCATGATTGGTTGTAGAACCATGATTGATGTGATCAATGCTGTTGTTGAAAGTCCTTCTGTGAATGTTATTGAATGTGGGTCTTGGCAGGCAGTTCAACATGTAATTCTTGACTTTATCTCATGGTGGCACGGTCTTGCTGTGTGCCATTTGCTCTGACCCTCCACTGTCAAGTTGCTGATGAGGACCATGCCTTGCTTCCAAGAGAAGTGGAATTTTATTTTTAATGTTTTTATTTTATTATTATAATTTTTTTTTTTTTTTTTTACTGAAACAATTGATTGAATTATTTGATTTGTCAAGAGATTGTTGCTTTGTTTAAGGAATTTGAAGACACTATGGAACAAAATATGCTAATGTATACAACAAGCTATCAGGGAACAACCGTGCTTAAAAGTAAAGCAATTCAAAGATATTTTATCAGTAAGTCATCTGTTCCTTGGTAATCAGAATTCCACACATTCTAGTTTGAGTGTTTTGAACATCTGTCAACGGTAACGCTGAAAAGCCAAAGCCATGGATACTCGTGGATTATGTCACTTACTTCAACCATTATCTTATTCAAAAGTTTAAAGTTGTGTAACTGTAGATATAAAACAAAAGATTATTTTCTGGATAATCTTTATATGACAAATCAGGGCAAGTTTCATGTGTTTTTTTAACTTAATGTCTAACAATGTTAGACAATCTGACTTTCCAGATGTGAAAGGACGACAGAGTAGTTGTGAAGACTTGTTCACAATTTAATATTTTCATTTGGTTTCATTGCTATTTGGGGAAAGAATAAACAGTTGATATGTCACTGAAAATAAAATTGCTATATAACCGTGTATTTATATGCAACTTTCATTGTTCATAATGATGTCAGCAGGTAGTGTTGGCCCTTGGGCACTTTGGCATTATTAAACCTTGCCCTCTTTGGGGAAAGAATTGGGCACCCCTCTGTTTATCTTGAACTGCTGCCAAGTGTGCTGTGCAAGTAAAGATAACTTTTTAATAAAGTGTTGTAAGTTGTAAGAATTTTTTGTTGTTTTTGTTAAACGATTGACAGTATCTCACAACTGTCTTTTGCTATGCAGAAATGGCGCAAGGTCCAATAAGTAATGTCTACATGACAGGGACTTCATCTACCAATGGGGGTCGCTGTCATATCAGCAGGTGAGTCAGATGTTCTGCTTTATGGAATTGATGCACAGTGCCAGCCAATAGAAGTGTTTTTGCCAGACAATAAGTTAGAATTTGAAGGTGGTAATTTATTTAATCAGCTGCATTTCTGTCCTTAGTGAAAGTGGAGCGGATGCAACAATGGCCTCCAGCTCTAATGACTCACACTATAGTGGTTCTCGGGTTGAGACCCCAGTTTCTTACATGGATGACGACGATGACGAGGACGACTATGATGAAAATGATGAAGATGACTAACGTTCTCAGGCCACACTTCCAACAGCTATATTCATGGGGTTCAATGTATACACACAAGGTCCCTCTCCCTGTCTGTTACTAGCACACCTTCAATTTCCCCTCTCTTTTTATCCTGAAGGGCATTGAGAAGCATGGGCTTTAAAGGGGTGTTTTGATATCATCCAGCCCTTTCTCCTGTATGGCTGTAGGCTGTTAAATCACAACACCGTGCTAGTGCAGATATCTGGTCCTGATCGCTCTAGTTTTCGGAACAAAAAAGGCTTTATTCTTTTTTTTGGACTTTGAAGTTGTAGCACTATGCCGTCCAGCACCTGCTGGAATTAGCATGACTTTAAAATGAAAAAAAGAAAAAAAAAAAGAAAAGCCTCTCAGTCAGACCCCAACCTGCTGTTGGAGAATGTGTAGTGTGACCGCTGTATAACATTGGTAGATTATCTGCTTTTGAAATTTTTTTTAATTTTTTTTGTTTTTTGTGCTGGCTTATTGGATTATTCTGAAGAGTCGGATGGCTGCCACCTCTTAGGCTGTAGGCGCAAAGAATCAGCACAGCCAGCTTACCATTTCACCCGTCGGGGCAAGTCTACGAACACTTTTTGTAAGATTGGAGGAATTGATGGCTTTTTTTGTAGGTCTCTTCCCTGTGTGTGTGTGTGTGTGTGTGTGTGTGTGTGTGTGTGTGTGTGTGTGTGTGTGTGGCTTCCTGTTATTCTGTGGGCAGCTGTTGTAGGGAGCTCTGTTGAACAGCCATTTTTGTTGTTGTTTGAGCTTTGGAGGTGAACCTCTCCTGTTCCCTCTTTTGTGTTTTACAACTGACACTCATCAGGATTTAGAGAAACTTTATTATCCACTGAAATTTATAGGAAATCAAACCTTGAAGATTAGTTTCTCACTTTCTTTCCTGGTCAGTAACACTACGGAGTATGTATGATTAGTATCCCTGTATGGCATATATATATATATATATATATATATATATATATATATATATATATATATATATATATATATATATATATATATACACTTTTTTTTGACTCCCCTGGAAAAAAAAAAGTACAATTGTACTGACTCCACAAAAATAACTTTTCTGTAATCTAATATAAGTTTGGAAATTAAAATATAATGTTTTAAAAACATTGAACTCAAGGTGTTTATTGGTGACATTTAATATAATATTACTAATTACAATAAACCTTTTATATATATTTTTCTATGTGTCTATTGGTCCTGATACCTATTTAAAGAAATGCTTGTAATGTAGCTAGCAACATATGCAGGCATGCAAATTATAGTCTGTACTATGTTAAAAGGTAAGGAGAATAAAACATGGAGCTGTTGGACAGTAACTGGTGGTAACTCTCATAAGATTCTGTATACATTTCCACTTATTCCGCTTGTATGTCAGCTCCATTAACTTCTGGGTTCAGGGGTTAAATCCCAAACGGAGTTAAATGAAAAGCTAGTTGAATGAAAAGTAGTGGCCTTTATTAGGGATTAGAGACGGATTTGGGGTTCAGCCCTGTGTTTAACACAATTTATAATTTTTTTGCTAAAATATGTCCATAACTGGCTTTGAATGTGGATTCTATTTTCACTCATGCTGGTGACTGAAAGTGTAATTAATGCTTGTAGAACACCTGGGACACAGAGTGATGCATGTAGTTAAAGATCTCTGTGTTACCCTCTATTATCACCACTAGCCTCGTAAAATCGGGTTACTTGCTCAGAACTATAATGTAAATTAATAATTCTTTCTTTAGCAGCTTCAAGGGGTTCAACTTGCCTACTGTAGGTATAGACAGAGGGTTAATTAAAGCAGATCTTTGAATATTTTTAAGAAGACCCGGGTCCACCAGGTCATCATTCATTTATATTATTTATAAATAAACGCACATGGCCAAAAAAAAAGTGCAATTCAATGTTTTAAAGACATTTAAAAATGTTTTAATAGTGACAAGATGAAATAATAAAGTTGTCACACAACCATGCGTAGTTTGCATAGTATGCAGTGAAATTCTTATACAACTGTCTGTGACCATTAAATAAAAAAAAAAAAAAGATTTCACTACAGTGAAAATATTGCACTAGAGAATACCATTTACAATAAAGATAGAATTTGCAAAACAATTAAACATTTAGGCTGGAAGTTAAATTATAAAAAAAATTTTCATTTAGGCATTTTGTGTAGAGGTGGCCACCCTTGTTTTAGAAAATAAAAGCCCTACCACATTTGTTCCATCCATTAACTAATTCAGTCGATTCAATTAGCACAACTCTTCAACCAGATAGTTAGTAACCGGTTTTGTGCACAGGGACAACTACTGTATAATACACGGCCTACTGGCCACTACTGTCTGAGTGTATGTACTGTATGTGTGCAGTACAGTCAAAAGTTTGGACACACCTTATTACATGGTCTTTCCTCGTTATTTCTGTCTACATTGTAAAACAATACTGAAGGCATATAAAATATGCACTAATCATCTTTTCAACAGTTGATAGAGATGTATCGGTTATTTATGCTTTGTAAATCTTTCATAATGGCTCGAAGCTTCTAATTGGTAATTTTTTGAGGTTCTCCGCTGCAACAGAGGTAAGTTTTCGTCTTGCTTTCCCTGCATGGTCTTAATGAGAACCAGTTTTCATCATGGTGCTTGATAGGTTTTGCAAATGCATGTGATAATACTGTTCTCGCAAGAGCTCTTCCAAAATAAAGCTGCCTTCATATCTTAAAATCACAAATGTCCTTGTTACTTAATTACATCTATTACTGTATTTCATAACCTGTTCGTGTCTACTGTAGGGCAAAAAGTATTTAGTCAATCACCATTTGTTCAGGTTCTCACACTTTGTGAGAAACAAAATAAGAAAAAAAATATCCAGAAAATCACATTGTAGGATTTTTTTTTAAAGAATTTATTTGCAAATTATGGTGGAAAATTAGTATGTGGTACAATATTTTGGTACAAACAAGCAAGATTTATGGCTCTCAAAGACCTGTAACTTCTTATTTAAGAGGCTTCTCTGTCCTCCACTCATTACCTGTATTAATGGCATCTGTTGTCAGTATAAAAGACACCTGTCCACAACCTTAAACAGTCACACTCCAAACTACAGCCAAGACCAAAGAGCTGTCAAGACACCAGAAACAAAATTGTAGACCTGCACCAGGCTGGGAAGACTGAATCTCCAGTAGGTAAGCAGTTTGGTGCGAAGAATCCAACTGTGGAAGCAATTATTAGAAAATGGAAGACATACAAGACCACTGATAATCTCCCTTGATCTTACCCCGTGGGGTCAAAACGATCACAAGAACTGTGAGCAAAAATCCCAGAACCACATGGGGGGGGGGACCTAGTTAATGACCTGCAGAGAGCTGGGACCAAAGTAACAAAGGCTACCATCAGTAACACACTCCGCCGCCAGGGACTCAAATCCAGCAGTGCCAGATGTGTCCCCCTGCTTAAGCCAGTACCTGTCCAGGCCCGTCTGAAGTTTACTAGAGAGCATTTGGACGATCCAAAAGAGGATTGGGAGAATGTCATATGGTCAGATGAAACCAAAATATAACTGTGTTTGGAGAAGAAAGAATGCTGAGTTGCAGCCAAAGAACACGATACCTACTGTGAAGCATGGGGGTGGAAACATCGTGCTTTGGGGTTGTTTTTCTGCAAAGGGACCAGAATGACTGATCCGTGTAAAGGAAAGAATGAGTGGGGCCATGTATTGTGAGATTTTGAGTGAAAACCTCCTTGCATCCTCGGGAGGGAGTCTCGCCCAGGGAGCAATTCAGTGTAGAACCGCCACTGGTTTTATCTTATGTCCCAGCCTGGTGCTGCGGTCTTCTCAACATTTTCAAACTTCATTTATGCTGGACATAGCAGTTGTTGCCTGAGGGTGGCACTGTGAGCTTAAAAATGATTTATAAATCATGTGTTAACCAAGCGATGATTTTGGGTGTAAAAAAGCTTCAACAAAAAGCTTCCACAGTTGCACAAAATAATATAATATATAATCCACATTGGGTGATTTCTAATCTAATTAGGTCTCGTTGGAACACTGTTTAATATGAATACTGTTAAAAGCAGTTAAAGTAATGGTCACTGTAATAACTTCACAGCATCTTGGCTGAGGTATGGGTGATGGCTGGGAATCCAACTCATGCTTTCCACATGGCAGGCAAGAAACCTACCTATATAGGTAATATTGTAATAAATGTACACTGATCATCCATTATATTAAAACCACTGAGAGATGAATTGAGTAACATGTATTTTTAATAGAGTGGCACCTGTTAAGTAGCAAGTAAACAGTTCTCATAATTGATGTTTTGGAAGCAAGAAAAGTGGGCAAGCATTAGGATCTGAGCGATTTGAGGGCCTGGTGAGCCTTGACTGAGGGCCAAGTTGTGATGGCAAGATAATACAAAGCATCATGCCTTATGGGGTGTTTTTGGAAATGCAGTGGTTATTACATACCGCCAGTGGTACAAGTAAAATGTATGCACGGTTGGGTCACTCAAGGTTCATTGCTTTACATGTGGAGCAAAGGCTAACCCACTTTGTCTGATCCCACAGTAGAGCTAATGAAATTGCTGAAAAGGTTGATATTGACTGATTTAAAAATAATAATAATCTGAAAGGTGCATCGCAGCTTGCTGTGTGTAGTAATGAATGCCTGCAGACCAGTAAAAGTGCCCATTCTGACCCCTCTCCACCGCTAAAAGTACCTAGAATTGGATTATGGAACAAAAGATGAAGATAGCCTTTTCTGATTAATCATGCTTTGTTGTCCCTGTACATCATGTGCAAGGAGAAGAGATGGCACTAGGATGCATTATGAGACAAAGGCATGTGGGTGGATTGGAAACAGTACAATTGAGCTTACAACTTGAACATTTTTTTTTTACACTATGCCGTCAATTTGTTTAATCGAGTTTTGGGGTTCTTTAAACTTTTTTCTATTACACTTGGTGTCTTCTCACATTCAGTCATGTCGTGGCCTGGTATATTCGTACCATCTCATCCGGGAGCTCCACTAGAAGGGTGGTATTGAATTCCTTCTTAAAACTTTCAACGAAGTCCAGGTCTGAGGGGAAGCGAATCTGTTAAAAAGAATTAAACTAAATCAGAAAAATTGTCAAATAATACATAAGCTGGTGTTATGACCCTACAGAGAATACCACTCAGATGAAGGAATAGGTAACAGTTATACTTTTATTTTAAAACAGTATTCGTATGCTCATACACATTGTATGCACATGACTGTAGCATATTTGGAAGAAGCAGCAACAGCAGCCCGTTAGATGTTGTGACTAATTGACTAAAGATTTCCATTTCTTTTTTCTGTATACTTTTCTATTTAGTACAGACCTTGTTAGCCCAGAGCAGGGTGGTTCCGCGTTTGCAGAAGTGCTTCATAGTGAATAGCAGCTCATCCAGACAGATGTGGTAATAGACAATATCTGCACATAGGATGTAGTCATAGTTATAGATAGAACTGGGAAAATGATGGTCCAGGTCTTTCCCCCAGGTCAGCTGGGCCACCTGCGGTGTATACCTGCAGCGGCCCCGTGTGTTGCGTGAGAGATTGAAGTTTAGATTGTCCGTGATGTCAGGCAGATCTGTGGCCGTCACCCATGCACCTAGAAACAATGCAGCTCAGAAAAACTTTAATAAGAATTTGGTTCTCTGGATCTTAAAATACACCAATTAGCCATAACATTAAAATGTAAGGAATTATGGCTTGTGCCACAGGGGCAGCTCTGGTGCCTTCAGAGCATGACTGGGACGTAGTCTGCTGGCTATGATCCATCATTGAGCTAATATACCAGTTAACAGCTATATTATTGATAATCAATGTTAGTCAGTTTCACTGTTGGCGGTGTTGGTGTTGTGGCTTATCAGTGTAAGTAAAAGTATTCCATTTTATTTTTTCAGTTTGATTGTGCTTGAATCCTGCCACATTATCTTCAGTGGATCTATACTTACCCATTAAACAGGCCACAATGGACACTAGTCCTGTTCCTGCTCCTAGCTCCAGCACTGCCTTATCTAGAAGACTGACATGCTCTTGATTTGCTTCCAGGTAGCTGCAGAGAGCCACTGCCTAAACACACGTTATAAGCAATTCTCATCACATTCACAAATATCAAACATGTCCCTTATCCACTTCAGTTATGCGTGTCTGTTTTGTGTCTGCTCTCACCCCAGGCCAGACGAGGGCTCCATAGGAGTCAAACGATTCTTGGATGGTGATCTTGTGGCCAACAAAGTAAAACCTTTCTATTCCCGGTGAGTGGAAGATGCTTGGGTCCCATGATTTCCACCTCTTCAGCTTCTCTTCAGCCTTTACTTTGCTATGCAAATCATCTGTGACTAAAGAGTATATCAATACAAATAAGCATCACACATACCCCAAAACTCTGTCTAAGTCAAAGGAAATGATTGTATATGATTTCCACTTGCTCTCTTTTGTGATGTTTGGATGGGCTTGGATGTAATCTGGGTGCTCAACACTTGTAATGGTTTGTCTTCCATGTGTTGCCATCATAGTCAACTTCAAGTACCACCTTTACTCAAAGTCACGTTTCAAAAACTGCTGTTGGCAAACACATTCATGTTTTTCACAATTTCACAAAAATTTAATCAGTGGCCTTATTTGTAAAAAGATGTATGCAGAGCAGCTCCATATTAACATAATTTATATAGAACACAAAGTACAGTAGAATTAATATACAGCATTAATGACATGGAAATTGTATCATTTTAAGAGATTGCTATAATATAACAAATCTGATGGAAAAACCCCTCTGTTCTCACTGTGCAATACACCCACATTTCATGGTTTATGTTATAGAGCTGTGGAAGCTCCATAAGAAGCTATTAATTAAATTGTTCCTACTTACTTTCCAGTTGCTTCAGTCAGTCCACTGTAGGAATCCACAATCCCACAGTGCAGTTTAAATGTCTGTCCTTCTCGACTGTTGTCATCATTTGGTTATGGGTGAGTTTATAAACCTGCATTATCTCCCATGTTTCACTGATGGAATCATTGAGCTAATTTTAAGAGGCTCTGTCTATTAAAAAGAAAGAAGAGGGGAGAACAGGGGAGCCCACATCACATGCAGGTCTCTGGGTAAAGCTCTGATATGGGTTGACTTATCTATGTGTTTGTGAAATGTACATTAACTTTTCAGTGGATGAGTGAGAGTGGAGAGCTGGCATTATGTATTTCTCTTAATTGCAACTGAATTTCCCCAAAATAGAAGATTTTAGATTTCAGTGACATTTGACTTTTTCAATGTTGGAAAAAGTGCAAATATTTGTATTTGGTTACTGATGTGTATGCAAGTGCACCTGGGCATTGTTTTGTCTTATTGAAGACTAAAACTTTTGACTTTGTGAGGGCATTTGGCTGATATCCACAAGATATCCACAAGGAGGGCTGCTGACATATACTCTAGCTATGAATTCAACTCCATCCTTACTACATCTTACAATGAGTATGGACAGAGGAGTGGTCAGCTGTCTAAGCTGCTTTAATCTGTGTTTGGTTTGTTTATTGATCCAGATTAACTTCTCACTATCCAGCTCTAGTTAAGTACAGTGCATAGGTTGCATATAGTGAATGCACTTCGCACAAACTCTGGCATTTGAATGTGCAGGAAAACTCAGGGCTACAAAATCAAGATATCATTTGGTATTATATCATCTCATAACCTCATACTCCAGTACACCTATCCCGAATGGCTACTACGCTAATTCTCCTCATCTGTTCTGTATTTTTCTACCCATCCCGAGGCATCGGGAGATTGTGCCAGCTTCAGTAGACAAAGGCCGACCCTGCGAAGTTTCTGAGGCATCCAGAGAAGGACCAGCTCCAGCTGGATTCAGCTTTATGATGGTTGGAGCTACACATGCTGCTCCTGTGCTTCCAGTGATCCAGACCTCATCTGCCCTCTGCACCTACTGACTCGTCCCTATGCGGAACTGGTCTTCATGTCAATTTAAAGAATTTGTCATATTGAACTTTCACCTGCACAACACACATGATGTTATATAATTTCTATCTGTTATCACCCAAATGAGGATGGGTTCCCTGTTGAGTCTGGTTCCTCTCAAGGTTTCTTCCTAATGCCATCTCAGGGAGTTTTTCCTTGCCACCGTCGCCGTCACCCTTGGCTTGCTCATCAGAGAAATTTCATTCATTCATCTCATTATTATCTAGACACATTTTTCTCACACATACACACTTCCAATTATTTTCTTTTCTAAAAAAATAAAAAATTGGTCATTTTTTGTAAATTTTCTTTCATTTTTGTGAAGCTGCTTTGAGACAATGACCATTGTTAAAAGCGCTATATAAATAAAATTTAATTGAAAATATCATTTGCTTTATGATACCATGACTACTAAAGGTAACATTGTTTACTCACACACTTTTATTCTTATTTCTGCTTCTCTTTAATCTATGTATAATAAAAGTTGGTGACTACACGTTATTTCGAAGGTCTTATCACAAAAGAATGATGGTTAGATAAGGTATGTGGCTGAGATTTAGCTTATTTAACGATTTCTTTTCCTGGTTCAACAACACTAGGAACTGTGAATGAATGGCACCCTGTCCAGGGTGTACCCTGCCTCGTGCCCTAAGTCTCCTGGGATAGTCTTCAGGTCCCTGCGACCCTGAATACAGGATAAAGCGGTATAGAAGATGAGTGAGTGAGTGAGTGAGTGAGTGAGAACAACACTAGGAATGTGTTGTTTCTTAGGTTATGCATAGATTTGTGTCTGAATTCTTAAAACAAAATTTCTTTAATTCACAATATTTGAGTTATGACATTTTACATTTACTTCTTTACATTTATTATAGCTCTTTGTGTTGTTTTATTGTTTCTGATTTTGTCAATCATTAATAATTGTTATACTATATGCATATGCTGTGAAAATGTTTTTTGTGAAAAAGAAATTTTTGTCCTGTAGTCTTTTGGGTTTGAAGTTCAAAATAATATTCATTCATTCATTCATTTTCTATACCGCTTAATCCTGTGTTCAGGGTCGCGGGGGACCTGGAGCCTATCCCAGGAGTCTTCGGGCACTAGGCGGGGTACACCCTGGACAGGGTGCCAGTCCATCGCAGGGCACACACACATACACACACTCACACACCCAATCACACACCGGGCAATTTAGGAACGCCAATTAGCCTAACCTGCATATCTTTGGACTGTGGGAGGAAACCAGAGTACCTGGAGGAAACCCACCAAGCACGGGGAGAACATGCAAACTCCATGCACACAGAGAGGGAATCGAGCCTGGCCGGGGAATTGAACCCAGACCCTGGAGGTGCAAGGCGACAGTGCAAACCACTACACCACCACGCCGCCTCAAAATAATATCTTATGCATAATTAATTTGTATACAATTCTTAAGCTCATATTTCTGCATGTAGAAATAAAAATAAAGATTTTTAAAATGAACCATAGTTGTCTGAAAGAAATTGAAAAGTTGCCATGTATTAATGTACAGTATTTTTCTTTTCTCTTGGTTCATCATTACTGGAAATTCTGATACCTGGTTCATCATAAAAAGCTGTTGAAGTAGAATATAAAAACTGAATCACAAAGGACACAGTATTTGCTTGTCGCCTAATTTACACCCATTTTTTGTGTAATGGAAATTGATGACTGGTGCCGATAAGCCTCATGCAATATTTTGAAAGATTAAAAGCCTTGGCTTTTAAAAAAAAAATCCCACCAACCTAGCCAACACATACAAGCAACTCTCCAAGGTATACCAACTTCATCCCTGATACTGATAATAGAAGTGATGTGTTTTAGTGATGATCTGTGCTCTAATTCATGATGATTACCAGTAGAAGATTGCTGGTCCCAGATCAAATCCTCTGTTTGGACCAGTTGCCTGTCTAATTATCCTGCAGATGGCATGTAGAGACAGGAATTCTGGATGGGGTGAGGGGATGGAAAATGAGCATCCCAGGTGTTGAGATACCCTGGCATAGAACCATTGTTTGTTCTATGTTCAAAGCCTCTTTGATACATTGACCAAAGCTATGACATTTAACATTGTGGGCACAGGAGTTATTTATCTCCTTTTAGCAGGTCTGAAAAGTTAATACTGCTATTTATGTAATGCCCTATTTTTCCCTGATGACTTCAATGACTTTGTAATGTCGCTGCAAAAAACAAAACATCTTCACCACCCAACTTTCAATCTTTTGACTGATTATTTCATGACTGTTCAACAATTTCCAAATAGTTATTAGGTGCAATACCTACAGTACCTATAGTATTGTGTATATAGTATATAGCATAGTGTGGTTACACCATAAAGCTTCGAGTTAGTGGTACTGGTTTGAGGCCACAACAAAAAAGATTGAATACACATTATCAGTTATACTTTTAAATTTGTCTTATTCTAAGATCCAAATGAGAAAGCAAATACAGAGGTGGACAAAAAGAAACAATACCAAATGCTGATGAAAATATATTTATTACTCTCAGTTCAGTGTACTAGAAATCACACAATTTACACTACATTAACACTGTGGCTCATTTACAATAATTTCCCTTGTCTAAATTAATTGCTATTATACTTTTCAAAACTTTTAGTTTTAGCTAATCCTTAAAGAGGATAGGAGCAGATGAATGCACGCAGGTCCCAGCATGGCATGTCATTGAACTTTGAGTTGCCTGAAAGAAAACAAATGTGGATGAGAAGCTAAAAGAAGAGCATTACAGTATCTATTTCATATAAAATCAGCTTGGCTTCTGTCATTTGAAAAGATAACATAATGTAAATATTAAGAGGTTTATAGTGTATTTGCTGCTGAATTCTTAAGATGAATGTAAGCTTAATGATGGAGACTCAGTGCTTACTCAATAACTCAACACAGTTTTCCACATCAGCAGTGTTATTGGGCTCTCCAGTGAACCAGTCAGTATAGTTCCAATGGGCTCCATCAAGCCACACAAAACGTCCAGTCTAAGAAAACATTACAGAGAAAATAACGTGGGTATACAAATACATTTTAATATTAAAAACTAAAATGTAAACTAACATTTCTTTCACATAAACATACATGTAGGTATCTCAGGCCTCCAATCCATGTACGTGTGTAACCCCCATCCCTTTCCATGAGCCACATCATGAGGTCATGAACATGTTTGGAGGTCACTGAAGCTAAATGTCCATTAGGGAATTTCTTCTGGCAGTAAAACTAATTAAAATCAGAGGCAACATTTTGACATTAATCAGATGTTCCATCTGTCCTTAAAACGTAACTGATCATTAGGAGCTAAAATTACTATTGTAAATTCGGTCCTAGATTCACTCTACATTCTTGATATCAAAGACATCCAGTGATACCTCTGCTTCATATGCCACCATAGGTCCCCTGAAGAACTGATAGTATTTGCCATCAATGATTATGCCTTTACAAAGCTCTGTAGACAAATCACAAGTAGGGTTTTCAGTGTGGACTAAACATTGTCATGTTTGTTGCTTAAGCATTAAATACTACATTTATTGAATAATAAGTTTAAAGAATACCAAATCTACGTCATTTATCTTCATGTTAATAATTCCTTTTATTTTAGTTTTCAGTGCTGTAATAATTATTATAGAAGTTTGAGCTAACAATTGTTGATTACTGTAGTTGATACATTTTTAAGATCTTCACCTAGTTGAGATCCTGAAACTGATTCTATCTGTATCGGACATTCATTAGCCTCTATGACTTTTTGCTTGTCAAGAGGCTCAAACTCTCCCAGATTGTTTCCTTCTTGCACTGGATTAGATTCTACTAGTTTATCCTGTACAAACACCTCTTCTATCACAAAAGGTTTCTGATCGTCCTGCACCACATAGCCTTGAGGCAACAGTTCCTTAAGTAGAGAGCTTCTTTCCTTTTGCGGCAATTCCAGGCTCTCAGATGTGACCCAGTTTTGAACTGTGCAGACACAATAATAATAGTAAAAATCATGTTATTTGTGCATATAAAGTGCTACATACTGGATTACATTATCATAAAATGTATGTAAAGAACTATACACTATTATTAGAACCAATATTAGAGTAATAGAAATGCATTTCTATCAACAACATGTTCTATTTTATTTATACCTAGATAGTAATTATGTATAATTTGTACCTGCAAGACTCAGAAACAGCCAAACATATGTCCTCATGATGTCCATATATCCTAAAATAAATACAAATACACACATGCATGCGCTTGTATACACAGGAAATATAGTATAATAAAGAACAGTATATTACATTCAGATTCATTTGATAATTAAGTGAAATGAAATTTAAATATTTACCTAAATTAATAGCCCTAATCCAAGCACCTATGTGTTTTCTCCTTAGTCCTAATCTATTGCTCTTATACAGATCTAGGTTAGGTTTTATAGGCCTTCTTATCTGAGCAACATTTAACTTCCTCCAAGCAAAGAATCTAAGGTGGGTTTAAAGTTTAATGTACAATCAGGAAATTATATACAGTATACATTGTATAATACAGTACATTACAATTCATACATTATACAGTATACATTATAATTCATAAATAACATTATTTGTTCCCCAGTTCACTCTAGCTAAAGCTTGTTTAGGCTTCTCCTAACAATTTAGCCTGGAATTGAAATTTTTAATAGTTTCTGTATAATATTATTGATAGGTGTGTGCGCAGAATCATACATTAGCATTTGGGTCAGGGACTAGTCATTTAGTCATTCCCTTATGGTTTCTCAGGAGATCCCTTTATTCTGTACTGTAGTGCCAATTTATAAAACCAAATAATATTGTTATTTTACCCATTTATTTATTTTAGAAATTACCCACAAATACTGGAAATCAAAATAGACTGATCACTAATTACCCTGTACATGTGTTCATAAAAGCATTTATAAAAGGTTTATTTATATACTCATACACTTTAGACTTGGGTAAAAGCTACGTTATTCTACTTAAAAAATTTTTTCTTTTCATTTCATTATTTTGAAAATTTTCATGATTTAATCCTGCAAAGCAAATCCTACTGTGGCAAGACAGCTGACCTTGATACTGTCTAAAGATACAACAATACTGGACTATTGGACAGCATGTGCCATTGTCAGATGTATATCTGGTGTAAATCGCACAGTGTGCAGTTTATCACACCAGTGGCAAAAGTTTACATCCATCATATAAAATCATAATTATATACAGTATAGTGAAAAATTTGAGAATCACAAACTTTTTTTGTTTTCAGTTCAATTTTCTTCCATAATTACATTTAAAAAAGTGAAACTCATATTTTATGGATTCATTACACGTAAGGTTACAAATCTTTTTTTTATGATTACAGATCATTAAAATAAATAGTTGAGTATCTCAATATATTAGAATATTTAATTTCAAGTCTGAGTAAATTACTATTCATATAGTATAAATACCATGTATCTCTCGTGTCTAGTTCAGTACACACATGGGAAAGACTGCTGACTTTATAGTTGTCCAGAAGATAATCAGCAATACCCTCCACAAGACAGGTAAGCCACAGACGGGCTGGTTGTGTTAGTAGACAGCTGTATCAAAGCATACTCAGGGAACGTTGACTACAGGGAAAAAGTCTAGTAGTAAAAGGTGGACAAGCAAGTCTTAAGAAGACCAAATCCATTTCAAGAATAGGGGAGAGCTTCAAAAGGAAGTGAGCTGGAGTGCATTAAGAGCCACAAAGCACAGACATCTTAAGGAAATAAGCAACTGTTGCATTTCTAGTATCAAGCCACTGCTAAACCAGGGACAACATCAGAAGAGTCTTACCTGGGCTAAGGTTCAACATAATAATTAAATAATAAACAAATAATTGAACTGTTGCTTAGAGTTTCAAAGTATATTTTGCATTTGATTTGGAAATCACAGTCTTGGAGTCGAGTAGAGAGGCACATAATCCTAGTTTGTGCAGTTGTGCAGTTCAGTGTGAAGTTTCCACAGTCTGTGATAATTTGAGGTACCATGTCATCTGCTGGTATTGGTCTACTATGTTTTATCAAGTCCAAAATCAGTGCATCAAAGCGCTGATATCAAAGCAACCTGGTGTTCAATAACGCCTCAACCTGATAACACCTCAACCTGATAATGCCTCAACCTGATGCTCAATTAATAAAAAGAAAATGCTTACATTGAATTAAATAGCTTTGCAAGAAAAAGTTAACTGTATTGGAATAACATCTTTTTAAAATGTATATACTTTTTCTTTCATTTTAACATGCAGGGTGAACATGAGGGTCAGACAGATATGTAGGTGCTTATGTTCCATAATCTCACAGCTGAGGAGGATACAGTAGATATACTGTATCTATTGTGATTAAGGGCATCCAAAAAATAGGTGTGGAAACAAAAATAAGACATGTATGCTGTTGATGGGATTGATCTAAATCCCAAGAAGCTCAAGAACCTCATTGCTAAGAAGTTCATGGATACCTATGAGAAACTTTTTGAAACTTGATGGAGCAAACCTTCTCAAAAAGTTCATAGCCTCAAACAAAAGCTGATGGACCATAGAGAGTTTTGTTTGTTTTTTACATATCATGTATTATCCACTTTAATGAATGTGCCTGCACTCTCCAAATTATACATAGTATGTGTATGTTTATGTATCTTTTTTATTATTCATTTTATTTGAGCAATCCTAAAATGCTGAGACAATTGCACATTTTGAGACAATATGTAATGCAGGTGTTCAAGAATGGGGTCACTTGTTTGTGTTGGGTGGGAGAATAAAGAAATAGGAAACCTTACTCAATGTTGAAGTGTTCAAGAAACTTTTGTTTTAGTTGAGAATGCAAATTTAAAAGGATACTTTTGTATATTATCATTTTGGAACACATGCTTAATTTAAAAATGACATGATCAATAATCTCTCCTGTGTCTGACAATATTTTTTAATCAAAGCTTTGCACCTCCAGGTTCAGGGTTCGAATCCCACTGCGGGGCCTGTGCATCGAGTTTGCATGTTCTCCCCATGCTTGGAGGGTTTCCTCTGGGTGTTCTGGTTTCCTCCCACAGTCCAAAGACATGCAGATACTGTAGATACCCTGGCTTCAGGCCTCAGCCCCTGCTAAAGCAGTATAGACAATGATATGCTTATAAACCTTATTAAATAAACATAGGTTTTATTAAAATCTATAATATGTACTGGCAATATCACTGCTTGTAATCATGAACATTGACATCAACAGACATCGTACATTTTTATTAACTGTAAGTGATAACAATAACACATATCACACAATAACACACATAACACATAACACATAGATTACAAAATCCATAAATGTCACGACGGCTTCCTAAACAAACAAACTCTCAAATCACCCCGCATTTACTTAAAAGAGTCGTTTCAAATGAATCGGTTCATTCGCGAATCGCCCATCATTCTCATTCAGAAAACGCCTCGCAGTTGACATGAGTTTTTGTGCTCTGTGTGACGATTTGAAGATGAACCCGACACGACAGCTTGTACTCTTCTCTCTGCCCGTGATGCTGAGTAAGTCAAATCTTAACTCCGTCTTATTAACAGTTTACAGAGGGCGGGTTAGAAGTTATTCAGAATCATGAAAACGCCAAACGTTTTACCTTTAACACGAAATGTACAATTACCAGCTTTTTTGCTTATTGAAATGCGAAACACCAACAAGTGAGTTTCAGAATAATTTCTCAGTTCGCACGAACTTAACTCAGAAAATTAGAACATGATGTCAGATATCTACTTAATTAGTAATGATCTATTAAACTATGTTATTTGTTACCAGTCATGCCCTCATAAATTGAATAAATGATATGACACCAAAAAGTAATCTAAGTCGATTTCAACTAAGTAATGTAGATGTTTGTTTGTTTGTTTGTTTGTTTTTGCCTGCTTTGAATGGATATAGGCGGCACAGTGGTGTAGTGATTAGCACCTCGGGTTCGATTCCCATCTCTGTGTACATGGAGTTTGCTTGTTCTCCCCGTGCATGCAGGGGTTTCCTCCCACAGTCCAAACACATGCAGATTAGGCTAATTGTTGTTCCCAAATTGTCCGTAGTGTGTGCCCTGTGATTGATTGGCACCCTGTCCAGAGTGTACCCTGCCTTGTGCCCTAAGTTTCCTGGGATAGGCTCTGGGGCTCCCTGTAACCCTGAATACAGCATAAAGTGAGAATGAGTGAGTAATTGGATGTACATAACCATGCAGATAGATTTTTAGGCTGGAATTTTCACAGGTTGATGCATTGGACATGTTCTCTTGGACAAGCTTTCCCCTTTAGTGTCCCCCCTGTCTAGTGTTTCAGTGCATTCAGCCATTAGAACAAGTTCTTTTAGTCTCCTTACCTGCCCAAGTAGACCCCAAGGTAGGATTGGCTCACATTCAATGCAACACTCTGAAGTGAATATGTTGCTGATCAGACTGTGCTATCCCACAGGCCCACCTGATTCAAGTACTTTAGTGTTCTGCTAAACTTCTCTTCAATACTATTTATACCCCTGTTTACTCTATAGATAATACAGCTACAAAAGGTTCCAAATATTAAATGTGAATTAAGCCATTTTAAATTTAGACTTAAATAAGATTTAACTTTATTGAGACACAAACCCAAACTCAACAAAATGCATTTGTTCTTTATTTAAATCATTACTTATATTAAACAATGTTTCTCATTAATTAGTTTTACAAAGGAACAACTTAAAAAAGCCAGACTATCACTATTTGTTTCTTTCTTTCCCTGTTTACCTTCAGTGTTCACATACTTTGAGATTATGGATAGGGCTGTTAAACTGATAAAATGACAACAAAAAAGAGAGAGGACAGGGGTTATCTTTGGTCAGTCTCATGCAGTCCGCCTACTACACTGTTCTAAACCATCCATCAGACACACATACATTCCAGTGCATCCCTGTTCCTGGCACAGAAAGAGCAAGTATTGGAAACTGTGTTATTTGGTATTTTTGTGAGCTGTATGGATAAGATAATGTTATATATTCATGGAGCAAATAGTAGCATTTACAATCACAATCAGCTGCTATGTTGGCAAATACTTTATGGAGTTGTGGTGCTTAAGGCTGTCTATCTGCATTTTACTGTATGATATAATGAATAATTATTCAATTCAATTCAATTCAGTTTTATTTGTATAGCGCTTTTAACAATTGACATTGTCTCAAAACAGCTTTACACAATCAAAAGAATTATTTAAGTTTATATGGAATGTGAATGTGTATGAATCAAAATGTTCAGATAGTCCCTGGTGAGCAAGCCTGAGGGCGACAGTGGCAAGGAAAAAATCCCTGAGATGGTAATAGGAAGAAACCTTGAGAGGAACCAGACTCAACAGGGAACCCATCCTCATCTGGGTGAAACAGATAGCAGGAAATGATCTGCATTTATACAGTGTTAAGTGTTAGGTTCAGCTATAATAGTTGATGTTAATTGATGTTATAATAGTTGATGTAAAATGGAGTCCAGTAGTTATTGGAGACTCAGATAGACTTGTAGAAAGTTCCAGTCCTGAACTATCGAATTGTCAAGTCCTCAGAGAAACAGCTGACAACACCAGTCGAGGCCAGAACCATCTTCTAAGTAGAGAGAATCATCCCCAGACACCAGACGCATCCCAAAGAGACACACGGGGCATCCATGCGACGAGATCTCCAACCAGAAACGGGGCACCAGGATGGATCAGACAGGTCCGGAGGGCAGAGGGAGTCTGGATCACTGGCAGCTCAGGAACCACATGTGTAGCTCGACAGAGAGAGAGAGAGAAAGAGTGAAAGGGGGAGACAGGGGGAGAGAGGAAAGAGAAAGAGGGGGAGAAAGAGAAGAGGAGGAGAGATTGCAATTAGGTATGGTCACAGTCACAATGTATAATGTGAATGTATATTTACTGTAGAGTGCATGCAGGGACTCCGGCAGGACTAACTATGACAGCATAACTAAAAGGGAGAGCCAGAAGGAAACACAAACATGAGGGCTCCCTGAGATGTAAAACAAACAATCACCTCACCGTCAACAAACCTGAGTGATCAAATGAGAGTGAGGAAGACAGCATCTAAAACATACCAGTTCACCATAATACTCTATGTCCATGAGTCCCCCAGATCTGCTCCTTTACCTTATGGCAAATCTATTTATAAAAATGCTTGGTTAAATAAATAGGTTTTTAGCCTAGACTTAAACACTGAGACTGTGTCTGAGTCCCGAACACTATTTGGAAGACTATTCCATAATTTTGGGGCTTTGTGAGAAAAAGCTCAGCCCCCAGCTGTAGTTTTCATAATACGCGGGAAATTATAACATAATAATTATCAGGTCAGGAGAAACATACTCATATTTTTACTTTATATCTTTACAGTACACCTAACTTATGTATGTACTTTACTTTTTTATTTCTCCCACAGTACATGGCACCATTTCAGTAATAGTGACAACCAGCAACCCAAACGAGGAGGTCCATGAGAACACAAGTAAGTAAGCTTGTTTTTAATGAACAGCATTGGCTATGTCGAGGTGGGTGAGGATTTCAACACATTAGACCTCGTATAGTCTAAGCTTTAATGTCACATTATTTCTTCTGATGAAAACAGATGCTGTTCTCTCCTGTAAGTTCCAGACAGAAAAAGAGGCCAACCCACGAATAGAATGGAAAAAGAAAGGCAAAGATGTCTTTTATGTTTATTTTGATGGTCAGTTTACAGGTGAGTCTTTGCACGTAGCTTTAAAAAATAAATCTAAATTCAGAACTAGCTTGTCTAAGAAACAGATATTTTTTTATTTTCCCATTTCGTTCTGGAACTGCATATACAATAACTTAATGTCTTGTTTGGACTGGGCTGAATAACTCTTTACTTTCATCAGATTTGTTTAAAGGCAGAGCTTCAATTGATGGGGCAACAGTGACACTGCATGGTGTTAATCAGAAAGACTCAGGGGTCTATCATTGTGAAATCACTGCAGCCCAAGATGACATCAGTCTTGGGGAGGTCACGGTCTCACTCAATGTGCTTGGTGGGCTTGTCCTCTTATTTTTATGTCAGATTTTTTTAAGGCTTGATATTATGCACATTAAGCATTTGGCATGCATAAACTTCAGAGGAGAAAAAGCTTGTCTAATAATGTTTGGCTTATTTTGTAATTCGTCTGTAAAAAATGACAACCTTGTATGTGTCTCATGACCAGTACCTCCCCATGCTCCTTTATGCCATGTGCCTGAAGATGCGGTGCATGGCTCTGCAGTGGAACTGTACTGTGAGGACAAGCTGACTGTCCCACCTGTCACTTACAGCTGGTACAAGGACAACAGGCCCCTGAGCACAGCCCTTGTCCAAGACATTAACTACAGTGTAGACAACAAAACAGGCACTCTGGTACTTTCTCAAATCAAACAAGAACAATTTCAATTTTGTAGTATAAAGGTGCAGTTGTGCTCAGTTATATAGATGTACCCTCATAAACACACACACACACAAATTTCTAGTTCCCATGACACCCAGCTACTGCTTGCATCTTGATTGATTTTGACATTTATTCTTTGATGACTAATTCATCTCCGTCTTAACAACTACCTTTTGTCTTTGTTTTAATCAGAAATTTAAAAGCTTGTCAAAATCAGATAGAGGACAATACCGCTGTGAGGCCTCTAATGGTATTGGGCCACCAAAAAGCTGTGTGGATCAACATATGAACATCATTGAGTGTAAGTTAAAAATGATCCACTGTGTCCAGCATGAGCGAGCATACATGTATACCACTAATGGCATGTGCTCTGTGTGTATGTGTTTCAGTCGAGCTGAATTTGACATTAGTAATAGCAGTTGGGATAGGTGCTGTTCTCTTATTGCTGTCCTTCTCTTTGGCTGTTTGTCTGTGCTGCCAGCAAGGCTACTTTTGCTGCTACTATAGTGAGTGTTCCCTCTTTATAAAATATACATAAACACACAGTTAAGAGCAATATGTGGCTGAGTTTTAGGGTGATTTCTTGTGATGCTGTTTTTGTTCTTGGGCGTCTCTTCTAATCAGCCTACATATCCATTTTAACAGAGGTCAAGAAAAGAAGAAAACATAAAAGGTAACACTCTACATAATTCTAATAAATAAGATACATTAGTAATATTAATAATACATAGTTTTATTTTATTTAGAAACATAGCAAACTACAGTTCTCCAGCAGACGTAAGTATGCAATATCTCTGTTGTTTAGCTATAAAAGGCCTGCTATTTTCTAAATTGCAGAATGGGGTGAGGCATCCTACCGTCATCAATTTCACGTTCTTTGATTTAGAAGAAACATTTAATGCCTTGATAAGTGACTTTTTTTCTGGATTAACTCTAATGCTGTAAATAAAATTTAAGGGGTAATCATGGTTTGAAAATTTTACCCTAATTGTTTGTCCGTTTATGTGAAAATAAGATAAAAATCTTAATATAATTTATTTGGAAAATGAGGCCTCCTAAATACACAATGAACAATATGTTGTAAGATTACACATATTTAAATGGCCGCAGACATGTCTGATGCATTTGTGACTCAATCTAATTTCATTTAAATAATTTTTTGTTAATCAATTGCTTTCTCTTCTCAGCCTAAACACTACAAGCACACAGAGTCCTTTGTGATTTAATCATTTCTCCAAGCGATTTGCCAGTTTATTAGGAATACACATCTAGAAACTGATGAAATGCCAGTTCATTATACATGCAGTGTACCAGCATGCAGATTCATGGATCTTCAACCTGCTTCACCTCTTCATACACTCAGAGCTGGATGCTGTTACTGGAACTGACATATCTTGCAAACTGGAACAGTCTATGCTCATTCTCTATGATTAAAATAACAATAATAATTCTAATAACTCCATATTAAAATATGGAATCTTCAGCTTTTACCATACATTACCTGAGACCCCACTTCTAAATGGACAAAAACAATCTGCAACACCCTCTAGTGTTATGGTTTGGTCACTGCTGGACTGACAGGCGCTATCACATGTGTCCCATTTGAACACTTTCACTGTAGACAGTTCAGCGTAGTTATGTGATACAGTTATGAAGTTCATCTCGTCTCCTATTGGCATGTTAAATCCCATGTGCAGGAAATCAACAGTTGCATTATACTGTTGCAGTACTTTGTGTGGAAAAGGAAATAACTAAGTTAGAGGTTCAAAAGCTGTTGCATGGATGACTGTTTCAAATTAAACAAGAAAAAAAGCACACAAAAACTGTTTTGTCGACTGGTTTTATTTACTAGGCACACGTTGCAGCAGATAAAAATCCTTTCATTTTTCTTGGATTATTTAAGCAATAATACAGATGTTTGGGTCAAACTTATTTAAATGATTAAAGTTATGATCTGTTTAAAGCAGCATTTTCTTCTACATGTTAATTGACATTTGAGCCATTCGTGGATTTGGAGTATTTATTTATTATTGTTTTTTAGAACAATGAGGCTAAGAAGCTATATGGTTAAAGGTTTGAATATTATGGGGTATATCAGTAGAGTTGTACTTAAAAACTCTCTTACAATACCATCATGCTAACGTAATCTTGTTAAACTGATGCTTTTGTAGTTAGTTAGCGAGATTGGTATGGTAGCTCATACTAGTGAGGTGAGTGTTTTGGGGGCGTTTCGTAAATTCGTTATTCATAGCTAGGAGATTATCATAGTTTTAAATCAAAGCGTTTCCAAAAAACACTAATAGGTTACTGTTACAGTTAAAACGCAGTAAGCGCCACGTTATTTTACTACTAGTAGTATTTTTGTGAAAGTGTTAACTAAACAGTTCTAGTGGATTTAGACGTGGCAGATTATAGAAAATAAACTTCCTAGTTGTGTAAATACTGTAGAATTCGCAATTCACTGCTAGTAAACGCGGTTGATGAGAAGTCGTTTGTTGAGCTGTAAGTTTACACACACACAGGCCAGCTCAGGCCTCCTCCACATCCCCGCCCCCAGCACACCAAAAAATAGCATGAACATTTAGTGATGTTAGCACACACTAAGCTAGCTGCTTACAACCCAACCAAGTCCTGAAAAAAAAACAACAACTCTAAAAGCTACCACACTTACCATTCTTTTAAACAGGTAAAGTATTATAGTACTCATTTCTATCTCCTCAACTAAAACGTACATTTGTGTAGAATCTAATCGTCTATATATATGTATTGTTATTATTAATTCCGGCCTGAGCTGTTTCCCGCTTTTTGTTGAAATTCCACGGTTGGCTAAAGCTAGTTAGCATCACGAGAGTTCACCATTCGCAATAGCTAGCCACCTAGCTGCAGTGCTAACAGTGTGTGTTCACGGTGCATTGAGCTACTGTATAAGTGACTTAATACCAGGTGAAGTAACTGGCGTTATTATACATTCATAATATATTACCGCGGTGTTTAGTTTACCGAAACGCACGTCACAGAAGTTCTAATGAACGCACAGTCACAGCTTGGTGAAGTAGCGAGGTCCTGCTGTAACTGTGGACTACTGGCTAGCTGAGTGATCAGGCGTGTCTGATTCTCGTTAGCGAGATGTCCTGATCAGCTAAGCATTAAACAAAGGCCAGGTATTTAATCGAGCATTTTAGAACACTTAAATGTTGTTACCTGACTCCCAGACTACACTTATTTTCCGTATAAATGCGCTAAATTCGAGCGTAGCGACATCCCTTTCCTTCGAGCCGTTTTCGGAAGTCTGACAGCGCCGCGCGCGCTTCGCCAGGATTTCCGGCTGCTTTTACATTGCCCTTCTGTTGTTTTGTTTCCGTTTCTTCCATTTCCGTTCTAACTTTCCAGAATCAAAAGTGCGATATGTGGCGATCGTATAAAAGTTTCAAAAGTTTCCAAAAGCCAATGTTTACACAATTTGATTGTTATATTTTCAAACTCTAAACGACTCCAATATGGCAACTACGATTGCATGGACTCGCGTCCTCGCGCTTCAAATCGTCGTTTTTTAACAGTGCTAAGCTACTGAATACTAACAAGCACGGCTGATCAGACTCATGTGCTGTTTTATGGGTGTTTCTTATGACACGTTTATTCCCGATAGATGGTAAAATAATCGCGATGGGCCTAGTCACTGGGCAGGCCTCGGATTTGCGTGAGAGTTGGAGGGTTTCTAGAGGCGCATCGGTGCTACAGGAGTCTCCTCCTCTCCGCTCCCTCCACGGAGTCTCACAGAGAACCATGTTTAGAGGAACTTCAGTGAACACCACTGATACGACTGTCTGCTTCCTAAAACGTGGTCGCGGAAGCAATTCATGTTATGTAGATCATCTAAAAGAAAAAAACTACTTTACACATCACTGCTTTCTGATTATTTTTCTGAAGTACTGTCTATGACCATTTTATTCTTTATGATCCAACTTTGGTTTACAGGTGGCTGAATATCACTGACAGAATGTCAAAAAGTGAGACTGAGGAGATGATCGAGATTGAGATTGATGGCCAAGAAAAACAGGAGTGCCTAGAAGAAGGGTGACTTTTCTTTTTGTTGCTCCTGCTTTCAACTGTGAAGATGTGTCTTTGCTTTTGCATGTCGTCATAAGTCTGTGTCCGTTGTGCTTTTTCAGTGTTCTGTTTTTGCATATGGTTTCCGTAGGATCGATGAGCAGACCATCACAGCTAGCGATCTCATCACTCAGGATATTGATATCAACGAGCCCGTCGGGAATTTGAAGAAGTTGTTGGAGCCCCGCCTGCAGATTGCTCTGGATGGATATGATATTTGTCTGCAGGACATCCATGTGAGTTTTTATATATCCACTGCATGTTTGAATCATAGGTTTGTGTGCGTCTATGTGTGTATGTGTAAAAGTGTAAGTTGAACTGCTTGATTTATTTCCTGCAGCTACACCCTGACCACAGCCTTTTTGACCAGGGTGTGAAGACTGATGGCACGGTGCAGCTCAGTCTGCAGATTGTCACAAAACCAGGTACGAGTATTTCCCGGTCTCACATATGTCCATGTTCTTATACAAAACAAGAAGAGTCCATGTATTTGCAAAGTGTAATAGCATGTGCACTTGTCCTGTAGGTGAGGAGAAGTTGAATATACTCGAGATTGTGAAGCCAGTAGAGACTGTGGAGGTGGTGATAGATCCTGATGCAGCAGCCGGAGAGGAGGCTCACTTGGTGGAGGACGGTCAGGTGATAGCAGTGGAGCGAGCAGCAATTGCAGATGAGACCTCTGAACAGGTGACCCGTTGGGCAGCTGCACTCGAGGGCTACCGCAAGGAGCAGGTCCGACTCAGTATTCCATATGGTGAGTGTTAAGCACACAAGACCATAATTTAGTGTGCGATTATATGATACAGAGTGAGGGTCTACGTAATGTCAACATTCTGTGTATTTATCATATTAAACAAATAAACTCATAATTGTACATGTCTACAGGCTAACAAATGCTTGTTACATTTTATGTGTTTGTAGAAATTAGTGTATTTCTGAAGTGTCTATTTTGAAAATGTCCGCATCGGAATTAATAAAGATTTATCTTGTCCTCCACATCCTATTATTTGTACTGCAACTATACTTTCAAAAATATTTCATAATTATTGCGGCAGACCCGGTGCAGTGGACAGCAGATCAGGTGATCCACTGGGCAGTGTGGGTGATGAAGGAGTTCAACATCGAGGAAATTGAAGTGGGAGGCATCCACATACCGGGTCGGCAACTGTGTGCCTTCAGCCAAGAAGAGTTTCTCCAGAGAGTGCCCAATGGAGAGATCCTATGGAGCCACCTAGAGCTGCTACGCAAATGTGGGTATTTGATGTCCACATGCATTTGCAAGTGGGTTTATAGAAAAAATACATCGAGTGAACTCTTTCTTCTGTATTAGATGTGAGTGGGTGTGTAATGAGACATTTTATTTCATATATAATTTATTTTTTATATTTGCTGCAGATGTTCTGGCAAGTCAGGAGCAGGGACAAGAAGCTACAGTCACTATTGACCAGCGTAAGTATCTCCATTGTGACATTTTTTGCTGTACATGCTGTGGACCTTGATCACTATAATCTGGAAATTTTAGATTTTTTTTTCTCTCCCATTACTGACAATATTTATTGTATTTATGTGGTCAGTTATGCAACCAGAATTAAGGCAGCAGTATGTTACATATACATTATATAATTGTTATAATATTTGGTTTAACCTAATCCATGTTTTATATGCTTAACATATTTTCACAAAGTGAAATTTCTATTTGTCTTTCACTTGGCTTCCAGCTGTGCAGATCATCCCTGCGCCTGTACAACAGGCCACACCCACAACCATTAAGGTGCAGAAGCATAACAAAGTGCCCCGCGCGCCACGCATCTCTGGAGAGGAGCGCAGTTCCCCAGGCAACCGTACAGGTAACAGACAGTCAGAAACACCGCACTTAATACAGTTAATATTGATTTTTTAAAATGCACAGAAAAATCATGTGATGTAATGTTTATATGGTTCACTCTTATGGATTGTTTTAAATAATTATATAGATACAATATATATGTGTGCTGATCATGTTTTTTCCCTTCATGAACAAGAAAAGCCTTTTGTGTTATGATGGTTTGTGCTACTCCTCTCAGGTAATAATGGACAAATTCAGTTATGGCAGTTCCTCCTGGAGCTGCTGACTGATAAGGATGCGAGGGACTGCATTTCCTGGGTCGGAGAGGAGGGCGAGTTCAAACTTAACCAGCCAGAACTGGTGGCTCAGAAATGGGGTCAGAGAAAGAACAAACCCACAATGAACTATGAGAAGCTCAGCAGAGCCCTCAGGTTTGTTTAAAGTCTTGTTATTGTAAAAGAGTAGTGGTAGTGTTTTATTTCAGAATAGTCAAAACAAGTCTAGGCTCATCCAGCATAGTGGTGATGCAAATGTAGCCCATGAGGAACATACACTGCCAGAATTACAACACACTACAGTAAAAATTATTTATCCCACACACCTGTGTATCAAGGGTTTATGTAACAAATTTTTGGCAGGCATTTTTATCTGCTTTGCCTGGCATCAATAATTTATTTAGTCAGTCTATTGTATAAGCATATTAAGTTCTGAGTGCAGTTTATCTATGAACATGGAATAGTGCAATGTGCAATCAATCTTTATAGGTACGGATTTCTTACTTGTGACTACATTTATTAATCAGTATTATCATAGTAATAATCTGTAGCTTCAGAATTTAGGTTATAAAATGCACTATAATTGACAGAGGGTTGTATTTGTTGTTATGCCACATAATGTTTATAGCCTACGTATGTAAGCTCTTCTCTCAGATTCATAAGTGGGTCTATGCGTTTTCATTTCTACATCTTGACTGAATCTGTCTCTTCCACAGATACTACTATGATGGAGACATGATCAGCAAAGTGCAAGGCAAGCGCTTCGTCTACAAGTTTGTGTGTGACCTGAGGACTCTGATCGGATACAGTGCTGCTGAGCTCAACAGTCTGGTGACTGAGTGCGAACAGAAGAAATTGGCACGAGTGCAGCTGCATGGCATCGGGCAACCTGTCAACACAGTTGCCCTGGCAACGGCTGCAGGACAGCCAGTCACCACAGTCACGCTGGCCACCGCTGCCACATTGGAGAAGGACAGCTGAGTAGAAGGGGCTATGTGATATATGATGTGGAGAAAGGAAAGGCAAAGACTTTGGGCAGGACAAGTGCATTTATGAATGTGTGTATGTGTTTTATGTGTGTGCGTATATAGAAGAACGAGTGTTAAGGGACAGTATAGCAGGGCCCAGAAGAGAGAATGATTGAGGTTGTGTGTATGAGAGAAATAATGAAATTACTAATGACCATATTTGAGCTTTGAGTTTGTGTATGCTTCTTCTCTGACTGCAGGGTAGCATTAGCTGCATTTCCATTGTGTATATACTCTATGTTTTTGATAGCCACAACGGCAGTGTATTTTGATATTTTCCATTTCTAAAGAATTTTTTTTTATTTTGAGGTTCTGACTCCCTCAAGGTGAGGTACTTTTAACTGTCCACCAGGGGGAAATAAAGAGATAATTTTTGAAAGGCTGACTGTGATCAGTGTCACAAACCCATACTTCCAATCAAATTCAGACTATAAAGTTCTATGTACATTCAAAACGTTTTATTCATTGGATACAGTGTAGAAAGCATTGTTTTCCCAGTTTTAGCTGATGATTTTGATAGATACATACAGGGAAAAAAAAGACATGGAAAGAAGAGACTGACAAAAATGGAGCCTTCCCTTTCTTCACTGCCACAAGACATTCATCTCTCACTTTGCATAACCAGAACACCTGATTTAACAGCATTAACCTATAACAGGAGGAAATGTGTGGCATGTCCATCTGAACAAGTCTGAAATGTAGCGCTTTGATGAAACCACTCCCAGACTAGAAATGCCTGCAGGGAAATTGTGAGAGAGATTTAAATAGTAAATCAGATGTTCATCTATGCCACCTTTCTATGGCCCTCCTTTCAGTTCTGATGTTTTCTAATAATAGCACATGCCCATTTGGCCCTCTGAGAGATAAAATGAGTGGATGATAAACAGGAAAGATGTGAAAAGCAGCAAAGGTTCAATCCTACTTAGTGTTTGTGAATGTCACTGATACAATGCAATGCAAATGGGAAATATATTTCTATTCCAAAAACATGGACACAAAGAATAAATCCACTCTTTCATTCTATTAATAACTCCTGAGATGGAAAGAAAGTAAACAGGGCCAGTAAAAGAAAGTAAAAGACCCCCTGAAAAATAAACCACAAGGAATGCATAGGATACCAACAAAACACATGGGCTAGGTATTATATGTTATTAACTTATTACAGCTTCTCCAGCACCATGCAGCTGTGTGTGTTTTATACAACAGTCTAAAAGAAAAGCACTGAGTTAATTTAAAGCATGTCTCTGAATCAACACTGCTTTAAAGACATTTGGAACTTGCTATTTTGTAAAATTACAATGATCACAAGAAAACACTAAAATGTACAATCCTGCTATAATCTCTACTTTAAGAGAGGGTGATGCCAGCATGTGGATCGGAAACCTTCTCTCTGTCATAATTGCCATGCACTAAATAGGTACAGCTATTTTCTGCTTTGTTTCAACACAGCACACACAAAAAACAAACTTCAATATTTATCATCTTAAGCATTATTTATATATGTATAATCTTTTTAAAAATTCTTTTTTAAATATTTCTCTGAAAAAAACAACAAAAAAACTAGACCTAGGCCTAGAAATGTCTTGATAATAGAAAGCTCAAAAAGATGAGTACGTTTTTCTTGCTTCTGGCCATCTTTGCATTCAAAGTCTTTTATACGTGAGTCCAGCCTAGCTGTTGTCCGAATATCCAGGAGACAGAAGGATTGTGGGAAATCATAGAAGATGGAAGGAGCACATACAAAGCTAAAGCAGAGAGTAGAAATGGATAGACTGGGAAAAATGACTAGGTGAAAATGCAAGTAGATACTTAGTGCTTGGACTTGACTGACATGTATGGACGTCCGGACAGACAGACATATGGCTGGGTGAGGAAAAACGATTCATCGCTTTTCTGTGCAAACAACATGAACACTCATGTGATTGGATGAAATGGTCAGGTGATAAAAGCCACTCTCATCTCATGAGATCAGCACTAGAGCAGATGAAGGATCAGCATTTGTTTACTGTCCTGATAGAGAGGTGTGAGAGGGGAAGTGGTGTGGGGTGAAAATGAAGACTTAGTTCTGCATTTGTTCAAAGAACTTGTATGTTGGGTTCTCATAACCATTCTGCTGCATCTTAGTGAGGTGGCGTTCTTCTGGAGTCACTGCGGCATCAACCTGAACACAAAGACTCAGGTGAGACATGGTATGTATAGCACATATAATGGCATACTTCTTTTGCACTACAACATGCAAGTACAGAATGTTTTAAAGCACAGACCTCTATGACGCCGTGGTGGATGGAGGAGTACTGCTTCTTCCTCAGCATTATGAGAGTGATAACAATGATGGTAGCGATGACGACTCCTCCTACCATTAGGCCTATTATGGCTCCCTTATTAGAGCTTACATCATCTGCGAAGAAGACCTGAATAGACAAAACATCTATAAACCATCTACATAATTTCCTCTGACACTTGAGAAACAATGGATTCCTAAAGAAAAAAAAACTATTATTACCACATAAAAATATTTGCATTCGGTTTTCCTTTATATATCTATGCCTGTTACTCCTCAATGTGTATGCTAAATTGCAAATAATATCAAAGTGTTTATACCAATCTTTGGTGATGTACTTCATATCCAGTGCTGTGCCTCTCTTCAGTGTCCATTCGCAGCTCTGGCATCTCTTCTGGCTTGAGGCCAGACACTACACAAACATTAAAAAAATGACAATAATTACAAACATATTTACAAAAACAAAGAGTCATTATAGGAATGCTTTTTTATTTTAAACTTTACAGTATCTGTAGCATGTGCGATACTGGACACAAAAAATTTAAACACAACCCTTATAAAAGAAGAATAAAGAATAAAATAAGTCTATATCTTCAACTCCTTCTTTGCCTATACATGTTCATGAGAGAGAATTTGTATTGGATAACACAATATATAAATATATCATTGGTAAATCAGTTTTCATATTTTTCCTAATCCTTACAGTGTAAAAATATGAATAACAGTATTTTGTATTTTATAGTCATATTAATAAATAAAAAAAACTTAACACTGACAAATGTATTTAGTATTTTCTGTCTATGACAGTATTCTGGAGTTTAAATGAAATAATGAATGTGAACTAACTCCAGTGGAGGGGAAAAACACTTTAGTGTATTACAAATATATTGAAATCTTCGATAATACATTGCAAATATATTAACAAAAAGTATACTAACATCATGCTTTTACCAAATTTTGTAATTAAATATTCAACATACTTCAAAATAATTGTATTATAGTACACTTTCCAAAAATACATTATAGGAAAATCTACTTTAAGTGAAAGGTTGGTCTAAATTTCCAAAGCACACTTATTTAAACTTTGTTTTACAATTTATTTTTGGTATATTTAAAAAAAAATATGTTGGAAATAATCATTGTACAAATGTACAAAAAGTATACATTAGGATAGACATTTTATATACGGTAGTCTCTACGGTAGTATATTTTCAGTTCAATTTAAATGTACTTATTCATACAGTATATACTTATTTATGCTTATATTTACAGTAGTGCCCCATTGTGTGCGTTAGTTCGTATCGTTATTATTTTAATTCCATCGGCATAAGGTAAACTTCATGGTTTTTGTTAGGCAGTGTAAAATTAAGTACATACTTTAAGCTATAGAATGTATTGTTTAATGTGTTATTGCTAAATCTTATGTACTTTGCTTGTGGTATAATGGCTCCGTAGCTCTCGGCCTGTTTTCAGTCTCTGTGTAACAGCTAGAATCAACACATCAGGTTTGAACTAATACTGTACCTGTATATTCTAATACTAATGTCTGTCTTGATTTAGACAACAGTTTAAATTTTAGTTTGTGTTTGTAAAATCACAACCTAAAAATCACAAATTATTGTGTTGAATAAAATCTGCCTCATAATTACTGATGTAATATGTTTCAAAAACATATTAGAAGTGTAGAAAATGCAGTGGAACAGTGGAACCTTGGATTACGCGTATAATTCATTCTGGAAGCAGGCTTGTATTCCAAAACACTCGTAAACCAAATAGAATTTTCCCATAAGATATAATGGAAACTCAAATTATTCATTCCACAGCCCAAAAAATAAATACAATAAAAATAAATCTTGACAGATAAGTTTTTCCGTTTGTGCGCGCAGGCGCTGTGTATGTTTGTGTGTGTGTGTGTGTGTGTGTGTGTGTGTGTAAAGCTAAAGTAAGCTCCCCTCTCCCCCTTCTCATCTTACGCAGCTCCGTTCTTTTCACACACAACACAAACACTGTTTTATCGGAAAAATAAACAAGAAATCTCTCTAATAACACTCGATTGAGGGACACACTAACGGAATCACTGCTGTAAAGTAAAAATAAAACAGATTAACCTGCACTTTACCTTTGAAAAGAATCGCGACAGAGCAGTGTTTCTGTGTAGAGCAGAGAGAAAGAGTGCGTGTGTGTGCGTCTGTGAAGGTGAAAGTAGAAGGAGTCTGTGTGTGTGTGTGTGTGTGTGTGTGTGTGTGTGTGGCACGGTGTCCAATGATGCGCAGAGAAGGCTGAGCCTTGAGCAGAGAGAAAAAATGGATTTTTAACCTCTCTAAGGAGACTTAGAGCCTTGTACACACACGCATACAGACACAGAATAAAATATGTTTTATGCACACACACATGGTCACAGTGTTATAGTCAACAGTACATGCGTGCACGGATGTTAATTATACCAGTAAGAGACGCGCACTAAGTCCCAGCAGGGGAGACAGTTAAAACCATTCAGTTGTGATCACGTGACGCTCGACGTCAAAACAAGAAGCGTATGCGTGATACATGATACTCGGTACTCGTAAACCAAGACTTGTTAGTTTTCCAAGTCAAAATGTATTCAAATTCTTTGCTCATCTTGCGGAACGCTCGCAAACCGTGTTACCAAGGTTCCATTGTATTTGTAAATTATCCTAAACACCTTTAGTGTACTAAAGTGGTAACCACTGGTGTCAAAAGTATTCACATTCATTACTTGAGTAGAAGTATAGATACTAGGGTTTAAAAAGACTTCTTTAGAAGTTGAAGTATCAACTCAAGCTTTTTACTCAAGTAAAAGTGTAAAAGTACTGGTTTCAAAACTACTTAAAGTATAAAAGTAAAAGTAACGTGAGGGGGAAAAAAGCATTAAGGATAAAAGCTTAGTGCAGTATACTGTATAGGCCCGTGGCACAGCCTAACACCTCATAAAAAAAAAAGAAAAATGTGTTGTTTTTTTTGTTGTATTTTTTAACGGCCATAGTGATTTGGGATACTGTATATGGCAATTGAAAAAGAATACATTTTAGTACAATGCAAATACATTAAAGAACCATATATGTGTACTACTGAGCATTAACATGTTTTATGGAGAAGATATGATAACTAGTTGCCTATAAGTATTTTAATGGTGCAAAAAGTCAAACTTCAGAGGCATGTCATCAGTAACCTTTATTGGAATGTAAATGTACATCCAAGCTTAGCTGCAGGAATCTGTGAGGGCAACATACAAGAAAATTAGTGTACCCAAGGCAGGCTTAGTAACAATTACCCTTGTATGGTTGTCTACAATAAACATTAGTGCTGTCAGAATGAATGATTCATCCAAATGATAAAAAAAAAAAAAAAAAAAAAAATGAAATACAGGATAAAGCGGTATAGAAGATGAATGAATATATATATATATATATATATATATATATATATATATATATATATATATATATTTATATATATATATATATATATATATTCAGTGGTTCAGGCATTGGACTACGGTTCAAACCCCACAACCACCAAGTTGCCACTGTTGGGCCTTTAACTCTCAACTGCTCAGATGTATAATGAGATAAAAATGTAAGTCGCTCTGGATAAGAGCGTCTGCCAAATGCCTAAATGTAAATGTAAATGATATATTACTCATGTATTTGTAACAGTAAAAATTGCTGTAATGGACTTACTGTATAATACATTAAATATATACTTACAATTTATTAATTACTGTCAGGTATGCATGTTAGTACACACACAGCCATATACTTTAGGTATTTAAGTATACTGAAAGTTGTTCCACTTTAGCACACAAAAGTATAAATATACTTAAAATTGTGATTTTTGTACAATTTATTTACAACTTAAATGAACTTAGTACAAAATTAGTTGTTCCAAAATAGCAAACTTCAAGTATACAAGGCATTAGTCTGGAACAAGTACACTTAAGTATGCTTTGGCATGCTAGGATATAGTATTTTAAAAAAATAAAAAAAGTATATTTAAAAAAAAAAAAAGTGCTGACTTTTAGTTTTATTCAAAGGTTCTAGCATTTTATATATGTGATTAAAGACATATGCCTTAAGATGAGCTGGCATGCTTTTAATCATTAGAAACTGTAGTTAAGTTCCTTCTCTGAATTTAATAGTTGTATGTCTTAAGAAAAATAAAGTGTTGTTAAAAAAAAAAAAAAAAGGTGATTTTTCCACGTCTGCTGTTTTTGTTCTCTCCAATACAATTGACATCTTGCTTTCCTGGCAGTAACTGGTCTTTGGACTTAATACTAAGATTTAACAGATTCTAAATGGAAATGCTACAAATGTTTTTTGACCATTATCCTGTTTACTTGTAAAGTAAATAACGAGGGAATAACACAAACACACAGTGGAACAGCTGATTACCCAATTTTCTGATCACTTTTGGTTTCATGTTGTACTGTATTCTGCACTTGTCAATTATGTGCCCATATTATATGTACATCATCCATTCATCCATTTTCTTCCGCATCATGTTACTGTTTTTATTATTATACACTATATTTTTAACAAGTGGATAGTTTTACTTTTCTCAGTACAGGGAAACATGCTGAGATATTACAGTACTGTGCTAAATCACTGATTTGCTAGAGATACTTTAGAGAATAGGTTAATAAATGCTTAACTGCTGCTTTAATACACTAAAGTGTAACTATAGAAGTTTCAAAACAAGCACTCACCAGGTCGTGTGGGAAGTCCCCTATCTGGAGCTGGACGGGCATCTACAGGTTCAACTGAGAAGAGCAAAGGCAGGATATAACAAAGTGATTATATACTGCAAAAGTCCATGCATTGCTAAGAAGTAAATCCTAGCAGGCTGAAAGAAAAAACATATTACACAAGCCTGATTTTATGTCAAGAAAAAAACTCTTTTCACATGTGCTCCACTGCAGGCTGACAGGAGTAACAGGAAGAAAACAGCACGTTAAAAAAATCTGGCAGTTAATAATTGTCAGATTCTAAATTTCTAAGACCACTGTTACACTTTCACTATTGGTTGACAAGGCTGATCCACATGAAGTCAGAGTTAAAGCTAGTTCACATGTTAATGTTATTTGTGTTTTGGCATTTTGTCTAAAAGCTGCTTCACCTGAAAAAGCACCACAGCTGTATTCAGGTAGCTCTCAGCTGTGGCAAAGGATTGAAAAGATTAAATGTTATGAACTAAAGTAAATGTTATTGCCTCTGCAACTACACACCATTAAATTTGATTGAGTTACAGAGATAACAAATTATTAGCACTTCCAAACCTCGTAAGCCTTTATGTTGTCTCTGTGTGCGAGTGGGCTATTAAGAGCTAAGGCCTGCTGTGCTGATGGAGCTCACTGTGCTTGTGATGTTGCCCATGTGTGTGAGTTTAGTGTACCATGGTTATCAGTGTTGGCTTGGTTGAAGCTCTCAGGGTGGATAAACCCCAGGTTGTCCTGCTCCACGACTATGGAGTCCACAGATGGGGTACTGTCAGGGGGCATCAATGCATCATTACCGTAACTCACCCTCATATCAGACTGAACAGAGGAGAGCTGCTGAGCGGCTTCGGCCTGCACACGCACCAGAAGCAATGCTACACAGAGATACAGAGACAGAGACAAATTAAGTCTTAAGAGGAACATTAATATAAATATTTTTCTGGAAATATATGCATTTTCATGCATTACAGTGGCTTGCAAAAGTATTCGACCCCCTTTAACTTTTCCACATTTTGTCACATTACAGCCACAAACATGAATCAATTTTATTGGAATTCCACGTGAAAGTCCAATACAAAGTGGTGTACACGTGAGAAGTGGAACGAAAATCATACATGATTCCAAACATTTTTTTACAAATAAATAACTGAAAAGTGGAGTGTGCGTAATTATTCAGCCCCCTGAGTCAATACTTTGTAGAACCACCTTTTGCTGCAATTACAGCTGCCAGTCTTTTAGGGTATGTCTTTACCAGCTTTGCACATCTAGAGACTGAAAGCCTTGCCCATTCTTCTTTGCAAAACAGTTCCAGCTCAGTCAGATTAGATGGACAGTGTTTGTGAACAGCAGTTTTCAGATCTTGCCACAGATTCTCGATTGGATTTAGATCTGAACTTTGACTGGGCCATTCTAACACATGGATATGTTTTGTTTTAAACCATTCCATTGTTGCCCTGGCTTTATGTTTAGGGTCGTTGTCCTGCTGGAAGGTGAACCTCCGCCCCAGTCTCAAGTCTTTTGCAGACTCCAAGAGGTTTTCTTCTTGGCCTGTATTTGGCTCCATCCATCTTCCCATCAACTCTGACCAGCTTCCCTGTCCCTGCTGAAGAGAAGCACCCCCAGAGCATGATGCTGCCACCACCATATTTGACAGTGGGGATGGTGTGTTCAGAGTGATGTGCAGTGTTAGTTTACCGACACAGATTTGGCCAAAAAGTTCCATTTTGGTCTCACCTGACCAGAGCACCTTCTTCCACATGTTTGCTGTGTCCCCCACATGGCTTGTGGCAAACTGCAAACGGGACTTCTTATGGTTTTCTGTTAACAATGGCTTTCTTCCTGCCACTCTTCCATAAAGTTCAACTTTGTGCAGTGCACGACTAATAGTTGTCCTATGGACTGATTGCCAGAGCTGAGCTGTAGATCTCTGCAGCTCGTCCAGAGTCACCATGGGCCTTTTGGCTGCATTTCTGATCAGCGCTCTCCTTGTTCGGCCTCTGAGTTTAGGTGGACGGCCTTGTCTTGGTAGATTTACAGTTGTGCCATACTCCTTCCATTTCTGAATGATCGCTTGAACAGCGCTCCGTGGGATGTTCAAGGCTTTGTAAATCTTTTTGTAGCTTAAAATTTCTCAATAACTTTTATCCCTGACCTGTCTGGTGTGTTCTTTGGACTTCATGGTGTTGTTGCTCCCAATATTCTCTTAGACAACCTCTGATGTCGTCACAGAGCAGCTGTATTTGTGCTGACATTAGATTACACACAGGTGCACTCTATTTATTAGCACTCATCAGGCAATGTCTATGGGCAACTGACTGCACTCAGACCAAAGGGGGCTGAATAATTACACACACCCCACCTTTCAGTTATTTATTTGTAAAAAATGTTTGGAATCATGTATGATTTTCGTTCCACTTCTCACGTGCACACCACTTTGTATTGGTCTTTCACTTGGAATTCCAATGAAATTGAGTCATATTTGTGGCTGTAACGTGACAAAATCTGGAAAAGTTCGAGGGGGCCGAATCCTTTTGCAAGCCACTGTATGTATATGTATGTACTGTATATTGTTTGTATTTTGCATTTTAAGGAAGGCATCTTGAGATCTTACTGAACATCTGTGGTTTACAATAAATGGACATTTAACTAAACAAAAAGTTCCAGTCTGAGTCAAATGGAGAAACAGACCAAATAAATACTAATCACACAGTACTCACCCACTTGACCCTGGATTTCACTGGCCATTTGTGGGACCTTGTAGAGGTAGGCCACGCTTTCATTCAGACGCTCCTCAATGACACGCAGATGAGCTAGCACCTAGCAGCAGTAAGATTACAGGTCACTCTCGTATGCCGTGCCGTTAGCAGCCAGAGGCCGCTCTAATGTGTAAGTGCAGACAGTGATATGAATACCTGAGGACGGATCTGGGCTGCTTTCTTAGGGTCCACCATGCGAACATGCTCAAAATGTTTAAGTGTGTGCTGCCTGTCCTTCTGCTCAGCACGCACATACTTTTTGAACAAACCAAACACCTGGCGAGGCTGCAGAATGGAAATAAACAGTGATTGAAGAAGCTACTCAGCAGAATGTGTTCCATTATAGATCGGTATGTGCATGAGGCTGGACGGAAGGGCCGTAATTTGTCTGTGTGCACGCCCATATACGTACCCGGGGCTCATCAGCCTGCAGTGCATTTAAGAAACTGTCCAGCGCCATACGTCGGCGATCGTTAAGCAGAGCTTCTACTCGAGCAATGTGAGTCTCTACCAGCTGCTGCCTCTCATTGGCTGCTTCCTGTTCTAATGCCTCAACCTTCTCCTGGAAATGCTGTGCAAAAAAACGCACATATATAAGGCCAAACACATTCACATCAATGTACAGTACTAATATTGTTATTATCACTGTCAACCTGCCATTTTTATTAGCGAGCTTCAATTCGGCATTTGACCCAGTATTAATATCCCACTGTACAGTATGTGTCTCTGCTCATTGATATTGGGCATTATGGATTTTTCAGCAGGCTTAGTCACAGCTGTCACTAATATTCATGTGAAAATATCAAACCATACTGAACATGGCTTCAGGGATTTAAAATGCTTAAATCACAGCTCTTTTAAAGTCACAACACTGCTGTAGTAAAGCACAACAATAAATATTAGCCCCAAGTCTGCTTTTACTTAATCAAAACTGCAAAACCAATTAAAACAAAGCATATACAGTACACTTCTTTAAAATTCCTACCAAGAAATTAAGTAATAATAATAATATTGCTACAAAGTGACCCAATTATTATAGCTGTATTTTGTTGCCAATTGCTTCTAGCACTAGTTTAACCTCACCATGTGGGATAGTTTTTGCAGGAGGACATGGCATTTAACAAATGAGATCAGGCCACATGAACCATCCATATGAATACACCAATATGACATGGGACATCCAATGTACATTACCTGAATGACCGCCTTCTTATCAGCACGGGGAAGACTCTTCACCTGCCTCTCTGCCTCTTCCCACTCCCTCATCACCTAAAAGTGAAAAAGTTTAATTATTGTAATAAAAGGAACATTCCCTCTTATCACATCCTCCAAGACACTCACCTGGGACATCCTCTCCCTGTGTTTGGCCTCCAGACGCTCTTTAGCTTTCTGGAAGTGGGAATGTTCGTTAATATCTCCAGGAGCCTCTAGATAGCGGCCCACAGCGTCTGGGGGGCTAGGAGCCATCGTGGGCACTGGGACGAAAGAGATAAATTAGAAAAAAAAACATGAATTAAACATTTAACTCTGAAAGCAGAAAAGCTATTTTTTTTATTTAGCAAACTTCCTTGATGAAAAGACGACTGTGAAATGCAGCAGACTTCAGGAGTGTTAGTGAAAAAGACTCAAAGCCTTAGAGTAATGTGCTAGAGAGGTGCAGGAACAACCAGAAGAGGAACTGCTGTTGGCTGTATGAAGAACCACTGTATCTCTAACCACTGGCTATTGTTTGAATAAAAGAGAGAGGGAGAGAGGGACAGAAAAAAAGAGAGATGAGTGTGTGTGTGTGTGTGTGTGTGTGTGTGTGTGTGTGTGTGTGCACATGTCCGTGTTTCAGACTCCAGGTTTTGCTGAGTCAGTGTGGTGGATGTGCGAGTACATCTTATCAGGATGCGGGTGCAAGACAATGAGTCTTCCACAGAGCACAACTAAGTGCTTAACTGTGCGGAAACCACAGAGATAAGGGTCACAGCCACAGACTGGTCATACCAGACAGATTTGGACTAAAGAGGCAAACTGTATAAGGAAAACACAGCTACTGCCACATAGAACATGTCAGCAAGTGATGAATGCAGGTTAGATAAAAAAAAAAAACATCAACAGTCATTCACAGTGCAGCAATTAGAAGAACAAAGCAGTGGAAATGATTATGGAAAAAGACACACATAGACAACTACAAAAGGCTCACATTACTCCTTCTACAGAGACATTAAGCATTTATCTAACGTTTCCTAAGAAGTAAGTGTTAAAGTTAAGTTAGTCGTGACTCCGAAGAGGTTCTTCACAGGGCTCTGTAGTCCATGCAGAATAACACAACCAGGCACAGTGCAGCACAGCGACGGGGAACATGGAGACACAGTGCTAGTTATCAGAAAAAGTGCCAAAATCTATCTCCTAGACACGACATGTGCTCTCGGAGCCTTACACACACTGCTGCTGCACACTGCCATGCAGTACTCCTCTGACTCAAAGTTATTGCGGTTGCCTCCGCAGCCCCCGAAGGTGAAAGGAGCACAGCGTCCTGTCTCGGCTACAAAGTACCACCGGGGCAGCTTGGCACGACACGGACCTTTCCGTGCTGGAGCCCAGCACACAGCTGACAAAGGAGAGATGCTTCGAATTATACACACAATTGCAACTGTATACACCGCAGAGCTGCAGCCCAGATAAATATCAATTATTAGAATTATTAACTCCAATGTGTTTTAAATATATGTCTTATATACCGCATTCATTCATCCTCTGTACTACTTATCCTTCACAGGAAGCCTGGAGCCTATCCCAAGAAATGTTAAGCACAAGGCAGGGTACACCTTGGACAAGCTGCTAATCCATCGCAGGACATATATGCACACACCACACACTCATTCACAAACTACGGGCAATTTTGGAACACAATTAGCCTAATCTGCATGTCTTTGGACTGCGGGAGGAAACCGGAACCAAACCAAACTCTTGACCCTGTAGGTGCGAGGCCGCAGTGCTAATCACAATGCCACTGTGCCGCCCCATCTTATATGTCTTGGACTTCTGGCTGTAATGAACAAAGGGTTCGTCATTGTTTCTATTATTACAGCTCATGCAAGGGGACTTATATCGCGGAAGCTCCACATAAACTAACTTTAATAATAAATTGTGTTTTGTTTAACAAAGTAATTCTTAGAATCATGTCATGTATTTATCATTTATGGAAGGATATATAATTTATATAGTTTATACTGTAGTTATAATATCATCAACTCCGTGCCGTGCATTATTTGTGATGTCTGTTGTGTGTTATTACTTATGTGTGTCTATGAAACACATCTTTAAAGAAATTTTTACTCTAACTACTATTTTTACTTTAACTCTAATTATTTCCATTATGCTTCTGTCTCTCAGGGTGCTTTTAGTGAAAGAAACCACTAGTCATTTATACACATAACAAAAACACACTTGCAATAGTGACTGAAAAAGAATAATTAAGACCCCGCTAATTGGGCTTCCAGGCACCTACTGCTAAGGTTACAAGTCCTTCTTAACATTTAGTCTGATGAGAAGACTTTTTAGGTCTCGGGAGGTCCAATCAAAACTCCACGTGTCGCATTCAGGTCAATGCTTTAAAAACAAATGCTGTAGTGCACAAACATGGCAGCTGTATTATGTTTCAACCACTCCTGTAACAACTGACAAATTATTCTGTTGGTTTAGAATGAGATTCTTACAATCACTAATTAGCAAATATATACCACTTTTTAGCTGGACAAATATCGAAGAAAAAAAGACTATTTCTGCCACAGATCACACATTATTTATGTAATGTTTTCATATTTTGACAATCCATTTCTGGTATAGTGCTCTGTACATGTGCAAGACAGAATCTTGACTTTTACTGTATAATATAAAAATAACAGGCCTAATATAAAAATAGAGAGAACAGACTTTACTTGAAGGACCTAATGCACATGTACAGTACATACTTATTCTGGCTGCAAACAGTGGGGAGTTGCTCAGACAAATGGTCTCTCATTTCAAACACAACCAATGCTATTTGTATGAAAATAATTATGCTGAACCTGGAGAATAAATATGTCCAACGTCTAATTACAATAATAAGACATAAGACATAAACACAAACATTTATGTGAATGCGTACATACAAAGGCATCTTACCTCGCACAACCTCTTCTATAGACTCAGTGGTCGTAGTAGTGGTAGTCGTCATTGCAACATTTGAAGCCTGCTCACTGGTGTCATGTTCGTTCAGAACATCCTCATCATCATCATCTTCCTCATCATCTTCCACACCGTCACCATCCTCATCATTCTCCCAGGCCTCATCTACATCATCTCCCAGGTCTTCATCTACATCCACAGTAGCAGACTCCAGTTCCTGCCGTTCTGTAGGTGCTTGTTTGGGCAGGCTGGATCAGACAGGAAAAAATAATGGAAAAGGCTTCTGACATAGCAGAAATCGCTTTCAAATATTAAGCCTTATTTATATGTAATGTAATTCTCTCACTTGTGTAATTTATATATGATGTATTTGGATGCTAAGTCTATAGGTTTAAATGTGTTGGCACAAGATATGTGTGATATGTGTGATCATGTCTCAATGTGTGTGTGCACATGTTTTATTAGGTTGATGTGCGCCATATGCACGAACCTGTCAGTGTATTCATTCTCAGCGGCTCCCCACCAGACGTCTGAGTTGACTTCCTCCTGCTCTTCAGTCTCAGAGTCTCTCTGCTCCTCCAGTGGGCAGCATACAAACTCTACACCACGAAAACGGTCGATACCACATGGCAATAGCATCCCAAAGTCATGCAGGTTCATTGATCGGTCACCACATGACTGCAGGTGTGAAAGGAATATTAAAAACAGAGAGAGCGAAAGTGAGTGAGAGTTGGTTTGTAGGAAGACATTTTGGGTCAGACAGCCTGAGGCCACATTACATTAGTTTTGTATGACTTAAGAGATTTTGACTTAATTTTAAAATTTTTTGTATGAAATGGATGCTGGCTTAGGTTCAGTCAGAAAATGCTAAATTACATTCAGTCACAATCGCAACTAAACAAAACAAAAAATGGTTAAAAGAGAAACCTAAAGTCAATCAGCTTCCATACATCCTCAAAATATAATCTCGCTAAGCTACAAACAACACAGAAAAATTTCCAGGTGTGGCATGTACAAGCACAAAACTGACCATTTTGATTCATACACATTCACATTCCATACAAACTTAAATAATTCTTTTGATTGTGTAAAGCTGCTTTGCGACAATGACAAATATTAAAAGCGCTATACAAATAAAATTTAATTGAACTAAATTTATTACAGGTAATATATGCATAGTCAAAAATTTATGTAGAGTTAAGTTCTTTAGAAGATTAAATATTTGTAATTTCTTTTTATAATCCTTAATAATAAAAGGATTAATACATATTGGCAAACACCCTCTTAATGAGATCATGTGTGTCGTTATTTGCCGTTGCCATAGATTACTGTTAAATGCTTATATTTTATAGTTGCATATCCTAATCAGTTTAAATCCTAATCAGTACTCACAATGCGATTTTTTAAATTAAATCATGCAGCCCTGGTCTAGAGCAAATTTTAACTTATTCCACTACCTAGGTCCAACAAAGAAATTATAATATTAACTAAATATTGTTATTTTTGCAATGGCATAATTTATTAATTTTACATAAGTTTACATAACTGGTTTTAAAGCATGATGTAGATTTTGTGTACCCCACTATAATTTCTTTACTGTTACTATGCAGGGTAATGAGAACATGTGCAGTAGGGCTGCAAGATATATCGAAAAAATATCGTTATCGCGATAATGGCATGCGCGATAACCATATCGCAAAGAGTTGCGATAAATAAGTTATGTGCCAAAGCATTTGTGTGTCCAAATTTGACCAATCAGATGGGCCCTTACTGTGTTCATACCCGCTTATATCTTTATATATATATATATATATATATATATATATATATATATATATATATATCTTTATACTTAATTCTGTCGCGAACTGGGGATGATCAGAAGACTTAGCGATTAGCCGTTAGCCCTTTGTAGCGTGGACGGTAAACCCAAACGCGGAAGCAAGCGAGTACGCAGGATAACCACGCGAATTAGTCTAAGGACTCTCACAGAAGGGGAGCAAGGGAAAAACGCAAATTTAACCCGCGTCCTATAAACACACACTCGAATCAGAAAGTAAACAATCTGAACCGACATGCGTGAACTCAGTGACTAAGCTCTATGCAGTGGTTTGTTTACTCCTCTTATACTTCCTGGTTCGCGACCACATTACTTCTGGGTCCTAGTGCCAGTCACGGAGCGTGCGTGTGTGTGTGACATATAGTATTTTTTTTGTTGTTGTTGTTTAATAATATTTATTTATAATATTTATATTTATAAAAACAAAAAAACAGGCAAGCCAAAGAGAATATTTTGTTTAAAAGATGCTCTTGTTTGAAGACACTATTGATGAGTGTATGGTTACATGTAAATAAAAAGTAATGTTTGAAAGTAATTCATATTGTGTTGGCAGGTTTATAGTAACAGCAAACCAGAAGTCAGAATATCTGCTGAGGGTTTTAAGTCATTCATAGTGTTTTGAAGACTAAATATTTGCAACTTCCTTGACATATAGTTTCTTTTTAGCCTGAATTAGATTTAATTACATCAGACGAATATCTATTACCTGTTTATTTTAGTATGATCATTACATATAAATAAATAAATACATAAATAAATAAAAATCGGCAATAATAATAAAAAATGCATTTCTCTAGGGAAATGTTATATCGCAAGAATTCAACAACAATATCGCATATCTTCCTAATATCGTGCAGCCTCAATGTGCAGTGTGTGCTGTAGAACCTGACCTCTTTGGCCACAGTGTGCCAGTGCAGGTGGCTCTCACACATATCCATCCTCTCCTGGTGTAGGAACTTACACTTGTCAGGAACCAAAAGTGCATCACTCACAAACTCACCGACTGGAAAACACAAACATATTGTAATCAGTTAATAACTAATTACATGTCTGTTGTCACTCTGTGAGAGAACACTTAACACCCTGTCATAGTCAAATTGCATTTCCAGCCACGAGATAGATGACCCATGACACTCACCCAAGCAGCGGTAGGGCACGACAATGTGTATGTGGTTGCGGCACTGACGTCTGCCCTTCTTGCACCAGTTTTGGATGCTGACTGGCTGGTTGGCCTCAACTACATTAGTGATCTGCAGGTCAGGATACACCTACAAAACAACAGGCTATTCAGTAAAAATAAAAATTTCTTAAGCAGTTGCGGAGTATAAAAATAAATTATAAAAGGTTTACAATATCACCTAATATCTCAGTTTGTGTTACAACATTGATACTATTTCTTGGATTCCTCAAACCTACCATCTACTGCCATAAGGACAGCTCTAATCAGAGGTTACTCAATTATAATATTAAGCAGAAATTCACCCTGCATGTCTATTTTTTTTTTTTTATTGTTGATGGCTTTTACATACAGTACTCAGTTTTATACCTCCTGGCAGTACTGCAGAATTCCCTCCTTGGTTCCAATGCAGCCTTTGGTTCCAGTAGGATCAGGCTCCCACTTGCCATTCTGGACACTGATATGCATGTTGAGTTTCCCACAGAACATGGCCACCTGAGGTTCAGCCAGCAGTCCCACTGAGTCATCTGATGGCACCTGCCAACAAGAGACATCGCGGGTAGATGTGGATACGCTTTTGCACTTTTTTAAGTTTAGATATTTTAGATCATCCTGAAATTAAATCAATACGGATTCTCCTCCTTGTACCTTACTCAAATTGTGAATAACTCATAATACATCATTATGTTGGGTCTACTATGTGAGGAGGCTTTAATAAGGTTCACTGCAGGAACCAACATTTAGCCATCATCTATAAGATAAGGTTTTTCACAGATGACTGAAAGACAGTGACTGTTATTTTATTAACACATAGCCATTTTTTATCCAGACATGAGAATTTGGAGAATGATTCTGATGAACTTGGACAGGAGTATAGGAGTAAAAAAGTAAAAGAACACAACATGTGTATTTATGTGATGTATTTATATAGCTTGTATGTACAGTGGTGTGAAAAACTATTTGCCCCTTCCTGATTTCTTATTCTTTTGCATGTTTGTCACACTTAAATGTTTCTGCTCATCAAAAACCGTTAACTATTAGTCAAAGATAACATAATTGAACACAAAATGCAGTTTTTAAATGAAGGTTTACGTTATTAAGGGAGAAAAAAAACTCCAAATCTACATGGCCCTGTGTGAAAAAGTGATTGCCCCCCTTGTTAAAAAATAACTTAACTGTTGTTTATCACACCTGAGTTCAATTTCTGTAGTCACCCCCAGGCCTGATTACTGCCACACCTGTTTCAATCAAGAAATCACTTAAATAGGAGCTACCTGACACAGAGAAGTAGACCAAAAGCACCTCAAAAGCTAGACATCATGCCAAGATCCAAAGAAATTCAGGAACAAATGAGAACAAAAGTAATTGAGATCTGTCAGTCTGGTAAAGGTTATAAAGCCTTTTCTAAAGCTTTGGGACTCCAGCGAACCATAGTGAGAGCCATTATCCACAAATGGCAAAAACATGGAGCAGTGGTGAACTTTCCCAGGAGTGGCCGGCCGACCAAAATTACCCCAAGAGCGCAGAGACAACTCATCCGAGAGGCCACAAAAGACCCCAGGACAACATCTAAAGAACTGCAGGCCTCACTTGCCTCAATTAAGGTCAGTGTTCACGACTCCACCATAAGAAAGAGACTGGGCAAAAACGGCCTGCATGGCAGTTTTCCAAGGCGCAAACCACTTTTAAGCAAAAAGAACATTAAGGCTCGTCTCAATTTTGCTAAAAAACATCTCAATGATTGCCAAGACTTTGGGGGAAATACCTTGTGGACCGACGAGACAAAAGTTGAACGTTTTGGAAGGTGCGTGTCCCGTTACATCTGGCGTAAAAGTAACACAGCATTTCAGAAAAAGAACATCATACCAACAGTAAAATATGGTGGTGGTAGTGTGATGGTCTGGGGTTATTTTGCTGCTTCAGGACCTGGAAGGCTTGCTGTGATAGATGGAACCATGAATTCTACTGTCTACCAAAAAATCCTGAAGGAGAATGTCCGGCCATCTGTTCATCAACTCAAGCTGAAGCAATCTTGGGTGCTGCAGCAGGACAATGACCCAAAACACACCAGCAAATCCACCTCTGAATGGCTGAAGGAAAACAAAATGAAGACTTTGGAGTGGCCTAGTCAAAGTCCTGGCCTGAATCCTATTGAGATGTTGTGGCATGACCTTAAAAAGGCGGTTCATGCTAGATAACCCTCAAATAAAGCTGAATTACAACAATTCTGCAAAGATGAGTGGGCCAAAATTCCTCCAGAGCGCTGTAAAAGACTCGTTGCAAGTTATCGCAAACGCTTGATTGCAGTTGTTGCTGCTAAGGGTGGCCCAACCAGTTATTAGGTTCAGGGGGCAATTACTTTTTCACACAGGTCCATGTAGGTTTGGATTTTTTTTCTCCCTAAATAATAAAACCCCTCATTTAAAAACTGCATTTTGTGTTTACTTGTGTTATCTTTGACTAATAGTTAAATGTGTTTAATGATCAGAAACATTTTGGGTCACAAACATGCAAAAGAATAAGAAATCAGGAGGGGGGCAAATAGTTTTTCACACCACTGTAACTTGGTTCCTCTCATATATATTTCAACAAATAATGTCCTCTTTAAGTTTGTATTGTTTCAATACTATTCTCATATCATTTACATATTCAAAATTTTTTTCAAAATCACAAAAGACCTTAAATTAAATATGGAAATATTTAAAAAAGGCTTTTAAAAAGTTACTTTCATAACAGTATCTCTTCTGCAGGGAGTTAATGCCTCCATGTCTCCTCCCTCGCTCTTGAAGAATTCTTATCAATTTGGAGAAATCCAACCAATATGTCTTTTTCAAGCTGTTCTGGCACATACAAAGATTTACCGAATGCCAACTTTATTAAATATCAGTTGAACATTTTACTCTGTAGTCTTGATGTAGCAATGGGTGCTCTGACATCGATTAAAAGTGAAACTTCATGCCAATTTTGACTGCCACGGTGTCAGACTGAAAATCTCACTAGATTAAAGCCTCCTCCTGCCCACACAAGAATCAAAAAAATACCCTGGTCCTGCCAAATCTATTTTCGTTCCCGACACGTACCACAAAATTGCTCTCTGTATGAACGTTTTTGCCAGACATAACTTTTATTGCATAAACAGTGCAACTCTTTCCCTCTCTGAAAGATGCTTGTACACAAAGTGTAAGTGAACTACAGTATAAGGTTAGGAGGCCATTTATGCACTGATGTAAAAAGGTTTTTTTTTCTTTTCTGTTCTTAAGCCTTATAAACATATAAATAAAAAGCTTCTGTGTATATAGAATTTCTTTTTTTTATTATTGATAATTGACATATTATCTACTTTCATATGTTTGTATGATTGTTTTATATATATATATATATATATATATATATATATATATATATATATATATATATATATAGATACAGCTTGTATCTATCTTTATGTATCTATATCTATATCTATATATATATATATATATATATATATATAGATAGATAGATACAGCTTGTATCTATCTTTATGTATCTATCTATCTATCTATCTATCTATCTATATATAAAAAACACAATCAAACACACATATAGGACTCAGAGAATGAAGACATGTGAAATTGGATTTTTTTGTTTTTTACACAAATTTTGTTAATTCTAACAAGCTGAAAAAAAATATCCAGCAAAAAGCAAGCTGTCTTGTACAAACCAGAGCAAGAGAGAGGGAGAGAGTGTGTTGAAATATTACAAAAAAAAAAAGATTGTAGCTGTTGTATTGTGTTTTTTATGACCTACAGTATCTTCGTCCACGAATGTTACAACACATCCTACATTAAATACAGAAACCACAACCAACACAGTAGACATAGACTAGAGTTCCACTGAGCACAAAAGATTGTTGTTTCCATATATTTGGTTGGAGTAAAAAAGAAAGTGTTGCTGTTGCCATTCTAGCTTCTGCATCTGGCCCATAAAGCCAAACTGAAAGTCTACACAAATTAGAACATAATTACCGTGGAGCCACTGTAGCTGGGCTCCATTATCAGCTCCTCCATGTCCTTAATTAACAAAATGTTAGGCACATGACGCAACACAGAATTCCCTTGCTACACTGCCGATGTAAACAACTGTTATTACACCAGATCCAAGATGATAAAGATATGCAATCATCCAGAACTAATGCATAATACCCCAAGGAAGTGGGATTCTCCCATTTCTGGCATCTCAGAATCTCTGGATGTTTGATCAGCGGCTTCTCTCAGTAAAAAGTTTAAAAATAAAAAGCTTTGTAAACATTTCCTGCCAACAAACAACCACTTGCTGATAAATTTCTAAGCAAACATCTGTTCTCAGCTAACTCCATGCCATCTGTTGAAATTCTTAGCACATCCTATAGTACAGGATGGCACACATGTACATTTACAAATTCAAATCCATTATGCACCAACTGGTCAGTCATCTGCGTGTTAGATTCCCATCACGAAGAGAAACTTGTTCGAGTAGAAACATTTCTCTGGAGGTTGTAATGCAGTGAGTTACATTTCCCACAGGATACTAAATTATAATTTAAAATATCAAAAACAAAGCAATAAAAGAGGTGGTTTTAGGGATGACTAAATTTTACACTAGCTTTAGGTTTTAGGAAAACTTGCCATTCTGTGTTTCTGTTATGGGAATCATTGGGGATATCATCAGATGCTTTTATTTAAAACTGTACAGTCCAGTAACAATGTGATTTACACATTTTTGAGACAATATTTCACATATCACAATTCTGTGACAAATATTTATGACCCATCAATGTGAATTTCTATCTCCCCCATATGTGCATGGTCAGTACATTTTGTACTCTGGCAGGAAAGATGCCCATATTCATGTAGGTACTCAGTAGTACAGGGTGTCCTAAACATCTCCATGTGTAGGTGAAATTAATACTTATTCAGCAAAATCTTAATTTATTAACAAAACATTCACTACTTGACCATGATGATCTCATGTAAATCTATCTGGATAACCTATTGCGCATCTAACTCCATTTAATTTAGCCATGAAAACATTTTTAATACTTGTATATTTTTCTTCAGTCAAAGGTATCCTTAAAGGCCATTCGAGAGAAAAGAAAACCATTAACTACGCATGAACATTTTTGTAAAACATTTTGTAAGTGTTAATTTCCCCTATATATGGAGACTTTTGGGACGTCCTGAGGTAAAGGTCACTTGGCAAAGGAAATCTAATCATATGTAATCATATGTCCCATAAAAGGCGGCACAGTTGCTTAGTGGTTAGCACTGTCGCCTTGCACCTCCAGGGTTCAAGTTTGATTCCCGTCTTGGGTCTGTGTGCATGGAGTTTGCATGTTCTCCCCCAGCTTGGTGGCTTTTCTCCGGATACTCCGGTTTCCTCCTACAGTCCAAAGACATGCTGATGTGTGAATGTTGACCGGGGTTCCTACCACGGTTGTAAAATAGGAAAAAATTTTATTGTAGTCACCATTGGCCTCCACTGCCCCTAGTACGACTACAGAGATTCCTACATTGATGGATGGATGTTCCATGAAAAACACTATATGAATTCCTAAGTGTATAGATAAAAAAAAGTGAGTTTGTTTCACAACACACGTCATCTGCTGTTCAATTTACGGTTACTAGACAAAAAGAAACCGATAAAAACCAATATATATATTTTTACAACTATTAAAATCACTGAAGCGTAAAGTGCACTGCTGTAATTACTGGGAGCGTACGCCACAGTGCGCGCGCGCGCGCGCGCACACACACACATCACTATTGCACTAGAGCTAAATCATTTGCACTCACTGAGGACACACGTCTTACACTATTAATGCACACAAACGCTAAACGAATCGCGTCGCATGTCAGCGTTGTGCTGCTGAATGACAGCAATGAGGCAGTCAGTCACTGCAGCCCGGCGGCTCGGCTACAGAAAAACGCCGCAGTTCTTCGGCGCCATCTTGCTTCTGTCAAGCAGCATCTTCTCCATCCAGAACCATCATCATCAGACTGGACACTGCGAGCATTTCGACGCCACCCAAACGCCACCCGCTGTCTGATCGACATAATATACACACATTATTCATATATTATTCATATAATTCATGTGAAGTGATCTTAAATCCAGGCAGGATCTAAAAGCCAGGGTGATTGTTTTGTTGTGTTTTAATTGACCAAAGCTTGACGTCTCATTGGCGCAACTTCAAACACCCTAGTCGTCTCTCTCTCTCTCTATATATATATATATATATATATATAGAGAGAGAGAGAGAGAGGGAGAGAGAGAGAGAAATGGACCCAGAGATAGATAAAACGAGTAATAAATATTTATCAAACAGCATATCACATCAATAAACAACGGATAAACGCAGGAGATCTTCAGCTGATCTTCAGCTCGTCACTCTGAACTCTCATAAACCTTTTGCTCATTTACACCAGGTTAAATAGATTTAAATGATTTTTTTTTCTAATAATGCCTGCCACTGGTACCAAGTGTCATCCAGGTACCCTTCACACATTAGAGAAGCTCCGTTACACACAAATCCATGAATATCCATGAATCCACCGGAACGTGTGGTGTAAATCATTGATACACAGACACATAACAGTAACCAGACTGTACACACACACATCGCCAGTCTTGCATGCTACGGTAAAGAGCATTTGCTGTGTCTGCATCCTTCATCCAGGCCTACAGCGCGAACGGGTTGTTTTTTCCCAGTGCCTTTAAGAAGAAAGGTTTCACCCGTATTACACAACCCATGTCCTCTTACCTCGACAGCAAGCGACAGAGTCGCAGCTACGAGCAACACAAACGCCGTCCTCTCGCGCATGCTGTAATCCCTACGGCAGTGGCGCAACGCTGTTTAATAGTCGGAATAAATCTCCTTTCTCTTTTCCTCTGCTGTTGGTGCGTTATGAGACTGCGAGATGCGCAGCTGCGCTAGCGCCTAACCACGTGATACGACGTGGATCGACTGGAATGGGATAGTGGGCGTGGTTTAAGTGGCGGGATGTGTGGAGCTATGGTTAGGTATTCTGTCATCCAAACGTCCGCTTGATTCTTTATCATATAGGTTTTTCCTGTTTTGCTCATTGATCCAGGTTAGGTGCACTGTTTTTAAAACCAGTTATAAAATCCAGCTTTATGATCAGTATGAATTATGCATTTTTTTTCTAAACCAAGGGGTGACCTATTCTATTTTGTAATTACAATACAGTAAAATACCTAAAATTAAAGTGAAATATCTGAAATAAAAAGGAAAATGTTTACATATCTTTACACATAAATTTTTCCCACATATTTTCCAGAATAAATATAAGGCAGTTTTAACATGGCCGTTACCAAAAGAGCAGTTCGTCTCATTATCATTCTTTAATTTAGTAGAGAATTTGCTGATTAACCTATATGTAACAGTTTATGACAGATATAGGTTTCTTGGAAATTACACATTTCAATGACGAAGGACAATTTATTATTTTCTTCCTGCCACAAAATATTGGGAAAGAACCTCCCCAGTTGGAAACTGTATTAGGCTAAGATTTCTTAGGCTACTTTCTGGTGCCTTCAAGGGACATTTAAATGGTTTATGGCTCCTATGTATTTTAAGTTATCTTAAATATTCAGTTACAGTTTCATATTAATTTCTATTATGAGTTGTATTTATCTATATGTGTCCTGTTTTATATCTTATATTACCCTAATGATAGTTTCAGGAAATTTTAAAGTGTTAGAGCACTAAAGCATTATAAAAAAGTTGCTTTAGTTATTTTGTTATTGTTCTTATAGGAGTACAGCATCAAAACAAATTTATTTTCACAGTGGTCAGATACCTAAACAATGTAATGACAGCTAAAGGATGAAGTGTGGAGATGTGGTTGGGTATTAGCTGTTGTCCAAACGTCCATCTGAGGTATAAAGTCCCATTCAGCATGTAAACGTGTTGTATTTGTCTTTCGCAAATATTCCAGCAGAAACATTTATAGTATTCCAAAGTATGAACTCACTCATAGTCTATACCACTTCCTCCTGTATACAGGGTCACAGGGGGCCTGGAGCCTATTTAGGGCACAAGGCAGGGTACACCATGGACACACACACACACTAACTAACTACAGGGAATTTGGGAACACCAATTAGCCTAATCTGCATGTCTTTGGACTGTGGGAGGAAACCGACCAAGCATGGGGGGAAAATGCACAGTCTACGACCAAGCATGGGGGGAAAATGCACAGTCCATGCACACATAGGCAGGAATCAAACCTGGCCAGAAATCGAACCCGGACCTTGGAGGTGCAAAATACCCAGAACTTCCCATCAACAGAGGGAATCCTCTAATTTAATATATGTGGGTTGTGAAGTCCTTTGTAAATTAAAGACATCTTTTTTTACTTTGCTTGTTGGCTGCTTTTTAAAATTGTTTATCATAGGTGTTTTGCTCATTGAACTAGGTTAGGTGCATTGGTTGTAAATTTAATCAAACCAGTTATATAACCCAGCTTTGTAAATCATGTCAGTATGAAGGATGCATTTTTTTCTTATATTCAAGGGCAAGTGGAAGTAAAAAAAAAAAAAAAAACATAAACTATGGCCAAAACACCCCACTCCAAAAAATAACTCGTTGAATGAACATAATTAAATTATGGAAAGAATTTCCACCTGATTTAATGGCTTTCGTTCAGCATTAAGCAATTTTGTTGGCCCAACTTAATGTTATTAGGTTCCTTTAACTTATTTACTACAGCTACGTTCAACATAATTTAATACTGTTAACATAAATGAATAGGGTTGGTACAACAAATTTTTCAGTTGTAAATTAAGTTGATCCAACTCAAGTAAATTTAAATTTCAAGCCCTGGTCAACAGAATTCTGTGAAGGAAGGAAACAGACAAACGGGATAAAACGGATATTTTTATTTTGCACCAGGAGCAACTTACAAATGAGGTCTCAATTTGAAAAGATGTACAAAACATAAAACACCACAAATAAGTATTAATAATAAAAAAACACCAACAGAAACATTTTGTACTTTATAACTGTACGTTATGACTTTTAAATACGACCGTTGGATGCGGTTGGTCAGGACTGCATCCTGAAGTCAGATGCAGACACGACACTTTCAGTCACAAACTCCTGTGAAAAAATACAGAGATAGATATTCAATTAAAATTCATGATACTTAATTTAGCAAATGAACAATATTTATACTTTGCTCCTCTCGCTTCACAACTCATGAGAACAGACCGAAACCAGAACAGAACCGCAGATTAAGCACGCACATATACGTAACCGTCGGTATTTTAAGTGTGATTAAAAATACAAGAAATAGCTTAAACCAAAATAAAGTGACTAAACATCGCTAAACAACAGGTGACATTTATGTTCAGTATTTCGTTTCTATTTAGAAAGATGGGAATTAATTCCTGCTTACCTTTTCCACACGCCCGCCAACGTTTGTCTTCTCAAACTGTGTTCTCTTCTCGCAATGTCTTCTCGCGATATTTCCGGTTTTGTATTTCCGGTTTTCATATTGACAATATCTCGTTGGTTTATCTCAACATGATTGAATCTAGTACATGTTAAGTTGTTGAATTTCATGCAAATACAACATAACGTATTCATGTTTAGCTTGGAAACATGAAATTATTATGTACAAAACACATATTACATTTTAGTACATGTAACAGGTAGCCATGTTAATTTTTTTGAGTGTAGTTTCATATGTAAAATATATATAAAATCATACTAAGAAGTACCGTAAAACCTTGGATTGCAAGTAACTTGGTCTTCGAGTGTTTTGCAAGATGAGAAAAATTTTTAAAATAAATTTTAACTTGATAAACGAGTGAGGTCTTGAAATATGAGTAGTATGTATATGCTTTGTCTGCTGAGCGTCAACGTGATCACCACCATCCGTTCTCTCTCCCACTGCGGGATCACGACTAATCGTCTCCCATGCTCAGTGCGCGTGTGCATACATAAAGCATTTTTTTTTCCAAGTGTAGTGACTGTTCTTTACTGCAACAAGAGCCCCTGTGAACAAAAATGTTAAAAAGGCTGTAGCAGTGCAGGAGATGAATCTGTTTAACGACAATGCAGTGTCACATTTTTGCAAAATTCTCAAAAGGGGGTGAAAGCAAGTGCCATTAGAGAGGTTCCTTGTTAAAGTAACATAAAAAGAAGAAGATTGTGTGTGTGTGTGTGTGTGTGTGTGTGTGTGTGTGTGTGTGTGTGTGTGTGTGTGTGAGAAAGTCGTCCTACACAGTAGCCTCCCTCCTCCTCTCTCTCGTCTCGATTCTTTTCAATAGTAAACTGCAGGTTAATGTGTTTTATTTTTACTTAACATTTTGTATTAATTATTTTTATATGAAAATATTTGGATTGTAGAATGACTCATCAAAGTTTATATTATTTCTTCTGGGGAAATTTGTTTGGATATATGAGTGCTTTGGATTACAAGCACACTTCCAGAATGAATTATGCTTGCAATCCAAGGTTTAAAATTTCTGTATGTCAGGTTCTGTAAATGTCTGTAAGTTTTAGTGAATTTAGTGAATGTAAATGTGAAAGATGACCAGAGGTCTTAACAGGGTTGTAAAATGGGAATAAATACAATGGCGTTCACTCTAAAAAGTATAAAGAGCATCATTACTTACACCTGAAATAAAAACATTGATATGGAACACATTACAAATGTTAATTAATTATGTTAACTTTTTATATCTTTGAGGTAAATGACAGTTGCACTAAGATAGCTTTGTGGCTAAGATATGTTCCAGGTTAGAATCTCTTCAAAACCAAGTATTTATTTTTGGGTCCTTGAGCAAGGCCCTTAGCTCTCAACAAGTCAGATGTGTAATGAGATACAATGTCATATAATAACAATCATAATAATGATAAACGTCAGTTGGGTTGGGTAAGGGTGTCTGCTGGATGCTGTAAATGTAAACATCTTAATTTCTAACTCACTTCAGTTTCTGCCACACTGTCCCTACAAGCCATTTCCTTCCTGCTTTGTACTTCATGACCTCATGATTAATAGGGCACTGGTGGCTCAGTGGGACTGCCATGCGGAAGGCCCGGGTTCGATTCCCAGCCAGTGCCCAAACCCCATAGCCACTCAGTGCCAGTGCCAGTTCCAAGCCCGGATAAAATGAGAGGGTTGCGTCAGGAAGGGTATCCGGCGTAAAACCTGTGCCAAGTTGTGCAGACTGGATATTCCGTTGTGGCGACACCTTGCCAGGAGCAGCCGAAAGACCAACAACAAGTTCATGACCTCATGATTGCTTTTGAATGGATTAATAAATCCCTTAAAACTTAGATACGTTAAACCTTAAAAGATATGTGCCAGCAACACAGCATAGGTCAACGATGAAAAAAAAATGTACGTACATTTAACCCTAGCTGGTGTGTGCTAACGGGGTTGCTTCAAACTTCAAACTATGCATTTTGGTATGTCAGGTAGAACAAAATATATAATAATTATTACGTGTGAATTTTACCACTACCAGAATATGGGAATTGCAAAAATGTAGAATGTAGTAAAAATTTTAAAAAAGGATTTGTCATTCTATACTGCACAAACCTGAGCCTTGTATATGTTCATTAAATAAAAACAGCAAAACAAATAATGGTTAAAATGCTCTCAGCAGCAGATATGAGCAGGGTTATGAGTAGGGTTGGGTATCATTTGGGTTTTTTTCGATACCGGTGCCAAATCGATACTTTGAAAACGGTACCGGTGCCAAAACGGTGCCTGAACCGATACTTTTAAGCAAAAAAATTATAGTGGATGACTCAAGAATTAATTTTTATTGAACAAAAAATTTTATGCTTAAAATTTAACAATATATTAAAAGTTTAAAGTATATATGAATATGTAAGCTTCAAATTTTAGCAATTCTTTTGCAGAAATTTCACCATATTTGCCTTTTCTGTCAAAATACGACACCTTTCCTGACTTATTGCCCTGCACAGGACAAGCACAGCCTTCTTTGCAATGGTAAATGGGGTCACTGTTGTAGTTGTACACTGTTGTAGTGCTACTAGTACAGGCTGGAAAGCTATAATTATAAACAGAATCCATGTTACATTAGTTTTTTACAAATCGTTTGACTATTTGTTAGCATGAATGCAAGATTTGCATTTTGCTATTAACATAACATTATCCTACTACTGACCCGCGGAAAGGCTGCTGACGTCATCATAACGGCATCATAATCGGTGACTCCTTTTTGCTACAGTTGGTATGACTGGGACTGAGGGTCGTCCACACTGATAGCGCCAGCTGTTGTCCACAAGCTGTTAAACACGGTGCCTCCCTCTGCTTTTAACTTTATTCCGTCTGCCCTCGAATGTTTCATTAGATTTGACGTGTTTCCGCCTTTACACGCAACTGCTGTTAAACATTTGCTGCACGTCGCGGTGCCGGAATCCTATCTTGTGAAATACAGCCACACTTTCGACTGTTTAGTTTTAGGCATTTTAACGAGAGTTGTTTACTTTAGCTTGCTAAGCTATCGGTAGACCGGCTGCTGCCGTCAGAGCGAGTGTAACGTTAGTTACTGCATTGTTATTGTTACTGTTATTGCGCATGTCGGATGATTTATGCTTTTAATTTTTTTATTTAATCTAATAAACGATTAATCTACAAGAATATATGAATCTAGAGAACAAATATTTCAATCGACAGTTCAGGCATTTAAGTGGCACCGAAATTCGCGTTCTGTTTCGGTCCGGTACATACCGGTTCTGTAGGTACCGGTGCCGTATTGGCACCGGGTTTCGGTACCCAACCCTAGTTATGAGCAGCAGGAGTGTGAGAAAGAAATTGAGAACTTTGTCTTACAACATTATTCATCTTCTCTCTGTGTTCTCTGTATGCATATTGTAATACATGACCTGATAAAAATTTAAATAAGAAATGGCTTATCACTGAAAAGATAGTTTACCTTATTGCCATTGCTTTGTCAACTCCATATTGCAAAAGACAGTTCAACACTCATCATATAGGATATGTGCAGCAACCATTGTGCAAACTGCTCATAGATAAAATCAGGTCTAATTGGCTTGCATATTGTTTTATGCATGTTTAAAGCTACAGTCAATCACAGAATAATAGCTTTAAATTGTTTTATTGATTTGCTGTATAGTAGTTTACATAACCTAAAGACAAACCACAGTAAAGTGCATGATCCTGCAGGACTATTGCCTATTGTAATAAGCTGCTGCAGTTGGTATGCCACCTTATATTCACATGATACAATATCATGACTGTAGTATTCAACTGTTTTTTTTTAATTCCCCAAATTTATCTCCAAAGTTTGCTGCAATCTAATTTTTACTCAGCATCCAGCTCTCTCATATAACATAAATTTTTTTTCCTTCCAAAAATAAATAAATTAGTAGTTAAAATGAGTGATAGATTACAGTGGACCAGTGCAAGGGTAAAACCACAATAGTACACAGAGTTAGGGCATAAAAGTAATAATGAAAAAATTAACCATGAAGAACACCGAAACTTTATTGACCCTGAAGCAAATAACATACTCAATAAATTAACCTTCACAAATATTGTGATCCTTTACAAATATTGATAATACTGTAGTTATGAATTTGTAAATATTAGAGCAGTTTATAGTTTGAATACAGGATAGAGTCTTATAAACGATGAGTTAGTGAGTAAGGTCTTGTATTACACGAACGTATAGAAAAGTTTGCCAGGCTTGTAAGACTTACAAACCAATCCCATCCAACCTGGTTTGGGTTTCTCAATATATTGAGAAAGAACTGCCCTGGTAGGAAATTATTATTATTATTAGGCCAAGACTTTTAGGTTAAGTTTAATTTCTGGTGCCTTCAGATAACCTTTACATTTTCATATCCACTATGTATTTTTAAGTACTCTTAACAATAATTATGTGCTTTTAATCAGTTACAGTTTAAATATTCAGTATTTTTCCTTTGGTTGACAAAACTGTATGAGTTTTTAGTTCATATTGATTTCTATTACGTATAGTTAATGTCATATCATCTTATGTACAATATTATATCATATTATTCAAATGCTAGTTTCAGGGCAATTCAAAAGTGTTAGAGCAGAGGATCATTAAAAGTTGCTTTAAAAGTTATTTTTTTTTGTTACTGTTCTTGGAAAAGTCCTACTTCATTTTTTAAAACAGTGGTAAGCTAGCTACCTAAACAATGTTATGATAGCTAAAGGATGAATAAATGTGGAGTTGTGGAGCATTAGCATTTGAGAAGAGTTTTGTATGTGAAAGAATGTGTTCACAAACTGCTACAAGTAAAAATCATTTTAGGTTCTTTCATTTAGAAAACAAAGTACCAAACAGATAAATTTCCTGAAGCAGGTCTCTTAATGAAGACTTTTGGTACAATATGTTGTTTGTTATTTTCTGCTCGAGGTTTGTTTGTCAGTTGTCTGTGACAGTGCACTATTAGTTAAAGCTGAACAGTGTACAATAAAATTGACTTAACCTGCCGTTAAGTCTCAGTTTCAGTCCTAAACTAAGCTGCTTTTACCTGCAGCTCAAACTACCACCTGCTCATGTTGTTTACCCTGAAAGAAACATCATTCAGAAATCTTTTAAATAAGAGGGAAGAGGTGATTTTATTTCTGTGTAATGCCAGTCAACATTAGAACACAGATGGTGTGAATGCGGTCACGTCATGTTTTGATGCGTATCTTTAGTTTGGGTATTTACTTACAACACAGAAGTCCAGTGATCTTTGTCTCTCGTATTTTATGTTCCAGCATCAAAGATTTAACACTTGATACAGTCGTCTTGAGTAAATCCACTGTGGTTACAGCACCAGTTACTGTATCAAAATAGTTCAAGGTTCGCTCACGTTTTAGCGGCAGATTACGGTCAAATGCTTATTTCTCCTCAATTCCGCATTTCAAACTGAAACTTCTATCATGCGATAGTCATATAAATACGTGTAATAGTGGAGTGACATCACAGACCAACCTACGATTGTCAAAATGGATGCTTAACTAACAAATTCAAAGCTTATGGCTTATCTAATAACTTCTTAATACTTAACTAATGAATAAAATAAGATGGAACAAACAAACCAAAACAAATAAACACAACAACAAATTCACAGCAAATATGGCTCTTACAGATGGTACTAAAATTATTGCACTTTCAAATTCAGCATTAGACTAAACCCAGGCCATTTTTTCAAGTCTGGGAAAGACAGTTTAATTTTGATAAAATTTTAATTTATACATTTATTACCTGTCTGAAGCCCTACTCTTAAATGGTTGTAAATGTGTAATGAAACATGATTATTAGATTGTGTGTGTGTGTGTGTGTGTGAGTTTTGTTGCTGTTTTGACCATAACACATCATGTTTGTGTTTTTGTGGACTTTGAGGATTGTGACAAGGGTAGAGAAAGATATGTTACTGAGGACCCTAATTGTTTTCAGCCTACAGACCTTCACTCTCTCACGAATCCACTATGGGTAATTAGGTAACACCATTCAGGGTACATCGCATGTTGCAAATTTTAAGTACTACAGACTTGTAAATGAGACAATTTGCAATAACCACATATTAGTACATAACATAACCAATCTGGGGTGCGTTTCCCAAAAGCATCGTTAGGCAACTATGGTCGCAAGTTCCGTCGTTACCAACATAGTTCAACAACTAGGTGTTTCCCGAAACCATAGTTCAAACGAACATTCGCAAACAGCGTCGCAAACTTACGTGGTTGGAACTACAGCCTTCGACCTGTGGTTAGAAGCAGAGTTCCTTGCCGCGGCTGGGTGTGTTCTATTCACAGTTAACGACCCTACGCCCTATTAGTTAAAAAAAAAAAAGTCCCAACCACTTTGAGCGATTTGGAAAACTTAATGTTTTGGTGCTCAGATATTAGGTTATTAATTTTTCGGTTATTTTGATTACAAATTCACTTTAAACGATTTAACAGCGGTACCATCGCAATTATTCTCCCTCCGAAGTGCCCTACAGAAGCATTATTTATGCCGGTTGGAACACAGCCTGGGTTCCGTTTGTGCGAAGAAAAGGTGAGTTTTTAACTGACTATCTTTAAACAAACCCAAAGAGAAATGTCTCATAACAATATTTGTAGTATTATGTTAGAGGTTTTCACTTATAATGAGTGTTATCTGTACTGTTCATGTATTCAGTGCACAAAGTGTTAAGCACTAAGGAATTGTAAAATGTATACACTACCATAGTGTAAGCCTATTTAAAATATTACTCAATATATATTCAATGAATGTACCCAAATAAATCAGCAAACTGGGGTTTGGGCACTGGCTGGGAATCGAACCCGGGCCATCCACACGGCAGGGGGAACAGCTACCGCTGAGCCACCAGTGCCCTTCTGAGAAGTAGGATATGGACTATTCATAGGTTTATTTAAAAAAATATATATATATATATTTATATATATATATATATATATATATATATATATATCCTACTTGTTTGCAAAACTATTTAAAGTACGTCTGCAGGGGGAAACCATGTAGGCAAATAAACTAAATATTTATTAACACTAATTTAAACAAGAAATATAGGTTCCAAACTGTAAAAAAAAAAAAAGTGTGTTTGGTCACACTTGCAAAGTCCCTCCACTTGTTTCTGACTTCCTCTGGGCTTCTCTCATACCCATTCCCAGAACCATAAATTTTTTGTGCGATTTCATTCCAATTTTGTTTGTCCGAATTTGTAACTGTGTTTTTTAATTTGGAGAAAAGCAAGATTTGATTGTTTCCCACCTCCTCCAAAAGAAGTGCAAGCTCTCTCTTTTTTTTTTTTTTAGTAAATGTTCACGTCAACTCTCATTAAACCATGACTTTATGTAAACGGACTTATATAGGAAATAATATTGAGCAAAATAGGTAACAGGTGTTCAAAACACAATCCCAGCATTTTCAAAACCCATCATTTCTTTTTATTTTAATTGTACTGATGTATCAATACCAAATAAAAAATGAGTTCAAATGAAATATTGAAAAATTAAAAATGCTGCGTTTGTGCCATTATTACACCACTTCTACGTTACGTCACTGCGAAAGCGCATTGAATGCGAGCCGAAGAGAGAGAGAGAGAAAAACAAACACAGTTTACAGTAGGGGCGATATGTGCCTATGGCACTACTCCGCCATTGTATCGAAGAAGAAGAAGAACGACAGTTTAAACCAACATAGTTCTAACCATGGAAGTGCGACACAGGTACTATGGTTTTGGGAAACACTTGTGACTAGTTAGTTAGTTTCTTAAACGTTGCATCGTACTATGGTGGTTACCCAGATAGCAGAACAACATTGAATCATCGTTGAATCAACATTAAAGCATCAACCAACTTGTTATTGAATCAATGTTGAAATTTCAATGTTAAATGTTGATTTTTCATCAGGTTTGCACCTTGAAATAATGTTATTTCAATGATGAAAAATAGATCAAGATGGGCATAAAATCAATGTTTGTTCAACGTAAATTCAATCACTTATTTTACATTGAATCAACATTGAATCAGCATTGAAACAATTATAGTTTAGTCTTGCTTTATGAACAGCAAGATTCTATGACAGTAAATCATGTCCGTTTTGATTTATTTCTTTAAATCAGAGACCATGTAGGGCTGAAAAGCTTTTTTTTTTTCTTTTAAACAAAAAGTCAGTAACTCAACATCCTTCAGTTTACATGTAAACATGTTTGTTTATTTATTTATTTATGCTCCATACCCATTTAAACAGGAAGTAACATCACAATTACAATAAAACAACTATATAATAAAACACACTACAACTTACATACAAATTATTATAAACTGGATGACAATATGACTTTTTAGAAGAGAACTATTAGAAGAGATTGTTAATTCTGAATTCATAAAACAGAATCTAACTGCCAAGAGAAGAGACTGGAAAACCATAATATAAAAATGGCAGCCTGCCTCAGCAAAATTCAGTCAAATGCAAATAGAAACAACCAAGTCAGAAACACAACAGATGACTGAAACATTATTCGTAAGTTGAAATGTATTTACTCAGCAAAACAGATAATAAGACACAAGTCTGAACTTATGGTTTTCCACCACGAGCAATTCCCCCCCCCCCCCCCCAGCCGTTCTGGGGCATAACGAAGCCATTTCTGAACTGTTGAAGCAAAGAAACTCTGTGGCCTCCTTTTCTTCAGCTTTCAGCTGTTGTTGTAGTAGTGCATCTAAAGAATGAAAAACAAACAAAAGGTTAGAACTATACAATGCTCTAAAAACTTGGAGTGGTAGTTGTTTATGAATGACAGAAGGTGGGTCCTAAATTTTAGGAAATGTGACTTTTACAAATGTACAGATATGCAACATATGTTTTGAAATGTCCTACAATCTTCCATAGATACAATGCACACATTAGATTTTTTTTAATATACAGGTCCTTCTCAAAAAATTTGCATATTGTGATAAAGTTCATTATTTTCTGTAATGTACTGATAATTCAATTCAATTCAATTCAGTTTTATTTGTATAGCGCTTTTAACAATTGACATTGTCTCAAAACAGCTTTACACAATCAAAAGAATTATTTAAGTTTGTATGGAATGTGAATGTGTATGAATCAAAATGTTCAGATAGTCCCTGGTGAGCAAGCCCGAGGGCGACAGTGGCAAGGAAAAACTCCCTGAGATGGTAATAGGAAGAAACCTTGAGAGGAACCAGACTCGACAGGGAACCCATCCTCATCTGGGTGAAACAGATAGCAGGAAATGATCTGCATTTAGGTTCATCTGTGTTAGGTTCAGCTATAATAGTTGATGTTAATTGATGTTATAATAGTTGATGTAAAAAACATTAGACTTTCATATATTTTAGATTCATTACACACAACTGAAGTAGTTCAAGCCTTTTATTGTTTTAATATTGATGATTGTGGCATACAGCTCATGAAAACCCAAAATCCCTATCTCAAAAAATTTGCATATTTCATCCGACCAATAAAAGAAAAGTGTTTTTAATACAAAAATAGTCAACCTTCATATAATTATGTTCAGTTCTGCACTCAATACTTGGTCGGGAATCCTTTTGCAGGTACTTGTGTCTTGTGTCTCTCAACTTTCTGTTCACAATATCCCACAGATTCTTTATGGGGTTCAGGTCAGGAGAGTTGGCAGGCCAATTGAGCACAGTAATACCATGGTCAGTAAACCATTTACCAGTGGTTTTGGCACTGTGAGCAGGTGCCAGGTCGTGCTGAAAAATGAAATCTTCATCTCCATAAAGCTTTTCAGCAGATGGAAGCATGAAGTGCTCCAAAATCTCCTGATAGCTAGCTGCATTGACCCTGCCCTTGATAAAACACAGTGGACCAACACCAGCAGCTGACATGGCACCCCAGACCATCACTGACTGTGGGTACTTGACACTGGACTTCAGGCATTTTGGCATTTCCCTCTCCCCAGTCTTCCTCCAGACTCTGGCACCTTGATTTCCCAATGACATGCAAAATTTGCAACCTGTAGCCCATTTCCTGCACACGCCTGTACACGGTGGCTCTGGATGTTTCTACTCCAGACTCAGTCCGCTGCTTCCGCACGTCCCCCAAGGTCTGGAATCGGTCCTTCTCCACAATCTTCCTCAGGGCCCGGTCACCTCTTCTCGTTCTGCAGCGTTTTCTGCCACACTTTTTCCTTCCCACAGACTTCCCACTGAGGTGCCTTGATACAGCACTCTGGGAACAGCGTATTCGTTCAGAAATGTCTTTGTGTCTTACCCTCTTGCTTGAGGGTGTCAATGATGGCCTTCTGGACAGCAGTCATGTCGGCAGTTTTACCCATGATTTTGAGTAATGAACCAGGCTGGGAGTTTTTAAAAGCCTCAGGAATCTTTTGCAGGTGTTTAGAGTTAATTAGTTGATTCAGATGATTAGGTTAGTAGCTCGTTTAGAGAACCTTTTCATGATATGCTAATTTTTTGAGATTGGGATTTTGGGTTTTCATGAGCTGTATGCCACAATCATCAATATTAAAATAATAAAAGGCTTGAACTACTTCAGTTGTGTGTAATGAATCTAAAATATATGAAAGTCTAATGTTTATCAGTACATTACAGAAAATAATGAACTTTATCACAATATGCTAATTTTTTGAGAAGGACCTGTATGTGTTATTTCACAATCTGCAAATGTTGTCCTACAATGTACATATTCAATGCTATGAAAACAAATATACTTAATGTAACAATGTAGTCTGTTATGTGCAAAAAAAAAAAAAAAAAAAAAAAAAAAAACCTGTAGGACCAAAAAAATTTAAAAAAATCAATCCGTGGCGACGGTTTTGCAATTTGTCCCCCGCACTCAAATACTTAAACTGTTCCCTCAGTTTAACAAATCGTGGCCACGGATTAACAAACTGTATGCACAAATTTCCAATCCGTACGCTCAGATACCGTACTGTTTGCATATTTATTCTTAACGTGAAGACTTATTTTGGTGATTTTATTATAAGCTTTTTACCCAGAGTTAGATGCATGCTGCACTGTTAATGTTATTATTAAATAACGCCTATTATTACGTTGCATTTAGTTTGAGAGCAAAGTAATGACAACATAAACTGTACATTATTTGTTTTGTATTGCTTTTTACCTTCTCCTCAAACTCACACTGCATGATTTTCAAAAAGTCATCGGATCACCATTGTTTTCACACTGTACTATCTGTGGTAGCATTTAGTTGCTGCTGTGTTCACACTGCACAATGAATTGGCGACAGGAGATTACACACTGCATGACTTTACAATAGGATGAATCGCCAACAACTCTGTCTGGTGTGCAAGCTACAGCCAAACGCACACAAGAAGTGATAAGGAAACAACGAAAAAAAGATGACGTCCTTGTTTAAGATCCCATATGGTCAAAACTGAAATTTCATGGCTTTTTTCATGGTAACTGAGGTCTAGGGGCTATGTAACTACCATATAAGTTTCAAAACAGTCGATCCACAGTAGAATGCACACAGCTTGCATAAAGTAGCTCTGCCTTTTCACGAGCTGCTGTGACGTCCAATCTACTCAGTCACCGCTTTCAGTCACCATCAACCACCATCCCACCCTTCTTTTGCCAAAACATCACGTCCATGCCATTGCTGAACAACAATAACATGAAAACAAGTCGAAAAAACGCTGTTCAGTCGATAGATGTCGAAACTACATCATTACACAGGCTTCCGAACAACATTAATATAAAAGACCAGTGGCACGTCAGCTTCAGCATCTTTCACACAGCCAATCCATTAAACTTTAAAAATTTACATTAAAAATTTTATTTAATTAATAGAAGTTAATTCATAAAGAAAATCTATTTATGACATTATTTTTGACTGCATTATGATTATTTATTAAAACTTCAGACAACAACAATTAGTGCCACGAGGTTATTTGCAACACTATATGTTCTACAAAATAGAGGACTACACACCTTACAGCGCAATATAATGTGGCTTTAGAAGAGGAAAGGTAGGATTAAGAAGTGAGCAATTGATGAATTAGTATTATAGGTCCCAAGCAGATAGAGTAACAATAATGGGTGCCCTACCTTATGCAGTCTCCATTGATGGCTAATAAACATTGATACAAGTAGGTTATGGTTAAAGTGGTGAACTTATAAAGTCTTAAATATTTTGTTTTCCCTTCTCAACGCATTATGCATTTACTTACCAATAATGGCTACCTTTTTAATTTGGTCAAGTCTCCAAGTCGAAGGAGCCCAGCAGCAGATTCCGTACCATGGCAGTAGCAGAGGTGGCAAGGCGGGCTGCTCTCCACACTTCTGCCTGGCAAAACACCCCAGAGCCCTTTAGAACTTCAATCTGAAAAATTATTTCACATCACAATATTAATTTATTGGCAACTTTTAGAAACTTTTCATGTTTCATACTGATTCTTATGTTTAGCTTCCCAATAGTTAATAGGATTTTATGTATAAATGCAGATTAATGATAAAGATACATGCAGGGTAAAACTGCAACAGGAACAGTACAAAATAAAAACTGAAAAAAGACGGACATTCAGAGTAAAACAGTGCAAGATAAAAAAAAAACTGTACAAAACATACATGCAGGGTAAGCATTGGTTGGAGCAATGTCCAAGCAGTGTAGAGAAATATTTCTGTACGGCTTCATTGTTTTGTGCTGTGTAATATAGTATTGTAATAGCTGATCAGAGTGATCAACTCCCCATGTGCTGGTTGTACGCAGTCACAGGACATGGAAATGTCTTTGTAGTCCATGTACCTTGTAATTTCACCCTCATCTTCACCGCGTCTACTGTAAAGCAGAATGGATGGTAGAACAGGTAGATACTTCTCGTGTGTCCATCCACTTCACAAATACAAGAGGTCCATCTGAACGGAGCTTGCGTATCCTGATGTGAGGGGCTGGTGAAGGCAAGGGTGATGCAGACACATTCCTAAAAACAAATAAATAAAAAAATGTTAACCTATACTGTTCAGAGTAAATGGATGTGCAATTAATATGGGCGCACAATATATACAGTACAGAGATGACCAAAAATGTATCCACACCTCAACATGAAAAATATACACCTCTCTTCTGTAGGTCACATGACAGCATCAATGATGGTGATAGATAATACTACACACTGCAGCCATAATTCAATTTGAGTTTTAAAAAACACCATCCACTGGACATTACACACATATTGAACACATTCTAAACAATTACATCTTATCAGGTATTTGTAAATACACGCTAAACAAAAGGGATTATATACATTTACACCAAAGAAATATTCATAAGCATCACTTAGAATCAGAATCAGAATCAGAAAGAGTTTTATTGCCAAGTACGCTTGCACGTACAAGGAATTTGTTTTAGTGACGGAGCTTCCAGAACAAAAAATACAAATGACAAGACAAAAACAGCATGACGCAAAAAAAAAAATTTTTTAAATGGTTGACATCAAATGGAGTACGATGTGAGATACTTTTAAATAAGTTACATCAATATCTGAAGTCTGTGGTATTATACAGTATATTGCACAGTGGTGTTGTACACAATATTGCACATATATTTATTGACCGTTTGAATGATGTTTATCTGTTAAGGAGGTAGATTGCCTGGGGGAAAAAACTGTTCTTATGCCTGACTGTCCTGGTGTTCGGTGCTCTGTAGCGTCGACCTGATGGCAAAAGTTCAAAAAGAAGGTGGCTTGGGTGTGAGGGGTCCAAAGTGATATTCCGTGCCCTTTTCTTCACTCTGGATATATACAGTTCTTGCAGCGTGGGCAGGGGAGTGCCAATAATTCTTTCAGCAGTCCGAACCGTCCTTTGTAGTCTTCTGATGTCTGCTTTCGTAGCTGAGCCAAACCAGACAGTTATTGAAGTGCACAGGACGGATTCAATGACGGCTGAGTAGAACTGTGTGAGCAGCTCCTGTGGCAGGTTGAATTTCTTCAGCTGGCGAAGGAAATACAACCTCTGGTGGGCCTTTTTAACAATGGAGTCAATGTGAATGTCCCACTTCAGGTCCTGAGAGATGGTCGTGCCCAGGAACCGGAATGACTCCACTGCCGTCACAGTGCTGTTCATGATGGTGAGTGGGGGAAGTGCAGGTGGGTTTCTCCTGAAGTCCACGATCATCTCCACTGTTTTGAGCGTGTTTAGCTCCAGGTTGTTGTGACTGCACCAGACAGCCAACTGCTTGACCTCCCTTCTGTATGCAGACTCGTCACCATCCTGGATGAGGCCGATGATTGTAGTGTCATCTGCAAATTTCAGGAGCTTGACAGTGGGGTCTGTGGAGGTGCAGTCGTTGGTGTAGATGGAGAAGAGCAGTGGGGAGAGAACGCATCCCTGAGGGGCTCCAGTATTGGTGGTGTGACTGTTGGATATGAATTTTCCCAGTTTCACTAGCTGCTGCCTGTCTGTCAGAAAGCTGGTGATCCAGTGACAGATAGAGCTAGGAACAGAGAGCTGGTTTAATTTGGTCTGAAGCAGTGCTGGGATGATCGTATTAAAAGCTGATGAAAAGTCTATGAACAAGACCCTTGCATAAGCCCCTGGTTTGTCCAGATGTTGAAGGATGAAGTGCAGTCCCATATTAACTGCATCATCAACAGACCTGTTTGCTCTATAAGCAAACTGCAGAGGGTCCAGTAAGGGTCCTGTGATGTCCCTCAGATAGGCCAACACCAGTCTTTCAAATGACTTCATGACCACAGATGTTAGGGCGACTGGTCTGTAGTCATTAAGTCCTGTGATTTTAGTTTTTTTTGGAATGGGGATGATTGTGGAACGTTTAAAGCACAAAGGCACTTCACATTGTTCCAGTGATCTGTTGAAGATCTGTGTGAAAATGGGCGCCAGCTGGTCAGCACAGGATTTCAGACAGGCTGGTGTCACGCCGTCTGGGCCTGGAGCTTTCCTTCTCTTTTGTTTCAGAAAGATCTGGCGAACATCCTTTTCACAGACCTGGAGTGCAGGGGGGGAAGAGAGGGTGGTTGTCAGAGGTGATAATGGTGGTGTAGAAAGAGGGTTAGGACAGGAGTGTGGTGTGAGACTGGGAGTTTCAAATCTACAATAGAACTCATTCAGGTCATCAACCAGTTGTTGATTCCCTACAGAGTTGGGGGATGGCGTCTTGTAGTTAGTGATGGTTTTCAGGCCTTTCCACACTGAAGCAGGGTCGTTTGCCGAAAACTGGTTTTCCAGTTTTTTAGAGTAGCTCCTCTTAGCTGCTCTGATCGCCCTTGTTAGTGTGTTCCTGGCCTGGTTGTACAAGATCCTGTCCCCACTCCTGTAGGCATCCTCTTTGGCCTGACGAAGCTGTCTGAGCTTTGCTGTAAACCATGGTTTGTCATTGTTATATGTTAAAAGTGTCCTGGTAGGGATGCACATGTCCTCACAGAAACTGATGTAGGATGTTACAGAATCTGTGAGCTCGTCCAGATTGGTGGCAGCAGCTTCAAAAACACTCCAATCAGTGCAGTCAAAACAGGCCTGTAATTCCTGTTCTGCTTCACTGGTCCATCTCTTTACTGTCCTTACTACAGGCTTAGCAGATTTAAGTTTTTGCCTATAGGTTGGGAGAAGATGAACCAGGCAGTGGTCAGAAAGTCCTAAAGCTGCTCTGGGAACGGAGCGATATGCATCCTTTATTGTGGTGTAGCAGTGATCCAAAGTATTTTTGTCTCTGGTGGGGCATGTGATGTGCTGTTTGTATTTAGGCAGCTTAGCTACTTAGCTACATAAGGCAGTATTTTAGCCACCTGCAACTTGCTTGTTTGTGCTAAATAACATTACTGATAGCAGTGTTATAAGCTAACCAAAATGGAGCCAAATACACATTAGCAACCATAATCTAAATCTATCCAAAACAAGGTGAATATAAACATCTGTAAACTCCATAAGGCATTAGCTTAGCCACCGGGAAATATCATGTTTGTGCTACATGAGGCAGCATTTAGCATGATTTACCTAAACTATATAAATGGCATTGAAAGCCAATGTGTCACACAAGCTGACAAGAGCTAGCTGTAGTGAGGAAAATATTTACTAATATTAGTTTAATATTATCAGAATAAGAGTTATATAAGACTTAATAACTTACCCAGTGTAGCATGGGTCTATTCTCTGTTCAAAATGCTCCTGTTCGTCGTCGGAGTCACACAGTCTTCTTCTGAGGTAAATGTAAACTTTCCAGAACATTCTTAAGAGTTTCCTCGGATGTGTAAGCGCGTGCCATCTTCCAAAACGTGCTGAAAACTCACTGAATCGGAGTATTTTCAAACCTGTCTCTCTGTGTTCGTTTTTTCATGCTGGTGTCCGGGGGCGTGGTCTAGTATGTAAATTACCCGGACTGATTTCCGTGTGATTGGCGTGTGGGCGTGTCCTGCCTCGGGTCATTAGCATATAAGTGTGACAGAGATTACATAAACTGAGAATATTTGTTTTCAATGTGACTTGCATCATTTAAAAGTAGACACTTTAAGCTTTATATAGATATATTTCTCATTTCAGTTAATTTTAGTGACGTGTTTCAAAAAGATTTTCACGGAGACTGAGGTTTCATATATGTGCATATATCCTCATATACTGCATGTGGCCAATTAGGATTAGTTTTTTGCATTTTTTTTGTAAGTTCTTAGTTATTGCCTTGATAATAGAAAATATGAGCTAGGCATCATGTATGACAGTTGCCAAAGTGAGATATGAGCTAAAATGACCAGATCCTGCCATAGGAGACATATCTTGTATGTACATATAGGGCTTATATGTGGATATAAAGAAGCAATACAGGAGACCTATATGGCCTGTATATGCACATATATGCACCTCAATGTTGCCTACATGTGGCATATATACGCATATATGCAGCATATATACGCATATATGCAGCATATATATTATCATATATGTGCATATATACTGCATTTTTGTTTCATATATGCGCATATATCCTCATATTTACATTTACATTTAGGCATTTGGCAGACGCTCTTATCCAGAGCGACTTACATTTTTATCTCATTACACATCTGAGCAGTTGAGGGTTAAGGGCCTTGCTCAAGGGCCCAACAGTGGCAACTTGGTGGTTGTGGGGTTTGAACCTTAGTCCAATGCCTTAACCACTGAGCTACCCCTGGCCCCATATAGGTGCGGTTATATGCGCATATATACTGCATATAGGTTTCATATATGCGCATATATCCTCATATAGGTTCTTTCCATGTGGGGCACGCACACTGCTCTGGGTCAGACACAGACAACGGGAAACAGGAACTAAGGTCTCAAACAAATGCTTCCCAACAGAATACCGTAGGTCGCATCGCCAAAATTGTTTCACCGTGAGTGGCAGGAACTTCCAGACTACAACATATTGAATTCTCATGCCTGTAGAGTGTATTATAATGACGTGGCGACAGTGTAAAAACACCCTCCGATGTTAAATGTGAGCCGAAAATTGAGCACTTTTGAACGGCAAACAGGAATTAAGCTCTCAAGTGAGTAAACTAGACAGCAAGGTAAATACACAAAACTTACCGTCAAATTATTTTTTTTCCTCAATATATATATATATATATATATATATATATATATATATATATATATATATATATATATTATTATTTTATTTTTTTTAAGCACCATGGCAAATCTCTTGTAGTAAATTTTTTAACCTGTTTTAAACACATACACACATGCATACACATTTTTATAGAAATGCACTTAGTTAATTTAATTTGCCTTACATTGTTGAATGAGGATGGGTTCCACAACCAAAAATCAACATTGATTCAATGTTTGTCTTTTCAACACAGAAAAGCATTGAATTATCAACATTGATTCAACATTATTTAGCATTGAAAAATCAACCTCAACCAAAATGATGATTCTGATGAAATTTCAACATTGAATCAATGTCACCTTGCTATCTGGGTAAGCAAAGAGCTACATAGTGCACCCCTGTTTGTTAGCAGCATTTAAGTACAACTCAGGAGTCCACTAATTTTGACCAGTTTGCAATAATCTCCAGATTTCTGTACCGGAATTGAATTGAAGCCTAATTAAACTTAAATTTGTTATGCAATCTATGCATTTTATGGGTTTCAAGGGTGAGTTTTGCAAATACATGTAGAGCACAGATTCTCTTTTGGATGTACGTGTTTCTGGACCAATACAGTACTTTTATTTGCTTCTTATTGATAAAATTCTTCACTTTTTTAAATATGTGGCATGGGACTAGAGCCTGCTGCCAGATGCATTAGTAAATGTCTTCTCTAACTCTGCAACATGTGATTGATGTGGGAATTCGGGTGGACACTAAATATAATTTTTCTGGCCATAGATAAAGAATATTATTAAATACTATTTTTCTCCAATGTTCTTTTGTCCAGTTCTTAAATTTTAGTCCACATTTCTATCATTCATCTTTCATATGTGTTTTTATGGGCCACCTGACATTTAAACATACTTGTACAAATCCTCTGTGAACTATGAAATAAACTTTTAATCTGTCGGTTAATAATTTTAACCAAGGGTCTTTTATACTTTCACAAAGTAAGCCTGGGTCATTCTTTGGTGTGGTATATGTATGTGTGCTAAGTATACTTTGTAAAACCTTCATAACAGCTCTAATCTGAGGTGCTGTTAATTGGTGATTTTTTAGGCGCTAAATGAACTTTTATGCAGCAGTTTTGGCCTTGTTTTCTGGGGTTGGACTTCATGAGAGCTAGTGTCATCATGGTGCATGATACGTTTGGTGCTTGATGTGAGAAACAGTTTAAAATAGTTTATCTTAACTCTATTCTATCTCTAAGTCAAAGAATAAGAAAGCTAATTATCCACTTTTTGTCTCTTAATTCATTCAACCCTCTTTTTACTTTGTAATGTAAATATGCCCCAGACATTATATTCTTAATTTTTTAAAAATTCATAAATGTATACATCTTACTTATTTTGTATGTAAATTAAATTCAAATTATGTTTTTTTTCTTTCTTTTCTACCTGATATGTAGGTGCTTTCAGATGCATCTCAGATGCAGCTTCTGTTAAAATATATTAGCCATGTTTTTTTTTTGTTTTTTTTTTTTAGCAGAGTAGGTTATTTAGGTCATATGTTCTTGCTCACTCTTTCACCAAGGCCTTATAACATGGTTTCTGGGTTTGGCTTAACAGCCAGCTTTAGGAAGAATCTTGGTGGTTACAAACTTATTCTATTTCACACTGACAGTGGATTCCCATTGCCCAAATTGTTAGTCTTTCCATTGAGGATGGAAGTGCACAGAGGACCATCCATTGACATTGGACCATCCATACTTTGACAGGTTTTATGCCAGATGCACTTGCTGACACAACTCTCCCATTTTGTCCGGGTTTGGGACCAGCACTGCATCCAGTGGCAGAGGTTGGGCATTGGGTGGGAATTGAACCCAGGCCTTAGGCATGGCAGGCAAGATACCTACCATTGAGTCACAGATGCCCATGTTATACAATTACCCAAATCTAGGTCACAAAATAATTCGATCTGTCTCTATAGTGTTAGTTTTACATATTGTTTCGGATTTCGCTGTGATATAACTGCATATTGTGGTACATCATACATAGATGCGTGTGCCTTTCTAAGGAATGTCCAGTTATACTTGAATTTACCACAGGTGGACTATAACCAAGTGACTAACACCTCAGGAAAATCAAAACAAACAGGCTGCTCCTAAGTTTGATTTAAAATGCCCAAAATAGCCAAGCATCTTAGATATTTCCTTTTTTTTTTTTTTTTACTTTTGTAAAACTTTCTTTTGTGTGTGTGCTGTCATTATTGCCTATTGTGTGTGGATTAATGGCCAGACAGTTAATACATTTTAATGTAAATATATAATCAGAGGTGGAAAGAGTAATAAAATTTTGTACTCAAGTACAAGTACTGTTACTTCAGTGAAATTTTACTTAAGTACAAGTAAAGTTACCATTATAAAAATCTACTCAAGTAAAAGTAAAAAGTAGCTCATTAAAAAATTTACTCAGAGTAAAAGTTACCGAGTTACTTTTTTATTTTTATTTTTTTAACAGCGGGGGTGGGATGAGGCATTCTAGCATAGTTCAAAAAAGATGAGCAGATATAAATCTCAAACTAGTTGTTTTTAACTGAAGGAACACCTTTGCATAATAAAGCTGTTGTCTTTCTTGTGCTTGAAAATCAAAGTGGTCACTTAAATATGATGTTACGTCCCAGTCTAGAGCCAAACAGCAAAAGAATGGTTCAGGGTTCTATTTTAAACTGTATGGAAATGGTGGTATATGGCAGAAAGAACTAGATCCAATCATTAACTGATGAAATAATGAGGTTTGTATATACAAACAAACACACACACAACAGGAGGAGGAGGATCAGATTCAGGGTGGACCCAGTCCAAAATAATAAACAAAATGGTATTTATATTTAGTAGCTAGATTACCTGCAAAAAAAAAACACAAACAAAAATACAGGTACCTTCCCGGACTCCCGAAACCAAAAACAATGAAATTATCTACAAATATATACAAAGACCAACCAAACCAAAGGGACAAAGCAATAATCAAAGTCAATTGGAGGCAAAAAGTTAAAACCGGAATACACAACCAAATATCAAAACGCCAAAATCACAACCTCTTTCATCTTTCCCGCGTCTCTCCGGTTTATAGATGGTCGCGCTAGTCGATGACGTCACTCAAGGCGGAAGCGACCGTGTGGAAGGTCAGGAAGATGCCGATGTCAGAAAACCTGGAGTGGAGTCTGGAGTGGCGCGCGACCAGGACATGATACACACACGCGAGCGCAACGGAGCATTTATACAAAGCATAATATTTTTATTATTTTATAATTTTCATTCATTTATTTTTTACTCAGTAGCGAATATGATTTAAAATGTAGCGAATTACAATACTTCAAACAAAACGTACTTAAGTAAAAGTAAAATTACATATTTTTAAAACTACTTTAAAAAGTAGAAATACACAAAAAAGCTACTCAATTACAGTAACGCGAGTAAATGTAATTCGTTACTTTCCACCTCTGTATATAATACAGTTGCTGTTTGTCATTCAGCTTCTCCAATCAAGGGGTTGCCAAAATGGACCAGACAATCCGCATACAACCTGGCACAGGTTTTATGCCATACAGTATGTATCAGAGCTTCGGACCAGCGCTGCATGTAGTGGCTGGGGATCAACCTGTATATATATATATATATATATATATATATATATATATATATATATATATATATATATATATATATATAAATAAAATTATAATAATAAAAAAGTGCAAAAATCTTTCAAGAAAAATATGGTTTGGATTACAATTGACATGTGAGGGCTGAGACTAAAGAATTTCAATACGCTCTCATATATGAACCAAACCAGAATTAAACAAAACAAATTTTGTGTGATTAATTATAATTTTCTGAGGATGTGCACAAGCCAGGCTCCAAAAAACCATAGGATATGTGTGAAAGCCATCTTGCATGTACATATGCATAAACAAAAGCAAATATAATCTTGGCTTATAGCATCATTTCTGAGCAAACATGTTGCTTGGAGGCTTGGTGTTCTGAGCCATGCACATGGTAGCTAGACAAAGCCTATGAACATTCAATCCCAATGATAAATGCAAGATCACAAAACAAAGATGAGCTTATACAAGTGGCTTTGTTTTCTTGTAATGCTCTCAGGCACCTTATGCACATATGCATAACAGATATGTACAGAAATCAGCCAGTAATGTAATTTTACTTCTCCTTGTGCTGCCAAAATAGATCAGACCCATGGATTCCACAAAATATCTGAAGATATGCTGTAGTATATGGCACAAATACATTATCAATAGGTCCTTTACATAATATCATTTGCAAGTGGGGGTCTTAATGGTTGGACTTGTTTGTATACTTATTTACATCACCCAGACCATCACATTGCCTCCATAGTCTTGCCTTTTGTTATAGTGTATCCTGGGACCATATTATTTCCAGGTTAATGGGACACATGTTATTAATTAATGTCATTCACTTTACCTGTCAGTTGTGTTATTTATATTCCTACATAGAAAAGTCAACTCATATTTGTTTGATTTAAACTGCCGGTTTAAATGAATGTTTCACCTGTTCTGGAACTTTCCATTACTTGCAGACTGTTGCTCCACTTGTCCTGTAGATGTCACTGATGTATTCTGTAGCTCACCAAGTACCTCATATGAGGAAGTCGTGTAAAAAAAATTGCATCTGGTGCATGCTATTGTAAGCAGCCATATAGCCATATATCCTGTTATTATTCTGAGCTGTCAAGTCATCCAAAGGATCTTAAAAATCACGCACCCTGAATGAGTAACAAAATGTGTAAAAAGTTATTTTTGAAGCCACCCTACCTACTAACTGAAGACTGACAAAAATGAATGCCATACACTTCATTTCCCCAACCAGTTCACTATGCTATTACCTATGGAAAATCCTGGGAATGTACAACCTCAGACTGGCTTCAGTCTGACAAAGAGACATTGTTTACTTAAATTCAGGAACACATAACATATAAAAGATTCCACAGAACTAAAAGTTCCTATTGGCAACATTTCATTATCACAGCCTTGGTCTTGGTCTTGAAAACGAGTCCAGTCAAAATCCTTATTTATTAAACGGAATCTTAATCATTTGAGGCTGTCAATTTTGACAGAGGATGCTAAACAATGCATTTTTGCACACATGCACACACTTGAAAAAGTGCACACAGTGAAAAAACAAGAAATCTGACAAATTTGTCTGGAACGCATATATTAGCCTACTCCACTCCTGAACAAAACACAGACACTTCCTATACCAAGAAAGCAAAGCTTGTAGGGAAGTCAGGAAATACTTGTGTAACATATTTTGTGTAAAATTTCCAGGAATTCTTCAGTAAACCGTATTTTTTTTAAAGATGTTCTTTAGAACTCACATTTTGAAAGGGGACTATATTTTCTGAAATATAGGGGAATAGTCAAAACTAAAATAAAAACAAGAAAGACATGTAATTTCCTCAAGAGCAACTTTGTTAAATCATTATTTTATGTTCCTAAGACCTTGACATGAAGATCAGCAGTTCTGGAATAGTTCTTGCAAGAACAATATTGTCAAATATAAACAAAGTGCATTTGCAAAACCTATCAAGCCCCATGATGAAACTGGCCCTTTCTACCCAGGAAAGCAAGACTAAAAAATATCTCTGCTGCAGTTACCAACCTCAAACCTCAGATTCGAGCTGTTATGAAGGCTTTACAGAGCATAAGGAGCAAACACATCTCAATATCAACTGTTTAAAAGATATTATTGTGTATTTTGGATGCCTTCAGCATTGTTTTAAAATTTAGAAAGAAAAAAAAAATCAGTAAAGACAGGGAAATAGAAATAGAAGTTATATCCAAACTTTTCACTGGTAGTTAAAAGAAATAGTCAAAAGTTAACTTGCTGTTACCCTCCATTATCACCACATGTGGAATGACTCTCTTCCATTCAAATTTCTCAGTTATAATTAACTTATGTATAATTACAAGAGCTACAGGCCATTACACAATTTAACAGGAACAGACAAAATTCACTTTAAATTTAAGCAGTTATCCAAACAATATGTTGGGCCGGCAAAGCATTGACGTTATGTCGATACAAATCAAGAGCTTCAGTTAATACCCACATCAAGCATACTGTAGGAATGCAAGGAAATGTGATCTTAGTGACTTTGACCATGGTTGGTGGTAACAAATGGGCTGTTTAAATAGTTCATAAACAACAGACTGAAAAGTTTAGACAGAATGCTGGGAAACACTTACACATCTAGAAAGCAACATTGTGCAAGAAGAAATTCTTCTTGTTGAAAGTTCAGAGGTGATTGGCCAGACTAGTTTAAGATGACAGGAAAGCTCAAATTAAATAATTCAAATTAGTATAAATTACAACTGCAATAAGCAGAAAATCATTTCAGAATAAACACCATGTCAGGCCTTAAGGTGGATTGGCTATGACAGCAGAAAATCACATCATCTTCCACTTCTACCAGCCAAAAACAGGAATTTGAAGCTAAAGTCAGCTCAGGTTCACCAAAACTGAACAACTGAAGATTGGAAACCCCCCAACTAATATTTGATCTTTTATCTCAAAATAAGGTCATGAACTCTAGCTCTTCTCTTGTATTTGCATGGCTTCATGCATTGTGCTGCTGCCACATGGTTGACTGATTGGATACTCTTATCAAAGAACTGGACAGACAATCAAATGAAAGTGTGAACTTGGAGGGGAATGTGCAACTGTGTTTAGATGTGACCAAAATGGAATTCATACAAAATACGCCCAACTGCTAAAAAAAATCAGTCTCTTGTAGGAGCAGAGATTGAGCTTATTAAAACATTTGTTGTTGGCCTTGTTTCAGTTGAATAAATTCGAAAGAATGTTAAATAGGAAAGATATTCAAATCTTTCACTATAGAATGCTCCAGTTGACATTACCTGTTGGATCTGCCACCTTTGAGAAACATTGCCTGGGAGATGGGAGAAACAAAGTATCACATTGAGGACCAAAAAAATTTTTTTAAGTGCCCCAATTATGCCATTTTAAAGGTTGCTTAATATTGCTTAATGAGTCTCTTAAAACAGGTTTACATGTATGCAAGGTCAAAAAACACTTTAGTTTTCTCCAAAAATAGATTTAATTTTACGCCATTTCTAAATGATTCGTAAACGACTCGTGTGAAGCAGTTTGAAGATTCAGTCTGTCTAAACCCCTCCTTTCCATGAGCCCTCACTTCTGTGATTTTTCAGATGGCACGGCCATTTATGATTGGTCTACCGCTACAGCGTGTGTCGGAAAACGAAACGCCCATGACAATAACTGAACGACGACTCTGGAGACCCGTCAATACATAGAAAAGATGGCGTCGGTTTTACCGTGTAACAACCAGCTAATTTTATATCAACTGTGGCTACAAAAACCGATAGGTCTTTTATCTTTGTGTTGGTGTTGCGTTAAAAGGCCCGTGAGCAAAAAGGACAAACACAAACAAGTAGATAAAGCAAACATGTATTATACAAAACTAAATAAAATAAACAAAAAAGGTGCACCACAACCAAAGATATAAACAATATTTACAAACTGCATATAATAAACTGTATGTGTGCGTGAACGCGAGTGAGTGGAAAGTATCCGAAGTCCGTGTTTATTGTACGTGTGTTATCCGAGTATACCGAGTATGGTTCGGTCTCACCGGGGTCAATGAAGACCGGGAGGCCGATTACGGAGGGTGAGAAGTCCGGGGAATGTGTTCAGTCAAAGATAATCTGGTTCAAAAATCTTCGAAAGAAAATGATCCACAGCAATGTCTCCTTCTCTCGTCCAAACAAATAACGCTGGTCCACCATTACTACTCATGCATTTTCCCCTTGGGGCATGCGCACTTCGTGTGTGTGTGTGTGTGTGTGTGTGTGTGTGATGCGCAAAGTGCGAATGCTCCATGCCCTTAAACTTCACGTAGGGGTGTGTGATGCGCAAAGTGCGCATGCTCCGTGCCCTTACAATTCGCGAGTGTTTTGGTTTGGTGAATGGTGGAGAATAAACAGTTAAAATGGATTTTGTGTGCTCTCGTTTTTTATTGTTTTTTTATATTACAACGTGTTTAAGCGAACCTGGCATGAATGCTCAGTCATTAACAAGAGTGTGGTAACGTTAATTGTAAGATGGTGGGCATGTTGTTTGTGACGTAGAACGTGGGCGGGCAAGTTGTTCGCGACGTAGAACGTGAGCAGACATTATGCAGATATGTTACGGAGTGACGTGGATCCGTAACAGTAAAAATTAATTGCTAACGACTCGTTTAGCCGAATGTGAGTCGACTCTTTTTTAATAGACAAAAACTTCATTTATCGTGCACTGTCAGCGTCACAGATACTTTAAAAAAACATCACTTGAGAGAGTCAAAATGTATTTACATGTGTTTCAGCTACCCCAGTCAAGGGGTATCCACAGTGGACACCTTTTCTAAGGGTGCTTTCACACCTATAGTTCGATTGCTGTAGTCCGCACCAGTCAGAAAAATGTTACAATGTAGTAAACAGACGTGGGTACGGTTTACTTTCACATATGCAGAGTTCTAAACGAACCAAAATAGACCGCAAAGCCCATCGGCACCGGAAACAGACTATTTTCAGAAAATTGCGCCAATTGCGTACGTGCAAATCATTATTTTTAGATAATTAATTTCGAACACGATTCGCGGCTGCGACTCCAAACCAGCTTCCTGGTTTATTCATCTCGCCGACGGCGCATCGCCGCTACTTCAGGGAGAAGAGACGTGCCCTCCTCCTGAATTATCCTTTTGTTATTAGCCGGCGATCTTCCTGCAGATCCATCAGGTAATCCGTTGGCCTATCAAAACAGCCCAGCCAGACATTTTTCATCTTTAATGTGAATACAGAGAGGCACTTAATTTCTTCGGCACTCCACGTTTCTCCGTGGTTTGATTTCATCGTGAGACGATAGCTTGAAAAATTTAATGGAGTCATCAGGAAGTGAAAAGAATTTTACCCACAATCTTTTAAACCCAAAGTGCATTAAACTATAACATTTTGTCAGATTTGGTTTGATTGCTTTCACACCAGACGAACTGTACCAAGGTAGAGCGGATAAAGCGGTCAGAGAACACCCCTTCAGGCAGGTCTCAGATCGATTGATTTGGTGGGCACCAAAGTACCGAGATTGCATTCACATCAACGCAAACGAACTGAACCAAGGGACCAAACACGTTTGGTGCGCACCAAATGCTGTAGGTGTGAAAGCACCCTAACTGTGCTTGGGAGCAGCCCTAAGAAGCCAGTGGGTGTGTTTTGAACCCAGGCCTACGAGTCATCAATGCTCCAAAATATAATTACAGTACAAGACGTTCAGATCCTTACACCTGCATGTCCCCCCCCCCCCCCTTTTCCAACACAGCTGTTTTGAGAACAGAATGTTCACTTTCTGCCTATATCTCAGACCTAACAAGTGCTATTGTATTAAGATAAACAATGCTATTCCCTTCACCTGTCAGTGGTTTTAAAGTTAGAGTTAATAACTGTGTGCTTGAGTGTCACTCCATGTCATTAAAAAAAAAAAAAAAAAACCTCCGCCTATGATAGCGAACATTTCTACATGTGGTGTTGTAGATGTGGCGAAAGGCAGCGCGTTTAACATAGCAGGAAAGTAGCCAAAAAGAGGAAGAGAGAGAGAGCGAGACCGCACACAGAGAAACAGGATTCAGTCTCAGGCTGTGGATCAGAGAGCTGGACACCGCGTAAACACAGCAATGTCAAGGTTTGTCCCCGGTATATTTTCTGTGTTGCGCTGCTTTTATATGTAGTAGATTTATTGAGGTTGTTTTGTACGCTTCGTTGCGCATGTCTTTACGTGTTTCCGAAGTTTTGTTTTAAAGGATCAGATGAAATCGCTATTAGAAAGCTCAAGACTTCTCACAATAGGATACATATGACTCAGTTAGGGAAATTTTGTCTAAATGTACAGTGTGAAAGGAGTGCGGGTGTTTTACCTCGATTTCGGAACAGAGAAGTGGCATTGCACGTTGTTTGTTTAATGGCGCCTAGTCAAGTGACCTCCTTTTACAGATGGACTAGTCAGAAGTGGGTTAAACGTGTAGACAAATAAATGATAAATAATTAAATAGAAAATAATTATTTTAATAGACAATTAAAAAAAGAAAACAGCAAGAAACTAGGAACATAAAACTGAGGGCGAAAAGATTCAAACAGGTACAAATAATCAGGAAATAAACATGTTTGAGTCATAATATTTCAAACAAAGAAATTAAATGTTCAGTATCTTGAATAGTTAATATACTTGCTTCTTCAGCAATTTTAGGTCCCCATATAAGTGTCAGCTAATGTGTGATACTGGCAATGTTAACTGTTTTGTACAAAAGGTCATGGTTTCCTCTTGCCTTATCTCATCTGTTGAAGTATGTGTTCAGATTACACTCAGAGGGATTTGATTCAGATGGATGATACGTTATTGCCATGTTTCTGTACACAAAGCATGGTGCATACTGGCATAACATTTAAAAAGGGGACAGTCTGTAATGTATGCATGTACAGTATATTAAACTTGGTATACACCGCTGGTATACACACTGTGTGTGTGTGTGTGTGTGTTTGTGTGTGAGTGAGAGAGACCGAGAGAGAGAGCACAGTTGGAGAAACTATGTTTTTCTTAACTGATTCATGTGCTAAACAATTTTGTCCTAGTTAGCCAAACAAAACCAAAAAGGATCCACTGCCCTATTGTTGTAGCACAGAAAGTCCATGGCTTGGTCTTTGAGAATGTTTGGGCTAAACCAACCTAATTCTTAAGCCCCCTGTCATACAATATTGTGTTACACAGTTTTTATATATATATATATATATATATATATATATATATATATATATATATATATATATTAATAATAATATATTTTTTTTTCTTCTAAACTCCTAACTGATTAGCACTACAGGATCAACTTCTAGAACAGAAGAAGCAACAAACTGGATCGATTTGTAAGGCAGAGTTAGTGTCATGAACCCGGATGTCAGAACAGAAAAGAGTTTCAGATTTCTGTTAACTCTGCATTCCACAAGCTGATACCCAACCATACTAGCATACCAGGAGAAAAAACCAACATTACCAGGAAAGAAAACCAAGAAGACTTCGACAAGGATAGGTTTAAGAGAGCACTGTAACTTAAAGATAAAAAAAAACCAACTTTATTAATCTCAGAGGGAATTTGCTGGTCACATACTTCAATAGAAGTGATTAGGCATGAGGAAACTCTGCTCTTTTGTACAAAGTAGTCAACACTTCGACCCTGACATCGCAGATTTGCCAACATTTATATAGGGACCCTTATTTACGTTTATGACTTTTGGCAGACACCCTTGTCCAGAGTGACTTGCAGGTTTATCTCATTATACATCTGAGCAGTTGAGGGTTAAGCGCCTTCCTCAAGTCCCCAACAGTGGCAACTGGGAGGTGTTACGGTTTGAACATGGGACCTTCCGATCAGTAGTCCAATGCCTTAATCACTGAGCTACTTTTCCTGTTAATAATGCTGATGGCTAGACAGTTGTGGACTTAAATAAAACAGTGTCCCAAATCTACCAAACACAGTACATATTTGTGCTAAAGGTACAGCTATCTCTAAAACTAGACAAAAAACATAATAAAACACATAAACATTCCTGTGCGCCGCAAACTCTGTTGCATTCATACAGCCTTTCATCACTCATTCAGTCCTGACTAAAGAAATCACATATTTTGTGATTGTCATATTAAATATACAGGAAATGAACCTTCACTCTTTTGTTATAGTTAAATGTAATTCATACAGTGACAATGAGCACATAAGCATCTCCGTTTGAGATTACTTATTATCGAATATAACGTGTGATCCTTGTGTTTTTTTTTTGTTGTCATCAGGCTATACCTCTGGACATTTGACACTAAGTTTTTTTCTTTTTCTTTTAGAACTGCAATTGTTGTGTGGATCTTGGCTGTGTCCCACATGGGTAAGCCACTTTTTTTGCTCAGATCTTTTGGGTGAGGACTTGAAACCTAAACAACAGCAGTGGATTATGTCACGCTAGTCTAAATAATAATGATAAATGAGAAAAATTAATATATATATTATTAATATATATATATATATATATTAGTTTGTGATAACATAAAGGCATCACTTTTACATCTGTCTCACATTCCAGTGAGTGAAAGTCTTTTTCCATATCACAGTTACACTAATGAATTCAACATATAAAAAAGTAATATTAGATAGTTGTATAATGAATCATCCATTAGGTTTTAAAAATGTGCAAGGGAAGGAGTGTAATTTAGCTAATGCAAAAATTGCTATTCATTGTATGAAAGGAAGTAATCTTTGTAAAACCAAGATTCTTGAAGTGAAAGAAGAACAAAGTTTGACACCAAAGATTAGATGTCTGAGAACAGTTTTTATTGCTTTAGTGATGTTTGTGTGTGTGTGTGTGTGTGTGTGTGTGTGGACTAGTTTTGCCATCCATATTGAATGTTTTGCCAGTCTTAACCCAATCTTGTGCTTGATGCAATTAATTAAAAAAGTAAATGTAAAAAAAGTAGTAAAGAAAGTAAAATGTAGCATAATGAATCCCTGTATATTTGGGCAGTGTGTCGGTCGCACTTCCCTAGAAGTATAAATCATAGCTTCTAGCATAGGCTTTCTATTCTTGTACTGGGAACTACCATTAACTCTTTTAATGTTTGTTTATTTTAACTATGTCATTCAGTGGTTCATGATTAATTTCAAGGTATCATATCATAAATTTAGCTTTCATAATCAATTTTTTCTCCACTATCTCCCCTCATAATACTTTCTGTGCCAATGGTTGGCATTCATTCCCAAAGAAGAATTCTTCTATGCTCATGATTTTTCTTTACATGCTTTTCGTGAACTTCCTTAGTGCGTAGATCCCTGGAGCCCAGGTTCTTTTATTTTATCAGTCAATACAAAATTACAAAATGACTAGCTCATGTAAGTGCATGTTTTATACATGAGCCCTTTAGGTTGCGATTGCAAGTTTGGTTTTGTTAGTCTTTTGTGGAGATCAGGTTATTGTAAAGAAATTCAACACTAACCAGCCAAGGGGCAGTTGAACCAGAGACTTTTGTTTCTTTTCCAAGTCTTGTCCTGACAGTTCCCATTTAATTTCATTTACCAAATACATTTCTAGTGGTTCAAATTTAGAGCATGGTTTCTAGATGGTAGTTTTCAGGTTGTCTTAATTTGATTTGGATTAAGCCTGATCAAGTTAATGATGGTTAATGAAAAAAATTAAATGTCCGATTTAATTCAATTCAATAAAATTTTTATATAGCGCTTTTAACAATGGTCATTGTCTCATTTAAGGAAATGTTTGCTTGAGGGAGCATGTGATTGTTCCATAGGATAACAATCACAAGTCTGATCAAGTTAATGCTTAATGATAAGCCTAATCAACTTAATGATAATTATAATAATAATAAAGTGTAGTTATGGAAGAGTGAACAAGCTTTTGCACATCACACGTTTCCTAATCAGCTAAATTAAAAAATAATAATTTGTCGATGTTTTCTAAGAAATATTAGAAGTGAACTCCTTTTTAGATTTTTCTATATCATATTTACAATTTATTTATTTACTATAATCAATTTCCGATGCAGAATTAATCCTGCAAAAGTTAGCAAAGTTAGTTACCATGTTTTTTTATTTGAAGAATTTTTTTTGCTAAATCTTGTGATCTCTTCATGTTTCAGACATCGGAGCAGCAAAGTCAATAACGAATATGACTGTCTCTGTTGGGCAAAGTGTGATGTTGCCATGTCCTTGCTCTGAACATACTGAAAGACTGGTATGGCAGATTGGCGAGGAGATAGTGGTGAACCATTGTTGTGAGCCGAATGATACAATAAATGAATCCTATCGAACCAGGACCCAAGTCTTCATGTCAGCTACAAAAGGAAACTGCTCGCTACTTCTCCGTAACGTGTCCTTGAATGATTCGAAGACATTTACATGCTACATTTTTAAACAAATGAACATCCTCAGAGACCCGCATGAAGTTCAACTAACAGTTAAAGGCAAGCCATTAAGGTTTAAGGTTCTTTGAATTATAATTTAGAGCACAAATTGATAAAGCAGCCCTGTATCATGTTGAGTAGAAATGCTAAATGATTGGTGTGTAATGTAATGACATCGATTTCATTGTCTAGATGCTAACCCTCAAACAAGCCCTCACAGCCATTCAACTACAAGTGAGTACATCATTAGTGATCATTCATTTTGATTTTATTTTTTTCTCAGAACATCAGTGAATGTTTGTACTGTCTTGCGTTGTTTTAATTTGTTTGCATAAAGGCACTTTAAAGGCACTGTATGTAGTCCTGTGTACGTCAGTGTAGTTTTATTTTGTTCTGTGTAGTTTCTTGTTCTGTTATTTTATGTAGCACCAAAGCCCTGGTGGAACATTGTTTTATTTCATTATGTACTGTACCAGCTGTATATGGTTAAAACTGACTAAAGTCACTTAACCTGACTTGTACCTCATACAGGTTTTTCCGTTGGATTTCCCTTATCACTGATAGTGGTACTGTTGGCTGTCCTGGTCTTGACACTTCTTATCAGAAGGCAACGGCAGAAAAGACCAAAAATGGTACAAAGTGTTTCATTCATTACATATTATGGCTCTAAAACCAAGGCTCATAACAGGTACAGTCCTGGAATGTGGACTGCTTTGAATGACAACTGCATAATTACCTACCTTTTTTTTTTTTGTTGTTGTTTTTTTTAATTTACTTTAAATGATCATTAAATTGCATTCATTTGATTTATTTCTCAAGGAAGTTTCTTAATCTTTTTCAGATTTTTTGTAACCCAGTATTTATGTAAACCTTAACTTGCCCCCAAACCCTCATTTTATAGCAATATATGTATAACAATGGCTAATTCATATTTTTCGCAATGTTCCAGGTGGTAATCCAAGATCCACAATCAAATCTGCCTATGATGGATGTCACTCATGTGTGACCAGTAACACAATGCATATTGGGTAAGCCAATAGTTATGACATGACCTTACTGTGAAGACCACTTGGAAAGTGAACTGATCACCAACACAGGGCATTAGAAATCTGTAAACATGCAGATAATTTTTTCTACTATTGTTGATCACTGTAATACATATCCCTTGTGTGTATACATGTATATCCATTTTAACAGATTCAGATTTATATGCATTTAACTGGCAAATACCTGCATTCCAAGATACTTTATAGTATGGCAGAATCTGAATTAAAATACTTCCCTGGTGGTGCAAACTCTACTATGCAAAGATTCAAATTGAAGTGAGTTCAAATAGATAGCTCTATCCTCACGTGACTTGGCAGTTATACATGCTGGCTTTCATCCTCCCTGGTTGGTAGCTGTCCTAATATAAGGAAGACTAGCTAGGAATTTGTCTACAAAAAAAATGAGAACTGTCAGTGGAGAAGTGTTGCAAGATAAAGTTTATAATCAACCAGAAAACAGAGCAGAGATGTAGCACTCATATTTTTGGATTTCATAATGGGTATCAGTTTTCAATTAGGGTTTAACATGTTTTCCAGCTCTCTGTCGTATCGTATGGTCCCGTCCATGGGCGAATAAGGCCAGCATTTGTGCTATTCAGAACAGTGTGTATATAGGTGATATAGATTTATAGAAAATAAATAATTTTAAAGCACATCTCTACACATTTGACTTTTGCAATAAAAAAAAGGCAGCAAAGGCTTGCTGGGAATATTTTGGTTACTGTGAAAAGTTTAGTACTGGAATAACCATTGGGGAGCAATCAATACACTGTAAACTGAATTAAATGATTTTCACTTGTGAGTTTTGTGTGAAAATCGTATCTATACAAAATATATAATTATACATGCATTTGTCAAATTGTCCTTGAAATGTAAGTAAGTTTGACTTTTCCTGGGCTTTTTGCCCTAAACAGGAAAAACAAGTATGTGTTGACATCTGAAATTAATAGGTTCCACAAGGTGAGAACAGGGGAGCATTTTCAGCATGGTTATTACCTTTGCATAGCTTATTAGCTTATACCTTTTAAACAATAGAGAATGCAAGTAGACTGTGCAGATAAACTTGTTTAAACAAGGAGAATGATTGGCTCCACCCTGGACCTCTGTACCTGCATAATGATATGACTTGTAGTTTCAAAGGTCACTGGTGCTTGATATCGCAACTCTATACACTATTAAAGGGATACAGTATGTGTAAAATATTAGAAGGCCATCATGTTTTATTTAGTGAAATTATTTTTGTTATATACAGTTTGTGTAATGATGACCGGCAACTACGTTACTGAAATTACTTCTGCACTCAAACCTACACCTTGGCTTGTTTTCTTTTGGTGTATTTGTATTTTAATACTCCCTATGGGATATTTTGCCTGCTTGTATTTAATACAAACACAAGTGTGAATTGTATTTTTATATAGCTGTATTGCTAATAAACTTTACAGTACTTTTCTATACTTGTGTCTTCTGTTAATTGGTCTGATATGACAACACTAACACCACCATCCTTGTTAATTGAATAACATTATCGATTATATACCTGTAATCTAGTGAAATGCTGCCTCTGATCCTGAGGAGACCAAGGTCTGGTCTGATACCACAGAAAAGCCAATGTAGCAAAATTGTTTAAAAAAGTAAATGCTGGCTATGATTGAAAGATATCAGAACAGCACATCACATCCTGACATAAAGGGGGCTAAGCAGGCAATGAGTTCAAGGTTGTTGTTCCGGTCTCCAAATTCTCCAGATTTTAATCCGATCTAGCATCCAAGGTATGAAATGTCAGTAGTGTTAACTTGACATTGGCAGATTGCTTGTCTGCTTCTATGTAAATTAAAGGTGAATAAGAAACTTTAACAAAAAATTTAAGCATTCAAGCAATTTTCTTTTCGTCTCTTATTTTTTACGTATTATTCTGTTTGAACGCATTTCTTCTTAAAATATAAATATTTTACCTGCCAAAAGAGGAAATCACATGTACACACCTTCCCCATACATGGAAAAATCCCTGATGCAAGTGTGCACGTGTGTATGTGTGTGTGTGTGTGTGCGTGTAAAATAACACTGTTAACTTCCTAACCCTAGGTTTTGCTTTTAGGGAAAACACCATGTATTTTTGTTCCATTCACTACGTGGTTTTGGAAACTCCCTTTCTGTACAACACTAAGACTGGACTTTCACAATATCAGAAGCAGTATGTTATAATAATTGTTAAATATAAATGCTCATTACATTGTAAGGTTCAAATATGTACTTAATAGCCTTTTTTTTCTTCTTCAATAAATCACTCATTGCAAGGAATAGCAGTTCTTGTTACCCTCCTGGTCAAAAGTTAGAATCAAGTGTAGGTACTACTTTACAGGTCTTTTGTGCAACCCACATATCCAGTTCATATCTTCTGTCTACCCCTCCTTGAACCACCACCTTATCGTGGTGGAGGGGTTTGCGTGTCCCAATGATCCTGGGAGCTATGTTGTCGGGGGCTTCATGCCCCTGGCAGGGTCACCCATGGCAATCTGGTCCTAGGTGAGGGAACAGACAAAGAGTGGTTCAAAAGACCTCTTATGATGAGTAAAAACATTGGAAAATGTTTTCCCTCGCCCGGACGTGGGTCACCGGGGCCTCCCTCTGGAGCCAGGCCTGGAGGTGGGGCCCGATGGCGAGCGTTAAGAGACGACGAGCAGGTGTGGACATACTTATTGCCCCCCCGGCTCGGGGCCTGTACATTGGGGTTCACCGCAGTGGACGAGAGGGTGGCGTCCCTCCACCTTCGGGTGGGGGGTTGGATCCTTACTGTTGTTTGCGCTTATGCGCCGAACAGCAGTTTGGAGTACCCGCCCTTTTTGGGGTCTCTGGAGGGGGCGCTAGAGAACGTCCCTCCTGGGGACTCCCTCGTTCTGTTGGGGGACTTCAATGCTCACGTGGGCAATGACAGTGAGACCTGGAAAGGCGTGATTGGGATGAACGGCCCCCCCGATCTGAACCAGAGCGGTGTTTTGTTATTGGACTTCTGTGCTCGTCACGGATTGTCCATAACGAACACCATGTTCAGGCATAAGGGTGTCCATATGTGCACCTGGCACCAGGACACCCTAGGCTGCAGTTCGATGATCAACTTTGTGGTCGTGTCGTCGGACTTGTGGCCACATGTCTTGGACACTCGGGTGAAGAGAGGGGCGGAGCTGTCAACTGATCACCACCTTGTGGTGAGTTGGCTTCGTTGGCGGGGTAGGATGCCAGTCAGGCCTGGTAGACCCAAACGTATTGTGAGGGTCTGCTGGGAACGTCTGGCAGAGTCCACTGTCAGGACGAGCTTCAACTCCCACCTCCGGCAAAGCTCAATCACGTCCTGGGGGAGGTGGGGGACTATGTCCCGCGCCTCCATTGTCGAGGCGGCCGACCGGAGCTGTGGCCGTAAGGTGGTCGGTGCCTGTCGCGGTGGCAACCCAAGAAACCCGTTGGTGGACACCGGCGGTGAGGGATGCCATCAAGCTGAAGAAGGAGTCTTACCGGGCCTTTTTGGCTGGTGGCACTCCGGAGGCAGCTGATAGGTCAAGCGGAATGCAGCTTCGGTGGTTGCTGAGGCAAAAACCCGGGCGTGGGAGGAGTTTGGGGAGGCCATGGAGAATGACTGCCAGACGGCTTCGAAGAGATTCTGGTCCACCATCCGACGTCTCAGGAGGGGAAAGCAGTGCACGGTCAACACAGTGTATAGTGGGGATGGTGCGCTGCTGACCTCGACTCGGGACATTGTGGGTCGGTGGGGGGAGTACTTCGAAGACCTCCTTAATTTCACCAACATGCCTTCCGATGAGGAAGCAGAGTCTGGGGACATAGAGGTGGACTCTTCCATCTCTGGGGCCAAGGTCGCCGAGGTGATCAAAAAGCTCCGTGGTGGCGGGGCCCAGGGGGTGGATGAGATCCGCCCGGAGTTCCTCAAGGCTCTGGATGTTGTAGGGCTGTCATGGTTGACACGTCTCTGCAACATTGCATGGACATCGGGGACAGTGCCTCTGGACTCGCAAACCGGGGTGGTGGTCCCCCTCTTCAAGAAGGGGGACCAGAGAGTGTGTTCCAACTACAGAGGGATCACACTCCTCAGCCTCCCTGGGAAAGTCTATTCAGGGGTCCTGGAAAGGAGGGTCCGTCGGATAGTCGAACCTCGGATTCAAGAGGAGCAGTGTGGTTTTTGTCCAGGTCGCAGAACAGTGGACCAGCTCTACACCCTTAGCAGGGTCCTGGAGGGGGCATGGGAGTTTGCCCAACCAGTCTACATGTACATGTGTTTTGTGGACTTGGAGAAGGCATTCGACCGTGTCCCTCGGTGAGTCCTGTGGGGGGTACTCCGGGAGTATGGGATATCGGATTCCCTGTTAAGGGCTGTCCGCATTGCCGGTAGTAAGTCGGACCTGTTTCCGGTGAGAGTAGGACTCCGACAGGGCTGTCCTTTGTCACCGATCCTGTTCATAATTTTTATGGACAGGATTTCTAGGCGCAGCCAGGGCATTGAGGGGGTACAGTTTGGTGGGCTCAGGATTGGATGAAGTTGTTCTGTTGGCCTCATCATCCTGCGACCTACAGCTCTCACTGGATCGGTTCGCAGCCGAGTGTGAAGTGGCTGGGATGAGAATCAGCACCTCCAAATCTGAGGTCATGGTCCTCAGCCGGAAAAGGGAGTGCCCTCTCAGGGTTGGGAGTGAGATCCTGCCCCAAGTGGAGGAGTTTAAGTATCTCGGGGTCTTATTCACAAGTGAGGGTAAAATGGAACGGGAGATCGACAGGCGGATCGGGGCAGCGTCTGCAGTGATGCGGGCTCAGTATCGGTCTGTCGTGGTGAAGAAGGAGCTGAGCCAAAAGGCAAAGCTCTCAATGTACTGGTCGATCTACGTTCCTACCCTCACCTATGGTCATGAGCTGTGGGTAGTGACCGAAAGAACAAGATCGCGAATACAAGCGGCCGAAATTAGTTTCCTCCGCAGGGTGTCTGGGCTCTCCCTTAGAGATTGGGTGAGAAGCTTAGTCATCCGGGAGGGGCTCAGAGTAGAGCCGCTGCTCTTCCGCAACGAGAGGAGCCAGATGAGGTGGCTTGGGCATCTATTTAGGATGCCCCCTGGACGCCTCCCTTGTGAGGTGTTCCGGACAGGCCCCACCGGAAAGAGACCCCGGGGAAGACCCAGGACACGCTGGAAGGACTATTTCTCTCGGCTGGCCTGGGAACGCCTTGGGATCCCCCCGGAAGAGCTGGAAGAAGTGGCCAGGGAGAGGGAAGTCTGGGCATCCCTGCTGAAGCTGCTGCCCCCGTGACCCGACCTCGGGTAAGCGGAAGAAGATGGATGGATGGATGGATCTTCTGTCTCCGTATATATAAACTATCCTGTTTACATCCTGTTTAAGAGCTGTTAAAATAGTCCTATTTTTCATCAGCATGATGATGATAATTTTGTGATCATTACTCAGGGTTAGGTTTTAACAGTTTGTTTGTTAAAAGAGAGAAATTTGTGAGATTTTTGTTTGTGTATGCCATATATGACAGATAACTCATTAGACATGCTAGTCCATCTTTTAGTAGAATGTTTTATGGTCATGTACTGTATGTAGATTTTATCACTTTCCTAAAATAGGCGAAGTTAGAACCTTTGATCATTTTATGTCTACCAACACAACGTTGTATAAGTTTAAAACAATAGAATAATCTTTATAATAGAAGAATGATCTTTAATTTCATTCCTTGGCTCATGCATTTTTCCTTTGTTTTATGATACAGTATGAGTCATAGGCCAGCCTGGACAGAACATGTTGTGGTATGTGGGGCACATCATTGTAATATGAAAATTAATTTGAGAGTGAAGTTACCAAACAGGAAAAGAGGGCATATGACCTAGACTGCTATATATATTCCTACCAAATTTTCTTTCTGTTGATTTCGTGAAGGTGCAAAATTTTTGTCAAACAGAATGTCAGCCATCAATTTTCAACCCCGTGAGTTTCAACTCCTTGAAAATATTGCTTCTTCTGCTGCAAAACTTTGTATCACTGTATTGTCAGAATAAATCAAACAAAACTTTCTTTTGTTCCTTGGAGTTCAGAAAGCAAAATGACATCCATAACAGAGAAACAAATTGAATGACTAATGAAGTCACTAAACAGGAATTGAGTCCATTCTCAGGAATGCTTTTACTTGTGATCTAATATTTGCAAATATGGTATCTTTAGGAGCTTGACCTGAAAAAAGAAGTTTAAAGTTTATTTGCAATTTGAAACAGCTACTGAAAAAGTGAGGCAGTGTCTCAGCAACAGCTTCAAGTATTGCCATCAAATTCAATATATCCGCTAAAGCAGTGATGGTCCTGAAGCATTCTGTTCTGTTGGTATTATTTTTATTATTGACATAATGTCACATCAAATATTAAAAAGTAAAGAAGAAAATACGAGGAGAACAAAACACCTGATGAAAGATGTTGAGTTCTGCTTTAATGACAACTTTACCATCCAAACAGTTCACAGGTTTCAACAAGAAATCCTTCCTAGGTTTGTTGCCAATGATTATCAGTACGACTACATACTGTAAGTCATCCCCAGCTATCCACTTATAGTGAGCCTTTGGTGACTGTTTTTAATGTTATTAAGTATGTTTTTCTCAATGTACTGTAGCATGCACTGTTTGCTGCTTTGTCCGTAATTCTACCCAGATTTACTAACACACACTACACAGGGACTGGATTTGTTTTCCCTTCCATTCCATCTCATTCCCTCTGCAGTGCTTCATGTGAATTTATTGCCACATTCTTCTCCTTCTCATGATGCGTGGATATGTCACTACATACTTCTAATACTGTATATGTGAGTCGAATGATTAAATGAGGAATGCAGCAGTGACCACACAAAAAAAGAAAAAAAAAAGCACCAACTATTTGCTATTCTGCTTCAGCAGCAAACCTCTGAATGTATCAGTTTAGATGATGTGATATTGTTTGAATTTACTGTAAGCTGTAAGTTAGATAGTGTACTCTTATCATTTCATATGAACATTACAAGTTATTTAAATATTGTATGTAACCATAGTTCTGCAGCACTGGATTTTTTTCTTTCATCTAAATATCGTGTCTAAACAACAGAGATAAGTGGTACTAACAAACTCTAACAGGGAAAACCATTTAAATGGTTCATGGCACTGATTGCATCTAGTCATACTGAATGTCAGGACAACAATACGATCACGAGTGAAGAGAACAACAACACAATCGCTTTCCTCACTGCTTCCACTGAACCATGTAGCTTTTGTAGAGGTGTAGATTTTAATGGTATAGATTTTAACAACACTTTTCTGGGACATTACTTACTATTAACCTAACCAACTTGTATTCTGACATGTGTGAGACTGGTATCAGTTGTCACGTGTGTTATGAAACTTAGATGCTTTCACCTCTCTTGCAACTGCCAAGATAATAACAGCCAAGAAACCTGATATAAACCTGCAGCTTTTAATGTAATAATTCTACAACCTAAACACATTTGCCATAACTATACTATTACATTAAAAGCTGCAGATTTATATTATGTTTGTGAATTGTTATAAGATCTAAAAAAACTATATAATGTATGATGTATAATCTTGACATCTAAAAATGACATATTCTACTTCTATATTCAAGAGAAAATACCTAAAATGATACAAAACAGAAATGTACAATTATTTGTACACATTTTTATTACTAGGCTATTAAGTACTGTAACAACATCATTTAAAGAAGTGCAAATGAATGATCAGTAGTATGAGGCTGTGGTTTGGCTTGGGGAAGTTGAAAAACAAACGTCACGATTTACTGCGTCTGTATACGCAAAATAAATGTGATGTCTGATTTCACGAGGATTAATCTGCCTTTGCCTAACTCTTTGACAACTTTCATTTCCCTGTCACAAGTCAGAGGGTCACATGATTGTTCCTCTCTGTTGAGGTTGAATGATCTTAATAGTGCTTTCATTTGAGGCTGTTGTGTATATCCTTTCTTTTATTAAAAACTTGGAATGAGTTTTGCAGTTTCTTGTGCTGTAAAAATTTTGAAAAGGTTGGGAAAATGTGGTACAATTTTCATTTGGAATGATATTTTACTAATAGTATTTTTTCTTTGTAGGCTCAGACAGTAGTGTCCCCAAGGGAAAATATATTATGAGAAACTCAATTTTTAGAACAATATGTAAATCTTTAAAACATTTCCATACTTATATGGAATACAGATATAACAAAAATATAACGAGTATACTCTGCTTAACAATTTATGATAATACAGTATTTAATTATTCACTTTGATTTCAAACATCCTGATTGTCCATTTATATTTATCATTATTTTAAGAAAAGGAAATAAATGCATACAGTTGTTACATGTAACCCAGTGATAATCAAAATGCTACATTTGTTATAGTTATTTTATCACCTATCATTTGTTCATTCGACACTGTTTTTTTTTTTTGTCTAATAAAAATTGTTTATAAATTAATATAAGACAGAAGCTAAAATACATTACTGGTGTAGTGTAAAAGCTGTGGATTTGTACAGCATAATCAACTGATCTAAGATAAGATGACATTTGAGATTAGCTTGTTTTTTTTTTTCTTCTCAAAAATGGGAACTGTTGAAACACCCACTAATTTGGTTTCATGGAAACTATGATACAGGCATATCTAATCTCTTGGGAAACTACAGAATCACAGATTGTTACCAAACTAATTGATGCATGTCATTTCAAATACATGTCCTTTAATACATGCTAGAACATTGGGTACATTGTATATTTGTGGATGTTCTGACCTGTTATAATTCCTTTCTTGTGATAGTAGATGAAAATATGGCATTTTGGCGTTTGATGCTTTGAAATTGAGCAGTGCCAAGCACTGATGCCTCACTGAAAAGGAAGTTATGGGTAAATCAGCAAACCACAAAATGCATAATGCAGGCAATGTTCCTCTGTGCCATTGCCTCTGGGACCAAAGAAGGACTGGAAGTTGTAGGTGGCATGTGATAAGGCTTGATTTTAGGGATTGCGGAATCTCTCAAAAAACTTCGGGCTCATTGAGTTTGATTGCAGACAAACCTGGCAGTCTACTGTGTTACAAACTTGGATGCTTGACGTGTCCCTACGTGTACACTTGATGGAACATTGTGTGATTGACTTGGGGATGTTGTGAAATTTCTACATTTTTTTTTAAAGATCAGCATGTATCAACAGTGAAAATTTCTTTACAAGTATTATTTTTATTTTCATTTAGGGGAGAGTGGGCTGCCCAAGGTAGGATTTAGACTGATGAATCTAACCTTAAAAGTCTTTGAAAAGATTTGTATACAGCGCTCAATGTTTTGTAATTTAACTGTTAAGATGTTTGCATTGTACCTCTAACGATTGCCAGTAGATGGCAATGTTGTATTAGGGTGGGCTTTGGAGTAATCTGGGCTAGACACGCTGCCGCATAAAACCAGAGACATATGGCACAGACCAGTTGTTTTATGGTCTTTATGAAGTCAGCTATGGTATACATATCAAATAACTATATGGTGGAGCTGTTCTTGGTCATGCTGTAAAAATAAAAATTTTATTGTTTCCAAAGACAAGTTTTCCATTTCCCCCCTCATATGCAACCAGCTTGGAGATACATTTTCTGTTTTCCTAGCCACAAAACATATTTGCTGAGTTTGGGCTTTTTTCATTCCCTCTAAAAAGTCATATTCCTGTTCTTCAAAAAACATATGCTTTTTAAATAACAGTTACCATATCGAGTGTCACATTATCACTATATATAATAATTTAATTTACATTTTTCTTGTTCATGTCAGCATTTTAATAAGGCTTACAGTTACCCACAGATTTGATTTACAAGAAAACATATTTCAGCTTATACATGCTGAGACAGCAAAAGTTTAGGCTGGTCAAACCCTGGGCCAGTGTCCAGTACAGTTTGTGGATTTTTCTGAACAGCTGATTCAATAAATCTGTTGATTGCCATATTGGTATATGGTACCATTCACTTTAAGCCACGTAAGCTATTCATTTCTTTATTTACTTTCTTTTCTTTCCTTTTCTTTTTATGATTTTTTTTACAGTGTATATTAATATTGAAGACCCTGAACTTATGGAATAATGTAGCCAACAAAAATTTATTAAATAACCCATGATATGTTTAATATTTTCAATTATTCAAAGTAGTCACCCTTTGCATCGATGACAGCTTTACACACTTTTGCCATTCTCGCAGTCAGCCTCAAGTGGTAGTCACCTGAAATTTAACAATCTTAAAGGAGCTCCCTTTAAGGAGGTCTTGAGTACTTCTTGGCTGCTTGTAATTCACTCTCCAGTCCAACTCATTCCAAAACATCTCAAGTGGATTCATATTGGGTGATTGTGAAGGGCAGGTCATCTGATGCATCAATTTATTACTCTCTGTCTTGGACAAATAGCTCTTCCATAACCTTAAGGGGTGTTTGTGATCATTGTCCTGTTGTAAAACATATGATGGTCCCACTAAGTGCAGATCAGATGGCATGGCATGTTCCTGCAAAATGCTGTGGTAGCCATGCTGGTTAAGTGTTCTCTCAATTGTCACAAACAGTGTCACCAGCAAAGCATCCCCACACCATCACACCTCTTCCTCCATGGTTCATAGTGGGAACTACACATTCAGGAACTATTTTTTCACCTTCTCTATGTCCAACAAGGCCATGGCTTGGAACCAAAAATAAAAAATTTGGAGTATTCATACCAAAAGACCAAAAGTTTTATACAGATATAATGTGCATGCCTTGTGTTTCTTGACTAAAGCAAGTTACTTCTGCTTGTTGCTGTTGCTCAATTTAACCATGAAGGCCTGACTCTTCTCTTAACAGTGGATGTCTAAAATATGTTTTTAAACTCTAAGAAGCATTTATGTGGGTATATACTGTAATAGTATGTGATTAATCTAATCTAATCTAATCGTCAGTTTCCGAGCCTGGGAATTCCAATAAATTTATCGTCTTCAGTAGGTAGCTCTAGGTCTTCATTTCCTGGGACGGTCTTCATGAGAGGCAGTTTCATTATAGTGTTTGATGGTTTTGGCGACTGCACTTGGGGATTTAAATTTCTTGAGATTTTTACAGATTGACTGATTTTAATTTTTTTTAAATAATGATGGTCTGTGTCTTTACTAAACTAGAGTGTTTCTTGCCATAATACGGATTTTTTCAGTAGATGAAGTAACACTAATAGGGCTGTTGACTCTGTCCCCACCCTTCCCACAAATACATTTTTGACAAGGCAAATCAAAGATTTGTAAACCATTCCAGGTGACTACCTTTTAAATGAGATGAGAAAATCCCATGAGTGTGCTAAGCTATCATCAACGCTAAATGTAGCTACTTTGCAAAAAATATAAATCATATTCTGGGTTGTTTAACACTTTTCTGTTTACTACATTATTCCATATGTGCTCTTCCATTGAATGTATTCAGCATTAATGTACAATGTTGAAAATATTAGAAATAAAGAAAAACCACTGAAGGAGAAAGTTTGTCCAAAATTTTGTCTGATACTGTATTTTTTTTGTTGTTGAAAAGTTAAACAATATATTTAGTTAATGAGATAAACCTGTCACTTATCCTTCTGTTGTCTTTGAATGTTTTAATTTATCCAGTTTCAAAGCAATAGATTAAGCAATGAGCTTAATAAGCAATAGACTTTGGCACTGAACCTGCTAACTTGATCAAGACAATATTTCAACAGTCATTTAAGCAACTGCATCAATTGTGATGATTGATAGAAACTATTTAAACTGGTTGTAATTCACACCTGTGTTTCGCGCATAAGATACATGACACCAGAATCTAGAAACAAAACATTAAACTGTCAGCATAAATGTGATGATGGTATGGAAAAGAGCTAACAGGTGGTACTGCGGGTATTCACCTCTGTTTTGCAATAAGTCCAATTTTATATAATTTGAGTTATTTATTCCTCTTAAATTAACTTCCTTCTATGTGAAGAATCTATATAGTGTCCTTAGAGGAATTATATCCTTCAGGTAAACCTTGATATTTGATCAGAAAATCTTGACCCTTGTACAGGTCCTTCTCAAAAAATTAGCATATTGTGATAAAGTGCATTATTTTCTGGAATGTACTGATAAACATGAGACTTCCATATATTTTAGATTCATTACACACAACTGTAGTAATTCAAGCCTTTTATTGTTTTATTCTTTTTTTTGTATTAAAAACACTTTTCTTTTATTGGTCGGATGAAATATGCTAATCTTTTGAGATTTTTGGGTTTTCATGAGCTGTATGCCACAATCATCAATATTAAAACAATAAAAGTCTTGAACTACTTTAGTTGTGTGTAATGAATCTAAAATATATGAAAGTCTAATGTTTATCAGTACATTACAGAAAATAATGAACTTGATCACAATATGCTATGTATTTTGGTGTTTGGTCTTATAAATATACAAGTTTTTGTAATACTTTCTTTATCAGCTCCAAACGTCCTAAGAATTAAGTGAGTAAATTTGTGTTACAAGCACAAAAGTAATGTGTAATCATTTTGGGTTTATAAGTAAGAGCAGACAGTTTATTTAAAATACATTAAAATGCTAAACAAACTCTAGCCATTAAGTATTTAAACATTTTAATGAATACCAAAGCACTAAACTAAAAAAAAATAAAAAATCTGTTAAAACAGATAAACAACAAATGCTAGTAGTTGTGGTTGCCAGAACTTTACTAACGTAGTTTGTCTGCATATTTATATACTGTACATTAAATATAATCATAACATGTTGCTTAGATATACTGTAGAAACCTCCAAATTTAACTTATAAATAATATAAAGTTTAAATAATATTCAAATTATACATAATACAAGTCAGGCTTGTTAATGCTCTTCATGTGCCTATACCTACAGTAGCAGAGTGTTTCATATACATATGGCATACACTGCCTATTCCCCAAACTCTAGTCTTACACTTTAATATTTCATTGGCATTCTTGAGTTGAAATACTCCATACAGTCTTCTCCAGCAGATCCCAAATGATTTTAATTCAGTTATGGTCAAAGAATGCTCACAAAACCTCTCTTTATATACCCATACCTTCAGGGGGGAAGAAAAATCCATGCTGTGATAACCTGGACATTCAATGCATTCTTCTTTTCATGTCACTTAACACTGCTGAAAGTTGAGCTCATCAACTGAAGGAACCCCCAATCATAACATTGCTAGTGCAGTGGGCACTATTCATGCTGGGTGCATCGTTTCATGCACTTCTCGTCTCTCCCTGACATGCCCCATTACTCTGTAATAGGGTCAATCTGGAGTTATCAGACCACATGACCTTTTTCCATTGTTCCAAAGTCCATATCCAAAGTATCTTTATGCTCATTTAAACAGTTTTTCCAATTATGAAGTGGCTTTCTTATGGACACACAGTCGTTTCCTTTCTTATGGACACACAGTCCAAATCCTGGGAGTTCTTATTACATTGTGCATGTGAAATTGCTCTCACTGTAATTTAGTCGACCACTGAAACACTTTGTAAAGTTGCATTGTAAACAAATCTATAGTAGAAATCACAGCTATGAATTTTTAGCTTTAGTTCACCGTTATTATATTTTATTTTAGCTAATGACTCAAAATTATTCTTCCAGGTTTCAGTAATGCTTGGGCCAGTTCAGCTTTCTTCTGTGCTTTATGCAGGCCAATTATTTGACCCTTCTGAGACAATTACATCTTTTTGTTTAAAAATAATAAGCTACTCACAGCATTGGTTGGGATTAAAAGAATTGTTGCTTACTGAAACATATTAATCACTGCTGTAATTACTCAATCAAAGCTCTTAAATATTTGCCTATTTAATTCCAAATGGCATTTTTTGGGCTGGCAGTTTGTAAATGAACAAATCAGAAATAGTAAAAGAGGTAATTACACCACAGCAAAAACACTACCAGTATGCTAATGAACTTATCAAGATCACACTGGCAATGTCCATGGCTGTGGACTAATAAGGACTGTGAGTAGGAGAAAGTCTATGCTGATTTGACTGTAGAGGCTGTCTGAGATTTGTCTGATAACCTAAACACCAGGTTAGGATAAACAGCAGTTTTGAGGAAGAAGCAGGCATACAAAACGCCGCAAAACTCGATCCAACTCCATTGTTGACATTTGAAGTCTAAGCATATATAGGTAGTGCATCACAAATATAAAGAAAGAAAAAAATGGATATGGATTGGAGAGTCAATGACCTCAAATGTTTTCAAGGTCTTCTTATACTGTAAAGCCAATAGGTAACATTCAGTGACTACAAATTGGTCAGTGATGGACAGCAAAGAGTAAAAAAAAAGGGGGAAAAACATATTAAAATGAAAACTGTTTAAAAGAAAACCATTCAGAGAATACAGACAAAAGAAGAACAAAGAGTGGCAGAAACTCAATACATCATTTAGTTCCAGTCAGAAAGGTTCATCAAGATCTAAAGCACAGTTCTAGATGTCAGATTATTTAGTTGCTAAGATTTTGAAGAAAGAAAGATTCCAAAACAAAAAAAAGATTTGCATGAATCATGTGATATCCCTTTGAAAATCTGATTAAAGAGGTAGAATCAAATGTGCCTTTTGCTTGGTTGAAATGAACACCTGCAACACAGCAGCACATTATGGATAAGGTTGTTGACAAAGTTCTACCAGAACAAATATTTAACAAGAAACAAATTAAATTAAATTTATTTCATTATGTATTTTCATTGAGTTTAGACCCCCTGACTGGAGAACAAGATGAACACAACAGCTTCCTGCACATAGTGCATGTATCTCATGTCTCTTTGTACACAAAAGGTCATCTCTCTGTAGCATTATACCTCTGTTTAATTTTCTTTCAAAAATAGAACTGTAAAGCGCATCATAGGTCCCAAAAGCAGAAAAAAAACATCAACAACAAGCAGGAGATAGGAAGTGAACATGAATGAGGCAAATCAGTGGATGATTGCTCACAATTTAGGCTGCAACTACACTGTAGTATTCTACAGTATATGGCTTTAGTACTGACACTACTGTAGTGTAATATTGTGTTTGCACAATATCCAAACTGCATAATGTCCTCTTTCACAGATGTTAACTGTTTTTCCCCCCTGCTTAATGGTTTGGTAAATTTCAGTTGTATTTACTTTCTTGACTTGGAAAATATATTTTGTGGCACTCATTGTTTGACAGTGTCATTTATGTGCATTTACTAGTATGAGTAGCATGTTCCACAGGCATCAGTGATTTTAACTTGGAGCCTTGGATTTGAGTCCTGATCAGCAGTATAATGGAGAATGCCTGGGCTTTAAAAATAGCATGGACATATTTCAGTTGAGAGATTCCATTATTGTTGCACTCTTTCAACATTATTTAATTTAATTAACATTATCAATTAAATGTCAAAGTGACATAATACCAGTAGTGCTTCAATGTCCTTAATTTAGCAAATTTCATGTTGTGACAAATTTTAAATAACCAAAAATTCCTGTTGTGGTGTTAACAACAGATGTTTTTTTTAACACGAGTCCATCTAGAGTGGGAGTTAAAGAGAACTGTGTGTTTTAAAAAGGATATTATATAAAGGATATTTTGTAAATAAAGTAAAAAAAAATTTAAAGTTGAAATTTGAAGGTTATTTTCCCTATGTATGGAGACTTTTGGGACTTTATTTTTGGACAAATTTGGCATAATTGTGTGAGTATTATACTGTATAATGCTATGCGGCCAAAAAATTGCATTATTTTTGGAGGTGAATCCATATTACTGCCATCTAACACTGCACTTTAAGTGATACCTTTAATCTCATATTTTTCAGACTGTCCTTTTATAGCCAGGCATTCTCCATAACATGGTATGCAATATGTCTTTGAAATTTTTAATTTACTCAGGTCTCAGTGGCTGTTGGAATTGTTATTCAGATGTTTACGTCTGTAAATCTTGAAAATTCAACCGTTAAGATTTCTATTGAAATGCATAATTTACTCATGTTTCGACCACTAAGATTTCTTTTGAAATGCATAATTACTCATGCTTACACAGGCTGCCTAAAAGGTAACTTTTTACTTGTGAGCTCTTGTTTGCCAAACACTGTATTAAATTTCTGCAGTGGATTGGCACCCTGTCCAGGGTATACCTTGCCTCATGCCCTAAGTCTCCTAGAATAGGCTCCAGGCCACCTGTGACCCTGTATACAGGATAAAGCGGTATAGTCAAAGAGTGAGTGAGTGAGTGAGTATATAAAATCCTAGCATGTGAAGCCTGTTTTGAGAGACCTGAAAAACATACACAGACACATAGCAGTTGGCCTATCTTGTACCCTGTTTTTCTTTTCTTTTATTGTTCTTTTTTCCATTATGTGCCCATGTGATTTATTTAAGCAATGATTTACATTACAAATTCAGAAGTGTAATTTCTTTCAGTTTTCCAACATTTCCCAATTGACTACTAAATGTACTTAAATGAGCATATAATGGGGTTAATCTTATTCAGAGTGTTAAAATATTGTTGAAATAATTTTATAAATGCACTGTGTCAATCTATAAATGTACTGTATACCATGATGAATGCTGTTTTTTTTTTCTAAATAGGAATTGATAGGATAGGAATCTAATTGTTTTCACTTTGCACTCATCATGGTACTGTAGCTTGCTTATTATAGCTTGCTTTACTACTTTGTTATTTTAACTATGTTGTGCTTAGGTAGAATGATAATTCAAATAAGCCATTTAAGAGGCCAAGTTTTAAAGTACAGTTTCTTGGTCAAATACCTTTGGCCACTCACCTGGGGCCTCATGTACAGTATCAACGCTGCGTACGCACAAAAACATTGCTTACGGCAGCTTTCACACTCACGGTCGGATTTACTAACAAAAAGTGAAATTAGCGTGAGAATGTGCGTTCTTCCATGCCAACTTCATGTCTGGCGTACGTGTATTTCTTGTGTGTTTGTTTTATTTCCGTTGGCGACTCCTAGAGGCAATTATGTTAAATTGCACACTACATGTGAAAAACACGTGAAAAACATTGCTATTAATTTTTTATTGATAAAATGGGTTAATTGACAATATTTTTCTACCAATTATGTGATTTAGAACGTATAAAAGCATTTGCAAATGTATACAACCCTTATTCTGAATTTCTTAGTGAATTTGCAGATTTCATCTCAAACCTAGTCGTTTCTGTAGACAAAGCGTCAATTGCCGGAGATTTTAACATTCATTTTGAGAATACAGAAGACCCTCTGAGAACAGCATTTATGTCCATACTGGTCTCCGTAGGCATAAATCAGTGTGTAGTAGGACCCACTCATAAAGCAGGGTCACACTTTAGACTTAATAATATTTTTCGGATTTAGTATAAGAAATGTATTCACAATTCCACTGTCTGATATTATCTCAGATCACTATCTTGTCTCCATTCAAGTGTGTCACAGTGATAATGTACGCCAGCACCGCGCTACCGTATTAAACGTACATTCACATCAACTACCACACGGAGTTTTATCAGTAATCTCCCAGAGTTACCAACTTCGATTAGGTCACCGTCTGACCGCACAGAACTCGATCAGGCGACTGAATATTTAGAGTCGACATTTCGTTGTACCTTAGATAATGTAGCTCCAGCTAAAAGAAAAATTATTAGAGATAAGAAACTCGCTCCCTGGTATAACGATCACACGCGCACTTTAAAACAGACCGCTCGGAAATTAGAGCATAAATGGCGTCAAACTAAATTGTTAGTATTTCAAATAGCATGGAAAGAGAGCATCCTGAACTATAGGAAAGCTCTTAGTGTAGCTAGGTCAACATATTTCTCCACTCTTATAGAAGAAAATAAAAATAATCCTAGATTTTTATTTAATACCGTAGCCAAATTAACCAGAAATAAGACCACTACAGAAATCTCCACAACAACATCATGCAATAGTGAGGACTTCATGAACTTTTTTAATAATAAAATTGTAAATATCAGGCATAAAATTGAGGTTTTGAAACCGAACAATGTAATTGATACAGATGTTAACCTAGCCATGTCAGATCGGAACCTAGAATACTTTACTCCCCTTGAAGAGAATGAACTAATTTCACTTATCTCTTCTGCAAATTCATCAACCTGTATATTAGATCCTATACCGACACATTTTCTTAAACAGATAATGCCAGTAATAACAGAACTGCTGTTGAGAATAATTAATTCCTCACTCAGCATTGGTTATGTTCCAAAATCTTTTAAATTAGCAGTTATCAAACCAATAATTAAGAAACCTGACCTCGACCCCTGTCAGTTGTCCAATTAAAGGCCAATATCAAACCTCCCCTTTATCTCTAAGATTCTGGAAAAGATAGTAGCGGAGCAGCTATGCTCATATCTACATAGAAATGGCATACATGAACTGTATCAGTCAGGATTTAGGCCTCATCACAGCACAGAAACATCACTCGTTAAAGTAGTAAATGACCTCCTATTGGCCTCTGATCAGGGTTGTGTAACTATGCTTGTATTACTCGACCTCAGTGCAGCTTTTGACACCATTGATCATGCTATTCTTCTTCACAGATTAGAAAATGTAGTAGGAATTAAGGGTACAGCCCTATCCTGGCTCAGATCCTATTTGACTGATCGTTATCAGTATGTAGACTTAAATGGTGATTATTCTGCATGTTCTCTAGTGGAGTTTGGCGTTCCGCAGGGTTCAGTTTTAGGCCCACTGCTTTTTTCCCTTTACATGCTTCCTCTGGGCAACATAATCCGTAAGCATGGTATTAGTTTTCATTGTTATGCTGACGACACACAGCTATACGTCTCAACAAAACCTGATGAGAAAAAACATCTTACTAAAGTTGACCAATGTGTGCAGGACATAAGAAATTGGATGCTAATTAACTTCCTTCTGCTTAATCCGGATAAGACAGAAGTTCTAGTCATAGGACAGCATACAGCTAGAAGTAAAATCTTAGATCACACCGTAACTTTAGATAGCCTTTCTGTTCCATCAAGTGCAACAGTAAAGGACCTTGGCATGATTATAGATTCCAGCCTTTCATTTGAAGCTCATGTAGATAATATCACCAGGATAGCATTCTTTCACCTCAGAAATATTGCCCAGATAAGAAATATATTGTCGCTAAACGATGCAGAAAAATTAGTTCATGCTTTTATCACCTCTAGGTTGGACTATTGTAATGCCTTACTGTCTGGTTGTTCTGTTAGGTGCATAAACAAGCTTCAGCTAGTCCAGAATGCAGCAGCGGGAGTCCTCACTAGAACCAGAAGATATGAGCACATCACCCCTATCCTATCTTCACTACATTGGCTCCCTGTGAAATTTCGCATTGATTTTAAAATACTACTCTTGACATATAAAGCATTAAATGGTCTCACGCCGCAGTATCTGCGCGAACTGCTAGTGTCTTACGATCCGCCACGCCTACTTCGATCAAAGGATGCAGGCTGCTTGTCAGTACCGCGTATTATGAAAACTACAGCTGGGGGCAGAGCTTTTTCTTACAAAGCCCCAAAATTATGGAATAGTCTTCCAAATAGTGTTCAGGACTCAGACACAGTCTCAGTGTTTAAGTCTAGTCTAAAAACCTATTTATTTAGCCAAGCATTTTTATAAATAGATTTGCCATAGGTAAAGGAGCAGATCTGGGGGACTCATGGACATAGAGTATTATGGTGAACTGGTATGTTTAGATGCTGTCTTCCTCACTCTCATTTGATCACTCAGGTTTGTTGACGGTGAGGTGATTGTTTGCTTTACATCTCAGGGAGCCCTCATGTTTGTGTTTCGTTCTGGCTCTCCCTTTTATTTATGCTGTCATAGTTAGTCCTGCCGGAGTCCCTGCTTGCACTCTACAGTAAATAAACATTCACATTATACATTATGTGACTGTGACCATACCTAATTGCCATCTCTCCTCCTCTTCTCTTTCTCCCCCTCTTTCTCTTTCCTCTCTCCCCCTGTCTCCCCCTTTCACTCTTTCTCTCTCTCTCTCTCTGTCGAGCTACACATGTCATTCCTGAGCTGCCAGTGATCCAGACTCCCTCTGCCCTCCGGACCTGTCTGATCCATCCTGGTACCCCGTTTCTGGTTGGAGGTCTCGTCGCATGGATGCCCCGTATGTGTCTTTGGGATGCGTCTGGTGATGATTCTATCTACGTAGAAGACGGTTCTGGCCTCAACTGGTGTTGTCTGCTGTTTCTCTGAGGACTTGACAATTCGATAGTTCAGGACTGGAACTTTCTACAAGTCTATCTGAGTCTCCAATAACTACTGGACTCCATTTTAACATCAATTAACATCAACTATTATAGCTGAACTGCCTGCCACCTAACACTGTATAAATGCAGATCATTTCCTGCTATCTGTTTCACCCAGATGAGGATGGGTTCCCTGTTGAGTCTGGTTCCTCTCAAGGTTTCTTCCTATTACCATCTCAGGGAGTTTTTCCTTGCCACTGTCGCCCTCGGCTTGCTCACCAGGGATCTGAACATTTTGATTCATACACATTCACATTCCATACAAATTTAAATAATTCTTTTGATTGTGTAAAGCTGTTTTGAGACAATGTCAATTGTTAAAAGCGCTATACAAATAAAATTTAATTGAATTGAATTAGTCTATGGCAATGGCAGTGTTGGCCTTATTAGAGGACATTGTCAATGGCCGAATCCGAATGGAACGCGTTTTTAGGGATCACAGTGATTTTCTGGCCCACGATGATGACTGGCTTATTATCCGTTTCAGATTTCCAACAGCTATCCTCTTGGAGCTCTGTGCTGAGTTGCGTCCAAATTTGGAAAGAGAGACAGCAAGGAGCCACGCATTACCCGTTCCCTTACAGGTGCTGACAACGCTTGGTTTCCTGGCAACTGGTTCTTTCCAAAGGGAACTGGCAGACCACTCGGGGTTAAGCCAGTCGTCTTTGAGCCGTGCAGTGCCAGCTGTATGGGACCGGATCATCCGCATGTCTAGCAGGTACAGTATATAAGGTTTCCATACCATGCAGTTGACCAGCCAAACAGTAAAGCGCAATTTGCAGCGATCGCTGGTTTTCCTACCGTAATTGGAGCGATCGACTGCACGCACATTGCTATAAAGGCGCCATCTGAAGACGAATTTGCATACGTGAATCAGAAACATTTCCATTCAATAAATGTGCAAATAATATGCGATGATCAAATGCGCCTAACAAATATTGTGGCAAGGTGGCCTGGGTCAACCCATGATTCATTCATCCTCACAAACAGCATGGCTGGGATGAGGCTCCAAGGTGGCAGGGTGCGCGATGGGTGGCTTCTTGGTGAGTGATGTATTTAAAGATATTATTCCAGCTAAGTTTTTTTTTATTTTGTTATTAATTCTGGAGGACAAACATGCAAATAACATAGTTTTTCTCCGGTCTACCTCCGATAGGAGCACCTCCAATTCACATTCTGTGAAGTTTCTCTTCTTGTTTGCTTTTGCCATTGCTTTTTCGTTTGGTTTTGCCAAAGTGGAGTCATTACCATATTTATATGGGGGAGGAGGCAGGGAGGGGTTTTGCGCTCATGCACATGCGCTCAATTTCACGTTAATTCGGATGTACAAAGAGAATATGTGTGGGATTCCACGTACGCAGTGTTTCATACATCAGATTTTTTTTACTGTGTACGCACATTTACAGCTTTGTCCGTACGCAATGTTTTAGTATGAATTCAACGCAAGTCTTTGTATATGAGGCCCCTGGTATTGTTTTTGTAATCTAACCTCTACTATTAGCTAATTGAACTGCCCTCTCACACAGGGGAGAAGGACTGGAGTATTGCAAATAATATATTATGATGCTAGAAAACTGACAAATAGAATTAGACTACTACAAGCAATAGACCATTAGACTCCATACATAAACAGAACATTAGTATTAGACCATTAAAAAGAACAAGAATCACAGATGCATCCTGCTTATGAAAAGGATGCCAGACCATAGCAGGGCACGATGTATAGACATATATTTAAATATTCATTCACAACTAGGGAAAATTTTATATAGCTAATCAACTTACTGTCATGTTTTTTAGAGGTGGGAGGAAATTGGTGAGCCTGGAAGAAAACACTAAATGACAAGCTTAGGATCAGCCCAAGGGATCCTCCATACCACACAAAGAAAAGGTTTTATTATTATTATTATTATTAACAACAACAACAATAAGAAGAAGAAATATATACTGCCACTGAAACTAATGAAGACGTGAATTAGTAAACTGTTGCCTGAGGTATAAATATAAGAGCTATTAAATTTTTTTAAATTCATCAATTCATCTTTAAAAAGTCATTAATTAATATGAGAACACAAAATGTGCAAAATAAATAGCAAAGTAGTTGACCTGCACAATTCAGGTAATGGATTTCAAATAAAAAATAACTGGAAAAAGTGACCATTAACCATAATCGCAACTATAATTTAAAGTGGTTAAAGTCTTCAGAGTTATTACTTGAGTTGTTTCCCTTTTTTTTGTCAATATCAACTATTTTAAATGCCTTAGGTGTGGCCTACATGACAGAAAACCAATATTCATGAAGGTGAACTTCATCAAGTAGCACTTGGACTATAGTTGTAATGAAGGAATGTCCAGAAGGCAACTTATTAAAAATAAGCTCAGTGGTATTCAGAGGAAGTACACTACTGTACTCATTTTGTACACCGGAGGCTTCATTAAATACTGATAATTTTGAAATATTAATTTCATCCAAACAAAGAACTTGTACTGCTATTTTTTAAACATATAGTGTGTTAAAACTAAAGAGCTTCCAAATATGTTAATGCAAAAATATTACTTGTGGCATGTCAGTGTTGTCACCTTTGAGCTCTCCTCTATGTGGAGTTTCTCATGTTCTCCCCATGTTTTTGTGGAATTTCTTCTAGTTCCTGAAACCATGCTACAGTAAATTTTTTCTATGTTTGGATGACTGTGTGTATGGATGTGTGCATGGTGCCTTGTAATGGATTGGCATTCCATTTGGGATGTATTCGCATCTTGTCCCCAGGGTTACTGCATGGCATACATACTGTATTGTACCTTTACCAGATTAAAGTGTGTACTGAAATGTATTTTGTTTTTCCTGAATAGTCATGAATTTTACCAGCTCTCGGAGGTAAGTGCATCAAATAAACTAAATGCTGAGCTGACTGAAATTAAAAGACAATATTTGGGATAGATTTCCCTTCCAGTGTTAATACCTTATTCAATAAACACCCTGTGCTGTTGAGTGGTAAGTATGAGCCTGTCTCCAATTGAGATGTCTTACTGCTGAGTAGGGTGTTGTGCTCATTTAACCTGATGAATGAGTCAAGATGGTAACTCTGCTATAGGTTCTTCATCTCCTGATCCAAAAGTTATTTCTATGCAAATCATTGGAATTTTAGAAGGTTTGGAATAAATTGCCCTCAGTCAGTAAGGAAGGCAGTATGCTTTCGAGTATCACCAGGTACATATCGGTTACACTTTACAAACAAATCTAGACCTGCTTTTGGCACAAGCATGCATAATGACAGATGCTTATCTGACCTGGGATTTTACACACATAACTGAAACTCAAGCGAAAATAGGAATACCCATTCATTGATAAGAAAACACCTCACTGTACATGTTACGACTAGAATGGTATGTCAGTTGACTCATGCACCACTCATGTTGCTATTAAGACTTCAGAACCAACTGAGGTAACATGTACTGTAGCTTGTGGCTATTTAGAAATTTGAAAACATGCCTGGCATAAAATTACGTTGATCAGCAATCTTGTGTCAATTTTTTTCTGCAAAGCATGCCAGCAGATCATCCGTCTGACATGTAGAAATGTTAGATGTTATATAAACACATCAGTAACGTGTCATGGCAGTATAGTGCAATTATCATTTAAAGTCAAATATATTTAACAAGTAAAATACCAAGTGATATAGTCTATGAATTTATCAATCTCAACCAAAAATACTCAAGTAAAGGGAATATTATTTGACTCAAGTGTTCAGTTTTTAAAATATGGTATTTTGATGCAGTATGCATATAAAGGAAGGACATTGCTGTATTAGTACACTTAATTCACTGTACTTCCTATAATGTCATCACATGTCTGTTGTTCTGGTAATTGCCATAATAGTTGCTCAAAATCCTAAAGAAAATCCCAATAATGTTTTGCTTTTTTTTTTTTTTTTTTTTAAACAATGTTAACAGTTTCTCCCCTATTATTCTGACACAACTCATAGCTACCAGTCACATGAATCTTCCATCATATGGTTATCCAGTAACCATGACTTTTGTGATGGTTACTGACTAAAACATAAACACATTTGTTGGACAGTTACAGTATAAAGGCCTAGAAAATCTGACTGACACAGTCGTAGGAAAAAGAAAGTACAGTGTTCTGCAAGACGAGAAAAGAACAAGTCTTTGTTTACAAATACCGAGTATCATGTATCACGCATGCGCTTCTTGTTTTGACACCGAGTGTCACGTGATCACAACTGAGCCAATGTTTTTTCTCTCTCTTGCACTGCGGAATTGTGGGTAATCGTCTCCTCTGCTGGGTATTAGTGCACGTCTCTCACTGGTATAATCAACATCCGTGCACGCGTGTACTGTTCACTATAACACTGTGACCAGGGGTCCATTCTTCGTAACGTACGTCGCTTGACACATCCGAGATGAACTGACACATCTGAGATGAGATCATCGTGCTAATTTCGATCTGGCTAAGTTGGTTCTTCGAGCACACCTGTTATGATTAGTATACCTGTTATGATTAGTATACCTGGATTGAGTTGTCTAGGATTATTGCGAGTTCGTGCGTTGGTTTAAGAGGCGATATGCATCGGCAGTAGAAACACTGATCACAACCCCTTTGATTGGTTGACGAAATGGCAAAAGAGTGAGCTAAATTTTTTTTGTAACACGTGTTACAGACTTATGCTGTGAAATGCCCCCCTGCCATGGATTGCCCCCCCGCCATAATCTCTATCAAATATTATATTAGAACATAAATTCGTAGGTTAATGGTTTGCAAATTACATGAGATAATAAAATAAAATAAGCAACCTGAAATATTAATATTTCTTTCAAATACAACATGAATACTTTTATATTGTTTATTTGATAATAAAATTAGTTTCGTCCAGTTTCTCATAATTTTTTTTTAAATTATATATAAATATTTATTTGCATATTCATGATAAACCCCTGAAAAATAAATGTGTTACAAAATAAACATTATACAAGAATTTGTATTAATGGTCTTGACAGCTGTCTCGTGCCTAGGGTTTATTATAATAGAAATATCATATTTGATAATAATAAACCCATGAATTTATGTTCTAATATAATATTTGATAGCGATATGTGTGTGTGTGTGTGGGGGGGGGGGGAATGGGGGGCATTTTAGCGCATAACACCGGCACCCTCTCCCTTTACCGCAGCAGAAGAGCTCGCCCTTGGTTTCAATAGTAACAGACCATTTGTGGAGGGCATCCCTGGGGGTTAGAAAATTACCTCAACTTACAGTGTATAGATGCAATCGGGGGATAGAATGTTACAATTTTTAGACACACACGGCGATATACAAATGATGACCACAGCCACACACACATATATACACATACTGTATATATGTTTATATGTTATGCAAGATACTTTTCTTTTCCCACGTGAGTCAGTCCATGTCAGTCGTGGTCTTTAACCAATCAGATGTGACCTCAGCATTTCAACCAATCATAACCCGCCAAGAGCGCAACCTAAGTTTAAGCTTACGGACATGTTGCTATGACAGCAAATGCAAGATGCGCATCGAAGAGCGAAACAATCCAAGATCAGGACAAATCCACAACAATCAAATCCAGCTAACTGAGTTAGCAACATACGGAGAACGGACCCCGTGTGTGTGTGTAAAACATATTTTATTTTGTGTTTGAAAGCACGTGTGTACAGCGCACGTGTACTGTTTTTTATAACACACATGTATGTGCGCATGTAAAGCAAAAGAAAGTCTAAAGGTTAAAAATAAATTTTCTCCCTCTCCATCATTATGTTTGTGCGTTATGAGTGAGCGCACGTAATTTGACACTGTGCCGTTTCACACATTCTCTCTCTCTCTTGCCTTTAGTGTGTGTGTGTGTGTGTGTGTGTGTGTGAAGCAGAGAGGGAGTGCTTTACACACACACACACACACACACACACACACACTAAAGGCGGGAGAGAGAGGAGAGAGAGAGAGTGTGTGAACTGGCACGGTGTCAAATTACGCGTGCGCACACATAACGCACACACACTGCAGCGCAAGAGAGAGAAAAACACACACACACACACACACACACACACACACACACACACACACACACACAGCGCCTGCGGGAATAAAGTGAAACACTTATCTGTCAGGATTTATTTTTACCTTTTTTAAGGTAAAGTGCAAGGTTAATTTGTTTTATTTTTACTTTATATTTTGTATTAATTATTTTTATGTATTTATTTTTTTGAATTTCCATTATTTCCTTTGGGAAAATTTGCTTTTGGAACAAATTTGTGTTTTGGAATACGAGCCCACTTCCGGAGCGAATTATGCTCGTAATTCAAGGTTCCACTGTACAACCTTCAAATTCTAGACTTTTCAGTCTAACTACTGTGTAGCCCTAATACCCCTATCTCACCTAGTCGGTTTCGCACAGTGGCCGTAAGTCCGATTCATTATTATTCACCGCGAGTTTTGGCGCTTTGATTACATTTCCATGTTTATGCGTGAAAAATGTAACATATTTAACTCATGGTTAGATTATGTTTGAACATGTTTCTTGGGGTGAGAAACATTAGATTATGTTTCATGTTGAATTTTTTTTGCCTGTCCTGGCAGAAGCTTACGGATCTTGCAGAAATTTGTGGAACGTCGGGCAGTCACTTGCGGCGGCTCACGGTGCCTAACACCGCTTCTCACCACAAGTCAAACTGCATAGGTGAGATAGGGGTATAACCAATTTTATTTAAAAAAAACTATCGTCAATTAATGTAAGCAATGTAGTCTCTCTAAAATGTAATAAAACATTCAGAAATTTGCATGAATTCAGTTACAGTTAGAACCACTTTTAGCAAATATAACTTTAAATTTATATTCTGGAGGAGTTTATCAGTTGCTTACATGGTTTTGGCACATTACTTTTTTAAAACATTAATTCAGTTCACTGAAGTTTGATGCCATTTGTTTATGGGCAGCCCTCTTAAAATTCTGCAACAGCTTCTGTGTGGCGTTGTTGTCTGGACTTTGTCCCACTGCATGCTGTTGGACAGATGGCCTCCGATTTAACTTTCGAATATTTTGGTATAAAGTGATGTTCATCATTCTCTCAGTGACTCAGAAACTTTTGCAAGCCCCATGACTTGGGACAGTGGCACAGTTCATATGAGGTGTTATGGCATGCTAAATTATGAGGAATATGGTGGCTCATTGGTAGTGATTCGCCTGCCATGCGGAAGGCCTGGGTTCAATTCCCAGCCAGTGCCCAAACACTCCAGCCACTGGATGCAGTGCCGGTCCCAAGCCCGGATAAAGTGGGAGGTTTGTGTCAGGAAGGGCATCCGGCGTAAAACCTGGGCTAAGTTGTTGTGCGGACTGCATATTCTTCAAAGAGTTATACTGTATAAATATGTATTTCTTTAAATTACTCAAATAGAAACATAATTATATGTAACAATGACTAGACAACTCAGTGTTTGAGAAGGAAAATCGAAATCACCAGCATTCTTGAAATAATGCCAGCTGGTGAAGCTGTAAAACTGTCTGCTTTGTTTCCCGGATCGCCAATTTACACCCTGGGTTTTGGGGTCTACTTCAAAGCATCTGGCCATGTGAAGTTTCTTGCAGCTTCGTCTCACAGACGCTCATATCTGATCGCGAATCAGATAAGCTTATCGGGATGGCGACATGCATGCTGGGAGAAGGTCTCTGGACTGTGGACCGTTGATAGCTCTCTCTGTGGGAGCCCCGTTATTCGCTACAGGAGTTTTGTTGTTTTGTTTTTGTTATTTTGTTTTCGGATTTGTTAATTTGGTTTTGAATTTGTTAATTTGTTTTGTTAATTTGTATTGCACTTCTCGGCCAGTCAGATGCAAACCGGAAAAGGTAGGTATAGTTTGCGAATTAAATGCTTACCGCTGATTGGACGAGACATCGTCCACTCAAGATATACAGGAAGTACTGTAGTAGCGGTAAAATCGTGTTTGTATGAATATGCAAACATTATTGTGGTTTCAAATATGCCGTTCTTACGTTGGCCCTGAAATCAGTTTTGTTAATTTGTTTTGCATTTGTTTTCACAGCCATCATAGTTTAAAGTGAAGCAGAACACACAAGAAACAAAAGCCCGATTCGGACGGGGCTAGTTTTACAGGGGGTCGTACTTTGTGATTTTAATCCCGTCCGAATCTGCCATGTCTGTCTTTCTCTCACACGACCTCTGTAAAAATTCCAGAGCAAATTACCTACTGTTTTTCAGCAAGCTCGGAGGTCCTCTGAGAAATCTAATCTAACAATGCCCACATGTATAACACAGACACTCCTACCTCCGTAATAAACACGGAGCTGTTAGTCCCGTCCGAATGAGTACATGAAATGAGAGACGTCGTCTGAAACTCAAATATGGAACAAAAATCCTGCCTAAAGTATTTGAAATAAAAAGCTTGTTGAATTCCACAAAAAAACAAACAAAAAATTTTTTGTATTTTCATGGCTTGCATTTTTATGCGCTGCATTTTAACATGGTTGTATATTTATGTAGTGAATATTTCAAAACATTTCACAAACATATTCATTGTTAATATTCAGTAATCAATATTCATCTTGCAAAGTTCATGTTCAAAATATTCAGTTTGTTTAATAATTCTAGCAATAATATTCGTCAGGCAACTTTCGGGTATTTTTATTTCACATCACAAATTTCAGTGGTTCAAATACGACACATCAAATACGAGTGCACATCCGGGAACTGCAGGAAAAGCAGTAGATTACCGATCCAAGAAGCCATCTGCTGTTAGACGTCTTCACCAGCAGGTGGTGCTTTGAGTGTGAACGTCTTCATCAACAGGCCTTTACAAACCACATGTGCATGTGCCAAGATGATTTAATCTTCCAATTCTGAGAACAAATATATAGTAAATTGTGAGATAAGTAGCGATTTGGATTTCCATTGGATTTTATGAGATAAAAACTCACAATTACCTTTTATTTTTCATTCCATGGTGTCAGCAAGTTTCCATAGTATGCTGCTGTGGGAATCCCAGAGCATGAAGTAGAGTAATACATAAAAGCAGTAGTACTGCAGTAGTACCTGAATCAATTGAAAGTTAAATACATGTACTGTACTGTATATAGGCTACTCGCATTGGTTTCGCGCGGAGAGATTGTGTGTGTGCACAGAGAGTTTGTGTGTGTCCACGCACGCTTCTCATGTGTATTCACGGTGAGAGTTTGTGTGTGTTAGTGCGCACGTCTCATATTTGACATTCATATGGACAATCATATGAAATGCACATTCATGATACTTGTTGATTAAGTGTATGTTGATAAGTGTATGTTGTCAAAGTATTTGTGGACATATAATTAGGAGAAAAATGTAAATTAAGGATGTCCTGAAACATAATGCAGTAACTCTATTTAATTGAAAATAAAGTAAATGAAGTCAGTATGTCAAATAAAGTCAGTAGAAAAATCGGTAACTGAATAACTACTATATATTATTAAAACCAGTGAATGCTATTACATACCACAAATTTGACCCAGCATAAACAACCCAACTATGTGTTTACAGAAACCCAGCATTTTTTTAGTGTACTACTTCAGTACTAATATTATTTTTGTGTTTGTTTCATTTCATGTCTGTAGTTTTATCGATAAATCTGCTCATATCTGCGCACGCGTTTATCAGCCTTTTGATCTTATCTTATGAGTTCTTATCTTAGTAGTTAAACGAATTCATAATCACAGTATTAAAATTACAGTACAAATGTAGAATTTAAATAAATAGGAAAAAAATCTTATTAGGATCGAATTTAAGCAAAGTAAACGTTAACGCAGTGAGCCTTTAGATTTTATCATGTGTAATTAGAAAAGCTACGCATGTAGGTTTTTTTTGTGAGCGCGATGTGAGCAGCTTTAATTATTATTATAGTAGTTAACATCAAAAACAAAAATAAATAAATAAAATCAACATCAACAACTTCCAGTAAAGAGTCTGGAACGCAGAGTACAGGATGCGTCACACAGCCGCGATATACTATACTATAACCAGGGCCGCTGCTGGCCAAATCGGTGCCCTAAGCAGAAATTTACTTTTGTGCCCCCTCCCCCAAATAGAAGTAAAAATAAAGTAATAAAAAACACCTACTATAGAGGCCAAAATAGAACTTTATTAAAATAAAAGTAAATACATGGGGGGGGGGGGGACGCAAGATGGCGGACAGGGAGTAGCAGCGGTTTTCACGAGCTCCCGCCCCAATCAGCCAATTACTTAAATATTTCATTCTTGTAGAACGCAATCACACGGCTGTGGTTATGCGATTGTAGTATTATGTCTTTGGAGTCCTTTTGGCCACAATCTTTTTTCGAAAATGCCTCGTACTGCAAAGAAATCTGAAAAGATGGACCCTTCCCCGACCGAGCCTCATGATTCTCCGGAATTTTGTGAGGGTGAAGCTAGCGACGACCTTGAGCTAAGTCCAGCCATGGTGAATGCGTTTCAACATATGACGGAGACGATTTCAAAAACAATAAATGCTAAACTCGACCCTTTGGCCGAGGTTGTACATATTCACACTCAACAGCTGGAGAATTGCAAGGCCCGACTGGATGAGGCCGAACGAAGAATCGCCTCAGCAGAGGAGTTAGCTGAGCGTACGCAAGCACGTGTGCTAACCCTTGAAAGTCAAGTTGTATCACTCACTGAACACAGACGATTTAGAGTATGACGCAAAAATATTTGCATTCTCGGCTTACCAGAGGGGACCGAAGGCTCTAACACGGTGCCATTTCTACAAAAATGGATCCTGGATCTCGGCGCCGGACTGTTGATGTCTGTTTCCAGGACCAGGCATATTGTTCAATTATTATTATTTTTGGCCAAATAGGCAGCCGTAACAGAGGTGAGGGCGTGCGCGTCATCACGTGTGCTCAGCCTACTCTGCATTCACCGTTAAATGCAATATATACGTTTATATTTTTGTTTATTTGTATATGTATATTATTAATATGAATTTATTATTATAATATATTAAAAAAATAATAATAATTGAGCAGCTGGGATGGTGCCCACCTGGGAGTTGGTGCCCTACGCAGACTGCGTACTCTGCATATAGGGAGCGGCGGCACTGACTATAACCATATTATACCAAAGATAGAAGTGTTTTTTATTTTTATTTTAATGTTCTATTCAGAAGGTCTATTTTCCCAGTTATTTCTATATTTTAATTTTGATGTCTTTAAATGTAATTTCTTTTATTATAACAATAAACCGATACAAACAGAAGCTATATAACAGTTCATTCTTTGTACAAATAAAATTGTTAGCTAGTGAACTTAATTACCTAGTCTAAATAATAAAACATTTTTACAAGCCCTTGAGCTGTTGTTAGTGCTTGTTTGGCCAGTCAGTTTCCTTGCTGTTTTCCCCGATGCATGCTGTGTTTCTTATCCCCACCCCCGTTAAAACGGCGTATGCAGAGGCTGGCCCGCGAGAGGTTGTGCGCGCGCTGTCCACTACACAGCGAAATATTGTAGCGTTTTTCACCGCCGGAAAGGATGTTGGAGAGACGAGTGAGCTTGTTTGCTGCCCAATGCAATGGCTGGGAGTACTTTATTACCACACAGCAATGTGTACAGATGTCGCCATTAAAAACGCACGTTTCGACTGACTTGCCGCGTCTTTGCGTGGCTGCACGCGGCAAGCTGTGAAAATGCCCTTCATTACCTGTAGGGGGCAGTCGTGCTTCAGTCTGAAGTATTGTGTCTACTAAAGCCGAAAAATTCTAATTAAACCGTGCATGCGTGTTTGGAGACGCTGTACCCGCACTGTGGATCAATCGGTTGGGAATCATCACGGAGGTACTACACGGTGTTTCTGGAGCTGGAGTTTGTCTTGTTCGAGGTAAGTTTACCTTTCTGTTTTTAATGTGATTCTAGCTTTCATGACTCGCAATTAATGTTCATCTTAATACAATTAGCAATATTCATTCATTCATTCATTCATTTTCTATACCGCTTAATCCTGTGTTCAGGGTCGCGGGGGACCTGGAGCCTATCCCAGGAGACTTCGGGCACTAGGCGGGGTACACCCTGGACAGGGTGCCAATCCATCGCAGGGCACACACACATACACACACTCACACACCCAATCACACACTACGGGCAATTTAGGAACGCCAATTAGCCTAACCTGCATATCTTTGGACTGTGGGAGGAAACCGGAGTACCCGGAGGAAACCCACCAAGCACGGGGAGAACATGCAAACTCCATGCACACAGAGACGGGAATCGAGCCTGGCCGGGGAATCGAACCCAGACCCTGGAGGTGCAAGGAGACAGTGCTAACCAATTAGCAATATTTCAGTTTTTAATAGTGTGGAGATTCACAAAACACCGTTTTTCGTGTAAAAACCTGAACCTATGGAGCCCCCCAGGGGTCCTGTGGTAAATAAATAAATAAAATAATAACGAACCGAGCACGCAGATTAATAAACCGAGATGCGTGTTTCTTACCCCCACCGCTCGTGAAAACGGTGTGTTCAGACAAAGGCTTGCCAGTGAGATGCCATTTCTGAACTAACTGAGTGTTAACAAACTTTTGTGTGTTAAAGCATTAAATGGTAAAAGAGCACTAGCAATAAATCTTTTTTTTCCTGAATCTGAATTTTAATAATAAGTTACAAGTTAAATTACAACTGTAAAGAACCTGTACATATGTTCATACAGTAGTGACAGCAGCTCTAATTTGTCTAAATCGCATTGCAGACAAGAAAAAGAAGTAGTCTTCCTGTGACCTTGCATGCTTAATCTTTCCACACATGATTCTTGCTTCTCACTTTTTCCTTAATACCTCATTTCTATCTTGTATTTTTCTAACGGTGTCAGAAACTTTGTGTTATAAGCACTGCTTGACATGCTTGATGCCTTCCTCTTTTGTAATTTGCTTTGGATAAAGGCAAACTTACAAAAGATGAAGAAATGACTAAATGTAGTTGTACGAATAAAAGATTATGTAATGATACAATTTAAATACTTTCACAGAAACAAAGCGTAGAGATGAGATGTGAATCTGAAGAGGATCTCTTTGATGATTGCCTGGTAAAGCATTGTTTTCTTATTAATTATACAATCTAAAATAGCTCAAACAGTAGAGCATGGTGCTGCCAAGGTCATGGGTTTGATTCCCAGGAAAAGCAAGTAATTGTAAATTACAAGTTATAAATAAAAACTTGTACCTTGAATATAGTGTTTGTTGCATTGGACAGAAGCATATACCAAATGCAAATGAATACATAAATCTGAGGAATTATTGAAAGAATTTTCATGTTTGGACTAACCCTTAAAATTCAAACGCAGCATTCATCATAGGATTTCCTGACACTGTAAAGGTGCAGAGTAATCTATGGAGTGTAGCCATCTCATGCCATGTTTTACAATATTTTACTGATGCAAGATTATTGCTAATGCAATTTAACCCAAGTTTAACAATCTGAAGTATATGAAGTGATGGTCATTTTTTATTATCAATTATTTTTATTATTATTTTTTCTCTGTGATGATGAAGTCAGCACAGGTGATTGAAGCAATTCAGATTTTTTTTGTTTCTCAAAATAATTATTTTTGTTTTCTTATTATCTTTGTATTTTATGCAGGAGGGCAGACGAAATGATGCCAATTTACACATTCTTAAAATTAATAATTAAATTAAATTCTACAGTTTGTTTAATGTATTTTCTGCTGTATTTTATTTCTAAACGAATGCTGTATTTTTATTTATTTATTATTATTATTTTATACAATTTTGTTTAAAACAAGCATTTCAGGCCCTGGTGCCGTGCAGTTGTTCCTATGGATGCAAAATTTAGCTGAATGCACTATTATTAAAAAGACAACCTGTATCTAGACTGTGAATGTCAAAAATATTTGGTAATGTTGGTGAATAAACTGTTTAATTATATTTTAGTTGTGTGATTTATGAAAGATATAGATGAAATAATTACTTAAGTTTCTTTCCAAAACATAAAATAGCAATGTTTACATTATTATAGGGAGTAATATAAATTGATAAAACCAAGTAAGGGAAAATCTCACAAAAAAATGATAGTAAGATTTACCTAATAATTTCATAAAAATCAAGGTTCCTGCTGATACAAAAATGAATTAACTTTACTTGATTATTTTAAATAAATCTAACTTGTGCATTAAATATAATTATGTAACTTTTACTTGATTTCTTTAATTGTGTTAATTTAATTGTTAAGTAGATTTTACCTGACAATTATTTAATAATTAATTAAATATTACCGACCAAATATAGACCGATCAAATTTCTCATTCAATGCTGAAGTAGTTAAATATGCTTATACTGTAGATACGATTTTAAAAGTACAATCGCAAGTAAATTACAAACGGCATGTAATGTAAAATATGAATAAAACAGTATTAGACACAAATATATGATATGGTAGGATACATGCAATGAAAAAGCTATTTACACGAGTGCTCAAATGTAAAGCAAATACAATTATTAATTTATTGTGTATATTTAACTTCATTCAGCCGTTTAAGTTAAAAATAATGTTCCTACCATGCAGCCCACTATTATTTTCTGTTCAAATTTAAAGATGCCCGTGTGTGTGTGTGCAAATAGACAAATTTTTACAAAGAATACAAAAGTGTATAATCTTTAATAAAGTTAGCCTAATACAATATTGTTTCCAATGCTGAAGCAAACATGATTTTGTTTTAGTCTATTCTTTGAATACAACGCGACAGCGCACTCCGAGGTGAAGCGCACCCACAGAACCCCCAATTATGCCTCTTCTCACCTTTCATTCATGATAGGTGTGAAGTTATCAAACCGGTTTCGCTGATGGGGGAATTCGTAGAATTGGGGGTTTTAAATACTGGAAAATTGCAGAGAAGAGAGCTGTTCAGAAAAGAGTGGGACATCCAAGTTGGACAGGTCAAGGTTCCTGCTGATACAATAATGAATTAACTTTACTTGACAAATAAATCTAATTTGTACATTAAATATAATTATGTAACTTTTACTTGATTTCTTTTTAATTAAGTAGATTTTACCTGACAATTACGGGTGAGTTTTACTTAATATTTGGAGAAATAAAATTTACTTAAAATCTATGTGTGCAAATTGTTATGAGAATTTTATCAAGTAAATCTGACAAGTTATTTTTTTCAGTGCATGGGTGATGATTTAAGAATTTAATTAAACACGAATATATATATATATGGAAATATGTATAAAGAAAATATCATTTATATATTCGTGTTTTCGTGTTTAATTACAAAAAAAAACATTTTAATGGTTAGTGATTGTTGCAGACATTTATGGCGCTTTTCCACTGCATAGTACGGCACGACACGGTTCAGTTCAGCTCACTTTTGGGGGGTTTTCCACTGGGAACAGTACCTGTTACCTGGTCCTTTTTTTAGTACCACCTCAGCAGGTTCTAAGCACGCCGAACCGTTACCAAAACGTGACGTGTAAACTCCGCTGGTCACTGATTGGCCGGATAAAATCGTCATTACTGCGTCACTGAACTTGCGACAAGAGACACAAGAGAAACCGCTATATTTAGAACAGCCAGCGAAGGATCAGACGCACCTTTTTGTATTAACCAAAAATTTTCTTTGGCTGCCATCAGCCTCTTTCGTCTTGCTGTTAAAAACATCCACATGCCGAGAATGAAGAACACCATTCCGTCAATATGCTCCATTGTTGTGTTTGTTTGTGGCGCGTTTACGATGATGTCACGGCAGTAGAGGCGGCGCAACTATAACGACACGTGAATAATCCCACCCACTCTAAAGTGGTACTAAACTGCAGTGGAAGCGCAAACTGAGCCGAACCGAAGTGAGCTGTACTGAACTGTGCTGTGCCGTACTATGCAGTGGAAAAGAGGCATTACATTATTTTTGGGGAAGAGCTTGGCTTGTTAAGGCTACATTACACTTGATCAGCAGTCGACGCCCTGCCGTACCCAGCAGATCAAAAGGGCAGTTATCGGCTATGACACGTTGAAGGAGAAGATAACGTCACAAACACACTCATGAACTCTCCGTGCGCACACACACACTCTCCGTGCACACACACACGATTTATAGATAAAATGCAGTGCAGACATACTGTAAGTATACTCAAACGGTATATGGTCTAATTATCTAAGTGATAGAGTGCAGTCTGTGAAATCTGAACAACTTCTTTCCCAGCCTCTCCCAGTCACCAATGGTGTCCCACAGGGATCAATACTTGGACCTACAGTACACTTTTTTCTATTTATATTAATAATGTAGCTAATTCTGTTACAGATTCATTTATCCATCTTTATGCCGATGATACAATTCTTTACTCTACAGGTCCTTCTCCTGCTGCAGTTTTGCAGCAACTTCAACTCAGTTTTAATAGATTGCAACAGACCTTTTCCAATTTGCATCTTCAGCTAAATACTTCCAAAACTAAAGTCATGTGGTTTGGAAAAAAAGGTCACGTTTCATCTAGCTTTCCAAGTATCTGCTCCCTTGATGGGACACCATTGGAACAGACTACTGAATACAAATATCTGGGTATTTGGCTAGATAACACCCTGTCTTTTTCAAAACACATTGATAATTTGAAGACCAAGATCAAATCAAAACTTGGGTTCCTTTATAGAATGCGTTCTGCATTTACATTATCTGCTAGGAAAACTCTGGTGCAAATGACCATTCTCCCCATGTTTGATTATGGTGACGTTATTTATAGATCAGCATCCAAAGGCCTGCTTCAAAAGCTTGATGTTCTCTACCACTCTGCCATCCGGTTTATATCAAACGCTCCTTTCAAAACTCATCACTGTACCCTGTATTCTTCTCTCAACTGTTCTTCATTGTATACCCGCCGTAAAATCCATTGGTACTGTATATGGTCATTTACAAAACTCTCCTCAGTTTGTACCCTCCTTACCTACAAGAACTGTTACACTCTTTTTCTTCTGGGTATAACACTCGTTCTGCTATCCTGATTCAGCTGACAGCTGTTCCTAAGGCTTCTTCTGCATTTGGCCGGTCGTCTTTTCAGAACGCTGCTGCTAGAGATTGGAATGACCTGCAAAAAACGTTAAAACTGGACAATCTCATTCCTAAGTCGGTTTTTCATTCTCGGATCTCAGCTCACTTTAAAGATGTCTGTAGCTGTTATTTAGACTAGCTGCTCTTATTCATTGCTGCTCCACTCTTCACATGTTTGTATATGTCAGTGGTTCTCAAACTTTTTCTGTCATTCCCCACTTAAGGGGGTGAGCGAATTTTCAAGCCCCACTTGTCAATAAAATAATAACGAAATCGGCCAAGTTTACTGTTTATTGAAATATCAATTCCTAAACCAATACGATCAAACACCACCAAGTTAAAAAAAGATAAAATACACGTGCAATTGTTACAAGGCTTACGTTGTCACTTATCTTTGCATAATTGACCCCATGTTTATTAGCTGCTCAGCAATCGTTTGTAGTTTTTTTTGCACTGGCAAATTCTGTATGCAACTTTGAATGAAGCCATTTGTGCTTTGCTGTCCACTGATTCAGATGTTACCATGCGATTCTCCTGCTGTCTGTATTCTGCCAGCTTTCTTTCAAAGACGTCCAGTGGTTTATTAACGTGACTGGAGTGTGTTGTCTCTAAGTGTCTTCCTAATTTGTTGGGTCTCATGCGGTCTGCTGCCAGCAGTTTAAGACACAAAACACACACGAGCCTCTCCTCTGCCCCCACCATCACCACCATGAATCCAAGCTCAAGATAGGCTTCATTAGGGGTGGGTGATATAACCAAAATCTTCTAACACGCTAGAAGCAATTTTCTACCTCAACACTGTAAACCCGGATAAGTTGAATTTACGTTAAAAATTTGAGGAAACCGGTTGCCTTAAAAAAACAAGTAATTTGTAATGAAAACCTAAGTTCATTTAACTGAAAATGTTAAGTACATTATACTCAACTCAAAATCGATTTAACTCAACATGTTTTGCCAAGTTAACTTCTTTCCACATTCAATACACTTAATATCTTAAGTATAATGTACCAAATACCTAGTTGTAGCTTACTTATTCTGTTCAGTTATCATTATATTATTTCAGTTTTTAATCTGGTGCATTATAAATACTTATTCAGGTCAAGAAATCAGATGAAACATTTGTTGAAAACACCCCGGTTAGGGTTAAAATGCTTTATTGTGAACATACACAACAGATTGTTTTTCTAAAAGCATGACATAAAACTAGGCACCTGGTATCAGGTGCAACAATTCAGAACACCACTTTTTGGTTTTTGGTTTGTTAATCTGAATCAAAACCAGACATATCAGTGCCAATCCAATGACATAAATAGAAAAAAGTGCATAACAGTGAAAGGTTTTCCTAAAATAACAACAAAAAAAGGCACCTGGTTTCTGGAGCAGTAGTGCAATGAGTTAGAACAGCACTTAACACTGCAAACTGATTTTCCTCAGTTTTGGGTTTTTTAATCTGAATGAAACTAGATATTTCAGTGCCAATCGAATAACAATATACAAAAAGGGCATAACGGTGCAAACAAGTCCCCTTTCTAAAAGAACAAACAATCTTTCTTCTATCTGGAGAAATAGTGTAACACCTCTTTACACTGCAAGTTGGTTTTTCAGAGTATGAATTTTGGGTGGCAGCTCACTTTTACCCAGGTTAAACATCACCTGCTGAACAAAGCAGAAAGTGTTTTTCATGTATCTGGGATAGTCCAGGTGCAGGGCATATATCAGTCCAAAAAGGACACAGAAGGCCTGATGAAGGTTGGCCAGATCATCCATCATCACATTCCCTTCCAAGATGATTCCCACTTTGGATGGGTTCAGCTTATGGTTCTGTTCACCGATGAAAAGCAATCCCACTGGAGTTTGCCTGTACACGTCATTGTCAGCTGTGTCCTTACAGAGAAACAAAATATACAATCGTGTGTTAGTTAGCACAAACATTTTCGAAATGTTAACAATACAAATACCCTAAGAAGAAACACTGTACACTGACATATTAGTAAAAGACAATCTGTTCATACAAGATATGAGGCCTGGCTTGTTCAGGAGAGAGTGTGTGTGTGTGTGTGTGTGTGTGTGAGAGAGAGAGAGGAGTGAGTGTGAGAGAGAGAGAGGAGTGAGTGTGAGAGAGAGAGAGAGAGGAGTGAGTGTGAGAGAGAGAGAGAGGAGTGAGTGTGAGAGAGAGAGAGAGAGAGGAGTGAGTGTGAGAGAGAGAGAGAGGAGTGAGTGTGAGAGAGAGAGAGGAGTGAGTGTGAGAGAGAGAGAGGAGTGAGTGTGAGAGAGAGAGAGGAGTGTGAGAGAGAGAGGAGTGAGTGTGAGAGAGAGAGAGGAGTGAGTGTGAGAGAGAGAGAGGAGTGAGTGTGAGAGAGAGAGAGGAGTGAGTGTGTGTGTGTGAGAGAGGAGTGAGTGTGTGAGAGAGGAGTGAGTGTGTGAGAGAGAGTGTGTGTTGGTATATCTGTACTTTGTTGCTGATCTGGAGTTTTTGTGTGAATGCGGGACAGGTGAACTTTAAATGTGCACAGACACTCCTGATGTAAACATGGAAAAGGCTCGGTTCTGGTATAACCTCCATGTTTTAGCCTGTAATGTTTAAATAATTGTGCTCTTTTTTCACAGCTAAAAGGACAATACTTGCATTTCCAAACCATTATTTAATCGGTGTCTTTAGACTTAACTCTAAGAATTTCGCTTTATTTTCCCTGCAAATGAGCAAACATTAACAACATTTACCTTATGAAACCTAACAGACTGGAAAAGTCTGAACACTGACATCACATTTATTATTTTGCTAGTTTACGGCGAATTAGCTTTAATATAGGGCATTTTAAGTCACATCACATACACATCTTAAGATATATATTCGCTAATATTGTCTTAAAGGAACTTACCAGATACAATAGGCCGTGGTAAACCGCGTAAAACAGCCGCATGTGTTCCCGCTATCTTCTTGGACGCCGCTTGCCGCCGGCCAGGTGAAAGACAAAGGCAGTGAAACTAGTTAAAATCGTGTTTGTACCGCACGCGGTCAGCAACTCGCGTAAGAAAGTGATGTAGCATTAGCTGTCGATTAGTTGTGGATAAAAATAAGCAACGAACCGGTAAATGTTAAAAAAATGTTTCCCCCCACAGTTAGCTAAATATACATTACACAGTCAGGTAAATTAGCCAGTGTCTAAAAATGTCCGTCAAAATGGCGGACGTGTAAATGAAGTTTTTACAACTGAGAGAGTTAAACTCACCTTCCAGTTCCTCGCCAGCGGTGCTTGAATCCACACAACCGCAACAACGACAGAAAACTTCGACTCAGTGCGTGGCTGAAATCAGTTTTGGACTGTTTTTGTTTTATATTATATGTCTGTGTAAGAGCAGGCTGCACACACTGATACCTTGAGCAACTGCTCATTACTCTGTTGTCACAATTGGGAAGAAGAGGTGTGGTCTGTTCAATAACTTTTCAATTTAAGCTTATTGTACTTAAAATGATTTGCACATTGGACTATGCCAACAAATTAGTAGAATATACTTAAAATTATGAAGTGATATCATAAAACTTTTTTTTTTAAAGTATATATTGCTTAAATATTTAAGTAGAAACGAAATCCGGGCTAACAGTGAATAACGATATCACAATATAGCAATTTGTATCTGAAAATGCATAAATAAAAATGAAAACACAAAGAAATTGTTTTACATTTTATTTTTTAATGTAATTTTATTTAAACTGTGAATTGCTGAGGTTTGCCGCATTTTTTTTTACTTTGGCCATATTCGTTTGGATTTCAGATGATAGAAAAGGTTTGAGGTGTTTCCACCACTTGTGCACTTGTGTACCTTCTAAATCACGTTCATCTCATTCGTATCACTTTTCTTATACCCAAACCAATTCCACACCACAGATGAGGCACCTTTTTTCTTTACAAGCTCCTCTTTGTTGGTTTCGTCACATGTAAGTAAACTCACTGCTACGCACCGTCTTCTTCCATTGTCGAAGTGTATGTGAAGCCAAACACATCAAAAGTGGGACGAAACCGCGGCACCCGATTGAACCGAATATCTGCGCAAATATCTGGATAGCGCAGTGATGATCTGGTTTATTTGCGCAGCCCGGTGGATCGCGCAGTGCCGCTCGAATCACAAACCTGCGCGACCCACTGTGTTTTATTTAAAAACAATTTTTTAAAATGTCAGGACTGTTTAATATTGTTTCCGCCTTGCCATGCCTGGATTGTACGTGCGCATCCCAGCGGGGTAAAATGTATTTTGATGGTCGGCGCGGTCTATTTCTGTCAGAGTCGCGCAGCGCTGCCCAGTGGCTCGCGCAAGTTTGTCCGACGTTAAACCGTTATTGTTCCACTATGGTTCCACTTTTTCTCCCGGCCCACAACTGATGTTATTTAAAATTTACTTGTATTAATGATCAATTTATTTGTGTGTGATTGTTTAGTTTTGAGCGTACGCTCTTCATTTCAATAAAGAAAAGCATGAATTAGAATAGGTACTTTCCTGTTTTTCCTCTCGTTCATTGCGCCCCACCTGTCATGTCTGTATTCCTAAAAGTTTGAGAACCACTGGTATATGTGTACAGTATGTATGTATGTATGTGTGTGTATATGTATGTATACTGTATGCATATGCTTGTACATACATACATATATATATATGTGCATGTGTGCCTATGTATGGACTGTATGTATATATATATATATATATATATATATATATGTGTATGTGTGTGTGTATATATATATATATATATATATATATATATATTTATTTATTATTATTATTATATGTAACTTATTTTCTTTTCTTTGCTTAAATTTATTTAATTTTTTTGTAATTTCGTTTATATTTCTTAAAATGTTTTATTTTTTATTAGTTCCCCTACTTCCCCCAAAAGGCTCAGCCTTTGCCAGGCCACAGTTGTAAATAAGAAACCTGTTCTTAATCTGTCTTGCCTGGTTAAATAAAGGTAAAAAAAAAAAAAAACAGAATTTATTAATGGCAGTAATTAAATCAGATTTTGTATTCGGTTTTGCTTCTTTTCGAATATAGTCCCCCTCAAATAAAGGTCTTGCCCCCTCAAATCAAAATTTTTTAAATGTTGAGAAAGCACATGTTAATATCCTCACAAAATGAATATATTACAAGTTGATAAGCGGTAGCGGAAGAATCCCGCGAAAAAGTGACGCTACATAATACGGTATTAGATTTCCCTCAAGTATCCGTCTCTTCGCTGTGTGTATTCATTCACAGGCTGCAGCACACGCGTACACACTCTCCTCCCCTGTGCCCTCAGTAAACATCCAATCGCCGTCCGTATATGAAAATGAGTCAAGACGTGGCAAGAGTGGATTGGAGAGAAGAGTTCATTGGAGTTCATTTACTATAAATGAAATATAAAAATATATATATAAAAAAAACATAATATGAATTGTTCTATAGCCCATCTGCTATAACTTTTTTTTAAATAATATTATTCATAAGACAACCTTTCAGTTTTGTAAATATTATGGTTATAGTGTGTTAATTCTTACTTTAGGTTAAACGTTTTTAAGAATTAGACCATCCACCTTAGATAAAATCTGGATTAAGGATATTTTATTTTATTTTGTATGATTAATTTACTAAAATTTTTTCAGTTTCCCCCCTAAGGGATTGCCACCTTATTGTGGTCAGGGGGTTTGCGTGCCTCGGTGACCTTAAGAGTTTAGTCTTCAAGTGGGACACCCAAGTTGGACTGTCACGACACGCCAGGTCACGCCTACCTGTCAAAACAAACCATGATGATCTGCCACTCCACTCCACACTCCGTTTCTATGCTTCCATTTTGCCGCCTCATGTGCCGGAGTTCCGGGAAATTCAGTTTCCCTATGTGTCCCCGGTCGCGCGCAGTGCGCGCGCAGATTCAAATCATGACGTCACTCGCTACCTAACGCTGAGAAGGCGAACGAGGATTTTAACAGTTTTTCTCTCGTTTTAAAGTGTTTTTACGAACTTTTTGAATTAAACAAATACCCTATGCAAAATAATCGAGTGTCTTTTCGCTTTTTTTGTATATTTGAAGATAATTCAGAGGTTTTAAGCCGCTGCAAAAGGCTGGTTTGCTGGGCAAGTACTGACATCACGACTACTTTTATTACACGTACATTAGCTGTGTGATGATAGATGTGATACTGGTTTATTCTAACCATATTTAAGGTTATATTTTGTAATTTATTATAGCATGTAACTCAAGGGTAGAGTGTAAACTCGTGATAACCAGGATAGTCTTTTTTTTAACCGACTAAAACATCCAGTTCTATTAAACCACCTGGTTACATATTGTAGCGTTTTTCGACACTAGCAGGGATCTTGGAGGACGAGTGAGCTTACTTGCTCCCCAATGCAAATGGCTGGGGAGTAGTTTATTCTCTCAGCACAAGCACACATACACAGGTCAAGCACACACACATACACAACCCCAACTTGGCCGAAGCCACTAACCCAAACACCCTTCTCTCTCATGGTAGAGACAGAGAAAACCCCCGCAAAGCATGACGGTCGTCAGCCGCGGCCCCGCCCACGCCACACTGCCCCCACCCGAGCTGTGACCGTCCCCGGTCACCATGACTCTCAGTCTTGCAGGCGTGAAGGCGGTCGGCGTGGTTCTTTTGTGGAGAAGCACATTGTCCCGGAGGCGGTCCGGCCTCCGCAGATTTCGATGTCTCACCGGCGTGCGGCTGGTAAGGCGCAAGACGGTCTCGGTGGAGCAACACTCGCGCCCGCCCCGCCAACCGCACCCGGTAGATGAACTCGGCGAGCTGAGCTAGTACCGTACAGGGGCCCACCCAGTGAGACGTGAGCTTGGGTGACTGCCCTCTCTTCCTTCCGGAACACACCCACACCTGCTCACCAGCAGCAAAGCCTCGCCCCTGGCTGTGAGTGTCCACGCCCACACGCTCCACAGATGCCCCCACCCGAAAGTCCTGCACCGGTGCCCGCGAAGGTGGGGCCCTTCTTTGCCGTGTAGCGGACAAAACGTTCACTGACCAGCGGCGGCGCAGGTGAAACGACTGCGGGCGATGCTCTCGGCGAGGGAGTAACTCGGCACACGCGCTCTTTACCTCGCTCGCCGTACCGATGACGTGCTTTGCTGCCCGGATGTTCACCTGGCGTTCGTCCGACGGCTGCTGGGGTACGCTGTCCCTCAAACCCAGGCCACGAAACCCCAGAGACTATTCTGTTGTCTAGCCGTGACGGGTAGCCCTGTCCCCGGCTAGATTCACCTACCGAGTGCCCCCGAGCTGCGGGCGATCGCTCGGCTCTTTCGCCGTGATGCACCGCAGTTATGGGTTCAGCGCGCTGTGCTGCGCGTAGCGCCTCGGTGAGGGAAGCTGGTGCTGCTAACCTGATGTGCTCCCCGAGCGGCGGCGGCCGAAGCCCACGAAGAAAAGCGCGATACGCTAGCTCTTCCTATTTAGCCGGCTCACACTCTGGATAGCCCCGGCGCGCCAGGCCTCTTAAGTCCATGGCGAACGCGCCCAGTGGCTCAAATGCGCGCCGCTCGCGGACTGCCAGCTCCTCGCACGCAGCTTCTTGACGATCACCGGCGCCGAAACGGAGGTGAAGCGACTCGCGAAGCTTTGCCCAGTCTTTCCGCTCATCGGCCCGGAGGTCTTCCAGTGCCCGGAGCGCGGCGCCCTTCAGCGAGAGTGCAACCCTTACAGCCGTTTCCGCCATAGACCTGCCTGCGAAGTCGGCGGCTAGCTCCACTTGGGCGAAGAACGCGTAGGGCTCGACGGCGCCGTTATAGGAAGGAAGATGCAGCTGCAGCGCACATCGCCGGCACGGAGCTGTAGCTTGCTCCGACACTTGCGCAGCGTCACCGTTGGGCTCCGTACCGAGATCTCGTGCCGTTTTGCTGGCACTGGTTCCATCCGGGAGATGCTTCTTCCGGAGTCGTGCTGCAACTCGGCGGCCCTCCTGAATCTTTCGCAGGTCCTCCGCCGTTCGCTCAAACTCAAAAACCTCCATCCCACTTCGGACACCAATGTAGCGTTTTTCGACACTAGCAGGGATCTTGGAGGATGAGTGAGCTTACTTGCTCCCCAATGCAAATGGCTGGGGAGTAGTTTATTCTCTCAGCACAAGCACACATACACAGGTCAAGCACACACACATACACAACCCCAACTTGGCCGAAGCCACTAACCCAAACACCCTTCTCTCTCATGGTAGAGACAGAGAAAACCCCCGCAAAGCATGACGGTCGTCAGCCGCGGCCCCGCCCACGCCACAATATCAAACACACAGGTACAGCAATTATAGGACACCACACTCATCTATCTATCTATCTATCTATCTATCTATCTATCTATCTATCTATCTATCTATCTATCTATCTATCTAACTCTCAGCACCTGCATATGATGGGGAAACATGATATCCTGAAAACCATGATATACTGTATGGATATCCATGATAAAACAGACATACATAATTGGCACAGCACATATTATAATATAACTTTTAAATTAAATAATGTATCTGAATTGGTTATTTTACTTAAATTACACAAAGTATGGAAACTTGAAGTTCATTACAAATGTTAACTGGGTGAATTGATTTCCAGGAGTCTCTTGTGAAAAATAGTGTTTTTAAAAAATATCATCTCACTGTATTACCTAAGCACACATGTCTCTGAGACAGTTTCAGACATCCATGATACTTCCACAGCCAGTAGGTAGGGGGAAACAGATTTCCCTGATGATCAGGAAAATATGTTTCCCATACTTTAATTGAAAGACTGTTTTTTAAACCATTCTTATCAATATTTTATCTTTGCTACAGGCACACATATCTCTGAGTCAGTTTCAGACATCCCTGATACTTCCACAGCCAATAGTGAGGGGGAAACCGATTTTCTTGATGCCCAGGAAAATATGTTTCCCATACTTTAATTTAAAAGACAGTGTTTTAAAAAAAACATTCTGTGCATTGTGTTACCTGTGCCCCATGTACACATGTCTCTGAGACTGTTTCAGACATCCATGATACTTCCACAGCCAGTAGGAAGGGGGAAACCGATTTTCCTGATGCCCAGGAAAATATGTTTCCCATACTTTAATTGAAAGACAGTGTTTTTAAAAAACATTCTGTGAATTGTGTTACCTTAGCCCCATGTACACATATCTCTGAGTCAGTTTCAGACATCCCTGATACTTCCACAGCCAGTAGGAAGGGGGAAACAGATTTCCCTGATGATCAGGAAAATATGTTTCCCATACTTCAATTGAAAGACAGTGTTTTTTAAAACATTCTGTGCATTGTGTTACTTGTGCCCCATGTACACATATCTCTGAGACAGTTTCAGACATCCATGATACTTCCACAGCCAGTAGATAGGGGGAAACAGATTTCCCTGATGTTCAGGAAAATATGTTTCCCATACTTTAATTGAAAGACAGTGTTTTTTAAAACATTCTGTGCATTGTGTTACTTGTGCCCCATGTACACATATCTCTGAGAAAGTTTCAGACATCCATGATACTTCCACAACCAGTAGATAGGGGGAAACAGATTTCCCTGATGATCAGGAAAATATGTTTCCCATACTTCAATTGAAAGACAGTGCTTATTAAAAAATTCTGTGCATTGTGTTACTTGTGCCCCATGTACACATATCTCTGAGAAAGTTTCAGACATCCATGATACTTCCACAGCCAGTAGATAGGGGGAAACAGATTTCCCTGATGATCAGGAAAATATGTTTCCCATACTTCAATTGAAAGACAGTGTTTTTTAAAAACATTCTGTGCATTGTGTTACCTGTGCCCCATGTACACATATCTCTGAGGCAGTTTCAGACATCCATGATACTTCCACAATCAGTAGGTAGGGGGAAACAGATTTCCCTGATGATCAGGAAAATATGTTTCCCATACTTTAATTGAAAGACAGTGCTTTTGAAACATTATTTTATTGTGTGTATAATCAACAAAAAAAGAAACGTCCTCTGACTTTCAACTGTTTTTACTTTCAGTAAACTTAATGTGTAAATATTTGTATGAACACTAAAAGAGTCAACACCATAAGACATAACCTAAAAATGTTTCACAATGTGTCCCTGAATGAAGGGAGGCTCAAAATCAGTCAGTACCAGTCAGTATCTGGTGGCCACCAGCTGCTTGAAGTACTGCAGTGCATCTCCTCCTCATGGACTGGACCAGATTTGTCAGTTCTTGCTGTGAGATGGAGGGATTGTGTGTTCCTGGTGTGACTCGGACAGTTGTTGTGGCCATCCTGTACCTGTCACGCAGGTGTGATATTCGGATGTACCCATCCTGTGCAGGTGTTGTTACACGTGGTCTTCCACTGCGAGGATGATCAGCTGTCCTTCCTGTCTCCCTGTAGCGCTGTCTTTGGCGTCTCACAGTGCGGACATGGCAATTTATTGCCGTAGCCACATCAGCAGTCCTCATGCCTCTCTGCAGCATGCCTAATGCACGTTTACGCAGATGAGCAGGGATCCTGGGCATCTTTCTTTGGGTGTTTTTCACAGTCAGTAGACAAGTCTCTTTAGTGTCCCGCGTTTTTAGATCTGTGACCTTAAATGCCTACTTTCTGTAAGCTGTTAAGTTCTTAACGACCATTCCACAGGTGCATGTTAATTAATTGATTATGGTTAATTGAACATGCATGGAAAACATTGTTTAAACCCTTTACAATGAAGTTCTGTAAAGTTATTTGGATTTTTACAACATTATTGTTGAAATACACAGTCCTGAAAAAGGGACGTTACTTTTTTTGCTGAGTATATACAAACCGGATTCCAAAAAAGTTGGGACACTAAACAAATTGTGAATAAAAACTGAATGCAATGATGTGGAGATGGCAAATGTCAGTATTTTATTCAGAATAGAACATAAAGCACGGAACAAAAGTTTAAACTGAGAAAATGTATCATTTTAAGGAAAAAATATGGTGAATCAAAATGTCATGGTGTCAACAAATCCCAAAAAAGTTGGGAAAAGGCCATTTTCACCACTGTGTGGCATCTCCCCTTCTTCTTACAACACTCAACAGACGTCTGGGGACCGAGGAGACCAGTTTCTCAAGTTTAGAAATAGGAATGCTCTCCCATTCTTGTCTAATACAGGCCTCTAACTGTTCAATCGTCTTGGGCCTTCTTTGTCGCACCTTCCTCTTTATGATGCGCCAAATGTTCTCTATAGGGGAAAGATCTGGACTGCAGACTGGCCATTTCAGTACCCGGATCCTTCTCCTACGCAGCCATGATGTTGTGATTGATGCAGAATGTGGTCTGGCATTATCTTGTTGAAAAATGCAGGGTCTTCCCTAAAAGAGATGACTAGATGTTGTTCTAGAACCTGAATATATTTTTCTACATTGATGGTGCCTTTCCAGACATGCAAGCTGCCCATGCCACACGCACTCATGCAACCCCATACCATCAGAGATGCAGGCTTCTGAACTGAACAACTTGGGTTGGGTTGACAGGAAGGACAGCTGATCATCCTCGCAGTGGAAGACCACGTGTAACAACACCTGCACAGGATGGGTACATCCGAATATCACACCTGCGTGACAGGTACAGGATGGCCACAACAACTGTCCGAGTCACACCAGGAACACACAATCCCTCCATCTCACAGCAAGAACTGACAAATCTGGTCCAGTCCATGAGGAGGAGATGCACTGCAGTACTTCAAGCAGCTGGTGGCCACACCAGATACTGACTGGTACCGACTGATTTTGAGCCTCCCTTCATTCAGGGACACATTGTGAAACATTTTTAGGTTATGTCTTATGGTGTTGACTCTTTTAGTGTTCATACAAATATTTACACATTAAGTTTACTGAAAGTAAAAACAGTTGAAAGTCAGAGGATGTTTCTTTTTTTGCTGAGTATATATATATATATATATATATATATATATATATATATATATATATATATACTGTATATATATATATATACTGTATATACACAGACACACACACACAATAAAATAATGCTTCAAAAGCACTGTCTTTCAATTAAAGTATGGGAAACATATTTTCCTGGGCATCAGGAAAATCGGTTTCCCCCTTCCTACTGGCTGTGGAAGTATCAGGGATGTCTGAAACAGTCTCAGAGACATGTGTACATGGGGCACAGGTAACACAATGCACAGAATGTTTTTCAAAAACACTGTCTTTTAAATTAAAGCATGGGAAACATATTTTCCTGATCATCAGGGAAATTTGTTTCCCCCTACCTACTGGCTGTGGAAGTATCATGGATGTCTGAAACTGTCTCAGAGACATGTGTGCTTAGGTAATACAGTGAGATGATATTTTTTAAAAACACTATTTTTCACAAGAGACTCCTGGAAATCAATTCACCCAGTTAACATTTGTAGTGAACTTCAAGTTTCCATACTTTGTGAAATTTAAGTAAAATAACCAATTCAGATACATTATTTAATTTAAAAGTTATATTATAATATGTTCTGTGCCAATTATGTATGTCTGTTTTATCATGGATATCCATACAGTATATCATGGTTTTCAGGATATCATGTTTCCCCATCATATGTAGGTGCTGAGAGCCTTTGCAGCGGCTTAAAACCTCTGAATTATCTTCAAATATACAAAAAAAAGCGAAAAGACACTCGATTATTTTGCATAGGGTATTTGTTTAATTCAAAAAGTTTGTAAAAACACTTTAAATCGAGAGAAAAACTGTTAAAATCCTCGTTCGCCTTCTCAGCGTTAGGTAGCGAGTGACGTCATGATTTGAATCTGCGCGCGCACTGTGCGCGACCGGGGACGCATAGGGAAACTGAATTTCCCGGAACACCGGAACACCGGCTCATGCACACCTGTTCTCCATCTCCATTCATTACTTCACCCTATATTACTCTCTGCCAAACAACCACTCCCTGCCAGATTATTGTGTGCTCTCATGCCCAGTTTTCCAGCGTTTTGTTCTACCTTGACCTTCAGTTCTCGACCCACGCTTTGTTTCACGGATTTCGCTCACGTCTCACGCTTTGGATTGTCGTTTTCTCTGTTCTCTGGATATCGACCTTTGCTTTCGTTTTACGACCACGATTCTGGATCACGGACTTTCTTTGGCTTCACGGCAACGTACCACGCGCACCCACAACCAAGATTATTCCCCGCGGATCAGACCTGCATTCAGCGCGCATCGGCTCTTCACTTCCGCATTCTCTCGTCGAGACTCGCGCCGTGCCTCTGCATCAATCGGAAGGAGTTTTCATTCACAAAACACTCAGTGCGTAATACATTTCAAAATAACCGGCGCTGCTTCTCTCACACGCTCTGCGCTTGGATCCATCCTGTCTGCACCGCCCGTGACATGGACAGATTGAAGGTAGAGGCCTGACAAAGTGCAATCCACTTCTCCAGGCTTCTGATGCAGCTAACAACACAATTCAGCAAGAATAATACTGTTACTATAAGCACAGGGGAAAAAACAGTGCTCGAACATGATACAGTATGTACACATGATGCCCCCTCCACTTCCCCCTCTGGTCTAGAACCGGCCCTGGCTGTGAGTGCTTATGACAGACACGGGAAGACGTTTGCATTTGGAGATAGCGTGGGATTATTAATTAAGAAACTTAAAAGGCAACCAAAAGCAAACTGAAAACACAAAATAACCAGAGCTCCGCCATCTATGCGAGAACGGACGGGATTCTGGAAACTAAAACAAAAAACTAAAGATCCTCTCGGGGCTTATGCCTTTACTGAGGATTTATAGGAAGAGAGAGAGTAGAGTTTGTGCTTTGTGCACTTTAATCCGAGAGTGCGCGCTAAACTGATGCGTGTCGCTCTCCCGCACTTTCTCGCCGGTGTCTTATACAGACAGAAGCTTTGTCTGTGTCTTCTTCAACGCGCTTTGTCTTTGGCCCTGACACGTCTGCTCGGTCTTGTTAAATAGTTTTAAACCCCTCAATTCTGCCAATTCCCCCATCCGCGAAATCGTTTTTGATAACTTCACACCTACATCAAAGGTGAGAAGAGGGACTGAGCTGTCACATACACACTTCCAAATATTTTCTTTTCTAACAAAATCTTTTAAATTTTTTGTGAAGCTGCTTTGAGACAATGACCATTGTTAAAAGCGCTATATAAATAAAATTGAATTGAATTGAAAAGCTGTAACTGAGCGCGCTGTCGCATTGTACTGTATATACTGTACACACACACACACATATATTGTTCATTCATGTCTTCTGATGATGTCGACACATTTTTACGTTTTAAATAAGACAAGTTGGCATATTCACGAATCAGGACATTCGCATAGTTAACACTATCAGAAAGCCTACTATCAGGAAATTAAATGAATTTCAATACCGAGGCATTGCCATGTCTTTCATTGTTTTGTCCCTGTTAAGACATTACAAAAACTATATAAGAAACTTTTAAAGCACGAATTTGGGCATCTCATTTCATCATTATGAAAATAACATGAAGCACATATACACAAATTCATTATGAAATATCTGTTGTAAAACAAAATAAAATTCATGTTTGCTTCAGCAGTGGAAACAATATTCAATTGTACTTGGTCCGGCTTTTAGATAAAGTCCTTCCATGCGCCATCTGGTGGATATTCAGTGAAGCACAACACATTTATTTAAAATTCCTGAATGTTGCCTCCGGCAAGTCGCAGCACGCCGCGCGCTAAATTGCGGCTTCTCGTGGGAAAACATGAGCAGTCGTAATGCGACATCTGTAGCATGAGCAGCACATTCACTGTTATAGCACACACAAAGAAAGCACACACACACACATACGTTCACACACAAACATGGCCGAAGCCATCAACCCAAACCCCTTTTCCAAATAGGGTGAACACACAGAGAACCCCCCGCAAGGCATGACGGTCATCAGCCGCCGCCCCGCCCACGCCACAATATGTTAATATATTATGACTGAAAAATAAAGCATCTTACATCGGCATGCGTTTCGCACAGCGCTTATTTAACACGTATAAATTTGTGTTTGTTGTATTTCTGGGAAAGAGAAATCTCTTATAAATCTCTCATATCGGCGCGCGCGTTCATCTGACGTTAGATAAAAACTCCGCAACGTGAAAGAGCGCATACGCGCGCCACGGGTTCACGCAAACATTTCACATTCACTAAAAGACTTATTCACAACCACATTACAGCCATTCACACACATGCATTGTGCTGTGTTGTTGGTACACACTTTCACTTTTCATCTCCCCTTTGATCAAAATGCTCCCGATATGAGCCGACACGAGCAGCTTTGCTTCATTCATAATATTTATCTATCATAAAGAGAGGCGACATATACTTGCTGATTAAACACTGCATTTTTTAAAAGTGAAAGCGTGCGCGATGTGAGCAGCTTTAATTATTAGTAATTAAATAATTATTCAATGCTGAACATAAACACACGATGATTATTATTCTTTTGATTATTATTATTATGTTCTTTTGCTGTTTGGGTTCAGCGTTGATCAAAAAGCCGCAACTCACTTTCACTTTGCACAAGGCAGTGTTTATTGTTTTAGTGTAAAGGCCTGTTGATGAAGACGTTCACGCTCAAAGCACCACCTGCTGGTGAAGACTTCTAACAGCAGATGGCTTCTTGGATCGGTAATCTACTGCTTTTCCTGCAGTTCCCGGATGTGCACTCGTATTTGATGTGTCGTATTTGAACCACTGAATTTTCGGAAGCGAATTTGTGAAGTGAAATAAAAATAACCGAAAGTTGCCTGACGAATATTATTGCTGGAATTATTAAACAAACTGAATATTTTGAACATGAACTTTGTGAGGTGAATATTGATTACTGAATATTAACAATGAATATGTTTGTGAAATGTTTCCGTTTGAAATATTCACTACGTAAATATACAACCATGTTAAAATGCAGCGCATAAAAATGCAAGCCATGAAAATACAATGCATTAAAATGCAAGCATTGTTAATTGCAATGCTGTTTTTTTTTCGATTTGTGGAATTCAGCAAGCTTTTTATTTCAAATACTTTAGGCAGGATTTTTGTTCCATATGTTTATACTTCTCATCCAACCACTATCAAATTCGCTTCAGCCGGATGGCGCGATAAAAAAAAAAAAAAAATTTTTAAACGACATGCTGAAATAAAATAGGAGTAACGAGGTTATTTTTAAAATGTAAGGAGTAGAAAGTACAGATAATTGTGTGAAAATGTAAGGAGTAGAAGTAAAAAGCCGGCTGAAAAATAATTACTCAAGTAAAGTATAGATACCCAAAATTTCTACTTAAGTAAGGTAACGAAGTATTTGTACTTCAATACTTGACACCTCTGGAGACTAATCTGTCCATTTCATTACATACAGTAGGCAACTGGTGGACCATAACCTAGATGCAGATTTCAGCTGACTAAGCCAAGTTCTTGATAGAAAAGAAGGCAATTAATGTATAAAAAAAAAAGTCAGGCCACATGTTAGGAGTTTGTTATTCTGCCCTCTGCTGTTCTTTCTGGATACTTGCTTGCCTTTCAGGTGGGTGTTCCTCCAGGTAATTCACCGGATGCTGTGGTTGGCTCATCTCCTCAACCAACCAGAATAAAAGGACCACCCCAAACTCCTTTCAGATTCCTTTGGTGCCATTGTGTGTGTCTCTTTGTTAAATCTGATCTTTGTATATTCGAGTTTCTTACTAAAGAGAATTATTAGTCTGACCGTTAAAATTGACCTTAAGCCTGTTTTTGACTACGAGTTTGGATTCTGTTTTGGATTTGTTAGCCATTGGTTCATATTGTAAATATTGTTGTAAATATTGTAAATACTTTCGTCATATTAAGGGCAGTAGGAGGTTGATGCCATTTATTTTGTTATATATATTTAGTACTCTGTTTTTGGTTAGGGAGTTAGGGAAGCCTTGTGTATCTTGTTTTATTTTCTTTTGACTTAGAAATTTAGTTCTTTTTAAAAGAAGACCATTTTGTTTATTATTTTGGCCTTGTCAACCTCTGAAGTTTGTAACCCTTATAATTTTGTCTAGAAATAAAAAGAAACACCATTTCCTAATCCCTTTGGTAGTGAGACTCCTTCACTCACCTTTTGCTACGACACAGACCCCTAGACAGTCGTAACAAAATTGGGGGCTCGTCCTACTTTTTCTCTAAAGGAAAACAAAACTCATAAAATTCGGTTTATATCTTTCTATGTTTGCATTTGCCTAGTGGTTTTGCCTAGTGGTTTTCATTTTAAGGAGGAGGGAATTGGAAATGACTTCGAAATTTGAATTAGATCAATTTGCGATCCAGCCATCAGCACAGACATTGGATATCTGCCGCAAAGATGATTTGCTCGCTATTGCAGATTTGTTTCGGATTCAGGTTTCTCGTGGTGCAAGGAAAGCAGAAATAAAAGGAGTGATCTATGAGCATTTGATTGAGCAGGGGGTTTTACCTCAGGAACGCGAAGAAGCGGGTGTTGCATCTGAAATGTCAGCTTCCGCAGGTGAGGGGAAGGAGGAACCCAAACCCACGGAGCTGGCTAGCATAGATCCTGCTAATCTTCCATCTCCTAGTAACCCTTTTCTGGCAATCCGATTGAAAGAGCTGGAGTTAGAGCTGAGCAGACAGCAGTACCAGAGTCAACTGTTGCAGGTGCGGGTGGTTGAAATGGAAACTCAGCGAGCAATCAGGCTCAAGGAGTTGGATCTGGAGCTAAAGGCTCAACAACCAACTCACTTCCCCGCTGCGGAGGCGCCCAGGGTGAATGTGCCAGTCTCAGCTCCCGTCAATGCTTCCACTCCGAGTCCCGTTCCTACACCACGATCACCTTTCCAAGTAAGTAACTCAGAATTTGATATTAGTAGACAAATTGCTTTAGTTCCATTGTTCCGTGAGAGCGAGGTTGACACTTATTTTAATGTATTTGAGCGTATAGCAGCTACTTTGAAATGGCCGCGGACTGTTTGGCCACTCTTGTTACAATGTAAACTCGTCGGAAAAGCGCAAGAAGTCTGTTCTGCTTTAACACTCGAACAAAGTTTGAATTATGATGAAATGAAGAATGCTGTGTTGCGCGCTTATGAGTTGGTGCCTGAAGCCTACCGGCAGAAATTTCGCAATCATGTGAAAACCACTAGACAAACGTTTGTAGAATTCGCACGCGATAAAGCCAATTTGTTTGAGAAGTGGTGCGCAGCGAGCAAAGTTATTACGTTTGAACAGTTAAAGGAGTTAATGCTGGTGGAGGAATTTAAAAATTGTCTTCCCGAAAGAATTGTGATTTACTTAAATGAGCAGAAAGTGTCTTCTCTGTCTGAAGCGGCGGTATTTGCCGATGAGTTTGTACTGACTCATAGAGTCGTGTATTCGTCACCCACGAAACGAAATGTTTCCGATCGTGTTCGTAACATTAGTCCTAATGATGCCACAACAGGATCAAAGAAGGCGCAAGGGGCTGATAATGATGAAACTCGCGAGTGTTTTTACTGCCATGAAGTGGGACACCTCATCGCTGTCTGTCCCTCTCTCAAGCGTAAAACTACCAGGAAAACAAACGCGCCGAAAGGCGTTGCTTTGGTTGAACGTTCCCTGGTTACTACTGCGCCAGCAAATGCTACTGATGTGTTTGAGCCATTTATTGTGGACGGTGTTGTGTCACTTAGTGAAGACTCTGAAATGAAAAATGTTCGTATCCTTCGTGATACTGGTGCGAGCCAGTCTTTAATTTTAGAAAGTGTGTTACCATTTTCAGAGCAGTCAAGCTGCGGTTCGAGTGTATTGCTGCAAGGTCTTGGTTTGACAGTGGTTAAAGTTCCTCTGCACAATGTACATTTGCGCTCTGGTATTGTGTCGGGGAGAGTTAAACTGGCTGTTTGTGTAGAGTTACCAGTTGAAGGTGTAACACTCATATTGGGAAATGACTTGGCTGGTGACAAAGTTTTTTGTTTACCAGAAGTGGTAGATGTTCCGGTTGCATACGATGGTCATGATGATTTGCAGGAAGAATTTCCAAACGTGTTTAGCACGTGTGTAGTAACTCGAGCACAGGCTCAAAAGTTTAAAGACACTGTTGACCTGTCACAAACCTTTTTGAATGAAGATAATTTAGAGAAATCTGATATAGTAGAGCTAAAAATGTATGCACTACCTAATGTTGATTTACCGTGTGAGCGAGCTACGTTAATGGAGGCACAACGTACCGATCAAACTCTCTCTCATTGTTTTGCAGCAGCTGTCGAGCAGGCCATTTTGCCAGAACACCCCGTTGCCTATTTTGTTGAAGAGGGCGTGCTGATGCGTAAGTGGTCACCAAATCGTGTCAAAGATGACTGGGGCACTGTTTTTCAGGTAGTGGTTCCAAAACCTTTTAGAGAACAGGTGTTGAGTGTAGCGCATGACCATGAACTTTCTGGACATGTAGGTATTCGAAAGACATACGATTATTTATTGAAGTATTTCTTTTGGCCATCAATGAAATCTGATGTAGTAAAATTCTGTAAATCGTGCCATGCTTGTCAAATGGCAGGCAAACCCAATCAGGTGATTCCCCCAGCCCCACTGAAGCCAATACCAGTGATTGGTGAACCTTTCGAGCGGATTATAATTGACTGTGTTGGGCCATTGCCTAAAACAAAATCTGGAAATTTGTATCTGTTAACTTTAATGTGTGCATCAACTAGATATCCTGAAGCGATTCCTCTCCGTTCACTTAAAGCTCATGCGGTTGTGAAAGCGATCATTAAATTTTTTACGACTTTTGGAGTACCTAAATGCATTCAGTCGGATCAAGGAACCAACTTCATGTCTAAAGTGTTCGCTAAGGCAATAAAAAAGTTAAACATCATGCATCAAGTATCAACTGCGTTTCATCCTCAGTCACAAGGTGCACTTGAACGGTTCCACCAAACACTCAAGTCTATGCTCCGAACTTTTTGTGTTGAACAACCGAAAGAATGGGATGAGGAAATTCCCCTTCTGTTGTTTGCCATTCGAACCACAACTCAAGCGTCGCTCGGATTCAGTCCGTCAGAGCTGATCTTCGGACACACAGTGCGCGGTCCTTTGAAAATTTTGCAGGAGCAAATGTTGTCCCTTACTCACCAAGCCCCCGTGAAAAACGTCCCAGAATATGTTAGTTCTTTTCGCGAAAAGCTACACGAAATGTGGAAACTGGCAAAACGATCGCTTGACTCGGCACAAGAACAAATGAAATGTCGTTATGATCAAAAAGCTGTCCAACGTTCATTTTGTGTCGGAGATAAAGTTTTAATCTTACTACCTGTGCCTGGTGCAGTACTGAAAGCTAAATTCACTGGTCCCTATGAAATTAGCGAAAAATTGAGTGATATTAATTATGTTGTTTCCACTCCTGAACGTAGGAAGAAGTCGCGTGTCTGTCATGTCAATATGCTCAAAGCATATGTGACCCGTCACGATTCGGTGGAGAAGTGTCCTGTTGTCACTGTTGCAGCAACAGTGGCGTCCCTTGCCGAATACTCGCCAGAAAATGATGATTTGATGATGAATAGCGCCATGTTCACTACTGCCCGTTTGTCTAACTCAGAAACTTTGTTGAATCTTTCTTCCAAGTTATCTCACTTATCAATTTCCAACCAAGCTGATATTAGAAACTTGATTCAGAGTTATCCAACCTTGTTTGGTGATTTTCCTTCAATGACACAAGTGTTAATGCACGACATTGATGTCAGTTCACATGCGCCTATTAAGCAAAATGCTTATCGGGTAAATCCAGTTAAGAGAGAACTTATGAAACAAGAAACACAGTATTTGCTTGAACATGAGTTGGCTATCCCGAGTTCTAGTCCCTGGTGTTCTCCATGTCTTATCGTGCCCAAATCCGATGGGTCGTCACGATTTTGTACAGACTACAGGAAAGTAAATTCGGTTACAAAAGCTGATTCTTTTCCCATGCCACGCATGGAAGATTGTGTCGACCGGGTCGGGAACGCAAAATTTGTAACGAAACTCGACTTGCTAAAAGGATATTGGCAGGTGCCCCTTTCAGCGCGTGCATCTGAGATGTCTGCGTTTGCCACCCCTGATGTGTTCCTACAATATCGGGTTATGCCTTTCGGACTTCGAAATTCGGGTGCCACTTTTCAACGACTTATGTCTATCGTGTTGTCTAACATGTCTAATTGTGAGGCTTACTTAGACGATGTTGTGTGTTATGATAATACATGGAAGGATCATCTTGAAACCTTGCGTGGAGTCTTTGAGCGACTTAAAGCTGCTAACCTTACTCTGAACTTGGCTAAGTGTGAATTTGGATGTGCTACTGTCACATATTTGGGTAAAGAGGTCGGAAGTGGTAAAGTTCGTCCTTTGAATTCGAAGGTTGAAGCAATCCTTCATTTTTCAGTTCCACAGAACAAAAGAGAGCTGCGACGATTTCTTGGAATGATCGGGTATTATCGCTGTTTCTGTAGGAATTTCTCCGTAGTTGCCGGTCCCCTAACAGGACTGCTCCGAAAAGCAGTCACATTTAAATGGTCTACTGAATGTGAATCTGCATTTAATGCTCTAAAGTTGTTGCTGTGTACAAACCCTGTGCTTGTTGCCCCTGATTTTGAAAAGCCATTTTTATTGGAAGTTGATGCTAGTGGTAGCGGTGCTGGTGCTGTACTATTACAGGTCGGGAATGATGGTTTAAATCATCCTATCAGTTTTTTTTCAAAAAAGTTCCTGAAACATCAATTAAACTATAGTACCATCGAAAAGGAAACCCTTGCATTAATTTTTGCTTTGCAACATTTTGAAGTGTACATTGGTTCCACTGTACAACCTGTCAATGTTTACACCGACCATAATCCATTGATATTTCTCCAACGCATGTCCAATGCCAACCATCGTCTCATGCGCTGGTCATTAATTTGTCAAGGTTACAATTTGAACATTTGTCATAAAAAGGGTACAGACAATGTGATTGCTGATTCTCTATCCCGTGTTAATTAGCATTTAAAACATAATATGTTTTATTTTATGGATGGGGGTGTTAGGAGTTTGTTATTCTGCCCTCTGCTGTTCTTTCTGGATACTTGCTTGCCTTTCAGGTGGGTGTTCCTCCAGGTAATTCACCGGATGCTGTGGTTGGCTCATCTCCTCAACCAACCAGAATAAAAGGACCACCCCAAACTCCTTTCAGATTCCTTTGGTGCCATTGTGTGTGTCTCTTTGTTAAATCTGATCTTTGTATATTCGAGTTTCTTACTAAAGAGAATTATTAGTCTGACCGTTAAAATTGACCTTAAGCCTGTTTTTGACTACGAGTTTGGATTCTGTTTTGGATTTGTTAGCCATTGGTTCATATTGTAAATATTGTTGTAAATATTGTAAATACTTTCGTCATATTAAGGGCAGTAGGAGGTTGATGCCATTTATTTTGTTATATATATTTAGTACTCTGTTTTTGGTTAGGGAGTTAGGGAAGCCTTGTGTATCTTGTTTTATTTTCTTTTGACTTAGAAATTTAGTTCTTTTTAAAAGAAGACCATTTTGTTTATTATTTTGGCCTTGTCAACCTCTGAAGTTTGTAACCCTTATAATTTTGTCTAGAAATAAAAAGAAACACCATTTCCTAATCCCTTTGGTAGTGAGACTCCTTCACTCACCTTTTGCTACGACACAGACCCCTAGACAGTCGTAACACACAGTTGAGCAACTCTAGTTGTAAAACAACAAGCGGATTCTCTGATGTGCCCGATCCTATCACATGCATTTATGTAAATAATTTAGCTGAAGGAAAATTATTGGACCAGATAATAGCTACATGGCTAGAGACACTGGAACGGAAAGGGGAAAGTTTTCACAGACTTATACAGATGTTTTATTTTATGTACACATTTTAGTCTGATTAGCAAACTAACGACATGGCATTTAAAAAAGCTGACAGTAAAAACACAAGGTTTAAAGGTGAGTGGAGGAGTGAAGAGCTCTGTCTAATCTTTTTTTGGAGTCCATGGCACTAGTCAAAAGTGGTAACAAGAGTCAGCATGAAACATATAAAATTAATAAGCCTAATAGGCAACTGTTGGGAACATTGTCATGTTAGTTACTTATCCAGAATATTATCTTATTGGACTGTTACAAATGTTTAGTTCAATATCAATGCTTTAATTAAACTTAAAATTTGATACAACCTGAATGTTTTTTAAATTATTTTTTTAAAATATAAAGTCGCAAGAATTTTTTTTAACTATTTGCAATTTCCTGTTTTTTACAGACATCTGATCTAATAAAAAAAAAGTCACAAATATTTCTAAGCTGATAAAAAAAAAGATCTTTCATGTCTTTAATAAATGTACAAATTAAACAAACAAAACAAAGTAAGAGAAACAATATTTTAATACTTGGTTGAAACACCTTTGGCAGCGATAACATCAAGAAAGAATTTCCTGCAACTGCACAACATTCAGGGGTATTTTTGGGCTGTTTTTGCTAAAAACTTACCTCAGCTTAACAATATTCTTAGGATGAACAGCTTGCTTGTTAATTCCGCAGCATCTCTATAGGGTTGAGGTCTAGGTTCCGACTGAGCAACTCCAAAAGGCAGATTTGGGGTCTCTTAAGCCATTCTGTAGTATATTTACTTTAAAGTATAGAGTCATTGTCCTGCTGAAACACATAGCTTCTTTTAAGGTTCAGCTTGCAGGCAGCCATGTTCACAATATCCTATTAAATTCAATTCAATTTTATTTGTATAGCGCTTTTAACAATTGTCATTGTCTCAAAGCAGCATTACACAATCCTACAGTATAGGATGCATTGAAAACTTTGGAATTAATTTCCCCCTCCACAATGGCAAAAAGCCCTGGATGCAGCAAAGCAGCTGGAAATCATGATGCTCCTTCCACCATACTTCAGTATTGAGATGATATTCTATTTTAATGCCATATACAGTATAAAGCTGTGCTTTGTGGAATTTCTCTGGGTGCTTCAATTTCATCCCATTGTCGAAAGACATGCAGATTCGGACTAATTGGCATTCTCAAATTGCCCGTAGTGTGTGAAAGAGTGTGTAATTGTGGGTGCATGTGTGTGTGCCCTGCAGTAAATTGACACCTCGTCCAAGGTGTACCCCGCCTCGTGTCCTAGGAGTCCTGAGATAAGCTCCAGGCCCTCTGCTAGACTGTATACAGGATAAAGCAGTATGTAGATGATGAGTGAGTGAGTGTAGTGCTGTGTGTTCTTCTCAAACAATACTATCTTTGTTTCATCTTTTCACAAGACATTTTCCAAGTAGTGTTATGGAGTGTCAAGGTTATCTTTGGCAAATTTCAGAGGGTCTTTGGAGAAAATTGGGTTTTAATGGTGTCCTGCAATTAATACTATGTGTGCTTGATGCTTTATTTGGATGGTTGACTTAGGAACAGAAATGTTATCCAACTCCAATAAATTATTCAAGACTTCATTCCATTCTGTGTTGTGCATTTGGAGTGATTGTGCCATCAATGAAGAGTAGCGCCAGTACCAAATCGTTTCCATTTATAGACAATTCGTCTAACTGTGGACTGACGGATATCTAAACATATTGAGATTGCGAGGCATCAACTGATGCTGCGAATACCTAACTGACACCCCAGTTGGTGTTTGGTGACATCAGAAGCGTTTCTGTGTTCCACTTTTTCCACCATCACTTTATACTGTGTGTTTCATGGGTATGTTCGATAAAGACATAAAGGATCACGACTGTTTGTGTTTTATTTTTATTTATTTTATTTGTGTATGTATAAATGTACTGTACTGTATATATTTTTCTCATTTTATGATTTGATGATTATAATTTGGTGCTATTAATTGTTTTATGATGATATTTTATTGTTCAGGGACTACAGATGAAAAATAGCTCAGTAGGCTAATTCTGGTACATTTACAGATACAGTATGTGATTTAATGGACATTGTCCATGTCAAGTGTCAGCTTAAAATTGTTTTTATATTTGTGACTCCATAAAATCAGATCACATATCATGATCAATTTATCCATAAAACTAGGAAATAGCAAAGGGTTTACTTACTTTTCCCTGCCACTGTGCTATGTTTATTTTTAATGTAATGATTTTAGGTTAGTTATGTAGCTGGATGGCCATCCTCAAATTAGAATTAAAATAAGCGTTTATTGGTTAAATAAAATTATAAAAAATTATAATGCATTAACTCATATTTTGTAACACATGGTATGTTTGTTATGTCAGTAGTATGGCAGTGATCTAAAGTATTATGCTAAACCCAAACAATTTATTTAAAAGTAATTTTTTGCTTAAACTGTTACATAGTTTGCACCATTAATTATTGTAATGCCTGATATATATACAAACAAACAAAAAACATAATTCCTTTAAGTCGGATACAGTTCATTGTACCAGACATACTGTAGGTACATTGATTCTTTTTAGTGCACTGTAAAAAAAAGTCCTAAATTTACAGAAAATAACTTTCAAATTTTATAGTAGTTTTCCTTTTTTTTAAACTACTGTACATACAAATCTCTGTAAAATTACAGACATTATCTGTAAATTACGAAGTCGACTGTTTTTTTTAAGTATCATTTCAATATTGAAAAATTAACTTTTTTTCAAATTTTTTTAACAGCAAAAATACCATATTATTTTTACTGTGTTTTTTCTGTTTTTGTAAATAACGTGTAACTTTAGGTAAAATTACAGTAATAAATTGTAATTAAATACAAAACTCATTAGATAAATGTTAATGTCCATACAAAAATTTTATTATTTTTCTTTGTAATTTTGAGGTAAATCATATTAGTTTTACAATACTTTGATATTTAAGTTCTAGATGCAAGTTTAGCATTTTTTATGACTTTTTAAAAGATTATTCTTACATTATCACTTGCATGTAGGCTATAGTATCTGCTTCATGCCTTCAAAGAATGTGAAGAGACTTTAGGAGACTGATACTTATCAAAAATATATATATTTGTATTACAGTTGTTCTGAAATATCACCATGGCAATCTAGCCATCAGCTTTCTTAATGCATGCCTGCATATTCTGACACAAGGATAATGTATTTACTGTGTAGCTGTTTTAAAGCATCGCTTTAAGTTACATTTTGATATTTAGCTTGTATTAGGGGAACTATGGTGTAATTTTTGTACCAAAAACGTTAGGGTAAACTCCATGGACTCTCCGCTTAAATGCCACAGCCAATCAGAAGCTGGAGGCGGGAACCTTCTAATCTTGTTTCTGATTGGCTGATCAGCAGCCGGAGGCGGAGATATTCTAATTACCGCTTCATTACTGGCGCATTTAAATAAGTGCGCGAGTGAGGGCGGGACCTGATGCGGAAAACGCCTACGCTTATTGCTCAGGTACAGACGTAACGTGATATGAACCAGCCAATGGGAAACAGGCGTCCTTCAAATGTTTAGGGCGCGCAGGGGTGGTGTGACTCAGCAGCCAGTAAACGGGTGTGTGTAAATTCAGAGGAGTGAAGAAACGCTGCTGAGCTACTGTACAGGTGAGGAGGAAAGCAGACTCTGAGGGACAGAGGAGAAGACTCTGAAATGTAAAATACCTGCAAGCTCAAGAGACAATGTCGGTAAGATATTTTTTATTCTTATTTTAATTCTTATTGTTGTTGCTGTAAACAAAGCTCATTTATTAATACTGCCATGTTTTTCTTTTAAATCTAAGATCTTTATGTGTTCTTTTCTTCTCTCTTCCAATCCACCCTAATGCACCAAGTTCTTTACTGCCTGTTTGGAAGAAGATCTTACTTGGATACACTGAACCGTCCATTTTGCCATTTTGGTATGTTTTAGATTTGAATTAATTGCACTAAGACATTAGGATTCTGAAGTTATTTGTACACATACATTATATAAGAACAATAGAGTTAAAAAGGGGACCACATTGTACTATATTTGTAATAAAGTTTCCAATTCAACTTTAATTGGAACATTGAGAATATTGTTTAAAATTTATTTCTTCATAGGTTGTTAGTCAAGGATATTTCACAGCAATGTTTAAGTTTGTGAGCGAGAATGTTTCACTGTTATAGCAAAATAGTCTAAATATTTCATTGTTTTTCATTTTAGGATTTTACTGTAATGCTATAAAACTGAACTTCTTTTTACTGTATTTTGCATCATACCTGTACTATACTTTTACTATACTATACCTGTACTATACTATATATATATATATATATATATATATATATATATATATATATATATATATATATATTTTTTTTTACAAATATTGTAATCTTGAGTTTGTGTTTACACTTTATTGAACATGTGTATTCATAGGAATTTATGAAAAGAAAAAGTTAAATATCAGGGGTTTTGTGTTATTGCTTTGTTTGAAGGTGTTTGATCTTCAATTTATGAAAAATCTGTAAATAACAGTGTTTCCTGCTAAATGCCTAATGCTTTTGCTTTATTGAAGGTGTTTGATTGTAATAATTTTGGAAAAAACTGTAAAATAAAAACATTTTGCTGCTATACGTCTAGTGCTGTTTTAATGAATGTGTTAAATCGTATACATTTTGGGAAAAATCTGTAAAATAATGGTGTTTCACTGCTAAACATATAGTGCTGTTGCTTTATTGAAGGTCTTCAATAGTATAAATTTAGCAAAAATCTGTAAAATAATGGTGTTTCACTGCTAAACATATAGTGCTGTTGCTTTATTGAAGGTCTTCAATCGTATAAATTTAGGAAAAATCTGTAAAATAACGGTGTTTCATGCTAAACTTCTACTGCTGGTCGTTTAATGAAGGTGTTTAATCGTATAAATGTAGTAAAAATCTGTAAAATAACGGTGTTTCTCTGTAAAAGATAAAATAACAATTTCTGTAAATTTAATATTTTTGAGCATAATATGAACTAGAGTATTTTACCTTAATTTTACGGTTTTTGTTTGGCAGCCATTGCTGCAAGTCATTTGACCGTTTTTTTTACGCTTTTTGTTTTTTACAGTGTGGAAATTCCCAGCTGTCTTGGCAATTGGTTAAGAAGAAAAAATGTGCTTCCACTGTGCCAGATTTCCCCTCATGACAGAAGGGTGTACTGTCAGCCTCTCACTCATGTGCCAAGAAAAGTGTGGGAAAACTGTACAGTATGTTAGATGTCAAAAGAGGAGTCTGTTTTCTGTCAGGTTACCTTCCTGATATAATGTAGCATTAGAGTGCAATGCCAGTGGCACATTTATTAGTAAGACATTACCCTAAACATTACCTAAATAAACATGGTATGTGTTAAAGAGGAGAAAATTCTAAACTGTGCTACTATATACTGTAAATGCTGTTAGTAGGCTGCAGCTTTAATGTTTCTTTTTAATTCAGAAGAAGCTTACATAATTCAGAAGCTACCGGCCTAACAATGACTTGCAGCTTACTTTGGTGTTAAGCAATCTTGTCATTCACAGACCTCTAGTAAAAAAAAATTTATCTAGCATAGTCAGCCACATTAAAATTACATACATTTCCATGTGCAAAGACAAAAACACTAGGGCTACTTAATTTAAATAGCACTTGTTTTAAATGATATTAATAAATTCACCAGTCAACTCATTAAATTGAGTTATTGTATTCATTTTTTTGAAATTATTAAATATTTTGCCACTTTTAAAAACACACTAATATACATTTATTAAACCTTCTTTTTGCACCAAAACCTTAAGTAAATATTTTGCTTGGACAAGGTTTCTCTCTCTTTTTTTTTTTTTTACAATATAAATATGCTTACACCTACAACTATTTAATGACCTTAATCAAATTTAAGAAATGTAAAAACTACTGTATGTCTGCACTTAGTGGTGGCACAGTGGCCTCTCATCTCCAGGGTCAAAGGTTTGATTCCCACTTTGGATAAGTTTGTGTGTATGTACACACACTCACACACCCAATCACACACTACGGGCAATTTAGGAACGCCAACATATCTTTGGACTGTGGGAGGAAACCGGTGTACCCGGAGGAAACTCACCAAGCACGGGGAGAACATGCAAACTCCTTGCACACAGAGACAGGAATCGAGCCTGGCTGGGGAATCGAACCCAGACACTGGAGGTGCAAGGCGATGGTGCTAACCACTACACCACCGCGCCGCCTACAGGCTAACTGGCATTTCCAAAGTGCCTGTAGCATGTAAGAGAGAGAGAGAGCGTGTGTGTGTGTGTGTTTTTTTTTTTTTTTTTTGAGGGGGGGGGGGGATTGATTGTGTTTGTGCCCTGCAATTGATTGGCACCCCACCCAACCTGTATCCATTCTTGAGTGTCCACTGGAATAGGCTCCAGGCTTCACATGACTCTGCATAGGGTAAGTGGTATGGAGAATGAACGAGAGTTTCTGCACTTAGCGTAAAGATGTTTTAGCATCTAGAATGGTTTTGCTGTGTTGGGGTAAAAAGTAAGTTGAGGGGGTTTATTTCCATTAAATTGTTTAAAGCTACATAAACACACAAAGTGATTCTGCATGGGACAAGCAATCATTTCTGCTAATTCAAACATTTAAATATAATTTCAACATTAATTTATATTTAGTGCACAATATTAATTTAGCAAACTGGAATTCTGTTGGGATAGATAGTGAACATTAGTATTCAGTAGGTTACTATTAGATAAGCAAAAATCTATATCTGCCACACTATATTGATATGAATCATGCATTGCATTGATGATTGCATGCCTTTTTGTAATGAATAATATAATACATTATCCACAAAAATACACTGTTGCACACATCAGTGATACCAGTTATAATTTCTGCTTTTATATTTCTGTATCTTGATATTTTCTTCATCTACCTAATTGATGATAAAAATATCAAAGTACATTTAATCTCATGACCTATCTTGTCATGCTGGTATATTAAATACTTATAAATGTCTTACAGGAAAAAATTTTTATTTTATGAATGGCCAGAATGAAAACTGTGCTTCCTTCATATTATCATGTTATGACAAATAACTGGTTCGGAAATCTTCACCAGTGCTAAATGGGCATGAATTTCTCAATGAGAACTCTTCTAGAAATAATTTTGCTGTTGAATGTGTGATGTGTGAAAACTGTTATTTTTAAAGACAGTTATTTAGCTCTTATTAGAGGCCGGCTTTTCACTGAAATAACAATCAAATAATGAGACTTATCTATTAACAGTTATACCATTTAACAATGAAATTATGTTTTTAAAGCTGTTATTTGCATGAAACCATGGGGTGGATTTGACAATCTTCCAGAAAGATGCTGAAAACCTTTTAAAAGACTAAAAGTTATTTAATAAGTTATTCAGAGTGGTGAAGGAAATGTCTGTCACCTTGAGAAACACAAGAATAATCATGACCAGATGTCAGACAAAATTTCAAGTTGATCTGTTTATCAGTATTTATGGACCATCTTTAGGCACAATATTAAACGTCAGAAGTATGTGTGTATTTGTGAGAAAAATCCTGCCTTATGTCATATATGCGTGTGGTTAAAATTTGCTAGGCGAAATTGAACGACATATTTGAAACATGCTTTCCTTTTCCAAATGTGAAGGCTGGTGTTGCATCAAAGCTGTATGAGCAGCCATGTGGTGTGTTGGGAGATGGATGAGGGTGCTGTTTCAGCTGGGTGCTCAAGGCAGGTTGGATGAAAGTGAGTGATCATACTGTGCTAGTGGAACCTGTGATTAGTCTTTTCAGTGAAGCCTGAGGGAAATGTTCTGTGATCATGAAAGCTGCTTGATGCACTGTACAGACCTATGCAGTGTTTTACGCATATCCTAGTAAGTGCTCAAGTGACACTATCAGCTACGTGGACACACTGTTAAATATTTTGTACAATTTCCAGTTTTCTCCCAACTCATATAAAAATGCTTTTCCTGGCTTACAGTACATTTAGTGTTCCCATAATAGTTTCTGAGTTTCAATTTCAAACAGGATAAAATGATCATCAAAGATGATTGAATGAACATACATACTGTACCGAGTATGCATACTCAAACAACAAGTAGACATGGCCTCTCATTAAAGAGTATTTAAAAACTATTGACATCCCACTCCAAACTTATGAAACCTCTCACAAAACTGTGGAAGAAAAAAAGTTTCTAAAAAGACCTAATATTTCTTGCACACCAATCAGGCCTAATGCCATGTGGGAGTCAGAGTCAAATTTAAGTTGAATCTCTGTTGTGGCCATGATTGAAGTAGTGGAAGAAGAAAACATTTAATTTGTAAAAAAAAAAAATAATAATAAAATTATATATGTACACAACAATGTAATATGTAAACTATGTAACATTTTACAACATGGTAAATATGTACACACATGCATTTTTTTCCTTACAAAGTATTCAATTGTTATGAGAAGCATTTTAAATGCAATCTATTCATATTTCTTTGCAGTCCTATGACGTGAATGACTGATGAGGATGGTGCTGCTGAATTATTGTAATTATAGCACTTGTGAGCTCTGGAGCTATAATTTAATGAAAATTAAAATACTTTCAAGTGCAATCTTTGTCAAAATAACCATAAAAGGCTCCGAGCCCATTTCTCTCCCTTCCAATATTCAATGTTAATTTGAATCCCTGACGGTGTCCCACTTGCAAATTCCCCCCCCCCAAAAAAAATCGTATAACAAATGTTATGATGTTTAAGGTTAGAGTTGGGCAGGACTGGCATTTTTCCATAACAACTTTTATTTTGGTCATTGTTGCGGTAGATCCGGGGGCTTGAATCAGTAATACTGAGTGGGAGGCAGTAACATACCTTGGGTACACAGTAAAAAATAAATAGTCCATTTTACGGTAAAAAACCGGCAGCTGTGGTTACCAGAATTCTACCGTAAAAAAATTAAAATTTTACTGTAAAAAATGGCAGCTGTGGTTGTCAGAAGTTTACCGTTAATTTTTTTTACAGATTTTCTTTTTTTTTTTACGGTTTATAACTGTCTAATTAACATGTTTATGTTGTTATAAAAACAGTTTATTCCCGCCAAATTCCAGGGTTTACATTGTAACAAATACGGATCATAACCATGTTTTTTTTACAGCTCAAAACTGTCTAATTTAAAGATTTATGTTGTAATAATAACGGTTTATTTCCATCTTTTTTTATTACAACTTTATCCTATATATTGGGGGGGGGGGGTGACTAGTACCTGGAGGAAACCCACCAAGCACGGGGAGAACATACAAACTCCATGCACACAGAGATGGGAATCGAGCCTGGCTGGGAATCGAACCCGGACCCTGGTGGTGGAAGGCGACAGTGCTAACCACTACACTACCATGCTTGCTTCACAATTGCTGTCGTTGTTGTTGGACTATTTGTTTTATTATGAATAACCACAGTGAATTCATTCAGCAATTCTGTGAAAGCATCATTTTATCACACTAGCTGGAGCTAAAAGAGATAGAAGTTACATTGCTAAGCATTCGGATTTTACTGTTAAGAAACTATTAAGAGTACTTTTATACTAATTGATGAATACGAACCTATATCAAATCATCAAAACCCATCAAAAGTTATTCAAGACTCGGACATCAGCATGGCCCCATGTATTTTTTAATAAAGACAGCAAAACAATATTTAAATTCTCAAAATCAAATATACAAATGTCAGGGTGTAAATTTTTTTGGGCAGACAATCTAAGTATGGCGGTGGGGGCGGGCAAAGTGCCGCGTGCTAGCGGCTGTCCTTGCCACAGTCATCAAAGGGTGGAATACCATTCACAAATTTGAAGTCCTTGGTTAATGTAAATTAGACGGCTATAAACCGTAGAAAAAACTATTAATATCTGTAAAATATACAGAATAATGAGTGCAATCCCGTACAAACAATAGTGTTGTTACCGTATTTTTTACGGTAAATTTCTGGCAACCACAGCTGCCAGTTTTTTACCGTAAAATTTACGGTTTATTTATAAACCGTAGAAAAAAATATTAAAATCCGTAAAATATACAGTATAATGATTGCAGTCCCGTACAACCAATAACGTTGCTCCCGTATTTTTTATGGTACATTTATGTCAATCACAGCTGCCAGATTTTTACCATAAAATTTTATTTTTTACAGAACAGATATTTTTCTGATTTTTAAACTCTATCAACAAAGGTTTAGTAAAATATAAACTGATGCTCCATGATATTAGTAACAAATACCTTCTCTGAGAGTTTCCTTTTTATAAATACAGTATATCATAAATTTTACTGCAATAAACCATATTTTCATATGTTTTTAACTGTTAAATTTAAGGTCTTACTCTGTAAAACTAATTACAGTTTTTCACTGTAAATTCTACAGTTATCCCAAGTTTTGTGAAATACAGTTTTATTCTGTAGCATTTATACAGCATTTTACTGTTAGAATTACGAACATTTTTTACAGTGTAGGGTCCCACACCCTTTCATTCACATCTTTAAACATGAGAAGGAGAATTATGGCCCTGAAGTACAAAACACAACAAGATTTCCCAAAACACAAGGTAATTTCACTCACTCACTCACGAACGCACCCACCCACCCACCCACCTGAACAGCTTATCCTATACAGGCTCATGTGAGGCCCATAAACAATCCCAGCAAATTTGGAATCCTGGAAATTTGGATACAGCAATTTGTGTAATTTGTGTTTGGACACCTGGGTGGAAACCTGAGTACCCGGAGGAAACCCTCCAAGCATGGGCCGAACATGCAAACTCCACACACAGACCTGAATGTGGGGCCGTGGATGTTGTGTGAGGCCACAGTGATAACCACTACAACCCCAAAATATTAATATAATAATAATTAATACAAAATATAAGTAAAAATAGAATAATAAAGTAAAAACAGATAGTATAAGTAAGAATAAAACAACTTAACATGCACTTTACCTTTGGTTCATCCACTTGAACATGCACTTTTACTTGGCTCAAGTAAGATGAGAGAGGTGCTATGTGTAGGACGACTTTCACACATGCGCACACGATTGAAGACCTTCAATAAAGCAACAGCACTATATGTTTAGCAGTGAAACACCTTTATTTTACAGATTTTTCCCAAAATTTATACGATTTAACACATTCATTAAAACAGCACTAGACGTGTAGCAGCAAAATGTTTTTATTTTACATTTTTTTTCCCAAAATTATTACAATCAAACACCTTCAATAAAGCAAAAGCATTAGACATTTAGCAGGGAAACACTTTTTCCTAAATTGAAGATCAAACACCTTCAAATAAAGCAATAACACAAACACTGAAATTTAATTTTTTCCCCCATAAATTCATAAGTGTTAACACAAACTCAAGATTACAATATTTGTAAAATAGTCTGTAGAACTGTGACACAGTATAGTACAGGTATGATGCAAAATACAATAAAAAGAAGTTCAGTTTTATAGCATTACTGTAAAATCCTAAAATGAAAAACAAAATGAAATATTTAGACTATTGTGCTATAACAGTGGAACATTCTCTCTCACAAACTTAAACATTGCTGTGAAATATTCTTGACTAAAAACCTATGAAGAAATTAACAATTTCAAACAAGACTCCCAATGTTCCAATTAAAGTTGGATTGGAAACTTTATTACAAATAAAGTACAATGCGGTCCTTTTTTTTTTTTTTTTTTTTTTTTAACTCTATAGGTCTTATATAATGTATGTGTACAAATAACTTTAACTTTTAGTTTAGAATCCTAGTGTCTTAGTGCAATTAAGTCAAATCGAAAACATACCAAAATGGCAAAATGGACAGTCCAGTGTATCCAAGAAAGATCCTCTTCCAAACAGGCAGTAAACAACTGGATCATTGGTGCATTAGGGTGGATTGGAAGAGAGAACATAAGAACAACAATAAGAATTAAAATAACAATAAAAATCTCTTATCGTCATTGTCTCTTGAGCTTGCAGGTATTTTTTTCTCCCACTGAAACACAATGTGACATTTCAGAGTCTTCTCCTCTGTCCCTCAGAGACTGCTTTCTAGAGTTGTGACGTTCGCGAATGATCCGATTCTTTTTAACGGACCATAAACATGAACGGTGGGAGCCGAGTCGCAGCTGGGGGGGGGGTGCCGTTCTTTGTCGTTCTTTTTTTCCTATGCATGTTTCACACAGATGCACACAAATTAGCTCCTCCGCGAGACAGAACAGTTATAGGGGGAGGGGCGCACCCAGCGCAGGAGTGCTACTGCCTAACAGCATGATGATAGTTGTGGAAGTGTTTGTAGTAAAAGCTGTTTTGCACAGAAATTCATTGCAGCCGGCTTTGTTTTTGATGTTTATTTGTGAGTAGGTATTGTATGAATAAGATAAGTCAATGTAGCTTTACACATGCACACACTTCGTACTAAAGGTAAATCCAAAATATTGATGTCACTGACTAAGCAGAGGGATGTTGTGCAATATAGTCCACACATGACAAATGAGGTAATAATCAATATTTCAGAATAATTCAAACTTTGTGTGTGATATCTGAGTTTTAATTATTTGACTACAAATTTCACCTCATCATTCCTCCCAGTGATTATTTCCAGGATGAACAGATTTTTAAAAAACACCGTTCTTTTGAATGGCTCTTTGAAAGGAACAGATCGCCAAGATCTGGATCCCCTCAAAGAGCCATAAATCCCATCACTACTGCTTTCCTCCTCACCTGTAGCTCAGCAGCGTGTCTTCACTCCTCTGAATTTACACACACAACCGTTTACCGGCTGCTGAGTCAGACCACCTGAACATTTGAAGGACGCCTGGCTCCCATTGGCTGGTTCATATCACGTTACGTCTGTGTCTGATACCTGAGCAATAAACGCAGGCGTATTTCGCATCAGGTCCCGCCCTCACTCGCGCGTTTATTTAAAAGCGCTAATACTGTACTAGAGCGGTAATTAGAATATCTCCACCTCCGGCTGCAGATCAGCCAATCAGAAACAAGATCAGAATGTTCCCGCCTCTAGCTTCTGATTGGCTGTGACAGTTAACATGGAGAGTTTGTGGAGTTTTCGCTAATGTTTTTGGCACAAAAGTTACACCATAGTGAGTGAGACCATAGTTCCCCTCATACAAGCTAAATATCAAAATGTAACTTAAAGCGGTGCTTTAAAACAGTTACACAGCAAATACATTATCCTTGTGTCAGATAATGCAGGCATTAAGAAAGCTGATGGCTAGATTGCCATGGTGATATTTCAGAATAACTGACACAAAAACAAAAAAAATATTTTTTTATAAGTATCAGTCTCCTAAATTCTCTTCACATTCAATGAAGGCATGAAGCAGATACTATAGCCTACATTTAAGTGATAATGTAAGAATAATCTTTTAAAAAGTCATGAAAAAATGCTAAACTTGCATCTAGAACTTAAGCATCAAAGTATTATAAAACTAATATGCTTTACCTCAAAATTACAAAGAAAAACAATATATTTTTATTATGGACATTAACCTTTATCTAATGAGTTGTGTATTTAATTACAATTTATTATTGTAATTTTACATGAAGTAACACGTGATTTACAAAAACAGAAAAAACACAGTAAAAATAATATGGTATTTTTGCTGTTAATGTGAAAAAAAGTAATTTTTTCAATATTGAAATAATACTTAAAAACAGTCGACGTCGTAATTTACAGACAATGTTACAGAGATTTGTATGTAGTTTTTTTTGTTTAAAAAAGGAAAATTACTACAAAATTTTAAAGTTATTTTCTGTAAAATTAGGACTTTTTTTTTTTTTTTACAGTGTGCAAGGTGTACAAGGAGGAAACCTTTGCTATCTAAGAAAAACTTGTGCAAGACTGAAGTGTATTAAATAACACAGACAAAGGCCAGGACTTCTGGAATAGTGTGCTATGGACAGATGAGTTTAAAACTCATAACAGAGGGCATGCTTGGTACAAACCAAATACAGCTTTTCAGCAAAACAATCTCAAAGATACTTTGGGGACTACTTTTGACCAGGCCAACTTACCATCAAAGAATACATTTAAATATCCTTCTTTGTATCAGACGGTGCTTGAGAAACATGTGAGACCACCTGTCAAAAAATGTTAGTTGAAGCGGGATGATGAACCAAAACATTCATGTAAATCCACCAAGGACTGGCAGAAAAGAAATAAAATGGAGAGTTCTGGAATGGCACCGATCTGAATCCTATTGAGATCCTGTGGGGTGATTTGAAACGGAATGTGCATGCAAGAAACCCATCAAACATCACACAGCTGAAAGAATTCAGTCAATGTCGGAGACTGGTATGGCTACAAGAAACATCTCATTGAGGCTATTTCAGTTTCGGCGAAACACTAAAAACTAGATAAATGTTGAATCAATTAATATTTTATTGTTGGACCAACATCTTACAGTGGAATTTGTTGAAACTTGAAAATTTTGAAGACATAGATTGAGTAAACTCATCAAGGTCAGCTAGCAATTTACCTTCCCTGAGATGCAACTCATGCTCAGTAACAGACGTTCGAGAAAACCCAAAAGTGTTTAACAGTTAAGGAGCAGTGGTGCTTCAGTACCCAGTAAGTTAAGGGATATAAAAACTGCCAGAGTCGCTAAAACTCATCTACACGTGTTATATCTGTTAACTTATTTGTATGAAAACCAAATTGAGTAAACACCGGTTAATTTAAAACATCAAACCATGATATGTCAATATCAAACCCTTTAAAATATGATGCAATACGTAGCTTTAACCCATCATTAGAATTCCAGTCTTTTACACACTGGTGATGTACATCCTTATTTATATCTTTAACTTTTATCATAATTAGATATTCTATGAAATTTATTTATATTTGTCTTTAGAAGTCTTCTCTTGTTCTCCATAACCTGAGCTCTTGCAGTGGAAGATTAGGTCAGAGGAGTGACAGATGGCCTTTTGGAGCTGCTGCAGGAGCATGAACAAGCTGTTGAAGTGGCTGTGGTGTTGAAGGAGACTGTAGTCCTTGCAGGCCTGGGTGACTACGCAGCAGCTTTAGGAGTGATGTTTTGTTATTTCTGTGCTCTAAACATTGCATACCAGAAGGACTTGACGGACACCTTTAAAGCCATCCGAACAATTTTTAATTGGATTTGGATAGACATGCTACCCTCAGATTCATGTTGAGAAACAAACTCTTGTTGTCATAGACTCTTTGTGTCTGACACATTGGGGAAAAAACTGTTAATCTTTTCTACTTTTTAAAAATGGTTATGATATTGTAATATAAAAGAATATTTAAGATACTGATAAACATCTGGTCTTATCCAGGTATTTTACTGGCCTTTAAGCAAAAATAGAACCCATATTTTCCTATTTTATGCAAATCACTGTTTTAACTTTGGTTAATTTTGAAGAATAAAGTTTTTTAAAGTAATGATTGTGTGTTTAAATTGTTGGTGTATTATTAGGCCTTGTTTTTATAGAAAAACAATCTCTTGAACGAACTACATCAGTGGGCTACAATGGGAGACAACTTACCTTTTTAAGAAGATAAAAAGTTGGGATAAGTCAACCCCAGAGAAATATAATTACTTGAACCCACAACCAATACTCTTTGAGCTGACTTAAATAACTGAATTAAAAGTTAAGTCAACTTAAGATGGGGTACAGGTAAGGTCAACTTTGAACTGGGTACACATTGTATCAACTTACAAGCAATGTGAAATGTTTGGCCAGCAAAAAGTTGAGTAAACTTAAAAAAGGATAATGCTGGTGCAAACTGACATGGGATAATCAGCTTGCCCCACGTCAAAACAGGGGACTAAACTGGAGGCGTGAGAGCTGCGCCCGGCTGCGGTGACATTGAATCTCCACCGGCTGACTTCGAGGGTGGAATCAGAGCGTGCTTCTGGGTTCTAGGGAGGAACTAGTGCTGCATCGGCCGACCCGGCGTGAGGAAGGCCCAGTGCTGCATCAGCCACCCGGCTTGTAGGGTGCCCCAGCGCTGCATCCGCCGCTCACCTGCAAGAGCGACATAGCGCTGCCTCCGCCGCCTGGCCTACACCAACGATCCAGCACTGCCTCCGCCGCCCGGCCTACACGAGCGATCCAGTGCTGCCTCCACCACCTGGCCTACACCAACGATCCAGCACTGCCTCCGCCGGCCAGCCTAAACAAGCGATCCAATGCTGCCTCCACCACCTGGCGACGACTTCGTGAGTGTTCGTATTGTATTAGAGTTGATTAGTTTCAAGTTATGTTTGGTCCCCTGTATGTTTGAGTACTATTTTATGAGTTCTGTTTATAGCACACTCCAAAATGAAGCCAAACTTCTTTTGTTTGTTTTGTTTGGTTTTCTCATTAAAAGACTTATGACCGCTCTCGCTACCCTCTGCATTTATGCCTGCCACTCAAACCCACAGTCCACCACCTGACATACGTGACAGTGTGTCCTAATTTTTTTTACTTGAGTAATTGCACTCGTGTGTGTGTGTGGAACAAAACAGCCGCACTAAGAAAGCCCAACTAGTCTGAATCTGGATCTTTGGCTGAGGAGCGTGTCATAGTTCAGCAGCATTAAGGTACGCCACCACCTGTATATTTGGTGACTCCAGTGCATCAACATGTTGTTTTCTAATGGTAACTATACTTCATTTTTAAACTGTACAAAGTGGTAAATGCAAGCAATGTAATAAACCATTACCAGGTCAAAGACCAACCCACATACTTTACATTAGGTAAACATGAAAATGTCTCTCCCATAACGGAACAGGTAACATAACAGATTTACTAATAGAGCAATGGTAGCACTAGCGTTCATGCAATAGAGCATAAGTTGTTCCACAGTAATAATACCAGTATTGGGTCACTGACAGAAACAATAGTAACTAGATAAATATTAGTCACTATTAATATAGAACATGTATAAAATACCGTATGTAGTGTATGTATTTTCCCATCAAATAAAGTATTACTACAGTCAATAGCAGATTTTGAGGAGTCAACATTACAAAAAGTTCCTGGCGTTTCACTTTAATTCTATTTTTGCCTGCTCTGTTTTTTCAGCCAAAATCTAAGTATTTCAGCAAATAAAAGCATCAGGTAAAGCAACAATTTTGCCTAAACCTATTTATTGGTTAAATAGTCTTGATGCATTTACTGTAAGCCATTTTCAGCTACTTTCATTTCAGATCCATTTCAACAGGACTGGTTAATTTAAAAAGAACTTCATATGAAACACACTTAGACTGATCTGGGCTTTCTGTAAAAAAAGATAACAAATACAAGTAAGCCTGATAAATTTACCTTGTCAAACTCACTTCAAGAGCGGGGGTGTTCATGTTTCCCAACCACTCTTCAATTACAAAAGTGTCCTCTTAATGCATTGGGAGCTAATGGAATTGTTAGGATGATGATGATGAATGGTGGTATGTGAGGAAGGACAGATGGGTATGTAATTACCAGTGTTCTGGGATTCACTCGAAAAAGCAGCTTCAAGAAAACATAGCAACACCATCCGTCACATGGCAGCCCGCCAGTAGAAACTGGATCCGTTTCCATTCTAATCTCTCATCTGGTGCACTTACTGAAGTGCACATACTGAAGACATATTTATCTACAATGTTGCTGCAAAAAGCATATGTTAACTCTTCTTGACTGATCCAGTTTTATTAATCTACTTGCTATAAACTAGCTCGCAGAATTTACATCCTGACTATTGATACAATCTTAGTAGCCTCCGTGTTCAAAATAATAGCGTCAGCTAAGGCTGTGGAGGGTAATGAATTGGGGAGGTTAGTGGGAAGGTTGACGTTAAGTGGAGAGGACAGCTCGTCTTTGCTCTGATCTGTGCAAGTATGCAGATGCTCTCCTCTCTCATTAGTGCTGCTGCAGCCCACAGATGCTACTGCACCCTCACCCAAGAGCAGTACATCAAAGCAAGGGCTGACCTACAGTGTGACCTAATCCACCAAAGCTGATGCCAAGCTGCCCAGCTAAATGACAATATATAAGGAATAGTGACTCCATATTTTCAAGCTTATCTAAATTGTGAAATGAAAAAACTCATGGTTGAAGTTAGTTGGAAAAACCTGTAAAAGGGACAAATCAGTGACAAGTAATGACCTAAAGTACTTAAAAAAAGAGGATTTAAATAATACAACCCATTATACACTACAAAACTGTTTTATTTTCTTTACAAATATACCATACGTTTGATAGATAGGCTGACATAAACTGTAAGTAAACTAGAGTACTGGAGTCTTAAGGATATACAGTAAGTGACAGAATGAACAATCAGTTAGTCAGTAACTCACCACTGTAAAGAAATAAAAAGACAAAAACTTTTTTATTCCTTTCAGATTCGGTCCTCATGACCACCAGCCATTCTTTTTAACTAGCCAGAAATATCCACTGGACCTCATGCCCTTCCTGGTTACAACACAGCTCTGAAATCTTTTGATACTATCAGGAAGTCTTTTCATTTTAATACACCTACACAGTTTTTATTGTAACTACTGTACTCAACAACAAAGTTGACATTCAGCATGTAGATAATTAAGCAACATCACACTCACAATTGTGCTGGTGTACTGGATATCTGCACGGCCGTGACAAGTTCGTAGGCATGAGTGTGCAGCCTAAGGGTGATATTGCTTTTATATAACCATTCCACATGCACCATGTATTATCAACAGATTATGATTTGTCTGTTTGTTTAACCAGTTATTTTGCTCCACCAACACATATCCTTCCGCAATTGGCAACCAACAGTTAGCAAACAACAGAAAATTGTAATTAACAGGAGTGAAAGTAGTTTTACATTTTAAAATACTATTTATCCAAAAGTAGAAAACAACATGGAAAAGAATACGAGAATATGAGAATAATACATGGAGGTGGTGGACAGACTTTTAATTCTCAGCAGTTTCTCTTTATATTTCCGCTTATTCCGTTTCAGAATGTTGCTTTAGTGCCCTTGATTAGGGGTTAAAGAGGGATTTGGGATTCAGCCTTCTGGTAGGAGATAGTTAGCTTTGTAGCTGTAGCTAACCTTTTGCATGAAGAAAACAACATGGAGGCAATCCAGAATTACATTATTACAGTAAAGGAGACAAAGTGTTGTTTAAATTGACATAACATTATCAGATTTGTTTTCTTTGCTGGAAGTGCCTCTGTGATTGGTTTTGAATGTGTTTTCTGGCAGGCAGCTGCTCTCCTTCGTATACCAGGACCATAACAAATTACCTTCACCCATGCTGTGACTGAGAGTTAGTGTAATTAACGATTGTTAGAATATGTGGGAGGGGGGAGTGATTCATACATTTAAAATGTCCCAGTGCTATTATCTTCTATTATCACCACTCATGGAATGCATCTTGTCCAATCAGATTACTCGGCTGGAAGTATATAGTGTTCCTATATAAACTGTTGTATAATAGTGGTCAAATAAAGTCAATTTAGTTCATAACCACAGTCTCAGTTTTGAGAGAATAAGATATGTTGCATATGTAAAGGAAGTGTACATTTATGCGTTTATCTTAGAGTAGGTGTGAGCTCTGATTACCTTTACAAATACAAACAGATTAAATAAAAATAAATAAATAAAAAGAATGAACTTAGCTTTTAGCAAGATCTTGGTGCTTTTTAATATTTTTTTTGCAATGTAGCATCAAGAAAAACATTGAATAAAAAGCACAGGTATCCACAGTATTTCTTTATAGCTCTGCAATCTCTTTGTTAAGTCCAATAATTTCCATTTCACCTGAGTGTTCTCCTTCTTCAGGCATCCTGGCCTTTTTTTTCTGCAGCTCAGCATATTTTCCTCTCAAATTAATCCAAAAAATTCCAGTCAGAATTTCTCCAGCTGGTCTATTGTGTATAAGGATTTTAACACTTTCACACTCCCTGACAACAGAGTTTTAAAAATAAAAAAGAAAATGTTATTGATTTTTGCCAAAAACAACAACAACAACAACAACAACAAATTCTATATTTTGTAGCAGTCTTCCAGTTGTATCACCATAACCTCAAATTACAGTATAGTTATTAATGCAGTAGCTGGTATCTCCTAAATATAAGTAAGTCCATGTGAGTCCATAGATATGAGTTGGCCTCTTGATAGCTCCCTCAGTATCAGCTCAGCTCTTCAGTGTAATTGCTACCTAATACAAATCTCACAGAACAGGGCACCGTGCGTAAGACAGAATTTCACAGCTTTCAGCTTCCTGTGAAAGCCGAGGTCACACGTCATCTCATCAGGACCAGAAAAAGCTGCAAGAACATAGCTCTCACACTCCTGGAACACTTTTGCTTGCACTAGTTAGTGTTAGAATTAGTGTTAGTCTCAGGATGATCCATGAATTGCATTTTGTTCTGTGGTCAGAAGGATCTTCAGGCTCCACATTTGGCCAGTAGTTGTTTATGACAAATAAAAAAAAAATTTCACAGGATATAATTTCCACATTAAAACAAACATAATTAATCTTTAGAGCACAAAAATGACTGATCACTTCTGAACCTTTTATTTTGTTTTCATATCAAGATAGACATTGGAAGGGTGGCAGCATAGTGAAGAATGTAGGTTTCTGACTAACTCTAATATTGTTTCTTATCTAATTTGTAAGTATCTATACAAATATCAGAATACTGTTGCAATGCTACTTACATTATAATATTATATTAATTAAAGGTATTATTAAAAGAGAATACCACAGAATTAATAAATATATATAAGTTAATTTTTGCAACACCAGATGTAAATTGGATGGTAGAAGTACACCTTTTCACCCAATGAATAAGGGACAATTTTGGGTTTTATGGTTTCTCTGAGAGAGAGAGAGAGAGAGAGAGAGAGAGTAAGAGAGAGAGAGACCTGTCAAATAAATGTAAATGAGAATTTGGAACATGTTTCTTGGACTTTCTACAGTATTAATTGTAAGCATACATTTTTAAAATATTACATTCATTAAAAAATGAGTTGTGCTGTTATTGGAAAATAATCCTGCATGTTAGAAAATATTACAGCCTCTGTGTTGATTACTCCTTTAAAGTGCTTGACCATAGGCAGACTATGGGAATGCTGCTACCCTAACAGCCTACTTTCAATTTCAGTAATAATGCACTTACCAAATGTGATGGACAGCTGCTGATTTTTAATTTTTGTCCACATTATGTTTAGTGCTTATTACAATGACTCAGTTTCTGTGCTTTATTTGGCAAAAAGGCATTAAAGTCCACACGAAAGCAAAGAAAGTAGAGCAGTATTTTTTCCTTCATTTCCCTTTTTTCCATATACTGTATCAACATCCTACTGCTTCTAATCAGGAAACTAATCTAGAACACCTTGGAACACAAAACAATGAGACAACCTGTCCCTAGCATGTAGCATCCCAAAAAACAACATACAAAGAATCTATGGGCACAGAGCACCCTCCAGGGTTTAACAGTAGGTGGTATATTGGGAGGAAAGCACCAACCTTGCTGATAGTGAAAGCAATAAAATCACTTAGGAGTATAAATGATGTAATCTCTTATCCATATAAATGATGTAATGATGTAATCTCACAAAACTAAGACTGGGCTACACACACCAACAATCTGCAATATTACATGATGTAAAAGAAACACACCAAGAATAAAAAATCTTTCTACATGAATATATTTAATATTTGGTAATATTTGATTAGATAATACAATGTCTGACTAAAATTAAAGCAGAAAGACTAACACAGTTCAGGCAGACAGAAGAAAAATTAGAATTAGTACACAACAACATATAACCTTTTCAAAAATCATTTCCAAACACTTTGGACTTTGGACAACATGGTACAGTGAGAAAGATTAATCAAAAGTAGAAAGCAGCACATTCAAACATTATGTCTTTGCCTACAGGCCTCACTGACAATGTTACACGTTAAAGTTCATAAAAGCACAATTAGAAGAAGAGTGAACATTTACATTTAGTTTGGAAGGGTTGCTAGGAGAAAGCCTCTTATGTCTAAAAAGAACATGACTGGCATTCTTAAAACTGCATCTGAATAAACCACAAGACTTCTGGAACAATGTACCATGGAAAAATAGACCAAAGTGGAGTTGAATGGCCTTAATCTCCAACGCCATCGCAATCCACCATTTCAGCTGAAACACATCATACCTACTGGCCAGCATGGCAGTGGAGGGATCATGATTTGGGTTTGCTTTTGCAGCCACAGAACTCGGGATCTGAGCGACTGATAAATTCAGACGGGAAACAATTACTTCAAGTAATTGCGGCTAAAGGTTGATCTGCAAGCTGTTGAATTATGGGAGTACTTAGTACTACTAACATTTTTTCTTTTTGGCTTTATTTTTGTTAAATAAATAATTGCACTGAAAAAAATGATATGTTGTCGCTCATCTGAGATTTATATTTGCTAATATGGAGACCTACTATGATCAGATGGTTTTTAAAATAAATAAAAAAAAAAACAGTTATAAAATAGAGAGTTCTAACATAACTACCGTACAATAACTACTTGTTTAAATATGTAATTTTAAAATAACGTTTTATTGCAGATGATATTTAGCTGATTAAAATAAAAAGTACTCAACTCATCAGTTAACTAAAATGTATAACTGATGAGTTGAGTACTTTTTGTCTTGAGAATTATTTGAAAAGTAAGCCCATCACTGTTGGTATGGGCTATGGCAATCTGTGCTACTTTAAGCTTGCCGCCTGGGAAAGAGCTGTTTTGAGTGACCTTTGGCCTTAGCAATGCCAGTCAGTTTTGAGAGGGAGATTGGAGCAGCAAGGACTGATGGGATTGTTTGTCCTGTTGTGCTTTGACCCTGAGACTGACGACGGTAGCTCTGCAGCACTGCTTCATCTATCTCTGCCACTTCTTTCCTGTGTGATCAAGCCTCTGAGCTCATGCTGTTGTCAGGATAGAATCTCTTCAATCTGTAAACTGACAGTATCTCTATCCTGCATCCTGACTGAGCTAGACAAAATGTTTTAAATCTTAGATATTTTTTTTTACAATAAAAATGTTAGTTTCACTTCCAGATTTTTATTTTTTTGCAGCAAATGTCAAATCAATTATTATAAATTTACAAATGAAATCTAATGAACACAAACTTGGTCTTCTAGTTATTTTAATATTACACGAAAATAAGTCATAAGCAGCATAATATAAGCTTAGTACTTTTTTGAAAAATGTGTTGGGTTACAAAGAATAAAAAGATTAATAAGAGGTGTGTTTATGCCTGATGCTGTAGCATTTAATCAAACTGGCTCTTCATTTTATTTGCAAATTAATGAATGTCTTCCATTTCTCACTTATATCAATAATTGCAGTATGTGAGGTAATGTAGCCTTGAGAACAAAAAAAATTCACAGAAAAAAAACAGTCTTGCAATCAAACATTTAAGAAGTCGATCACATCACCATAGCAACCTTAGAAAATCAGCAGAATATGTGATGCATTGATATTTTTTCTCCTACGTTATTTCAAAAGTTTTCTCTAACATGACTCCTTAACTATCCAGTTGGCATACTGCTGCTATGTACTAACCAATCATAATGCAAAACGCATGTTGCTGAATAGAGAAAGGATTTCTAAGAGTATGGGTTAGAAATAACACAGTAGGGAATTCTTGCATCTCTTTATCTCCATGGTTGCTGATAGAAAGTTTTAAACTCATTTTAAAATACAGGGTGTTCTAAACATCTCCACACATGCAGGAAATTAAGGCATTTTTTGCAAAATGTCTTTCAAAATGTTTAGTGTTTGGTTCGTATTATGTCTCACTTTAAAAAGCCTTCGTCTGAAGAAAAAGGTATTGAGTTCTCATGGCTGGTCATGAAGCTATCATGTAACAGGCATAACACCAGAAGTGTTAACACAGCTTCATCATGTGTAGGAGAGACGACTTTAAGTTAAATAAATTTTCATTTTTCTAAAAGGTATTGATGTAAGCAAAGGAGATGTTGTAGATCCAGTGCCATGTAGAGGCAATAACTGTGTTGCTTGCAATAGACTCCCAAGTTAATTAGTATAATTCTAAAAACAATAAATGTTATTGTAAAACATAATTTCCCATAACTTACTGTACAAAACAAATCAATAAATAAAGGATATGGTATTTAACCCAAAAAAGAATTATAACATATAAAAATATATAATAATTTGATGTCAAAGCAGGAAAAAATAAGCAAAACACAAAACAATGAAATGTACCCAACAACAAACATTAATATAATAATTTTATATCACCCACTCACTTACAGTGTAGTCTGGGCAGGTCAGAAAGATAAAAAGAATTGAAGAAGCTTCCCTGTACAATTAGCAAAAATGTTTTCTCTTTGACTTGGATCTTTGAAGGGATTATTTGGCTCACTTTGGACCAAACATCCCATGAGACTAATTTACCCACAGGATTTAGAGTTTGAAGTCATGTAACTTTTTCTGTTGCATTTGTAGTATGCAAAATAATATAGGATATGTGTAATATATGTACAGTATGACCAGACACGTCTGTGGGACCTTGATGCTGTATACAGTATCTAGGTGTATCTACTGTATTCACCATATGTCACTGAACATATACCAGTGGTGTAGGTCATTGTTGCCAGAAACAAAGAGCAGTGGGTTTAAGTGTGGGTCTTGCAGGCGGTGCTATGGCTAAACCATTAAACTGCATTCATCCATCCTGTGTGCTGCAGACTGAGGGGAGGAGAGCTAGATTCAAAGTGGTGTCATCCATCTCCTAACCCACTGCTGGATAAATGCAGTGTGTATGATGAATGAGAAACATGTCCTTGTTGAAAATAAGAGCCAGTACAATGAGAGAATGATGGGAGAGGAGGTTATATACAGTACCAGGCCTAAAGTGGTGGGTCATGAGGAATTGGAACAAGGTTGCAAGGAGCTTGTGTTTTAAAAAGTATACAGCGTCTGCCTGAAGTTATCACAAAAAGTAAGCAGTGTATTTATTTATTTTAAAAGTGATCACTCTTAAAGAGCAGTTAAAGGTAACATTGAACTTTTCACTATTAAAGAAAAACTAAGATGAAATACATGTCATATGTTTTGAAACCCGTATTTGTTTACATTAGCAGCATAGTCATAATTTACAAACAACAGAAAAAGAGATCACAGATTTATAATTTTGAAATATTGTTGTTTGTTTCATGGGCTGTCAATTCTTGCTTTCAGAGCCATGCATTTTTTAAAGTAATTATTTCAGAAACCCAAAGAAACTGCTACTTTAAACCCAAGGGCTGTAACAGAGATACATTTTGCCCACACATAAAACAATATATCTACAGTATATATATCTATATTTATATCTACATTCTATATCTATATATTTATTGGCTTACATTACAAACAAATCAACAGATTGGCATAGCTTTTTTGCTTTTGTAAAATTCTTAGCAAAATTTCTTACCTCTTAGAGGTACTTTCTGAAAATGATATCCTGGGGTTTAGTTAGGTTACACACTGCTTAGCTGTATTTTGTCCAAAACCAAGAAACATATTCCGGAGTAACTGCCATGTTGAATCACCAAACTGCTTATAATACTGAACATGGTATTTTTATTGAATAGTTAGTTATTTCAGGTCTGTCAATGGACAGACTTTTGTAATTACAGTAATTACACAGGAGTACTGCACTTCAATTACATTGTAGTGCAATTACAAGGAGTTGGCTGTTAAGAAGCTTGAGAGGTAGGGTAATTTTTTTCCTGTATAATACATGTATTATAACTTGGTTCAAAACAGCCACAAAACTTGATGTATTAAGTAAAATTATAATACTCTTTTAGAATTTTTTTTGCTATGTGTATGTACAAAAGGTACTGAGGGATAATTATTATGAAGTGTTTTTAGACAGAAGAAAATAGTTTAAGAACTACAGATTCTTTGAGCTTATCTTTTTTTTTTGTATGGAGATCATTGCCATGTTTTGGTGTCTGTTATTGCATGCTTATATTATCGGAGCTTCCATTGCCTGTCTAAGCTCATATCACTTATCATAGCAACCAGCCAGTGTGATCATAAGTCCTATATTACCATCACAACATCATGCTAGTGGAAAATTGTGAATATCTGGCTCAAAGTTGAAAGGCCTCTTGCTTTACTGTGTGGAATTGCTTTTTGCCTCTTTTGGTCCAAGTTCTGTTTACCAAAAAACATCAAAGCCCATAAAAGGCAAGCAGATTCATTTGAGGAAAAAAAAACTGACATCAACACACAGGCAAAGTGAAGAGAAAGAGAGAGAAAAAAAACTTGGGAGATGACACTAACCGAAAATAGATGAAACGTTTCCTCTATCAAAGTTCTGGCACATCAATCAGCCAAAAGCTTAATGAAAATCCATTTGGCATAGAGGCAGAAGACTCCAGCCCCTCAGACCAGAATTAAGGCTCTTTGGACTGCCCAAACTTAAGGCCACACATGCTGATGCCAGAACAGCAGATGTGCAGCTTAGACTAAACACATGAAGTGGCTAGGCGATGGATTATACAACGACTTGTCAATGTGGCATTGCAAGATGGCAGACAGCCATTGATTATTTGAACTGTGCATTTCTGTTTTAAAGCATGTGTTTGTTTCCTCATTTCAATGCTCATTAATTCACTAATCAAACACATGAGCGCCAGTCCTACAATTAGAGATATGTTTTACACATTAAATTATTCAATATTATTCTTGTATCTCTTGGCCTGAGTGAACAAGAGCAGGGAATGCAGAATGAACAGAACTGAATTAATATCAATCCAAACAGTTGTTCCTAGATGGATGGATGGATGGATGGATGGATGGATATATACATCCAGCCATCTAGGAACAACTATAGTCCACCTAGGTGCCTTGATTGGCCATTGTATTTATTCCCATTTTATGACCGTGGCTGGACCTCATGTCTTTGGAATCTGGGAGGAAACCAGAGAACCCGGAAGAAACTCGCCAGGCACGGGGACCACACCGGACACTGGAGGTGCAAATACACGTGTGTATATATGTTTATCATACCTAAATGCATCATCAAATTATTTTAATATTACACAATTTTATGATCAACAAAATACATTTGTCACTGAATGTATTATATAACAACTCACCAAACCTTATTAACTATAAGACATGATTATAACTTTTACAGCTTACCTTTTCAAATATTAGTTTGTTTTTCTGTTTGGCAAACTTGATGGTATCTGTGAAGGTCATCAAAGTAGAAGCAAGAGAGACACAATCAGTGCAAAGAGTCTTTAGTGTAGCTAAATAGCAAATGAGCATGAGCACACACAAACCGAAAATTATTATTATTATCTTTTTATTAATATATGGTAAAACAAAAAATCAGGTTTTAAAAGATGCCTAATATGGCATTTCCTTTTTGGCAACTGTCCTGATCCCAGCTGATTTAAAAGCTTTAATTTGTCTGCTTCTCAGTTTAATTAGTGGGAAATATTTTATTTCTCTTCTTCAATAAATAGATTGAAATGCATTGAGCATGATCATTATCAGTCTGGGGGAATCTATCGGTATTTCTACCAAAAACTCCATCATTGCTTTTTGTTTAATATAAAGCCTACATACTATAGGAAGTGAAGGCTTGGCGTTTCAATTTTATATAAAGGGAAAAGGTAAATAAATAAATAAATAAATAAATAAATAAATGTGACAGAACATGCACATGTCTAACAGGATCTAACAAAGGTTGAACTGTTTTAAAAAAAAATAATTCTACTGTGTTTAACCCATGCCTAGAACCTTTCAGAAATGTCTGGTGATAAATTTTAATCAATAAAGTGCTTTTATTTTTCCCCTCCATTCCTTCCTCTCTCTTTCCTCTTTCTCCATCCATCCATCCATCCATCCATCCATCCATTCTTTATCAAAGATTCAAGGTTAAGATTAAACAATGTAGCAGCCATTGGTTTTGAAAGAAAAAATAAGTAAAAAAAACAAGTTGAACAAATACAGGTGAGAGACTGAGAATATGTGCTTTCACATACAACTGTTTTGTTTCTTTCTTTTTCTTATATCATAATGAACCTGTAGTACTGTATAAAGGAACACATTTTTGTTATTATTATAAGACAACTGGTAATGTCTCTGGTAATGTTTTAATTATCGCTTTATTGTAAATCTACTTTAATTTTTTTAATTTGTGGTGGTTGTACTTCTTTCTACTTAATACCATTTATAAACGGTGTCCTGATTACAATGCAGCATCACAGCATTTCATGAGCTATCTAATTTCAATTTGTTGCTGTAGCTCAACAGGCATTAAGCAGCATCTGCTGTCTTTAATGTTCAAGAATGAATGCACTTAATCCACCTGTCAACCTCTTGCTGTGTCACCATGGAAACTGACTCTCATCTCTGAGCCCAGTGACTATAGCAGCTTGAGACAGTATGGACCGTAGGACTGAGCTGTGGACTTGAAGGAAGAGGAGAGGCAGATCAGAGAACATTGTCCTTTAGCAAATCCATCAGTCTGCCACTGTGAACAAAGTGAATTTAAATGTGACATTAGAGCTGGGGACCTCTGGCCACACTCATTTTCCAAAGAGTTCAAAGTGACCTGCTTTCGTAAAAGCATGCAATGCGGCTTGTAGGATGAAAAGCACAGAACTTTCAGTGAGTTATACTTGATCAGTTATGCTCAGAGCTGGATAGACTTATGAGCAGTGTGGACTTCATAGCAAAGGTTTCATAACTGCATGTGACATGATAAGGAACATCAACCACCAGGCTGCCAATGATAGTGGAAGCAGATTTCAGACAGCTCATACTTTTGGGTGGCTTTGGGTCATGGTTGAATAAAACTTTTTCAATTACAAAGAAATGCTCTACAGACATGATGCATTTTTTATATGCTCTGTGGCTGAAGGGGTAAGCACAATTTATTCGCAGAAAATTGTGCAACTCAGCATTCTTCCTACTCCAAACACGAAGTTCTATTTTGGTTTCATCTGACCACTGACATTCTTCCAATCCTCTTCTGGATCGTCCAAATGCTCTCTAGCAAACTTCAGACAGGCCTGGACATGTACAGTACTGGCTTAAGCAGGAGGACACTGTAGTCTGGCACTGAGTCCCTGGCGGCGTAATGTGTTACTGATGGTAGCCTTTGTTACTTCGGTTTCTGGTTGGAGGTCTCATCGCATGGATGCCCCGTGTGTCTCTTTAGGATGCGTCTGGTGTCTGGGGATGATTCTCTATACTTAGAAGATGGTTCTGGCCTCGACTGGTGTGGTCAGCTGTTTCTCTGAGGACTTGACAATTCGATAGTTCAGGACTGGAACTTTCTACAAGTCTATCTGAGTCTCGAATAACTACTGGACTCCATTTTACATCAAGTATTATAACATCAATTAACATCAACTATTATAGCTGAACCTAACACTTAACACTATATAAATGCAGATCATTTCCTGCTATCTGTTTCACCCAGATGAGGATGGGTTCCCTGTCGAGTCTGGTTCCTCTCAAGGTTTCTTCCTATTACCGTCTCAGGGAGTTTTTCCTTGCCACTGTCGCCCTCGGGCTTGCTCGCCAGGGAATATCTGAACATTTTGATTCATACACATTCACATTCCAAACAAACTTAAATAATTCTTTTGATTGTGTAAAGCTGTTTTGAGACAATGTCAATTGTTAAAAGCGCTATACAAATAAAATTGAATTGAATTGAATTGAATTACTTTGGTCCCAGCTCTCTGCAGGTCATTCACTAGGTTCCCCCATGTGGTTCTGGGATTTTTGCTCACAGTTCTTGTGATCTTTTTGACCCCATGGGGTGAGATCTTGCATGGAGCCCCAGATCGAGGGAGATTATCAATGTCTTTCATTTTTTAATAATTGCTCCCACAGTTGATTTTTTTTTTACACCAAGCTGCTTACCTGCAGATTCAGTCTTCCCAGCCTGGTGCAGGTCTACAATTTTGTTTCTGGTGTCCTTAGACAGCTCTTTGGTCTTGGCCATAGTGGAGTTTGGAGTGTGACTGTTTGAGGTTGTGGACAGGTGTCTTCTATACTGATAACAGATGCCATTAATACAGGTAACGAGTGGAAGGCAGAGGAGCCTCTTAAAGAAGTTACAGGTCTGTGAGAGCCAGACATCTTGCTTGTTTGTAGGTGACCAAATACTTCCATAATTTGCCAATAAATTCTTTAAAAATCCTACAATGTGATTTTCTGAATTCTTTTTTCTTATTTTGTCTCTCATAGTTGAGGTATACCTACAATATGATGAAAATTACAGGCCTCTCTCATCATTTTAAGTGTGAGAACTTGCAAAATTGGTGGCTGACTAAATACTTTTTTGCCCCACTGTATAGTCTTCTGCAAAGCTGCAAAGTACCACTAGAACTAGTTTTCTGGAGTAATACATCTATTGTATGCAGGAAGCTGTTGTGTGTGTGCTGTCTTTTTACATACGTATGCTCAAGTCGAGATTTCTGAACTTTTGAGACCATAGACACATAAAAGGTTACTGGAATGGATCTTATACATTGCATACCTATATCTAAATGGTATATTTACTTGGCCACAAGGATAAATGCAGGTCATTTATTAATTATGACCAAAATATGAGAGTGGAGTTATACCTTTTTGCACAAAAATTGCAACATTAATATAACAACATGAACAATCTTGAAACAGTATTTTAACAATATTTTAACAATGATTTTTTAACAGTATCATTTGTGTTTTTTAACACTGTTCATGCACAAATGACCCACAAAATATTCTCTAACAGATGGTAATACTTTTGCTCATTTTGAAAAAAAAAAGCATCTACCAAAATAGGCATGTCATTTTGTAGTCAATCTGTTCATATATACAGTACTATGTTTTTCTCTTGCAATCACCCTGAGGTCAGTTACATTTAGTAAGGTAAGGGCGCTCGTGATTCTGTGATATCAGATAGCAGAATAAATATTTGTTGAACAATTCAGTGACTGCAAAGATTTTAATTCTATACAGTTCCAAATATGCTAACGAGTTATATTCCGAGAGCTCATTTGGAAGTACAATTTGTTATTAAATCCAATACACATTTTCTATGTACAGTTAAACTTGGATTGCGAGCATAATTTCATACAGTACCAGAAGCTTTATATCAAAGAGAATTTTCCCATAAGAAATAGTGGAAACTCAGATTATTTGTTCCACACCCCAAAAATATTCATATAAATATGATTAATACAAAATATAAAATAAAAATAAATCAAATTGGTTGGTGTGAAACAAGAGAGGAGGTGGGGGGGGGGGGGGTCTACTGTGTAGATCGACTTTTACACACACGCGCACACACTCTCACACACTAACAAAAACTAACTAAAAAAAGTCTCTGTCTCTATCTTTAACAAGGAACATCTATTATGACACTTGATTTTGCCTGGTTTTAAGGATATTGAAAATGTGACATTGCATTGTCATTAAACAGATTCATCTCCCGCACTACTACAGCATTTTAAACTTTTTTTTCCATCATGGGGGCCGTTGTTGCAGTTACTAAAGAACAGTCACAACACTTGGACACAAAAGAAAAAAAATGCTTTAAGTGTGCACACACACACACTGATCACAATGTCATAGTAAACAGTACATGACTACACGCACTAGACAGACTGAGACTGAGCATGTGAAACGATTACCTACAATCCTGCAGTGCGTGAGAGAGAGAGAAGAATCATTGGCTCAGTTGCGATCAGGTGACGCTTGGCAGACAAAGCATATATGTACTACAGTACTCATATTTCAAGACCTCACGTGTTTATCAAGTTAAAATTTTGTTTGTGTTGGTACTTGTGTTGGGTAACACTCACAGACTAAGTTACTTACAATCTAAAGTTTCACTGTACTAGGATACTAACAAAATTAGCTATACTCAGTATGAAACTAACATGTTCCATGATCTTGTATAGCTTTTTCTTTAGAATTGTGCTGTTAGTTTAACAATTCATTTTAAAAGAATGAACAATGTCTGCCATCTTTTCACCTCACTCTATTTTCTCAATTCTTTTCACTTTGGTCTCCATCAATATGGTTGGTGCTTCATCGCTACTTCTTTACTCTTGCATCTGGACACCTGAGATGCATGCTGCATGTATGTGACAATGTGAGCTAACTTCCATGATTGAACATGCACAAATGCATGTTTGAAATTTTGTAATTCAAACGTTCTTATGTAGGGGACTATATATAAAATTCAAATTTTTATGTAGTGTTGGGGCACAACATTCTTCATCTATTCAATATCATGGTTAAGTGTCAGATATCATGAAACACAGGGCCATCCATCATCAATATTGAAAAAGATTACTCTTACACTCCATTTATGTCACACACACTCGCGTCGTGACCGGCACAAGGACCGGGAAGTAGCCAGCTCGCAAAAACAGGAAGCATAAAAGGAGACAAGATGGCGTCCTACCTCACTCAGTCATTGAGTTTTGCCCATGTCGGATCAGCTCGTATCGCCTCCAAATCGTGAGTACTCACTATCTTGGGTTATCTTTCTGTCTAGAGTGTGTGTTTATAGGACGCGGGTTAAGTTTGTGTTTTCCCTTGCTCCGTTGTTGTGAGAGTCCTTAGATTAAATCGCGTGGTTATCCTGCCTTCTCGCTTGCTTCCGCGTTTGGGTTTACCATCCACGCTACACGGGCTAACCGCTAAAGCTAAGTCTTCTGGTCAACTCCGGGTTAGTTCACTGACAATTTATTTGGGTAGTGCCAGCCATTACAAACAAATAATTGCCAGCAATCAGCCTGCCTGAAAGTTCTGGCCTGAAAAGGGTCAAAGTAATAAAATGGAAAAAATGGAAAAGCTGAAAAAAATGCATGAGTGGCAATATGCATTAATTTTGCCTAATTTGAGATTCAGACTTTATTATCTGGACAGGTATTACAGTACATCAAGTAAGTAATAGAAACAAATTTTGAATGCGCGTTATGAATTTCTCAAATTTCATGAACAATAAAATAACATTCCTGAGAATGGGCAACTAAATGTTTTATGTGTTTTAATGTGTTACTCTCTATGTGTTTGTAATGTGTTACTCTATTGATATTGATAATTTAACACAATTTCATTTTAGCTCAGTTTTTTTTCACAGACTGGAGAAATTATTGGTCATATTGTTCATAGGAAAAATGTGCAACCCAAATTCATAATAATTCCTTGTATGCCTCGAGGTTTACTCAGAACAGTGGGTGTTGTAATGTTGGCCTCAGTGGCTGTAGGAGAATTGGGTGGCATATTATGGAAAAGAACTATTCCTTTATTGTTAGAGACTCTTTGTGTATCAATTCTCGCTGTGATAATGCCATGAAGGGATTCATGCCTGAGAATACCTGCCATTGCATAATGACAATATACCCAAAAGAACAAAACAGCCAAAACCTCATGCTCCTTTGTTGATACTGAAAAGTCATTTGAGTTTTAACTTTCAAGAACTAGCAGAAATCAGCAAAAGTAAACCCCTCAGCTTTCTGCTGCCTTTACCAGTTTAGTAAAAGGGAGTTTGCCTCTTTTAATTTGTTTGTGGAGTGAATGTCCTGATTCCTTTCCAATGAGATTACTGTTGCTGTTTTGCACACTTAAACATTAGATGTAATTGGCCTGTGGGGAAATAAGCTAGGAATGTATAAATGGAGGATTACTAGAGAGGTAGGAAAAATCAATTATGCTAAAACCTCTCATTAACAATAAGTGTGTGAACTTAGTTCATTTTAAAGATTGTGCTTAAAGCTAAATTCACCAACCAATGCAGTATGTCTTACCCTTAAGCATTGATTAGTCTTCAATAAATGGCTTTTTCTGTTGTAAAATCTCATGAAAAAGTCATGCTTTCCTTTTTCAGATGAATGGAAATAGGTTGGTCCAAAATGTCTTTGACTACATAAAATAGCACTTATTTAAAGTATTACAAATTGTGTCACATATTAATGAAAAGAAAGAAAGAAAAAAAAAGCGCCACTACTGAGACCAGATATTGACTAATAACAAAATAAAAACATCAAGGTCAGGGTAATGTGAGTGAACTACATCAGTTTGCGTTGCCTCTTTCTCTCTTGGTGAGTCTTGTAAAGATATGTAAAGATAAAGGATGTCAGCAGGAGCACCAGACCAGGTCTACCCAGACCAGCTACATACAGAAACAGCTGGTGCCGTCCGTCGAGTACAGAGGGGAGCAGGTGGTCCTGTCATTTCAGACTGCTCCATCATACCCTGACCTGGTCTCCACTATCGAGTCTATGCCAAGACCACATCATGCCACAAACCTGATATAAATTAGGGACATTGGAGGTGTTTTCCCCCCCCAGACCTATGCCACTGCATTAAATCCTTGGAAGATGTCTTCCAAAGGTTTTATAAACATGCAGGAGCCCAGGAGAGTTTATTCAGCTGAAACTTTCAGAATATATTTGTTTGTTGCATTTCAGGGGGAGTATGTCTGCAGTTTTATCGATAAATCTGCTCATATCTGCACGCACGTTTATCAGCCTTTTGATCAACGGCACTCAAACACTTTGCAAAAGGCAGTGTTTATTGTTTACTGTATATTTAAAGTCCATACACACACTCATCATGAAAGATTTTTTTTACCTGAAATTTACCTGAAACTCCATCTCCACCTGGCACGGTCGTTAGTAAGGGGGTTGTGATCACAACTAGGCTTGCGATTAGCTTGTTCTATGCTCAGTTCAGTTCAGTTCAAAGGCTTTATTGTCATTTCAACCATATACAGTTAGTACACAGTGAAACGAAACAACGTTCCTCCAGGGCCAAGGTGCTACATGCAACATAAATTTACAACATAAATTAATAGAAACACTAAACTAGCTAACTAAAGAGGCCTAGTTAGCTGTTAGGTTAGATAGACCTTACAAATTTGAACATAAATTTACAAAAACTAACTAGCTAAGTAAAGACTACAGGTTTTACAAACAACATAAAGTGCACGTGCAAATGTGCAAACAAGAGCAACAACAAAGTGACAGTGCAACGAACACGACATAACATAACAGAATAATATAACAGAATAACAGAATAATATGTGTTGAGGGAGTGAGAAACTGTAAACATTACTTAACACAGCAGCAAGAATTGACGAATTAGTGCAAAAAGTAGTCCAGTAATGTTTTTTGTGCAAACGAGATAAACAGTGAAGTATTTACATGTTGGTGTGTATGATAGTGTGTCTGCGCTTGTGATGATTAGTCAGTCCAGTGCCAATATTTTGAGGTAGTTGAGTTAAGCTGAGTGTGTGTGTGCGTGTGTGCGCGCGCGCGTGTGTGAGTGTGTGTGTATCAGTCCAGTCCCTTTTTTTTTAGGAGACGGATGGCTTGTGGAAAAAAACTATTGCACAGTCTGGATGTGCGTGCCCGAATGCTTCGGTACCTTTTTCCAGATGGCAGGAGTGTGAAGAGTGTGTGAGAGGGGTGTGTCCGATCAGTCACAATGCTTGTGGCTTTACGGATGCAGCGTGTGGTGTAGATGTCTTCAATAGAGGGCAGAGAGACCCGATGATCTTCTCTGCTGTCCTCACTATCCGCTGTAGGGTCTTGCGGTCCGATATTGTTTCCAAACCAGACAGTGATGCAGCTGCTCAGGATGCTCTCGATAGTTCCTCTAAAGAAGGTGGTCAGGATCTGTGGTGGAAGCTGGGCCTTCCTCATTCTTCTCAGAAAGAAGAGACGCTGTTGGGCTTTCTTGTGTAGGGACCAGCTGAGGTCCGTCTCCAGGTGAATTTGGTGCTTTCGACGATCTCCACAGAGGAGCCGTCGATGCTCAGCGGAGAATGGTCGCTTCGTGTCCTCCTAAAGTGAACAACCATCTCCTTTGTCTTGTCAACATTCAGAGACAGGTTGTTGTCTTTACACCAGTCCGTTAGCGTCTGCACTTCCTCTCTGTACGCCGACTCGTCGTTCTTGCTAATGAGACCCACCACGGTCGTGTCATCAGCGAACTTAATGATGTGATTTGAACTGTGTGTTGCACAGTTTATTATCCAGGGAGCAGACATTTGATAAGATGATGGACGGGAGAGCCGGCCGGCTAGGGTTTGTTTTTAGCCTAGCACAGACTCCCGCCCGCTTGCCGCGCTTCTGCACGCACTGCTTCCGATGTCCCCTCCTCCGGCTGCCGGCATCAGGCAATGCCGAGGCTTCGAGGCTTGGTTCGCGGAGCAAGCCGAGTTCGCGTAGCGTTTGCCCATCTTGTATGTCGTTAACCGGGTTATTTAGGTTGAAAAGTGTCTGGCTGTTGTATATACGGACACCAGTTGCGACAATATCCATACACAGGGTAAAATAAAGGCGCTACACACAACGTAGACAACGTAGCACCATTTTGGCTCCGGAGCGGCCGCTGCGTGCTACCGCCGCGCCGCCATCTTGACAAGAGCACAGCATATTAAGCTGTTTATAAAGTAGTCACTGTTTTTTTTTTCATTTTGTAATCTTTCTCATGTTTACCTTGTACTGTACAATATGTGTATATATATATATATATATATATATATATATATATATATATATATATGAAAGTTTTTTATGAATTACTGTAAATAAACTACACATGCAGTTGATTTACCAGAAGGGTAAATATAATACATTTGGAACCTGCATCTACATTTTCATGTATAGAATTTGTTTCAGCTGAAACTCATGATCAATGGTTTAGGTTAGTGTTAATTAGTTTCAGACAAATCATTAAAACTATGGCACTCTCTTGAGAGGGGATTGGAAGGTGTAATTTAAAAAAAAATTATTTATTCTGTACAAGGGCACTAACTGCACAGACCAAACTGTTATCTTCTTGTACTATTATTCATTCATTCATTCATTCATTCATTTTCTATACCGCTTAATCCTGTGTTCAGGGTCGCGGGGGACCTGGAGCCTATCCCAGGAGACTTCGGGCACTAGGCGGGTGTGACGGTCAACCCCTAGAGGGCGCCTAACGCCCGTTTTTGGTTTTTGTTTGTCGTTTGCTTTACGTTGAGTTTTGACTTCATTTCCCAGTTTGCACCTCGGTCAGGTGACGTAGAAGCTCACCTGAACCGAGGAAAGTTAATTTGTTTGTGTTTAGTTATAAATAGCCTGGCTGAACTCCAGTCAGGCGTCTAGCATTTGTTGTATTATGATTAGTTTGTGTTTGGTGTTCAACTTTTATTTATGTTAATAAAAGAATTTAATGAACCGTCAGCTCGCCTCCTCCGCATTCATGCCATGACCACGCACCAGACGCAGACATCAGAGAGTGAATCATGACAGCGGGGTACACCCTGGACAGGGTGCCAATCCATCGCAGGGCACACACACATACACACACTCACACACCCAATCACACACTACGGGCAATTTAGGAACGCCAATTAGCCTAACCTGCATATCTTTGGACTGTGGGAGGAAACCGGAGTACCCGGAGGAAACCCACCAAGCATGGGGAGAACATGCAAACTCCGTGCACACAGAGACGGGAATCGAGCCTGGCCGGGGAATCGAACCCAGACCCTGGAGGTGCAAGGCGACAGTGCTCTTGTACTATTATAAAAATTCTAAATAAACTCAGCAAAGAAAGAAACGTCCCTTTTTCAGGACTGTGTATTTCAACAATAATGTTGTAAAAATCCAAATAACTTTACAGATCTTCATTGTAAAGGGTTTAAGCAATGTTTTCCATGCATGTTCAATTAACCATAATCAATTAATTAACATGCACCTGTGGAATGGTCGTTAAGACCTTAACAGCTTACAGAAAGTAAGCATTTAAGGTCACAGTTCTAAAAATGCAGGACACTAAAGAGACTTGTCTACCGACTGAAAAACACCCAAAGAAAGATGTCCAGGGTCCCTGCTCATCTGCGTGAACGTGCATTAGGCATGCTGCAGGGAGGCATGATGTGCTATGTGCGATGTGCTGATGTGGCTAGGGCAATAAATTGCCATGTCCGCACTGTGAGACGCCTAAGACAGCGCTACAGGGAGACAGGAAGGACAGCTGATCATCCTCACAGTGGAAGACCACATGTAACAACACCTGCACAGGATGGGTACATCCGAATATCACACCTGCGTGACCGGTACAGGATGGCCACAACAACTGCCCGAGTCACACCAGGAACACACAATCCCTCCATCAGTGCTCAGACTGTCCGCAATAGGCTGAGAGAGGCTGGACTGAGGGCTTGTAGGACTGTTGTAAGGCAGGTCCTTACCAGACATCACCAGGAACAACGCCGCCTATGGGCACAAACCCACCTTCGCTGGACCAGACAGGAGTGGCAAAAAGTGCTCTTCACTGATGAGTCACGGTTTTGTCTCACCAGGGGTGATGGATTCATGTTTATCGTCGAAGGAATGAGCGTTACATCGAGGCCTGTACCCTGGAGCGGGATCGATTTGGAGGTCGGGGGTCCGTCATGGTCTGGGGCGGTATATCACATCTCCATCGGACTGAGCTTGTTGTCATTGCAGGCAATCTCAATGCCTTGCGGTACAGGGAAGACATCCTCCTCCCTCATGTGGTACCCTTTATGCATGCTCATCCGGACATGATCCTCCAGCAAGACAATGCCACCAGCCATACTGCTCGTTCTGTGCGTGAGTTTCTGCATGACAGCAATGTCAGTGTTCTGCCATGGCCAGCGAAGAGCCCGGATCTCAATCCCATTAAGCACGTCTGGGACCTGTTGGATCGCAGGGTGAGGGCTAGGGCCATTCCCCCCAGAAATGTCCAGGAACTTGCAGGTGCCTTGGTGGAAGAGTGGGGTAACATCTCACAGCAAGAACTGACAAATCTGGTCCAGTCCATGAGGAGGAGATGCACTGCAGTACTTCAAGCAGCTGGTGGCCACACCAGATACTGACTGGTACTTTTGATTTTGAGCCTCCCTTCATTCAGGGACACATTGTGAAACATTTTTAGTTTATGTCTTATGGTGTTGACTCTTTTAGAGTTCATACAAATATTTACACATTAAGTTTACCGAAAGTAAAAACAGTTGAAAATCAAAGGACGTTTCTTTTTTTATTGAGTTTATAAACAAACAGTTATACTGTAAAACAATACAGTTTTTTTTCTCAGAGGTAAATGGAAAAGTGAAGTTGTTCAGCTGTTTAGTGTCACTATGCAGATGTTACACCCCGTGTAGTTACCGAAATCTTTGATTTAGTTCTCATTGAGTGGCCACACATCACTTCCACATTTCCGAATAGGCACGTGGTCCGTTGCCTAGCAACACCGAACGAAACGAGGCATAATCGTGGTGTTTGCTTCGGTTACGACATAACATAGTTTATTATCTGCTGTGGTACATCTAATTTATTCAAACACAATAATAAATCTTTACATCCTCAGGAGGGGTCATAGATCTGCTCCATAAAGCATAGATCTGCTCCATCTAAAGCACTGTCACGCAAAAAAAAAAAAAAACATCCAACAGTTCAGAAGCTTCAAATAGAATGAACGAACTAATGAATATTCTCAAACCGTTATAAAATTAAGTAGTACTGTATATATATATATATATATATATATATATATATATATATATATATATACACTGTATGTACAGTATATATATATATATATATATATATATGTATGTACAGTGTATATATATATATATATATATATATATATATATATATATATATATATATATATATATACCCCTCCTTGAACCACCACCTTATCGTGGTGGAGGGGTTTGCGTGTCCCAATGATCCGGGGAGCTATGTTGTCGGGGGCTTCATGCCCCCGGCAGCGTCACCCATGGCAATCTGGTCCTAGGTGAGGGAACAGACAAAGAGTGGTTCAAAAGACCTCTCATGACGAGTACAACCATTGGAAAACGTTTTCCCTCGCCCGGGCCTCACTCTGGAGCCAGGCCTGGAGGTGGGGCCCGATGGCGAGCGCCTGGTGGTCGGGCCTGCACCCATGGAGCCCAGCCGGGCACAGCCCGAAGAGGCAACGTGGGTCCCCCTTCCCATGGGCTCACCACCTGTAGGAGGGGCCAAAGAGGTCGGATGCAGTGTGAGCTGGGCGGTGGCAGAGGAAAGGGGCCTTGGCGGTCTGATCCTCGGCTGCAGAAGCTGGCTCTAGGGACGTGGAATGTCACTTCTCTGGCGGGGAAGGAGCCTGAGCTAGTGTGTGAGGTTGAGAAGTTCCGGCTAGATATAGTTGGACTCACCTCGACGCACAGCTTGGACTCTGGAACCAGTCTCCTTGAGAGGGGCTGGACTCTCTTCTACTCTGGAGTTGCCACCGGCGAGAGGCGACGAGCAGGTGTGGGCATACTTATTGCCCCCCGGCTCGGGGCCTGTACATTGGGGTTCACCGCAGTGGACGAGAGGGTGGCCTCCCTCCGCCTTCGGGTGGGGGGACGGATCCTTACTGTTGTTTGCGCTTATGCGCCGAACAGCAGTTTGGAGTACCCGCCCTTTTTGGGGTCTCTGGAGGGGGCCCTAGACAGCGTCCCTCCTGGGGACTCCATCTTTCTGTTGGGAGACTTCAATGCTCACGTGGGCAATGACAGTGAGACCTGGAAGGGCGTGATTGGGATGAACGGCCCCCCCGATCTGAACCAGAGCGGTGTTTTGTTATTGGACTTCTGTGCTCGTCACGGATTGTCCATAACGAACACCATGTTCAGGCATAAGGGTGTCCATATGTGCACCTGGCACCAGGACACCCTAGGCCGTAGTTCGATGATCGACTTTGTGGTCGTATCGTCGGACTTGCGGCCACATGTCTTGGACACTCGGGTGAAGAGAGGGGCGGAGCTGTCAACTGATCACCACCTGGTGGTGAGTTGGCTTCGTTGGCGGGGTGGGATGCCGGTCAGGCCTGGTAGACCCAAACGTATTGTGAGGGTCTGCTGGGAACGCCTGGCAGAGTCCCCTGTCAGGATGAGCTTCAACTCCCACCTCCGGCAAAGCTTCAAACACGTCCTGGGGGAGGTGGGGGACATTGAGTCCGAATGGACTATGTTCCGCGCCTCCATTGTCGAGGCGGCCGACCGGAGCTGTGGCCGTAAGGTGGTCGGTGCCTGTCGCGGTGGCAACCCAAGAACCCGTTGGTGGACACTGGCGGTGAGGGATGCCATCAAGCTGAAGAAGGAGTCTTACCGGGCCTTTTTGGCTGGTGGCACTCCGGAGGCAGCTGATAGGTACTGGCATGCCAAGCGGAATGCAGCTTCGGTGGTCGCTGTGGCAAAAACCCGGGCATGGGAGGAGTTTGGGGAGGCCATGGAGAATGACTTCCAGACGGCTTCGAAGAAATTCTGGTCCACCATCCGGCGTCTCAGGAGGGGAAAACAGTGCACGGTCAACACAGTGTATAGTGGGGATGGTGCGCTGCTGACCTCGACTAGGGACGTTGTGGGTTGGTGGGGGGAGTACTTCGAAGACCTCCTTAATTCCACCAACATGCCTTCCGATGAGGAAGCAGAGTCTGGGGACATAGAGGTGGACTCTTCCATCTCTGTGGCCGAGGTCGCCGAGGTGATCAAAAAGATCCGTGGTGGTGGGGCCCCGGGGGTGGATGAGATCCGCCCGGAGTTCCTCAAGGCTCTGGATGTTGTAGGGCTGTCATGGTTGACACGTCTCTGCAACATTGCATGGACATCGGGGACAGTGCCTCTGGACTGGCAAACTGGGGTGGTGGTCCCCCTCTTCAAGAAGGGGGACCAGAGAGTGTATTCCAACTACAGAGGGATCACACTCCTCAGCCTCCCCGGGAAAGTCTATTCAGGGGTCCTGGAAAGGAGGGTCCGTCGGATAGTCGAACCTCGGATTCAGGAGGAGCAGTGTGGTTTTCGTCCAGGTCGCGGAACAGTGGACCAGCTCTACACCCTTAGCAGGGTCCTGGAGGGGGCATGGGAGTTTGCCCAACCAGTCTACATGTGCTTTGTGGACTTGGAGAAGGCATTCGACCGTGTCCCTCGGGGAGTCCTGTGGGGGGTACTCCGGGAGTATGGGATATCGGATTCCCTGGTAAGGGCTGTCCGGTCCCTGTACGACCGGTGTCGGAGCTTGGTCCGCATTGCCGGTAGTAAGTCGGACCTGTTTCCGGTGAGAGTAGGACTCCGACAGGGCTGCCCTTTGTCACCGATCCTGTTCATAATTTTTATGGACAGGATTTCTAGGCGCAGCCAGGTCGTTGAGGGGGTACAGTTTGGTGGGCTCAGGATTGGGTCACTGCTTTTTGCAGATGACGTTGTTCTGTTGGCCTCATCATCCTGCGACCTACAGCTCTCACTGGATCGGTTCGCAGCCGAGTGTGAAGCGGCTGGGATGAGAATCAGCACCTCCAAATCTGAGGCCATGGTCCTCGGTCAGAAAAGGGTGGAGTGCCCTCTCAGGGTTGGGAGTGAGATCCTGCCCCAAGTGGAGGAGTTTAAGTATCTCGGGGTCTTGTTCACGAGTGAGGGTAAAATGGAACGGGAGATCGACAGGCGGATCGGGGCAGCGTCTGCAGTGATGCGGGCTCTGTATCGGTCCGCCGTGGTGAAGAAGGAGCTGAGCCAAAAGGCAAAGTTCTCAATTTACCGGTCGATCTACGTTCCTACCCTCACCTATGGTCATGAGCTGTGGGTAGTGACCGAAAGAACAAGATCGCGAATACAAGCGGCCGAAATGAGTTTCCTCCGCAGGGTGTCTGGGCTCTCCCTTAGAGATAGGGTGAGAAGCTCAGTCATCCGGGAGGGGCTCAGAGTAGAGCCGCTGCTCCTCCGCATCGAGAGGAGCCAGATGAGGTGGCTTGGGCATCTATTTAGGATGCCCCCTGGACGCCTCCCTTGTGAGGTGTTCCGGACACGCCCCACCGGAAAGAGACCCCGGGGAAGACCCAGGACACGCCCCACCGGAAAGAGACCCCGGGGAAGACCCAGGACACGCTGGAGGGACTATGTCTCTCGGCTGGCCTGGGAACGCCTTGGGATCCCCCCGGAAGAGCTGGAAGAAGTGGCCAGGGAGAGGGAAGTCTGGGCATCCCTGCTGAAGCTGCTGCCCCCGCGACCCGACCTCGGATAAGCGGAAGAAAATGGATGGATGGATGGATGTGTGTATATATATATATATATATATATATATATATATATATATATATATATATATATATATACAGTGGTGTGAAAAACTATTCGCCCCCCTCCTGATTTCTTATTCTTTTGCATGTTTGTCACACAAAATGTTTCTGATCATCAAACACATTTAACTATTAGTCAAAGATAACACAAGTAAACACAAAATGCAGTTTTTAAATGAGGGGTTTTATTATTTAGGGAGAAAAGAAATCCAAACCTACATGGCCCTGTGTGAAAAAGTAATTGCCCCCTGAACCTAATAACTGGTTGGGCCACCCTTAGCAGCAATAACTGCAATCAAGCATTTGCGATAACTTGCAGTGAGTCTTTTACACCGCTCTGGAGGAATTTTGGCCCACTCATCTTTGCAGATTTGTTGTAATTCAGCTTTATTTGAGGGTTTTCTAGCATGAACCACCTTTTTAAGGTCATGCCACAACATCTCAATAGGATTCAGGTCAGGACTTTGACTAGGCCACTCCAAAGTCTTCATTTTGTTTTTCTTCAGCCATTCAGAGGTGGATTTGCTGGTGTGTTTTGGGTCATTGTCCTGCTGCAGCACCCAAGATCTCTTCAGCTTGAGTTGACGAACAGATGGCTGGACATTCTCCTTCAGGATTTTTTGGTAGACAGTAGAATTCATGGTTCCATCTATCACAGCAAGCCTTCCAGGTCCTGAAGCAGCAAAACAACCCCAGACCATCACACTACCACCACCATATTTTACTGTTGCTATGATGTTCTTTTTCTGAAATGCTGTGTTACTTTTACGCCAGATGTAACGGGACACGCACCTTCCAAAAAGTTCAACTTTTGTCTCGTCGGTCCACAAGGTATTTTCCCAAAAGTCTTGGCAATCATTGAGATGTTTTTTAGCAAAATTGAGACGAGCCTTAATGTCCTTTTTGCTTAAAAGTGGTTTGTGCCTTGGAAATCTCCCATGCAGGCCGTTTTTGCCCAGTCTCTTTCTTATTGTGGAGTCGTGAACACTGACCTTAATTGAGGCAAGTGAGGCCTGCAGTTCTTTAGATGTTGTCCTGGGGTCTTTTGTGGCCTCTCGGATGAGTTGTCTCTGCGCTCTTGGGGTAATTTCGGTCGGCCGGCCGCTCCTGGGAAGGTTCACCACTGTTCCATGTTTTTGCCATTTGTGGATAATGGCTCTCACTGTGGCTCGCTGGAGTCCCAAAGCTTTAGAAATGGCTTTATAACCTTTACCAGACTGATAGATCTCAATTACTTTTGTTCTCATTTGTTCCTGAATTTCTTTGGATCTTGGCATGATGTCTAGCTTTTGAGGTGCTTTTGGTCTACTTCTCTGTGTCAGGTAGCTCCTATTTAAGTGATTTCTTGATTGAAACAGGTGTGGCAGTAATCAGGCCTGGGGGTGACTACAGAAATTGAACTCAGGTGTGATAAACCACAGTTAAGTTATTTTTTAACAAGGGGGGCAATCACTTTTTCACACAGGGCCATGTAGATTTGGAGTGTTTTTTCTCCCTTAATAACGTAACCCTTCATTTAAAAACTGCATTTTGTGTTCAATTATGTTATCTTTGACTAATAGTTAATGGTTTTTGATGAGCAGAAACATTTAAGTGTGACAAACATGCAAAAGAATAAGAAATTAGGAAGGGGGCAAATAGTTTTTCACACCACTGTATATAGTGAAAAAGATACGTTTATTTTAAATTATCTTTAAAATAATTAAATATACCATGTGAAAATTTTCAAGCCTTTTTTGTTTTAATTTTGATGATTACTGCTTATAGCTCATGAAGTTCAAAGAGCCAGTGTAAGTGCCATATCGCACTTGTTATGAATTTGTTGTTGTGTTTATTTTATTTTATTTTACTTGCTGTTATTTCATTTATTCTACCTTGTTCTATTCATTAGTAAAGCATTAAGCATTAAGTTTGTTACATAAGCCATAAGCTTTATAGATTTCTTAGTTATGCATCATAAGTTGATAATCGTAGGTTGGTCTGTGATGTCATTCTACTATTACATGCATTTGTGTGACTGTCATATGCTAGAAAGCTCAGTATAGATTTGGAAGGCTACGGAAACACAAGCTTTAGACCGTCAGCTAGTGAGAGCTCCCGGTAAGCTAGAAATGTAAAATACAGCAACGAGGTTGTTGTAACCGTAAGCTAACGTAAGCTGGGAAAGTAAGAAACAACAAGAGTGTTGTTAGATACCCAAGCCAAGATTGTAATCTACAAGATACAGCAAACAGGTTGTTGTAAAACTCAGAGATTTGCAAGATGCAGCAACTGGTGTCTGTAATAACGGTGGATTTACTCAAGACGACTGTATGAAGTGTTGATTCTTTGATGCTGACAAATAAACGACAAAAGACAAAGAGATCGGACTTCTGTCATGTGAGTGAAACTTTAAGACATTAGCTACGCGTCAAAACTAGTGAAATAAGCCAACCGCATCTACAAAAAGTCTAAAGCTTTTCCGCTGTTTGAACGAAAACAAGTGAACACTGAAAGGGAAAGTGAAAGAGAATAGCCGTCGAACTTCGCCATGCCGAACAACGAGCCAAACGCTCCCAGCACTTGGCTGGGGAGCCTAACAGCGCTCCACGAGATGAACAGAAAGAACCTCAACGAGGCGCTGGATGCAAGAAAAGGCAAGCGAATTCGACTGAATGTAACGTCTACTGCATTAAAGACACCCATGAACTATGCACGTAAGTTAGACATCCTTGAAACTGAGTACAAACCCAAATACGGGAAGCTGAGAGAGGTCTTTATGAGAAGTAACGTTGATGTGCTTGTGTACAATCATAAAGACGAACACAGACGCGATCAGGTCGCTTGCGGCGCACCTGAGGCTCAAGGCCGCACAGAATTCATAGCTAAGGTGGGTTGCTGGAAAGCGGACACCAAGGACACTAAGAGCCACTCTGTGACGTCGCAAATACGCGAAGATGTCTCGCCGGGCAACAGCGTGTCACTGATAACGGCACCATCCAGAAGGTCCGTAACTTCTACATCATCCTCAGCCCGAATAAAGAGCCAAGCGGAAGCCAACAGAGCAGCCTTGTTGATTAAAGTAGCAGCCTTAGCAGAACGGCGGGCGTTAGAACAGAAGGAAGCACAATTAAAGGCAAAAGAAGCAGAACTGCAGGCTGATAAAGAAAGGTTGGAATTAAAAACTGCACTCGCAATTGTCGACGCTGAATTACAGGTTTATCAGGGTTGTAAAAAACGACAGCCTGCATCAAAGAGCGGAGTCATCGACCCGAGCTGCATGCGCTCGAGCAGCCCGCCTTGGACGGGCCACAAACCTGAATATGACAGCCGCCGAAAGCCGGTAAGAGAGAGCACCTTCAACGAACCAAGTGGCGCACGCGCTCCCAAACTGGAATACAACGAACTTTACGAGAGCAGCGCGTCGATAGAAGACCTCGGACTGCCATCACGTCTCAAGACAGCCCATCCAAGTGTACCAGTAAGTTTTGAACCAAAATTGAAAAGTACTTTAAATGAAGGGTCTACCCAAGACAATAAATACACCCGCCATGACATTTATACTTTAGAATCACAGAGCTTGATGTAACAGCAGGCTGACATCACAGCAATGCTCATGAAATGCCAACGGCAATCCTTTTCACCTCAGCGCAATGTGCCTGTGTTTCATGGTGACCCTCTTGAGTTTACGTCCTTCATGAAAGCATTTAAACATGTTATTGTTGACAAAACCGATAGTGATGCTGATAAGCTGTTTTATCTTGAGCAGTTCACTAAGGGAGAGGCTAGAGACCTCGTTATGAGCTGTCAGCTTATGCCAGATCAGTGTGGTTATGCAGAGGCAATGAGACTGTTGCAGGATAGATTTGGAAATAAACGTCAAGATCGCAAACACGACAGCCGATCGCCCAAGAGCAAGAGCGCACTCATTGAATCGAGCAGCGCGCGTTCGAGCAGCGCGTGCCTGAGCAGCGCGCACTATCACCTCTCCAACTCAACATGCAACAGCCGAGCACAGCCTGCGAACGAGAGCGCAATCACTGAATCGAGCAACGCGCACCTGAGCAGCGCGCACACTACGGACCTGGACGCCGCAATCAGCGACGGAAAACCCTGTTACACATCCCTTCAAGGACCCAAGCAAACAGGCCAAGGAAAACCCAGGGTCAGCGTCGCAACCGAAGACAGACAGGTTGGTAAAATTCACAAAGACTTGATTACAATGAAGAGTGCCGGTACATCACCTGTCAGCGCCTTCACTAAACCGTGCGCACATTGCAAAGGGGAGCATATCTTAGACGATTGCTTCCAATTTAATGATAAGACACACAAAGACAAAGTAGAATTCTTAAAAAGAAACGGATTCTGTTTCGGATGTTTAAGAAAGGGTCATTTGTGGAAAGACTGTACCAGAAAAATTGTATGTTCATTGTGTTCAAAGCCACATCCGCGCATGTTACACAGCGCAGTGCAAGACACGGCGCAGCCAGTTACACGCGCTGACGAGAACGAAACCGAAAGTGACACAAAAAATACACCACCGGCAGAGAGTCACGAATCAAATGCGCTCACTGGGGCTGGAGGTAATTGCATCCTCCCCATTGTGCCCGTTAAAATAAAGTCCAAGAAAAAGGACACAGTAGAAGCCATGTATTATCACGTGAAAGTCCCCGAGAAGGACACTGATCTGCTGCGCTTCCTATGGTGGCCGAATGGAGATGTGAACCAAGACTTAGTTGAAAATAAAATGGTAGTTCATCTGTTCGGTGCAAAATTGTTGCCTAGTGGTGCTAACTTCGCCCTCAGAAAGACAGCAGAAGAAAACTGCAACAATGCATCTGCTGTGGCAGTTAACACAGTGCTTAAAAACTTTCATGTAGACGACTGCCTGAAATCTGTTTCGAGTCATGACCAAGCAGTCGCCCTATACAATGATCTCACAAGTCTCTGTACAAGCGGAGGGTCTAACCTCACTAAATGGGCAAGCAATAGCCGTGCCCTACCCACTGTGATTCCCGAGAGTGAAAGGATCAAAGACATGAGAGACTTAGACTTGAGTAAAGATGCACTGCCCATTGAGAGAGCTCTGGGGGTGCTGTGGTGCATTAACTCAGACATGTTCACGTTTAAGATTAGTTTAAAGGAACGACCTGTGACAAGAAGAGGAATTCTGTCAATCACTAGCTCAACATACGACCCGTTAGGCTTTCTCCCACCTGCCGTACTGCCAGCTACAATCCCAATGCAACAGTTATGTAAAGAAAAACTAGCCTGGGATGATGACATTCCCGAGCAGTTTGCTAAAGCATGGAAAACCTGGCTGCAAGAGCTGCACAGACTGTCCGAGTTCAGCATAACAAGGTCCATAAAACCAGCCGACTTTGGAGTTACAGCTACAGCACAACTCCATCACTTTTCGGATGCAAGTGAAATGGGATACGGAGCTGTCTCATACCTCAGGTTAGTAAACGCTGATGGACTTACACATTGTGCATTCATGATGGGGAACTCCCGTGTAGCACCCCTGAAACAAACCACCATTCCACGAATGGAGCTGACTGCGGCAGTGGTCGCTGTAAAAAATGACAAAATGTTGAAAGAACAGCTAGAATTGAAATTGCTGGACTCTATGTTCTGGACTGACAGTACAACTGTTTTGAGATACATTGATAACGAAACACTTCGTTTTAAAACCTTTGTGGCCAACAGAAGCGCCATTGTAAGAGAGTCAACCAAGGCACAGCAATGGAGGTACGTTAATACCTCACAAAACCCAGCTGACTCCGCCTCCAAGGGGGTATCTTGTGAAAAATGTCAACTGGATCCCTGGTCCCTCCCTCCTCAAAGAAGCAGAGTGCAAATGGCCTGAAAATATTCATGACACATCAATAAAAGAGAATTTTGATGAAAATGCTGATGAAGTTAAGCTCTCAGCTTTAGTGAATACTGTGAGCATTACAAAATACACAGACACAGGCGCAGTGAGTAAACTGATTAATCATCACTCTGACTGGCACAAGTTAAAAAGATCCGCTGCCTGGATCCTTCGCACCAGAGACATGCTGAAACAAAAAACAGAAAGGGTTAAAACACAAGTAGATGACCCAAAGACAGAAAATCACAAGTCTCTAAAAGCGCAAGACCTAACAAGAGCAGAAAATGACATCATTAAGTTCACTCAAAGACAAAATTTTAAGGAAGAACTTCTCACGTTGCAAAAGGGTAAAGCAGCAGCAGAATTCAAACAGGGAATTCGCACTCAGCAAAAACGAAAGGCATCTGTGAAAAGAAACAGCTGCTCGCCTAAAATGGAACCTCTGACACCAAACCACCTGCTGCTGCTGAAAAAACAGCCAAACCTGCCACCTGGATTTGTCATCTATGCACGTCGCAGGGAGAAGCAGATCCAGCATCGATCAGACCTGCTCTGGAAGCGATGGGTACGTGAATACTTGCCCTTGCTCCAGGGGCGGCAAAAGTGGTTTCAAAACAAAAAAAACCTTTCGATTGGAGACATAGTTTTAATAACTGATGAGTCATCTCCAAGAAATTCATGGGTCATGAGAAGAATCACGAAAGTGTTCCCCGACAAAGGGGGACTGGTGAAACTTGTGTTAGTTAAAACCAAGACCAACACTCTGGAAAGACCCGTCGACAAGCTGTGCCTCATATGTGAAATGGTCTGTTAAATGTGTGGTAATATGTTGTGAGATTTGATATGCAAATATAAACACCTGAGATAAATATTACACACTTAAAAGATTTAAAACGTTTTAGAAGGTTAAGAATGTTTGATTTCATAGCTTTATCAAAAAAAAAAAAAAAACAACACAAAATTGTAATTGTCAGTCTCCATGCCTGTCAATTAGGGGCTGGAATGTAAGTGCCATATCGCACTTGTTATGAATTTGTTGTTGTGTTTATTTTATTTTATTTTACTTGCTGTTATTTCATTTATTCTACCTTATTCTCATTAGTAAAGCATTAAGCATTAAGTTTGTTACATAAGCCATAAGCTTTATAGATTTCTTAGTTATGCATCATAAGTTGATAATCGTAGGTTGGTCTGTGATGTCATTCTACTATTACATGCATTTGTGTGACTGTCATATGCTAGAAAGCTCAGTATAGATTTGGAAGGCTACGGAAACACAAGCTTTAGACCGTCAGCTAGTGAGAGCTCCCGGTAAGCTAGAAATGTAAAATACAGCAACGAGGTTGTTGTAACCGTAAGCTAACGTAAGCTGGGAAAGTAAGAAACAACAAGAGTGTTGTTAGATACCCAAGCCAAGATTGTAATCTACAAGATACAGCAAACAGGTTGTTGTAAAACTCAGAGATTTGCAAGATGCAGCAACTGGTGTCTGTAATAACGGTGGATTTACTCAAGACGACTGTATGAAGTGTTGATTCTTTGATGCTGACAAATAAACGACAAAAGACAAAGAGATCGGACTTCTGTCATGTGAGTGAAACTTTAAGACATTAGCTACGCGTCAAAACTAGTGAAATAAGCCAACCGCATCTACAGCCAGGATCTCAAAATATTATATTTCATTTTGTACAAATTACTATTCGTACAGTATAAATACCATGTTTTTCTCAGTCTAGTTCAGTACGTACATGAAGAGGACTGCTGAATTGACAGTTGTCCAGAAGTTGATCAATTTATAATCAACACCCACCACAAGGTGAGTAAGATTTTTGGCTTTATTTTTTGTTAAATAAATAATGGTACAGTGAAAAAAGATATAGTATACTGAATGTTGTTCATCTGAGGTTGTATTTGTCTAATACTGAGACCTGCTGCGATCCAGTGTTTTTTGTTGTTGTTCTTTTTACACAAGAAAAATCTAGAATTAAAGGAGGGTGGCACATGACTGTATATGAAAATCACTTGTTGAATATTTACACAAATGCAGATTTGATGAATGAAGGAATTGCACCTACTCACTTTAAATTATTTAAATCAATAAAAAAAACTGGCTCAGGTTAGATTGAAGGAATTAGGTTAATTTAGATTGACAATATTTAGTATGATCTGCGATGGATTGGCACCCTGTCCAGGGTGTACCCCGCCTAGTGCCCGAAGTCTCCTGGGATAGGCTCCAGGTCCCCCGCGACCCTGAACACAGGATTAAGCGGTATAGAAAATGAATGAATGAATATTTAGTATGATGTATAACCTCAATTATTTTAAGTTGATGGGAGATTATATTTTTCAGTGTACTGTAGGATTACAAATTTATAAAATGTTAAATCTAGCTTCCAACATAATAGTATATAAACTGAACAAGTTATGTACATTGGGTTTTACATTTTAAGGTAAAGATGGTGACATTCTAAGAAGATCCAAGTCTGGTAGCCTAGGTGTCAGAGACATTAACCTTTTATCTTTATGTACTTCCTGACCACTGGGTAGGGTCCCAAAGTCAATGTTAATGCTAATCTCAAGGCCAGGCTGTGCCTTTTTCTCTATGATAATGTGAAGGTTTGGGTGATACTGTCAGGCTGATTAGATTAGCACCTATGCATTTGAAAGCCACTGCTGGGGAACTTCCATTACCAGGCAGACTCCTGTACTACACTGTGCTTTGTTTAGATTGTCTCCACCTCTTTGTATCCCTCCCTCTTGTAAAGTATAACTCTCCAGAGCTGAGTTTTTAGTCAAGACTTGGATGACTACAGCGGCGCTCGGCGAGTTCTCTATAAAGAGTAAGTTCTGCTTGAATGATATCCCAACATCTCCTTGTCTCTGAAAAAGTTCCCAACAGTACGTATAACATGTTCGGGCATCTGAGTGGCGCAGTGGTAAACTGCTCGCCCTATCATCCGGAGAAGGGTTGGGGGTAGGGCTAGCAACCTGCCCCGTAAAAACCCAACCATTTGTTGTACGGAAACAACAAACAATTCTCTCTTCAATGGAGGACACACATTGCCTTATGCACCGATCGGTGCTGGAGGCCTTAAGGATAAGGATAACATGTTCACGATTATGCACTAGGTTTACCTTGTAGACATTTTTTGTGAATTGTGAAAACAAAGTCTTTTTTTATTTCAGTGATGGGCAAGTGACCAGTGTACATTTTGATACACAAAGAGTGATACATACAGAGTGTGCATGAAGTTTGCATGTTCTTGGTTGGTTTCCTCCAGTTGTTCCTCCAGTTTTTCATCCCATTGTTCAACGACATGCAGATTAGGTTAGCTGGCATTTCCAATTTGCTTTTAGTGTGTGAATGACTACGTTGAATTTACATCCCATCTAAAGTGTACTCTGTCTCATCCCTGGGTCTCCTGGGATAGGCTCATGGCAACCACGACCCTGTATACAGGATATACTGTAGCGGTATAGATGATTAGTGAGTGAGAAATGAGGGCAAAAGTAAGATGTAGTTAACATTTTGTCATTTCGTATAGGTTTGTGACCTTGTTTATTGAGCTTATTAAGGGTGCTTTCACACCTACAGCATTTGGTGCGCACCAAACTTGTTTGGTCCCTTGGTTCAGTTCGTTTGCGTTGATGTGAATGCAGTCTTGGTACTTTGGTGTGCACCAAATCAATCGATCCGAGACCTGCCTGAAGGGGTGGTCTCAGACCGCTTTATCCGCTCTACTTTGGTGCAGTTCGTCTGGTGTGAAAGCAATCAAACCAAATCTGATGAAATGGTATAGTTTAATACACTTTGGGTATAAGATACGGGGTTGCGGGTGAAATTATTTTCCCTTCCTGATGACTCGATTAAATTTTTCAAGCTCGACTCGCGATGAAATCAAACCGCGGAGAAACGTGGAGTGCCGAAGAAATTAAGTGCCTCTATGTATTCACATTAAAGATGAAAAAATGTGTGGCTGGGCTGTTTCGATCGGCCAACGGATTACCTGATGGATCTGCAGGAAGATCGCCGGCTAATAACAAAGTGATCATTCAGGAGGAGGGCACGTCTCTCCCTGAAGTGGCGCACAATGCAATAAACCAGGAAGCTGGTTTGGAGTCGTAGCTGCGAATCGTGTTCGAAAATAATGATTTGCACGTACAATGTAGTGCGCGAGGATCAGCCCCATGAGCGCAAAGCAAAGCTGTTCCTCCATGATTATTGAAAGTGGCGCGATTTTCTGAAAATAGTCTGTTTCTGGTGCCGATGGGCTTCGCGGTCTATTTTGGTTCGTTTAGAACTCTGCATATGTGAAAGCAAACCGTACCCACGTCTGTTTACTACATTGTAACATTTTTCTGACTGGTGCGGACTAAAGCAATCAAACTATAGGTGTGAAAGCACCCTAAGTCTTATTTTGATAATGTGCATGAATGCACTTGGATGTGAATTAAATTAGAGTAGAATTTGTCTTAGCTATTAACTGATAGTGCATGCCTGTTCTACATATTGCTAAGTGGCTTGCTACTTCTCAGTAATAAGATGCAGTAAACAATAAGTTATCAAATTTTACCATTCATCCAGAGAAATTTTTATCTTGAGAGAATCTCAGACATTGTCCCACTTTGGTAGTAGCTTGTGAGACGGTCTGGAGTGTACTTGCTTGAACTATGCTAGAGGTTAAATAACAATAGTATTAAATCCTTTTAGTGAGTTTCATAAGGGCTTCAGACAAAATGCATTTTTTCCTATTATTATTATAGGTACATTTGCTAGGGAAAAAATACTAGGGAAAAATATTCTAGCTTTCAGACACAACACAGCCACTATGTAATCTTCAGCAGTTCTGTAAAATTACCTCAGATTTTGTAATTTTCACATGGACTTTAGACTTTGATGCACTTACTCAGTTCAAATTACACTTGAGCCACTTTGAGTCAGATCATCAGGCCTTAAAATCTTAAATGGCTAAAAGCTTTATAAATCTGTGGAACAGTGTAAGGCTACATCATCTATTATGTTACTCTGTTTTGTATTAGGAAATTCTGAAGAGCATGGATGAGCTACATGGATGAGTCACCCTCTCTTAGTAGACTATCATTTTTCATAGCTGTTACAAGGGACTGGGTTTACAGTTTGGGGCAACTGAGAGATGGGGGAGGACTGTTTAGCTTGAGTTCAGGCGAATAACAGTGATCATTTTTGACAGGATCATAAGTGACCAAGCACCTTTCATTTGTTATTGGTCACCTCGCTCTGTTCTTCCCAAGAGGGACACACTGTCCTCTTTTGAACATTTCCACCATACTATTAGACGGCAAAAGGGAAAGACATGTTGACAGAGGGTCAGTTTCTTAAAAGCATACTGACTCTACAATTATTTAATGTGTTGTGCGATTTTCTCTCCCTTTTCACTCCTAAAATTACAGGCTGCTTGGAAAGCCAATGCTTGTCATGAAGACCACAGACATACTTCACCAAAAAAGTAAAAAATAAAAATGTCTAAGGCCTTGTTCACACGGGCATTAAAATCGACCGTTTTTCTGCCATTCGTAGTGTCCGGTGACCGCGGATGAAGCGCTGAGAGTTTTCTACACATAGGAGTCAATGACAGTGTTCACACGGCCTTTGGTGACATGCGTTTGTCCGGCTGCGCGTTTATACGGTGTTAAAAAAACGCTGCATGCAGCTTTTTCTTGGCGTTCAAATCCCAACGGACGCAAGGAAACCGCGTCTAGTTCGTTTTCTACGTCTAGTTCGTTTTCTAACCTGTGGGGGCAGTGTGTCGGGAACTGGATATGAAAGCCCTTGTCATTTTATTTGAGGTGCCTCCTTTTAATATGGACCATTTTGCTATATTAGACATTAATCTTATTGTTTTAAAAATTATAATTAAATTATTATATTTTATATAATATATAAAAATATATATATTTTTTCCTGACACACTGCCCCCACAGGTTAAACATACAAACTACAATTTGGGCTGTAGGCTGTCGTTAGACAGAGACAAACGAACGCCAGTGTAGAAGTCAATCGAGCGGCACTACAAAACACAACATAAACGTATAGGACATTCAGAGCTCGTTCGTTTATCCAAAAATTTTACGCCCGTGTGAACAAGGCCTAATTCACACATTTTCCCTCATTGCCCAACACTAAAGTATGATGGACAAAAGTAGTTTAGTTTTTCTTTGCAAACAGTTTGGCATCGCCCAAGCATCAGATCATTTAGGCTCTGAGTCATCAACCATGTTGACATTAATGCACCTACAGTACAGTTGCCACTTAGACCTTTAATGCAGATGTGAACTGATGTTGATAATATAGTTGCAACTTGATTTTATGCAGTGGGTATCACACCCTTTTAAAAGATTTACATTTTGTTGCATTACAGCCTAAAATGAAGACACACAGTTTTTGTATTTATTCAGTGCAACTTTTAACATCCAAGTGAAAGATAGTGAAACATCAACATATCAGAAAAAAATAAACTGTATCACTAATATAGAAAAGGATAATCCCTGTACCTAAAAATTATTGTAACCTCAATCAGGTGAAGCTACGGTAATCACCTTCTCAATGGCAGACTAACATTTGCATGTCTAGCCTTTGCAATATTTGCCCACTCGTTTGCAGATTTTCAATGGGGTTTAAGTCTAGGCTTTGACTATAGTATACGCCATGCAAGCACAATCACCTCTTTATCCTTTAACCACTGTGTGGTCAGTTTGGCTGTGCTCTTTGGGTTATTGTCATGTTGGAAGGTAAACCTAGTTCCCATTGACAACTTTCTGGCAAAAGGCAGCAGATTTTCTTCAAATATTTGACGATATTTTGCCCCATAAATTTTCTTTCTTTCCTGGCAAGTGCTCCAGTCACTGTTGTAGAGAAACACCCTGTATACTGTGAACTTGAACTGCAACCTTGGTCAACAGCAGTGGTATAAGAATTTCACTTCACATCATACTGTGTATGACTGTGTATGTGGTGAATAAAATTTTAATTTGTAACAGGATATTATTACTGTATTGTACCTTAATGCTTTAATGTAGGTATGCTGTTATTTGGATGGTGAGCTGTATTGGATTTCCGTAAGACATATCATTTGTTGTTGTGTGCAAATAATAAAATTTTTGGACCTGCGTTTTTGCATAGCTCAGTCGTGACTTCATGTGGACTTGAGGAGTGGTCTTTTTCTTGCAACCCTCCAGTATTTGTGATTTTCTTGTCACATGCACACTATGACCACTATGTCATAAATTCATTTAGTCATCTAGTTTGGAGCGACATCTTGATCCAGGAAGGGTCTGGCGTTGTACAAGATGTCTTCAACTTCTTAATAGTACCCTTCACTGTGCTTCTAGGCAGTGATAAAGCCATTTAATTTTTTTTATCGATCTCCTGACTTGTACTGTACGTGTGCACAACTTTATCCCGGAGATCTTTTGACAGTGCCTTGCCACCCATAGTTGATTGTTTGCTTTAGTTGCACTACCAAGGACTGAAATTCTTCACCTTTTGATGCTGAGCTGATCAAAATTACCACAGCTGATTACAGTTAAAAGTCAACTGAGAGAGTGTTTTGCTTCACCTGATTGAGTTTACAAGTCATTTTTAAGAGTGGGTTGATCCTTTTCCATATAAGTGATTCTGTTTTTTATTTTTTAAATTTTTTTCTGACATGGTGTTATGTCCATCACTTGGATGTTAAATGTCGCACTGAGTAAACAGAGTTGAATAAACCTAACCTATGTCTGTCTTTATTTCAGGCTGCAAAGCAACAAAATGTGATTCTTTTAAAGAGCTGATTAATTTCTATTGACAATGTATATGTTAAATATTTATTTTTGAACCATGGAATAGTGATTAGTGATATTGGCACCAAGGTTGGGTGTTTAATCTCACTACTGGTCTGTGTGTTTGTACTGTATGTTCTCCTGTTGTTTGGTGGGGTTTTTCTGTTTATTCCAGTTTTCTGCCAAAGTCCAAAGACATGCAGTGTAGGTTGATTAGTGTTTCCAAATGGTCTCTGGTGTATGATTGGCTGTGTGTGTAAGTGCTTTTTCTCTATGTTGTCGTGGCACCCCACCCACCTAGTTGCACCCTGAGATCTCTGGGACAGGATCCAGGCCACCCAAGACTTTACAAAGGACAAACAGTACAGACAATGGATAGGCATTTTTGAAGCATCCAGAGTGTATTTCCACCCCATGAGTAGTGATCCGCCATATCTACCATGATCATGAAGAGTTTGTTACTGAAGTGAAATTAACAAATGAGTGTTAAATTTTTATTATTTAGCTAAATAATATACAATATTTTGACACAAGTGATTATTCAAAGTAAAGTGCATGTTTGATATTTATTAGGTATGTTATCATTGAAGCTCTAGTGCTAAATTAATACAATTATAAAAATGAACCTCTGACACCAAACATACAGTGTCTTGGCTAATTGACTATATTTGCAGATATAATCATGTTGTCCTCAAAGCACACAAAATTTTTCACCAAACTTTCAAATCATGCCAATGTCTGGAAATCCTGAGCAATTATACTACAGAAGTTTGCTTGGTCCTTCATTCATTGGGTCATATTAACATGAGACATTCTTTATCCTGTAGCATTTCCTACATTCCCACACAATATTGTGTCATAAATATTGAAAATGTTTGACACATGAATATGAATAGATTGGAAGCGTTAAGATAGGATATTAAACACAGCAAGACAATATGGGAAAAGAGCACTGCAGGACCAGACTAATCTATTTTCTTTTAAACGCTTAAAACTGTCAATGTTTAAAAGTATGTTTTAAATAATAAAAAAAACCTTAATCAAATACAGATATTTTTGTCCAAACATCTTTTAAAGCTTTTATGCTTTTTTGAACAGAATATTTGTTTTAAAATATTTCATGGTGAGTGCATCATTCTATTCATTAACAGACTTACTCCTTTGAATCCCTCATACTGTACAAACATGAGAAAAAATGCTTATCTGAATCTTCTAGTTAAAGTTATGTTAAATGTCAAGGCTTTGAAGATTCAACACTTCAGTGGCATCCCATATCAGTCAGACACTATAGCCACTACTGTGTTGCAGCTTGAGGCAATTTTCAAACTAGTGCTCGAGCATGTAATCTGAAACAGACTTTCCATCACAGAGGCATAACTCATGGAATCAAAGCTGACATGTTCACAAATTCATATATATGCACACATGCTCAGATTCACAGTCCTGTCTGTGCATCCTAATTCTCAGCTCAGCCTTTTCATGAGTGAAGTGATTTTAATCAACTACTGTACATGGATGAGATAGCCCTGGGCTTCTTACTGCTGGGAGCAGGAATGGAGCAAGCATATAATGAACCTGTAATCATGGTGTCGCTTTGTCGGAATGAGGACAGAGTCTCAGGGAAGGATGGCATATCTCACCAGCGATTAGCGCTGTGGATAGGTGCCTGGGAGGATTATGGCTCAGAAAGGAGCAGTCTGCAGGTACAGCTCTGAACAGCATAGAAATCACCTCCCTCAGGCTCCACAGTTAAATTCCTCTTTATCATTCACAAAAAGCTTGTTGTCTACCAAAAATATAAAATTTCTCAAAGATCTCAGCAGTCCTTGTAATACCCAACAGTATCTTAGGGGTTGCAAGCGAAAATGACCGTCATGACAATCAACCAATAAAACGTAGTCACCTACATAGTCACAATGGAATATTTACTCTGACATTAATACCACAGTTAATACCACATTTAAGAAAACACTGTAGAATTATACAGAGAGGGCCTCACATACAGTAAAAGGGGATTGTTTTTCCCCCCTCATTGCATCCTTCACAGATCAAGCACAACTTGTTCCTTTACTCCTCCACTATTATCGATGTGCTGGGTGAAGATCAATGGTAGTGTGTTTGTTAGAAACCTCAGACAATAGAAAAAAGCTGAACTCTGCACTGTGAAACACATCTAACCTCAGCAAAGGCCTCATTTATTTGATTTATCTACTGCATACCATGGAAAGTGAAAATGACAGAGTCAGCCAAGCAATTACCAGGCTCAGGAGAGACCTGCATCTTCGAGTGCCCAGCCTATGAGGAACCATCATAGCACCATGGAATAACAAAAAAAAAAACACTTTAAGCTATTGACATCACCTAGGCAAGAGTACCAATATTATTACTAGAGCTAGAACTTATACAGTATATAACCATACCAGCAACATATAAATCTGAACTGATTGCAAATAGGAGCCTTACAACCCAGAGCCATTTTTTGGCATTACAAAGTTTTAATGACTATTCAGCATACAGGCCTTATGCAGCATAAATCTGATGTTTTCTCAATACAACCTGGACAACATGATGAAATTTATTTTATTTAATTTTAAACTATAAAAAGAATATTCCATTATACTTCTGGAAAAAATGCAGAGAAATACCACATACACATGATCATGTGTTTTAGATTGTTATTTGTAGTGGTTTCTATGGCCAAAATAAGAATCATATTAACATTTATGAATTATGTACTCCTATTCTAGTGGCAGTAAAATGTATGCATTTTAAAAGTAATGATAGCATGGGACTGCTTATATCAGAAGCATCCCTGTACACAAACCAGCAGGACTTTCATTTATGGAGTTGCTGTTTGTTTTTGTCATTGACCGATGATGCGTTTCTGGCACAGATCCGTGTTGCTTGAGATTTAAGGGATAATATGTCCCTAGACTTGACACTGGGCCAAGAAATTTAAAGTTTTTGTTGTGTTATTCAAATATTTTATATGCAGTTCTACTTTCAGTAATCTGAACCAAATTAAAAACTGCAATTATATTGGAAACCTCAGATTACTGTGCACATTGCAATATAACACTGAATTATTCTGCCCTGCCCACGGGCTGCATTTTTTTCCAAATGTTTTGGGTCAGTTTGCTGCATAATTTTCACAGTTGTGTATGTTTTTTATACAACTCAGCTGCAGGGTTTATATATGGGTCAATCCCATTGGGAGAGGAGATATCACCAGCTTTTTCCTCATCTTTCACTATGACCAGATGTATCTACCTGTTGGCTAGGTCACTATAACCCAGCCACTGATTTAGCATCAATATTGAAGCCTCATTTTTTTAAGCCTTTTTTTTTTTTTTTTTAACCCCCTTGGGGAAAGCAAATGAGACATGATAAAAAAAAAGCCTTGTATCTACCAAGTAATTTATTTAAGGTTAACAAGCTAGCATTAACTTGCAGACAAAAATATGCTTCAAATTCTAGTGTGATAAGGGCAGACACAACATTGGGGACTTACATATAGATGATGCTCTAACCAGATACTCTAGCATACTCTGAACATCTATCCAAAAAATTGGACTGCCTTAATTTTCTTCATTACTTAAAAATCTGAGGTTGTGTTTGGAAGAAATCTGCCACCTTCCCAATCCCAATCTACTAATGCCTCTTTTCCACTGCATAGTAGGCACGACACGGTTCAGTTCAACTCACTTCGGTTCGGCGCAGTTTGGCTCGGTTTACGCTTCTACTGCAGTTTAGTAACGCTTTAGAGAGGGCAGGATTATTCACGTGTCGTTTTAGTTGCGGCGCCGCTACTGCCGTGACATCATCGTAAACGCGCCACAAACAAACACACAACAATGGAGCATATCGACGGCATGGTGTTCTTCATTCTCGGCATGTGGATGTTTTTAACAGCGAGACGAAGGAGTTTGTTTCAAAAGAGGCTGATGGCAGCCAAAGAAAATTTTTGGTTAATACAAAAAGGTGCGTCCGATCCTTCTCTGGCTGTTCTAAATATAGCGGTTCTGTTGTTTCTCGTGTCGCAAGTTCGGTGACGCAGTATTGACGATTTTCTCCGGCCAATCAGTGACCAGCAGAGTTTACACGACACGTTTCGGTAACGGTTCGGCGCGCTTGGAACCTCGGCTGAGGTGGTACTAAAAAAAGGACCAGGTACCATGTACTGTTCCCAATGGAAAACCCCCCAAAAGTGAGTTGAACTGAACCGTGTCGTGCCGTACTATGCAGTGGAAAAGCGCCATAAGGGTCTCCATGAAAAATGGTGAAATTATAAAAACAACCTGTCTTTGTCTAATATTCATGAACAATGGGAAAGGGACTTTGGGGTCTTGTTATCCTCCCCTATACAGTATGCTGAAGACATGAAGTGCTCTATCAGCTGCAAATCCAAACTTGCAAGACTATTACCATACATAAGCCCTATATGTGATGGGTATAAACAGAGACTACAACTATCTATCATGTTCTATGGACATGTCAAAAACCTGTTCCTTTTAGGTTTTTATTTTTGACACAATTTAAGAATTATGGATTATACAACCTTCTACTATAATTGCTATTTTTGCCATATTCACAGCTTCAGATGACCTCAACCTACCTGCTCATGGAAGAGGGTCATTGCCCACTCTATTAGTTAGACATTCAATTCTATTTAAATGGAAAGGAGCAAACCCCTCCATTAAATATTCACTGGATTAAAGATGTTATGCGGAATATCAACTTGTAGAAAATCAGAAATACCATTAATGGCTCCATTGAGAGATTTTCTAAAACCTATGACCCTCTATTGAATTATGTGAATTAATCCACCAGACATGGAGCTATGAATTCTTTTTTCTGTAGGTGATCTATCACACAAACGATATGGTACACTATGACAGTTATTCATTAGTTTTTCTTTTTTGAAAAAATCATTAATAACTACTGTATGCTAATAAATTTATACCTACGTATATGCTATGTTCTGCACTTAGAAACACCTTATTACCAAACCATACTTTGAACTTAAATTTAAACTATATCGTAATAATAATAATAATAATAATAATAATAATAAGTTTATTTTATATAGCGCCTTTCAAGAGACTCAAGGTCGCTTTACAATAACAAGAATGCTTACACATAGAAAGAGACATTTGAAAAATGACAAAACAAAATATAGATGTAGATGCGGAAGGCTTATTTCACTAGTTTTGACGCGTAGCTAATGTCTTAAAGTTTCACTCACATGACAGAAGTCCGATTTCTTTGTCTTTTGTCGTTTATTTGTCAGCATCAAAGAATCAACACTTCATACAGTCGTCTTGAGTAAATCCACTGTTATTACAGACACCAGTTGCTGCATCTTGCAAATCTCTGAGTTTTACAACAACCTGTTTGCTGTATCTTGTAGATTACCATCTTGGCTTGGGTATATAACAACACTCTTGTTGTTTCTTAGATTCCCAGCTTACGTTAGCTTACGGTTACAACAACCTCGTTGCTGTATTTTACATTTCTAGCTTACCGGGAGCTCTCACTAGCTTACGGTTACAACAACCTCGTTGCTGTATTTAGCATTTCAAGCTTACCGGGAGCTCTCATTAGCTGACGGTCTAAAGCTTGTGTTTCCGAAGCCTTCCAAATCTATACTGAGCTTTCTAGCATATCACAGTCACACAAATGCATGTAATAGTAGAATGACATCACAGACCAACCTACGATTATCAACTTATGATGCATAACTAAGAGATTTAAAGCTTATGGCTTATGTAACAAACTTAATGCTTAATGCTTAATGCTTTACTAATGAATAGAACAAGGTAGAATAAATGAAATAACAGCAAGTAAAATAAGATAAAATAAACACAACACCAAATTCATAAAAAGTGCGATATGGCACTTACATTCCAGCCCCTAATTGACAGGCATGGAGACTGACAATTACAATTTTGTGTTTTTTTTTTTTTTTTTTGATAAAGCTATGAAATCAAACATTTTTACCCTTTTAAACGTTTTAAATCTTTTAAGTGTGTAATATTTATCTCAGATGTTTACATTTGCATATCAAATCTCATAACATATTACCACACATTTAACAGTCCATTTCACATATGAGGCACAGCTTGTCGATGGGTCTTTCCAGAGTGTTGGTTTTGGTTTTAACTAACACACGTTTCACCAGTCCCCCTTTGTCGGGGAACACTTTCGTGATTCTTCTCATGACCCATGAATTTCTTGGAGAAGACTCATCAGTTATTAAAACTATGTGTCCAATCGAAAGGTTTTTTTTGTTTTGAAACCACTTTTGCCGCCCCTGGAGCAAGGGCAAGTATTCACGTACCCATCGCTTCCAGAGCAGGTCTGATCGATGCTGGATCTGCTTCTCCCTGAGACGTGCATAGATGTCTTCCTTTTTGAAGAATCCAGAGGGCAGGTTTGGCTGTTTTTTCATCAGCAGCGGGTAGTTTGGTGTCAGAGGTTTCAGTTTGGGCGAGCAGCTGTTTCTTTTCACAGACGCCTTTCGTTTTTGCTGTGTGCGAATTCCCTGTTTGAATTCTGCTGCTGCTTTACCCTTTTGCAACGTGAGAAGTTCTTCCTTAACATTTTGTCTTTGAGGGAACTTAATGATTTCGTTTTCTGCCTTTGTTAGTTCTTGCGCTTTTAGAGACTTGTGATTTTCTGTCTTTGGGTCATCTACTTGTGTTTTAACCCTTTCTGTGTTTTGTTTGAGCATGTCTCTGGTGCGAAGGATCCAGGCAACGGATCTTTTTAACTTGTGCCAGTCAGAGTGATGATTAATCAGTTTACTCACTGCGTCTGTGTCTGTGCATTTTGTAATGCTCACAATATTCACTAAAGCTGAGAGCTTAACTTCATCAGCATTTTCATCAAAATTTTCTTTTATTGATGTGTCATGAATATTTTTAGGCCATTTGCACTCTGCTTCTTTGAGAAGGGAGGGACCTTGGATCCAGTTGACATTTTTCATGAACTTTTCACAGGATACCCCCCTGGAGGCAGAATCAGCTGGGTTTTGTGAGGTATTAACGTACCTCCCTTGCTGTGACTTGGTTGACTCTCTTATAATGGCGATTCTGTTGGCCACGAAGGTTTTAAAACGAAGTGTTTCGTTATCAATGTATCTCAAAACAGTTGTACTGTCAGTCCAGAACATAGAGTCCGGCAATTTCAATTCTAGCTGTTCTTTCAACATTTTGTCATTTTTTACAGTGACCACTGCCGCAGTCAGTTCCATTCGTGGAATGGTGGTTTGTTTCAGGGGTGCTACACGGGAGTTCCCCATCATGAATGCACAATGTGTGAGCCCATCAGCGTTTACTAACCTGAGGTATGAGACAGCTCCGTATCCCATTTCACTTGCATCCGAGAAGTAATGGAGTTGTGCTGTAGCTGTAACTCCGAAGTCGGCTGGTTTTATGCACCTTGCTATGCTGAACTTGGACAGTCGGTGCAGCTCTTGCAGCCAGGTTTTCCACGCCGTTACAAACTGCTCGGGAATGTCATCATCCCAGGCAAGTTTTTCTTTACATAACTGTTGCATTAGGATTGTAGCTGGCAGTATGGCAGGTGGGAGAAAGCCTAACGGGTCGTATGTTGAGCTAGTGATTGACAGAATTCCTCTTCTTGTCACAGGTCGTTCCTTTAAGCTAATCTTAAACTTGAACATGTCTGAGTTAATGCACCACAGCACCCCCAGAGCTCTCTCTATGGGCAGTGCATCGTTACTCAAGTCTAAGTCTCTCATGTCTCTGATCCTTTCACTCTCGGGAATGACAGTCAGTAGGGCACGGCTGTTGCTTGCCCATTTAGTGAGGTTAGACCCTCCACTTGTACAGAGACTTGTGAGATCATTGTATAGGGCGACTGCTTGGTCATGACTCGAAACAGATTTCAGGCAGTCGTCTACATGAAAGTTTTTAAGCACTGTGTTAACTGCCACAGCAGATGCATTGCTGCGGTTTTCTTCTGCTGTCTTTCTGAGGGCGAAGTTAGCACCACTAGGCAACAATTTTACACCGAACAGATGAACTACCATTTTATTTTCAACTAAGTCTTGGTTCACATCTCCATTCGGCCACCATAGGAAGCGCAGCAGATCAGTGTCCTTCTCGGGGACTTTCACGTGATAGTACATGGCTTCTACTGTGTCCTTTTTCTTGGACTTTATTTTAACGGGCACAATGGGGAGGATGCAATTACCTCCAGCCCCAGTGAGCGCATTTGATTCGTGACTCTTTGCCGGTGGTGTATTTTTTGTGTCACTTTCGGTTTCATTCTCGTCAGCGCGTGTACCTGGCTGCGCCGTGACTTGCACTGCGCTGTGTAACATGCTTGGATGTGACTTTGAACACAATGAACATACAATTTTTCTGGTACAGTCTTTCCACAAATGACCCGTTCTTAAACATCCGAAACAGAATCCGTTTCTTTTTAAGAATTCTACTTTGTCTTTGTGTGTCTTATCATTAAATTGGAAGCAATCGTCTAAGATATGCTCCCCTTTGCAGTGTGCGCACGGGTTAGTAAAAGCGCTGACAGGTGATGTACCGGCATTCTTCATTGTAATCAAGTCTTTGTGAATTTTACCAACCTGTCCTTCCTCGGTTGCGACGCTGACCCTGGGTTTTCCTTGGCCCGTTTGTTTGGGTCCTTGAAGGGATGTGTGACAGGGTTTTCCGTCGCTGATTGCGGCGTCCAAGTCCGCAGAGTGTGCGCTGCTCAGGTGCGCGTTGCTCAATTCAGTGACCGCGCTCTCGTTCGCAGGCTGCGCTCGGCTGTTGCATGTTGAGTTGGAGAGGTGAAAGTGCGCGCTGCTCGGGCGCGCGCTGCTCGATTCAATGAGTGCACTCTTGCTCTTGGACGATCGGCTGTCGTATTTGCGATCTTGACGTTGAAGCACTCTTAGTTTGGCATCATGCATAGCAAGCACCGTTTTGGTTTCCAGTCTGGGAGCGCATGCGCTACTTGGTTCGTTGACTGTGCTCTCTTTTACCGGCTTTCGGCAGCTGTCGTATTCAGGTTTGTGGCCCGTCCAAGGCGGGCTGCTCGAGCGTGTGCAGCTCGAGTCGATGACTCCGCTCTTTGATGCAGGCTGTCGTTTTTTACAACACTGATAAACCTGTAATTCAGCGTCGACAATTGCGAGCGCAGTTTCCAATTCCAACTTTTCTTTATCAGCTTTTAGTTGCTCTGCCTCAGCCTTTAATTCTGCTTCTTTTGCCTTTACTTGTGCTTCCTTCTGTTCTAACGCCCGCCGTTCTGCTAAGGCTGCTGCTTTAATCAACAAGGCTGCTCTGTTGGCTTCCGCTTTCTTTATTAGGGCTGAGGATGATGTAGAAGTTACAGACCTTTTGGATGCTGCCGTTGTCTGTGACACGCTGACGCCCGGCGAGACATCTTCGCGTATTCGCGACGTCACAGAGTGGCTCTTAGTGTCCTTGGTGTCCGCTTTCCAGCGACCCACCGTAGCTATGAATTCTGTGCGGCCTTGAGCCTCAGGTGCGCCGCAGGCGACCTGATCGCGTCTGTGTTTGTCTTCATGAGTGTACACAAGCACATCAACGTTACTTCTCATGAAGGCCTCTCTCAGCTTCCCGTATTTGGGTCTGTACTCAGTTTCAAGGATGTCTAACTTACGTGCATAGTTCATGGGTGTCTTTAATGCAGTAGACGTTGCATTCAGTCGAATTCGCTTGCCTTTTCTTGCATCCAGCGCCTCGTTGAGGTTTTTTCTGTTCGTCTCGTGGAGCGCCGTTAGGCTCCCCAGCCAAGTGCCGGGAGCGTTGACCTCGTTGTTCGGCATGGTGAAGTTCGACGGCTATTCTCTTTCACTTTCCATTTCAGTGTTCACTTGTTTTCGTTCAAACAGCGGAAAAGCTTTAGACTTTTGTAGATGCGGAAGGCTTATTTCACTAGTTTTGACGCGTAGCTAATGTCTTAAAGTTTCACTCACATGACAGAAGTCCGATTTCTTTGTCTTTTGTCGTTTATTTGTCAGCATCAAAGAATCAACACTTCATACAGTCGTCTTGAGTAAATCCACTGTTATTACAGACACCAGTTGCTGCATCTTGCAAATCTCTGAGTTTTACAACAACCTGTTTGCTGTATCTTGTAGATTACCATCTTGGCTTGGGTATATAACAACACTCTTGTTGTTTCTTAGATTCCCAGCTTACGTTAGCTTACGGTTACAACAACCTCGTTGCTGTATTTTACATTTCTAGCTTACCGGGAGCTCTCACTAGCTTACGGTTACAACAACCTCGTTGCTGTATTTAGCATTTCAAGCTTACCGGGAGCTCTCATTAGCTGACGGTCTAAAGCTTGTGTTTCCGAAGCCTTCCAAATCTATACTGAGCTTTCTAGCATATCACAGTCACACAAATGCATGTAATAGTAGAATGACATCACAGACCAACCTACGATTATCAACTTATGATGCATAACTAAGAGATTTAAAGCTTATGGCTTATGTAACAAACTTAATGCTTAATGCTTAATGCTTTACTAATGAATAGAACAAGGTAGAATAAATGAAATAACAGCAAGTAAAATAAGATAAAATAAACACAACACCAAATTCATAAAAAGTGCGATATGGCACTTACAATAGATAAACATGAAAACTGGTAGTGTTTATCTAACACATATTCAAAAGAGTGGAAAAATAGGACGAGAAAAGATATGTTTTAAGGTGGGTTTTGAAATTCTGTAATGAAGAAAGATCACGGATGTGTTTGGGAATAGAATTCCAGAGTGTGGGGGCAGAAATGCTAAATGCTCGTCCTCCAAATGATGCTAATCTATGACGAGAAATTACCAGTAGACCATCATCTGCAGATCGGAGTGTGCGAGCAGGGGAGTAAGTATGAATAAGATCTGAGATATATGGAGGGGCAAGACCATGGAGTGCTTTGAAGGTGATAAGGAGAATCTTGTATTGGATGCGGGAGCGAATGGGTAGCCAATGAAGTTTGTGTAGGATGGGAGTGATGTGTGAGGATTTCTTTGTATAAGTGAGGACTCTAGCAGCAGAGTTCTGAATGTATTGGAGCTTATTTAATGTTGTATTTGGTAGACCATAGAAAAGAGAATTACAGTAGTCGAGTCGAGAAGTAATGAAAGCGTGGACCAGTGTCTCAGCATCCTTGATGTCTAAGAAGGGTCGTAGACGAGCTATATTACGGAGGTGATAGAAGGCAGATTTAGTAAGTGAAGAAATGTGAGGTAGAAAGGAAAGATGGGAGTCAAAAGTTATACCCAGATTTTTAACGGTGGTGGAAGATCTAACCAAGGTCCCGGAAATGTTAACAGTATCAGTACAGAGAGCTGCAATGGTTTTAGGTGAACCAACAAGTAAAAAATCTGTTTTGTCAGTATTGAGCTTGAGAAGGTTACTAGTCATCCAAGCATTTATGTCATCAATACAATCAGAAACGGTGTTAGTGGGAAAGGGATGGTAGTGTCGAAAGCTGATATAGAGTTGAGTGTCGTCTGCATAACAGTGGAAATTGAAACCATGGCGGCGGATGATTTTACCTAGAGGAAGCATGTAGATGATGAACAGTAGTGGGCCAAGAACAGAACCCTGCGGAACACCATGAGAAACAGGAGCGGTAGAAGATTTAGATTGGTGGATAGTAATATAGTGTTGTCGGTCAGACAGATAAGAAGCGAACCAGGATAAGGCAGTTCCAGAAATACCAAGAGCAGAGAGTCGTGAGATGAGAATATTGTGAGAGATAGTATCAAATGCAGAAGAGAGGTCTAACAGAATCAAAATGCTAGCAGAGCCAGCATCAGAAGCCATAAGAAGGTCATTGACAACCTTAAGAAGCGCTGTCTCTGTACTGTGGTGAGGGCGAAAACCGGATTGGAAACATTCATACAGATTATGAGATGACAAATAGGACTGTAGTTGAACAGCAACAACTTTTTCAAGTATTTTGGAAAGTAGCGGAAGATTTGAAATTGGTCGGTAGTTGGCCATATCAGCCGGGTCAAGGCCAGGTTTCTTTAAGACTGGTGTGACAGCTGCAGTTTTTAATTCAAGAGGAACAACACCAGTGTTCAAGATTTTAGAAATGAGAAGTGAAATAGGCCGTGAAATAACAGGTGCAGAGTATTTAAGCAGGGACGTAGGGGCAGGATCAAGGTGACAGAAAGAAGGATTGACTTTACTGAGTAATTCGGAAATAAAAGCAGGAGTTGGAGGATCAAAATCAGTAAAAATACCAGTTGCAAAGTCCATGGGGAAGTCGTTTGAGTGAATAGGGGAGTATACTGTTGAAAAGAGAGAATGTATATGAGTTATTTTATTTTGGAAGTAAAGTAAGAATGACTCACAGAGATCTACAGAGTTGGTCATAGGAGGGACAGGAGGGCTAGTGAGTTTGTTAACTACAGAAAACAGTGTTTTAGGACGGGAGGATGCATTTGTGATCAGAGTAGAATAATAGCTGGATCGTGCATTATTTAAAGCTAATTTATATAGCTGAATGTGATCCTTGTATGCAAGAAGATGCACGGTCAAGCCAGTTTTCCTGTAAAGGCGTTCCAGGCGACGACCAGTGGTTTTCAATTTGCGAAGTGAGGGGGTAAACCAGGGTGATGTATGTGTAGAAGGTACGATTCTGCATTTGAGTGGGGCGTGAATATTAAGGGCGGTAGAAAGAGCGTTATTATATTTGGCAAGAATATCAAGAGCAGAGCTGTGTTCAGTAATATCTGAAAGATGTGTCTGTACAGAATCAGTAAACAGTGAATGATCAACAGAAGTAATTTTACGAAAAGTAATGGTTGATTTTACCCTGAGGCAGGGGAGAGGCATTTCACAATTAAGTTCAATGAGAAGGTGATCAGAAAGTCCAATCTGCGACCCATTCACAGAGACATTGCGTAAACCAGTTGTGCAAATTAAATCCAGTGTGTGACCTTTTATATGTGTAGGAAAATTTATGTGCTGTACGAGATTAAAACATTCAAAAACTGACATGAGTTCACGGGAGTCTGCACAATCTTTGTTAACATGTATGTTGAAATCACCAAGTAAGATTATAGAAGAAGACATTGCACATGTAAGGGTTAATAGCTCATGCAGTTCAGTGAAAAAATTTGACATTGATTTGGGTGGACGATACAAGAGAATTGCAATCATAGGAAATGTACCAGAGATTTTGAGAACTAGGTACTCAAAGGTTGAAGTTGCATGAAAGTCAATGGTTTTAACAGGAATGTTACTACGATAGACGGCAGCCAGGCCGCCACCCCTCGATGTAAGACGGGGTTTGGTCATGTAGCTGTATCCAGAAGGGGTGAGAAGATTTAGGTGGAAATAGTCATTTGGTATTTGCCATGTTTCAGTAAGCAGCAAGAAGTCCAGGTCTTTATCAGTTAACAGTGTGGAGAGCACAGTAGCCTTGTTAGTAAGTGAGCGGCAGTTGAACAGCGCTAATGCAGGACGAAGCGCACAATCATTGCGTGTCTGTAGAGCAGATGGAGACGGAGATACAGTAATTAATGCAGCACGATTGATACCACGGTGGTTGGCCGGCAGCATAGAATAGCATATATCCGAACGTAAATATTGAAAAGTTGAAAAAATTCATTCATAATTGAATTTATAAAATGAGACTCATATGCTAGATTCATTACTTGTCAAGTGAAATATTTCACATCTTTTTTTTTTCCATTTTAATTTCAATGATTAAGGCTTACAGCCGTTACGTCCTGGTCTAGGGTCAGGCTGCAACAGACAATAAAATAAATTAGGAAATAGAAAAGACGACTCCCTACTTACCACTATATACAGGATGATATTTACACAGTATACAAAGTTATGTACAAAGGGCAATAACAGAAATCGAGGTCGAAAAGGGCAGCAAAAGTCGATACACAATACTGTAAGTCCAATACACACTAGCAAAACACCATAACAGGTCAATCAGTTGTCTCCCGAGCAGCAGGCAGGATGGCGTTTAAATACTGATGCACAAAGTGCTAGTCCAATCGCAACACAGGAGGCGGGAGTACCCTATCTCACCTATGCGGTTTCGCGCGGTGGCCGTAAATACGGTTCATTATGATTCACCGCAAGTTTTTGGCGCTGTGAGTATGTTTCCATCTTTCCGCGCGAAAAATTAAACATGTTTAATTTTTTTGACGGGCCTCGCGGATGTTTGCGGACCTTGGCGAACTTCACGGAACGTCGGCGGGCAATCGCGGCAACTCACGGTGCCCGACACCGTATCTCACCGAGAGTCAAACCGCACAGGTGAGATAGGGGTATAACGCACACAGGTTCAGGAAGTGCTTGTCCAATGGAGGTATAGGAGGCTTGAGTAAGGCACACATCACTGACTGATCCTCCAATCAGCACCCCTCTCCACGGTAGAGGCCAATTAAACCTGCTTTACAAACAGAGAGAGGGAAACACACCCAAGAGAGCAGGCAACACGGGGGAAAAAAAAAAAAAAAAAAAAAAAAAATATATATATATATATATATATATATATATATATATATATATATATAATATATATATAATCTAAGTTGCTTGATTTGGGGTGCCATGTCTATTTCAAGTGTTGATCCAATCTGTTTTTATCAAGTCCATGGTTGATTCTGCAGCAGTCTACCAGGAGATTTTAGAGCACTTCATGCTTCAGTCTGCTGACAAGCTTTATGGAGGTGCTGATTTTCTTTTCTAGCAGGACAAACTGCCAAAACTACCACTAAGCTGACCATCATATTGCTATGCTTGGTTGGCCAGGAAACTTGCCTAACCTGATTCTCTAAGGGGTATTTTAGGAGAAAGAGGACCCCCAAACCCAACAATACAGACAAGCTGAAGACTTCCATAAAAGCCATCTGGTCTTCAGTAACACAGTAAATCAGCAGTGCCAAAGGCTGATTGTATTCATTCTAAAGGAGCAAGTACTGAGTACATAAATTAACAAAATTTTTCAGAATATCTGTATTGTAAAACCGTTTTGGTTGATCGTAGGAAATGTTCTAATATTGTGAGATGTTCAATTTTAGATTTCCATGAGCTGGAATGAATCTAGAATATGAGTGCTTAATTTTGGGATTAAATTATGAAAGAAATTTAACTTTTTCATTATATTTAAAAATTTTCAACATGCATTTTAATTTAAAGTAATTTTAAGAAATCATCTGTTTATTCTACTACGTGTAGACTGAATGTTTAACTTAGCTTTCAAGGGAGCACAAAGTACAGATCCTGTTTGGTTATGTTAATCCAGCATGTGGTTTTTTCACTAGTTATATCAGTTATACGATTGAAAACAAGCAAGTCATTTTGGACTCTGTCTATCACAAATCAAAAACTAATTTGAAGCTATTGACAGTACAATTACGCAGGCATACACACTGTTTATATCTGGCCTACTGATGAAGACAACATGTGTTTCTTAATCACAACATGATCGCAGCTGAGACAGCCTACATTATTGCTCATTTCCCACAACATCAGTTAGCGTGTGACTGCATGACATAGCTGCAATCAGATCTAATTAACATATGCAGAATCCTTAATTAAAAATAGGCAACCATTAATGAGCTGTTGTATTCCTGATAGCAGCACCCTGGGACACCAGTGAAGGAGGACGACCTCTGAATAACCGGAGCAGTATGGCTCGTGCTAACAGCAGGCATCCATCAGCAGTAGCGCGCACCCACCTGACTTCTGAACCACAGCAACTTATCCACTAAGGTCACTGGTGTGCCAGAAAAACTCTCACTTTGCAAAAATAGTGTAATAGTTGAGTGCAGAATTTTTTATCGTGATTTTTGTGAAGTAAAAAAAAAAAAGCAAACATCAGGTATGTGAGTGGACGGGCATATAATGAAAATTTGGAAGTCAAGACAACACCTATAGGAAATTCATCAAACAAATCTTCGTGTCAGAAGGCATTTGCTTCAGTATTTCTTGTTGTAGAGAGCCTAAAACAAATATAACACTGGTTCATTATGGTATATACACACTTGAGAAAGGGCAGGGAAATTATCAGTAATATAAATCATTTTTGATTACAGTAAATGTTATACCCTTGCTACACTGATGGTAGTCTCCTGCAGATATATTAAAATGTGTGTGTATTTCTTTATGTGATTTTGCACATTTCTGCTACTCTGATTATGTATCATATACAGTACTTTACAGTATATTCACAAACATTGATATCTACCATAAGGTTATTATCCACAAATGTCAGCTCCTAATTAATTTTGCTTGTCTGCTGGATGCTCCCTTTTCTCATTAGCACAGCATGGCTGACGGACTCTATTTATATTCATGCCCAAAATATACAGCCCCATTCCTTCACTGTCAGAGTCCATCCACGTCCTCTACAGCTGAAGGACAGTTGTGGGTCTGGGCTCTGGGTTTTTCTCTTAAGCTGTCCAAATAAGCTACTCTAGAGCTTAAGATGCTTAATATTTGGGTATATGGTTTGTGTAAATTAGCTAATAAAGACTTTTATAGGTTGTCAAGTCCAAATGCAGTATTAGTGCTGCATCTGAATGACTGTTCGATCAGAAGTTAAATTGGCAGTCTTTAGAAAATTGATTGTCTTAACCCACCCTGGGGCTGCTCCATTAGGGCCTGCTTGTGTTGGTCCTTCTCTTTAAACCATGCTAATAAAAAATCCAATCAACAGTTGTGCGTGCAGCATGCCACATTACAAATGCAGGAGAAATGCACTGCCAACACCTGTGTCTAGTGTGATAAAAGAATGAATGAGAATGCCTGTCTAACATACAGTATATGCACAATCCATTATAATGCTTCATTGCTTATTCTGATGTTTGTCTGCGACAAATGTGAAAGCATTTCATTAGCCTTTATCATTAATGAAATTACATAAAACAGCTCAAACCTCCAACTTAAAGGTTATCTCATAAGCATACATTACATCAGTTCTTGCACTTTCACCTTAACTAAGCCAGGGTGTTAAAGACCAAGAAAATTTGAATGTGAATGACAATTTTAAAAAAAGCATTCTGGCTGTGAGGTGCAGTAGCTATGCGTGTCTATAACCACAAGCTGCAGAGAACCTGTGCCACATCACTTCATCTCTGTAATTATAAACCATTTACTTGAGTCTGTCTCTTAGGCATGCTTTATCACAGGTAAGGTGATGCTCCAAACAGTCCATGGCATCACAGGAGATTCTGAGAGCAGCCAGATTATGGAGGAGGAGCAGCTGGGGGTAGGCTTAGAGCAGGATTTACTCCTGTGAGATCTGCAAGAAGCCTCAAGATACCTCAGTCGTTTTTCATATTTATTATTGTGCTGGTGTGTGCTGAGGTGTAAATGTATAAGGAAAAGGTAAAAAAAAAAAAATGCGAGTTCAGACAGCTATGATTAAAAAAAACTTACTACTTACTGGTTTGTCATTTAAAACACCAACTTTGAAAACTCATGTGTGCTTTCTAAAGAAATTGCTTCATTATCAGACGGGGGAGGGACTCAAAGTGGTTGACTTCACAGTAAGATTCTGGTGCTGTGCAGATTACAGCTGAGCTTCTTCAACCTAAGACGGATTTGCTCATCGAGCATGGATTTTAAGTCTAGCATAAAACTTCAGAGAATTCTCTGCCAGCATGTTTATATTTATTTATTTCTATTTATTTATTTATTACATTTTCTGACCTTCCTAATAAAAAGAATAGATGAACTACTATTGTTTAATTCAATGCATGATAAAATGCTTTTGAAGAATTTAATAATTTACCATTTACAATGTGTAACACATAAGGCTATACTGTACCTTAGCATAGAAGAAAATGTCTCGGGTTACTTTGCTGTAACCCTGTTCCCTGAAAGGCGGGAACGAGATGCTGCGTGAAATGCTATGGGAAACATGTCGGCGGCTGTGAAGCATGTGTGTACAAACACGCCAAATTTTGGCTTATATAACCTCGGTCAGGTGACGTCATCTGATTAGACTCAGCTGCAGGTTATAAATATCGGTGAGCCGACGACAACCTCAGATTAATTTGTCTGAACGGACGTCCGGTCACGTGGCAGTGCGGCATTGCGACGCAGCATCTCGTTCCCGCCTTCCAGGGAACAGGGTTACAGCAAAGTAACCCGAGACATTCCCTTTCAAGGCTACACTTGATGCTGCGTGAAACGCTATGGGAATGAGAATACCAACGCCGCCGCACTGCAGGTGTCTGGACCCCAAGGTTGTGTAGCATGTGTGCACAAGGCCGCGGAATCTCAGAACTGTCTGGGAGCTACGTGGACATCCAGACTATAAATTTTACAAATGTGTGCGGGGAGGAAAAAAAAAAACGTGCCGCATCACACACTTGCTGCAGGGAGTACCTCTTGCAGGAGCAATAGATGAGGTGACCCCTCTGGTTGAATGGGCCCTGACTCCCAGAGGCAAAGTGAGCTCATGCGCCTCATAGGAGAGGGCAGTAGACAAGTGACAAGGTATGTGTAGTGGCGGACGCACCCCCCCCCCCGGTTGTGGCGTCCATAGCATACAGAAAGTTGCCCTGACTTTCGCCACTGGCTGGTTCGGTGGTCGTAGGCGTGAAGGGCACATACTGGGCACAGTAGGTGATGATGCAGAATTGCCTTGACTGCCAGGGGCAGGTGCTGCTTTAGGGCAGCACTTTAGGGAGTGCTTTAGGGCCAGAAATAGGGCCATCATTTCGAGGCAATTGATGTGCCACACGAGATGAAAGCCTTTCCAGCTCCATGGGGCTGGATGGTCATCCAAAACCGCATCTTAGCCCGTGAGGGAAACGTCTGTCGTTAGCATCTGTGACGACAAGACGAACTTAGAGTGGGACCCAAAGTAGAAACCGGGGTCTGAGCCACATAGGGAGGGTACGACGCACATGGCGCGTAACCCTTATTGGGGATTGGCCCTAGGTTGAAATCCCGTATCTTAGCCACATGTGGAGTGCTCCCATGTGCAGACGGCCCAGAGGTGTCACTGTGGATACAGCTGCCATGAGAACCTTTGCTGGTCTAGCTTGATTTCCTTGTCTCAATCTTAGAACCAAAGATGAGCTTCGACATGCTGATGTCGAAGCGCTAGCTACTGAGACTGGGCCAGCCAGTCATATATATAATTCAATACATTCATGTAGAGAGCTAGGCAAAAAATGGAAGGATCTGATACTGGTAAGCTTCGCCCCTGAAGTGAACCTCAGGTCCTTCCCTGTGTTGTGGCAATATGAAAGTAAGCGTCCTTCAATCGATTGTCACAAATCAATCGCTTGGTAGGATTTGAGAGCAATCACTTTGTCAGTCAATTATGAAACTGTATTTATTTATTTAGATGGTGGTAACAAAATCTAAAAATTGGACGCAGCCCCACCGTTCCAATAAGCAATACCTGACTCACTATCTGGTAGGGGAACATGTTCTATGGCCCCGTTCCTCCAGCAGCCTCTGTCAGGAGATGCACACTTTCCGGTTTCATGGAAGTGGAGACCACGTCATTCTGAAACACGGAGAGTGATGTGATGCGGGGGGGGGGGGGGGGTCTTGTTAGCTGTTCGGCATCCTGGAATACAGCAGGAATTTAACGAAGAGCTAACATGTCGTTGAGGACCGGCGTCATCCGAAACACCAAAGGCGGCGGAACTAACATCGGTCCCGTGGTTAGCCTTGTCTGGTCTTTCCTTACTAAGAAAGAACTCCTGCCTTTATGTCATGAGTGAAAGTTACCAGTTGGTAAAACATACTGGATATCCCAAGGGGTCATATATGACCCATGTCATTACATGTAGTAGGAAAGGGTTAATTAAAAAAAAAACACCTGTTTTAGGGTTCACTGGGTCTGTATCATCATTTCAGCCAAAGGAGATAAGGTGGTCTGGGTTTTCCAGGGTTAAAGATATTTGTTTTAAATGCGTTTTTTTTTTGTGCTTTCACACGTTGCGTTCACAGTGTCGTGAAGACAAATGAATCTGAGGTTGTCGTCGGCTCACCGATATTTATAACCTGCAGCTGAGTCTAATCAGATGACGTCACCTGACCGAGGTTATATAAGCCAAAATTTGGCGTGTTTGTACACACATGCTTCACAGCCGCCGACATGTTTCCCATAGTGTTTCACGCAGCATCGAGTGTAGCCTTGAAAGGGAACAAAACATTTTCACAGCTTTAGCACGATGTAAACAAGTTTGTAGATTGTTATATTTTATTGCTAGTTTGTGGATGCTACAACCTATTCCAATGTCACTCTTATGCACATCTTCTCTCATTCCAATCCCTAACCAGTGATTCCATTTGACAATTTATATTGGTTAATATCACTATAAAGTAAAATTTTCAAAAAAGTTTAATTTTAAACAAAGTTTAAAAAAACTTTTTTTTATAGACAATAATGGTATCTCTCGTTATTAATAATAATAATAATAATAATAATAATAATAACAACATGAGCATTATTCTTTTTATTCTTTTTATTGTTATTGTTATTAGTATAAGCAGTAGTAACATTTTGTATGTGTGACATCAAAACCATAATTTTGACTTACCTCGGTGGTTAAAACAACTGCTGTGAGTACATTAAGAATTTACACTTACATTTCCTCATTTTTGTTTTGTTTGTAGTTTGATGTTGTCAGGTTTAATATATCCAGCCTATCATGATGATTAAAAATGTTTCGGAAATTCTAAATATCTGTACTGTATGCAATCACCTTCAACTGTGAATCGCTTTGCTAGCTAAAGGTCCACTATGTTCTCATTAAATGCTGACTTTAGCAAAAACCATGTCCATATACAGTAGTTGTCACATCATTGATTGATTTTATTATTATCAACAGATTTTTCCCATGAACTAAAATATAGTAGTATTGAAAATATGAGAATATATCTTTTTAGAAATATACACTTAATAATTACAATGTGATAAAAATGTATTTATTCTACTATTTTCTTTTCTTATTTACTCATATATAATCTTTATGCAGTTAACTTATAAAAACTGTAAAGCTTGACCAGAATGCATTTCTAATAGCTTAAGGTCTGCTTAATGGAGGTAATATGAAGTTAAATAAAAAGCTCCTATTTATTTATCTATCTATTTATTTATTTAAGTCTCAAAGGCCAATTATAGTGATATTGACCCATATGCATTAATCACACCTACACAAGTGTGATTAATTAATTTAACTGTTTACATAATGTGCATTTCCTGAATGACTACAAACAATTAGATATAAATACACACCGCAGACTACACATTTATAGGTCTTGAGGTCTTTAATCATACGCTTGATTTAATTATATCCCATGGTATAGATGTCTCTAATATAGAGATCATACCTCAAAGTGATGATATCACAGATCATCACCTCCTGACATATACTCTACCCGTAGAACAGATTAGCTGTGCCTCCCCACGCTATCAATCTGTTAGAAATATGAATCCCACCACTAAAGACAGATTCACAAGTAATCTGCCGGATCTGTCCCAATTTCTTATTAGACCCCTAAATGCAGATGATCTAGATGAAGTGACTAGCAGCATGGGCACTATTTTTACCAGTACATTAGACACTGTTGCTCCCATCAGATTAAAAAAAGTCAGAGATAAAACATTGGCACCGTGGTACAACAGTCATACTCGCGCCCTAAAGAGAGCAACCCGTAACCTCGAGCGAAAATGGAGGAAAACTAAATTAGAAGTTTTTCGAATTGCGTATAAAGACAGTATGTGCAGCTATAGACAGGCTCTAAAAACTGCTAGGACCGAGCATCTTAGCCAACTGATAGCAAGAAACCAAAACAATCTCAGGTTCTTATTTAGTACAGTGGCTCGCCTAACAAAACCTAAGATGCCCGCAGAGAGTATCCCATCACAGTTTAGAAGTGAAGACTTTATGGACTTCTTTAATGAAAAAATCAATAATATCAGGAAGAAAATAATGGAGGTTCAACCTCTAATAGTATCTCACGATCCAGTTCAGCCTATAGCTTCACATTTAGATTTTCACTGCTTTACAGGTATAGGACAGGAAGAGCTGTATAAACTTATCACCTCGGCTAAATCAACAACGTGCCTGTTAGACCCAATCCCAACCAGATTTTTAAAAGAAGTGATGCTTACGGTTGGAGAGCCACTCCTAAACATTATTAATTCTTCATTACATCTAGGTCACGTCCCTAAACCTTTCAAGTTAGCAGTTATTAAGCCGCTTCTTAAAAAATCTAATCTGGACGCGAATGAAATAAAAAATTACAGACCGATCTCAAACCTCCCGTTCATATCAAAAATACTAGAAAAAGTAGTATCAGCTCAAATTTGCACATTCTTGCAGGATAACAACATCCTTGAAGAATTTCAGTCAGGTTTCAGGCCCCATCATAGCACAGAAACTGCACTAGTTAAGATTACAAATGACTTGTTTTTAGCTTCAGACCAAGGCTGCATCTCATTGCTAGTCCTGCTCGATCTTAGTGCTGCATTCGACACTATAGATCATAATATTCTCATAGATCGCTTACAAAATTATATAGGTATTCAGGGACAGGCACTAAAATGGTTTAGATCTTACCTGTCTGATCGCTACCATTTTGTAGATCTAAATGGAGAACCGTCTGGTATAATGCCAGTGAAATATGGGGTCCCACAAGGGTCAGTTTTAGGACCTCTGTTGTTCTCAATATACATGCTTCCCTTGGGTAACATCATTAGAAGACATGGGATTAGTTTCCATTGTTATGCTGATGATACCCAATTATATATCTCAACTAAACCAGACGAAATACCTAAGTTGTCTAGATTAACTGAGTGTGTCCAGGACATAAAAGATTGGATGACCAATAACTTTCTTTTATTAAATTCAGATAAGACAGAGATATTACTTATTGGCCCAAAAACCAGCACACAACAGCTTTCACAATTCAGCTTGCGCTTAGAAGGATGTACTGTTATTACCAGCTCAGCAGTAAAAGATCTGGGAGTAATATTAGACAGTAACTTGTCTTTTGAAAATCACATTTCAAATATCACAAAAACAGCCTTTTTCCATCTTCGAAATATTGCTAAACTTAGGAACATCTTATCCGTATCTGATGCAGAAAAACTAGTTCATGCATTCATGACCTCCAGACTGGACTATTGTAATGCATTACTAGGTGGTTGTCCTGCATCCTCAATAAACAAGCTTCAGTTAATCCAAAATGCAGCTGCCAGGGTTCTCACTAGATCCAGAAAATATGATCATATAACCCCAATATTATCATCCCTGCACTGGCTACCTGTTCAGTTTAGAATAAATTACAAAATAGTATTACTTACATACAAGGCCTTAAATGGTTTAGCTCCCACATACCTAACCAGTCTTCTGATACGCTACAATCCACCACGCGCCTTAAGATCACAAAACTCCGGACTTCTGGTAGTTCCCAGAATTTCAAAATCTACAAAAGGGGGTAGGGCTTTTTCATATTTAGCTCCAAAGCTTTGGAATAGCCTTCCAGACAGTGTTCGGGGAGCAGACACGGTTTCTCAGTTCAAAAGTAGACTCAAGACGCATCTTTTTAATCTGGCATACACATAACTCATCCCAGTACTCATACTCCAGTACACCTATACCGAATGGCAACTACGCTAATTCTCCCCATCTGTTCTGTATTTCTCTACCCATCCCGAGGCATCGGGAGATTTTGCCAGCTTCAGTAGACAAAGGCCGACCCTGCGAGGTTCCTGAGGCATCCAGAGAAGGACCAGCTCCAACTGGATTCAGCTTTATGATGGTTGGAGCTACACATGCTGCTCCTGTGCTTCCAGTGATCCAGACCTCATCTGCCCTCTGCACCTACTGACTCGTCCCTATGCTGAACTGGTCTTCATGACAAATTTAAATAATTTCTGTCATATTGAATTTTCACCTGCACAACACACAAGATGTTATATCATTTCTATCTGTTATCGCCCAAATGAGGATGGGTTCCCTGTTGAGTCTGGTTCCTCTCAAGGTTTCTTCCTAATGCCATCTCAGGGAGTTTTTCCTTGCCACCGTCGCCGTCACCCTTGGCTTGCTCATCAGAGACATTTCATTCATTCGTCTCATTATTATCTGCACATTTTTCTCACACATCCACACTTCCAATTATTTTCTTTTCTATAATTATTATTATTATTTGTTTTTATTTATTTATTTTCTATTATAATTTTATTTATTTATTTATTATTTTATATATAATTATTCTATATATATAATTTTTTTTTTTTGTTAAATTTCTTTAATTTTTGTGAAGCTGCTTTGAGACAATGACCATTGTTAAAAGCGCTATATAAATAAAATTGAATTGAATTGAATTGAACAAGGCATATTACATCTGGCAGGGTTTATTTTAGGTAAATGTAACCCATATAAACAGTTAGACTGTTCAAAGAAAGAAATAAAATTATGCAGAAATATTTCTAATAAGAAGACCTTTAAAAAATAGAATATTGGAGATCTTTCTAATACGTATTACTGTATCTAAGTACTTCGGGCAATTAAAAATTTCAGTGCTTTGGGCAATTATGATTGACTGTTGAGTAAGTATTTGGAACTATAAATAATGGACATTATTGGCTTTAATTATTTACATTTGAGCATTTGACAGATGCCTTTATCCAGAGCGACTTGCCTTTTTATTTCATTATACATCTAAGCAGCAAACTTAGTGGTGGTGGGATTTAAACCTGGGACCTTCCAAACTGTAGTCCAATGCCTTAACCACTGAGCTACCCTGAAACCCATTATAGCTATACAGTATGCTAATTGTAGTTGGGCTTAACATAAGAAAATAAGGAGAGCAATAGAATTTATGCAGTTTCATGTAGTGAAGAGTTTTCAGAGCTCGACATTGGGGAGACAAAATAACCTCTTCAAACAAGAATGTAACAACACAGAATGAGCAACACCTCAGGGCTGGAATCAGCTGTATACCTTTACCTGAAGGGCAAAGAACACACATTTGAGAATAAAAAAGTAAGAATTTTGGACAGAGAGGATAGATGGTTCGAAAGAAGGAAGAAAAAAGCCATCTACCTGTATGTGCAGTTGGAAAATCATTCTCTCAACAGAGGTTGGGGCTTTGACACAACTTGTCTCCTATTTTTCATTCTGCCTTTTCATCTATCCCAAGGTAGATCAAAAAACAAGTCCTCTTGACACGTTCACCAAGAAAGCCACATTTACAGTAAGGAAACCCCTTACTCTTTCTGGTCGTTACACCTTGACAACTCTCTAATCTCTCTCTATTGTCTTCCTTACAGGGTAGGATCCTTTGACCACGTACAGTATGTAGGACTTAAATTCGAGGAACTTAACAACTTACCTTAGACTGAAGAAGCTACTTGGATGAGTATTGAAATGTTTCTACTGAACTACTGTAAGAAGTCCAGCTGACATGGCTCAACGTCCAGATATCCTCACCTGGATGATCGAGAATCGTAGTTGACAGATTACACACTTAAATTTTTTGGTGATGCTTTTAAGACTACATTCACATTACAAGCCACATTGTTCAATTAATTTTTTTTTTGGATCAGATTGGATTGGCATGTCATGAGAGTTCATATTCATAATTTCAAGTGACTTTTATCTGACTGTGGATGCGTCTGTCCTCTGAAATGGCATGCATGCACACATTGATGACTTTGCTCACGTGAGCTGGGATAAAACATGTTATATTTTTGCGACCACTTATTCATTTTAATCAATGGGTGCAATTTATTTTTTTTGTTAAAATCTGCTTGGGATTTTGCCCTGGAGGATGGCAAGCAGTTATTCGGCAGTTTTGTGCATTCAGCAAGCCCTAAAATAATCAGATCTGTATCATTAGGGTAAAAAAGTCAGAATTATCCCATTTACCAGGCTGCTAACATGAACATAGCAAAGAGGTTCATTACAAAGCAATAAACAAGAAATTGTTTGAGAATAGTAATAATATTTTGGTAATTGTATGGGTAATAATTACATCCTATTTTATGTTGCAAATAATAGTCCTGTCTGCAATTGTTGGCTGTGTTGTTTAACTCTTGGCCTTAGCATGCAACTGATAAATAAAAACCTGAATAGAAGCACCAGCAGTTAATTAATAGTAAAGTAATTTTACTGTAACAAAGTAAAAGATCTCTCAAGTATACTAATTCTGCATTAGGCTTTAAAAGCTTTAAAAAGCCATACCAATGCTTTCATTTGTCTTGTTTCTTGCATGATCCCATCCCTATTTTCCACTGCACACCATCAGCCCATTTTCTTTGCTTAAAATTTATACCTTTAGTTTGATTTCACACTGCACATAATTAAACTAACCAAAAAGGAAAATCAATTTGGCTGAGTGGTGTTGAGCGCTTAAAACATACTGAGAAAATTGAGAAATACTGTCGGTCAGAAATATGTCAGTGCTTAACAAACTAGTGCCAAGTGTGCAATCACAATAAACAGGAACAGAAGCAAAACATAGAGCACTAAATAACTCCAAAAATATATAAATAACTTTTTCAAATACTGGGGTTATTTATGCATTTTTTTAAATTAATTATTTATTTATTTATTCTTACAACATGATTGCTCCGAGGACAAAAAGAAATTGCCATCAAATTGCTTATTACTATAATGAACCCACATTTTTCAATTTGAAAACGTAGACAATACATTATCAGTACTGACAATTTAGCAGAATCAAACGAAAGTTAACTGTTGTGTCATGATTTCTGCTCATAAGAGGCGGACGCAAGTGCGTGGCAAGTTACGGACGTGGGGAGAATTGGTTCCGGATTGGTAATTGGCTCCGGCGACGGATAATAGCGGGAGAGCGCGTCCGCTTTGATGTTTTTTGAACCGGGGCGGTAAGTTATCACAAATCTGAAACGCGTGAAAAAGAGCGCCCAGCGGGCTTGACGTGAGTTCAGTCTTTTTGCCTGTTGGAGGTACTCGAGGTTACGGTGATCTGTGAGTACCGAGAATGAGTGTTTCGCCCCCTCCAGCCAGTGTCGCCACTCCCCTAACGCCGCTTTTACTGCTAATAGTTCCCTGTTCCCGATATCATAATTCCGCTCGGCAGGTGTTAATTTCCTAGAGAAGAAAGCGCAAGGGTAAAGTTTCTCGGGGTGGCCGTGACGCTGTGACAGCACTGCTCCTATCCCTACCTCGGACGCGTCGACCTCTACTATAAAAGGCTTCTCTGGGTTCGGTAGTTTTAATATAGGCGCCGTAGTAAATGCTGTTTTGAGTCGTGTAAACGCCTCCCGCGCTTCCTTTGGGAACTCACGGAGGCGTTTCGGCTTACCTGCCAACAGTGACGTGAGTGGTGCTGCCACCATGCTGAAGCCTCGGATAAAGCGCCTGTAAAAATTGGCAAACCCCAGGAATCTTTGTAGCTCCTTCACTGTCGTGGGTTCCGGCCATTGTTGCACGGCCGCGACTTTGGCTGACTTTGATTTCGACCCCCAGTGGCCCTATGTGATAGCCGAGAAATGCCACCTCCCGCTGATGAAATGAGCATTTCTCTGCCTTCACATAGAGTCCGTGTTTGCGCAGGCGATGAAGGACGGCAGTTACATGACTGACGTGCTCGGAATATGACCGCGAATATACTAGGATGTCATCTAAGTATATTATGACAAAACGGTTGTACATATCCCTAAACAAGTCATTCATGAACCCCTGAAACACCGCAGGTGCGTTCACCAGTCCATATGCCATTACGTTATATTGGTAATGCCCAGATGTAGTGCTAAACGCAGTCTTCCATTCATCACCCTTACGCACACGAACGAGGTTATATGCGCTGCGGAGGTCGAGTTTGGTGAAAATGGAGGCGCCTCGGAGCTGGTCTATTGCGGCCGGAACCAGGGGCAGTGGGTGCTTATATTTTATGGTTACTGCATTGAGTCCCCGATAATCTATACATGGCCGAAGGCCCCCCCCTTTCTTCTCTATGAAAAAAAAACCTGCCGAGGCGGGAGACGTGGACCTGCTGATGAGCCCCTGCTGGAGTGCCTCGCTCACGTATTCCTCCATGGCCCTGGTTTCTGTCACTGACAATGGATAAATGCGCGAGCAAGGAGGTGCTTTCCCCGGCAGCAGCTCGATCGCGCAGTCCCACGGGCGATGAGGGGGAAGTCGTGCAGCAGCCCTAGCACTAAACACCTGTTCAAACCTCGCATACTCTGATGGCACGTTAATTTTGTGTGGGGCATTCGGACTCTCTATGGTGGTGGTTTGGACTGTCACTATGGGCGGTGTACATGATTTGGCGCATCTAGGGGACCATGAAACGATACTTGATTGAGCCCAATTGAAATTAGGGTTATGGGCACTAAGCCAGGGGAGACCTAGCACGACGGAATGATCAGACTGAGGAAGTACGAAGAATTTTAGCTCCTCCGTGTGATCGGGGAAAGTTAACCGCAGTGGCGCTGTGATTAATTTAATAGGCGACTGGTCTAACTCACGGCCATCTAGAGCTTTAACTGGTATCGGTTGCGGAAGCTTCGACACGGGAGCTCGCAGCGTGGAAATCAAAGCAGAGGAGATGAAGTTCCCAGCCGCCCCGGAATCTACTAAAGGGAAGACAGACACAACAGCGTTACAAAAAGACAATTGTGCTTTTAAACAAAAAGGATGATGCGTGCGGGGCGGTGTGCGTGACGTTACTTTGAGTAACGGGCAGTCCTTGATCCGGTGCCCGTCCCCCCCACAGTATAGACACAGGCCCGCTGTGACGCGCCTTCTTCTCTCCGCGATCGTGAGGCGGGAACTGCTCACGTCCATGGGCTCGGGTCGAGCTGTATCTCCCGTATTGCGAGGAGGTCTTCGCGGTGTGTCGTAGAGGCGGGGTGGTGCTGACCTGGTGGGTGGTCGCTGGCGCTGGCTGCGAAGATGCTGGTCGAGCTTAATCGCCAGGCCGATGGTTTCGTCCAGCGAGAGGTTGGCGTCCCGGCACGCCAGCTCGAGCTGGATTTCTGGCTGGAGTCCATCACGGAACCGCGCGAGCAGGCTCCGCTCGCACCAGCCGCTCTCCGCCGCCATGACTCGAAATTTGATGGCGTAGTCCGCCACCGGCATACTCCCTTGCCTCAGCCGCATGAGACGCTGTTCCCCGGAACGCCCCTGGTCCAGATGGTCAAAGACCGCCTTCATAGCCTCCATAAACCTACGATACCGGGAGGTGAGCTCTCCCCCTTCGCTCCAGATGGCTGCGGCCCAATCCATGGCCGGACCTGTGAGCTGCTGAATAACGAAATGGATTCGCTGGGTGTCCGTCATGTCGGGGTAATCTGATAGGTACAGTTCACAGGCCAGGAAAAATCGCTTACACCCCTCCGGATCGCCGGCATATCTTTCCGGGGGGGTGGCGCGCGGTGGTGAGGGGGTGGAGCTTCGCGATGTCCCAGCCGGTGCGGAGGGGTCCGGGAAGGCCAGGTGTTTTACACTATGGGCTAGGTCGCTCACCGCTCGTGCGAGCCCCTCGATCCTCGATCTGGACCTGTTGTTTTTCTATGTAGCGCATCGGGTTCTCATCATCCGGCAGGGGGACACCTGCTGCGTCCTGATAGGTTCGTCCATCTGTCATGATTTCTGCTCATAAGAGGCGGATGCAAGTGCAGGTGAAAATGATTGAGTCTTTAATAACACAAATAAATCCCCACGAACTGAAATTCCCCAAAAATAACTCCCCTCACTGTGTCGTATCTCGCGTAAAGACGAGGATGCTGAGTTCCGGGGTTATGACCCCTCTCCTGCCGTATGTTTCAGTCCTGGAACGGAGAAGCAGGCGTTGTCAGCGATTCTAGGTTCAATACAGACACACAGACTTTTACTCATCACAACGGTGGACGAACGGGTGGCTCCGGGGTCGGCTGGTTTATATAGGTGCACACAAAGGGGAGACACAGGTGATACTAACTACTGGTAATCAGGACTGACATATACACACGGACACACTAGGGGGAGACAAAGGCTGCGGCTCAGTAGTCCGGGGAACCGGATCTTCTCTGACGCCGTGGTGGTCCAGATGTTACATGTTGCAACTTTAATGTTGGAGTCAAGACCACATTACAGACATACAGTAGTCAAGACCAAGACGATTATCAGGAATGAGGACTGAGCATGATGGGGATATGACCAAGACAAGACCAATACCCCTTATGGCTATCTGCATATAAATTAATGCATCCGTTTTGGTATTATCAGTAACCACTGTGTACTAATAACCACACAGGACACTCAAGTGCTGCAGAGTAATTCTACATAAAACCATTGCATTGGGGGTTTGGAGGCATGTGTAAGGTAAATGGAATGACACAGAGTTTGCCAATTGTACGAAAAAAGGGAAAAGCACATCATATTACCTAGCACACTGATTTGCAAATCAAAGCATAGCCACTTTTACAGTAGTTAAGCAAACAAACAAACAATATCTGTCCACAAGTACTTGTACTATATTATTTTAAGCATAAAAAGACAAAATTATTAATGTCATGTAAAATGTATGGGGTTCATACTGTATATATATTGGATTTTTCTCAGATTTTCTCCCTAATTTTGTCATGTCCAATTCCTCCCTGTCACTAGGGGGCTCCCACATTAAGCTACTGCTACCACCCAGTCAGGAGGGTCGACGTGACACCAGCTAACCATATCTTTTCGAATACCTCGCTCACGCACCGTTGGGGGCGGCTTAACACATTCGGAGGACAGCGCTATCCTACTATGAAGGTTGTAGCGCGGCCACATAAAGGGGCGGTTAAACAGCAGGGGAAAAAAGAAGGAGCTAATGTTGCTCACCTGCACCAACAAACTGACCCCTTTCGGTTATTTTCATCCCCATGGCAACGGTGCCTTGGTTCCGGGGTTAAGCTCACGCGCACATGCGCAGCTGTGCCGCGAGGGAACCCCGATGACCTATCAGGTCACGTGTGCCGGTATAAAGCCGGAACCGGCATGACGTTCGAGACGGAGAGATGATGAAAGCAGCGCTGTGTTTGGATAGAGAGAGCGAGCTAGTTAGCGATATCCACTGGATTATTCTTTTCCTGGACGGCAACTATACCCCTCTCATTCCGTTTCTCGAGCTCCCGGACTTACCATCTTTCACCGGTGAGATCGAGCCGTCTCTCCATTCCACCTTTACATACTCTCACTATAACCTGGACTTGGACATTCATACACACGCACTCACACACTCGCATACACGACTGATGTTGTACATATTTGTTTATATTTTGTATATATTGTTTTTTCGTTGCACTTCATTTGTTTGTTTGTCTTTTGTATATAATACACTTTGGTTTGGTTTTGGAAGTTGTTGTTGTCACCATCTTTCCTTGCTCCGCGAAGGTTGCGCAATACCGGAAGTAAGTGAGATTAACCCGTTTGTAGATATTAGACCCCGATTTAGTGTAATTAGCTCTAATAATAATTCTGAGCGTTACAAGGTAAAACAGTAGCAAAACCCGTGAGCTTGCAAATTTGAATGTGAGAACTTGTAAAATTAATAGTTGTATTTGTAAGTTGAAATTTATACTCACAGCTCTGATGTGAACACCTGTGTTTTGAATTCGAAGTTGCAGATTTATAGTGACAAATGTGTAAAGTGTCATTCACATAAACAAAATGTCAGGCACAATTGTGTACTACACATTTATCTTTGCGCTTTACTTCAGTTTCACTGTACAACCACAAGTCGGCACTCACAACCTCTCAGATCTGGCAGTACAACCTCAAATCCCAGTGCTCTGACTTTTGCTACTCATTTTGCGATATTCCTATAGCAAAACTCACTTGTTCACTTGTAAACGCGAACTTGAGAGAGCAGAGTCGGAGGCGGGGCTGGGGTGGGAACCTCCCTGACTATTAGACTATTTTTGTTTTTGTACATTTTCTTTCATTTTTGTGAAGCTGCTTTGAGACAATGACCATTGTTAAAAGCGCTATATAAATAAAATTGAACTTAATTGAATATTAGTGTGACTATATGTCAGTGTCATATGGCAGCTTGGTGGCTACCCAATGTAATGACTAACTAATCACCACTAAAGACAGATTCACAAGTAATCTGCCGGATCTGTCTCAATTTCTTATTAGACCCCTAAATGCAGATGATCTAGATGAAGTGACTAGCAGCATGGGCACTATTTTTACCAGTACATTAGACACTGTTGCTCCCATCAGATTAAAAAAAGTCAGAGATAAAACATTGGCACCGTGGTACAACAGTCATACTCGCGGCCTAAAGAGAGCAACCCGCAACCTCGAGCGAAAATGGAGGAAAACTAAATTAGAAGTTTTTCGAATTGCGTATAAAGACAGTATGTGCAGCTATAGACAGGCTCTAAAAACTGCTAGGACCGAGCATCTTAGCCAACTGATAGCAAGAAACCAAAACAATCCCAGGTTCTTATTTAGTACAGTGGCTCGCCTAACAAAACCTAAGATGCCCGCAGAGAGTATCCCATCACAGTTTAGAAGTGAAGACTTTATGGACTTCTTTAATGAAAAAATCAATAATATCAGGAAGAAAATAATGGAGGTTCAACCTCTAATAGTATCTCACGATCCAGTTCAGCCTATAGCTTCACATTTAGATTTTCACTGCTTTACAGGTATAGGACAGGAAGAGCTGTATAAACTTATCACCTCGGCTAAATCAACAACGTGCCTGTTAGACCCAATCCCAACCAGATTTTTAAAAGAAGTGATGCTTACGGTTGGAGAGCCACTCCTAAACATTATTAATTCTTCATTACATCTAGGTCACGTCCCTAAACCTTTCAAGTTAGCAGTTATTAAGCCGCTTCTTAAAAAATCTAATCTGGACGCGAATGAAATAAAAAATTACAGACCGATCTCAAACCTCCCGTTCATATCAAAAATACTAGAAAAAGTAGTATCAGCTCAAATTTGCACATTCTTGCAGGATAACAACATCCTTGAAGAATTTCAGTCAGGTTTCAGGCCCCATCATAGCACAGAAACTGCACTAGTTAAGATTACAAATGACTTGTTTTTAGCTTCAGACCAAGGCTGCATCTCATTGCTAGTCCTGCTCGATCTTAGTGCTGCATTCGACACTATAGATCATAATATTCTCATAGATCACTTACAAAATTATATAGGTATTCAGGGACAGGCACTAAAATGGTTTAGATCTTACCTGTCTAATCGCTACCATTTTGTAGATCTAAATGGAGAACCGTCTGGTATAATGCCAGTGAAATATGGGGTCCCACAAGGGTCAGTTTTAGGACCTCTGTTGTTCTCAATATACATGCTTCCCTTGGGTAACATCATTAGAAGACATGGGATTAGTTTCCATTGTTATGCTGATGATACCCAATTATATATCTCAACTAAACCAGACGAAATACCTAAGTTGTCTAGATTAACTGAGTGTGTCCAGGACATAAAAGATTGGATGACCAATAACTTTCTTTTATTAAATTCAGATAAGACAGAGATATTACTTATTGGCCCAAAAACCAGCACACAACAGCTTTCACAATTCAGCTTGCGCTTAGAAGGATGTACTGTTATTACCAGCTCAGCAGTAAAAGATCTGGGAGTAATATTAGACAGTAACTTGTCTTTTGAAAATCACATTTCAAATATCACAAAAACAGCCTTTTTCCATCTTCGAAATATTGCTAAACTTAGGAACATCTTATCCGTATCTGATGCAGAAAAACTAGTTCATGCATTCATGACCTCCAGACTGGACTATTGTAATGCATTACTAGGTGGTTGTCCTGCATCCTCAATAAACAAGCTTCAGTTAATCCAAAATGCAGCTGCCAGGGTTCTCACTAGATCCAGAAAATATGATCATATAACCCCAATATTATCATCCCTGCACTGGCTACCTGTTCAGTTTAGAATAAATTACAAAATAGTATTACTTACATACAAGGCCTTAAATGGTTTAGCTCCCACATACCTAACCAGTCTTCTGATACGCTACAATCCACCACGCGCCTTAAGATCACAAATCTCCGGACTTCTGGTAGTTCCCAGAATTTCAAAATCTACAAAAGGGGGTAGGGCTTTTTCATATTTAGCTCCAAAGCTTTGGAATAGCCTTCCAGACAGTGTTCGGGGAGCAGACACGGTTTCTCAGTTCAAAAGTAGACTCAAGACGCATCTTTTTAATCTGGCATACACATAACTCATCCCAGTACTCATACTCCAGTATACCTATACCGAATGGCAACTACGCTAATTCTCCCCATCTGTTCTGTATTTCTCTACCCATCCCGAGGCATCGGGAGATTTTGCCAGCTTCAGTAGACAAAGGCCGACCCTGCGAGGTTCCTGAGGCATCCAGAGAAGGACCAGCTCCAACTGGATTCAGCTTTATGATGGTTGGAGCTACACATGCTGCTCCTGTGCTTCCAGTGATCCAGACCTCATCTGCCCTCTGCACCTACTGACTCGTCCCTATGCTGAACTGGTCTTCATGACAAATTTAAATAATTTCTGTCATATTGAATTTTCACCTGCACAACACACAAGATGTTATATCATTTCTATCTGTTATCGCCCAAATGAGGATGGGTTCCCTGTTGAGTCTGGTTCCTCTCAAGGTTTCTTCCTAATGCCATCTCAGGGAGTTTTTCCTTGCCACCGTCGCCGTCACCCTTGGCTTGCTCATCAGAGAAATTTCATTCATTTCGTCTCATTATTTTCTGCACATTTTTCCCACACATCCACACTTCCAATTATTTTCTTTTCTATAATTATTATTATTATTTGTTTTTATTTATTTATTTTCTATTATAATTTTATTTATTTATTTATTATTTTATATATAATTATTCTATATATATAATTTTTTTTTTTTTTTTTTTTTGTTAAATTTCTTTAATTTTTGAGAAGCTGCTTTGAGACAATGACCATTGTTAAAAGCGCTATATAAATAAAATTGAATTGAATTGAATTGAATGACTGGGAGTAGTTTATTACTCAGCGCAACACACACACACATACACAGGTAAGCACACATGCACATACTTAAACTTGGCCGAAGCCGCTAACCTAAAACAAACGTCCCACCCAGGGTGAACACAAAACAGAACTCTGGCCAAAAACCGGCGGTCGCCAGCCCCGCCCACGCCACACTGCCCCCACCCGAGCTGTGACCGTCCCCGGTCACCTAATACTTCAGTCTCTGAGGCGTGCAGGTGGTCGGCGCTGGCGCTGTGAACGCCGGAGTCCTGCTGTAGAAGAAAAGTGAACGTTATCCTGAGGCGGTCCGGCCTCCGCAGCAGTTGATGTCTCGCCAGCATGCTGCTGGTAGGGAGCGAGATGGTCTCGGTGAAGCACAATCACCCGCTCGCCCCGCCAGCCGCACCCGGTAGACGACATCCGAAAGCTGAGCGATCACCATACAGGGTCCCACCCAGTGGGACATAAGTTTGGGTGATAGCCCTCTCTTCCTTCTAGGGGAATAAACCCAGACCTGCTCTCCCGGTGCAAAGTCTCGCCCCCAGCTGTGAGTATCATAAACCCGGCGCTGCTTAACACAAGTGCAAGTGTTTGCGCGCTAACTCATAAACATGAAACAGTTTTTCTTTCAAAGAACAAAAATAATCCAACCCAGGTTCCGTGGGTAAATCCGGTTGTGGAGGTGGCCCGAAAACAAGGTCCACTGGAGTGCGCAGCTCACGGCCAAACATTAGAACAGCTGGCGTTAGCTGCGATGACTCCTGCACTGCTGTGCGATATGCCCAAAGCACGAGAGGCAAATGTTCGTCCCAATCGCGTTGCCGGTCGCCGGTAAGTAGGGCGAGTTGTGTGGTGAGCGTCCGATTAAAGCGCTCCACGAGGCCGTCACTTTGTGGATGAAGGGGCGTGGTGCGGGTCTTTTTCACCCCGAGGCGCTCGCACACCGCCGCAAACACCTCCTCCTTGAAGTTGCGCCCCTGATCGCTGTGTAACTGCTCTGGAGCGCCGAATCGGCTGAACACCTCATCCACTAGCACTCGGCCCGTGGTGGAGGTGCTCTGATCAGGCACAGCGAAAGCCTCCGGCCACTTTGTGAAATAATCCACGGCGACCAGCACATAACGGTTACCCCGATCGGAAACGGGGAACGGTCCAAGAATGTCCACGCCCATACGCTTCATCAGTGCCCCCACCCGAAAGTCCTGCAGCGGTGCTCGCGAGCGCTGGGTAGGGCCCTTCTTTGCCGTGCAGGAGTCGCATCTGTGAACAAAGAGTTCGCTGTCAGTATGACAACCTGGCCAGTAGAAACGAGCGCGCAACCGCCGCAAAGTTTTTGTCACACCGAAGTGTCCCGAACCCGTATGCCCATGAACCAACCCCAGCACACATGCCCTCAAAGTCCTTGGTACCAGAAGCTGAAAACATTCGCCAGCGCCGCACGGCCGCTCCCAGCGGCAGTAGAGTAAGCCTTCCCGCAACGCTACTAGAGCCTTTGCCTCTAGTCCCAGATGAGCGATCGCGGTATAATCCGGTCTCAGGCCCGCTTTAACCCAACCCAGTACTTGATGCAGAACCACAGGTGAGATGACTGTGGGAGGTGCCCTAGACGAGGCAGTGACTCGGCTGCATGGCAGAACGGTCGGCTGATCACCCCCGGGAGGTCCGGAGGATTGAACGGGAGGGATGTTGTGCATCAGTGGTTCCGGAGGTTGGCCTGCGTCGCAACCGCGCTCCTCGACCCGCTCGCAGTACCAACAACGGCCCTTCGCTGCATGGCCGGCGGGATAATGCGTCGGCGTTAGCATGTAGCTTCCCGGCTCGGTGTTGAATAGTGAAGCTATAATCCTGTAAGCGCTCAAGCCAACGCGCTAACTGCCCCTCGGGTTCTTTAAAACGAAGCAGCCAAACTAGCGAAGCGTGATCAGTCCGCAGCAAGAAGGTTTGCCCGTATAAGTACGGCCAGAAATGTTTTAACGCCGCGACGACCGCTAACAGCTCGCGCCGCGTGACGCAATAATTCCGCTCGGGTCCAGACAACGCGCGGCTGAAATACGCGACAACCCGCTCTTGGTTACCGGAAACCTGAGACAGTACGGCCCCCAGCCCTACATCGCTCGCGTCTGTGTCAAGGATGAGCGCGCGCGATGCATCCAGATAACCGAGGACGGGACACGTGACCAAGGCTTCACACGCAACTGGGCGAACGCGCGCGCATATACAAACTCCCAGCGAAACGGCTGGTTCTTCTTTGTCAACCCGTGCAACGGACTTGCAACGGTGGCGAAGTCTTTCACAAACTGGCGGTAGTACGAGGCTAACCCGAGGAAAGTGCGCAGCTGCGACACATTTACCGGTTCTGGCCAATTCTGTACTGCAGCAATTTTGGTTGGGTCGGTAGCAATCCCGTTAGCACTACAATTATGTGGCCCAGAAATGAGGTCTCTCGCCGCAACAGCTGGCACTTCCTAGGATTAAGCCGCAAGTTCGCCCGTCGGATAGCCAAAAATACCTCCCGGAGCTTGGCTAGCGCGACCTCAAACTCCTTGCCGTGCACCAGTAAATCATCTAGATAGACGACGCAACGGTTACAAGGGATATCCACCAGCACTTTCTCCATCAACCGTTCAAACGTAGCCGGGGCGTTCCATAGACCGAAAGACATACGCCGAAATTGCCATAGCCCTTGCCCGATCGAGAACGCGGTTTTAGGGCGATCTTCTGGTGCGAGCTCTACTTGCCAATATCCGCTACGCAGGTCCAACGAGCTAAACCAAGCCGAGCCTGCGACATGTTCCAACGCATCATCTATCCGCAGCAACGGGTATGAGTCCTTCCGCGTCACCTCGTTTAATCGCTGGTAATCAACACAAAATCGCCAAGAATCGTCCCTCTTACGTGTTTCTGCACAAGCACAACCGGTGAAGACCACGGTCCGGACGCTGGCTCAATGACGCCCGAGTCGACCATCTCACGCAGCTTCTGCTCGGCGACAGCCCGTTTAGCTAATGGGAGGCGTCTCGGGTGCAACCGAACAGGAGCTGCGTTCCCCGTATCAATCGTGTGCTGCACCAGATTGGTATGGGTGCAATCGCGCTCATCTACCGCAAAAACATCTGCGAATTCGTTAAGGAACGATCTCAAAGTGTCGGTCTGTGTCGAATTCAACCCCACGCTGCTACGTTTCAAAAGCTCATTTAGTACGCTCGCTCGGTCATGTACCGGATGTTTGTGTGGCGCAGCCTCTGGAAGTTCCGCCCCCCGGGTGTGTGCTACTTTTTCATGCGGCTGTGGTTTAGGTGTTAGCAACCCAGCTACGCCGAAGTCCCCACACAGTGTCCCGTCCGTTAGGCTGAGCACCGCACCCCACCTTTCTAAAATGTCCAGCCCCAATATACAGCCATCCTCAATGTTCCCCAGCAAAAAATCATGAACATAGCTGCGCTCACCAATGTTGATTCGCACCGAGCGACGAGCCCGTATCTTCAGATGGCTCCCAGACACGGTACGGATGCTGAAGGCTTGGTTGGGCACTTTGTCTGGTCCCAACATTCCGTTGAGGAGTAGTGAAACAGTGGAGCCGGTGTCCACAAGCGCCCGCAGCGGGACGCCGTCCAGCACACAATCCACATAGATCCCAGCGCGTTGTCCCACATGTCCCGAACGGAAGTCGACTTGGGGAAACAGAAACGGCCACGGGAGGTGGCTTCTCCTCGCTGCCTCCCGGACCTAGTTTAACGGCTGCTGGGGTACGTTGTCCTCACGCCTCGGAACGTTAGAGCCGTAGTCCTGCGGTCCCGGGCCTTGCCGTCGTCGCGGAAGTTCGGCGTCTTGCTCATAGCCTGGCCGTGATGGGTAGCCCTGTCCCCGGCCAGGTTCGCCTCCCGAGCGCCCCCGAGCGGCGGGAGGTAGCTCGGCTCTTTTGCCGCGATGTCCGACCATGATGGGTTCAGCGCGCTCTGCCTCACGCAGTGCCTTGGCCAGAGAACCGGATGCCGCCAACCTGATGTGCTCGCGAAGCCGCAGCGGCCGGAGCCCCCGGAGGAATGCACGACGAGCTAGCTCTTCCTGCTGGTCGTGCTCGAATTCAGGGTAGCCCCGCCGCGCGAGGCATTGCACGTCCATCGCAAACGCGCCCAGTGGCTCTGAAGCACACCACTCGCGGACCGCGAGCTCTTTGCCAGCCGCTTCCCTGCGGTCACCCGCGCCGAACCGGAAATGGAGAACTGGAAATTCCCGCAGCTTCGCCCAATCCTTCCGCTCCTCGGCCCAGAGGTCCTCGAGCACCCGGAGTGCATCGCCCTCTAGTGAGAGTGCTACGTGGACCGCGATTTCCGCTGGGGACCAGCCCGCGAGGTCGGCGGGGAGCTCTACCTGCGCAAAAAATGCGTAGGGTTCAACGGCGCCATTGTAGAAAGGAAGGCGCAGCTGTAAGTCGCCTCGCCGGTTAACGGTATGTATATATACATATATATACACACACACAGGTCCTTCTCAAATAATTTGGTATTTTGGGTTTTCATGAGATGTATGCCACAATCATCAATATTAAAACAATAAAAGGCTTGAACTACTTCAGTTGTGTGTAATGAATCTAAAATATATGAAAGTCTAATGTTTATCAGTACCAGAGGTGTCAAGTAACGAAGTACAAATACTTCGTTACCTTACTTAAGTAGACATTTTGGGTATCTATACTTTACTGGAGTAATTATTTTTCAGCCGACTTTTTACTTCTACTCCTTACATTTTTAAGCAATTATCTGTACTCTATACTCCTTACATTTTAAAAATAGCCTCGTTACTCTGCGCAACCCCCCCGGTCGCATGATAAGAATGCGCACAACGCCTATATATTTATATATATATATATAAATTAATAAAAAACTAAACAAATGTTGGTATGGTTTTATATATAATTATAAGCAAAACATCAAATTAAAGAAACGTTTAGCTTTCATCCGATTAATCGATTAATATATAGTAAAAAAAACAATCACCCAACTAATCGATTATCAAAATTATCGTTAGTTGCAGCCCTAGTGAAAACAAGACCAATTTGTCTAAGACATAATAGATGAATGACACAGCATCCTGTCCAGGCATTAGCACCAAAGTCTGTGCTTTCTGTGAGGAAGAACCCAATATAAGTTATCGTAATCAAGTTAAAGATTACACAACGGAGACAAGACGCATTTGTGGAAATATGTGCAATAACAGTTTAGACTTTTAAGGTCCATCAAGCCAGAATAAAATGCTTATAGAAGAAAATGCAGAGCAGTGCACAAGCCAGGTATTTGGTGAGATACAGGAGAAACCCAGACTAGAGATGTCCCATAAATCCCATTCATTTCAAGTATTAAAACATCCCAATCTCAATTCCCAAGATGGCTAAAATTCGGGGGGAAAAAGGACATGTGGAACAGCTTTGAAGCCTTTGAAGCCCAGGAGTACTCTTGGAATGCAACCATATAATTCCCATACCGGATCGGTCGTGGCCCGGGTTAACAACGACCGCCACTGGGTGCTGGTGGAAATTGGGCTACTGTTGGTCGAAGAAGGAGAGGAGGAAGGTGTGTTAAAAAGCATAGAGAGAAGAGGAAAGGCAAGAGTTTAGGAGTGATAGTAGGGACCTTGAATGGTGGGACCATGACCGGGAAGGGAAGAGAGTGATATGATGAGGAGAAGGAAGGTGGATATACTGTGTGTCCAGGAGACCAGGTGGAAAGGTAGCAAGGCTAGAAGCTTAGGAGCAGGGTTCAATTTTTTTTTTCTAGGAATGCCCTAGAGGTGAAGAGAGTATCAGATAGGGTGATGAGTCTGAAGCTGGAAATTGATGGTGTGATGTTCAATGTTGTTAGTGGTTATGCTCCACAGGTAGGATGTGTGTTAGAAGAGAAGAAGAAATTCTGGAGTGAGTTAGATGAAGTGATGCAGAGCATCCCCAGAGGTGAGAGTGGTGATTGGTGCAGACTTCAATGGACATGTTGGGGAAGGAAACAGAAGTGATGAAAATGTGATGGGAAGGTTTGGTCTTCAGGACAGGAATGTAGAAGGACAGATGGTGGTGGACTTTGCAAAGAGGATGGAAATGGCAGTAGTAAATACTTTTTTCCAGAAGAAGCAGGAACATATAGGGTGACATATAAGAGTGGAGGCAGAAGCACTCAGGTGGACTACATCTTGTGTCGACGTTGTAGTCTGAAAGAGATCAGTGAGTACAAAGTGTTGGTAGGGGAGAGTGTAGCCAGACAACACAGAATGGTGGTGTGTAAAATAAGCCTGGTGGTGAGGAAGGTGAAGAGGACAAAGGCAGAGCAGAGGACAAAGTGGTGGAGGCAGAGAAAGGAAGAACGTTGTGTAGTCTTTAGGGAGGAGTTGAGACTGGCAATGGGTGGTCAGGAGGTGCTTTCAGTTGACTGGACAACTACAGCCAATATGATCAGGGAGACAGGTAGGAGGGTACTTGGTGTATCATCAAGGAAAGGTAGGCAAAGCGATAGAGATGGGAAGGATGTGCAGCAGGTTAGAGTGATTAAAGATAGAGATGGAAATGTACTGACAGATGCCAGGAGGGTGATGGGAAGATGGAAGGAGTACTTTGAGGAGTTGATGAATGAGGAAAACGAAAGAGAACAAAGAGTAGAAGAGGTGACTGTTGTTGAACAGGAAGTAGGAAATATTAATAAAAGTGAGGTGAGAAGGACATTGACGAGGATGAAGAGTGGAAAGGCTGTTGGTCCTGATGAAATACCTGAGGAGGTATGAAAGTGCTTAGGAGAGGTGGCAGTAGAGTTTCTGACTAGTTTGTTTAACAAGATCTTGGAGAGTGAGAGGATTCCAGAGGAATGGAGGAGAAGTGTATTGGTGCCGATTTTTAAGAACAAGGGAGATGTGCAAAGCTGTGGCAATTACAGAGGTATAAAGCTAATGAGCCATACAGTGAAGCTGTGGGAAAGAGTAGGGCAGAGGTGAGAATTTGTGAACAGTAATATGGTTTTATGCCTATAAAGAGTACATCAGATGCAGTATTTGGTTTGAGGATGCTGGTGGAGAAGTACAGAGAAGGTAATAAAGAGTTACATTGTGTCTTTGTAGATTTAGAGAAAGCGTACGACAGGGTGCCGAGAGAGGAGCTGTGGTGTTGTATGAGGAAGTCTGGAGTGGCAGAGAAGTATGTTAGAATGGTGCAGGACATGTACAGTAGGAGAGCGCTAAGACAGTGGTAAGATGTGCTGTAGGTGTGACAGAAGAGTTCAAGGTGGAGGTGGGTCTGCATCAAGGATTGGCTCTAAGCCCCTTTTTGTTTGCTCTAGTGATGGACAGGATGACAGATGAAGTAAGACAGGAGTCTCCATGGACTATGATGTTTGCAGATGACATTGTGCTTTGTAGCAAGAGCAGGGAACAGGTGGAGGAAAATTTGGAGAGGTGGAGGTACGCTCTGGAAAGCAGAGGAATGAAGGTTAGACGCAGCAAGACAGAATACAAGTGTGTGAATGAGATGGAACCAAGAGGAACGGTGAGGCTACAGGGAGCAGAGGTAAAGAAGGTGCAGGATTTTAAGTACTTAGGGGCAACAGTCCAGAGCAACGGAGAGTGTTCAAAGAAGGTGAAGAGGCGGGTACAGGCAGGTTGGAATGAGTGGAGTAAATTGTCAGGTGTGTTGTGTGATGAAAGAGTATCAGCGAGAATGAAAGGAAAGGTGTACAGGACAGTGGTGAGACCAGCGATACTCTACGGCTTAAAGACAGTGGCACTGAAGAAAAGACAGGAGGCAGAGCTAGAGGTAGCAGAGCTGAAGATGTTGAGGTTCTCTTTGGGAGTGACAAGGATGGATAGGATCAAGAATGAGTTCATCAGAGGGACAACTCATGTTAGATGTTTTGGAGATAAAGTCAGAGGGGCCAGATTGAGGTGGTTTGGACATGTTCAGAGGAGAGATTGTGAATATATAGGTAGAAGGATGCTGAGGTTGGAACTACCAGGCAGGAGGTCTAGAGGAAGACCAAAGAGGAGATTTATGGATGCAGTGAGAGAGGACATGAAGTTAGTTGGTGTGAGAGAAGAGGATGCAGAGGATAGGGTTAGATCAATGGTTCTCAAAGTGTGGGGCGCGCCCCACTAGTGGGGAATACAGACATGACAGGTGGGGCGCAATGAACCGGAGGGAATTAGTGGAAATAATAGGAAAGTACCTATTCTAATTCATGCTCTTCTTTATTGATAATGAAGAGCGTACGCTCAAAACGAAACAATCACACACAAATAAATGGATCATTAATACAAGTAAATTGAATTGAAACCTGATGCGCGACCCACTGGGCAGCGCTGCGCGACTCTGACAGAAATAGACCGCGCCGACCATCCAAGTACATTTTACCCCGCTGGTATGCGCTGGTACAAACCAGGCATGACAAGGCGGAAACAATATTAAACAGTCCTGACATTTTAAATAAATTGAGTCGCGCAGGTTTGTGATTCGAGCGGCGCTGCGCGATCCACCGGGCTGCGCAAATAAACCAGATCATTTCTGCGCTATCCAGATAGTCGCGCTGCGCTGTATTTGCACATATTTGGTTCAATTGGGTGACACGGTTTCGTCCCACTTTTGACGTGTTTGGCTTCACATACACTTCGACAATGGAAGAAGATGGTGCAGCAGCAGTGAGTTTGCTTACATGTGACGAAACCAACAACGAGGAGATTGTAAAGTGTAGATGCGGTCATATTATTTCACTAGTTTTGACTCGTAGCTTTGGGTTGAAGTTTCACTCACACAACAGAAGTCCGATCTCTTTGTCTCTTGTAGTTTATTTTGTCAGCATCAAAGAATCAACACTTCATACAGTCGTCTTGAGTAAATCCACTGTGGTTACAACACCAGTTGCTGTATCTTGCAAACTTCTGACTTTTACAACAACCTGTTATATGCGTAAGATACAGCAAATAACACTTTTGTTGTATATATCTGCTTACGGGTAGCTTACGGTTACAACAACCTAGTTACCTAGTTATACCTGCTGTATCTTATAAATTACATTCTTAGCTTACGGTCAAAAGCTTTGTGTTTCTGTAGCCTTCCACATCTAAACTGACTTTTCTATCATGCCATAGTCATACAAAAACATGTCATAGTGGAATGACATCACAGACCAACTTACGAAATCGTCAAAATGGATGCATAACTAACAAATTTAAAGCTTATGGCTTATGTAATAAACATAATGCTTACTTCTTAACTAATGAATAGAATAAGGTAGAATAAATGAAATAACAACAAATAAAATAAGATGAACACAACAACAAATTCATAACAAGTACGATATGGCTCTTACATAAAGAAAAAAGGTGCATTATCTGTGGTGTGGAATTGGTTTGGGTATAAGAAAGTGATACGAATGAGACGAACGTGATTTGCAAGGTACGCAAGTGCACTGTTTTAACAAGTGGTGGAAACACGTCAGACCTTTACTATCATCTGAAATCCAAGCATCTAAATGAATATGACCAAAGTAAAAAAATGTGGCAAACTTCAGCAATTCACAGTTTAAATTAAATTAATTCAATTCAATTCAGTTTTATTTGTATAGCGCTTTTAACAATTGACATTGTCTCAAAACAGCTTTACACAATCAAAAGAATTATTTAAGTTTGTATGGAATGTGAATGTGTATGAATCAAAATGTTCAGATATTCCCTGGTGAGCAAGCCCGAGGGCGACAGTGGCAAGGAAAAACTCCCTGAGATGGTAATAGGAAGAAACCTTGAGAGGAACCAGACTCGACAGGGAACCCATCCTCATCTGGGTGAAACAGATAGCAGGAAATGATCTGCATTTATACAGTGTTAGGTTCAGCTATAATAGTTGATGTTAATTGATGTTATAATAGTTGATGTAAAATGGAGTCCAGTAGTGATTCGAGACTCAGATAGACTTGTAGAAAGTTCCAGTCCTGAACTATCGAATTGTCAAGTCCTCAGAGAAACAGCTGACAACACCAGTCGAGGCCAGAACCATCTTCTAAGTAGATAGAATCATCCCCAGACACCAGGCGCATCCTAAAGAGACACACGGGGCATCCATGCGATGAGACCTCCAACCAGAAACCGGGCACCAGGATGGATCAGACAGGTCCGGAGGGCAGAGGGAGTCTGGATCACTGGCAGCTCAGGAACCACATGTGTAGCTCGACAGAGAGAGAGAGAGAAAAAGTGAAAGGGGGAGACGGGGGAGAGAGGAAAGAGAAAGAGGGGGAGGAAGAGAAGAGGAGGAGAGATTGCAATTAGGTATGGTCACAGTCACAATGTCTAATGTGAATGTATATTGTGGTGGAAATTCTGAAACCAATATAAAGACAAGTAATCCATACACTGGGTAAGAGCAAAGTAACAAAGGTTTTATTTTAAACTTCTGCAGAAGGACCAGTCTCATACAGCAAACAGTTGCAGCATAGAGAAAGGTGATCTCTTTCTCTAGCTGACCTATTTTATACACAAACATCTCTGTTAACATAATCAACGCCCCGTACGTGAAGTTCCTGCATTCAAACTCATGACTCTTTATCTGCCCCAGACTAGATGTCCATACCTTATCATTTATTCAGGGACAACTACAATCAGGTTGTTTCTATTCTGTTCTCGGCCTTGTCTCTAAGCTTCGACAAACAAGTTCAAACTTCTAACGTCTACTGTACGTTACACACTTACTACAAGGATCAGAATTAATACATAATTAAAATATGATTTTTCCATTACAATATTTACTGTAGAGTGCAAGCAGGGACTCCGGCAGGACTAACTATGACAGCATAACTAAAAGGGAACTAAAATTACATTATGTAAAACAGTTTCTTTGTGTTTGAATTTTTATTTATGCATTTTCAGATACAAATTGCTATATTGTGATATATATCGTTATTGAGTTAGAAAATTGCTCCTACCGTGATATAAGATTTTGGTTATATCACCCACCCCTAATGAAGCCTATCTTGAGCTTGGATTCATGGTGGGGATGGTGGGGGCTGAAGAGAGACCCGTGTGTCTTTTGTGTCTTAAACCGCTGGCAGCAGACAGCATGAGACCCAACAAATTAGGAAAACGCTTAGAGACAACACACTCCAGTCACGTTAATAAGCCACTCGACTTCTTTCAAAGAAAGCTGGCAGAATACAGACAGCAGGATAATCGCATGGTAACATCTGAATCAGTGGACAGCAATGACTTCATTCAAAGTTGCATACAGAATTGGCCAGTGCAAAAAAACTACAAACGATTGCTGAATAGCTAATAAACATGGGGTCAATTATGCAAAGATATGTGACAACGTAAGCCTTGTAACAATTGCACGTGTATTTTATCAATTTTGAATTTGGTGTTGTTTGATCTTTTTGGTTTAGAAATTGATATTTCAATAAACAGTAAACTTGGCCGATTTCATTATTATTTTGTTGACAAGTGGGGCTTGAAAATTCGCTCACCCCCTTAATGACAGAAAAAGTTTGAGAACCACTGGTTTAGATGGAGGCAGATGATTCGCTGTGGCGACCCCTGAAAGGGAACAGCTGAAAGTCAAAGAAGAAGAAGACTCTCATTGTCAGCTACAGTATGATCCAGAAAGGGTTGGAAAGAAGAAGGAATGAAGCCCCAAGCCAGTTAACATCAAGAACTGAAGAGCCAACAAAAACATTTCATATGACAATAGCTCCATTGTCTCAAGAAGCAGTTCAAATTAGTCAGCATAGGGGAACAATGATCTCTAGATGACCTCATACATCCTGAGGAAGAGGTTGATGACCCTCCATAGGGTAGAGTAACACCCGTTTATTGCTAATCCACTCAGCTTTACCAAAACAACTGCTCGGGGAGAAGAGCAGTGGCCACTTGCTATGCTCTGCAGAAGAAATCAACCACTTCCTTTACAGCAACCTTAGAGACATCCCTGGTAGTCTCAGGCTGTTTGTAAATCATGCAACTCAGAGAGACCAAAGCAGAACGGCCCGAGCAGAATTGCTAATCTTGAACATTGAGTTCTGTTTGAAAGTTACGTCAGGATCAATATAATCTGCCTAGCATTGACTAGAGAAAGGAATTACAATCAGATGCACTGTTAAAGTTATCCTGTTTGCTCTGGCTATGAATGTTAGTAAAATCAGAAGTGGAGTACTGAGGACCCAATACCAAAACTGGCAAGTAACAGTCAGTGCTTCTGACACATCTTTTCCTCTGTACAATGTTTGGACAATTATACTGTTTATTACCATATATACCTTATCCTTTTTACCTATTTCACCGTCCGTACATTGACTCTTACCCCTGTACATATGGCCCCTATCCTCATGTACAAAATTGTTATTTTAAATAGGTCTTGCTCAAGGGCCCAACAGTGGCAACCTGGCGGAGCTGGGGCTTGGACAGTTGACCTTCAGAACTCAGAGCACTAACACACTGAGCCACCACTGGCCCTTATGCACTTATGTTTAGATGCTATACAGTAACAGCATTTCATTGACTTTGTACACAATCTAATCTAATCTAATTTAATTTATGGACAACCATAGGTCTGAATGTCAAAGGTCCGAAACAGCCGATGATCAATTTTAAACATTTAAATTTGAGGTTGCTGGTGTTAAATTAAGGGAAAGTTGAGGGCAAATTCTGTTTTTCAGTATTTGGACCATCGTCCCAGCCAGTTAAGAGTATAGAGAAAGTGCTCGGTTCGAGCCACAGCCATTTGAGTCTGGAGTCATTAGAAAGTGAAATCTCTCTTCTCTCCATTACATATATTTACAACACAATATGCAAGCCACCAGAATTTAATCATCCGAAAGGCTGAACATATAATCGGACACAAACTGGACGGGTTGGAGACATTCAGGGACAACAGATCACTGGACAAACTCCTGTCAATGATGGAAAGTCCAGCCCACACACTACATGATTCCATAACAGAAGCAACAAAGTTCATTCTCTGACAGACTGATCCACCTTCACTGTCACAAACAATAGTTCAGGAAATCATTCCTACCATTCAGCATTGCACTGTACAATGACTCACCTCTATGTAACAGATGAAAATAGTGAATTATAGGATATGTATATAAGTTGCTGTCACTTTATGCACACATACATACACCGACAATTTGCGCATTTTATTTCTTTTTCATTATCACTTTACACAAATACAACCGGGATTCCGGAAAAAGTTGGGACGTTTTTAACATTTTTATGCAAATTCAAATTTGATACCTGCTATAGATCTCAAAAAAGTTGGGACAGGGGCAGCAAAGGGCTGAAAAAGCTAAATAATTTTAAAAGATTTAGCTGGGAGAACATCTAGCATCAGCTCTGTAGCATGATTAGAAATCCCTATAAAAGGGATGTCAGAGAGGCAGAGTCTCTCAGAAGTAAAGATGGGCAGAGCCTCTCCAATGTGTGAAAAAGTATGTAAAAAGATTGTGTTCAAACTATACTTAACAATGTTCCTTAACGTCAAATCGCAAAGGTTTTGCAAATCTCATCGTCTACAGTGCATAACATCAAAAGATTCAGAGAAACTAAAGCAATCTCTGTGCATAAGGGACAAGGCTGAAAACCTTTGTTGGATGCCCATAGTTTTCGGGCCATCAGACGACACTGGATCACTCATCTTGCATGTTTTAGTAGGCACTATGAATGCTGAAAGGTATATGAAGGTTTTATTTTTTATATACAGTAGGTATTTAAGAGAAGGCCCTTGTGTTTCAGCAGGACAATGCAAAACCACATACTACAGATATTACAATAGCAAAGTTTCTTAATAGGAGAGTCTTTCACCTATAGAGAACATTTGGTGCATCATTAAACGAAAAAATGTCAAAGATGACCACAAACTCCTAGCAGCTGGAAACCTATATCATGTATGAATGGGACTAAATTTCAGCAGTAAAACTCCAGAAACTCATAACCTCAATGCCCAGACATCTTCAAACTGTTTTGAAAAAAAGAGGAGATGCTACACCATGGTAAACATGCCCCCCTTTCCTCTCCCTTTTTTGACACCTGTAGCAGGCATTAAATTTGAAATGAGATCATTTTGTGCATAAATTGTACAATTTCTCAGTTTAAACATTTATTATGTTCTCTATGTTTTACTGTGAATAAAATATTGGCTTATGTGATTTGAAAGTCTTTTAGCTTTTATTTTAATAAAATTTAAAAACATCCCAACTTTTCAGGAATTCGGGTTGTACATGTTGTACCTGTAAACTGACAATTTGCACATTTAATCTCCCTTTCTTATTTTGAATTGCCAGTTTGCACTTTGCTTTTTCTACATATCATCTGCGATTGTGTATTAATTTATATAAGTTACTCCCCCCCCCCACACACATTTTTTCTTCTTTACTACTGTTTGTGTAATCTGCTGCTGCTGTAGCACAATCATTTCTCTTCATAAAGTCCATCCATCCATCCATAAATCATCTTCAAGCTTCTATTATCTAGCATAAGGTAACAAAACATTCAGGCCCACATGGTCAGACTGTCTTACTGTTTCTTTCTCCAAGCCATCAAACTCCTTAATATTCAAAACTTGGACTGACACCAACAACAAACAAACGCACACAGAAGCAAAGCACATTTTGCACACAACTCTCACAAACTGCTGATAAAAGACTATTTTTCACCAGAACTGTGTGTTGGCCAGTGCTGCTTTGTCCTGAACCGTGCTTATTGTTCTGTCCTTAGTAGTAATTGTACTGTCCTGCGCTGTTTTCACACATTTGCACTTTACAGTATGTACCTCATCAGCACAATCCTGTATGGGAAAAAGACGCATTTTGCAATTCTTTTTCAGTGACCTTGTGTAGAAATTCATATATGATGATGATGCTTTGTAATATAAGTGGGCAAAAGATCCTAAAGTCGCTTTAGTAAGCATAGGCTCCTGAGACCTACCGTCATCTACTTTCTCTGACTGTTTCAGGTGATTTGCAACTGATAGCTATGAACTTAACCAATGTCTTCAAACGGAAGGAAGTTTGGAAAAAGAATAATATCATATGAGGACAATGGATGGCAGACAAACCACTGGATGTAGCAGAGTCAAGTCTTCAGCCAAAAAAAAAAAAGTTTTTAGTGGAAACAGTGGGAACTGACAACTGTTTCAATCCAGGGTCAACAAGGCCCAGGTAAACGGGAAGAGCCACCTGTATCAGCAGGTGTGTAGGAAATAAAATCACGCAGGATGATGATATTGAGACAAGTGGGAAGATAGACAAGGTGGGAGCATCTGCTAAGCAGTCGTTCAAAGGCACTTGATAATTGATGATACCAGGGACACCATGATCAGGTCATGAAGGGGAGAACATTGCCAACGGGCAAGCAGGAGCCAGAATCCCACATAAAGACAATCCAACAGCTAAAATTTTCATCTGGTATCCTCTAGACAGACACAATAAAGACCTCCACTGATCCCAGGGACATAACTGAAGATGCACCCCAGTGCATCCAAGAGATGTATCTTGCACTATGGATTGTGTTTGAAAACATTTTAAATCGCTGTAGGCTGAGAGCAGGACTGCAGTAAAACAGTAACATTTATGATTTATGACAAGACAGAGACCACTGATTTTTGTCTCTGGCTGGTTTCAAGACCAAGACCAACTCTCAAGTACCACAACATTACACTTTGACAGTAATCAAAGGTCAAAACTCAAAGGTTTCTGAACTCAAAGTTCAATTATTTATAATGAAACTGAACAACCATTGATGGAGATTTGGTCAGATATTAACTTTATACAATACAACAAATTCACATGGTAAAAGGCTAAGGAATCAACCAGGTAATTTACTGTTCTAATTCCTCTTAGGAAAGTTCTTATCTAGGCTATCAAAAATGACCCTGCCTTTAACTGAATTTAATATTTTAATGTGTTTTGTTAAGAACCCTAATAACTTTGTTGACAGGAACAAGAATGGTTCTACAGTTTAAGTTTGAAAGCATGAAGTGCAAGTATGGAAAAAAATGTGGTTGGTTGTGTGTGTGTGTGTTGGGGGGAGGGGGGCGTAAATACAACTGAATGGTAATGCAATGCTAGCTGGTATTGAAAGTTGAAAAATTTAAGAGGTTTAATTTGATTAACCTCAATTACCAATTTCCAAAAACAAGACCTTGAGATTAGTTTCTAAACTGGCAAACACTAACTCTTTATATAAAGCATATTTACCAGACTACTTAAAAATTTCCCTCTGAGTTTTAGATATTTTTTTCCATGACCCCCCTCATCTGCTACTTGTTAAGGCTTTTTGACACTCACTGCATTTGTGGCCTTCTCGTCATGTTCTCTATTAAAACAGCTCTTTATCCTGTGTATTCTTTTTAAAAAGGAAATGAATTAGATTAATCTTACATTTTAAAACATCCAAATGCAATAGATGGCTTACTGTACAGTAATTGCACATCAGTCACTGTATTCTGAAATGTAAAGCCTGGTTAACTGTTAAACTTCATCTGTGTGAAAGGCAAGTGAAAGGATGTTATAAAGGAATAAAATTAACTGGAAACTGAAAACTATTTTTGGATGAACACAGTGTGAATCAATGTGGACAACACAGAGGCTTATTTTTTTAATCTGTTCAGTAGCTTTTTCTTGCAATAAAAAAAAAAAAAGTTAAATGAAATTAATGAAAATGTTAGTCAGGTTGTATAGCATTATAATGCAATATTATCTTTCAATAATCATTAATTAACTTTAGAATGTCTATGACCTGATGTTTGCAGGCTAACTTTTCATTAAACATCCTCCATGGAAATGCATTTTCAAATGCATACATTTTCACTTCTGATTTCTATCAAAGTTTTCACTATGTGGCATTAAAATACCAGTGAAGCTTTAAATCTGCATAAATGAGTATGGCCAGGGCATTACCTTTAGCAAATCATATTGGGAAATTGAAGCCTTGTATTTTGACATTCCAGACCTATGTAAATTTTAAAGAAACACAAAGCCCAGACAAATTATGCTGCAGCATCGGACAATTCATCGTGCAAGCATAGAAACCGAAAGGACTGCAAGTGCAAAATGAGAAAAAATGCTAAATTGGCCCCAGAAGTGCCTATGGTGAAAAACATTCAGGGAATGCTGCATTTTATTATACATGTTGATTTACTGAGTATTTCTGTACATTAAGTCACAACTACTGTATGTTTTCACATTTATACTGTATATACACAAACAAAGACGACATGGACTTTTTGCTCCTCACCTTATTATATTATATTTATAGAATTTGACAAACTTTTCGAATGATTAATTATCCTGTGCGGCACAATGGCTTAGTTCTGGGTTAGCACCGTCACCTTGCACCTCCAGAGCCAGGGTTCTATTTTTGGCCAGGTTGGATTCCTGCCACTGTGTGCATGGAGTTTGCATGTTGCTTGTTGGGTTTCTTCTGGGTATTCCAGTTTCCTCCCACAGTCCAAAGACATGCAGATTAGGCTAACTGGCATTCACAAATTGCCATATTGTGTAATTGATTGTGTGAGTGTGTCTGTATGTGTGTGCCCTGCGATTGATTGGCACCCTGTCCAAGGTGTACCCTGCCTCGTGCGTCTCCTGGTGACCCTGTATACAGGATTAAGCGGTATAGATGATGAGTGAGTAAGTAAATAAAATATTTAAATGTAAGTGAAATAAGAAACAGAATTACATGAAATATTTTGAAAATCTATATGAGACTTGATAAGATATGGAAGCCTATGATACCTAACCTGGAAGAATAGTGCTGAACTGTCACCTTTCTGGAAAAAATGTGGTCAGAAAAAAAAAACCATGAGTGTACTGTAGAACACTTAAACACTTGGTAAAGTTGCATGCTAAAAAAAAATCAACAGTAAAAACCATAGTTACCATAGCCAAGCATGAGCATTTCCATACACACAATGTGATATGAATTCACAGGATTGCAACTAAACAGTTGTGTGGCCATAAGAAAATCAGATGTTAGTAATCAGCACATAAAGATCGGACTTTTGAGCAATGGAAAAATGTCATGTAGTTTTGTCAAGTCTTTTCTAGAGTGATGGGCTTGGCAGGGTAACAAGAGAAGTGTTTTTTTTTTTTATTAACTTACCTTTAAGGATTGTCAAGGCTGAGGGTTTGTGGCAAATTTTTGTATGGGCAGTACCTCAAAATTAGTTGTTCAAAAAGAGTGAATGAATCAAGTGCCTCATGCCTAAACAGCAGGAACTTAATGCAGTCAGAACACTCAGTAAAGAGACTGCATCAAGGCTTAGTCATGGCAAATAAAGCACAGACCAACAGGACTAATGACTCAACTGATGTCTGTCCATTTGACAAACCCATTTTGTCTAACGCTAGTTTATATAGATGTTTAAACTCTAATTTCAAATGCCTAATTTTATTCTGCATGGCACAAGAATACACTAGTAAATACAGTATTGCTATTAAACCACCATGCCAATGTGCAGGTCAATTCTTTGTGCATGTTTGTGATCAGTCTAATACTCAGATTTTAAAGTTGACTAATACGGGTTCATGAATCTAACTTCCGGTATTGTGCAAGCGTAGCGGAACAAGGAAAGACGTGACAACAGTTTAAAGCAAACCCCAAAGTGTATTAAGTGAAAAACAAACAAAGGTGCACCAAAAACAAATATTTACAAAATAATAACAAATAATAATGTGGGTGTAAGTGTATGCGATTGAATGATGTAAATGTCCAAAGTCCGTGTTATGGCGTGTGTATGAGGGTGAATGGCGGGAGAGATGGTTCAGTCTCACCGGTTTTAAGATGTTCAGCCCGGGAGCACGAAACAGATAAAGGGGCATATTGAATGGTCCAGTAAAGATAAATCCACGGTAAAATAATCCACTGGCACAACAAACAAGCTCTCCCTCTTTCTCACAAAATACAACACGCTGTCTACACATCTTTCCAACTCCTCGCTTCTTCGCAGTAGCACTTTAAAGGCAGTGCAGGTGACCACCCACATCACCGCCAACCTCTCGCTACCCCTGTACGAACTCTCGCGAGAGTACTTCCGGGACTACCACCGATTGTCCAGAGTAAAAAGTAAAACCTAAAAGGATCCTTTTATGGGCCACGGCTGCCTTTCTTTTATTAGCTTATGCCGCTTTTCCTCCCCCTATAAAAAAGCCCTTTATGTGGAAGCGCTACATACTTTAACTGTAAAATGCAGAAGGAGGGAATGGGTTGGAGGTTGTTCAATCTGTTGAGATTTGTATGTCTACAACTGCAGGGCAAAACACAAATTAAGATAATCCAGAATCAGAAACCCACCAGAAAAGCTTAAAACACACATGAAGCAACAATAGCCTAAAAACATACAATAAAAAAAAAAAAACCCATGGAGGAACACATTGGGATTTATATAGACAGACCAGCAACAGGTGGAATTATTTAACTACCATGGTAACAGAAACTAGAACAGCAATCACCACTTAAAGGAAAGTGGAAACGGGGCAAAAAAATATGGAAGCTCAAAAGGGTCATGATCAGTGCAGGATTAGTCAGGAAAGCAAGAGAGAGAAGAAAAATACAAGCACAGTGCATTGGTTTATATATACAAACCGGATTCCAAAAAAGTTGGGACACTAAACAAATTGTGAATAAAAACTGAATGCAATGATGTGGAGATGGCAAATGTCAATATTTTATTCAGAATAGAACATAAATCACAGAACGAAAGTTTAAACTGAGAAAATTTATAATTTTAAGGGAAAAATATGGTGAATCAAAATGTCATGGTGTCAACAAATCCCAAAAAAGTTGGGACAAGGCCATTTTCACCACTGTGTGGCATCTCCCCTTCTTCTTACAACACTCAACAGACGTCTGGGGCCCGAGGAGACCAGTTTCTCAAGTTTAGAAATAGGAATGCTCTCCCATTCTTGTCTAATACAGGCCTCTAACTGTTCAATCGTCTTGGGCCTTCTTTGTCGCACCTTCCTCTTTATGATCCGCCAAATGTTCTCTATAGGGCAAAGATCTGGACTGCAGACTGGCCATTTCAGTACCCGGATCCTTCTCCTACGCAGCCATGATGTTGTGATTGATGCAGAATGTGGTCTGGCATTATCTTGTTGAAAAATGCAGGGTCTTCCCTGAAAGAGATGACTAGATGTTGTTCTAGAACCTGAATATATTTTTCTGCATTGATGGTGCCTTTCCAGACATGCAAGCTGCCCATGCCACACGCACTCATGCAACCCCATACCATCAGAGATGCAGGCTTCTGAACTGAGCGTTGATAACAACTTGGGTTGTCCTTGTCCTCTTTGGTCCGGATGACATGGCGTCCCACATTTCCAACAAGAACTTCGAATCGTGACTCGTCTGACCACAGAACAGTCTTCCATTTTGCCACACTCCATTTTAAATGATCCCTGGCCCAATGAAAACGCCTGTGCTTGTGGATCTAGCTTAGAAATGGCTTCTTCTTTGCACTGTAGAGTTTCAGCGGGCAACGGCGGATGGCACGGTGGATTGTGTTCACTGACAATGGTTTCTGGAAGTATTCCTGAGCCCATTCTGTGATTTCCTTTACAGTAGCATTCCTGTTTGTGGTGCAGTGTCGTTTAAGGGCCCGGAGATCACGGGCATCCAGTATGGTTTTACGCCCTTGACCCTTACGCACAGAGATTATTCCAGATTCTCTGAATCTTCGGATGATATTCTGCACGGTTGATGATGATAACTGCAAAGTCTTTGCAATTTTTCGCTGGGTAACACCTTTCTGATATTGCTCCACTATATTTCTGTGCAACATTGTGGGAATTGGTGATCCTCTACCCATCTTGGCTTCTGAGAGACACTGCCACTCTGAGAAGCTTTTTTTATACACAATCATGTTGCCAATTATCCTAATTACTGTTAATTGGTCTTCCAGCTCTTCGTTATGCTCAAATTTACTTTTTCCAGCCTCTTTTTGCTACTTGTCCCAACTTTTTTGGGATTTGTTGACACCGTGAAATTTGGAATCAACATATTTTTCCTTTAAAATGATACATTTACTCGGATTAAACTTTTGATCTGTCATCTATGTTCTATTCTGAATAAAATATTGACATTTGCCATCTCCAAATCATTGCAACTTTTTTGGAATCCGGTTTGTAAAACATAAATGAATTAATAAACATAAACTATACAGTATGAAGTTGAATTGTATAAGTTGAAATGCATTAACTACTACCTTGGTAAAGATTTAAATTTCCTTTCCACCATTCAGTGATGGAATTTGGTGGATTTGGTGTTCTTTACTATATTTTCAGAGTCAATGTTAGTTATTGTGTAAAGTGCTGAAGAGTTTGGAGAGTCTGTGAAGATTCTCATTCATCCACACTGTAAGAAAAAAAAAGTCCTTATTTTACAGAAAATAACTTAAAAATTAAAAATACTAGGTTTCCTTTTAAAAAACTACTTACAAATCTCTTGTAAAATTACAGACATTATCTTTAAATTATTAAGTCGATTTTAATTTTAAGTATCATTTCAATGCTGAAAATTTAATTTTTTCACATTTTTAACAGTAAAAATACCATACTGTTTTTACTGTGTTTTTTCTGTTTTCGTAATTTTGCGTACAATTTCATGTAAAATTACAATAATACATTTTAATTAAATTTGAAACTCATTAGATAAAGGTTAATGTAATTTTGAGGTAAATCCTATTAGTTTTATAATACTTTGACATTTAAATTCTAGATGCAAGTTTAGCATTTTTACATGACTTTTAAAAAGATTATCCACAGGAAGTGGCACAGATAACACAGCAGAAGTCCCACACTTACATGTAGGCTATAGTATCTGCTTCATGCCTTCAACAAATGTAAAGATAATGTAGGAGTCTGAATTTCAGTGCAGCACCCATGCACACGTTGTAAACGGCATAAATATTTTTGTTTTGATGACATTTGTTGTGAAAAATCATTGTGGCAATCTAGCCATCAGCTTTCTTAATATAGATCTGCATATTCTAACACAAAGATAATGTATTTGCTGTGTAGCTGTTTTAAAACAGTGCAGGTTATGGGATTTTTATGTTGATTGAGTTCCAGTCCTGTATGTGTGTGTGCCCTGCGATGGATTGGCACCCTGTCCAGGGTGTACCCCACCTAGTGCCCGAAGTCTCCTGGGATAGGCTCCAGGTCCCCCGCGACCCTGAACACAGGATTAAGCGGTATAGAAAATGAATGAATGAATGAAAAGGATGAGTTCCAGTCCTCATTGTGGTGATTGCAATTAAACTTTTTTAGCATTTAACCATTACCGAGTAAAGCAGGGGTGAGACGTCGGGGGAGTTACATTTTGATATTTTGCTTGTATGAAGGGAACTATGGTGTTATTTTTATACCAAAAACTTTAGTGGAAACTCAACGGGCTCTCCATGTGTAAGAGCCATATCGTACTTGTTATGAATTTGTTGTTGTGTTTATTTTATTAGTTATTATTTCATTTATTCTACCTTGTTCTATTCATTAGTTAAGAAGTAAGCATTAAGTTTATTACATAAGCCATAAGCTCTGAATGTGTTAGTTAAGCATCCATTTTGACAATCGTAAGTTGGTCTGTGAGGTCATTCCACTATGACATGTATTTGTATGACTATCGCATGAAAAAAAAAGTCAGTTTAGATGCGGAAGGCTACGTAAACACAAGCTTTTGACCGTAAGCTAAGAATGTAATTTATGAGATACAGCAACTAGGTTGTTGTAACCGTGAGCTACCCGTAAGCAGATATATACAACAAAAGTGTTGTTACAGTAGATGTGTGAGCTGCACGCAATGAGATAGATATAACATAGGTTGTTGTAAAAGTCAGAAATTTACAAGATACAGCAACAGCTGTTGTAACCACAGTGGATTTACTCAAGACGACTGTATGAAGTGTTGAATCTTTGATGCTGAAAATAAAATACCAAGACAAAGAAATCATCAGACTTCCGTTCTTGTGTGTAAATGATCAAACCAAAGCTACGCGTCAAAACTAGTGAAATAACATGACCGCATCTACACCGTGTTTACTGTCACAGCCAATCAGAAGCGGGGATATTCTAATTACCGCTTCCTGATTGGCGCATTTAAATAAGTGAGCGGTTGACTTGACACGAAATACGCCGAGTTTATTGCTCAGGTATCAGACACAGATGTAACGTCATATGAACCAGCCAATGGGAAACAGGTGTCCTTCAAATGTTTAGCACAGAGGTGGTCTGCAGCTGGTAAACAGTTTATGTGTAAATTCAGAGGAGTGAAAACACGTTGGTGAGCTACAGGTGAGGAGGAAAGCAGTCTCTTAGGGACAGAGGAGAAGACTGCTGATTCTGAAATGTCATCGTGTTTCAATGTGAGAAAAAAATACCTGCAAGCTCAAGAGACAATGACCTTAAGAGATTTTTTAAATTGTTATTTGAATGCTTATTGTTGTTGCTGTAAACAAAGCTTGTTTATTAATACTGCCACATTTGTCAATCGCAAATCTCAGGCGAGTCTCAGGTACCGTTAATATTACTTCGCCATATCTCTGCTGAGAAGCTGCAGGCATTAATTTAGACTTGTAAGGGTAAAGGAGTCAAATGGATAGGGAGCTCTTTGGCTACGTTTACACATCAGGTCTCGATGCCTAATTCTGATTTGTTGCCTATATCTGATTTTTTTGACTGTCTGTTTACACGTTCTTTTAACTATGACTCATATCCGATTCACGTGTTTACACTTGCCATACCATCTGAAACATTGCGCATACTTAAAGCGAGGTCCTTGCGCTACACACTAGCCAAGAGGGACGAAGGTGAAATATGCTTAGCGCTAGCTCTGCGATATATGCAAAATTCGCGAAACATCACCATGGGTTTAAAACGGAGGAGGGGGAAAAAACGCCATAATTGCAGCTTGTGCATATGCTTTCTTTCACCAAATACTGATTTCTTAAATTTCTTAATGCTATTTAGCCCAAATAAGCATTAATACAAGGCGGGGTGTGTGTGTGGGGGGGTTCTTTTCTTCTTTCATGTCACCTGTGATGTTATCATTCCACACGTGCTTCCACTGGAGAATAACATTAAGTCATTAAACCGCGAAGAAGTCGCTATTTTAATGACGTACAGAACACAATGCCTCAGGAAATCCGATCTGTCTGTTTACACGACAATCACATTACAGTAGGACATATCTGATTTATATCCGATTTATTTCCGCATATGAAGGAGGCCTGAAACCGATCTCGAAATATTGGAATGCATGCGTTTTTTCCTGTTTACACGGACATAGAACATGTGTCACATATGAGCAAAAAATCGGAATTGGGTCACATTTACCTGACAGTGTAAACGTAGCCTTTAAGAGCATGTGCATTAAGAATTTCGAGAGAGTGAGTGAGTGTGTGTACTGTACTCTGAAACCTAACTGCAGTTTAAGTATTAATGTTTGACACTGTTAGCCACAGGTTCAGAGATGACTTATGCTACATTAACAGCTGATTTTAAAATGTAAACTTCCACAAACATTGTTTATTTGTATTTTTAAATGACTCATTTAATTCAGTAAATTAATGTCAATACACTTCAGTCAAAATAAATGTATATTCATGTAAATATTCTTACATATATAAATACAGTACAGTGAAACTTCGGGTTGCGAGTAACACGATTTGCGAGTGTTCCGCAAGACGAGCAAAGATTTTTAATACATTTTGACTTGAAAAATGAGCAAGTCTTGGTTTACGAGTACCGGGTATCATGTATCACGTATGCGCTTCTTGTTTTGACACCGAGTGTGATCACAACTGGGCCAACGTTTTTTTCTCACTCTTGCGCTGAGGAATTGTGGGTAATTGTCTCCCCTGCTGGGTCTTAGTGCGCGTCTCTTACTGGTATAATCAACATCCATGCACGCATCTACTGTTTTCCATAACACTGTGACAATTGTATGTAAAACATATTTTATTTTGTGTTTGTAAGCGTCTGTGTACAGCGCGCGTACGCTGTTTCTTATAACACGCGTAATTTGACACTGTGCTGGTTCACACGGTTCTCTCTCTCTCTCTATCTCTCTCTCTCCTTTAATGTGTGTGTGGTTGTGTGTGTGTGAAACACCTCCTCTCTGCTTCACACACACACACACACACACACACAAACACACCCTGCTCTATACAGAAACAGTGCTCTGTCGCAATTCTTTTTAAAGGTAAAGTGCAGATTTATTTGTTTCTTTGTTTTACAGCAGTGATTTCGTTAGTATGCACTCACATGAGTATCATTAACGATGTTCCTTGCTAATTTTTAATGTCTGTGTAAAGGTTTGTATGTATGAAATTCAAATAAGAGAGGAGAAAGGTTTATGTGTAAGATGAGAAGGGGCAGACGGGAGGGGCTGAAAGTAAAAGTCTCCTCTTATATAGCTTCACACACATACACAAACGCACACACACACACACACACAGCGCCTGCGCGAATAAATGGAAACACTTATTTTTACTTTCTTTTAAAGGTAAAGTGCAGGTTAATTAAAAAAAAAATTACTTAATATTTTGTTTTAATAATTTTTTGTATTTATTTTTGGGCTGTGGAACGAATAATTTAAGTTTCCATTATTTCTTATGGGAAACATTGCTTTGATGTACGAGTGTTTTTGGAATATGAGCCCACAATTATGCGCGTAATCCAAGGTTCCACGGTATATATCCCACGTTCAAACCCCACAGCCACCAAGTTGCCACTGTTGGGCCCTTGAGCAAGGCCCTTAACCCTCAACTGCTCAGATGTGTAATGAGATAAAAATGTAAGTCGCTCTGGATAAGAGCGTCTGCCAAATGCCTAAATGTAAATGTATATATATTGACACATCTTATTCTAATTCCATAGAGATCTTCAATATATATTAGGGATGTAATGGTATCATGGTATCGTGGCCATCATCCTTTGCGGCCTGTTTGACAGATCCAGTAATGCGCACATCCGATTTAAAACCTGTTTACTCTGTAATGATTAATTACTCTTTCCATCTCTTTTCCTTCGCCACTAATAGTAGCTCCCGCCATTTCCTCATTACTGGATCTGTAGCGACAGACCGCAAAGGATGATGGCCACACCTGGGCTGATGGGAATTGTAGTTCCCACTATCTTCCATTCGCTCCATTCGTCTGAGCAAACTTTTCTCAGAAGACCTACAGATTTATTGAGTCATTTCGGTTTCTCTCTGAAAAGAAACGAGAAAGGAAAAAAAATCCTGTCTGAATAAGTGAGTGAATGAGGTGAGTGTTCTCAAATACTCATTCAGCATATGGGCCAGCTGCAATAAGTAGGGTGCTATTTTAATTTTTTCAAGAATACTAAATTGAAACTTAATTTTTTTTACATGGTTTAAAAAATTTTTGTTATTAAAATTAAAAAATTTAAGTTTCTGTTTCAAAGTTTACAGATAGATGGCTAATTTGTATGCCATTGATATGTTCAGTGTTCATGTATACTGTTTAATAAACACTTCTGGCACTTTTTTCGAGTCTCTTCATTAGTTTTGTTTTTCCTGTAAATGATTCAATAAATACCATACCGTGCCATTCATACCGATGCATTACCAGTACCGTGAAGTTTTGATACCATTACAATCCCTTAACAGTATATCCGTATATATATATATATATATATATATATATATATATATATATATATATATATATATATATATATATATATATCCATCCGGTAGAGAGACGTTCATCAATAGTAAGTATGGAGTGCAATATAAGACTACTTTTGAATCTTTCCTTCAACCTTGGATAATTTTGAGCCCTTCTTTTTTTTTTTTTACTGTGTAGAGATCTTTTCTGATTATGATTATTCTCTCATACTAAAAAAAACAAAAAACAGGGCCACAGTTGAAATGTGTTGAGTTGAGTTTCTCTTTAACATATCTAGTATTAAACATGATTTTGAGTACAGTGGAACCTCGGATTACGAGCATAATTTGTTCCGGAAGTGGGCTTGCATCCCAAAACACTCGTAAACCAAATTAAATTTTCCCATAAGAAATAATGGAAACTTAAATTATTCATTCTACAGCCCAAAAAAATAAATACATAAAAATATAATATAAAAATAATTAATACAAAATATAAAGTAAAAATAAAACAAATTAACCTGCACTTTACCTTTCAAAAAAGTAAAAACTAAATCCTGACAGATAAGTGTTTCTGTTTGTGCACGCAGTTGCTGTTTGTGTATGTGTGTGTGAGGCTAGAGTAAGTGGAGAGTCTTGCTTTCAGCCCCTCCTGTCTCCCCCTTCTCATCTTACACAGTAAAACTTTCTCCTTTCGTCTGATATAAACACACACACACACATCAACGGAAAGACTGTTGCTCTCTTCTAAACTATTAAAGTTTCTCCTCTTTATTTCAATGTTGCTCGCGACAGCGTAACAGCCCGTTAATTCATGCTCATGTAATGATGAGATGGACAAACTGCTCGATGCCCGTTCTTTTATTTGTTGCATTATCGGGCTATAGTACAAACTTTTGGGTGGATCCTGCACTTAAATCCAACTAAAACAACTACTGAAGAACAAAACTCTGGGTCTATATCCTAGCCTACATCTCTCATTCGCGTTTACACACACCGGACTGCATTACCCACAATGCATCTCCCGCACTGGACTACTGTACACTTCCGTAAACAGCGTCATAAATCAACGTCTCTCTCCCGCTACAGTGTTTTATCTGAACATTACCAATAAACATTGCTAATAACACTCGCGTGAGCGCAAACTAACAGAATCACTGCTGTAAAGGAAAACAAACAAACAAATGAACCTTCTGAAAAGAGCTGAGTTTCTGTGGAGAGCAGAACACACACACACCGCTATGAGCTGAGGAAGAAAATGGATTTTTAACCTCTGTATTAAGAATTTCTTTTGCTTTACTCGCGTGCACACGTGTGTTATAAGAAACAGTGCTGTACACTTGCTTCCGAGCATAAAATAAAATATGTTTTACACACACACGGGGTCACAGTGTTATACTAAACAGTACACGCGTGCACAGATGTTGATTACACAAGTAAGAGACGAGCACTAAGATCCAGCAGGGGAGGCGATTACCCACAATTCTGCAGTGCAAGAGAGAGAAAAACCGTTGGCTCAGTTGTGATGATGTGACGCTCGGCGTCAAAACAAAAAGCGCATGCGTGATACATGATACTCGGTGCTCGTAAACCAAGACAATGCTCGTTTATCAAGTCAAAATTAATTTAAAATCTTTACTCGTCTTGCGGAACACTCGTAAACCTTGTTACTCGTAATCCGAGGTTCCACTGTACTTTGTTAATCTGTTTCACAGGCAACAGAGAAAAAGATTAACTTTTTGTTTTGAATCTAAGATCTTAATGTGGTCTTTTCTTCTCTCTTCCAATCCACCCTAATTCACCAAGGATCCAGTTGTTTACTGCCTGTTTGGAAGAGGATCATTCTTTCCTAAATACACTGGACCGTCCATTTTACCATTTGGTAAAGTTATTTGAATGCATACATTATATAAGAACTATTTTGTTTTAATGGACCACATTGTACTTTATTTCCAGTACTAAGTTTCCAGTCCAATTTTAATTAGTCAAGGATATTTCACAGCAATGTTTAAGTTTGTGAGAGAGAATGTCCCACTGTTATGGCACAATAATCTAAATATTTCATTTTGTTTTTCATTTTAGGATTTTAGTGTAATGCTCTAAAATTTGACTTTATTGTATTTTGCATCATACTCTTACTATACTGTCACAGTTCTTCAGGCTATTTTGCAAATACTATAATCTTGAGTTTGTGTTAAGACTTTATTGAACATGTGTGTTCATAGGAATTTATGAAAAATTTGTGAAATAACAGGGTTTTTTGTGTTGTTGCTTTATTTGAAAGTGTTTTAATCTTAAATTTAGGAAAAATCTGTAAAATAACAGGGTTTTTTGTGTTGTTGCTTTATTTGAAAGTGTTTTAATCTTAAATTTAGGAAAAATCTGTAAAATAACAGTGGTTCCCTCCTAATGTCTAATGCTGTTGCTTTATTGAAGGTGTTTAACTGTAGTAATTTAGAAGGTATTTTAATGAAGGTGTTAATCATATAAATTTGGGGAAAATATGTGAAATAATGGTGTTCCCTTTCAAAGGCTACTCTCGATGCTGCGTCATTTTGTCATGTTGCCGGTTGTGAAGCATGTGTGTGCAAACACGCCAAATTTTTGGCTATATATAACCTCGGTCAGGTGACGTCATCTGATTAGACGCAGCTACAGGTTAGAAATACTAGTGAGCCGGCGACAAACCGCAGATCATTTGTCTTCAACAGACATTGTGAATTGTGTTTGTGCAGCAAGCATTTAATCTAACATTAAAACAGAGGGAAAAAAACATAAAACTCACCAGACGAAATGGCGGACTTTAGACTTAGATGCCCGTGCAATAGCTTTCTTTCCGAAGGCGATACGCACATCCTCTGTTTTGAATGTTTGGGTGAGAGCCACGCTCTCCTTGGACTTAAAGGAGAGTGTGAGCAGTGCGATAATCTCCCGATGAAAGTGTTATGCGCATGCCTCGCGTTCTTTAGGGAACCACAAGCTGCGCTGCACTCCTGGGGATTTCAGGTTGATCTGGCCGAGGCACGAGAGACGGAGTCCCTCCTTTCTCTCGCCCTCTCCCCAGATCACGAAATCTCTCCCGCCACTTCACGAGCGCACTTCGGTGCCTCTCGTTAGTGTTCGGAAGAGATTCATTCTCCCGCTTCTGTGGCAATGGAATTAGCTACCTCAGAACGATCCTCTAGAGATGATAAAGAGTACGAGGAGTTAATTGAAGTTATAACGCGTGCAGTCGAACGACTACACATTGATTGGCCACAGGAGCAAGCTCACCCTAAACTATCTAAATTAGACGACAGATTTCTGTCGGGTGGCCAGGAAATGGCGCCACAACACCACTCTCTACCCTTTTTTGATGATCTCCATAACGAGTTATCTCATTCATGGAGACATCCTTTTTCTTCCCGTATCTTTGTACCAACAATTTCGTTTTATTCGAATATCATTGATGCAAAGGCACGAGGTTATGTGATGATGCCCCAGATTGAGGAGACGCTCGCGGGCTATCTCACTCCTGGGACATCATCCTCACTAAAGAAGCCGACCCTTCCCTCCAAGCCGTGTAGAACTTCTTCTACCCTGGTAGGGAAGGCGTTCCAAGGAGCAGGTCAAGCCGGCGCTTCCTTGCACACCATGGCGGTTTTGCAGGCGTACCAGGCTGACCTGCTGAATGATCTGAACACGAGCGGCAATATGAATCACGAAGCATTCATTGAATTACGCCGGGCTACTGATCTGTCCTTGCGTGCGACGAAACAGACACCCCGTGCTATTGGCCGCTCTATGGCCTCCCTGGTGCCTTCTCGATGCTCCTATCTCACCCTCAGACCTATTTGGCTATTGACCAGATTTAGAGAGGCCAGGCTTTATGAACAGGCTTTTGGGAAATTTCTCCCACGCTGTGCCCAGGAGTCGAGGCCATCAGCCATCCAACCTCGACCTGATCTGAGCCCCCCAGGCGAGAGGTGCAGAAGGAGAGCGTCAGTAGCCGCGCACCCCCCGTAGGGACAGCGGTACGGCTCGGCGCCCCCCTCAGGCCGCCCCCAAGAGAATAGATCGCCGTGTCTTCCTTACGAAGAAGAATTCCTGAGAGCGGAGGCCAGGACCATTGGGGTGTTCCCCCCCCACCCCCCGGGGGAGGGGCATATAGTATCATGCCCCCCCCAGACACCCCCAGGAGATCGGTGTTCAGTTTCCGCCGCCTTTGGTGTTTCGGACAACACCGGTCTCCAACATCACGTTAGTCTTTCAGTTGGATCCTGCCACATTCCAGGACACCGAACTACTAACCACTAACCCCCCGCCCAGTAGAAGTACTTGTACCCCTTTCGGAGAAGCTGGCAGCATGGAAGCTACTGCCAGGCATATCTCCCTGGGTTTTAAAGACTGTAGAGAAAGGATACAGGATCCAGTTTACATATCGCCCTCCACATTTCAACGGCGTGGTCTCCACTTACGTGATCCCGGAAAGGGTGCATTTTCTGAGTTCCAAACTCCAGACACTACTGCAGAAGGGAGCCATAGAACATGTTCCTCCTCCAGATATGGAGTCAGGCTACTACAGTCGGTACTTCCTGGTCCCCAAGAAGGATGGGGGACTGCGTCCAATTTTGGATCTTCCCGGTTTGAACCGCTATCTCAAAAAATGCAACTTCAAAATGTTGACCATAAAAACTATTGTCTCACGAATCCAACCACAGGATTGGTTTGTGACAATAGATTTAAAGGACGCATACTTTCACATAGAAATTTTGCCACAGCACAGGAAGTTCCTGAGGTTCGCTTTTGGGAGAAAAGCCTAGCAATTTCGGGTCCTTCTATTCGGTCTAGCCCTATCACCCCGCACATACACGAAATGCAAGGATGCAGTTCTGGCTCCCTTGAGACTCCAGGGCATCCGCATTTTGAATTACATAGACGGCTGGCTAATCCTGGCCCAGCTAGCACTTCGACACTGGGATGTTGTCCTAGCTCATCTTCATTCGCTGGGATTGAGACTCAACGCCACAAAATGCTATTGACAGACGCTTCCCTTACCGGCTGGGGCGTGGCCTTGTATGGCTGTCCAGCCCAAGGGAGCTGGAGAGGCCACCTTTTCACATGGCACATCAATTGCCTCGAAATGATGTCTCTAATTGTAGCTCTACAGCATTTCCTCCAGCAGCTGAGAGGCTACCATGTCCTAGTGCGGGTGGACAGCACATCGGTAGTCTCCTATATAAATCACCAGGGCGGCCTGCATTCGTGTCGCTTGAACCAGATAGCGCATCAGGTTCTGCTCTGGGCTCAGGACAAGTCCCTGTCCCTCAGGGCGATTCACATTCCAGGATACAGGAATGTGGGAGCAGACTTACTGTCCAGACAAGCTGTGAATCACGGGGAATGGAAACTCCACCCCAAAGTAGTCACTCGAATCTGGGAGAGATTCTTTACAGCAGAGGTGGACCTCTTTGCCTCCCAGGAGACTGCACAATGTCCCCTCTACTACTCTCTGACTCATCCAGCTCCCCTGGGTCTGGACGCGATGGCCCATACGTGGCCCAATTTACGCCTCTATGCGTACCCTCCAGTAGCTCTACTAACCCCTGAACGGGACCAGTTAAGTCAAGCTGGCCTTTCAGCCGGCATAATTGACACCATCCTAAGTGCTAGGGCTCCCTCCACTAGAAGAATTTATGCCTTCAAATGGAAGGTATTCGAAAGCTGGTGCATGGCAAAGCAGGTGGACCCAGTCCACTGCCAAATCGTTTCAGTGCTGGAATTCCTGCAAGAGAAATTGTCCTCGGGCTTGTGCCCTAGTACCCTCAGAACGTACGTGGCTGCTATTTCAGCCTGCCACGTTCTGACTGAAGGGGTTACTGTGGGAAATCACCCTTTAGTTGCCCATTTCATTCGTGGAGCTAAACGGTTGAGGCCCACTAGAGCCACGGTCCCTTCGTGGGATTTGTCTATCGTGCTCAAAGGTCTAATCGACACTCCTTTTGAACCACTAGAGTCAGCACCCGACAAGCTTCTGACTCTCAAGATGGTTCTGCTTATGGTCATTACCTCTCTCAAGAGGATCGGAGACCTTATCAGTCTCCCCATCTTGCCTGGACTTTGCCCCTGGGCTAGTCAAGGCCATTTTGCATCCTCACCCAAACTATCTACCGAAAGTTCCTTTCTCAACCATCCACCCTGTTGTCCTGGAAGCCTTCTGTCCTCCACCTTTTGCAGATTAGGAGCAGGAGAAACTTCACCTACTGTGCCCAGTATGTGATCTTCAGGCCTATGTCCACCACACCAGCCAGTGGCGTAAGTCAGAGCAACTCTTTATATGTTATGGAGGCCGCAACCGGGGGGTGGCCGCCACCACACAAACTTTGTCACACTGGGTGAGAAATGCTATTGCTCTCTCCTATGAGGCCCGTGGACTCACTTCGCCTCTAGGAGTCAGGGCTCATTCGACCCGAGGGGTCACCTCATCTATTGCTCTTGCAAGAGGTACTCCCCTGCAACACGTGTGTGTCGTGGCGGGTTGGTCCTCTCCGTACACATTTGTAAGATTTTATAGTCTGGATGTCCATGCCACTCCGGGCTCACGAGTCCTCGAGTCAGCTTCCCAGACATAGATCTGAACCTGGGGGTCCAGACACTTGTAGTGTGGCGGCGTTGGTATTCTCGTTCCCATAGCGTTTTCACGCAGCATCGAGAGTAGCCTTTGAAAGGGAACGTCATGGGTTACTTTGCTGTAACCCTGTTCCCTGAAAAGGCGGGAACGAGATGCTGCGTCCTAATGCCGCACTACCACGTGACCGGACGTCCATTCAGACAAATTAATCTGAGGTTTGTCGCCGGCTCACTAGTATTTATAACCTGCAGCTGTGTATAATCAGATGACGTCACCTGACTGAGGTTATATATAGCCAAAAATTTGGCGTGTTTGCACACACATGTTTCGGCAACATGACAAATGGTTCCCATAGCGTTTCACGCAGCATCTTGTTCCCGCCTTTTCAGGGAACAGGGTTACAGCAAAGTAACCAGAGACGTTTCACTGCTAAACTTATAGTGCTGGTGCTTTATTGAAGGCCTTTAATTGTATAAATTTAGCGAAAATCTGTAAATTAAAGGTGTTTTATTGCTAAACGTCAAGTGCTGTTAGTTTATTGGATGTGTTTAATCGTATAAATTTAGGAAAAATCCATAAAATAAAGTTTTTTTATCTACTAAACTTATAGTGCTTTCAGTTTATTGAAGGTGTTTAATCTAATAAATTTAGGGGAAAAAATTCTGTAAATTTAATTTTTTTGCACATAATATGAACTAGAATATTTTACCTTAATTTTATCATTTTTGTTTGGCAGTCATTGCTGCCAGTCATTTGACCATTTTTTAAAGATTTTTTTTTTTTTACAGTGCAGGTGATGTTATTGGGTTAACTCAACTGGACGTCCACTAGAAATGTGACTTAAGTGCCTGAAGAAGCTACTTGGATGAATAGTGAAATGGTTCTACCTAACAAGAAAGAAGTCCAGTTTACATGATTCAACTTCCAGATCAACAATCAACTCTTTAATTTTTGGCAATGTTCAGGGATAGGTTGTTGGCTCTGCCATTGGCTCTCCTCTATGAATGCTGACTTGCCAATCATGCTGATGTGATCTACTGTACCACTGTGAAAATGTGGTTAGAGCTCTTCACCGCTGTGTATTAGCAGTGAATTGAGTACACAGCCCTGAGCAGCTCCACTGCTCAGTGTAGTGGTCCTGGAGATGCTGCTTCCAATCCGGGCTGACTGAAACTGAGGTATCCCAGAAGGCTTGGCTTTCCGAACTGGTCCTGAGACATGATTGTGTTGAATACTAAAATGAGATCTATGAACAGTATTCAAATATGTTTTTATTATTGTTCAGGTGGGTGATGGTGTTGTGCATTGAGCAGTTGCGGTGATGCGTGAACTGCATGACAATACTTGCCGTACTGCCTTTCTATCATCAAATTTAACCTAGATGCAAATGCTTACTATACAGAAAGAAAAAATGCATTATGTCTTTCTTTCTCACTCTCTGAGGTTCTTTCTGCTGAGTAAAGTGTGTGTGTGTAATGACATTTTTCTTCTCTGAGTTGGTGTATGATGTATACTGTATGTACTAAATGTCTGGCAAATCCAAATGACACAAAGCTGACTATAAATTACTTTTTATAGAATTGTTAATGTGGCTCACAGCAGCTTAGGAGCATTATACATGTGAAATTTTTATTTTCTCCCTAATTTCTTATTTTCTTTTTAAAGAATCTTAGTAGTTTTAAGAGAACATCGGCATGCATTATATCCTCCACAGTATTTCTGAATTTTAAAAAAATTGTAAAAAATATTTGTACAAAGGGAATTAGAATTTGAGCTCCATCTTTACTGTATTCTCTCCTAATCCCTTTAGCTTGGCCCAGATGCGAACTAATTGGACTGATGTGCATAGCAGGTATTGCCAAAATTCTAACAGCAAGAATTAAATGATGAAAAAAAAAATGAATTATTGGCAGCATCTCTGTTTATTATGCCTTTTATATTTTTGATGCTGCTGGCACAGTGAAAAGTTTTTCAGTTTTTTTCATCTCTATTTTAAAGGTTTTTTATACCCCTTGACTTTTTAAGCTTGATAACCCCTAAGACAGAGTCAAAGTTTGCTCACCAAACTTTAAATCCTAGTTATCTATGCTGACACGATCCCCCTGTAAATGTTACACTGTGGATCTCTTATAGTTTATGGACTTAACCTTGAGGTGTGGTGGGAACTGTTGTAGCTTATAAAGCACACATTATTATTTTTTAATATCAGGACACTTTTATTTACAGCTGAAAATTACACTGGATTACAAGAGTTCCACAAGTATGGTTGGGTTTATGGATGACAATCCCCCCACACCCAACACCGACCCACCCCCACCCGGTTCGCCAAGTAGCGGACAAGCTGAAAGTAAATGAACGACATTCCCGTACTTAGGATGACAGTGAAATACTTAGAACGCAGCACAGGTGCAACTCAGAACGCTGTTAAGCCTTTGGAGAAATCATCTGGATGAATGAAACATGACACTGTCTGATTGAGATTCAGCCAAACAGGTTAACTCAAAAGGCCTAATAAGAATTTTAATTGGTAGATCGTGACCAGATTACACATTTCAAACATTTTAAGGATGGAGGAATTATTATAAGATCTCTTAGTGGAACTGGCTGATTTCACCAAGTGGATGTGAGTTTGATAGTAACTGAGGGTGTAAAACGAGTATACTTGTTGAACACTAGAGATATGCCATAATGTAACACAAAACAGATAAATTCTGTGTGATGAAGAGTGATGCATTTCTCCATGACCAGCCAATCAGTTGATCATACTGTACATGATCTGACATGAATAGAAGTGCGCCCACCAGAGGCCCTGCAAAGCCATGCTCTGAGGGGCCAGAGATGCCCCAGTGGCACAAGGGGAAACTACACAATCCTTGGCATAATATTTTGCATTGTAATATTATGGCTGATCAGTATGGTACTAGGCAGTTGGTGCAACTGGATACCTGGTTTCTCCTCTCCTCTTAAAAATATGTGAGGGAATCATGTTAATGTTGTGACCAACCAGATTGGTCATTGAGATTTCATGCAAGTTTGGTAGTTGGACCTTCAATTCCAGGACAGAGTAAATGATGTTTCCTCAGTCATTATTACCATTCAGTTACATTTTTCATAAGACAAATGAGGGGCATACTAACATTCTGGGATTAGATAAAGCTGAATGTATATGTATATATATCTTTAATGTTCGTTTATTTGTAGACTGCCCATTCTAATGAGACATGAGTCAGAGTCTAATAAAGCTTATTTCTGTATTTATGGAGAAACAGTGTCAAAAGATGAGGAACAAAGTATGCACATTGGCAGCAATGTGGAAAGGACCCAGGGCTCCAGGAAACAATGCATGTCTTTCTGTCAAACTGTCACAGTCAAGCCATACTATGAAAATATTAACGAGGAATGCCAACAAGCAATGCAGGTGTTGTGCAAAACATCTGTGTTACACAAATACATGTAGTGAATGGTGCCGTTGTTTCCTTCATCTGCAAAAGTAATACTGTGTATTTACACTGAAATGCTTGTGCAGATGACATTTCATAATTTTTATATGATCACTAAGTCTATTCTTTCAAACGTACAAGACTTACAGTGTTTGCAATTCACAATTATCCTTTATACTTTCTCTTTTACTGTACATTTTTCACATACTGTACCACGACATACGACCACAAGGTCACTCACTTACAGAACTGCTCGTGTGCATGTGCACACTTGCGCTCTCTCTCTCTCTCTTACACACACACACACACACACACACACACACACACACACACACACACACACACACACACACACACACACACACACATTCAGAAAGGACATTGATGCCTCAACTATACTGAAAAAGATTATTTCTTTTTCTTTCTTTTTTAAATGAAAACAGTCCAATTGGAAATAGACAATGTATTAATTTCAGTGCAAGAGGATGGACATGGGAAAGATCCAGGGAATGCTATAAAGGGAATTTCAGGTTTGTGTCTCTCTAATGTCACAGCTGTAACATTCTAATGAACACTACTGTTTGAGGTTGATGCTGCACAGTGGCCAAAAGGCAATAACAGAAATACACTATAATTACCCAATACCACAACACACACATAAGCCCACACAGAGGTCAGACTGTGACATGATGCAATCTATTCCTTTGTGGATGAATACCATGTTTGTGCATATGAAATCTCTCTGGAAAAATTTAAGTGCATGTGGTTTCGCGCTTGATGTGAGAGAGATAGCAGGGAAAAGAACACAGATCAAACCACTTCCGGTAACAGAGAATCACACGCAAAGCTTCAGCCTTTAAAAGAAAGAACAACAATCACAGATAAACAAGAGCCTTTCTGTAAAGAGGCCTCCTCTGAAAGATGTATCACAAAACAACTTCTGTGTAGCCTTTCCTTTTTTTTTTTTTTTTTCATATGTACACAGTTTCTTTGTGGATCCTCCTGACAATCAGTCTCTAGCAAGGGACTTGTTCAGCCATGTTCTTGTTTGTTTTCTCATTAGCTTGCTGGGTTTTTGCTGTTTTGGTGTTTTGGTAGCTTGTGCATGTCCCCGAAGTGCACGGCAGCTGCTCCATTATGCTTTGCTATCATCCGGTGTTGTGTGTAGGCTGTTGTCACCATGAACTTTAATCTCGATCGTATCCGGTTTAAGGGACTCTTTGCCATTCTCCTCTTTTAGTGGTAGCTTCCTGGAGAGAGAGGGAAAGAACATAGGTATGTGCATATCTTTGGTGAATTTCAACTAAAACAATCATGCATAGTGTACATCATTACTTTGTTACTGTACTTGTTATACTAGTTTGTACTTTACCTGAATTTTTCTTTGACCTAATACATTTATTTATTATGATTTAAAAGAAACCATCACTGTTTCTACTGATTACTCTTTTTAGCTCTATAATAATGTATTCATAAGATCATAAAGATTTAGCACCAGGCAGCTTCAATGAAGCTTGATCTATCTAAATTCCTAAAAATGTAAGGATAAAAGAAAAAGAATAAAAATACAGATTACTGTAATCTATCTTTTGCCAGCCATTTAATAAAGCAACCTGCTGTATTAGCATTCAATTAGTTTTTACTGCCAAGAGGCATTATAATGCTAATTAATAAGGATGTAACATAATACATGGTTCAGACTGAACAGATCATTTTTTTTATAATTAAACAAGTGCAAATAGGGTTATAAATAGGAGTCATGTGATTTCATGCTATTCCATTCATTTGTTTGTTTCTTTAATTAATTATTTATTCATCCATTCCAGAAAACTTCATGTTGAGACTAGAGTATTGGCAATGGGATTCGGGAAAGATGAAACTAAAAGTAAGAAAAACGCTGAATTTACGAATAACGTTTAAACGCTGAATTTACTTTAATTCAGCGTTTAAACGTTAGCTGTAACCATTGTTTTTCCATTTTCCTTGTTTCTGTAGGAATATAGGGTTATAATTTGCCATCAGTAAAAAAAAAAAATCAATGTGTGGTACACAGCAGACATCTTAACATTAAAAAAAAATTTTTTTGTACTTTTACATTCATAGTGTTAAATAGTTTTCAGGGTGTTGCTTTTTCATCTTCACTTTACTGAATAACAATTTCAATCAAAAGCATTTCAGTTTGAGAAACTAGACTTTTATTTACAGTAAATAAAGAATTATTGTCTGTACATGACCCTGAACTGATTTCAGCGTAACAATGTTGTGTTTTTACTTGTGTGTATGCTGTATGGTGATACTTTGAGTAAGTGCGTGGTCTTATTTATTGCAGAGAATGCAGTGTGATGGTTTTTTTTGTCTGGTAGCCAGACTCTCTGTTCGCAAGGAGCATCATGGTTCTAATAAGGTTATTAGAAGGGAGGCTTTAGGATAGTGAGGAATCAGAAGAGGCCTATCTGTCCATCCCACAGTCTGTGTTAGAGAGTATCAAAGAAGTCTTTTAAAGCCCTGCTACTTGTTATTGGAACTGAAGGCAATCTTGCCCCCTAATCCTTCTGAACTCATAGCCAAGCAAACGTGACAGGATTTGATTCTCAACTGCTAGAGGACGTCACACAAACATATTACATGACTGAAGAACAGACACTTCTTTGGCAGAAGACATGAAGAAGTTAGATGAAGCACCTCCACAAAAGGTCAGAGTCTTGCTAGAATGAACACATCTCCTCTGGGCCATCCCATAGATGCACAGCGTATGTCATATCATGGAGCAAAATACAAATTATGTAAGGAAGATCCTGCTGTTTGGTTTCACATTGTTGCTTGCAGTTTATAATAAACATACAGTATTACATGTTTATGAGAAAGATCTTGCTGTTGTTCCACACTGTGGCTAGCGGCATGTAATAAATGTTTTACTTACTTTCCATCAAACAGTAGTGCAGAGCATGAAAATGAGAATCTTGCAAAGTAAATTGAATAGAACAATGGAGACAGTATATTGGGGTAAAGTAAAAATGAAGTTCTGGCAAATAAACATATAAATAATAGATGAACTACTCGAAGAGCGGAGGAAAAAACATTAAATGCATAGATGAGCGAACAGGGACAAAGAACAAATCATTCAAAGCAAAGAACAAATCATTCAGGGGCACTCACAGATAGGCAGCCTTGCCTTCCTCCATCTCTTTGCTCTTGCCACTGGTAGCGGTCTTCTTGCTGCACAGCTTGCGGGTGATGCACATGAGTAAGCCACACTGGCGCAGGAAAAAGCAGCTGATGTCCACCAGCACTATCAGGAGCAGCAGACCTGCCATGCCCAGTCCTACTACTGCACCCAAACCAAGGCTGCTGAACATGGAGTCTGCTAAGCCAGGAGACACACAGCACTGTCAGTTATGCATGAACTCACACCAAACACCACATTGAGCTGATCAAATTTTGATGCCATCTTAAAGTACATAGTGGAAGAACTGGACACTATCAGTGCTAAACAGATCAGTGTAAAGTGACCATACCTTACCAGTGATTGGTATGTAATAACAAACTGATGACTGACACTTACTGTCCACTTTGTATTATGCATGTATACCTGCACATTGATGCAGATAACTAATCAGCCAATGACACAGATACAGATTAGAAGCTCCAGTTCATGTTGACATCAAACAAGAAGAAAAAGTATGATCTCTGTAACTTTAATCAGGGTATGGGTGTTGGTACAGTACCAGTTTTGAGTATTTCAGAAACTGCTGACGAGCGGAATAAAAGACTTTCTTGGTCTTGGCTAATGGGAGTGTACCTCAATGTGGTCTTCTGCTATTGTAGAAGTATTGAATCTGCCACAAGGCTCAATATTTTGTGCAGGCTGAGATGCTTTTTCACCTCACCAAGGTTATAAAAAAAAGATTATATAAATTTCTATATCTTTCAAACAAGTCATTTTACTTCTCTCTGACTTTTCTCATCAAGGCGTTTCCATCCACAGAATTGTCACTCACTTTTTTCATGAATTTGTGTAAACACTAGAGACTGTTGTGTGTGAAAATCCCAGGAGATCAACAGTTTCTAAAATACTCAAACCATCCCTTCTGGGGACCACCCCTTTCAATACCCATGCCATAATCAGAGATCAGAGATTCCGCTTTTTCTTTGTTCTAATATTTGATGTGAACATAAACTGAAGCTCTTAACCTGTATCTGCATCATGTTCTGCAATGTGCTGCTGCCAAATCAATCGCTGATTAGATTACTGCAGAAATGTTCAGTTGTGCAGATGTTCCTAATAAAGTGAATGATGATTAGTGTATACTGATTATATTTTGAACTTAGCTATAAAATCAAAGCTCTTAACAGCTTTCCATTTAGCACACAAATTAACCCAATGCCAGACAATCTCATTTGTAATTAAAAACAAAGTTCCTAAGGTAAGCTCTGTTTTTAAAGATAGGATAGGGTGGGGTAGGGTAGGATAGGATAGGATAGGATAGGATAGATAGTAAGCACTGAGAACAAAAAACAGATTTGGCACTGCCCAGAGCCTGCACTTGCTGTTTCATCTGAATCAATTTTGAAGTAGACAAGAGTAATAATTCAATGGAGTAAGTAAACAGTCTAGCTTTGCCATGACAGGGCATTTAATAGTGATCAATTGTGGGAAACCTACACATTTTATGTAAATTCAATGCACATGCTTACATGACTGCTCATGAGATATGGCTAAACTGTATTTGCCATGAACTTAAAGCCGAACTATATTCTAACATAAACCATTTCACATTGTGTTGAGTTTGAATATAAAATCTCAGTTATACAGACTGGCTGTCCTTGTGACAAGTAGAAGGCTGATGCTATATATGAGCCTCATGGGAAATGAGGTAATGTCTGTAAAGGCATTCATCTCAAAATAACATTTTCAGGCCATTCTCTGGGCCTAAACATCAATCACCAACTGTAGGCTGCTTAGAGTTGTACTTCCATGAACATAACATTTCATCTATATATATTTGGACATACTATCCAGGCATAATGTTTGAAAATTAGGTAAAGAAAGAGATTTAGATGGGGAAAGAGTGTTACTGAGTGGAATGGAGCACTTCAGAAAAGATCTGGCATACATCACCACATAAAGGTAAACTTGATCAGGGGTAAAACAATAAAAAACGATTAAAGATAATAGAAGGTAAATCTGTAGTTGCACAAAGCATTTATAAAATAAAATAAATATGTTTTCATAAAAATGTTTTTTTATTTTATTTTTTATGGTCTAGTCCTTCAGGATGAGCTTAAATGCAGCTACAGTACATGACACTGCAAAGTAAATAATAGGACACTGCATGCACACGGACACTTTAGATTTTAGACAGGTTTTTACTTTTGATGTATGTAGGATGTAACCATCTCATCAATGGTTTATTGGATAGTGCATTAATTTTTCTACATCTTTTCCCCTCTGAAGGATGTGTCCCCGTTCTTTAAACTGATTTGTTGTTGATTAATAATGTCATTAGAGGCTCAATTTAGCATCTCGTTAATATTACTTATCCTGAAGTTCCACAAATGGGTGTGATTCGTCTGCATCTGGGTTCAACGCACTCAATTAATTAACTCTGAGTGGTAATTGAGTCTTAGCAATGAGCAGCAATAATTCAGGCTCGATTGATCATGCCTGGCCGGAACATTCACACTAAGGGGAGGTCTTTAGGTGGGCACCTACTTTCTGATTGACAGGCTAATGATCCTTAAAATCATGCATAAGACTTAATGACTCTGTCACTGTGATACATTACTAAGAAGGATGAGAAAAAAAAAAGTTTTGAAGCTTTGCTAATTTGGAAACACTGACACTTCTAAATGCTGACAAAAATGATCTCAAGCTGACCCCTGTAGTTTGTTTTTAATATTCTATGTTATATTAAAAAGAGTCTTAATAAGCATTTTATACGGATATAGGCATTAATTTATTTATTCATCTTTAGTAAAAGCTTTATCCTTTTGGATTCTGAACCAATCACAAGAACATTGGATATATGGTCAGAATTTAGTCCTCATGTGTGTGCATGATACAGCTTCCAGCCAATCCATCTACCAGCAGTTTTTTGAAGGCATGGGGAAATGGATTATCTGAGGTAACCCACAAAGATTCAGCATGAACTTGCCAAACTCTATTCAGACAAAAACCTGAGCTTAGAATTGAACCAGGGCCCATGCAGTTATGAGGCAGCGTTTCTATCCACAATGCCAACATGCCACCATAAGTGTATTCAGATGTATATTATTAACTGCAGAGTAATTATAGAATAAATTTACAAAACATATTTTCTTCCTAATCAGAACAATGTGGGAATGTCAAGCACCAGTGAAATAGTGCATAATCACTGTTAATGTGTGCAGTACTCTCCACATGAAGCTAGTTTAAAAAGCCACACCGATTAGCATAGAAACATATAGCAATATGCTGATGCAGGAGAGGTAGCTAAATGCAAATTATAAAGCACATAACCGGCTATACGCTAGATGCAGGAAAAAAGAAAGTACACCCTTCTTCATTTGCGTGGTCCTGAACACCAATCAAATAGCCTCAGATGGCTATAGCAAAAATAACAAAATCAGTTACAACAAAAATACAAAAAGATTTCCATAAACTAACATTCAGAAACCAGTTGGGAAGAAAATACAATAAGTACCAGTGGTGGACATGTTATGACTGTAATTTTAAGCATGTTTCACATATTTGTAGTTAAGAAAATGCATTTGTTGATACTTTTGGCTTTTACTCCACTAGGTCCTATGCAGCTATAGTACCGATACTTCCTCTTTTTCATCACATTTCTGCAGGGCAGAATACTGTTTATTTTTTTTTTAACTAAATCATCATCACAGTAACTGCAAGTTTCCCTGTTCGCGTAGATGCAAAACAAGCCCAAAGCATCCCCCCTCCACCATCAGCCTTCATAGTTAATACTGTATGTTGGTCATATATTGTTACACCATTTCACCAAACATCACCTGGTTCTTATCAGTTCAAATGATATTGCTCCAGAAAATCTATGGTTTATTATGATGGAATTTTAGAAACCTAGGTCATGCAACCATTCTTTTTGGAGAGAAGGGGCATTCTTTGTTGAGAAGGGACTTCCATGACAAAGTCTTATACCTCTCCTCTTTTGAATCTTATCCTTCTCAAGGTTTCTTCATTTTCTCTTTGAGTTTACATTTGCCAAGTGTGGATATCTGTAAAGCTGCTTTGTGATTGCTAAATGGTAAATCTGTTTAAATAAAACAAAGTTTTGTCTGTACATTGGTTATAACTCATTCTTTTAATGATATCTTTACATTTCATATATTGAAAGACCCATAACCAGTCTCAGAAAATTTTCTGACTGGCTGTCTGTATGCATGTACCTGTACTGTAGTCTGCCCAGCAGGATTTTGTTACAACATCGAGCAAAACTAGCTGGACCAAATTTAATGAAAGTTAGTAGCTAAATATCTGCCTGAAATTTAAACTGGACCATAAATGAAATCAAAATGTTGCGTGATGTTATGAACAGTTATGTGTCAGATTTAACAATGTACTTTAAATAAGCTAATAATAAGCTACTTGCTCAATGTAAACAAACACCTGCACCAATAGATATTAATTAGAAAATCGAAACTGAATATTTTCACTGAGAGTACGTAATATTTTTACCGCTAAAATAACAGCGCTGAAGTGGTATAAGTTAATTTTAACACGCTGAAGTTGTTTTAAGACAAAACTTTAGCCAATCTACGGTTTTTAGATTTTTCATCTGCTTCACTCTCTAATACTGAAAAAGGATTTGGCTGATGGTAAATGAAGCACAACTTAGCATAAACAAGGCGTAAACATTTTTTTATATCCTATTTCCCATTGATTGTTATAACATTAGATTCAAAATCTTGCCATGAACTAAGTAAATTTTGAACAATTTCCTAGTAACCTATTTTAGCCTTACCTTTTACTTATTTTTCTGTTAATGAAGGGTACTTCAGCTAGTATTTTATATATCAACAAAATTTAATATTGATAATTCTGATTCATGATGAGTGTCCTGCCAAATCTAACCATCCAAAGGAAATCAGCAGAAAAAAACATTTAGAGATTTCTCAGCTAAAAAGGCCAAGAACATTTTTTCTTTTGCAGAATAAGAAATAGATCCAACACATGAAGTACTGTATAGTTAATATTTTTGACAGTTAATAGGTTAACAGTATTGCATATGGCATAATGTAGATTGAAGATGGAAAAAAATCATGTACTGATTTATAAACAGTTAAAACCCAAAGAAAACACCAGAATCTGTGGCCATTACCTTTACCCTCCCCTGAAGGAAGGTACTGAAGTCAGTCTGCAATTTAGAGAGCTGCTCATTACATAAATATGAGTCCGGCTCAAGCACTGTCCATGCTAAGGGAACAAGTGAGGCATAGCTGCATAATGATCCTTTAAAGACCCAGAAGCCCATTAAGACATTATGCTCCCCAAGCAGAGGTGACCCTCCACTTATTACAGGTTTAACAGAGTCATTCCCCCTGGGATGGCCATTATCCAAAGGCAAGATGGCTCTGCTTACGGGCTGGGCTCATAGCTCTAAAACCATTATGTGCATGTAAGGTTGTACCTACGAATGTGAAAAGTAATAAGCTACCACCTGGAGTCCATGGGGAAAAATGAAAATTTCAGCAGACCATTTCTGGTGAACAGGTGGATTACAAGGTTTGCATGCGCAGAAGCCACTGTACATATGCATTTATTAATATCAAAACAAAAACACAACATAGTTCCTAAGCGTAAGCAGTTGGAAACAATGAAAAATATTTCAACACTTTCTTTTTTTAACCATGACAATTTCATTTGATATAAACACACATGGTTTTATGCATCATTATATCACTTTTCTAATAAATATGAATAAATGACCATTTGTTCGAGCATTTTACAATTTAGTATAAATCTGCTAGTTTCTTAACAAAGTGTTCTCTACAATATAATACAGCAGGACAGACATTAAGGCAAATTATAAAGCTGACCAGTAATGGCAAATTTCAATATTTTTCTAAATAGAAACTCTTTTAGACATAATGTTTTAAAGTATATTTCATTAAGACATCCGATTTTGCACATTGCTTTCAAAATAGCTTCAGAATGCCACTGACTACACTCCCTACCAAAATGTTGCCTTGAACATATATTTCATTCATTCATTCATCTTCTATACCGCTTTATCCTGTATTTAGGGTCACGGGGACTTGGAGCCTATCCCAGGAGACTCTGGGCACGAGGCAGGGTACACCCTGGACAGCGTGCCAATCCATCACAGAGCACACACACACACACTCATTCACACACTATGGACAATTTGGGAACCTCAATTAGCCTAATCTGCATGTCTTTGGACTGTGGGAGGAAGCCGGAGTACCCGGAGGAAACCCACCAAGCACGGGGAGAACATGCAAACTCCATGCACACAGAGACGGGAATCGAGCCTGGCCGGGAATCGAACCCGGACCCTGGAGGTGCAAGGCGACAGTGCTAACCACTACACCACCGTGCTGCCTGAACATATATTTATATATGAATATACAGTACTGTGAAAAAGTAACATTTTTATTATTTTGAAGTAGTGTGTATATCTGTCACACTTAAATGATTGAGATCATCAAACCAATCTTAATATTACACATAGTAAGAGTAAATGCAAAATGCAATTTTTGCGGAAAAAAATCTGACCCTTCTGAAACAGAGTGACAACTGAAAATCTTGATATGCTATGTGTCTTGATATGACACGCTATTGCATAACTGAACCATATAATCACTGCAGGAATTATCCATTGAAAGGCTCTTACCTATTTGCTTAGTTAAATCCAACTGGCAGGACTGTGTACATTTATGTACACTACCGTTCAAAAGTTTTAGCACACTTTCTAACTCCATGATGGTTCCTGATTTTTATTTCTTTCTACATTGTAAAGGAATGCTGAAGGCGTCCAAAAAATGCATTAATCTCCATTGAACAGTTGATATTGAGATGTGTCTGCTACTTAGGCTCTGTAAAGACTTCACAACGCCTCTAATCTGAGGTGCTGTTAATTGGTCATTTTTCAGGCTGATAACTCTAAATGAACTTCTCGTCTGCAGCAGAGGTAGGTTTTGGTCTCGCCCTCCTGGCCTTCATGAGAGCCAGTTTCATTATGGTGCTTGACGGATTTTGCAAATGCACTTGACAATACTGTTCTTGCAAGAACTATTACAGAAAGGCTGACCTCTGTGTCTTAAAATAACAAATAACTGTTGTTTTTCTTGTTCTTACGTAATTACCTAATTCCATATGTGTTATTTTATAGTTTTGAAATCCCCAGTATTGTTGTAGAATGTAGAAAATAAATCGCTAAACAAAAACAAAGAAATTTGCAAGTGTTCTAAAACTTTTGAACGCTAGTGTAGATCTATATAGATTCAGCTTATCTACTTCATAAAATATTAAATTCAATAGAAAACCTGCAAAATGGTGGCTTTGTAAAGACAAAGACTACAGAAATCTATTGAAATCTCTTTTATTCAATATAGATTATATACAGTAATGCTTTTGTTCTTTTGGAAATGGTTACAACGTCCTGATGCATTATGATTGAATGCATCAGGCTTTAAGATAAATGACTGCGCACAGCCTGGTTGGACTGATTTAGTTTATTTCCTTTCCTGAAAAAGAAAAGCTTATTTATGAGTAGCGTGATCAGTTGTAATGGCTAACAATAAAACAACAGACCAATTTCATTTGCTGGAATCAATTCCAGTTGGAACAGTCAACAAAAAGCCATTTCACTCCTGTAGAGGACTGAGTGTCATTCAGACTGGAAGGCTTTTGTCAGTATCATTAAAGCAATGCAATTTTCTGCCAGGTTAGGATGTTCCCCAAAAATCTGGGTTGAGCTGTACAGAGAATCATTTTAAGCTGTTACTATGTTACTGGAATAAAAAAGTAGCTACTTTAGTTTACCATTTTGTTTTTAGTGGTACTTAAGCTTAAAATCAATGAGCAATCAGTGAAGATATTTACAGTTCAGAAACGTTTCACAGACCCCTTCCAAGCAACTGGAATTTTTATAGGCTAAATTCTAAATTCTGTTTAATCTTTAGTCCTGTGGAATCTTTTGCAGAAACTGTTTAAGCTGTGCATGTGTGTTTTGTCAACTCATTGCATAAATTGGTGTCCCACAAGACTTATGGTGACGCTAACATTTTTGGTGACATTAAGGTTTATGACTTACAGCACAATATTTTCAGTGATTATAATTAATATGTTCATTCAGCACACAAAACTAATTCAAGATAAACATATGCATAGTTAGTTATACTTTCATTGGGGTAAGGAATTATGGGTAACTTATTCTTTTGTTCTCGCAATAAAATAAATTGCTCAATGATGTGATAAGCAGGTAGCTTCAGTTCATCAGCAAAGATTTTTTTTTAACTAAGGCTAAGAAAATAAAACATGATTTGTACATCTTTATTGTGGTGTACTGTTGTGGTTTATTGTGATAATTAAAGTGTTATGTATTGTGATCATTTAAAAGGACAGATCTGATTAAATCCCATTTAGGGTCCATGCATTTTTGTCTGATATTCTGGAAAGGATATGTGACATTATTTAATGTGTAAGGTGTGGTATCGGCATATTGAAATTTTCAGGATTAAAAATGGAGATACTCAAGTAAGAGAATGTCCCATATTTGTACACAGAGATAAATCTTAGCAAAATATTCACAACTTGAACTCAGGTGTATGTCATTTGTACTGTTATCTGTGTGCATGAATAACACATAAGCCCAGAGAGTTAATAAAAAAATGTAACACTGTGTTTACAGTTGGTGCTTAATATGGTTTGTTCAGTTTACAGAAATGGTGCTCAATATGGTCCGTTTCAGTGCATCCTTTGGAATAGTGCAGGATCCATAATGCTGAAGCGCAGACACAGAAATGAAACATTAGGCATCACTTAGAGCTGCAGGTGAGAGCCATCACGTGCACTGGTGCAATCAGCCGGCATTGCTAAGAATCAGTAATCTACCCAAGAGGCTAGGCTCATTTGTGGAAAAACTGGAGGGAAGTCCCTGGCTCAGTCTTTGAGTCTGTTCCCAGTGGCAGGGTGGAGATGGAATGACATCAACAGAGACACAAATGCAGAGTGAATGACAGTGTAGCTCCGATGAGTGCCACTGATTGGGCAGCGAGAAGTGTGGAATTTCCATGTCCAGTTGGTTGTAGGTGGGCTGCTCAAAAACAGGATTTATTTAAAGGATGTTTGGCAAAACTGGAAAGGGTAGAATTGCAATCAGGGAGAATTTTTATTTATTCTTAAGGAAGGAGTATATATGTAGGAGTGAAGAGAAGGGATTTTAGTGCCAGTTCTTAGCAATACAAAGAGCCCAGCGATTTGTGTTATGGTCCCAAGCGCGTTGCATTATGCATTAGGTGGGAATAGGAGAGGATTGTTTAGAGGGAACCAGAAAAAAAAGGCAACACAATAGAATGGTAAACAAGAGAACATGGGAGCAAGGATGGAGGTAGAATTAAAAAAATAAAAAGAATGGAAGGGAGGGATGGGAGAAAATATACCTGATTAACAGTCAATTAAGTCCTATTGAAGAACACACAAATACCTATACATGATTACTGTCAGATATCACAAGTCATTATTCTTACTGGAACTGTGATTACCATGTAGTAGGTGCCTATACTAACATGCTCAGACTGCCCTGTTTAAATATTACTAGGCCTCTATCAGCAGAGTTCAACTAAATTAAATTGTGAGTAATTATCCTAAATAGTGCTGCAAAGCAACAAAATTCAACTAACTGAATCTTACTGCAGACTTTAATTCTCCCCCACTTAAAGTGGCTTTAAACAAGAAACAATATAAATAACTGTTCAATCATTTGTCACATGTACCTTACAACACAGTGAAATAATTTTTGCACATATCCCAGTTAGGAAGCTGGGGTTAGAGAACAGGGTTACAGAAACCCTGGAGCAGATATGGATAAGGGCCTTGCTCAAGGGTACAACAGCAGCATGGTCCTATATTTAATGCATTCACTGCACTACATTCTGCATAATGATAGTACAGTATATAATGTCTCTGAAAGCTCCTGTAGAGGTAATCACTAATTAATTTTTGGTATATTCCACATACCACTATGCTAAAATTACTTTAGGAAATATCATGCTTATTCAGTCAAAAAGCGTTTTCCAACACTGAAAGGATATGATGATATTTAATACGATTTGTAATGATGATATGTTTTTGTAAAGAAAGCAATGAGAAATTGATTCAAGTTGAATTACTGAGCACTTTGTTGACCTGGAAAAAATGCTGATCTATAACAGCCAAAGAGCCATTACTCATGTCACCCAGTATAACACTCATTTTTAGGAAGGGTAAAGAAGATGATCCCTCTTGATATTGACTTATTGCTTGATATAGACCCATTTCCTTAATGCCAGGAGATGCCCAGATCATAGCTAAGATTCTGGCTTATAGAGTCAAGGTCACCCTGTCAAATATGTTCCAACCACACCATACTGGTTTTATTAAAGACTGTTAGAATTCTAACAATGTCATCAGTGTGATAACTGTTATATATTGCACTCTGACAAAAATAAATAAATTGGGTGGAGCAGTGTCATATTTTTGGCATGGTACTATTATTTAAAGCTGTCATGCATAAGGTGTTTTGTTAAAATGAGTAGGGGGACAATAACATAAGCAGCCTCTGATCTGTTTTCGTTAATCCTGTACTGGATATTTCAGCTACCATTCTAACATTATAAGGGTTGATAAATAAAGCGTCTGACAGGCTTGTAAAGAAAAGAAAATACAAAGGAAGTGACCAGATAAGATGGCTTTGTTCTCTATGCTGTACCAATTGAGACTGTACCAGCTTCAGAAATGGGTGAAGCCTTGGGAAATACGCCAGCATAACAGAGTGCTACGTATAAGGTTATAGAGCTGTTTTTTCTCACACTTATTAACTGTGACAGTCAACAAACAAATGTTTGTTTTATTCTCATAATGCTAATATTGTGGTGATAATCAATAAAGACAGTAACATTGTATTTGTCACTACTTAGCGCATAGTATGCAGTTTTGGCCTCAGACTTGATTTCCCTCTGAATCTATATTCTCTTGGCACTCACATCCTTGAGATTAATTTGCACAGTGGACAAGTATACAGAACAACCCATATTTGAAAATGTTGTTCTTCAAGTAACTTGCAACGTTCTTATACTGTACCTGAGACAAAATTGCAATTATACAGTATATCCAGCAACATTAAGAAATTTGCTGCTCATGCTATTAGCCATAGTCAGCAATTAGAACTGATTACCCAGAGCCAGACAAGGGCGTCTCCTTATTACCATGTTCAGCACTTTTATTAAACCTCTTGCTGAATCCATTAGATTAAACTCTGGAATTATTTAACTTCAACTGGCGATACATTATTACAATATTTCGCACCACACTTCGCCAATTGATTAAGTTTTAGATTGTAAGAGTCTATTCCTCCAATTCTTTAATAATGCTCTCTAATGCAGGTTAGGATAATCTTTCTGATTGTGACCTTGCAGTTTTTATTTTGATCAAAGACCTAGGGACCTTGTGGGGAATGTATTGGAACCTTGCAGTTTTTTTTTTTTTTTTTTTGTACAGGTATAAATCCTTTATCACTGGGTCTGGATGACTTGGACATTACATCTACAATGTCAAACCAGAGGTCAAAGACAATGTAAAAATTAAATTATAGAAAGGCATTGCATTATAGCTGAGTTTATGCTCTAGATATGACAAAAGAAGGGGTTAACATGGCCAACATTACAGTATATCTACCAAATCTACAATTGAAATGATTTCCAGCATCATATCCCTTGTGTATAAGCTATTTGCAACCCCCCAGATATTTCTGCAAGCATGACTTTTTTTCTTACAGTGGATGTGTGCTTGCATGTATATTAGGAAGCAATGAAAATAAATATGTTTAGAATAAAGATATGGTCAGAAAGAAGACATTTTCATCTCACTTTCTTAATTTGGACATATATTTTAGATTGTTGGTACATTTTGGTATAGGTTAATGGTGAGGTCAAAGGCATAAAACGTCTCGGGTTACTTTGCTGTAACCCTGTTCCCTGAAAAGGTGGGAACGAGATGCTGCGTGAAAACGCTATGGGGAACATCTTGTCATGTTGCCGGTTGTGAAGCATGTGTGTATCAAACATGCCAGATTTTTGGCTTATATAACCTCGGTCGGGTGATGTCATCTGATGAGACGCACCTGCAGGTTATAAATAGGAGTGAACCGGACACATTCCTCAGATTGATTTGTCTGAATGGACGTATGCTCACGTAGGCAGTGCGGCATTGGGACGCAGCATCTCATTCTCGCCTTTTCAGGGAACAGGGTTACAGCAAAGTAACCCGAGACGTTACCTTTCAAAGGCTACACTCGATGCTGCGTGAAAACGCTATGGGAACGAGAGTACCAACGCTGCCGCACTGCAAGTGTCTGGACCCCAAGGTTGTGTAACGTGTGTGTACAAGGCCGAGAAGGTCTCAGAACTATTTCTGGTCAGCTGACTCGAGGACCGTGAGCCCGGAGTAGCATGAACATCCAGACTATAAATCTAACAAATGTGAGAGGACCAACCTTCCGCATCACACACTTGCTGCAGGGGAATACCTCTTGCTAGTGCAATAGATGAGGCAATCCCCTAGGTGATTCCTAGAGGCGAAGTGAGGCCATAGGAGAGGGCAATAGCATCTCTCACCCAGTGTAGTGGCGGCCGCCACCCGGTTGCGGCCCCAAAACATGTAAAAGCTGCTCAGACTTACACCACTGGCTGATGTGGTGGACGTATCAATGTATCAATGATGATACTGTATCAATAAGAGGCACAAACGCTGTTGATGGACCCTCGCCAAGACTCACGGGAGCAGAGCTATGAGGAAAACGCATAAAGGCGTAACCTGGGCCACGTACGGGCCAAGGCGTATGAAACGGGTAACTAACGGGTAACAGACCCAGGGGAGCTGGAAGAGTCAGAGAGTAGTAAAGGGGACATTTGCTGAACTTGCGAGGCAAAGAGGTCCATCTCTGCTACATGAAATCTCTCCCAGACTGACTGACTACTTCGGGGTGGGGTTTCCATTCCCTGTGTGTCACAGATTGACTGGATAGTACAACTGCTCCCACATTATGCCCTGGAATGTAAATCGCCCTGAGGTACAGGAACCTGGTGCGCTAGCTATTAGCGGCACGAGCACAGTCCGCCCTGGCAATTAATATATGAGACTGCCATAGTGTTGTCCACCCGCACTAGGACATGGTAGCCTCTCAACTGCTGGAGGAAGTGCTTTAGGGCCAGAAATAGAGCCATCATTTCGAGGCGAGAAGATGGCCTCTCCAGCTCCCTTGGGCTGGACGGCCATCTAAGACCGCACCCCAGCCCGAGAGAGAAGCGTTTGTCATTAGCATCTGTGACAACAAGACAAACTTAGAGTGGGACCCAGAGTAGAAACCGGGGTCTGAACCACATAGGAAGATTACGAAGCACCTGGCGCGTAACCTTTATTGGGGATTGGCCCTAGAGTGAAATCCCCTGGTTCTTAGCCACAACTGAAATGCTCTTATGTGCAGAAGGCCCAAAGGTGTCACAGCTATTGTATTGTGGCCATCTCTGAAAGTGATGGTCACTTTCTGGTCTAGCTTGATTTCCTTGAGGGTGTTGAGAATGGATTCGACACGAGCGGGAGACAGCTGTGCCCGCTTACGATCGAATCCGAAGAGTCGGACCCGGTCGAGACTGGGTGGCCGACAGTCCCGACTCTTGAGCATGGCGGGGAAGGCAAGATAGGGACATCAAGGAGGAATGCGCAATCCTTGTCCTTGATGCGCCTGAGATTCAGCCACAAGTGCCTCTCCGCGACTTAATCAAATCAGTAAAGTGTAGAGATCGCCCTCCGATATGGATTATCACACACGGAGGGACATCTCATTTAAAACTCTGCCATATCGGTGAGTTAAACACTTTCTTATTTTGCTGATTTAAACACAGAAACGCTCAACACAACAAGGTCAGTGAAGACAAAGAATCTGAGGAATGTTTCCGGTTCACTACTATTTATAACCTGAAGGTGCGTCTCAACAGATGACGTCACCCGACCGAGGTTATATAAGCCAAAAATTTGGCGTGTTTGATACACACATGCTTCACAACCAGCAACATGACAATATGTTCCCCATAGCGTTTTCACGCAGCATCGAGTGTAGCCTTTGAAAGGGAACAATATGTGGCATATGGTCAAACATGTTTAAAAAAAAGGGGAAAAAAAGATAATTTTAATGTAGAATATGGATTCAGAATTTATCAAATCCTTCATTGAGCTGGTCCCTGACCATGGGTCAAATATTTGACACCCCTGCAGTGTATGGTACACAATTTATTGTATCATAGTGCATTCTTTTAAAATTCTGAAATATTGTTTTTAATGTTTGTATATAAGAAGTGTTGAATCCAGACCTGACTGCACAACTTTATAAATAAAGACAAATCAATGAAGACATTTATGAGGACAAATCAAGAAAAAATAAGAATTATTGAAACATTTTTATTATTCAACAATTATTGAAATTATTGAATCACTTGAAATAGAATTATTATTTTTTATAATTTCCTTCATCTCTCCTCATTTATATACTGTAGTTTTATGACACATTTCTACAAAGGCTTTCAAATTCTGCATTATTCTAATCTGTACTTGTGTTGTTGCCATAAAAAGACAACTGCAAAGGGGGAAAAAACAATTTCTGAACCATCATGAAAAAAGGACTAAATTAATTGTAATTTTGTTGAGAGGACTCAGCGCATGTTTGGTTAAACAAAAGCTAATTGAAAGAGACTAACTCATCTATGTGATAGTCATTGTCATGAATAAAGTGGATGTAATTTGTGCGCAATTTTGAGGTGTGAATAAAGACAAGGACTAACTTGTTGAAAAGCACTCCTGGGTCTTTTCCTGTAATAAGCATGCAAAACAAGAGGGGCCAGCCAATCGATCAGTTTCCTTTCCCATCAACCTCATTCTGCTTCTCTACAGTAGTGCCCCAAATACTACTGGCATTTTTTGCTTCAATCAACACTTCGCTCTTCCACATCCACTAACAGAACTCAGTGAACCGTTTCATATTTATCAAAAAGCAAGAGCACAGATATTCAGTCACTAGATATTCAGAGCCACTGAGTAGTTCAGCTGCTGATTTCATAACAACGAGCTCTTGAGACTAAATGACTCAAACTTTTAATGCTTTTAAGCATCATTACATGTGACCTTATGTGTGTTAAGTAGAAAGTATTGTTTCTGGGGGCTGAAAGTCTGACAATGGTGGCAATGATGATGACTGGCTAAGTATTAGTGAAAAGAATGTAGAAGCTTGCATGCAACTATAATCAGAGGATGCTTTATGCATTAGAAAGCATTTATGTTTCTATAGGAGTGTGTCAGAAGCTAGACACATATAACTATAAGTTAGAACATATAACTCACAATATTCAACTTACAGTTCTACTAAGTTTGTGAAAATTATATTAGCAATTACATATCAGTGAGCTCTTGAGTATATTTACTTATACTGTATAGATAGATAGATAGATAGATAGATAGATAGATAGATACAGTGGTGTGAAAAACTATTTGCCCCCTTCCTGCTTTCTTATTCTTTTGCATGTTTGTCACACTTAAATGTTTCTGCTCATCAAAAGCCGTTAACTATTAGTCAAAGATAACATAATTGAACACAAAATGCAGTTTTTAAAGGAAGGTTTACGTTATTAAGGGAGAAAAAAACTCCAAATCTACATGGCCCTGTGTGAAAAAGTGATTGCCCCCCTTGTTAAAAAATAACTTAACTGTGGTTTATCACACCTGAGTTCAATTTCTGTAGTCACCCCCAGGCCTGATTACTGCCACACCTGTTTCAATCAAGAAATCACTTAAATAGGAGCTACCTGACACAGAGAAGTAGACCAAAAGCACCTCAAAAGCTAGACATCATGCCAAGATCCAAAGAAATTCAGGAACAAATGAGAACAAAAGTAATTGAGATCTATCAGTCTGTTAAAGGTTATAAAGCCATTTCTAAAGCTTTGGGACTCCAGCGAACCACAGTGAGAGCCATTATCCACAAATGGCAAAAACATGGAACAGTGGTGAACCTTCCCAGGAGTGGCCGGCCGACCAAAATTACCCCAAGAGCGCAGAGACAACTCATCCGAGAGGCCACAAAAGACCCCAGGACAACATCTAAAGAACTGCAGGCCTCACTTGCCTCAATTAAGGTCAGTGTTCACGACTCCACCATAAGAAAGAGACTGGGCAAAAATGGCCTGCATGGCAGATTTCCAAGGCGCAATCCACTTTTAAGCAAAAAGAACATTAAGGCTCGTCTCAATTTTGCTAAAAAACATCTCAATGATTGCCAAGACTTTTGGGAAAATACCTTGTGGACCGACGAGACAAAAGTTTAACTTTTTGGAAGGTGTGTGTCCGTTACATCTGGCGTAAAAGTAACACAGCATTTCAGAAAAAGAACATCATACCAACAGAAAAATATGGTGGTGGTAGTGTGATGGTCTGGGGTTGTTTTGCTGCTTCAGGACCTGGAAGGCTTGCTGTGATAGATGGAACCATAAATTCTACTGTCTACCAAAAAATCCTGAAGGAGAATGTCCGGCCATCTGTTCGTCAACTCAAGCTGAAGCGATCTTGGGTGCTGCAGCAGGACAATGACCCAAAACACACCAGCAAATCCACCTCTTAATGGCTGAAGAAAAACAAAATGAAGACTTTGGAGTGGCCTAGTCAAAGTCCTGACCTGAATCCTATTGAGATGTTGTGGCATGACCTTAAAAAGGCGGTTTATGCTAGAAAACCCTCAAATAAAGCTGAATTACAACAATTCTGCAAAAATGAGTGTGCCAAAATTCCTCCAGAGCGCTGTAAAAGACTCGTTGCAAGTTATCGCAAACGCTTGATTGCAGTTATTGCTGCTAAGGGTGGCCTAACCAGTTATTAGGTTCAGGGGGCAATTACTTTTTCACACAGGGCCATGTAGGTTTGGATTTTATTTCTCCCTAAATAATAAAACCCCTCATTTAAAAACTGCATTTTGTGTTTACTTGTGTTATCTTTGACTAATAGTTAAATGTGTTTGATGATCAGAAACATTTTGTGTGACAAACATGCAAAAGAATAAGAAATCAGGAGGGGGGCAAATAGTTTTTCACACCACTGTAGATAGATAGATAGATAGATAGATAGATAGATAGATAAAATTGGGTACAATTCCTGTGAAATTATTGAAGAGATCAATATACCTGTTATATCTGGTTTCTGGGGCATGGAGAACTTCACGAATGTGGGCTCAGATAGGCCTTTGACATTGCGGGCTGTGATCTCCACTTCATAGCGCATGTTCCACTGTAGTGGTTGCAGCAGCACAAAATCACTCAAACCAGGAACAACCTTGGTCATCCATTGATCCTCTTTATCCTAAACACGCATACACACAACCACATGCACAAGTCCTGTATGGTAGTGCAATATTTCATTTTTTTTAAATATTATTATTATTATTATTATTATTATTATTATTTCAGTTCCAGTTGTAACTCATTGTATGTGTGAGGATGCAGTGGGTGGATAATAACCTTTATTATTATTTTTTTTTACTTCATTTGCCCTAGAAAACATGTGTAATCACACACAACAGGAGTATTAACTGAATAACAGATGAAAGAAGCAAACACCTGCGGCCATGAACTCTCTTTTAGAAAAAAATCTCTCCTTCTCTGTATAATCTCACAATGTATTCCCACGCAATCACATGGCAAAAACATTCCAAAAACATTTCACATCTCCATTGTTTATATCTGTGTATATATGTGAATGTGTTTACGGCATTATACTGGCTGCTGTACTGCAATAAAACTCCAACCCACACTCTACTTCTCAAAATCATCATCCTTTTCATATTTTGACACTTTTCAGACTGGCAGATCTCTTAAAAAGCTAAATGGTTGAATATGCATTTTACACGCCTGACAAGCCTCAGGCACTAAGTCTCTTCATCTCCATTTCTCATGTTCTTACCTCCGGAAGCACAAAACAAAGACACATCACATATAGAAGAGAGAGAGAGAGAGAGAGAGAGAGAGAGAGAGAATGTCGATGCAGGACCCATGTGGGTCACAGAAGAGGGAAGGATTTGAGATGAGATTGAGTAAATTAAGAGCAGCAGCAGAGATATAGTAGGAGAGAGGGACAAAGCCAGACGTCCTTTAGAGTTCAGTGATCTGTAAACACAGATTTCTTAACAGCAGCTCCTAATCCCACAAACAAGCCAAACACCAGTACACACACACACACACACACACACACACACACACACACACACACACACACACAAACGAACACATACACACACACACACACACACACCTGCTGATTAGCATTTCTTTAGGGAGCAATGTCCTTATCTTCATTTGTGAAAGATCTTGTGTGTTGTTGATAAGAGTCTGAATGACAATATACACTCGCTACAGTGGTCTCAAGCAATGTTTAAGGGACTCCATTGCAGAGCTGAATGATACGGTGTGGGGTATGTGAGGACTTTTGTGGATCTGATAAACGATGAGCTGTATGGGGAAGACTGAACGTGAAAGGCACTTTTGCAGTACTTTACCATCTGACAGAGAGTAACAGCTCACCTTTTGGAGACTAATTATAGAGTAATAGAGAGTGGAACAGATGATGAAGAACATACACACACCCCACCTCAAGCAATTCTACTACAGACTGAAACCTTTTAAAAACAAATCCCCTATCTGTACTGGCAGCGCAGATATGCCTCCCCTTATGCCTTCATTTGTTTCTAGGTAGAAACAGGAGTCTATAAGAATCTGTTTTTGCCACCCACTCTTAGCTTCATGTTTGGAAGAAGAACTCTCTGCTCTGACGGAGTGCAACTTTAATCAGTCTTAACTAAAGCACAAACACTCTCTTGCACACACGTTGACTTTTATAGCAACTCTGCCAGACTTAATCATTGGCTAAATGACAACAATGTTCAAAACATCTCAGTTGTTCACTAAAAACCGCAACAACTTATAATTAGCTCTACATTTTCTACAAGGGTGAATAAACTGAGTAATTAACTAATAAAGTCAAGAATGTATAAAAAAGAAAAGCTGTTGAAGATGACTCACTGTTTTGTATTTGACAATATACTCCAGGATGGGCATGCCACCGTCGTCCTGTTTGACCAGGCCCAGTCTGTAGGCCTTTCCCATGCCCCTCTGACCCTGCACTGATGGAGGGCTTGGCTCTCCTACAGCACAGATGAGAACAATTAATCCATGAGGTTTGCTCTGTATTTTGTGATAAATAATATCTTCTAGCACCGTATAGTTAGTTAAATTCTTGATACTGATTGGTAAAAAAATATGAATTTATTTTTAGTGACGGGCTTGTGCCCAAACTTTTTCACTCCTCCCTCACTAACGAGGCTCTCTATAGAGGCAGCGTCCCCTTTGGCAGGTGGGTAAAAGGCCGATTTAGGGTGGCACGGCCCGATTCAACATGCCTGGTGACCACTTAATGAAAGGATGGATCTCGCGCTCCCGCCAGATTAAGAAAGTGGCGTTGAAGCTGAGTCTGGGCTCCAGTACAGAGTAACAACACCGCGGGTGAAACGTCGGCGATCAAGGCTCACCCCGGGAACTTTACAGGCGGAAGAGCAAGATGCTGTTATATGAGTGGCATAAGAATGACATCACGCAAAGACCTGCATGAGCCGCCCCCAGCGTAAAGTGCAACCGCTGAGTGTTTGTCCGCGACCCAGCGACGCGAAAGCCTGGCGTGATCGTGGCCGCTGTTGTCAGTAACCGCTGCCCACATTAACGCACTCTGCCACTCTGTGCCTGCTCAAGTTCGCCAGCCAAGTGCTCCTCTGACAGCTGGGCACTGCCTGAACCTGCATGTGCAACCCTCACTTTTCAATTTCCCCTCTTTTCCTTCCTCCCTCCACAGTTCACTTTCCTGTTCTCGTTATCCTTAATAAATCTATCCTTTTCCCGTAAGACCTTGTCTTATGTCTGTGTGTCTGTGGTGCCACAAGAGTCAAAGATCTTACAAAAAAAGGAGATCAGGCTAAATGGTTTCCGTTCATGTTTTCATTTTAATATGCTTGCATTTAATATAATCAGTTGTACATGGTGCCACATAAACGTGTGGAATTGTTAATATGTTGAAACTGCGAGGAGTTAAAGTAATATTTTTGGAAGGGTTTTCAGTGTCAGTGTACCGGATGTAAAGCCATAATTTGAGGTTTTCTAACGTAATAAAATATTCAGCATGAAGGGGCGTTGAGGTCTCTCTGTAACATGACAAGCTGCATTTTTGTTGTATTAATTTCAAGTGAGAGAGAAGCAAAAGACTGAGAAAACAACCGTCTATACACGTCAAATATGAACAATAACATACATTTGTTCCACAAACATTGAATCTAGAAATACATAGAAAGCATGATGTATCATTCTTTAATAAAAATATCTGCAATGACTAATTATATTAAATATGAGGTGGTATAAGTGAAAATAACCAGCCTTCTTGTAAGAGCCGAACACTTTTGTGTTCTTTATCATAAACAAAATTCAGTCACGCTGGGTATAAACACAAAATCTATTGCCATTTTTGGGATCCTTCTGATGGCAAAAATGTGTCAACCCATCGAGTGTACATATTGTAAGATAACAGCATGTAATTAAACTTGATGCAACACAAGTTTAATGCATTAACTTGTTACTCTCTATTTAAAACAAATCTTGTATTAAACCTTTCTTGTTGGTGAATCACATAAACCTTCAGGTTGGTTTAACATTTAAATAGTTCTTTTGACCATAGCAGTACATAAAATACCATCACAATATATGGAAATAACAAAAAGACTTACAGCAATTCAGTTTGTTTAAAGCTAAATAAACATGTTTTGCAATGAGAGGATTTGCTTTGTTGAGTGAAGTATACTTACTGATGGGCAATGTCTGAAAACTCTCTGTGCGACTAAACTCCCCTTGGCCTTTTCCATTCACAGCTGCCACGCGGACTTCATATGTAGTGTTGGGCTCAAGGTTAGTTAGCAGCACTATTGCTGAAAAATGTACGACAGTGAGGGAATGAGGGCAAGAGAGAAGAGAGGAAGCAAGAGAATGGATTTAACTGACACTTGAAATAAATATAGATTGTGGTCCCTATATCAAAATTCCAATTGCTTTCCTCAGTCATGACCAAGGTTTGCAAGTGCAATTATTCTTTTGCTCAATCATGCCTTTTTGGCACAACTCTTCACAGCATTATGGATATTAGCTTTGGGCCTTTCACGTAGTTGAGCTTGCTTATCTGGCTGTCTGATTTGTCCTTTATGTTCCCGCAAGCCCTTCTGAGTATTGTGCTGGAAAAATCAATTTGTGATCCAGAAACTTTGCAATCTTGGCCAACACTGTGGAAGACTTGCTAGCTCAGGCCCTCTAGGCATCTGAATTCAATCCTTCCCCATGCCTGGCTTAAGGTCATACTTCCCCCTTCAAACAAACAGCTATGGTATTTGTGTTTTGATGAAATCAGTTTATTTACCTCTGTGAGTGTAACAGACTTTATCAGAATTTTGGGATTCACATTGTTGGTAGCACAGTGATGTAATAAATAATATATTGAAGCATATCACATGTCTACATACTATTTACACATTATGTAATGATGATTATGGGAGCAAAATATAGTCACTCACTTTGTGTTCCATGTGACTTGACATCCCTCCAGTCATTTGAACTAATGTCTTTGTATTTGACCAGGTAATGGCCTATTGGTACTCCACCGTGAGAGTCTGGCTTCATAAATGTCACTGTAGCTGTGCGCTGAGCCACAGAGCTAAGATGCACCGAGTATGGATTAGATGGAACATCTAAAACAGGCAAGAACAAAAAGAAATAGGCCAAACTGACCATAAGTGTCTTGTCTTCTGCTACAAAATAAACAAAGAAAAAAAACTCTTTTAATACCAAATTTAAATATGTAGATACTGTTTTTGTTTATATGTATATTATTGATAATTATTGAAATTACTGTAGCATGCAAGCAAATACACACATACACAGTTGCTATCATGTGATTAGTAGATAAGATATTTACATGATTAAATAGCAGTTAAACAGTGTAGATATGCACACACCTCCTGCCCACACTTTATTAGCTTTACCTGTTTAACTGCTTGATATTGCAAATATATTATCAGCCAATCATATGGCAGCAACTAAATATATACATATATACATACGGACATTCATAGAATGGTCACTGATACAAGGAAAAAACCAACATTACTTTTTGCTCGACTATGACCTGCCAGAGCAACTGCACTGTATACTGGGAAAGATACTACAAGTCTCTGGAACTGCATAAGCATAACATTTTTAGTGCCTACAATAAAACCAGTTTTCCTTGCTCACTGAAACTTAAGAACAAAAGAAATCCTTTCTAACACTGTGAAACCTTCACCATTTAGTTTGTATCATATCCTTTCAAAGCAATCACAATTGTAGTAAACTGTCCCACACAGAGGCAGTAAAAGGTTTCATTCAGGTATGTGTGCCAGTCACAAATCGCCTTTAGGATCTCTCCCTTCATTTTTCCTTGCTGAGCATGAGGAGACATCCTGAGCTGAATTACAAGCACCTACCACTATATGTGGGAGAGAAAGGACAAGGAAGTGAGATAGTGAAAGAGAGAGAGAAAGAGAGAGAGAGAGAGAGAGAGAGAGAGAGAGACAAATGATGGAAAAGGAGATTATAAGTGAGAGAATGGTAAGAGAGAAAATTAAATGGGTGTTTGGAAAAGTAAGAGAGTGGGTTTGTGAGTGTTTGTGATTTAATGTAGTAGAAACAAGGGGGAGAGATGCATATGTATTTGGTTGGGGAGTATTACTCAAGAATTCCAATGCTCTGCCTTTTTTAGTTTTCACGCTTGTGTGCTTTACCACCACAAAGAGTCTCTGAGGCTCTATAAGTACAGTAAATATACACAGTGCCCTCTGCTTGTTTCCATTGTGTGTGTGTGTCTACTTTAAAAGTTACCATGTCTATTAAATGAATGTAATGAATCATTCCTACTTATTCACGAATAAGTCATAACATTATGTCTGCCCACCTAATGTAGAGTACGTCCCCCCTTTTGCCACCCAAACTGCGATTCACTGTGTATTCTGACACCTTTCTATCAGACCAGTCACCAACCTTTTCAGCATTATGAAATAGAGTAGCTATCAGATCAGACTATACAGGCCAGTCTTTTCTCCGCACTATGTCCTGACCACTGCAGACCAGAAACATCCCACAAGCCCTGTAGTTTTGTGGTTGCTTTGTACTAGGTGTCTAGCAATCACAATTATATCCTTGTCAGAGTCGTTTAAATCCATGTGCTTGACCAATTTTTTTTAATACAACAACTTCAGGAATAAAATGTTTACTTGCTACCCTATACAACCCACCCCCTTCCAAGTGCCATTGTAATGAGATATTGTAACTGTACCTACTGTGAGAAGGGCCAAACTCTAGTGGATATCGACTTAGATACAGCAACTCCAAAACTGCAGCTCTTGTAAAATGTCACTGGTCTTGAGTGGACAGGGCCACTCAAGAAACAGTGACTGCGTCATGGATGGCCAAGGCTATCCATGCATGTGGGGAGCAAAGGCTGGCCCATATAGTCTGATCCAATTAAAAAGCTACTGTAGTTCAAACTGCTGAAACAGTTAATGCAGTTAATGAACACACAGTGGACTGCTGTTTTGGTTGCAGAAGGGGGGACCTACTAATAATGTTATGGATGACTGGTGTATAAAGCAATGTCAGTATATTTTAAGCCATATTTAAAATGTTTTCTTAACACAATACAAATGTATGGCTATAAGCTAAACCTATTTAAAATAAAGAAAGTTGTAGTATAATGTGATACAAAGGGAGCCAAGGACTACGGTGACACATGGTGATCCCTGCAAATGATATGCAAAGATCTAAAATATCAAAAATGTAAGTTATCTAGCATACCCCTATTATTAAGAACTGAGTAACAATTTCCACTCTGACTTCTGGCTTTTGGAAAGGTGTGGTCTACTAACATGTTCGATTCCTGTCTCTGCGTGCAAGGAGTTTGCATGTTCTCTCCGGGTACGCTGGTTCCCTCCAACAGCCCAAAGACATGCAAATTAGGTTAATTGGCATTCCCAAATTGCCCCGAGTGTGTGTGAAGGTGTGTATGTGTGTGCCCTGCGATGGATTGGCACCCTGTCCAGGGTGTACCCTGCTTCATGCCCTACAGTAAGTCTCCGGGGATAGCCTCCAGGCCCATAAACCCTGTGTACAGGATAAAGCGGTATAGGTAATGAGTGAGTGAGTAAGCGGTCTACTAACCTGCTTGAGCCAAGATGAACTCTTGGAACCGCATGCCAATGTTGTTTCTAGCTGTGCAGTTGTATCGGCCGAAATCCCGGTCTGACATCGGAGTGACCTGGATAAATGAGAGTGGAGTAAGATAAACGGGTGACCCAATTTATCAGAGTCCTGAATAAATTGGATCTGAGCTGTACCTTGAAACAAATGTGCTTTGAGCACCAAAGCAGATTAACTAACAGTTTAGAGAATCAGGGAATGAATTACAGAGGATATCAGGTACCTTCAGTAAAGGGCACAATAAGTGCAGATGTGTGTAAGTACCTCCAGGAGTGATTTGCCCGGAGCGGTGTGCACTCGCATGTTTGCCATGCCCTCGGTAGGGATGGTCAACTTGTCCCGCCGCCATAACATAGTGGCCACAGGGTTGGACATCACCTCACAGCTGATGTTTACTGGGTTGCCCTCCCATGAGAAAAAGATGGTGTGATTGGTCTGGAACTTGGGTGCATCTGTTAAAAGATAAAAAGCCATTAGCTAGTTTTAGCAGAATTGCAAATTTTTATAGTTGAAGCAAAATTCTGGATCTAAACAAGCATGGACAACAGAATCAGATCAGCTGCCCAGAGTTAATTCTGAGCAGAATTAAAATATAAGCTAACAGCTTATTGGCACAGCCAGAACCATTGGAAGAGAATAACAGACTAAGCTCTGTGACTGTCACAGATGTGAGTTTGTCTGTAAATACACATGTGATAACTGCAACGTGCACCTGGGATCTTGCTTGCAGCTGTTTATACAACCTTGTGATCAAACTGAATACTGTATGTCAGACTGCAATTTACTAAAACAACTGGCCCAATCTACAGTACATACTGTACATCGTTTTCACATTCTCAGTATTTTTTCTTTCTTTCTTTCCTCTTCCTTTCTGGCAGGCATGTACACTACCCAAATTATACACATGCTTTTTTATAGCAAAGAGGGCTGCTGTCCCGGAGTTACTATAGACCGATGAATGGGTAAGGTAATGAGCACCATGGATGGATTGTTCACTCCATTGAGCTCGATTTAGAAGATATTCCCAGTTGCCGCTAAACCACCCACCTCCCAGTTCTCTCACCATGTACCAGTGTCACCCTGCTGGCTAATCTGCTCTCACTTTATTGATAACATACAGTAGAGCCACATCATCAAGCTGTGCAGACAGTAAAGAGGAGATAGATACTTAACATTATCTCTGGAGATTTTCTTGCACCTGGGTCATTTTTAAATATGTAGCTGCAATAATTCAGACTTGTGTTATAATTTTAAAGATGTTTCACCACTCATCTATAAAACTGATGAAGCCCTTCATAACAGATGAAGCCCCAGTGATTGGTTAAATGTCTTCAATCTTTTACATGTATAGACATGTATCCAATTTGAAAAGGCATGTAGCACATGGTACTTTTTACAACAGCATGGGCTGGAGGAGGAACGGGAATTTTTCCCAGATTCTCATCTCCTGCTGGTGTGTGATTAAGGGTTGTCATGTGTGTACCTGTACATGTGTCTGGAATACACATTTATGGCAGTGTGTATTTGTGTGGGGTTTCTGTGAGTAATATTCACTCACACTCGATATCCAGGAACATGCTCTTCTGATGTCCTCCAATTCTGCTGAGAGCTTCACAGTCAAAACGGCCCCAGTCTGACAGTCCCACTCCTACGATGGTCAGCATGGACTCACCATGATGCCCACGCACCTCCACACGCTCATCTGGACTCTGAGAACACAAACACATGGCACTTTATATTAGTATAATATTTAACTGAGTTTAAATATTAAATACATAAGGCTAAGTAGTAGAACTATTTAGCAAAATAATCTCTGAATACACAATTTTATATACTGTATAAAAAAACACATAAAGAGGCAGCAAAATTTTATAGACTGGATTAAATAACTTCAAACAGCCTAAAGTGAAGTTAAAAGAATGTGCATTAATGTCCGAGAGTATGCTTAGATCTTAATAGAGTTGTTTTTTTATATAATTTTTTTTTTAGAAAAGTAAAATGCTGTTCCTTTCAAGAATTGCAAATCCTTTAAAACTATTCATACTTCTGGATAAATTTGAAATAAAATGTTATTAGAACTTTGATTGAGAGCAAAAACTAGATAAAGAGAAATAAAAAATAAATAAATAAAAAAAAAGAATATATATATATATATATATATATATATATACACATATATATATATATATATATATACATATATATATATATATATATATATATATATATATATATATATATATATATATATATATATACATATACATATATATATATATATATATATATATATATAGTCTTGGCATTTACATATCAAAAATAAGGGGAAAATATTGTGGAAATGTTTTTTTTCATAATCCAATTAATAAAAGTGAAAACGTCTCGGGTTACATTTCTGTAACCCTGTTCCCTGAAAGGCGGGAACGAGATGCTGCGTGAAAACGCTATGGGAACCAGTTTGTCGCGTTGCCGGTCGTTGAAGCATGCTGTGAAAACAAGCCAAAGTTTTTGGCTATATATAACCTCGACAGGTGACTAATCATCTGATTAGATGTAGGTGGAGGTTATAAAAACAGGTGAGCCGGCAACGACCTCAGATTAATTTGTCTGAACAGCCGTCCGGTCACGTGGTAGTGCGGCATTGCGACGCAGCATCTCGTTCCCGCCTTTCAGGGAACAGGGTTACAGAAATGTAACCCGAGACGTTCCCTAGCAAGGCTACACTCGATGCTGCGTGAAAACGCTATGGGAACGAGAATACCAACGCCGCCGCACTACAGGTGACTGGACCCCAAGGTTGTGTAGCGTGTGCGCACAAAGCCAAGAAGGTCTCAGAGCTATGCCTGGGCAGCTAACTCGGGGGCAGTGAGCCCGGAGTAGCACGAACATCCAGATTTATAAATGTAAGAAATGTGTGCGGGGAGGAACCAACACTTCGCGCCACACAATTACTGCAGGGGATACCTCCTGCTGGTGAGACTGGGATGATCACCCTGGTTGGGTGAGCCCTGCTTCCCAGAGGCGAAGTGAACCCACGCGCCTCATAGGAGAGGGCAATATGCATCTCTCACCCAGTATAGTGGCGCTCTGACTTACGCCACTAGCTGATGCGGTGGACGTGAATCTGAAGAGCACATACTGGATAGTAAGTGAAGTTTCTCCTGCTCCGAAGCTGTAAAAGGCGGAGGACAGAAGGCTTCAAACAATGAAGCTAAGAAAATCGTGAGGGTACTAGGGCACAAGCCCAAGGACAAGCTTTTACTGCAGAAGCTCCAGCACTGAAACATTTTGGCAGTGGACTGGGTCTACCTGCTTGGCACACACTTGTTGCAGGGGAATACCTCTTGCTAATCCAATAGCTGAGGCGATCCCCTGGTTGAATGAGCCCTGATTCCTAGAGGCGAAGTGAGGCCACGCGCCTCATAGGAGAGGGCAATAGCATGTCTCATCCAGCACGTGTAGAAACTGCTCTGACCTACGCCACTAGCTGATGCGGTGGACGTAGATCTGAAGAGCACAAGCTGGACACAGCAAGTGAAGTCTCTCCTGCTCCGAAGCTGTAAGCGCGGAGGACAGAAGGCTTCAAGAGCAATAGGGTGCCTGTTGCGAGGAGGGAAACTCCAGCACTGAAACAATTCGGCAGTGGACTGGGTTTACCTGCTTAGCAGACACTTGCTGCAGGGGAATACCTCTTGCTAGTGCAATAGATGAGGCAATCCCTTTGGCTGAAAGAGCCCTGATTCCTAGAGGCGAAGTGAGGCCACGCGCCTCATAGGAGTGGGCAATAGCATGTCTCATCCAGAACATGTAGAAACTGCTCTGACCTACGCCACTAGCAGATGCGGTGGACGTAGATCTGAAGAGCACAAGCTGGACACAGCAAGTGAAGTCTCTCCTGCTCCGAAGCTGTAAGCGCGGAGGACAGAAGGCTTCAAGAGCAATAGGGTGCCTGTTGGGCTTATGGAGCTTTCTGAAGATAGTTGAGAGAGGATGCAGTCACGTACGTCCTGAGAGTACTAGGGCACAGACCCGAGGAGGGAAACTCCAGCACTGAAACAGTTCGGCAGTGGACTGGGTTTACCTGCTTAGCATATACTTGCTGCAGGGTAATTCCTCTTGCTAATGCAATAGATGAGGCAATCCCCAGGGTTGAAAGAGCCCTGATTCCCAGAGGCGAAGTGAACCCACGCGCCTCATAGGAGAAGGCAATAGCATCTCTCATTCAAAACATGTAGAAGCTGCTCTGACCTACGCCACTAGCTGATGCGGTGGACGTAAATCTGAAGAGCAGTAAAAGGCGAAGCATATCTTAGAAGGCAAGAGGTCCGCCTTGCTACATGAAAATCTCTCCCTGACTACTTCGGAGTGGGGTTACCATTCCCCGTGTGTCAGAGATAGACTGGACAGTACTACTGCTCCCGCATCCATGCTGGAATGTAAATCGCTCTGAGGGACAGGAACCTGGTGCGCTAGCTGTTAGCGGCGCGAGCACAGTCCGCCCTGGCGATAACATATGAGACTGCCATAGTGTTGTCCCCCGCACTAGGACATGGCAGCCTCTCAACTGCTGGAGTAAGTGCTTTAGGGCCAGAAATAGAGCCATCATTTCGAGGCAATTGCTGTGCCATGCGAGAAGATAGCCTCTCCAGCTCCCTTGGGCTGGACAGTCATCAGAGACCGCACCCCAGCCTATGAGGGAAGCATCTGTCATTAGCCTCAGCGACGACAAGATGAACTTAGAGTGGGACCCAGAGTAGAGACCAGGGTCTGAACCACGTAGAAAGGGTACGAAGCACCTGGCGCGTAACCCATATTGGGGATTGGCCCTAGTGATATCCCCTGGTTCTTAGCCACAACTTAGAATGCTCTCATGTGCAGAAGGTCCAAAGGTGTCACCGTGGATACAGCTGCCATGAGAGCTAGGATGTCTGAAAGTGATGGTCACTTTCTGGTCTAGCTTGTTTTCCTTGAGGGTGTTGAGAATGGGTTCGATACGAGCGGGAGACAGCTGTGCCCGCTTACGACCGAATCCCATATAGCACCCAATGTGTTGTCCTCTGCACAGGAAAGAGCACGCTTTCGTGGCGTTGGGTCCCAGTCCTGAGAACAGAGATGAGCTAGGACGACACGCTGATGTCGAAGCACTAGCCACCGGATGCCCTGGGACTCCCGTAAGAGCCAGGGCTAAATCCGTGCATTTTGTATGTGTGCGGGTGAGCTGGACCAATGGAAGGACCCGATACTGGTAAGCTTCGCCCCCGAAAGCGAACCTCAGGATCTCCCTGTGTTGTGGCAATGTTTCTGTATGAAAGTAAGCGTCCTTAAATCGATTGTCAGAAACAATCGCTTGGTAGGGTTGAGAGCAATCACCTTTACAGTCAAGAACTGAACTGTATTCATTGATTTTCAGGTAGCGGGAGAGCCCGCAGAATCTGAAATATTGGACGCAGCCCCCGTTCCTCTTGGGAACCAAGAATACCGACTGTAGTAGCCTGACTCACTGTCTGGTGGGGGAACATGTTCCATGGCCCCCTTCCCCGGCAGCCTGTCAGCAGATGCGCACTTTCTGGTTTCATGGAAGTGGAGGCCACGCCATTGAAAACACAGAAGGTGAAGTGAGAACTGAATCCTGTAGTTCCTCTCTCCAGTGCTTAGTACCCAAGGAGATATACTTGGCAGTAGCTTCCACGCTGCCAGTTTCTCATAAAAGGGCAAAAGTTTTGGCAGCTTGGTTAAACGGGGGGGAGGATGTTAGATGTTCGGCATCCTGAAGCATGGCAGGAAAAACCGAAGAACTAACAGCCTATTGGAGACTGGTGTTGCCCGAACACCAGTGGTGGCGGAGCAAAACACCGACCTCCTGGGGGTGCCAGGGAGAACACATATTCGTTAAAAAGGAATTCTGGGTGCCTTTCCCTATTGGGGGGGCCACTCCCATTTATTTTATTTTATACACACACATGTGTATATACATATATATATATATATATATATATATATATATATATATATATATATACACATACACACACGTGTATATATATATATATATATATATATATATATATATATACATACATATATACATATATATATATATATATTTAAATCAGTCTGACCTCCTGTGTGCAGTGGAGCACCAAGCTGACCCACTGCCTGAAAAGCTTTTCCCTCTAGGGCAGATAAAAGTCTACACAGCTAGAAAGGAAGTATAAGCTTACCAGGGAGGATGATGTCCCAGGAGAGAGATACCCTGTGAAGCGTCTCTGCTATCTGGGCGTCATCATACAATCCCGCGTTTCCATATCGACTATATTTAAATAAACAAATAAGTCGATGGCATGAAAAACACAGCATGAATACAGCCTACTCCATGAAAGGGTTAACTCATATGAAGAGAGCTGAGAGGGGGTGGGGGGGAGAGAGAGCGTCACTGAGGCTCCGCCCCCCGGCCACCCGACAGAAGCTGCCGTCTACTACTTGTTTTAGTGGTTAAGGCTATTTTCATCTCCGGTAAAAAAGAGAGAAATCCTCGTGATGACAACGCGGAAGAAAGGAGTTTTCTTACCTCCGTCTGCCGCAGCTCTGTCAGATGCACGAGTTTTAAGCCAGGAACGCGCGGCAGCTCGCAGCTTCTCACGGAATGCGCGGCGCGCGCAGCACTAGTCGGAGCAGTGTAGAGATCGCACTCCGATATGGATTATCACACACGGAGGGATTAAACTCGTCAAATTGGTGAGTTAAACACCTTCTTATTTTGCTGGTTTATCACAAGCACGCTTCACAACTAGGCTCTGAAGACAAATGATCTGAGGTCGTTGCCGGCTCACCTGTTTTTATAACCTCCACCTACATCTAATCAGATGACGTCACCTGTCGAGGTTATATATAGCCAAAAACTTTGGCGTGTTTTCACAGCATGCTTCAACGACCGGCAACGCGACAAACTGGTTCCCATAGCGTTTTCACGCAGCATCGAGTGTAGCCTTGCTAGGGAACTCATATTCTAGACCAAATATGAGAAGTGAGAAGTGAAATTGTTCAAGAAATTGTTCGTCTTTTTTTTCTCAATGAAAATGGCTTACAGCTCATGAAAAAAAAATCAAAATATCATAATTTGACGAAATTTTTATTTTTAAGTTTGAATAACTTATAAAATATATATCATTCAGTCTATCATTGTATCATTCAGTTTGGTTCAGTACATGCAACCACAATCAAGAGAAAAACTGCTGACTTGAGTTGTTGTTTAGAAGATGATCATTAACACCCTCCACAAGAAGGGTAAGTCACAGAAGGTCATCCCTGAAAGGGCGGACTGCACACAGAGTGCTGTATCAAAGCATATTCATTGAAAGTTCAATGGAAGGGAAAAGTGTGGAAGGAAAATATGCACAGGCAACAAGGATGACTGCAGTCGTAAAAAGAATGTTAGCAAATCTGATTCAGAAACTTTACTAGGAGTGGAGCAAGCTAAACTCAGTGCATCAAGAGACACCACATATAGATGGGAATGGGCAGCAACTGTTGAATTCTAGTATCAATCCACTCCTGAACCAGAAACACAGTCTGAAGTGTCTTATCTGAGTGAGGAGAAAAAGAGCTGGACCACTGCTCAGTGGTACAACATGACCATGTCTGCTGGTGTTGATCTGCTGTGTTTTATTAATACCAAAGGCAACCAGGCGATTTTAGAACACTCTATGCTTCCATCTGTCTATTTCGTATGAGGAGTTGCTGATTTCCTTGTCCGACAGGACTTAGCACCTGCCCACAGTCCCAAAACAACCACTGACTATCATGGTTTGCTGACCACAATACAATGTGCTTATGAACATTGCTCTGTTAACTATTTCAGTTGTACTGTACCTAAACGTGTTGCAAGACTGCTGAAGTGTTAACATGGCAGTTTGTTTCACTATCAAACTTTGGTAAAATATAAAATATAAGTGTTTAAGTCTTGAATGCTAGAATTCGGTACTCTTCAGTATTTCTCCTAATTCCTACTGTAACTGCACTATTTCTACATTGTGATTTCTACTATACTACCACGGAGAAACTCAAGGTGCTTCTTCTTTGCTACATATCACTCCTTGATTACTCTTTAACTTTTCCATCAGACAGGCCATTTAAATTGCTTGCCGAGCAGTGGCTGCTAGATTAAGCATGGTGGCAGGGTCTTTCATAACGCTCCTGTCAAAGATCTGCAGACAGCTTCGTCGAAGAGCAACTCCATTTACCTCAATTGTTGCTGCCTAACAACTGTGCTTTTATAGTATTCTAATGGTTTTTGACAGCTCCTCTTCTGTTCGTGTTACAGAACTGGGCGTCCCTGTTGAATTAACTATTGTGCAGTAGCCATTTTTATTCAGTGCAGATAGAGAACATGGAGGAAGAAACTGAACTTTTATCTCACAGTAGTGCCATGCAGTACTGGTAGCTTCATAAGTTCATGTCAGCTTCTAAGCTATAATAGCTGGATTTCAAATACTCAACCAGAAACTGCAGACGATGAATGAGTGCATCAATCAATTGCCAGGCTTTCTCACCACTGGAGAGCTACACCACTTGAGAGCTATATTTGAATATGCACAGACACTGGCACAGCAAACATATCTGACACAACTAATAGATCATGATTTATCTTTTCGCATGTTTGTATTTCGCACATTTATATCAAGGGAGATTACATCAGTTTTTTGGTGGTCATATTAAGTTCCTATTCAAAACTAATTACTGCTTAACCAGTTGTACCTGTACCTGTCTAGAATTGTACCTTTTGTCCATACGAGAAGCTTTGTCCATTGCTTGCTCTTCTCCAGGAGATCTCAGGCAGGGGTTCACCTTCAGCTTTACAGGAAATCATAGCAGCACTGCCCTCCACAGCGGTTACATTCCTCAGCTTAGTGATGTGTGGTTGGACTTTAAGCAGAAAGAGAATCATAATGTATAGTGAAAAACAAGTTAAAAATAAGTTAACAATGTGATATAAAAAAATTATGTATGATGTACAAAAAAATATGGACACTTGGAATGCAGGCACCATGCATGCTTGAATACACATGCACACATAAACACAATTACTTGTGACTATATTATATACTGTGTGAAGATTAGCTTTCTTTGTGTCTGTGGGACTGATGATCTATAGATTCCGCTCAAGGTAATATGGTGATATATACGGCTGAACTGTTATGCTTAAGTCAATAAATATACTGTACATAAGAGCTTTTGTTCCACAGATCACATAGTAATATCATAAAACAGACAAGGATTTAAATGTGTGACCGCTCGCAGTGCATCAGTTCATCTGAAAAAGCAACACTGAGCAATTCTGTCTCCTGACATGTTTAAAATAAATTACTCCAACAAAGCAATCCTGATGGTGACAATACAAAGATAAATCACTTAAACTGTGTATGTTTGCAATTTAGACATGGTTCATTAGTGTGCAAAACTAATTACACAATGAGATCAGAAAAATAAATGCCTGAAAAAAATAAATAAAAGTCAAATCTGTCAGTACTAAATAGAAAGAACTGCCAGATTTGACTAAATCTATAAAGCTATATAACTAAAAGCTCTTTGAGCAAATAAAAATTGTAGTGATACAATTTAATTAAATCATTGGAGAGATACAACAAAAATTGTAAACAAATGATAACTGCAGTAAAATATAATAAATATAACAATATATACAATGTAATATATTTGAAGTGGGACTTGTATCTTGGTGCAAACAGTGCAAACATGATTGTCAGAAATAAGAAAAGTATTGTCAGATTTTATATTGTGTGAAGATTTGTTTTTTCGTGTATGTGACACTGATGATCTACAGTATACTGTAGAGTTACACCCTTTCGCTCAAGGGAATATGGTCAAATATAAGGCTGCACTGCAATGCTATACATAGTATTGTTAGTTAGGAAAGTTTTGTCTGTTCATTCTAGTGAATGGCATCATATAATTAAGCTCATGAGCTAATTTGATGGCTGTACATTTCAAAACACTTTTAAGCGAATACATAGATCATGTCCAAAGAACTAAAATATAAGACTTTCACTCAGAAAGAGAAATAGGTCTTATTTCTATAGAGAAGTGAAACATACTTATTTATTAAGGTAAAACTACATTTCCCATCAACCTTTGCAAACTAACTTTCCAAGCAATAACTGGGCATCATGAACTCTCTGAAGAATGCCCTTGCACATAGAAAGAATTCTGATGACTACAGAATAAATCTCCATACATTTACATCAGCTGACAAGGTGCTATCTAAATAATCTGAAAGGATGCTGACAGCTTCATGAAAAACTAAATTGAAATTCTTGGCCATAAAGAGTGTGTCACCCATTTTCTTAAATTATTTTATGAATCTATTTATGGAAGGAAAACTGGAGGGATGGAAGTGGGTGGACATGGAAATTGCGAAAAGGGGAAAAAAACATAACATCCTTCTTTTAGCACCAAGAAGTATTTTTTCTATAACATTCCTGAAACTAACAATTTTGAATATACCATGCGATGTGTTATATACACAAATGCTATACTACACATTTAACTACACAATCAGATGCACAGTATAACGGGCAAGCATAAGCTCCATTGTAACCTAAATTGAATGAAATTTGCCCTTTTGTTTGAGTCCATCAACTGCTAAGAAATTAGAGTTTGCACCAAGTGACATAGTTCAATGATGCCTAATGTTATGCCTTTAAAATTTTTACCAGCCCAGTAGATAATTTAGCTTTGTTTTATTTTTATTTTTCTAAGAGGATTTCTTCATGGAATATACTGTAACGCTGGGCATAGTCAACTTAACTAATTACAATTTCTGTAATCTGACACGTTAATAAGAGGGATTAAAGACATTTTTGTATCAGCCAGTGTTGCAAGTATTTTCCTCAGGCAGCAAAATGTTATCAAACAAAGATATTGGCATTTTAATGTTTCCCATACATTTAATATTACAGTGTTATGTGGTCTATTTAGATGTGAATTAAGTCTGCATACATTAGTTGTTTGTACCTGCCATGGCTTTTTACTACAATTATGTTAAATTTATTGCACCAAAGCCCAAGCAGAACCCATCAAAAGCATACCACTGTAAAATAGATGTATAACAGATGTAGACAACAAACAAAGACTTTATTTTTTTCCACTTTTTAAAATTTATGTAGGCTTAAAATATAACACAATTTCAGTAAATATATTCCATTATCATGTACTATTACCTGTCAATATATACATCCTGTCAAATTATGTTTGTGAGTGGTGAAATATGCCACTCTGTGTTACATAGCTCTGATCTATGATCAGTTTATTCACTGACTGTTATGATGTACCATAATAATTCAGTGATGAAACTGAAATCTGCCACCACTGAAAGAAAATAGGTCTTGACTTGACTGTATGCTGCTTTTACTGTATGCTCAACGTGTCCCTGATATGAAAAATCAACCTGAAATTTAAATTATGCAAACTAATTCCATTTTATTCTTTTAAATTAAACGTTAGGCAGCATTACTGTATATCTATTTGCAAATGCTTGAGAGATTATATGGATAAATTGTATTTTAACAATGAACTCCATTAGCAGATATACAAGTTATGTAAGTGGGAAAAAGGTTCTTACCAAATACTTTAAGAAAAATCTCCCTCTGTACATCACCAGCCTTGTTGGAGGCCTTGCAGGTGTAGGAGCCACCATCGTCCTGCTTAATGTTGCGAATAGTAAGCGTGGTACCACGGGCTCGCATTACATACTGCTCTGACTCCTGGAGTTCAACTCCCTTCCTACCAGACATAACATGACAAACACGGCTCAGCCAGAAACATTACTTTGAGCAAAAGCACAAACAAAAACATAAACAAAAAGAAAAATATCCCTGAAAGGAGACATAATAAGTAAGTAAAACCAGAGATAAACAAAGACAAAACAAACTATGTTACAGAACATCTCAGTTTTATTCAATCATTTCTCTGCACTTTGGAACAGAATATCATATCAGGAGTTTAAATTGTGATAATGCTGGGTGTGGATTGAATAAAAATGAAATCTTTTTAAAGCACATGGGGAATATATGGACCAATTAATAAGAATAATACTATGAGAATACAGAAAGTCATTCATAATAGACATATTGGTCATGTGTGACAACTGTACTGTTATAGAATTGCATAATATTGTATTTCGATTGGTGTAATATTTGACACCTATATATATATATATACACCTATACAATATATGACACCTAGTCTTAATCAGACAGTCACATATCCTGTTTTCATAATCTCAAGAAATGTAAAGATTTCTAATCTGAGGCGTTCAGATTTATATTATTTATAAGATTAATAATAACCTGAGTCATCATTGTAAAAACAAACAAACAAACAAACCTGAAAACAAGTAACCATGTAACAGCATAACAAAAACAAATGACTCACTCTTTATTCAATTCCCAATTATAAACAAGAATAAATTAATAAATAAATGCAACTAGAAATACAATTAAAGTGCAAGTGTCAGCAGGAGTACTTTAATTGCCCTGTGCTGTCTCAGTGTCTTCTTTAGTGTTTGGTTAGACTCATAAAAGGTCAGCATACACTAGTTCTTGGCACCAATTGTACTTATCTCCATCTCTTGCCAATCTCAGTAGAGGTAATTACAGTGATTGAGGGCCTGTAATCAACATGTTGGGTCGCTTGTCACTCAAAGCCCACACATTAGAGGTGAAAAGTGTCCACTTGGAATCAAAATGTGTCATTATAGACCTCTTCCTGCGACTACTCAATTCTTTTCCTCAGACTTCCTGTGGTGCTATTATATGACAAAACTTTCACCTGTTAAAAATATGTCTAAATCATAAAACCTTTTAGTGCAAATTCATCTGTTTCATACTCTTTAACAGAACATTACAATTAAAAAAAAACAATGGCTCTTAGCAAATGCCACACTTTTTTTATTGCAGCATATTAGAAAAGGTAGACATTGATTAGGGCAAACCCTTTCATTTCTTTGTTAGTTTTCGCTCTCTGTTTTTAAGAGCCAGTTAAATTAAGACTTTATTTGTCATACAGCTTTTAGTGGAGAGTCTTTCCATTTTGTAAAATTGGATTTTGAAATTGGATTTCGAAGATGGGGTGTCTTACTGTTTACTGTTTGTTATTATTACAGCACCAAAGTCACACCATACACGGTGTTAAATGAAATAACTAGGTGTGTGTCAGGATCCAGTGAATTACAGTATACCTGTGCCAGGTAACATCAGGTTCAGGGGAGCCATAAGCCCTGCAGGTGAATGTCACAGATTCACCGTAGTCAGCTGTTGCGTTGAAGGATTGCTGTGGCACGGACAACACCGGAGGAACTATTGGAGAAAGAAGTTGCTATTAAATAAATACGATACCTGTAATTTCTGACAACGCTATTTACTAATATGTCCGTAATTTTTTTTTTACTGTTAGGCACTTACATATATTAATAAAATTATATGGACAGTACTATGCAAAAGTCTTAGACACACATTTAAATGTAATGTCTCATTATTATGTAAAAATAATTCACTATTTAAACACAGTTTAAAAATGAATAAATAATAGTATAAATAATATAAAAACTTCACGGTAAGATAATACTTCGGTATGAATGGCACGGTACGGTATTTATTGAATCATTTACAGGAAAAATAAAACTAATGAAGAGACTTGAAAAAAGTGCCAGAAGTGTTTATTAAACAGTATACATGAACACTGAACATATCAATGGCATACAAATTAGCCATCTATCTGTAAACTTTGAAACAGAAACTGAAATTTTTACATTTTAATAACAAGAAATTATTAAACCATGTAAAAAAAATTATAAAGTTTCAATTTAGTATTCTTGAAAACTAAAAAAATAAACAAAAATAGCAGTCTACTTATTGCAGCTGGCCCATGTGCTGAATGAGTATTTGAGAACACTCACCTCATTCACTCACTTATTCAGACAGAAACAGGATTTTTTCTCCCCTTTCTCGTTTCTTTTCAGAGAGAAACCGAAATGACTCGATACAACGATAAGTCTTCTGAGAAAAGTTTGCTCAGGCGAATGGAGTGAACGGGAGGTAGCGGGAACTACAATTCCCATCAGCCCAGGCGCGGCCATCATCCTTTGCGGTCTGTTGTCGCTACAGAACCAGTAATGCAGAAATGGCGGGTGCTGCTATTAGCGGCGAAGGAAAAGAGATAGAAAGAGTAATTAATCATAACGGAGTAAGTGGGTTTTAAATCGGATGTGCGCATTACTGGATCTGTAGCGACAACAGAAATTCAAATTTTATTTGTCACATACACAGTCATACACAGTACGATATGCAGTGAAATGCTTACACGACTGCCAGTGACCTTAAAAAGAGAATTAAATCTTATAGTAAGAAATAAATATGAATTAAAGAAATACGATAGGAAAATTAAAACTTAACAAGAATAAAAATAGAAATAAAAATAAAAATAGAAGTATAAATAAAAATAGAAATATGGCTGTACATAAAATAGAAATAAAAATAGAAATATACTGTACGATAGAAATTTTCTTTTTTAAATTGAAATTTGGTGGAGGAAGTATGGTGTGGAAGTATGCATAGAAAAAGTGTCTTATTAAGGTGCCTTATTAAAGTGTCTTTGTGCAAAGGTCCAGAATGTAAACATAAACATGTGAGTTTCGATGTAAGTGTAGATGTGCATGAAAGTGTCCATAGTGTCCATTAACGTTAACAGGTTGTATTAGTTCTGTGTTTGTGGTGTGAATGTGGTATGGTTGAGAGACCTTATTGCCTGCGGGAAGAAGCTCCTCCTCATTCTCTCTGTGTTGGCCTTCAGGGAGCGGGAGCGCTTTCCTGACCGCAACAGAGAGAACAGTCCATTGTTGGGATGACTGAGGTCCTTCACGATCTTCCTGGCCTTGGTCCAGCACCACTTGGTGTAGATTGAGTGCAGGTCAGGGAGCTTGGTGCGGATGATGCGCTCAGCTGAACGAACCACCCTCTGTAGAGCTCGTCTGTCCTGCATGGTGCTGTTCCCGAACCAGGTCGTGATGTTTCCAGTCAAGATGCTCTCTATGGTGCAGGAGTAGAAATTCCTGAGCACCTTGGAGGGCAGTCTGAAGTCTGTCAAACGTCTGAGGTGGTACAGACGCTGCCGGGCCTTTTTCACCACGGTGTTGATGTGACAGGACCATGCCAGGTCCTGCGTGATGTGAACACCGAGGTATCTGAAGCTGTCCACTCTCTCCACTGGGCTCTTGTTGATGACGGGAGTCTGGTAGGTCCTCTCCTGCTTTGTACTAAAGTCCACTATCAGCTCCTTTGTCTTACCGACGTTCAGGAGGAGATTGTTCCTCTGGCACCAGTTCTCCAGATTTCCAATCTCCTCCAGGTAGGCCGACTCATCGTTGTTCGTGATCAGGCCGACCATGACAGTGTCGTCAGCAAACTTGATGACGGCGGTGGAGTTGGTAGTGGCCACACAGTCGTAGGTGTAAAAAGAGTACAGCAGGGGGCTCAGAACACAACCCTGGGGGGCTCCAGTGCTGAGAGTGAGGGAGACTGAGAGATGACCGCCCATCCTTACTGCCTGTGGTCTGCCAGTTAGGAAGTTGGAGATCCACTGACACATAGATGAGCTGAGTCCCAGGTGCTCCAGCTTGGTGGTGAGTATGGACGGAATTATGGTATTAAATGCAGAGCTGTATTCGATGAAGAGCATTTTCACATAACTTCCCCACTTAGTGTCCAAGTGAGTGAGTGATGTGTGGAGGAGATGGGAGATGGCATCGTCTGTGGAACGGTTTGGGCGATAAGTGTACTGCAGTGGGTCGAGTGTGTCCGGTAGTGAAGAGACGATGAAGTCTCTGACCAGACGTTCAAAGCACTTCATCACTACTGAGGTGAGGGCTACAGGGCGATAGTCATTGAGGGAAGCAGGATGTGGTTTCTTTGGAACAGGAACAATGATGGACTCTTTGAAGCATGTGGGGATCACCGACTGAGATAAAGAGATGTTGAATATCTCAGTGAACACAGGTGCTAGCTGGTCTGCGCAGGATCTGAGGATACAGCCTGAGATGCCGTCTGGTCCTGCTGCTTTCCTGGTATTCACTCTCTTGAAGGCTCTCCTCACGTCGTGCTCGGAAATGATGAGCGCGTCGTTTCCGGTACTGGCAGTGTCTTCCTGTCTGCAGCTGTTAACGCCGCTAGCATTAGCGCCCTTAACATTAGCGCCGCTAGCATTAGCCTCTCTAGCATCTTTAGCCTCGAAGCGAGCGTAGAAAGTGTTGAGCTCGTCTGCCAGAATCGCGTCCGCGTTCATCATACCGGATGTTGGTACTTTATAATCCGTTATTGTTCTCAGTCCCTGCCACAGGCTCCTAGAGTCACTCTGTTGAAGTTGTGACTCTAGTTTTCTCCCGTAGCGCTGCTTCGCCTCTTTCACCGCCTTCCAGATGTTGTATGACGCAGCCTTGTATGGTTCCATGTCCCCCGATGCAAGTCCCGTGTTGTAGGCAGCGGTGCGAGCTCTCAGAGCATCGCGGATGGTTTTATCCACCCACGGCTTCTGGTTGGGAAACGTTCTGATAGTCTTTTTCTCCACGGTATCATCCGCTAGCTTCTCAATAAATCCCACAACCGCCAGACTGCAAAGGATGATGGCCACGCCTGAGCTGATGGGAATTGTAGTTCCCGCTACCTCCCGTTCGCTCCATTCACCTGAGCAAACTTTTCTCAGAAGACCTATAGTTTTATCGTCATGCGACCACGGTATTATCGAAATAAAGTATTATTGCGGTACGGCAGTATTTACAATAACGTTACATCCCTAATAAATAAATAACATTACAGTTTTACTCACAGTACTGTGCAAAACTTTTAGATGCATACAAAACATAAAATACATAAAATAAGCAAAGATGCCTTTGAAATACAGATGTCGCCATTAAAAACGCACGTTTCGAGAAAAGGGATCCCGTGACTTGCCGCGGCTTTGCGCGGCTGTGTGCGGCAAGCTGTGAACATGCCCTTCATTACCTGTAGGGGGCAGTCGTGTTTCAGTCTGAAGTATTGTGTGTCTACTGAAGCCCGAAAATGTGTCCAAATTAAACTGCGCATACGTGTTTGGAGATGCTGTGCCCGCGCTGTGGATCAGTCGGTTGGGAATCATCATGGAGGTACAACACGGCGTGGCTGCAGCTGGAGTTTGTCGTGTTCGAGGTAAGTTTACCTTTCTGTTTTGGATGTGATTCTCGCTTTCATGACTCCCAATTAATGTTCATCTTAAACTCAGGACGTACAATTAGCAATATTTCAGTTTTTAATAGTGTGGAGATTCACAAAACACCGTTTTCGTGTAAAAACCTGAACCTACGGAGCCCCCCAGGGGTCCTGTGGTAAATAAATAAATAAATAAATAAAATAATAACGAACCGAGCGCGCAGATTAATACACCGAGATGTGTATTTCTTACCCCCACCCCGAGTGAAAACGGCGTGTTCAGACAAAGCCTCGCCAGTGAGATGCCATTTCTGAACAAACTGAGTCGTGTGTGTTAAAGCATTAAATGGTAAAAGAGCACTAGCAATAAACGTTTTTTTCTGAATCTGAATTTTATTAATAAGTTACAAGTTAAATTTCAACTGTAAAGAACCTGTACATATGTTCATACAGTATTGACAGCAGCTCTAATTTGTCTAAATCGCATTGCAGACAAGAAAAAGAAGTTGAGTCATCCTGTGACCCTACATGCTTAATCTTTCCACACATGATTCTTGCTTCTCACTTTTTCCTTAATCTCTGGTTCGGTTCTGGTTTCGGTCTGTTCTCATGAGTTGTGAAGCGAGAGGAACAAAGTATAAACATTGTTCATTTGCTAAATTAAGTATCATGAATTTTAATTGAATATCTATCTCTATTTTTTTCACAGCAGTTTGTGACTGAAAGTGTGTCTGCATCTGACTTCAGGAGTTTCCTGACCAACCGGATCTAACGGTCATATTTAAAAATCATAAAGTACAAAACGTTTCTGTTAGTGTTTAATTTTGTTTCTATGATTAATACTTATTTGTGGCGTTTTATGTTTTGTACATCTTTTCAAATTGAGACCTCATTTGTAAGTTACTGTTTTCTCGTTTTTCTATAAATTAAATGTTTGCTTGTTATTAAATGTATTTTTTATTAAAAAAAATAAACGAATCTGTTTTATTATTAGCTGAGAGTGTGGTTTATTTATTTATAATATTTGGTCATTGTAACATGCATTAGGGAGCATTATCTCTGCGAAGTGTGTCTGCTATTTGGGAATTAATTACCTTTACTTGGCTATTTTAAATAAATCTAATTTGTGCATTAAATATAATTATGTAACTTTTACTTGATTTCTTTGATTGTTTCTTTGATTATGTGTAAAGAAAATACAATTTATATATTTGTGTTTAATTACAAATTTTTTTTTTAATGGTTAGTGATTGTTGCAGACATTCACATTATTTTTGGGGGAAGAGCTTGGCTTGTACAGGCTACTCATCAGCAGTCGGCGCCCCGCTGTAACCAGAAGATCAAAGCAGCAGTTATCGGCTGACACGTAGCCTTCTGAGTTTGGAGACCCACAGAACCCCCACTGTATTATAATGCCTCTTCTCACCTTTCATTCATGATTTCGCTGATGGGGGAATTCGTACAATTGGGGGTTTTAAAAACAATTAACAAGGCCGAGTAGACGTCTCTGCCTAAAATGTTTTTCGCCAGCAAAACACCTCTCTCTCTCTCTCTCTCTCTCTCTCTCTATATATATATATATATATATATATATATATATATATATATATATATATATATATATATATATATATATATATATATATATAAATTCACAATCACATTCCAGCTCTTATTCCCAGCCGTGGTCAAATAATGGATGAAATAATTATTCATTGCTGGACACAAACAGCAAAAAATATGAAAAGCCCTAAGCACTTTATTGCTTTTCATCATGTTTTTTGCTTATATATATAAGTTATATATATATATATATATATATATATATATATATATATAGTTAATTCATGTCTATGATCTAAAAAAAATATAAAAACATATGATCTTTTTGAGTTATGAGTTGTTGTTTTTTATTATTCATAAGACAACCTTTCAGTTTTGTAAATATTCTAGTTATAGTGTGTTAAGTCTTTCTTAAACGGTTTTGAGAATTAGACCATCCAGCTAAGATCAATATTATTAATATTAAGCATTTTATTTCTATTTATTCTATGCTTTGCTGGAGAAATACATTTTAGGCAGAGACGTCTCGGTCTTGTTAAATAGTTTTAAACCCCTGAATTGTGCCAATTCCCCCATCCGAAACCGGTTTGATAACTTCTCACCTATCAAAGGTGAGAAGAGGGTGCTTGAGCACCCGCCCCTTGCCTCCAGGATGCCTCAAGTATGGGCGTAAATTTCATTTAACAGTAGGGGGGGACAATAAATATAAAATTTCTCATGAGCAATTTTTGAAGGGGACACATATAATACAGTCAAATTGTACTTATAAAGATATGTCCTCACAGTGAAAAACTTTGCTTCTATCATTATTATTGTAGCACGGAGACTGCACCATTATGGTTATTTTCAAAGTTTTTCTCAAGTTCAATGACAAACAGATTTTTCTTAAAAACTATTTATTGCATTGTTTATGTTGTTTACAGTCAAGCCATCAACATACAATAAAATGTAAACATGAGATCTAAACTAAAAACTGTGCTCCCTGTGCTGGTGCTGGCAATATCATCTCTTTGTTCTGCTGTCTCCGGCTCCCTCCCTGGTCCTGAATCTGCCCCTTCCTCTACTCTCACTGTCTCAGAACAGACTGACTCCTGAAGCAGAAAAAAATGCAGGAAAAGATGTTTTCCATACTCATACTAACTAACTTGTTTACATTACACTTGCTAAATTGAAAGATCATACTGTAAATTGGTGAGCCTATTAATTTCTACTAAACAGCCACAACTCAAAAAACATTAAAGAAATTGTTCACCCCCCAAAAATTGTAAAAAATCTGTCATTATCCCTTCAATAAAAGCACCACACTTACCCAACACTGTACATCTGATTGACCCTGGTACCTGTCCCTCAATAATTTCTGTCTCCTTTGCCTGTGATTGATATTGTGACATTAGTATTTTCATAAGCACCCATTCTTAAAGCCAAATTTCCTTAATATGTGAACTTGTACTTACTTGGCGTTTAACTCACTGAAAAATTATCTTATGTCCATTTATCTAGGACACTGCAAGGCAAGTTTATTTATACTGTAGCACATTTCATACACAATGGTCATTCAAATTGCTTTACATAAAGAAAGTAAAACTATCAAAAAATAATCACAACAATAAAAACAATGAATAAAAAAAGTTTAAAAATTGTATTTAAAATTAATTAAGACACTTAGAACAGAATGGATATTGATTATACAAAAATATACAATTCGGACTAGGCACAGTGCCCATTTAGTAAATGTACAGCTAAACAATATGCTAATTGTGGCCGTTAATGTTAAGTTAACATTATGCCAAGTCGTCACAAATTAAACACTGCATGGGAAACGATGTTTGTCGTGTTAGTTGCAGTGCACTTTTTTCAGCGGATTTTTCCGCTACCGCGGATCAGTTTATCAACTTGTAATATACAGTATCTCACAAAAGTGAGTACACCCCTCACATTTTTGTAAATATTTTATTATATCTTTTCAAGGGACAACGGTAAAGATATGAAACTCTGATAGAATGTAAAGTAATCAGTGTACAGCTTGTATAATGGTGTAAAGTTGATGTCCCCTCAAAATAACTCAACACACAGCCATTAATGTCTGAACTGCTGGCAACAAAAGTGAGTACACCCCTAAATGAAAATGCCCAAATTGTGCCCAATTAGCCCTTTTACCTTCCCGTTGTCATGTCACTCGTTAGTGTTACAAGGTCTCAGGCGTCCTTGGGGATCAGGTGTGTTAAATTTGGTGTTATCACTCTCACACTCTCTTACTGGTCACTAGACGTTTAACACGGCACCTCATGGCAAAGAATTCTCTGAGGATGTGAAAGAAAGAATTATTGCTCTACACAAAGATGGCCTAGGCTATGAGAAGATTGCTAACACCCTGAAACTGACCTGCAACACGGTGGCTAAGACCACACAGCGGTTTAAAAGGACAGGTTCCACTCAGAACAGGCCCTGCCATGGTAGACCAAAGAAGAAGAAGAGTGCACATGCTCAGCGTCATGTCCAGATGTTGGCTTTTGAAAATAGACGTGAGTGCTGCCAGCAATGCTGCAGAGGTTGAAGGGATGGGGAGCCAGCCTGTCAGTGCTCAAACCATATGCCGCACACTGCATCAAATTGGTCTGTATGGCTGTCGTCCCAGAAGAAAGCCTCTTCTAAAGATGGTGCACAAGAAAGCCCGCAAACAGTTTGCTGAAGACAAGCAGACTAAGGACATGGCATACTTGAACCACATCCTGTGGTCTGATGAGACCAAGATAAACTTATTTGGTTCAGATGGTGTCAAGCGTGTGTGGCGGCGACCAGGTGAAGAGTACAAAGACAGATGTGTCTTGCCTACAGTCAAGCAAGGTGGTGGGAGTGTCATGGTTTGGGGCTGCATGAGTGCTGCCGGCACTGTGGAACTACAGTTCATTGAGGGAACCATGAATGCCAACATGTACTGTGCCATACTGAAGAAGAACATGATCCCCTGCCTTCGGAAACTGGGCCGTAGAGCAGTATTCCAACATGATAATGACCCCAAACATACTTCCAAGACAACCACTGTCTTGCAGAAGAACCTGAGGGTAAAGGTGCTGGACTGGCCAAGCATGTCTCCAGACCTAAACCCTATTGAGCATCTGTGGGGCATCCTCAAACGGAAGGTGGAGAAGCACAAGGTGCTTAACATCCACCAGTTTCGTGACGTGATCAAGGAGGAGTGGAAGAGGATTCCCATGACAACCTGTGAAGCTCTAGTGAACGCCATGCCCAAGAGAGTTAAGACAGTGCTGGAAAATAATGGTGGCCACACAAAATACTGACACTGGGCACAGTTTGAACATTTTCATTTAGGGGTGTACTCACTTTTGTTGCCAGCAGTTCAGACTTTAATGGCTATGTGTTGAGTTATTTTGAGGGAACATCAACTTTACACCATTATACAAGCTGTACACTGATTACTTTACATTCTATCAGAGTTTCATATCTTTAGCGTTGTCCCTTGAAAAGAAATAATAAAATATTTACAAAAATGTGAGGGGTGTACTCACTTTTGTGAGATACTGTATACATTTTAGGAATATATTAACATTTGCAGACATCATTATATGTTGAATGGAACTTGTAAGCCTTTGAATGGTGTTAAAAATACTTGCAAAACAAGTATTGCAGCCATACATTGGAGGGAACTTCTGAGGTGGTCAGTGATTGATGGCACGGTCGGTCGGAGGGGTTTGTGATCACACCTATAGATCTTTTGTTCTAGGCTATCGGTCAAATATCTCTCCACTTGGAAGCAAAAACATGCAAGGGATTTCAGCATCTCGACGCACATACTAAGCTGTTTATAAAGTAGATACTGTTTGTTTTTTCATTTTGTAGTTTTTCCTGTGTTCACTGTGTACTGTATGTATATTCATTTTTTAATGAATTACTGTAAATAAACTACACATTCCGTTACCAGAAATGACTTTTCTGTTTTTTGTGTGTGCTAAACTAAACTTCAGGGTCAAAGTAATATCGATTTTATTTGAAAAGTATTATATATTTACAATGCTGATAAGTTCAAGCTTAGATTCATATATAAACTGCTTCAAAGTCTTTCCACCCCGTGACCGCTGAAATCGGACAGACGCAGGGCTCAAGGGAGGTGTGTATGTGTGTGTTTGCGCGTGCCCTTCAGCCTGTCCTTTTTTCAGCGGATTTTTCCGCTACCGCAGATCAGTTTATCAACTTGTAATATATACATTTTAGGAATATTATTTGAGGGTGCGCTGCCCTCTCTTGCCCCTACGTAGAGCCTACACACACACACACCTATCTATCTATCTATCTATCATATAAATACACATTTGAAATCTGCATCTACATTTTCTGTTACAAGTATAGAATTAGGTTCAGCTGAGACTCATGATCAATGGTGTTAGGGTACTTATGTAGTGATAATTAGTTTCAGCCAAATCATTAAAACTAACAATGGACTATGACACTCTTGAGAGGGGATATGAAGTTGTTATTCATTTATTTATTCTCTACAAGGGTGCGAACTACAGTACACAGACCACAAACTGTAACTTTCTCTTACTACTATAAAAATTCTAAATATAAACAAACAAAATACAGCTTTTTTTTCTCAGAGGTAAACGGAAAAGTGAAGTTGTTCAGCTGTTTACTGTCACTGCAGCTTCTTCAAAGTCTTCCCACTCCGTGACCGCTGCAATCCGACACGACACCACGTTAGGCTACGTCTTGACTCATTTGTATACCGACGGTGATTGGATGTTTCCCGAGGGCTCAGGGGAGTGTGTGTGTCTGTCTGTGTGTGCGTGCGCGCGGGTACTTCTACTGTTCTAAAAACTCTAAATATAAACAAACAAAATACAGCTTTTTTTCAGAGGTAAACGGAAAAGTGAAGATGTTCAGATGTTACACTCAGTGGAGTTACCGAAATCTTTGGTTTAGTTCTCATTGAGTTGCCACACATCATTTCCACATTTCACTCGCTTTTATTACTCTTATGTGAGCATAAACAGTGAAACATTCCACAGGTTTATAATACACCGCGGCCAAGCGAACCACGTTCCCGTCGAACGAAACGAGGCACAATCGTGGTGTTTGCTTCGGTTATGACATAGCATAGTTTATTATCTGCTGTGGTAGATCTGAATATTTATTCAAACACAATAATAAAGCTTTATATCCTCAGGAGGGCTCAGTACACTGTTTTAGTGATAGTTTCACGGAAGCGAGTTCAGAACTAATCTAAAAAAAAAAAAAAAAAACATCCGAAGCTTCAAATAGAATGAACGAACTAATGAATTTTCTTAAAACGTTAGAAAATTAAGTAGAGCTAAATCCCTAAATCTCCTTATAAAATATCGCTGATTATCAATGCGAGAATGAATGGCGAATTGTCATATGGCGAGGGATAGGCTTCAGTGAAATTGATATAATTGATATATATGTAATTGATATACTGTATATACAGACGTGTGTGTGTGTCATTTTAATTCAAATGAACATTTTAATGCTTTCTGATACACTTATCAACTTATCCACATACACTTATCAACACAAACTCTCCGTGCACGCACACACAATCTCTAAAAAATTAATATTAACAACATACATATACAAATAAACAAATGTAGGTGTAATAAAAGTAGTCGTGATGTCAGTACTCGCCCAGCAAACCAGCCTTTTGCAGCGGCTTAAAACGTATGAATTATCTTCAAATATAAAAAAAAAAAAGCGAAAAGACACTCGATTATTTTGCATAGGTTATTTGTTTAATTCAAAAAGTTCGTAAAAACACTTTAAAACAAGAGAAAATCTGTTAAAATCCTCGTTCGCCTTCTCAGCGTTAGGTTGCGAGTGACGTCATGATTTGAATCTGCGCGCCACCGGGGAAACATAGGGAAACTGACTTTCCCGGACCACCGGCTTTTAGATAAAGTCCTTCCATGCGCCATCTGGTGGATATTCAGTGAAGCACAACACATTAATTTTAAATTCCCGAATGTTGCCTCCGGCAAGTCGCGGCACGCCGCGCGCTAAATTGCGGCCTCTCGCGGGAAAACACGCGCAGTTTTAAAGGCGACATCTGTAGTCATGTATTATTTATTTACAAGCATGCAAATATCCTTGTGTTATTTATTTGTTAATGTTTATGTTTGGAAATATGAAATGGTTTTGTACATAATAATGCAGTCATGATAAACTATATCATGTTATATATTATATCAGTACTATATATTATATTATATTATATTATATTATATTATATTATATTATATTATATTATATTATATTAAAGTCTGTGGTCTGTCTAACATATATTATAATTCCTAATAAGCCAGACTTGAATTCACCACAGATACATGTGAAAAAAAGATGCTCACATACAACAAAACAAGAATTCTAATGCTGTATGATCTTATCATATAGTTGCAACTAGTTATGACATTATCCACCCAAAACACTACTTCAGGATGAAACTGTTTCTGATAGAATTACTTTGAGAAAAAGAGACTGGATTAACATTAAATGAATGATGCCAAAACAATAAATACAGTATAATTTTGAAGTTGGGGTCATTCAATATTATTCCAACATCTTATAACCAAGATAATTTGATCAAATTAATTCTATATTTTACAATAACCTAAGAACAATGGGATGCCAAAGTCTATAATGTTCCCAAATTAACATTGCCACAACATTTAGACAAGCAGAATTTTCTGCATGAAAGTTACCATATTTCATTTATATATTATCAGCCTTGAGGTATAAATAACATTTTTGGAATAAATAAACAAAATCAGTTGAAATCAATATCTGCTATACAGTTCAGATTATTATATTGCGAAAGGTGAGGGAGGACAATAAAAAAGTCAAGTGGCTGGTCAGCCGGATGACCTAAGAGAATTTACATTGACATCTGATAAATTACCTTCATTTTCCAATATTCAAAGTGATCTGTGCGTAAGAAATGATTAAAATGATTTAAGCACACGATTTCTTTAAGTTTTATCAATACTCTCCTCAATACCTTTAATATAGCTACAAGATACGCGTTGAAGTCATAGTGGGACCTGTGATGATATTTCTCATGAATTAAGATGTACTGTATGGTGATGAGTCTCTTATCACATTTGATTGGTGCTTGCAGCTATTGCCACATCTCATGTACAGTCCTGACCACATGTGTGGGACATTAAATGAGTTCCTAGGACGTCAGCGTTCCTGGGAGTCCAGAGGGAAATATACAACGCATACAAACCACGTCAAAAAAACTAATTTGTGTTTCACTGGAACATTATTGTTCCCTTTCAAGGCTACACTCGATGCTGCGTGAAAACGCTATGGGAACCAGTTTGTCGCGTTGCCGGTCGTTGAAGCATGCTGTGAAAACACGCCAAAGTTTTTGGCTATATATAACCTCGACAGGTGACGTCATCTGATTAGATGTAGGTGGAGGTTATAAAAACAGGTGAGCCGGCAACAACCTCAGATCATTTGTCTTCAGTGCCTTGTTGTGAAGCGTGCTTGTGATAAACCAGCAAAATAATGAGGTGTTTAACTCACCAATTTGACGAGTTTAAATCCCTCCGTGTGTGATAATCCATATCGGAGTGCGATCTCTACACTGCTTCAACTAGTGCTGCGCGTGCCGCGCATTCCGTGAGAAGCTGCGAGCCGCCGCGCATTCCTGGCTTAAAACTCGTGCATCTGACAGAGCTGCGGCAGACGGAGGTAAGAAAACTCCTTTCTTCCGCGTTGTCATCACGAGGATTCCTCTCTTGTTTACCGGAGATGAAAATAGCCTTAAGCACTTAAAAAAAAAACAAAAAAAACAAGCAGTAGATGGCAGCTTCTGTCGGGTGGCCGGGGGGCGGAGCCTCAATGACGCTCTCTCCCCCCCCACCCCCTCTTAGCTCTCTTCATATGAGTTAACCCTTTCATGGAGTAAGCTGTATTCATGCTGTGTTTTTCCTGCCATCGACTTATTTGTTTATTTAAATATAGTCGATGTGGAAACGCGGGATTGTATGATGACGCCCTGATAGCAGAGACGCTTCACAGGCTATCTCTCTCCTGGGACATCATCCTCCCTGGTAAGCTTATACTTCCTTTCTAGCTGTGTAGACTTTTATCTTCCCTAGAGGGAAAAGCTTGTCAGGCAGTGGGTCAGCTTGGTGCTCCACTGCACACAGGAGGTCAGACTGATTTAAAATATATTAAATATATATATATATATATATTAAATATATATGATATTAAAATATATATATATATATATATATATATATATATATATATATATATATATATATGTGTGTGTGTGTGTAAAATAAAATAAATGGGGGTGGCCCCCCAATAGGGAGAGGCACCCAGAATTCCTTTTTAACGAATAAGTGTTCTCCCTGGCACCCCCAGGAGGTCGGTGTTTGCTCCGCCACCACTGGTGTTTCGGGCAACATCAGTCTCCAATAGGCTGTTAGTTCTTCGGTTTTTCCTGCCATGCTTCAGGATGCCGAACATCTAACACCCCCCCCACCCCCCCCCCCCCGTTTAACCAAGCTGCCGAAACTTTTGCCCTTCTATGAGAAACTGGCAGCGTGGAAGCTACTGCCAAGTATTTCTCCTTGGGTACTAAGCACTGGAGAGAGGAACTACAGGATTCAGTTCTCACTTCACCTTCTGTGTTTTTCAATGGCGTGGCCTCCACTTCCATGAAACCAGAAAGTGCGCATCTGCTGACGAGCTGCCGGGGAAGGGGGACATGGAACATGTTCCCCCACCAGACAGTGAGTCAGGCTACTACAGTCGGTATTCTTGGTTCCCAAGAGGAACGGGGGCTGCGTCCAATATTTCAGAAACATTGCCACAACACAGGGATATCCTGAAGTTCGCTTTCGGGGGCGAAGCTTACCAGTATCGGGTCCTTCCATTGGTCTAGCTCACCCGCACACATACAAAATGCACGGATTTAGCCCTGGTTCTTATGGGAGTCCCAGGGCATCCGGTGGCTAGTGCTTCGACATCAGCATGTCGTCCTAGCTCATCTCTGTTCTCAGGACTGGGACCCAACGCCACGAAAGCGTGCTCTTTCCTGTGCAGAGGACAACACATTGGGTGCCATATGGGATTCGGTCGTAAGCGGGCACAGCTGTCTCCCGCTCGTATCGAACCCATTCTCAACACCCTCAAGGAAAACAAGCTAGACCAGAATGTGACCTTCACTTTCAGACATCCTAGCTCTCATGGCAGCTGTATCCACAGTGACACCTTTGGGCCTTCTGCACATGAGAGGATTCTAAGTTGTGGCTAAGAACCAGGGGATATCACTAGGGCCAATCCCCAATATGGGTTACGCGCCAGGTGCTTCGTACCCTTTCTACGTGGTTCAGACCCCGGTCTCTACTCTGGGTCCCACTCTAAGTTCATCTTGTCGTCGCTGAGGCTAACGACAGATGCTTCCCTCACAGGCTGGGGTGTGGTCTCTGATGACCGTCCAGCCCAAGGGAGCTGGAGAGGCTATCTTCTCGCATGGCACAGTAATTGCCTCGAGATGATGGCTCTATTTCTGGACCTAAAGCACTTTCTCCAGCAGTTGAGAGGCTGCCATGTCCTAGTGCGGTGGACAACACTATGGCAGTCTCATATATTATTGCCAGGGCGGACTGTGCTCGCGCCGCTAACAGCTAGTGCACCAGGTTCCTGTCCCTCAGAGCGATTTACATTCCAGCATGGATGCGGGAGCAGTAGTACTGTCCAGTCTATCTCTGACACACGGGGAATGGTAACCCCACTCCGAAGTAGTCAGGGAGAGATTTTCATGTAGCAAGGCGGACCTCTTGCCTTCTAAGATATGCTTCGCCTTTTACTGCTCTTCAGATTTGCGTCCACCGCATCAGCTAGTGGCGTAGGTCAGAGCAGCTTCTACATGTTTTGGATGAGAGATGCTATTGCCCTCTCCTATGAGGCCCATGGGCTCACTTTGCCTCTGGGAATCAGGGCTCTTTCAACCCTGGGGATTGCCTCATCTATTGCATTAGCAAGAGGTATTCCCCTGCAGCAAGTATATGCTAAGCAGGTAAACCCAGTCCACTGCCGAATTGTTTCAGTGCTGGAGTTTCCCTCCTCGGGTCTGTGCCCTAGTACTCTCAGGACGTACGTGACTGCATCCTCTCTCAACTATCTTCCGAAAGCTCCATAAACCCAACAGGCACCCTATTGCTCTTGAAGCCTTCTGTCCTCCGCGCTTACAGCTTCAGAGCAGGAGAGACTTCACTTGCTGTGTCCAGCTTGTGCTCTTCAGATCTACGTCCACCGCATCAGCTAGTGGCGTAGGTCAGAGCAGTTTCTACATGTTCTGGATGAGACATGCTATTGCCCTCTCCTATGAGGCGCGTGGCCTCACTTCGCCTCTAGGAATCAGGGCTCTTTCAGCCAAAGGGATTGCCTCATCTATTGCACTAGCAAGAGGTATTCCCCTGCAGCAAGTGTCTGCTAAACAGGTAAACCCAGTCCACTGCCGAATTGTTTCAGTGCTGGAGTTTCCGTCCTCGGGTCTATGCCCTAGCACTTTCAGGATGTGCGTAACTGCATCCTCTCTCAACTATCTTCTGAAAGCTCTATAAACCCAACAGGCACCCTATTGCTTTTGAAGCCTTCTGTCCTCCGCGCTTACAGCTTCGGAGCAGGAGAGACTTCACTTGCTGTGTCCAGCTTGTGCTCTTCAGATCTACGTCCACCGCATCAGCTAGTGGCGTAGGTCAGAGCAACTTCTACATGCTCTGGATGAGAGATGCTATTGCCCTCTCCTATGAGGCGCGTGGGCTCACTTCGCCTCTAGGAATCAGGGCTCATTCAACCAGGGGATCGCCTCAGCTATTGGATTAGCAAGAGGTATTCCCCTGCAACAAGTGTGTGCCAAGCAGGTAGACCCAGTCCACTGCCAAAATGTTTCAGTGCTGGAGCTTCTGCAGGAAAAGCTTGTCCTTGGGCTTGTGCCCTAGTACCCTCAGGATTTTCTTAGCTGCATTGTTTGAAGCCTTCTGTCCTCCGCCTTTTACAGCTTCGGGGCAGGAGAAACTTCACTTACTATCCAGTATGTGCTCTTCAGATTCACGTCCACCGCATCAGCTAGTGGCGTAAGTCAGAGCGCCACTATACTGGGTGAGAGATGCATATTGCCCTCTCCTATGAGGCGCGTGGGTTCACTTCGCCTCTGGGAAGCAGGGCTCACCCAACCAGGGTGATCGTCCCAGTCTCACCAGCAGGAGATATCCCCTGCAGTAATTGTGTGGCACGAAGGGTTGGTTCCTCCCCGCACACATTTCTTACATTTATAAATCTGGATGTTCATGCTATTCCGGGCTCACTGCCCCCGAGTTAGCTGCCCAGGCATAGCCCTGAGACCTTCTTGGCTTTGTGCGCACACGCTACACAACCTTGGGGTCCAGACACCTGTAGTGCGGCGGCGTTGGTATTCTCGTTCCCATAGCCTTTTCACGCAGCATCGAGTGTAGCCTTGAAAGGGAACGTCTCGGGTTACATTTCTGTAACCCTGTTCCCTGAAAGGCGGGAACGAGATGCTGCGTCGCAATGCCACACTACCACGTGACCGGACGGCTCTTCAGACAAATTAATCTGAGGTTGTTGCCGGCTCACCTGTTTTTATAACCTCCACCTACATCTAATCAGATGACGTCACCTGTCGAGGTTATATATAGCCAAAAACTTTGGCATGTTTTCACAGCATGCTTTAACGACCGGCAACGCGACAAACTGGTTCCCATAGCGTTTTCACGCAGCATCTCGTTCCCGCCTTTCAGGGAACAGGGTTACAGAAATGTAACCCGAGACGCTTTCTTAGCAAAGCTAAAAATTTCAGCTTATTTTGATATTTGACAATGTACATACTTATCTGCTTTGTTTCCTTATTCCAGTTGTTTTGGGTTGACAAATGGACGAGACTCTGCCATCTAAAATGGGTGTCATTTTGAATTATGCTCTATTTAAGACATAACATAATTTAATGGAGTATGAGCTAGAGTAAAAAGATTAAATTAAGGGAATGTTTTATTCATGGTCAGTTTCAGGCTGGCTTGGCAGCATATTAGATCTACTAAAACATCTCTCTCCTCCCTCTATTAGGCACCAGAAATGCACATACTATTTGTTCAACAGAACACACATAATGGGTCATTCTTCAGAAATCCCCAAACTACTGACGGTCTAGTTTGAATTAATTCACAGATCTTCCTGCACTTATTATATGATAGAGAATGCAATCAGTTGGTGATGTATGATTGTGAGTGAGAAGTTTAGAAGGAAATTGTGGGAGGTAGGCTACAGAATGATAAGAAGAATTTCTATGACGGAGGCTTTGAAAGAGCAGTGATTGCAGATTAGCTGACGGCAATGGAAGCTATGATGGGGACTGTCACCATTACAGCTGATGTTCAATTATTCCTCTTATAATCAAATCTGTTTTCTCAGAAGAGCAAACACCGCACAATGTGTTGGTTCTGTGTGTGTACACTGTTTGTCTCCCCACTTCAATACTAATGGACTACTTAGACAATGTAAATCAGACAGTTGATACAACATTACACACACATGTGCAAACACACGCACACACACACACACACGCACACACACACACGCACACAAACCCACATACACACGCACACACACTTGGATAGTTTAACCCTGCGGTATAAACTGCGATCACATATTTTTTTTGGTTGTTTTTATGAATAAATAATAATAATAAAAAATAATAATAATATGGTCATTTTTAAAGTTTTACATTTTTACAACATCATTCCCATATTCTAGTAGTGGTAAAAAGTACACATTATAAAATAATGATACCTTTTCCTCTGACATATCCCAAAAACCCAAATGTACAGTTTGATGTCTGAAGCCTCCCCATGATCACAAACCGGCAATACCACAGTCCACACTATAGTGCTTAGAAGCACACAGATAATTCTTTAATCGTCATTGACCTATGATGTGTTGATGGCACAGATCTGTGCCTCTTGAGCTTTGAGGAATATTGTTGGAACACATCCTGTGGTTGTAGAAAAGATAACACTGTTTCAAAAGGGTCAAATAATTGGCTGGCATCATGAAAAATTAATGAGTTTGCTGAAATTACTAAAATTAGGTTAAGAACTGTCTAATGAGGGGCCGAACCCCGGGTGATGCTGTAACCTCTCACAGCCGGAGGCCTAGAGAGAGCTGATTGGCCGAGCTCTCTCACAGGGGAGGGACGAGATGTACTTCGGGATCCCACATTATTGACGGCTCTACAGCCAATCAGGACTCACGCAAGCAGAGGGAGCAAATAGCGCTGACCTCCGAGTGTGTTACGCTGCCCCAATGGTGCGTGAGCAAGCAGTTAGAAAAGATGCGGTCGGTGACGTCACGTGGGTCGGAGGAAACACGTGATAGTCTGCGGCCCACTCGACTGATTGATAGTAGAAGCTTGATGTGGGAGCCCTCTAGGGACGGGGAAGAATTGGACACGACTAAATTCTGGGAGAAAATCAGGGGGGGAAAAATATATATATATATTTTTTTTAAAAGAACTGTCTAATGAATATTTAAACCTGGAAGGATAGCAATGAACTCTTAAAAAGGTAACAACACTCTTGTTTTTGAGGTTTGAGGCTTATCAAACAAAAAGGCTTCAGGGCATGGTATACTGTATGATAAGTCCAGCATGACCCTATTCCAGAGCAATGGCTACATCAGTGTAAGAACGGACACACATAAAGTGAAGTAACATAATTTACTGCATATTTCACATGCATAGTGCCCACTCTACAAGCCTCTGGTGGCTATCATACTGTAACTTTACAGTAGATGGCCTTTCTGTTCTATCTAGTACAACAGTAAGGAACCTTGGTGTGATTATAAATTCTAGTCTTTCATTTGAAGCTCATGTACTGTAGATAATATTACCAGGATAGCATTCTTTACCTTAGAAATATTGCCAAGTTTGTCGCCAGGCATATACAGTATTGTCGCTAAACGATGCAGAAAAACTAGTTCAGGCTTTTATCACCTCTAGGTTGAACTATTGTAACGCCTTACTGTCTGGTTGTTCAACTACTCTAGGTGCATAAACAAGCTTCAGTTAGTCCAGAATGCAGCAGCGAGAGTCCTCACTAGAACCAGAAGATACGAGCACATCACCCCTATCTTATCTTCACTTCACGGGCTCCCTGTAAAATTTCGTGTTGATTTTAAAATACTACTTTTGACATATAAAGCATTAAATGGTCTCGCGCCACAGTATCTGAGTGAACTGCTAGTTATACATTATGTGACTGTGACCATACCTAACTGTTATCTCTCCTCTTCCTCTCTCTCTTCCCTTTCTCTCTTTCCCTCTCTCTGTCGAGCTACACATGTCGTTCCTGAACTGCCAGTGATCCAGACTCCCTCTGCCCTCCGGACCTGTCTGACCCATCCTGGTGCCCTGCTTCTGGTTGCTCCATGGATGCTCCGTGTGTCTCTTTGGGATGCGTCTGGTGGCTGGGGACAGTTTCACTCTACCATAAAGACATGGTTCTGGCCTCGACTGATGTTGACAGCAGTTTCTCTGAGGACTTGACTTGGCTGCAGTCGTTCGATAGTTCAGGACTGGAATTTCCTACTAGTCTACCTGAGCCTCCAATAACTTCATAGACTCCATATTAACATCAATTAACATCAACTGTTATAGCTGAACTGCCTGCCACCTAACACTGTATAAATGCAGATCAATTCCTGATATCTGTTTCACCCAAATGAGGATGGGTTCCCTGTTGAGTCTGGTTCCTCTCAAGGTTTCTTCCTATTACCATCTCAGGGATTTTTCCCTTGCCACTGTCGTCCTTGGCTTGCTCATCAGGGACAATATGATCATTTTTATTCATACACATTCACATCCCATACAAACTTAAATAATTATTTTGATTGTGTAAAGCTGCTTTGCGACAATGACAATTGTTAAAAGCGCTATACAAATAAAATATTATTTAATTGAATTTAATTTAATTGGTGGCAGTGTTATGATCTGGGGTGGCTTCAGGTGTCAGGTCTAAGCTCAGCAAGGTTATTTGGCAATAAAACAAAGTCAGATGACTACCTCAATGTACTAAATGATCAGGTTATTTTGTCATTGCATTTTTTCTTCCAAGGTTGTCAAGGCTAAGATGCAGCAGGCTCCAATTATGAAAGAGTGGTTCTGGGAACATGAAAATGAAAAATTATTTTCAAACCTGAATTGACCACCACAGAATCCCAACCTTAACCCGAATCTTTCTGAGTTGCTGGAGAAGACTTAAAGTGCCAAATATTAATGCAATTTTGAAGGAAAATAAATGGTGCATACAGAAAACATTCCACAGTGAAACCGTGATATAATCAAAGTGAAAGACATGCCAAAGATAGTAGAATTTTATTTTTGCTAGGAAGTGTTTAATTAATCAAAATTTATTAAAACCTTCAAATACCACACAAAATACCAGAATTTACTACTCTTAGTAAAAAGGTTAGATGGTTACACTGGTTAACATCCACAAAAATATATCAGAAAACCGAAACAAAAGTGGGTGCCAAGTACAAATACACACTATGGGCAACTTGTAACATCGGTTTTTGATCTAAGTGGAAAACCAGAGGAAAACCCATAAAGCACATGTTTCCCTATATTTGTGAGGCAGCAGTGCTAACCAGCAAACCACCATGCCTCATTTTGTTTCGTTGTATATTATGGAGAGTGTTAGGAAATATTTTGAAGAACTGTGGCACCAAAAACTGTTTTTAAAAAGTTAAACCATTTAGAAGGTACAGTATAAGGAAATTAATTATGGCTACTAAAATACAGACTTTAAATTCTTGTTAGAATTTTCTCCTACTGTGTAATGCCACATAGAGACACACGGCAAATGCTGAGACATGTAAATAAAACACGCTCCACACTGGATTTGATAGTCAGGCATTCAAACGTCCAACCAGATTATCATTGACTTTCTTGACAATCGATAGTCATTTTCCAAAGGCTATAATCTAATTGAACTCATTCTTAAATGCAGGGACCCAACTGGAACAGCATTGTTAATATGAAACATAATTGGATATAAAGACATCAAACCAAGCCTGTGAAGCATCTGGCTTGAGCTTAAACAGCCCAGGAAGTTTGGCTATTAAGCACTGATCTGCTAGCCATAACAACAAGTTAATTTACAGGTTTGTGTTTAATTTTTGTGAATAATAAGGGTGAAAAACAAAACATTTAACGGATATTAATCCAAAAGGCTAAACAATAATAGCAGTTATGTTCCCTTTCAAAAGCTACACTCAATGCTGCGTGAAAATGCTATGGGAACGTTTCCTCTTGACCGGTTGTGAAGCATGTGTGTTTCAAACATGCCAAAAAATTTTGGCTTATATAACCTCGGTCCGGTGACGTCAACCGATGAGGTGCACCTGCAGATTATAAATAGGAGTAAACCGAAAACATCCTCAGATCTTTTTGTCTTCAGGATCCATGTTGTGTGTGTGTGTGCGTGTGTGCAAGCACTTTTTAAAAAGAAAGCGAAAATAGAAAATGTCTTATTACCCAGCAGAAAGATGGCAGAGTTAGACACGAGTCCGTCCTTCCGTGTACAGTAGAAGAATATCTCGCTGAGGGCGATCTCCTCGCTTTCTTTTTTCAGTGTTTGGGGGAAGAGCACGCTATCTCGGGCTTGAGGGAGCAGAAGTATTGCGATTTTCTCCCTATTGAAGTCCCTCGCACTCAGCTCGCCATTTTTAAAACGAAAACACAAGCTGCGACGCATTTTTCGAGTGCATATCTGCACGAGACGGAATTTTCCTTTTCTCTCGCTCTCCCGCCGGATCATGAGCTTTTACCGTTCACTTCTCAAGCGCGCTTTGGTGCTTCCTGTGAGTAGCCGGAAGAAACTTTCTCTCTCGCCTGCGGAGATGGAAACTATCACTTCAGAGCACTCCTCTAATAATGAGCAACTATATTATTATAGTGCAACTACGCTAATTCTCCCCATCTGTTCTGTATTTCTCTACCCATCCCGAGGCATCGGGAGATTTTGCCAGCTTCAGTAGACAAAGGCCGACCCTGCGAGGTTCCTGAGGCATCCAGAGAAGGACCAGCTCCAGCTGGATTCAGCTTTATGATGGTTGGAGCTACACATGCTGCTCCTGTGCTTCCAGTGATCCAGACCTCATCTGCCCTCTGCACCTACTGACTCATCCCTATGCTGAACTGGTCTTCATGTCAATTTAAATAATTTCTGTCATATTGAATTTTCACCTGCACAACACACAAGATGTTATATCATTTCTATCTGTTGTCGCCCAAATGAGGATGGGTTCCCTGTTGAGTCTGGTTCCTCTCAAGGTTTCTTCCTAATGCCATCTCAGGGAGTTTTTCCTTGCCACCGTCGCCGTCACCCTTGGCTTGCTCATCAGAGAAATTTCATTCATTCGTCTCATTATTATCTGCACATTTTTCTCACACATCCACACTTCCAATTATTTTCTTTTCTATAATTATTATTATTATTTGTTTTTATTTATTTATTTTCTATTATTATTATTATTTTATTTATTTATTTATTATTATTATGATTTGTTAAATTTCTTAAATTTTTGTGAAGCTGCTTTGAGACAATGACCATTGTTAAAAGCGCTATATAAATAAAATTGAATTGAATTGAATTGAACTATATCATTTGTTATTAGAGGTGGTAACATTCGCGGTCGAACGCGTACACCTCAATTCGCCGTAAAAATAAATAAATAAATAATATAAACCCCCCAAGAGCTCAAAGTTAGACGACAGGTTTCTGTCGGGTGGCCGGAGGAGGGGCCTCAATGATGCGGCGACGGGCCATGATGGGCCATGAGTTAACTCTTTCATGGAATAAGTCGTATTTATCCCGTGTTTTTGTGCTATTGACATTAATTTGTTCCAATGTCATTGATGAAAGCGCGGTCCTTTATGATGATGTCCCAGATCAAAGAGATGCTTGCGAACTATCTCTCTCCTGGGAGCTCATCTTCCTGGGAAAAATCCCCACTCCCCACCAAGCGTGTAGACTAACATCTTCGTTAGTGGGAAAAGATTTTTCAGGCAGCGGGTCAGGCTGGTGATGTCCTGCACACAATGGCTTTGCAGGTATACCAGACTGACCTACTGAGAGCTGAGCACTGGCAGGAGGCCGTGGTTCAATCTCCGCCACCACTGGTGTTTCGGGGAGCAGCGGTCTCCAGCGAAATGTTAGGTGATGCCGAACGTCTACAGTAACACACCCATCTAGCCGAAGTGTCAAAATTTGTGCACCTTTTAGAGAGGCCAGCAGCGGGGAACCTACTGTCAGGTCTGTCTCTTTAGGTACGAAGTACTGTGGAGGACCAGCACCCTCAGGAGGCCATGGATCAATCTCCGCCATCACTGGCGTTTCGGAGATCAGCGGTCTCCAGTGAAACGTTAGGTGTTCGGTTCCTTCCTGCCATGTTTCAGGATGACGAACATCTAACCCCCGTCTAATCTTACATATCATGGGTGTCACATGGGATTCGACCGCAATGCAGGCACAGCTGTCTCCTGCGTGTGTCGAACCCATTCTCAATACCTTAAAGGAGATCAAGCTAGACCAGAAAGTAACTTTACTACTTCCAGAGAGTGTTGGGTCTTATGGCAGCTTCCGGTTTCCACGGCGATACCCTTGGACCTTCTGCAAATGAGATCGCTCCAGTTGCGGATAATAGCCAGGGGATTTCGTCCAAGGGCCAATCCCCTGAGGCAATAAGGGTTACGCGACGAGAGCTTCGTACCCTCTCTATGGAGCTAGCGCCTAGCCATCGACATGTCGTCCTAGCTCACCTCGTTTTCTTTAGGATGGAGTTTCATTGCTACGGAAAGTGTTCTCTTTCCTACACAAAGTATGACATTGAGTGTCATATGGGATCCGACCGTAATGCGGGCACATCTGTCTCCTGCGTGCGCCAAATCCATTTTAAACACTCTAAAGGAGTTCAAGCTAGGCCAGGAAGTAACTTTCACCGCTTTCAGTGGTGGCTAAGTGCCGGGGGATTTCATTCAAGGGCCAATCCCCGGAGGCAATAAGGGTTACGCGCCAAGAGCTTCGTACCCTCTCTATGTGGTTCAGACCCTCGTCCATGACTCTGGGTCCCACTCTAGGTCCGTGTTGTCATAGCAAGCTGCTAACAACAGACGTTTTCCGTCAGGGGCTGGGGTGCGACCATAGATGGCCGTCCAGCCGAAAGGATCTGGAGAGGTCATCTTCTCGCGTGGCACATCAGTTGACTATTTCTGGCACTGATATACTCCCTCCAGCAGTCAAGAGGCTAACATGTCCTAGGTCGGATGGACAACACTACGGTAGTCTTGTAAATAATTGCCTGGGCAGACTAGGCTTGCGCCACTAGGAAAACTAGTGCACTAGGTTCTGCTTTGGGGACAGGACAAATTCTTGTCCCTCAGGATCATTTACATTCCAAGACATAGTAAAACATGTAGACCCAGTTCACTGCAGAACTGTTTCAGTTTCTGCAAGAAAACTGACCTCGGGCTTATGCCCTAGTACACTCAGAACGTACGTAGCTGCTTTTCGGGCTACGTCCTAACTGATGGGGTATGTGGAAGGCACCCCTTAGTTGCCGGCTTATTCGTGGGCCTCGTCAGCCTTTCTAGCATGATTAGGCTTTGCCAATTAGCTAGCTAAAGCTATTGTGCATTCTCACCCAACTATCTTCCGCAGTTGCTCTCGAAGCCTCTGTCCTCTACCGTTACAGCTCCGGAGCAGTAAGACTTCATTCACTGTGTCCAGTTCATGCTCTTCAAATTTACAGCACACCCCCGCACTTGCCAGTGGCGTAAATCAGAACAGGTTTTCATATGTCATGGTCCCGCGGCCGAAGGGCAGCCGCCATTAGATGAGTCGGATGAGAGATGCTAGGTTCCTAGCCTGTGAGGCACGTGGCACACTTCGCCTCTAGTGAGTAGGGCCCATTCGACCAGGAAGCTTGCCTCATCAAATGCTCCGGGAAGAGGGGTTTCCAAGTGTGTCATTCGGCAGGCTGCCTCTTCCACAAGACATTTGTCATGCTTCATAGTTGGATCCTCAAGTCAGCATCCCAGAATTATGTCCAGACACTTGCAGTGCGGCGGAGTGGGTATTCTCGTTCCCATAGCGTTTACACGCAGCATCGAATGTAGCTTTTGAAAGGGAACGTCTCCAGTTACTTTGCTGTAACCCTGTTCCCTGAAAAAGTGAGAACGAGATACTGCGCTCCAATGCTGCACTGCGGATGTGTCTGGACATCCTTCAGACAAAATTGACCTGAGGATGTTTCCGGTTTACTCCTATTTATAACCTGCAGGTGCACGTCATCGGTTGACGTCACCTGACCGAGGTTATATAAGCAAAAATTTTTGCCGTGTTTGACACATACGTGCTTCACAACCGGTCACGAGGAAACGTTCCCATAGCATTTTCGCGCAGCATCTCGTTCCCGCTTTTTCAGGGAACAGGGTTACAACAAAGTAACCCGAGACGTTTTTCTGAGTATATTTCTTTTGCTTCAAACTGATGCAAATTGAAAAGCAGACACACTAATATGTTTATATGTTGTGCAGTGGGTGGCGACTGTAAGTCTGGTTGCTTCATTTGTTTTAGGGTGGCCTCTGATGTGCGTTGTCATGTCTGCCAGATTATCATCCATGCCTCATTGAGCAACCTTATTAGATCAGTGGGAGTGATTTCAGCAGGGTGCTATAGAGACTCTGGCCTATGCTCACCCTCATCACATCAGACATAAAATATCATGCTTAATCTCTCCATATCATCGCTGCTCATCTTCAGCCAAAACTCCAAAATCATTATGATGGCTAATAGCTATTAGGCCCTGGTCCTTTATACAGGGCAATTTTCATAAAGGGAAGAAAATCTGCACTGAGTAATAGCATTGATTCCATTGTGTATTGAATAATTCATTTAGAATTTAAATAATATTTATAATGTTTGCAACCAATTTAAAAAAATGAAACTACAACTGTATAACATAAAATGCTAAAAAAAAAAAAAAAGAAAAGTAGAAAACACCAAGAAGGGATGAAAACTACAATTTTGTGACCTTTTTCTCCCCCTTTTTTCTGCTCTAGGCAAACCTAAAACGAGTACTTTTGCTGATTCTTTTTCGCCAGGCATCACTATGAGCTTTCAATGCACAGCCATTATAGCACTTTGTCTTTGATAGAAACACTCACCGTTGACAACCAGGTTGATATCTCTGAAGTCAATCTCACCCCTGGCCTCCACTCGGGCTTCACAGCGGTACACACCCTCATCTGCCTTAGTCACTTTCTGGACTTGTAGGTTGTTATTTGGCAGGAGCTGAAACTCTATAAGGAGGACATGGAAAATTTATTTTAAAACCCTAATTAAAAAATCAAACGCTAAGCTATATTTACAGCTAAGAATGGCATTTGATTACAATACAGTCATGTCAATGGCATAATTTCTAAAACCAGGAAAAAAAAAAGATTGCATCAAAGCCATTTAATTTTAAAATCTAAAAATAGTCTGCTTTGAATTTCAGAGTTAGTCTTATTAGCAGAATAACAAAACTTGTCTTTGAACTTTCAAAACTTAATTATTCCACTGCAGAAACTCTTTGCTCCTGAAACTTTTTTTTATTTAAAAGGCATTCATGACAAACCATTAACCAGCAACTCACTGTCAGTGTCCTCAGTAATCTCCATATTGTTGTAGTACCATGCAATAACAGGCACAGGGGAGCTGGTGACATCACACAGCACCTCAGCCACATCACCCTGCCGAAACTCCTGCAGTGACGGTGCATCTCTGAACGTTAATTTTTCTGGGAAGGAAGGACAGCATGAAAAGAATGAAAAAATTTTTTACGTAATGTGTCTATGCTAGTCCGTTCATATTTGTACAAGACACCAAACCATCTTATTGCATTGTCTTTGTATATGAAAATCAAATTTGATAATTGCTAACTTTAGGAGGTAATGTTCATTCTCCATTATACATCAATAGCATAAAAGTAGAGCAGGTAAAAGTAAAAAGTTACAAACACCTTTACCGATGACCCACCCTGGAACCTCAACACCATCTGCTTATCTAGGAAGAAGAAAGCCCTGAGCATTCTAAGTTTCTGCAGAGGAGTAAGTCTCCCTCCTTCCATTTTCACCACCTTTTACACTTTTCACACAGATTTTCACACAGATCTTCAACAGATCACTGGAACAATGTGAAGTGCCTTTGTACTTTAAACGTTCCACAATCATCCCCATTCCAAAAAAAACTAAAATCACAGTATTTAATGTCTACAGACCAGTCGCCCTAACATCTGTGGTCATAACATCATTTGAAAGACTGGTGTTGGCCTATCTGAGGGACATCACAGGACCCTTACTGGACCCCCTGCAGTTTGCTTATAGAGCAAACAGGTCTGTTGATGAATCAGTCAATATGGGACTGCACTTCATCCTTCAACATCTGGACAAACCAGGGGCTTATGCAAGGGCCTTGTTTATAGACTTTTCATCAGCTTTTAATACGATCATCCCAGCACTGCTTCAGACCAAATTAAACCAGCTCTCTGTTCCTAGCTCTATCTGTCACTGGATCACCAGCTTTCTGACAGACAGGCAGCAGCTAGTGAAACTGGTAAAATTCATGTCCAACAGTCACACCACCAATACTGGAGCCCCTCAGGGATGCATTCTCTCCCCACTGCTCTTCTCCATCTACACCAACAACTGCACCTCCACAGACCCCACTGTCAAGCTCCTGAAATTTGCAGATGAGACTACAATCATCGGCCTCATTCAGGACGGTGACGAGTCTGCATACAGAAGGGAGGTCGAGCAGTTGGCTGTCTGATGCAGTCACAACAGCCCTGAGCTGAACACGCTCAAAACAATGGAGATGATCGTGGACTTCAGGAGAAACCCACCTGCACTTCCCCCTGCCACAGGAGCTGCTCACACAGTTCTACTCAGCCGTCATTGAATCCGTCCTGTGCACTTCAATAACTGTCTGGTTTGGCTCGGCTATGAAAGCAGACATCAGAAGACTACAAAGGACGGTTCGGACTGCTGAAAGAATTATTGGCACTCCCCTGCCCACGCTGCAAGAACTGTATATATCCAGAGTGAAGAAAAGGGCATGGAATATCACTTTGGACCCCTCACACCCAAGCCACCTTCTCTTTGAACTTTTGCCGTCAGGTCAACGCTACAGAGCACCGAACACCAGGACAGTCAGGCACAAGAACAGTTTTTTCCCCCAGGCAATCTACCTCCTTAACAGTTAAACATCATTCTAACGGTCAATAAATATATGTGCAATATTGTGTACAATACCACTGTGCAATATACTGTTTAATACCACAGATTTCAGATATTTATGTAACTTATTTAAAAGTATCTCACACCGTACTCCATTTGATGTCAACCATTTCTTTTATTTATTTATTTATTTATTTATTTATTTATTTTTGTGTCATGCTGTTTTTGTCTTGTCATTTGTATTTTTTGTTCTGGAAGCCCCGTCACTAAAACAAATTCCTTGTACGTGCAAGCGTACTTGGCAATAAAACTCTTTCTGATTCTGATTTTACCCGATGTTGCACTGTTTGTTATGGCAACTGCACTATCTCACACAGCAAGATCGGAAAGCAGATTTTAAGGACAGCTGAGAAGATTTTTGGTCTCAGTTCATACCAATGAGACCTTCCACCACAAATGCCGCATCTACAAGGCCACTAGTATTGTGTATGAGCCTCACAACCCTCTAATGAACTCTTCACCTTTCTGCTATCTGGCATATGGTATGGGAGAATCTGTGCCACCATCACTTGACTCTGCAACAGCTTCGTTCCTCATGAGGCTAGATTGCTAAATGCACATCTGCCCCCAACACCCACATGGATTAATCAAGACCCTACTCAACACACACACCCACACACTTGAATGATGATAGACACATTTGATGGTCATTGTACACCTGCATACTACAAGTATATTTTGCACATGCATATTTATTGCACATGTTGCAGTTTATGTAGACGTATGTACCATGTTACGAAGTCCTTAAGAATCATCACCATTTATTGCCACTATTTATTCATTCATTCATTCATTCATTCATTTATCTTCTATACCGCTTTATCCTGTATTTAGGGTCGCGGGGACCTGGAGCCTATCCCAGGAGACTCAGGGCACGAGGCAGCGTGGACAGCGTGGACCCTGGACAGCGTGCCAATCCATCGCAGAGCACACACACACACTCATTCACACACTATGCTCAATTTGGGAATGCCAATTAGCCTAATCTGCATGTCTTTGGACTGTAGGAGGAAACCGGAGTACCCGGAGGAAACCCACCAAGCACGGGGAGAACATGCAAACTCCATGCACACAGAGACGGGAATCGAACCCGGACCCTGGAGATGCAAGGCAACAGTGCTAACCACTACACCACCGTGCCGCCGCCACAATTTATATAGGATCAAATTATATAAAGGATAAAACTCACTTAACTTGACTGGATCTCATGCCCGGAAAACTGGATATGTGGTGATGGAAGCTTTAACATTTTATCTACTTCACAACATTTCACTTAAATCAATAAAAAAAAAAATCATTAAACAATAAGACCAGTAGATATGTCTACTTCTGTTATTGAATCAGTTCCAGCAGAGATGACTGAGTCTAGTTAGCACTTTGTCTATGATTATTCACAGTTACGCAAGAGAGAATTAGGTGAGTTATTCCTTTAAATGAGTTTTTCACACACTAACAAGTGGAGTGCTCGGTTTGCGTGGGAGACCATAGCACATATCAGCTTCTCTTCCTCAGAAAAAGAAATGCTTAAAGAGAATGAAAAACTTCATCAGTCCCACATCAACGCATCATCTCAGAGTATTGATCTGTTAATCACGCTGTTTACACATTTCCTTTTCTCAAAATATATCTTTCTGAAGTAACCTCAGTAAATGTCTATTACAAAATGAAAAACGAACTTACACAATATTTCTGGATGCTTCAAAGCAACCTGTTCATAAACATAATATAATCGTCTAAAACAAGGAATCTTTATGATGTTTTATCTTACTCTTGAATAAAACATCTTCCATGAGGTTCTGTTTATTTATTGAATTTATTATTCAATATTAATTTATTTATTATATATTCAATAATCAATATTTCAAATGCCTCCAAATTAATTCTTAGGAATTAGAAATTTTGCAATTTTATTTACATTTTACACAGATCTTTCATTATCCCTATTTTGATTTTTTCCCCCCTACATCTACCTTGATGGCATCAATTTTACATGAACGTAATTGAAATTCAACCTGGATAACAGTCATCTGGTTTAAAGCATTCTGTAGCCACTGGGAAAATGTCATTCTGCCATGGCTTCCATGTAATGACTCCTCATTTCTGTCCCCATTTCTTCAGCATGTCATTTCTCTCCTCTTCTTTGTCTCTTTTTTTCTCTCATTTTCATTTATCCTTTTTCACTTCCTGCACTTGTCATGTGCCTCAGCTGTCTCATTTCTGGAAAAAATTATATTTAGGTTTACATCAGGCACTTTGTCAAACATCATCAAATGAAATGCACCCTTCTTCTGTAGGCCTCATTGTGAAGCTGTTTTGCAATGGCTTTGGATGCCATCTATTCACTGTGAAAGCAGCATCTTCAATAGAAAGCTTTTAAGGGTTGCGTGTAGTGAATCAATCACACGTTTTAGTGCACATAACATGTCAACCTAACTGCACATTTTGTGTGGTTGAAAGAATATTTGGTCATTACAAGGCAATGATTATTGCAGTTGGAATTAACTGGCAAGCTTGCCAACAACAAAAGACCTGGAAGACCATGGAAGACAACTAAAGTGGACGCTGCAGAATTCTGTCCATGGTGATGAAGAATATTTTCACAACTAGGCAAATCTCATATCTAGGCAAATTAAGAACACTCCTAAGGAGGTAGGTATGTCATTGTCAAAGTCTGCAGTCAAGAGATGGCTTTATGTAGTAAATACAGTACAGACACTTCAGGACAAGGTGCAGTAACGGTTAAGAACAGAACAGAATGTAATTGGATATTTATCACTGGCCAAGTCAGTCATCTGATTTCAACCTAACAGAACATGCTTCTTACTTACTGAAGATAAGACAAAAGGCAGAAGGGAGGTACTCAATATTTGGACATGTTGGTGGGTTTGACTCTTCAGGCAGAAATTTACTGGAAAAGATTTTCATCTAAGTATTAATGGCAATCATTATGTTTGTAATTATTATAGTTTGTTCCCTTATTTGAACACCTCTCATATGTGTATTCATGGGTAAAGTAAAAAAGACACTCAGTGTTTCCTTAATTATTTTTTATAGCTGTATATATATACACACACACACACATATATATATATATATATATATATATATATATATATATATATATATATATATATATATATATATATATATATATATATATATATATATATATATAAAGTTGGTCAGGTCTAGCTTCAGCATGTTATATGGCAATAGGCAATAAACTGAAGTCAACTGATGACATTTATGGTTTTCACATCTATGGACATTTTCCCCCTAATGGAACAGTACAGTATATACAGTATATATATACACTGTATGTAGGTACAGTATACAGTGAAAATTAAATTAAATTATCTGGATGGATGGTAGATATTCTCAGAGCAGACACTGACATGTTAGTGGGTGTCATGGTGAAAAGAGCATGTCACTGCTGGGTTAAGAATAGTGCAACAACCAAAAAAAACAAAACAAACAAACAAAAAATATATATATATACTGTATAGTGACAATGACAGTGACAATGTTCATGGGATATGACAAATTGTGCTAGGAGAAAGTACAGTGCTGTATTAAAATTCGGTTAACCGTGCAGATTTAATATCATAATGATGTACTCTGGTATCCAGACCTCAGATGTAACTACAGACTTCAATACTGTTCAGATTATGTGAGAAGTACATGCATAGTGCAGATTTTTGACCTTAAACATAAGCACATTTTTCTCAGAATGCAAGTATCCATCTGTCCCCAGGTAAATATTAATGAAAGTTAGATAAGATTTAAGCAGCCACGGTAGTGACAGGTGTGTCTTATTGGTGATATCAGCGATGATGTAACATTAAGGATGCCCAGCAAAACTTTTGTAGCTTCTGCAACTGCAAACATTCTGTACACTCTTATGCAATTATCATTTCAGTGTTGTGCGGTTCACAGCAACAGTTAGAGTAATAATTGTCAACACAAGTGTCACTTAACTAACAGTGTAACTGGGCTGTGTACAGAATAAAACTATTAACCGATCCCAGGTGTTTTTATTCCTTAACTGGCTAACAAGTGGGGGCTCGTCCGTTGCCAGTTACTGGCTAACAAGTGGGGGCTTGTCTGTTGCCGAGTATATTCGGCCTTTTTGTTTGTTTGGCTGCCTTCTTAGGTTGGACAGTAGTGGTAGAACAATGGCGTTTGACCTAATTGCCTTTACACTGGCTCCTACCATAGAGCAATTTGACCAGTGTCGTAAAGACGATTTGTTCAACATCGCCAAATTTTTTTAAGTTGACGTGTCACGAAAGGGTCTAAAGAGAGAGATTAAAAAAATATTGCTTGATAAATTAGTGGAACAACAGATTTTGCCTGGAGAGCCTGGAGGGTGTGCTAAGGACAAGGACGATTCAACGCCGATGGAGGTCGACGGTAGGCCATCACTTGTGTCGCAGTCACCCTCCACGCCCCCCAGGCATAAGGTAATAACACCACCCACAATAACATCACCAATTGGGGGTTCAAACCAACTTTTGGTTCTTAAAACGAGGGAGGTGGAGCTGGAAATTAAGCGGGAGGAAATGGAGGCTCAAAGGTTACAGTTGCGGGAGCTTGAGATGGAGAGGGAGCATTTTCGGCGAGATTTCAGCCGGCTACACTGGGCTGAGATCGCGCCGGAGAGTTCCCCTGCATTTCCATCATTCGCTCAGTTACCTGCAGCGGCTGTGCCGACCTTCTCCTCTCTCGTTTCTGCCCCAGTGACTACCTCCCCAAACCATTTCGATGTAAGCAAGCATATTGTTTTAGTACCTCCTTTTAGAGAGACCGAGGTGGATAGCTATTTCATAGCTTTTGAACGTGTGCCAGCTACGTTACAGTGGCCGAGAGCAATGTGGGCTCTCGTTACAATGTAAGTTGACTGGTAAAGCGCAGGATGTGTGCTCTGCGTTGCCTGTTGAGCAAAGCCTGGATTACGACACGGTCAAACAAACTGTTCTACGTGCGTATGAGTTAGTGCCAGAGGCTTACATACAAAAATTTAGGTCCCATAGGAAGGCGGACAGACAAACCTTTGTTGAATTTGCCCATGAAAAGCAAACACTATTTGAAAAGTGGTGTGCTGCAACTAAAGCTACCACTTTTGAGGCTCTTAAAGAGTTAATCCTGTTTTAGGATTTTAAAAATTGTGTCTTTGAAAATGTCATATTGCACTTAAATGAGCAAAAAGTCACGTCATTGTCAGCAGCTGCTGTATTGGCTGATGAATTTGAGTTGACACACCATACTGTATTCTCTCCTACTGTGAGAACTGACAAATTCGCTGTCCATGGGGTTGAAGGGCAGGTGAAACCTTCAGCAGGCAGTGTGAAACCTGCAAGAGGGGGTACTTTTAGACGTTCTCAGTATCGATCAGGGGGAGGTAGAGTCTGTTTTTACTGTTTAAATGCTGATCATCTGATTTCAGACTGTGAGACCTGGAACAAAAAAAAATTTATCTGTGAAGTCAAAGTCTGTGGGTTTTGTTAAAAGATAAGTAAAACATGTCTTACCTGAGCAAACGGTGGCAGTATATAAGCCTTTCATGTTACAGGGGTCAGTGGCAGACAGCACTGAAGGCGTTCGCAGATCAGTGTCCATCCTGCGAGATACAGGTGCAGCACAGACTCTGCTGTTAGCGGGTACACTCTCACTGTCTCAGAAAACCTACACGGGCACTGATGTTATTTTACGTGGCATAGGAGCAGGCTGTATCACAGTTCCACTTCATAATATACATCTTGAGACAGAAATAGTGAAGGGAGAAGTTTGTGTCAGTATTTGTACCAAACTCCCTGTTGAAGGAGTTCAATTAATTCTGGGAAATGATCTGGCGGGTGGTGTTGTTTTCCCTCGCCCTATTGTGACAGAAAAAAACAGTAGCTGATGTGAACAATGATTTTGTTTCCAATTGTCCTACAGTATTTCCATCATGTGCAGTTATACGTGCACAAGCACGAAAGTTTGATGATGTTCTCGATTTGTCTGATTCCTTTTTGCAAACACATGTTACACGAAAATTTTATGTCAAAACCAACCTTGTCTAACAAGAGTGTTGTACCATTACAGATAGGTCGTTCGCAATTGGTGGCTGCGCAAAGTGCTGGCCCATCACTAGTTGTTCCAGTATTGGCTGCATGTGTGAGAGCTATTTTAATCTGGGCGAGTATACAGTACTAATCTGTGTTGGTGCAGCCTCATTTTTCGTGGCAGAGTGGGTTTTATTGAAAGGGTACAGGCAAGTACTACTTGAGGGGTATTTTAAGATAATATTTGTGTGTTTTTGTCAAAATGGGATTTTGACTTTTATGGGTGGGGCTGTTACGTGCAATGGTGTAGTGCACATATGTGTGCGTGTGTGTAGTGCACGTATGTGCGCATGCGCGACAGCTGGTGATGGCGCGTGCGCGATCTCTCCCCCTTTCTCCCTCTCTCCTTCTCACAGGAAGCTCCGCCCCGATTGAACGTGCCGTGACGTGCGCCTGGATTGGCTGGCCTTGGATCTGCGCGGCCTCTTATGCTCGCGGATGCAAGCCGGAAGTGCGCGACTTATGCCTAGTGTATGACTTACGTGCTCAGAGTGGTTGATTGATTGATTGATTGATGTGTGTGCGCTGTTGGTTGTGGAAAGAGAGAGACTGTTGTGTCGCGCCCTGTGCTCTCTCATTTCCTTTTTGTTTTCTTTTTGTTTTGTACGTGTGGATGGAAGTGGTCCTCCCGCGATTGTATATAGTTTTCTTTTTTTTTTTGTAAATATTGTGTATATATTGTTACTGTAGTTCTTTTTTTTGTATATAGTTACAAGGAAACAGTAGGGGTTGGGCGCCATTTTTGTTGTCCCCCGTTTTCTCCTGTGTTTTTGTTGGATAGTTAGGGAGTTAGTTTAGCCTTTGTATTTTTGATTTATATTCTTTTGGTAGTTTAGTTAGCTTTAAGGGAGGAGATAGGGGTGGGGTTTTGTTTATTGTTTTGGCCTTGGCCCAACCCTGAAGCCCAGAGCTTCCTGTATGTGTGTGTGCGTGCGTGTGTGTGTGTGTATATAAAAATAAAAACCACGCACGATACTTTGGTTGCCAAGTTTATTTATTTATTTATTATTTTCTTTGTTGCGTCCCTGGACCCTAGACCGGGGGTTGTAACAATATGTAACAACAAGAAAGAAAAACACACAAATATCTATTGTAATAAAATCTACATGTGCACCAGGTGATATACAGTATGGCAAATGGTTAGAAGAGAGCCTAGACATCCAAATGTTGAAAGAAATGCCTCTGGAAACAGATCTGTGAGAGTTAAGGTGTTGTTGATATGATCACCTTCATCACAAATGGACTGTTATCAAGGCAGCCTGTAGTTAAATGTGACCTGTTCTCAAAGAAACAAGTAACACCATCCACTTATGAAAATTGCGGCTAGTGTGAAATAAATAAAATAAGGTGACTATCTTCTGGGAGATGGATCGTTGACTGGATGATTCTGTATTAAGTTTGTTGTGAGTCTGCAGAATTGGTTCCAACAGTGTTACATGAACTCCGGTTTTCTGAAACCCCACTCTGGTATTACTGTAGGTATGTTAAAATTATGCTTAAATATAAAAAGTCCAAAAACAAAAACTGACAAAAACTTAAATTTGAAAGATGAAAGATAATACTGTTCATGGATTTTCTTTGAGAAATGTGTAATTTTGAAATGTGTTTGTTACTGTACATGTATGTGGATATTTAATCAGGCATTAAGAAAAGTCATAATTCATATGAAGAAGGGTAAAATGGCATGAGCTGTACTTTATATGTAGAATGCAGAAATCCCTTTAAACATGACTGCTTCTTGAAAATCAAATGAGGCTGACCTAACTAACTAACTAACTACAGTAACTAAAAATAAATAAATAAATACATTAAATAATTATGTGATGTAAATTGTGTCATGTCAATGTCAGGAGTAATGTAACAATTGCAGGCTTTGCTTTTAAAAGTGTATACCTTATTAATAAATATCAACTCTTAAAATATATTGATCAGACCTCATGCGGCTGAAACGTCAATATCTTTCATGTAAAATAACAACATATATTCAACATCAGCACGGTCTTGACATTAATGTGTCTTTATTATGTCACTAAAAGAACATTCTGTGTATGTGCGTGTGTGGATTAGGCTAATTGGCGTTTTCGAATTGCCTAGAGCATTTGTGGGTGCATGTGTGTATATGGTGCGATGGGTTGGCACCATGTCCAGGGTGTATCCTACCCCTGCCTGAAGTCTCCTGGGATAGGCGCCAGGCTTCCCACAACGATGTACAGGATAAGCAGTATAGGATATGAATGAATGAATGAATGAATGAATATAAAACATCCTTTTGGTCCACAGAAGCACAGTCTGACATGACACAGAGCTCCTACCTACAGGATTTAATCAGGATTTAGCCTGGCCTCTTATTAAGTTTCTGTTTAGTGTGTGCCAAGCTACCTGTACCTGAAAAATAGACATCCTTCCCCTGCCAAGCAGTAATAGTGCTCATTAAACACTGGAAATAAAGTGTTAAAATCAACTGCATGGGTAGATTGTAAAAATAAATATGAACTCGACTCCTGGCATTTGCAACATGGTGAAAATGCTGTGAAATCTAAGAGGATCAAACACCTGTGTGTGTGTACAGTATGTGTGTGTGTGCATGGCGTGTGTGTATTTGTCTGAACTCACGGTAAATCTCCAGCACCACTGTGGCCTCCCGTGTCTGTCCCTGTGAATCAGTGGCTTGGCAGCGGTAGATGCCTGCGTCCTCTACGTTGGCATTGTAGAGGGTGAGTCTGGAGCGCACTCCCTCATTGTGCAGAGCGACACGTGGGGAGGGCAACATGCGCTCGCTTTGGGGGTTATACCACTCCAGGCTGATGGGTTCTCCAATCACTGCACACACACATGCACATACCCAAAATACCACATACTTTACAAAAATGCTGTCCCACTGGCAGTTTATGGCTCCAAGAAACAAAAGATATTGTGCAGAGACATTTTATTAACTAAGTTCATAAGTCAGAGGTATTACAATATGCGCTAGCAGTGGAAAATGCCAAAACATTTTGTAAATGATACCCTGCAGGAAATAATAATGAGAGCCAACACATGGCACCAAAGTGCCCACTGCTATTATTCTAGTTGTACTGGAAGGTCATAAAAAGCATCAGTGTGGGGCAGCGCTTCCATCTGGGGGTATCAATCCATGAACCCCACACAGAAAAGAGAGGGGTAGGGGGAAGCAACCTAAGCCCCCAGCGGCCTCAGTGATCTCATCATGTGTCAGACAAGGAGAACAAAGCAAGGTCTGCAGATCATTCTTTGATTCCCAAAATGACAGTTGTATAGTTATTGACATGGTGTCTGTAACGTGAGGGTGATATTTGACGTGTGCTGCAAGTCCTAGATTGTACTTTGACATTTTAGAGGATCACACTCTAAGCTTTATGTTGTTAAAAAAAACTGGTTCTCGAAAATTAAACTGCAAAACTAGAACAGCTTTTGTATTACGATGTTGAATTATTAGCTTAATAAAAGAAGCCTGTATTGCATTTTGCCTCTTTTGTCTCAAGATAACCATTTTTGTGCATGTTTTAGTGTGCACGAGGCCAGTGAGGAATATTTCTTAATATGGACTTGTAGAAACAAAGATATAAAAACAAGTCTGATAGGGTACATGCTGTTGTTATTATACCGATTTGATTATTTGTTATGCACAAGGCTTAGTAAACCCTGCTAATATAAGGCACCTCCATTTTACCATGGAGACATTAGCCATGTATGAGAGTGTGATAGAAAGCAGAGCAAAGAACACTATTAAAATATTGTAATATTAAATCTTCGAACTGGGTGCTGGCTAATGTGTGTGCTGTGTACTGAGCTCTCAGGGTATAAGTTTCATTATATAAGTACCAGTCACTTTAAATGAATGCTATAGCTGCACCAGCTGCAATGTGACAAACATGAAACCTTCTCAGAATACTTTAATAAGGCATGACCAAACAATTACACGCCACACTCTTAGCCATGACATTCCATGTAATTCAGCTGAGCTCTGGGGTGCACAGCATGAACGTTTATTCAACCTGCATTCCTGATGTGTTTAACCAAAGCTATGTTCATGTTTAGTAGAACAGATAAATTACACTACCGCTCAAAAGTTGAACTCCATGGTGATTCCTTATTTCTTTGTACACTGTAAAGCAATGCTGAAGGCATCCAAAATATACAATAATCTCATTTGAACAGATAATGTTGAGCTGTATCTGCTACTCATGGTCTGTAAAACGAGGTGCTGTTAAAAGGTCATTTTTATGGTTGGTAACGCTAAATGAACTTCTCCTCTGCAGCAGAGGTTAGTTTTGGTCTTGCTTTCCTGAGGAGGTCTTAATGAGAGCCAGTCTCATCATGGTGCTTGATGACAGGGTTTTGCAAATGCACTTGACAATACTGTTTTTGCAAGAAGTATTCAACAAAGGCTGACCTCCGTGTCTTAAAATAACAACTAATTGTTGTTGTTTTTTTATAATTAACTAGTTTTATATGTGTCATTTTATAGTTTTGAAATCCCCAGTATTGTTGTAGAATTTAGAAATTAAATCACTAAACAAAAACAAAGAAATTTGCAAGTGATCTCAAACTTTTGAGGAGTAGTCTATACAAAAAAAGAAACCTATGACAGATTATATGAGACTATAGAAGAAGAAGAAGAAGAAGAATATTCAATTATTGTCACATGTACTTTTTACAGCACAGCGAAATTTCTTCTTCGCATATCCCAATTAGGAAACTAGGGTCAGAGCGCAGGGTCAGCCAGCTTACAGCGCCCCTGGAGCAGATAGGGTTAAGGGCCTTGCTCAAGGGCTCAACAGTGGCAACTTGCCGATGCTGGGGTTCGAACCCCCGACCTTCCGATCAGTAACCCAGTAACCCACAGCCTTAACCGATTGAGCCACCACTGCCCCTATATATTAATCTGTAGATTTTAAGTAAATCATTGCTTTTCTTTAGGTCCCTCCTGAAGCTTAGACTATTTCCACCTCAGGAGGTTGACATGCATGTTACAAGGGCATGTGGGTAGCTAGGGTTCTGCAGACATTCAGCCAGGCGCACTAATGAGTTGTCACATGGGGGATGACCACCAAGGGTCTGCATGCCTCACCCTGTTAGAGGGCCTAGAGCTCGAAAAGCCCAACAGCTTAGTGGAAAGACACACACACACACACAAACTGTCTGATCTTAGTTCCCTTCTTTACCAGGTTTGTCCATAATGATGAAGAAGCTTATAAAAACAACATAACCCTAAGCAATCATTACAATTACTTGTAAAATACTCCAGGTGTCACATGCCGCATACTTTCATCCCTTACACCCCTTTTTTTCTATTCAGTTTTGTCTAATGCATGCTTCATAATTATCATATACCAGAACCCTATAATGTGTCTACATATACAGTATATATATATATATATATATATATATATATATATATATATATATATATATATATGTGTGTGTGTGTGTGTGTGTATATATATATATTTTTTAAATAAATAAACAAAGGGATTAAAATGGGGACTGACCTGTGCATGTGAAAAACTTTGACTCCCCGACGCTCAGCTCTACCTTCTTCAGAGAAATGGAAACCTGGAGAACACCTGACAGAGAAGGAGATAAGAGAAGAGGTCATGAGAAATTCATCAAACAGACTAAAAAGAGTCTTATGATCCTATGAGAAAATCACACCAAGCCGCTTGCAGCATGTAAAAATGCTGCATATGAACCCAGAAAGATGAGAGGCAACTGATAAGTAGCAGTGCATAAAAGTGCGAACCTGATGGAAAAAAAAAGAAGTGATGAAGTAATAAAGCTTAAGTCTTTCTCTTTTTTCTGTGTGCTCCTTGCATCGCTATTTGTCGGTGGATTTAAATGGTTAAAGTGAACAAAAGAGTGGCGATCTGTTATACTGTAGCTGATAGCATTGTGCTACAGTACTTTATTAGAGACAATCTCACACAGGGAGGATGGTGTGTACATGGAGAGGGTGAGGTGTCGAGTGGGTGTTAAGGAATATGGTAGCCCTCATTACTGAGTGTGGGCTTCTCAGGTGCGTTGGTGTGCAGGAAAACGTCAAAGTCTGCATATGAAATAGCTGTGTAATGTATGCATGGGCTGAAGTCATGAATGTGTGAGCTAGTGTGCAAGGAAAATTCAAGTCTTTCAGCTCAGGGAAAGAAATAGAACGAAAATTCCTTCAGTGTGACGTTGGTTTGCTCCTTCAGAAAGCAACTGACAATTTTTTCCCCTAGATCTCCTTTGCACCAAGGTAATGGTGAAACCAGTCAAACATTTAAACATCTTTACATATCACACATGAATGCAATATATATATATATATATATATATATATATATATATATATATATATATATATATATATATATATATATATATATATATATATAAAATATACGCACACACACACACACACATAGGGACTAGACAGCTAGACTTGGCAATCAATAGCGTTTGACAAAATGATTAATTACAGCACCGTCAGGCAAGAGGCAGTCATCTGGTTAGAGACGTGTCTGAGGGTATACGTAAGAGCTGCTGCCCATAGCAACCCATTTATAATACAATCAGCAATACTTAAATCTTACCCATTCATTTTACACTCTTTCATCCTGAACATCACCCTAAGCTATCCAATACATAGCTTTCCTCAGTCAGGCCTGAGTATCAGAGCTATTATTAAGTGATGTTATATCTATTATTACCATGTTGACAGCTTGAATTTTTCAAGTGCACATAACAGCATTGTACAGTATACAGAACACTGGCACCGGTTTTAATGTTATTATGGTACTTTAAAACCAATACAACAAGTTGTGTTAAACTACCTTATAGGAAAATGCATACATATAAACCCACAGATACATTACAATCTTTCTGCACAAAAAGGATTCTCGTCCTGTGTAGCTCTTAATTGAACTTTTTCTAATGTCTATGTTACTACATTTAATTAAGTTTGTAAATGTACATAATTAAATTTCATTACTTCAATATAAGCATGTGTATTAAAAGCATATCTTTAAAGAACATTTTTATTTTAGGTTCAAATTACATGATTTACTTGCACGGAAACTCTGTCCTTAATTTAAATATATATTTGTATGCATCATTTAAAATTATGAAATAATTAAATATAGTGAGATGTTTGTACATACAGTACAATGAACACTGCAGCTGGCAGGAGAATTAAGGAGAATTATGTACTGTACTAATATACTATTTTCTTGTTCACTCAATGCTATCAAACTAGATTTAAAAAATCTGAAACTGGTACAGTATAAAGGACACATTAACCACACACAGATATATTTTTTTAATTGTGTGGTCAATGCTGAATGCTAACAGAGAATTCACTACCTTGTAACAGTCACACACACACACACACACACACACACACACACACATACAAGAGAATGAACATATTTTACTATTTCAAAATATACAATACCTAATATTGTGCTGTGCAATAAAACTTAACTTAACCTAACTTAATTATGTTGATTAAATTAAAGACATGGGAACAAATGTTTCACTGCAACATGTTGCAAAGAGTCTATTTAAAAAGAAATTGCTGTTTATATAACAACCACAGCATAGATAGAGGCAAATGTTTCGCAAGATCCCTGAAAGGGAACAGCCGAAAGACGAAGAGGAAGAGCAGTCGAAACGTCCTTCAGGCAGCCTGGTGAACTATTCCCCAAGACTACATTGAAAAATACAAGAATATTAAGAAATGAGGGGTGACTTAAGCCTTTTGCACAGTAACATTACACTGCCATAATTATGAACAGTTAATTAATGCTATGGCCCCAATTAACTATTGAGCTGTGTTCCTAAATTGTGGGGTATCTTTGATAAAAATTTATTTGTATCATCAGTGAAACTTTTAACTATTTATTTGTTCAGTATTCACACAAGACCATGACTTTTTCTTAGTCTCACTGTGTGTCAGCCATATAATCTAATTAAACAGATAGGGATCAATAGTCATCTTCCTAATGCCATCTCAGGGAGTTTTTCCTTGCCACTGTTGCCGTCAACCTTGGCTTGATCATCAGAGACATTTCATTCATCATCCATTCATCTCATTATTATCTAGACACATTTTTCTCACACATAAACACTTCCAAAAATGTTCTTCTCCAAAAAAAATTTCTTTCATTTTTGTGAAGCTGCTTTGAGACAATGACCATTGTTAAATAAATAAAACTGAATTGAATTGAATAGCCACAGCCAGCCAATTATTTAGTTTTACCACACTAATCTAAACACTGTAAAACTGCTCTATATTAGATAACAAACAGAGCAAGAAAATAAAAATGACTTTGCTAATTATAATAAGCAAATAATGCTAAACGTATCTGTAATTATTTCTCATTGTGAGTAATGATTCTGAATTCTTAGTTGTTGCTGCCAGTACTGCCCACACCACTGACTCAAGGTCTTCTATAAGACTGTGGATTAATAAATATTAGTTGTTATTTCATATTTCTATATTTGATTAACACGAACCAATATTTAACCAAATATATAGGAATTAGTCATTAAGCTAACACTGTAACATGTACTAGGATGCCATTAAGTGGCATATTTGTGACTTGTTGGTGTAATGTTTAGAATTTTAAATTATATTAAAATCAGTTTGAAACTGCCTTTACCCCAACTTGCTGCAGTATTTTTAAAGGAACTAATATCAAATGCAGACACCTTCTTGCTTTCTCATTAATTCTTAGTCTCAGTCTGAAATGCTGCATGGGTCCTTTCACTACACCAATACAAATGACCTATACAATTACCAACCAGCCTCAAACTACATATTTAAATTCACAGCTTTATACTTTACAACACCACTGTACTGCTCTTTTCATTTTTAAAACAATTTATCAGAAGCATTCAACCCACTCAGTGCTGCTGAAAAGGTTTTACTGTAGGATTTAATCAAATCACATAGAAGCTGGTGGCATGAAACCACAGAAATTACAAATGATGTTCTCCAGTGGTCTGTATTATATTCAGATTTCACTTAATACATACAGTACAATATTTACTGTATATACAGTATGACATACGTTGTTGAAAGAATTGTGAGTGCATTTTTTATGTTAATTACCAATGGATTTCATGTATTAACGTTTAGACCCACTAGAGCCTTTCAGGATTAAAAATGATAAATGATAAAAATGATAAATTTTGTATTTATGATTTCAAGCTACACACCACATCTTACAGAATCAACAAAGAATTAATTTAAAGTCTATTTGTGTTTGGCTAATGTTTTCATCCTTGTTGTGGCTATCAAATGCAGATGACACACGCTGCAATTTAACAGTGACTGAATTTCTTGTTAATGGAAATGAAACCAAAGAACAAATAAAATAATTTCAAATTCCTAATAAAATATGCTTATATGTGGTAAAGAATATATATTTTTATTCATCACTTTTTATTCATCATTGTGAATTAAGAAATCATATGGGGGGGGGGGGTAAATAATAACTAACACATTACATACAGAGCACTCTCCAGCTTAGTGAAATGTATTTACATATTACCCAGACACATCACTCCAAAAATTGTGCACCAAAACATAATATTGTAAATTGTAAGTATGTAAGTACTGTGCTTACTTTTCATAACTCAAACAGCTTTTTTTAAGTCAACCCAAGTGATCAGTTTTGAAAACAAGGAGAACTTATTATATTCATATAGTGTGAAATTATTTTCTTTACATATCCATATCCCTTAATGTATATCTGTATGCCTCTAGCTGCAGTGCATTGTCAGCATTAAACATCTTAGACCAAATAAATCAATAGTGAAGGTTGATTTCCCGAAACCAATTATTCAATTGCAATTAATTCAGGTAGTGCAATCTGGCTAAAATAATCTTAACCTCATTAAATATCAGTGTACTGGGTGGGATGTGAGTGTAAGTAGTAATCAGGCAGGCAGTAGTGTAATGTCTAACTGTAATCATGTCCTGAAGAATGGATGGGTACCCACCTTTCCTAAAGTCTGCGAAATAACACATGCACATTCACAATATACAGTACACTCAACGTGGAGTTTACCATTTTATGCAAATCTTTCCTTAATCAAATCATAGACTCCATGATTGTAAAGCAACACAATTAGTCCCTGATTAGAGTTTAACAAGGGCGAACTCTTTTTATAGACCCCCACAGTTTATACAAATTAAATATATAATCACACACTAGTTGGCAGTCATACTATACAAAAACATAGAAGCACACACACACACATAAAAAGCTGAAGTCTGTACTTATGAGCTCTGAATGCAGCCTTTTGTATTGATTTGCTGTGACTCTTCCCTCTAAGGAGACAAGTGAACACACACCATACAAGCTAAATGCCCTCGCAGCTTAGCGCGCGCGCACACACACACACACACACACACACACACACACACACACACACACACACACACACACACACACACACACACCTTTTCTCCTTTGTTACACTTCTGCAGGTTTAGAATACTTTAAAAGCAGCTAAATGTTTAATTCAAATAAGATAATTCATGCAAGACCACCATGTTGTTTAAAACATTTCTTACAATGAAATATCCAGGACTAGGGCTGCTCGATTATGGAAAATATCATAATCACGATTGTTTTGGTCATGATTGAAATCACGATTATTTTACATGATTACTCATTGACTTTGGAAATATGTTGCATTTATTGAACAGAACAGTGAATTCTCCTTAAAACAGATTAAGACAGATAAAACAGATAAAGGCAAACAAGATCAACAATGTAGTGCATTTCCACAATCTTTTGAAAACAAGTAATAAATAAAATATAAATATTAAATAAAATAATAAATAAATTAGTCCAAAATAAATTTGCTCACATATGTGCCTTAACAAACTGAAAAATTCAAAACAACATTTTACAACATTCTACATTTCTACTGTTGTAGTGGCGAAGTACTCTGCTTTTAATACTTCATTAGCCACTTCTGAATGGAATTTTTCAAATAAAGCAGGCAGAGCAACTCTCGTGAAATGGTGTCAAGATGGCAAAGCATAAAGCTTGTCCAGAGTATTTATCATTTTCCTGAATCCTTCGTTCTCAACCGTGCTAATAGGGCACATGTCTTTGGCTAAAAAGTATGCAACGGCATCTGTTATTTTTTTTGTGCCTTTCTGAGCTGGATAGATACAGAGTTGCCGACACAATTCAATTCAATTCAATTCAGTTTTATTTGTATAGCGCTTTTAACAATTGACATTGTCTCAAAACAGCTTTACACAATCAAAAGAATTATTTAAGTTTGTAGCAACTTAAATAATTCTAAACTTAAATAATAGCAACAACCGTGTAGCAAATCTTGCACCTAATATGTTTTTGATCAACGTCCGCTTCTTCGAATCCAAACTGTTCCCAAACAACAGAATTGCTTCTACCTGATCTCCTACCATGCAGATCATGCGCCGGGGTTTGGGCGCGTTCATATCATGCGCCGCTGGGGTGCGCGCAACCTTCATTAGAAGACTCAAAGACATATACTCATTTGGATTATGATTAAATTAGCATGTTTTTTTGGCGTCGGTCCAGATTTAACCGTATTTGGGTCCGGATGTGGACTGGAGTCCGCCTATTGAGTACCCCGGGTATAGAGTGAGAGAGTTCGGGCTTCCGGAAGGGCGAAAGTGCGGATGCGCGCGTGTCAGAACGCAGGGCAAAATAACTTTAAAAAAAAAAAGTGAAATCATTTTTTTCGATTACACCATTTTTGTGTTCGTTGAGACCCGAAATCGGAATCGAAATTCAATTAATTGCACAGCCCTATCCAGGACACTCCATTGCATTGTAGGAGATGCACAAAATCCTGATTGTCAAGAGTAATCGGTTTATAACGAGACTCTTTATTCCTCATTTTGATTTTCTGGGGCATCTAACTCCCACTTCTCAAATAAACAATGTTAGTTTGATGTTTTTTGATCATCATGAAGAATGGTATGTTTCTCTTTGTTTGTTCCTTTCTTTTTTTTCTGACTAGTTAAATCATAGCTCTGTAGCTGGTGTACTACCGGTGTATATTTGATGAAATCAGTAAAAGCACACTGGAAGAACAGATATGCTTTGTACCAGCATGCACTCAGATATCCTTAGAGATGAGGGCAGGATCCCATTACATCCAATTACAAGGAGCGGGATATATAGGATATAACACCTTCTCAACCAGTATGACTGTTAGCTTCACTACAAACTGAGACAAAGCACCTTCATCTTTACATCACAGTATTTCCCCTTCTACAGTCTATCTTCTTTAATGCAATAAGCAGAGGAAGAGGTCCAGACTGCAGCAATGTGTCTCTTTGGTCTCTTATGCTGCTTCTCTTTGCCTTGCAGTTTAATGTGCTTTTTCATCGTGTATATATATTTGGTGGAAATATTGAGATCAAAGACTGGGCTCCCTGAAGGAGAGGGGCCAAGGCCCTGCAGCTTTGAGTCAATAAACCACTGATGATGGGTTTGTGTTTTTCAATTGGCAGAGGTCACTGTCCAAGCACACCAAACGTACTGGGTAATTATGCCCCAAAGATAGCAGATTGTATTCTGTTTTAATTATTATTTGCCTCCATGTTGCCAGACTATACTGCTTCAGAAATGTGTCAATTGTATTACTGTATATAAAAAAAAAGAGAGAGAGAGAGATGATAAAAGTTAACTAGGTACAAAGTCATATTTTCTGCAGACTTATCTTTCTAAATCAGTTGCTGTTGCATACCAAGCTGACAGATTTTTAATAATTATATCCTGCCTGTAAATGCTGAGAAATAATTCAAGCCAGCACACTTAAAAATGTGAGTGTAATGAATGTACTTATGCGATTAAGACAGGTTCTCCATATTTGAGACTTGTTGGTGTAATGTTTAGAATTTTAAATTATATTAATTGGTGTTACAAAGCATTGTTGATGGAGTGATCTTGCAGCCTGCCTCCTCAAAAGCTCCCAATCTAATACTGCTTTCGAACCCTAAACCTAAGCTCAACCCCAACCCAGACTCACTGGTTTGATCCTGAGCTCAGGCTCCATGTCCTCCTCCGAGTTCTCCAGGACTTTTAAAACAAAACACCATACAATATGTCATTGGGGTGACTGGTTATGCTAAACTGTGTGAATGAAAGTGTGAATGTGTGGGCATGGTGCCCAGAGATGGACTCATGTACTGTATAATCTGGGTTACATTCTCTACCTCACGCCTATTTTTCCTAGTATTGTCACTGGATCAACTAGGATAAAGCAGTTCCTGAAAATGAATGAAGAGAGCCTTGTGACTGGAACTCATTAAATTACTCCATAAACAAGCCAACAAACAAATAAAAACTCTACCCAAAATATTTACTACAGACTATCAGATAATCCCAACCATAGACTGTAAATCTCAGAGATTCAGATCATGCAGATGTAACTTCAGATCAAAGTATGCATTTTAGTTAAATGTTATTGGTTATATATATTTCACACATTACATCATTATTGCATTTTCACATGAGACAGTGCAAACTCCTTCCCTGAAATCTCCCAGAAACACACACACACACACACACACACACACACACACACACACACACAGACACACACTTCTAGATGTTGAAGCATAGCTATTTATTATTTAACAAATATTTAATATTTAAGATTTGATCTCAAAACGACTGGAATGTACAGTAGATAGGAGGAGTGAGTGCTGGATTTTCACACAATGGGATAGTTTGGAAAGATGAGAATATAATTTAAGAAAATTAAAAAAAAACTCAGACACAAATGAATCCTGATTATCTTCCATTGTGTCCCTGACCTGAGAAAACTTCATATTTACTATAAGGTATCAGATTTGTGGCTAGATAAAAGTTGCAGTGAGTAACATTAGCTTGGGAATACTGCTGCCACAGTAGGGAATAACCACTTGAGGCCATTTATTGAAGAAAGCATGGGTTCAGGAAATTCTGATTACCTGACAAAATGATTGACTGTGGTAGCTTGTATTCTGGTGACTAAACTTCCGTCTAGACTAACGTCACACTAGAGCAATCAGCAAACTAACAAACAAACATGCAAAGCTTCGTCAGCACACACCACAGGCCTTGCCACTGGTCCATCCAATCAGTGTCCAGAAAGATTGGCAGTGCACCCTTTAAACTTCAGTGAGTTTCTACACCATAAATCACCCTGTGTCAGCATGGAATTTTGTGACTTTGTCATAAATCATAGAGCACAAGAGGACACGTTCAATCAGCATCATTATCTGCCTGTGTTTTGTCAGGAAGATGGCTATTTTGAATGCAGTGATTATGCCATGTCTGGTGATGGAGACCTCCTGAGGCTGATGGAGTGCCTCATTAATATTTAGTGACAGTGTCACAGTACAAGGCCCTGAGGAGTGTGTGACATGGTGAGAGAAATGTGGAGAGTGCCAACACCCTGATTCCCACCTTTCTCTTTCCAATGATGTACAAATTGTACATCATACAACAATGTAAACAGATTTATTTATTTTTTTGTTATTAATTGAAAAGCTGACTTGGGAATTTAAGTAACTGCTTCTAGACCAAGTGGGAGTTGAAGGATTAGATGATTGTAGGATGCTTTGACAAGTTACAGTATTAAGAAAACCTGACTGTCAAGGAGTCTAAGAGAGAAGCACGAAAAAGAAACTGGAGATAGATGTACTTGTGTTTGTCACTATAGACAAGACTGGTGAGTCTGAAAGAATCACTCACTGCCGGTTTTGGACGTGAAAGGTTGACAAATACCACAGTGGTTCTGATGCAGGCAAACTGACACTATCAGCCATGGTGTAAGACACTGACTGTATGTCTATTGAGTTGACAACTTAAGCCACTCTATCCCCACTGTGTTTAGAAAATGCCTTTAAGGTGCACATAGATTTGCACATACTGTATTGTACCATATGGGGAGCTTGCTGATAAAAGCAAAAGGGCTTCAAGCTCCGGCAGTTTTACAGAAACATCAGCGAAATGGTTTTTACAGATGCTCCTGATGGTGCAGAAGATGGAGGATCTAATAACCATGCAGTCTGATACACCGGCCAGCTTTAAAAAAGACCAGACAGGGAATGTTTAAGAACCAAAGCTTCTCAATTTTTAGCATTTCTATATTCCTTGCCCTTCTATTTTGTTGCCTTGAAATAAAGTTAGACACTAAGTAAAATAAGCAAGTTGGTATATGTAAAAGATTCTTTATGACTCAGGTGTTCTTTCTTACCAGTTCCAGAAATACTTCATCGTGAGATAATGAGACAGCTATAGAAATGTATTTTTTATTCACCTGTTTTCTTTTATTTGTTCTGTCGGACGGAAAGGCTGTTTTCAGCTCATGCCATCACTCATGATGTCTTCCCAATTAATTAACACAGCACGACTCTGACAGCAGTGACAGAAAATAACTACCATCTCCAGCTTGGCCTTTATTACCCATGTAAATCATTTAAATCTGAATCCAATGTGACATGAAAACAAGCATTATCTACTGTATACGAAGGTTTTCTTTAGAAATCTGTTTATTTATTTAATATATATAGTACATGTGACACAGTTTATGAGCAATTTACATTTTAACACTGATAGTTTCCATGAGTGAATAAAATACGGAGAGAAATTAAAAAAATAACATTGTTCTAGAAGAACGTCTGTGATTTTATATGAACTTGGTTAACTTTTATTCTGTCTGGTCTGGGTGGTCAGTTCACTTATATACTCAGGCCCATACCAAGAAAATTTCCCATGGATTCAGACCTGCTCCGTCTTCAGTATGAAGTGGAAAGATACTTTGGCACTGAGTTGGAGCTGATAAGCCCTATTTCCAAGTACCATCTGCAGTTCCGCCAGTGTTCAGGTCTGTCATTGTCCTCCAGAAGTGTCGGATTCAGCATGTTCATATCTCCTTTATTCAGGCAGGTCAGCCTGTGTCGAGTCAATTCCTGTCTGATAATAAATTCAACTCAACAGAGAGTTTGATTCAATTTCACCATAATGAAATCTTACCACCCTTAGCCCCACAGTTACTTCCTACAGGAGATGAACTTTATAGTCAATTCTCTTGTCTGTATTCATGAAAATTTTTCATAAATATGACCTTTATTCAACTTAACAAAACCCTGTTTAGTGGTCCTAATGTGGTTTTAAAACACAAACAGACTGAATGAATCAACAGATTGCACATTTGTAATATATGGCCAATTGCAGAATTTTCAAATATCAAAGTACACAAGCACTAAGGATTTTTGGGCTTAAACATCTGGGAAGCCTCATTCTTTTATTGACAAAAAAAAAGGCTTTTCTTTAGTAATACACATTTTCATGTTCATGCGGATAAAAAAAAAAAAAGATGATAAATTTCAGGATTGGGTGAAGCCACCCTTGGTGAGAATGACAGCATTTCAAACTCATGACGATTCTTGGCATTTCTCTTGTGAACTGCCCTCAACTGATTTCAAGTCTGGAGACTGAGAGGGCCACTGTGTAACCGTGAGTTTGAATCACGGCAACCATTTCTTTGCCAACTTTGAGGTGCTTTTGCTCAGTGTCTTGTTGGAAGACCCAACCACAGGCCTCTTATGAAAGAGGCAACAAGATGGCCAGCTAAAATGCTGGTATTGAATAGAATGCATTATCCCACTGACATTTACAATAAAATTAACCTTAAAGCATCATAGAGTCACCATATGTCATCATGTATATGAAGTGCAGTTTTTGCATGCAGTTCCCTTTTTTTTTGACAAATGTCACAATGGTGTGTGAAGTGGTGTCCTCTTAGTTGCAATTTCCACAGTTTCACGCTTTTTAATGTTTGGTTGTTGGGCTTTGAAATGTTTTACTATGGTGCTTATAGTGTTTACTGGTAACTTAAACAGAAAATATTTTCTTTTTTAGATTATTCCCAGTTCATAGAGCTGATTTTCCCTGATTTGATGGAAGAGGCTGCGTTTTTGTGCCCTTGAGCAAGGCTCTTATAAGTATATATTCAGTATAAGTATATACTCAGTACTGTATATACCTTATACCTCATCTGCCAAATGCCATAATGTAAATCTAATGTAAATGTTGACAAACAGATTTTCCTTGTGTTTCCCCATATTTTTTATGCTATAAAGCTGCTTTGCACCAATGGCCATTATTAAAAGATCTATACAAATAAAACTAAATTGATCTGAATTTATATTTCTGTACATTAAGAAACTGTCATAGATCACTGTACATTTTTCCTAAAAACACTGTTTTTATTACAATATTACTTTTACTGTTTTATTTACAATATTCTTTAAGCATGCCAATAATTTGACAGAAATAAATAATTTGGAATTATTTTTATAAGCTGAAAATTTGCTATTTCTCCAAACATTAGAGTCAAAATTTATCTGTTTTTATTTTTAATTCAGGGTTTCAATAATTCTGGAGTTGACTGTATGCATGTTAACATTAAATGTTCAAAATTGGATTCTTCGAGAAACTTTGCAAGTTCATTATCATCTTATTCTTTTATATATTGATGATACTATCAGTGGATGCATTTTACATATGGGGATTGGGTTACAAGTACATCTTCTTTAAAAAGCGTTACAGAAAGAGATCTCTGTAGCAATTCTTCATGCTTCAAGTGTAGGTAGTGTATGGAGATAGAAAAAGATGGGGGAAACAAGGATGGAAGGGCAAGAAGTCGGGTAAAGCTGTCGCAAGCAGTTATTCTAGCCTGTGTGGTAGAAAGCTATGTCTCTGGGGAGAGAGAGCACAGAGAGAGAGAGAGAGAGAGAGAGAGAGAGAGAGAGAGAATCCTGTTTCCATTTACAGAGCCAGCTGGAATAGAGTTAACTACTTACAGGTGCAAGGTTTGTACCCTCAGAAAATCCCTACACACCACACATTCATACAGTCGCTATGATGTATATGTGTGTGTGTGTGTGTGTGTGTGTGTGTGTGTGTGTGTGTGTGTGTGTGTGTGTGTGTGTGTGTGTGTGTGTCCAATTGAATGGGTTAGCTGTGACTGTTTATTTCTAAATGCAGATAATTAGATTTAATTCATGTTTTAGACAGTGTGATGTTCTTTCCATTTCTTCATCAATTAAATGTGACTGGCTAATTATAGACATTATCTTTACCATTGCTAAAACGTTCATATTTTCTGCTGCTTACGAGCAGCAGTACAGACAGAGAGAGACAAGGGTGGCCAAACCGGAGTGAAGTGATGGAGCTGGAAGAGAAGTGTTATCCATGAGGAAGAGAGATGAATCATGCCTCCTAAGTAATTATGTTCAACATGGCACACCTGGCCACAAGTATGTACTGAGTGACTCAGTTCAAAACATACACCTGGTCTTTTAAAAACAACACCATGGGGGCACAAGCTGCTCACTCCACAACAGTGTGTTAACAATAGCTCTAAATAGTTAAGCATTTTAACAGTGGATAAGCAAAGCAGGTTTTGGCATAGATGTCATGCCAGAATATTCCACATCTACTTGATTATAGAAGGAAACACAAAGTTCACGATTTATTCTCCCAAAATCACATACCTGCTAAACAGGTTCTTTCATATTATTTTGCACTTCTGTACTAATATACAGTAATGACAAATCTATAGCTTTCACATTCACTATAGCATCTATAGCTGCAAACACAGTGCAGATGATGTCTTGATGTTTCTCTGTTTATACCCTCATGTCTTTACTTCAGTGCAAAGTCTTATTGTGTTTTTTTGTTTTGTTATAGCATAGACTTTATTTCTAGTTTCTTGGTCTTGAGACCTTTCTTGTCTTTTAAATTATGGCTAATCCTTGTTTAAAGGTGTCTGCCAGTTCACTGAACTATGCTACAGATATTGGTTATGAATAAGTTTCCCTTGCTATACATAATAGTATCCTACCTTTTACTACAGCATTTTACATATAGCGTCATAAGCATCAGTGTAATACATGTTTAAATAAAGCATCAGAATAGTGTGTGTTAGATTAATTGGACATAATTGGATTAAATAACCTAAATTAATTGGCAGCAAATATCTTGGATGTACACTCATTGACATTCATAACCGTTACACCTACATACTGGCACAATTTGTAGGTGGATAATTAGAGACAATACATCATTTGTTGAACGTATCCTCAGTCCCTGATTACAATTTGTGTTAATAGGAATGCACCACCATGAAACACCTGCAGATACTGTAAGATATTACTTGGGTGATGGATAATGACAATGGCATCTTAGTATGTTTGATGCTGGTACATACATGTCAGACACATCTTGGTGGAATTGTAACACTGTAGAATCTTATTAAAAACATTATACCTTGTGGGTGTAAATTTAGGGTCAGTTTTTAACCACATGGTTTCTATTGGTTGTATGTTTCCGTTTGCCTTCAAGTCAGCAATGAAAATGGGGTGTTTAGAAATGCAACATTTTATTCAAAGACAATGTTCATAGGGCTAGATGTCTCAGTGAAATGAAATTTAACCGAGATGCCTGAAAGTGACTTTAGACCTTTGTGAAAAAAATCAGCAACATGGCGCTATTCTAAGTATGCTGTAGCTAAAAGCCTATTCCACTACTATGGAGCAAGAGGCATTAGGACAGTTCTTCACAAACATGTTCAAACTATTGAGAGGGACACGCAAAATGCTGTGACACAGAAGACCTGACGAATGCTGGCATGTAGATCTGAAGTGTGATGTAGGGTTTAAATAATAAAGACAACGAATGGCTGTCGCATGTCCACCAGTAAATGTAGACATTTTAATGTGGACACGATGCCAACGCATTCTTCAGCATTAATATGTAATGTTTAGCTCTGGGTCAGAATTGTATCGAATCTTTAACGATTCGGGTTAATTTGATTAACTGAATCAAAATTTATAATGTACACTTTATCGACTACACGTTCACCATTTAGCACAATTTAGTGTATCTTACCAGTTCTGCTTATCACGCGGCCAACAATGATAACAGAACTCTAGTATTTATCAATTATGAGCAAGGTAACAAGATCTGGGCAAATGTTTAGACTTTAAAATACATGACCAAGACAACAGTTCTTTATAAAGAAACGAGAATATATTTGACTAATCTACGATACATGAAACTACGCACACACACACAAACAGACAAACATACATACAGTTTGGAAAGTGATAAATGAATGAAGTTATTCTCGTACTGTTTACTAGATCAACGAAAGTCACAAGAGCAGAGTCTTGGGTTTAATCTTACGGTTCAGTTATGAAACGAGCTCCAACTTCAGCAAGGCAGCTTTGTTTGTTTACTTGCTTTACGTTCCGTTCTCATCCGTTGGTTTGCCTCAAGTGAAGGGAATCACGGCGTTGCTGATTGGTTGGTGCGCTGTTGTAGTGATGACGTCTGTCGGGAAAGCCCTTCGGTGAGGCGTTGGTTGCCTGGTTACCGATGGCTGCGCTCCGGAACGTCTCCTGTGGGTTTCTTCCTTGTAGGAATTTGGAGCTCTGGCACGAAGTCTCGTTGAGAGTTTTTGAAGAGCGGATGACGCCAGCAGCAGCGGCGAGGCGCCGCAAGGGTGGAAGCCCGAGCTGCTTGGAAGATGTTGTAGGTTGCAGTTGTGATGTTTTTCCTCTTTTGCCTACTTTTGTACTCTTATGGTGCTTTTCCACTGCATAGTACCGCACGACACGGTTCAGTACAGCTCACTTTTGGGGGGTTTTCTACTGGGAACAGTACCTGGTTCCTGGTCCTTTTTCTAGTACCACCTCAGCTGAGGTTCCAAGCGCGCCGAACCGTTACCAAAACGTGACGTGTAAACTCTGCTGGTCACTGATTGGCCGGAGAAAATCGTCATTACTGCATCACTGAACTTCGACACGAGACACAACAGAACCGCTATATTTAGAACAGTCAACAACAGAACAAGCCAGTCTTGTGGAATTCTGAATGCTTTTTCGAGATACTGCAAAAGGAGAGCAAAGGAGTTGTTATTGTTGTAGTCAAGTCTAAAAGTTTGTCTAGTCTAAGCTTGTATTCAAAAAATGTCATGTGCTTCTGGTGAGAATGAGGAAATCTGGAGGATCTGGTGGTTGATGTGATGCTATTGGAAAACATCATCTAAAAACCAAGATTTTTTCAGCCGTGTGCACTGGGTGAACTGTGAGGGTATCAATCCTGATTGACAGCTCCAGCAGGGGAGAATTTTTCTCGGGTTAGTACTGTATATCAACTCAGTTTGGCCGAGGTTGAGTTTTAGATGATGGGTCTCCATCCATAAAAAGATGTCAGAAAAGCTGTCTAATATGGTCTGAAAGAGAGATTGAAAAGTAGTAGAAGCATACACCAGTGATTTAATAATACACAAAAAGAACGAGACTGGACCGAGTGCTATTCCATGAGGGACTCCAGTAGTAAGGCCCACATGTTGGGTTAGGTGCAAAGATTGATCCTGAAGTTATTAATGAGAATCGAATAATTCCTGATGCAAAGCTAGCAAAGAGTTGGAATTACGGATCTGATTCACAGGGTCAAAGAGAAGTCAAGGAAGACATGGAAAGAAGACCTAAAATCCCCTCAGGCTTTGCATAAAGGCTCAGTAACTGCAGGGAGAGCTGTGTTTGTAAAACCTAAGTTTTGTCAGACTGGTTGGTATTCAGGAGATCATTTACTGTAGTTGAAGGTATGAATGCAGTTATCTTAATACTGCAGTGAAACAGATCTGTATTTAGCAGGGTTCTGTCACAAGCGGACATGAACAACCCAGAAAACTTTTTAGAGATCATAACAGTCTCATGAAATGTTTTTCACAGTGTTTCTTTATGAGCAGGTCATCTGGTGATTAGTGATCATAAGTATCATTACTTCTTCATTAGGTAGTGGCATGAGAGTGTGCAAAATTAGACACACATTGTTATTATGGCATAGTCCCACCACAGTTGCATAAATGGATGGTAAAATTTCAGTAATGACCAGAAAAAATTATGAACAATGAAGTAAATATGACTGGAACATTCACCAAGAGAAACACTAGTTCACACCAAGTTCTTACGATTTTTTGCAACATTTTTCTTTTTTCGCATGAAAAAAATTACCTGTAGGCCTGCCGGAGTTCCTCCATATACTGTACAGTTATAGTCAAAAGTTTGAACTTATTTTCTACATTCCAGAACAATATTGATAAAAAATAACTTTTATTTAAGGTAATTAATTAACAATCAGTTGCTATTTTAAGACATGAAGGCCAGCTGTGCAGGAAATACATCTGAAAATGGTTCTGCAAGAACAGTATTGTCAAGTGCATTTACAAAACCCATCAAGCACCATGATGAAACTGGCTCTCATGGAGCTTATCCCAGAAAAGCAAGATCATTGTTTTGCAATGCAGAAAGAAATAAATGTAAAAAAATCAAGAAAGAAAATTGAATTAGAGTGTGTGCCCAATCTTTTGACTGGTAGTGTATCTAATATATACATGAATTTCATGGGCCTGGCCATAATTATTTTTGGCCCTTCACAGTCAATCATAAGCAGCTGTACCATAGTCAGTGCATGTCACATGATGGTGATATTTTTTTTAGTATCATCTGAAAGTTGTGTTGATGTTGTTATCTGCAAGCGCTATGTTGTTATGTAGTAGCTAATAATGTCCTAGACTGTCAGAATAATGGCATGGCATGATTTTAGAACTGTAGCGTTTTGTAGCAAAAAAAAAAAAACGTGCAAGGGGGAACTGAAAGTCTATTGTAAGAGCAGGAGAGGTATTGTATAGTACATAGAAAAAGTAGAGAGTAATTTACATGAGCCAGAGATAAAAGTGTTGGTACTGATATGAAGAGATCAAAAGAAGTCCATATCAGTAATATAAACAGAAGAGGAAAAGAAGAAACTGCATTCTTTTAGCTCTGAAAAGCTTCTTTTTTTTTTTTTTACAATTCAGAATAGTGAATGTCAGAAAGGCAAGAGTTGGAAGGAGTTGGTTTATCTCAGTGAGCAACCTAAGTCCAGAGATGTGGAGATGGATGTGCAGAAGGAACACAAATAAGATAATGAAGACTGGGTCAAGGTTTATTCTAAATGTTTATTGTGAACAGTGGAAGCAGTTGGAGAGTTTTTAGGAAGAGAAAATGCCACAACTAAATGTTCAGATCCATGAAGAGGAGTTTTTATGAGGTATGTGGTATTGTCAAGGATGCTGGCAGCTTTGTGGGTTAATGGAAGGGAAGCCATGCTCTGGAAATACAGACTCAAAGGAATCCAGCGTGTCTATGAAGTTTCCGAAAGGATCTGGAGGATTATACATCCCAATAATATGTTTCCAGGGTTTTCAAACAGTGACAGCATGGAATTCAGAAGAAGACATGAGACATCTCTTTAAAAAGAGAAAATGAACAGTATATTCAAAGAAGAAGTGTTAAGTTTTGGGAAAATCTGTCAGCGACCCAAACCAGATGCTCTGGGGTGTGTAGATGCAAAACTTCTTAGAGGATGTGGACATTATTTCAAGATTTTAGACATTAATAAACGGGAATAACGGCGGCATGGTGGTGTAGTGGTTAGCACTGTCGACTTGTGCCTCCAGGGTCCGGGTTCGATTCGCAGCCAGGCTCGATTCCCGTCTCTGTGTACATGGAGTTTGCATGTTCTCCCCGTGCTTGGTGGGTTTCCTCCGGGTACTCCGGTTTCCTCCCACAGTCCAAAGACATGCAGATTAGGCTAATTGGCGTTCCCAAACTGACCATAGTGTGTGAATGAGTGTGTGTGTGTGCTCTGCGATGGATTGGCACGCTGTCCAGGGTGTACCCTGCCTCGTGCCCAGAGTCTCCTGGGATAGGCTCCAGGTCCCCGCGACCCTAAATACAGGATAAAGCGGTATAGAAGATGAATGAATGAATGAATAGAAGATAAACTGGAATAAAACATAGACAGCATAATATTCCATCCATACGAATAAATAACATTTTCTTTTGCTAAAATATAGATGACATTTTCTTACAACATACAAATGTGATGGTTTATCTAATTTGGGGAAAATAATTGTTGTGATGGTTTCATTGTTTTTTGTTTTATATATTTTTTTACTTATGGGTCAGATAAAAAATATATAATCTCCAGTGCATAAAAAACAAGCTTTCATAGCATGGCAAGAGACAAGTGTCAAGTAACAGTGACTTTGTAGTGAATTGATTGAAAAACCTTTGAGCATTTGTTCAAGCACTTGGCAAGCTGCTGTGTCATATCATCATCACTCCATGACTGATGTACCAGAAGTGCACTGAGCTTCAAAGTTGGTTGTGACAGTGGACTAATGTATGACAGCCCAGAAAGTAAACAAATATTTATGACACTTGTGTTATTTCAACCTAACATCAATAGTTTTGACAACGTCTAATGCCAGTTATACTAAGCCTTTATAGATACTCTTGTAGGTTTATGCCAGTTGTGATTAAAGACATAGATGTCATGTAGCTCAGTAATGCCACAAATAGACTTGTACTACAACATTATGTCAGGGTTACTGCTACTGTATGCTGAGAATGGTCTAGAGTAGCATCTAAATAACATAAGTCCCGTGAGTGCTGTTCTTAATAATAGACCTTGTAAAGGAGGGCTGACAAATTGTACAAAACAGCTGATGAGCTACAGCCAGTAATTGTGTACTTCATCAAACATAGCTCTTGTGTAGACACACCATCTAACTCACTGACACAGCTGTGTTACTGTCACTTGCCTCTTGATAATCCAGTGCACTGTGGTGTCTGGCTCTTAAACTTGTTATGTGACATAAATGTCATGGAAGGAAATTATATATATATATATATATATATATATATATATATATATATATATACACACACACAACAAACAAACTCTCAAGGTACTGTATCTTACTAAAACTCCTTCATTACTGGATGAAGGGATGCAATGCTTCTAATGTATGTCTGCTGTTGACTTACCATATAGAACAAATGGTCAATTTATCAGGTTTATAAGGAGAGAGAGAGATGAGGTAGAGCAAGTGAAGCATATATATCTTTGTAACAATGATGCATGATAGAGCGTGATACATAAAGGCAAGTGCACCTATTTTTCTCTTTGCCAAAAACGAAAGCTTTAAACTAATGTTGTGTCATAGAAATTGTAGATATATTGATCCAATGAGTATATAAAAACTCTTTTAAGTGAACAAGGCCAAAACAGCACAGACTTTATTAACAAGCAATGCTTCATGTACAAGGTTCCATGAAGTCGCCAGAACCTAAAAATATAGATTTCTGTAAAATCCTTTAAACCCTTTAATGTCCTAAAATTAATTATGTGTAAAAACCCACCCAGAAATGTGCTATGAACTGTTTCATTTTGTTTCCTGCTCCTAAAAATAAATTCTTTAGAAGACCAGAGTCCCCCTGAGGTGTCTGAACATCACAGGACAGGAAAATGAGAATCAAAAGTCAGGATGAGAGAGAGAGAGAGAGACTGGATCAGACATAAAGCCATAGTGAGACACTGTGACAGTTTCATTTCTCTGCTTTATTAAGTGTCCCTGCCTCCCTATTTTATACGGATATTAGCAGTAAAACCCTGCATTATCTCCCGATGGTACCTCCTCTTTTATTTACCATTCATCTGTCTATACAAGCTCAAGAGAAAAGCATGAAGACCTAGAAGCACACACACACACAGACAGACAAAAACAAAAATCCTACGATTCACAGCAGTGTTCTAGAAAAGGATAACAAACTCCGGGAAGCAAATGATAAAATCGGCAATAAAACACATTTTTAAAAGGCAAAAGTGCACCTATCAACAGAAATCCTGGTTCAAGAACCGGTGGTGTTACAGTATGTGGCTACAGTTGGTAGTGTGTGGGGGCACAAGTAGATGTGCTCAGTGGGAGAATCGAGTGCTTAGCTGAATATTCTCTTCTGCATCATAGAATAGCTCAGCTCCAGTGAGTGGATTGCAGTTTAAAAATATGTCATTGCAGGTTTTATACATGAGAGAGGGAATGTGCTCTTTCCATCACTCTCCCAAACTGTCATTTGATGCAGAGAGGCCTATTTTTAAATTGGCAATATACAGTATACACTGAGTGAAAATATGAGAGATAAGTATTTCTACAGAAAAAAAAAATCTAAAAATATTCTGAACATCATTGCCTGTGAGATTTCTCTCAATAGCTTGTTTATTCTTGAAATATGCTTTAAAACGTCATTAATTAAAATGTTGGATGCATTTATCTTGTACTTGCTATTTGAGAGGCATCAACTTGACCCAATCGTGCTATGACTCCATGCCATTCCCAGAAGTGCAAGAACTGAAGCGAGACTGAAACATGAATGGCTTCATCAGGTTATCTCACAATCAGGTAGCCTACTACTTGCTAGAAGAAAAGCTATTTATATATCTCCCAAGGGAAATCCCAGCATGCTCTATGTCTGCTCTAAAACAGGTGTGCAATTGTGCTTAAAAGATGGAAAAGCTGCAAAAGTCAGCTGCTGCAATTCTGACTAGAGTTTTCTCTATGCAAATTGGACACATTCTATACAAATTTGACATTTGACATAGGCAATGTTTATTGTAAATTGAACAAATAGTAAACATTCTATCAGAAAATGTTTTTTCTTTAGGTAGACTTGTACAAACCATATAATTCATGATTTTAGCAACACTCTCCAACCTTTTTGACACAATTAGATAATCTATGCAAATAAGCCAGCTGTGACAGAACATTAATACAGGGACCATCGATGGGAGCATAAACCACACGAGACACTTATTTTTATAGGGCCCCATGGTTATGACATAATTACACTCCACAATATCTCAAGCTAATAATTACAGGCAGTAAAACCAACCATTTTCACCAATATGTAATTAATAACGACAACAAGCACATTCCCAGTGGCAACCCATGTCCCTCTTCAGCACAATAAATTATTTACTGTGTGCTAGAGGAGGTTGTTTATAAAAACTAAGAATCTATTAACACATAAAATCGAACATTGGAACAGAGGGACTACATACTAACAGAGATGGGGGAAGATTAAGAATTTAAATTGTTGAACCAAATCCAAAATCAGAAATGCGTAGTGGAAAAATCACACTTTGATTTATGCTTTTATATCTGATGCAAAATGTGTTAGGTGAAGTGAATAACATTGATTAACTTGTAATAACAGTGTCATCTGTCAAGGGGTGAGACATATTAGGCAGCAAGTGAACAGTATGCTCTTGAGGTTGATGTGCTGGAAGCAGGAAAATAGACAAGAGTAAGGAAGCTTAGGTTAAATTGTGATGGGGACAAACATAAGCCTACAGTATATAAGTAAGCGTCTAAGACAAATGGTCCAATCATCAGGTTTATTAGGAGAGAGATGAGGGAGAGCAAGATTATTATTATTATTATTTTTAATTATTATCAAAAACTGCTATTAAACTGCTATGGGGTGTTTCCAGTGTTCCCTTTCAAAGGCTTTCCCCCGATGCTGCGTGAAAATGCTATGGGAACCATTTGTCCTGTTGCCGGTTGTGAAGCATGTGTGCAAACACGCCAATTTTTCTAGCTATATATAACCTCGGTCAGGTGACGTCATCTGATTAGATGCAGCTGCAGGTTATAAATACTAGTGAGCTGGCGACAAACCTCAGATCATTTGTCTTCACCTTGTCGTGAGCGTGTCTGTGTTTAAACCAGCAAAATAAGAAAGTGTTTAACTCACCAATATGGCGGAGTTTAAACTAGATATCCCTCCATGTGTGATAATCCATATCGGAGTGCAATCTCTACACTGCTTCGGTTAAGTGCTGCGCGCGCCTCGCATTCCTTGAGAAGCTTCGACCCGCTGCGCATTCCTGGCGTAAGCTCCTTTCTTCCGCATTCTCAACACGGGGATTCCTCTCTTGCTTACGCGGAGATGAAAATAGCCTTAAGCACTTAAAAACAGTAGACGGCAGGTTCTGTTGGGTGGCCGGGGGGTGGAGCCTCAACGACGCTCTCTCCCCCCTCTTAGCTCTCTCCATATGAGTTAACCCTTTCATGGAGTAAGCTGTATTTATCCCGTGTATTTCCTGCCATCAACTTATTTATTTATTTAAATGTAGTTGATGTGGAAGCGCGGGGTTATATGATGACACCCAGATAGAAGAGACGCTTCACAGGCTATCTCTCTCCTGGGACATCATCCTTCCTGGAAAGCTTATACAGTACTTCCTTTCTAGCTGTGTAGACTTTCATCTTCCCTGGAGGGGAAAGCTTTTCAGGCAGTAGGTCAGCTTGGTGCTCCACTGCACACCAGGGCGGTTTTGCAGGCCTACCAGGCTGACCTGCTGAGAGACTTACTGGCGGGGCTCTTCAAGATAAGGCGTATTGGAATTATGCCGAGATACAGACTTTTCTCTTCGTGGAACAAAGCAGACGACTCGTGTCATCGGCCGTTTTATGGCTGCTATGGTTTTCGCAGGAGGCACCTGTGGCTAAATCTCAGGCGCATCAAGGATAGGATTGTGCATTCCACCTTAATGCCCCTATCTCGCCTTCCGGCCTGTTTAGCGATGTCGTTAACTCAGCCGCCACTAGGTTCTGGGGCGAAGTTATACGAAACAAGCTTTTGGGAAATTCCCTCCCCGCCGTGCTCAAGAGACGGGATTGTTGGCCACCCAGTCTCGACCAGGTCTGACTCTTGCGAGGCGTAAAACACAAGGAGGGTGTTTTTTTTTTTTGGGACCCGGGCACCTCCTCGTAAAGATTGGGGTGCGCCGCGTTACACTATCTGCCCCAAGAGGTCACACTGATTTAAAAAATAATAATAAAATGAATAGATAAATGAATAAAATAAAATAAATGGGGGTGGCCCCACCAATAGGGAGAGGCACCCAGAATTCCTTTCAAACGAATGAAGTGTTCTCCCTGGCACCCCCAGGAGGTCGGTGTTCTTGCTCCCCCACCACTGGTGTTTCGGGCAACACCAGTCTCCAATAGGCTGTTAGTTCTTCAGTTTTTTCCTGCCATGTTTCAGGATGCCGAACATCTAACATCCCCCCCGTTTAACCAAGCCGCTGAGACTTTTGCCCTTTTCTGAGAAACTGGCAGCGTGGAAGCTACTGCCAAGTATATCTCCTTGGGTACTAAGCACTGGAGAGAGAAACTACAGGATTAAGTTCTCACTTCACCCTCTGTGTTTTCAATGGCGTGGTCTGCACTTCCATGAAACCGGAAAGTGGGCATCTGCTGACAAAAGCTGCTGGGGAAGGGGGCCATGGAACATGTTCCCCCACCAGACAGTGAGTAAGGCTACTACAGTCGGTATTCTTGGATCCCAAGAGGAATGGGGGCTGCGTCCAATTTTTCAGATTTTGCGGGCTCTTCCGCTATCTGAAAAATCAATAAATACAGTTTCAAATGTTGACTGTCAAAGTGATTGCTCTCAAATCCTACCAAGTGATTGATTTCTGACAATCGATTTAAGGATTTAAGGATCGATTTTACCTTTATACAGAAACATTGCCACAACACGGGAAGTTCCTGAGGTTCGCTTTCGAGGGTGAAGCTTACCAGTATCGGGTGCTTCCATTGGTCTAGCTCACCCGCACATATACAAAATGCATGGATTTAGTCCTGGCTCTTACGGGAGTCCCAGGGCATCCGGTAGCTAGCCCTTCGACATCAGCATGTCGTCCTAGCTCATCTCTGTTCTCAGGATTGAGACCCAAGGCCACGAAAGCGTGCTCTTTCCTGTTCAGAAGACAACACATTGGGTGCCATATGGGATTCGATCGTAAGCGGGCACAGCTGTCTCCCGCTCGTGTCGAACCCATTCTCAACTCCCTCAAGGAAAACAAGCTAGACCAGAAAGTGACCATCACTTTCAGACATCCTAGCTCTCATGGCAGCTGTATCCACGGTGACACCTTTGGGCCTTCTGCACATGAGAGCATTCCAAGTTGTGGCTAAGAACCAGGGGATTTCACTAGGGCCAATCCCCAATAAGGGTTATGCGCCAGGTGCTTCGTACCCTTTCTATGTGGTTCAGACCCCGGTTTCTACTCTGGGTTCCACTCTAAGTTCATCTTGTCGTCGCTAATGCTAACGACAGATGCTTCCCTCACAGGCTGGGGTGCGGTCTCAGATGACCGTCCAGCCCAAGGGAGCTGGAGAGGCCATCTTCTCGCGCGGCACATCAATTGCCTCGAGATGATGGCTCTATTTCTGGCCCTAAAGCACTTCCTCCAGCAGTTGAGAGGCTGCCATGTCCTATGAGGCGTGTGGACTCACTTTGCCTCTAGGAATCAGAGCTCATTCAACCAAGGGGATTGCCTCATCTATTGCACTAGCAAGAGGTATTCCCCTGCAGCAAGTGTCTGCTAAGCAGGTAAACCCAGTCCACTGCCGAATTGTTTCAGTGCTGGAGTTTCCGTCCTCGGGATTGTGCCCTAGTACTCTCAGGAAGTACGTAACTGCATCCTCTCTCAACTATCTTCCGAAAGCTCTATAAACCCAACATGCACCCTATTGCTTTTGAAGCCTTCTGTCCTCCGCGCTTACAGGTTCGGAGCAGACTTCACTTACTGTATCCAGCTTGTGCTCTTCAGATCTACGTCCACCGCATCAGCTAGTGGCGTAGGTCAGAGCAGCTTCTACATGTTTTGGATGAGAGATGCTATTGCCCTCTCCTATGAGGCGCGTGGGCTCACTTCGCCTCTAGGAATCAGGGCTCAATTAACCAGGGTATCGCCTCAGCTATTGGATTAGCAAGAGGTAGTCCCCTGCAGCAAGTGTGTGCCAAGCAGGTAGACCCAGTCCACTGCCGAAATGTTTCAATGCTGGAGCTTCTGCAGGAAAAGCTTGGCCTTGGGCTTGTGCCCTAGTACCCTCAGGATGTACTTAACTGCATTGTTTGAAACCTTCTGTCATCTGTCTTTTACAGCTTCGGAGCAGGAGAAACTTCACTTACTGTCCAGTATTCACTTACTGCCCAATCTGCTCTTCAGATTTACGTCCACCGCATCAGCTAGTGGCGTAAGTCAGAGCGCCATTATACTGGGCGAGAGATGCTTTGCCCTCTCCTATAAGGCGAGTGGACTCACTTTGCCTCTAGGAATCAGGGCTCATTCAACCAGGGGATTGCCTCATCTATTGCACTAGCAACGGGTATTCCCCTGCAGCAAGTATTGCTAAGCAGGTAGACCTAGTCCACTGCCGAATTGCTTCAGTGCTGGAATTTCTGCAGGATGCACCTAAAAGCATTGTTTGAAGCCTTCTGTCCTCCGCCTTTTACAGCCTCGGAGCAGGAGAAACTTTACTTACTGTCCAGTATGTGCTCTTCAGATTTACGTTCACCGCACCAGCCAGTGGCGTAAGTCAGAGCGCCACTATACTGGGTGAGAGATGCATATTGCCCTCTCCTATGAGGCGCGTGGGTTCACTTCGCCTCTGGGAATCAGGGCTCACCCAACCAGGGTGATCATCCCAATCTGCACCAGAAGGAGGTATCCCCTGCAGCAATTGTGTGGTGCGAAGGGTTGGTCTTCCCCGCACACATTTCTTACATTTATAATCTGGATGTTCATGCTACTCCGGGCTCACGGTCCCCGAGTTAGCTGCCCAGGCATAGTTCTGAGACCTTCTCGGCTTTGTGCGCACACGCTACACAACCTTAGGGTCCAGACACTTGTAGTGCTGCGGCATTGGTATTCTCGTTCCCATAGCGTTTTCACGCAGCATCGAGAGTAAGCCTTTGAAAGGGAACGTCTCGGGTTACTGTGCTGTAACCCTGTTCCCTGAAAAGGTGGGAACAAGATGCTGCGTCTTAATGCCGCACTACCACGTGACCGGACGTCCGTTCAGACAAATTAATCTGAGTTTTTTTGCTGGCTCACTAGTATTTATAACCTGCAGCTGCGTCTAATCAGATGACGTCACCTGACCGAGGTTATACAGTGGGAGCCACGCCAAATAGCCGCGACCGTGCAAACGACGTGCAAATGACGTGCAAACGGCGTGACTGCCCTATGCACGCCGTAATCCCCCCTCCCTTTTCTGCCAGAAAGGCGTGTCAAGATTTCACAGTAAACACGCCCATTCAAGCCCTATTTATTCATTTACCTGGTGCCACCACTAGATGGTGCTTCGTTCTCAAGAACACGTTAAAACAAGCCAGCTGCTCTGAGTTGCAATCACGTGATTTTAACAACCCGCCTCGACCCCCGCCGAACTGACGCTACCAAACTACAGAGACGAAGATGGCGGCTTAACGGACTATTCGTGGTAAGTGATGTTTTATTTTATAAAATGTGTTTGGGGTGGTTTACAGTTTATTTCCCAGTTTATTTTTTATTGGCCGTTTTAAATATCACTGGCAGCACCAGCAGCGGTCAGATGTGACTTTAGATAACTTAATGGTCTGTTTACCAAGTCTGGAGTTAGCATTACAGCTTACTGTCAGTGTCACAAACTTACAATGTCACTCTACTTTAACTCATAAAGATGCTCAAGCTTCAAAAATACTATTAATGTCCCTATTACAAAAGCTGCACTACCCGATGAAGAGTGTTTGTGCTCTCTGTAAATACTGAGAGAATCTCACCGCGTGTTGTCTGGATAAATTCAGTGTTTATTTATTCTTTGGTTAAGAGTTAACCTGCAGGTTATTTCTGTGACTGGAATATAACGTGATGCAGTTCATGAGGGACACAGACTGAGGGTAGCTGTACAGGAGCTAGTAACGCTCATAACCGGGTTTATATTTTATCCACTTTGGCCGTGACTTTCTGCGGTAGCGCGAGCGCTTAGTTAACGAGCTGGATAAAAACACTGAAGTGCTTATCAGTTAAGGAGGAGGAGGGGGAGGTGTGTGTGTGGGGGGGGGTATGAGGGGCTTCTGTAAGTTATAGTTTGGCTTCAGGGATGAACTAATGCTCATATACGAGTGTTATATCGCTTAACTTATCTGTATGAAAAGCGCATTAAGTAACTTCTCGGTTAATTTAATTCAGATGATAATACAGACAGACAGCGGTTAACTCTAACAAAGTTCACTGGATGACATTAGCACAGGCAGTTTATTTACATTCCAGAATTCCCAAAACAGTATTTTACACACTCTGTGGTAAACAGGTTTATTAATATATTTTATTTTTATTAGAACTATATGTTCTGTGAAGTTTATTTCTTTGTCTTCACTAAATTCTCCTGTTGTCTTTAAGCAGAGCTCCGCTGTGGACGGCTGGACTTCTGGAGCTACAGTACTGGAGGAGCCTGAACAAGCTGTAGGAGGGAGCTGTAGGAGGGATGATGTCACAGTCCGACAGCTTTAGAATGATGTTTGGTCAGGTCTACTGTATATTCTGAACATAGAACTGCAAAATGTCTGATACAGTACTTTGGGGGGAAACAAAGACTTAAACTGTTCCATCTTTAATAGTTTTGATATTTGAAAAATGTATATTTTAATATAAAAGGCCTATAGATAGACTTATAAGCAGCTGGTGTATCCGGGTAGCTTAATGAACTTTAAGCAAAAACATGTATTCACCTGTTTTATATAAATTATTGTTTTAACTTTGACTAGTTTTGGAAGAATAAATTTAATTGTTAAAGTCATGTTTGCGTGTTTTAATTTTGGGGGATTGTTTGGGTATTTAAAAACGTTCAACGTTTAGTTGAACCAACAACTTCAATGGGCAAAAAATGGGACATTACTTTGTTTTAAATAGTCAAAGAGTTGGGCTGAAAATCAATAATAATAATAATTATTATTATTATTGGTCATATAAACAAATGAAAACAGTTAAACACTTGATCATATGTATTTGTGTTTGTGATTATGTGACCCATAATAATTTTTTCTCAGTATAAATAAATGTTTTGGGTTTTAAGAACTCCAAAAGAGCAACGACAAACTTAGGAGTGGAAGGTGAGAAACCTCAGTGGGGGATAACGAGTATGACATGGTGTTAATTGCTCTGTGTGTGTGTTTTTGGCGGGGGGATGGGTGTGCGTGTTAAAGCCAACGGAGAAATGCAGGATCGCGCGCGTGTGCGCACACATATATACACACACACACACACCTCTCCATTCATCCATCACTGATTAAACCTATGAACACGGCTGTTCAGCAGTTCTAAACACAAGCGCAGGGTCAGTTTTTGTCCTTAACTAAAATACTTCAATACGTTAATAATGAATTTATTTTGCTGAATAAGGTAATAAGCGATATTTAAACCAAACCAGTAAGTTAAGTAAGTGTTCCATACATTAAAGTACTGTGTATAACCAAGTGCCCTAGCAAACAGTTAAAGTTTACAGTACAAACAAACAAAGAGTGTGTGCGCTGGGGGAATTGGAAGGTGACTGAGAATACTCATTTACAAGACAAAAGACGGTCAGAGGCAGGGCCGTTCTAGACCAGACCATATGGGGGGGAGGCAGTTAGAAATTTGAAGGGGCCACATGTTCGAGCACTGTTTTTTCCCTGGGCTTATAGTAACAGTATTTTCCTTGCTGAATTGTGTTGAGGCACGCAAACCCACTCACCACAATAAGGTGGCAATCCCTCAGGGGGGAAACTAAAAAATAGAAATTAAAGAAATAAAATGAAATATCCGTAATCCAGATTTTATCAATCAATGACATAACATTTATCTAAGCTGGATGGTCAAATTCTCAAAAACGTTTAACCTAAAGTAAGACTTAACACACTATAACTAAAATATTTACAAAACTGAAAGGTTGTCTTATGAATAATAAAAAATACAAACTAAATTAAAACAGATGGGCTATTGAACAGATCATAATATGTTTTATTTTTTCTGATTATAAATGATAGATGGGTTGATTTTAGAAAGGCTAAATGAAATAGCTAGTTTTGGTCATGTCAGTCCAGTAACTATACTATGTAAAAGTAATTATAATATAAATTAATTAAGGGCAGGACCTAATCTTTTATACTGTGTGTGTGTATATATATAACATATTATGATCTGTTAAATAGCCCATCTGTTTTAATTTAGTTTGTGTGAGTATATATGTATTATTAACATATATATGTTAATAATTTACACCATGATAACATTAGTTTTTATGTATTTTGTATATATTTTTAAATGTTCAAATGAACGTTTCAGAGTATATAATTTGTCGTGTCATCTGTGATTGAGACCCATGAGTTAAATTGAAATATTTTTTATAGGTAGTAAGCCATGTTTTAGTAACCTTGGACAAATCACCATGTAAGCCCTCTTTCGCGCACGCGCTCTCACGCTATCTCTCGCACTCACACACACACACACACACACACACACACACACACACACACACACACACACACACAGAAATAACACATGAAATCGCGTAAATACCAATGGAAATTGGGTAAAAAAAATATAAGCAGTAAAAATACAGTAGTATCTTGTAGGCGATTCCTGTCCTGTGATAACAGGCACTAACACTCTAGAACTGTTTAGTTCTGTTAGTTTTGTTTTCAAGTGTGAATGTTTATGGGGATTAAATCTGTCTCTGCTGCCGCATCTATACACAGTTGTGATAAGTGATTTATGCCCCATCAGATTTTTGATGTGGGACATTATGCTGGTTAAATGACTAAAGAAATACTGATCCGTATAGACAGATATTTGTTCCAGATATTATGCGCCATTGATCAATTTGTTATGCCAATTTGACTATCAGCGAAAACATCAAAAATAGAACGAAAACAAACCCAAGCAGAAGTTAAATTTTAAGCTTTACTTTCAAATTCAAATTTTATTTGTCACATACACAGCACGATATGCAGTAAAATGCTTATAAATCTGTGCCTTAGGTGAGGCTCGAACTCGGCATTGCTTCACCTGGACTGCTTTATAAGTACCACGCGCTAACCGATTGTCAGAGTATCCTCTCTCTCGTGCACACACACACACACACACACAAACATATGAAATGTAAAACCAAACGAAATATAAGCAGGAAAAAAATCAGTAAAAATTTCAGAATCAGAATCAGAAAGAGTTTTATTGCCAAGTACGCTTGCACGTACAAGGAATTTGTTTTAGTGACGGAGCTTCCAGAACAAAAAAATACAAATGACAAGACAAAAACAGCATGACGCAAAAAAAAAAAAGAAAAAAAAAAAAAAAAGAAAAAATTTTTTTAAATGGTTGACATCAAATGGAGTACGATGTGAGATACTTTTAAATAAGTTACATCAATATCTGAAGTCTGTGGTATTATACAGTATATTGCACAGTGGTGTTGTACACAATATTGCACATATATTTATTGACCGTTTGAATGATGTTTATCTGTTAAGGAGGTAGATTGCCTGGGGGAAAAAACTGTTCTTATGCCTGACTGTCCTGGTGTTCGGTGCTCTGTAGCGTCGACCTGATGGCAAAAGTTCAAAAAGAAGGTGGCTTGGGTGTGAGGGGTCCAAAGTGATATTCCGTGCCCTTTTCTTCACTCTGGATATATACAGTTCTTGCAGCGTGGGCAGGGGAGTGCCAATAATTCTTTCAGCAGTCCGAACCGTCCTTTGTAGTCTTCTGATGTCTGCTTTCGTAGCTGAGCCAAACCAGACAGTTATTGAAGTGCACAGGACGGATTCAATGACGGCTGAGTAGAACTGTGTGAGCAGCTCCTGTGGCAGGTTGAATTTCTTCAGCTGGCGAAGGAAATACAACCTCTGGTGGGCCTTTTTAACAGTGGAGTCAATGTGAATGTCCCACTTCAGGTCCTGAGAGATGGTCGTGCCCAGGAACCGGAATGACTCCACTGCCGTCACAGTGCTGTTCATGATGGTGAGTGGGGGAAGTGCAGGTGGGTTTCTCCTGAAGTCCACGATCATCTCCACTGTTTTGAGCGTGTTTAGCTCCAGATTGTTGTGACTGCACCAGACAGCCAACTGCTTGACCTCCCTTCTGTATGCAGACTCGTCACCGTCCTGGATGAGGCCGATGATTGTAGTGTCATCTGCAAATTTCAGGAGCTTGACAGTGGGGTCTGTGGAGGTGCAGTCGTTGGTGTAGATGGAGAAGAGCAGTGGGGAGAGAACGCATCCCTGAGGGGCTCCAGTATTGGTGGTGTGACTGTTGGATATGAATTTTCCCAGTTTCACTAGCTGCTGCCTGTCTGTCAGAAAGCTGGTGATCCAGTGACAGATAGAGCTAGGAACAGAGAGCTGGTTTAATTTGGTCTGAAGCAGTGCTGGGATGATCGTATTAAAAGCTGATGAAAAGTCTATGAACAAGACCCTTGCATAAGCCCCTGGTTTGTCCAGATGTTGAAGGATGAAGTGCAGTCCCATATTAACTGCATCATCAACAGACCTGTTTGCTCTATAAGCAAACTGCAGGGGGTCCAGTAAGGGTCCTGTGATGTCCCTCAGATAGGCCAACACCAGTCTTTCAAATGACTTCATGACCACAGATGTTAGGGCGACTGGTCTGTAGTCATTAAGTCCTGTGATTTTAGTTTTTTTTGGAATGGGGATGATTGTGGAACGTTTAAAGCACAAAGGCACTTCACATTGTTCCAGTGATCTGTTGAAGATCTGTGTGAAAATGGGCGCCAGCTGGTCAGCACAGGATTTCAGACAGGCTGGTGTCACGCCGTCTGGGCCTGGAGCTTTCCTTCTCTTTTGTTTCAGAAAGATCTGGCGAACATCCTTTTCTCAGACCTGGAGTGCAGGGGGGAAGAGAGGGTGGTTGTCAGAGGTGATAATGGTGGTGTAGAAAGAGGGTTAGGACAGGAGTGTGGTGTGAGACTGGGAGTTTCAAATCTACAATAGAACTCATTCAGGTCATCAACCAGTTGTTGATTCCCTACAGAGTTGGGGGATGGCGTCTTGTAGTTAGTGATGGTTTTCAGGCCTTTCCACACTGAAGCAGGGTCGTTTGCCGAAAACTGGTTTTCCAGTTTTTTAGAGTAGCTCCTCTTAGCTGCTCTGATCGCCCTTGTTAGTGTGTTCCTGGCCTGGTTGTACAAGATCCTGTCCCCACTCCTGTAGGCATCCTCTTTGGCCTGACGAAGCTGTCTGAGCTTTGCTGTAAACCATGGTTTGTCATTGTTATATGTTAAAAGTGTCCTGGTAGGGATGCACATGTCCTCACAGAAACTGATGTAGGATGTTACAGAATCTGTGAGCTCGTCCAGATTGGTGGCAGCAGCTTCAAAAACACTCCAATCAGTGCAGTCAAAACAGGCCTGTAATTCCTGTTCTGCTTCACTGGTCCATCTCTTTACTGTCCTTACTACAGGCTTAGCAGATTTAAGTTTTTGCCTATAGGTTGGGAGAAGATGAACCAGGCAGTGGTCAGAAAGTCCTAAAGCTGCTCTGGAGACGGAGCGATATGCATCCTTTATTGTGGTGTAGCAGTGATTCAAAGTATTTTTGTCTCTGGTGGGGCATGTGATGTTCTGTTTGTATTTAGGCAGTTCACGTTTGAGGTTTGCTTTGTTAAAATCCCCAAGTATAATTATAAGAGAGTCCGGGTGTTGTTGCTCCGTGTCTGTGATCTGAGCAGCCAGCTGTTGCAATGCTGCGTTCACACACGCTTGTGGAGGGATGTACACACTCACAAGAATGAACGAGGTGAACTCGCGCGGCGAATAGAAAGGCTTGCAGTTGATGAAATATGCCTCTAGATCAGGACAGCACATCTTCTTCAATGGTGTCACATTTGTACACCAACTTTCGTTGATGTAAAAGCATGTCATGCCGCCTCGCGATTTCCCCGTTGATTCTGTGTCGCGATCCGCTCTGAACAGCTGGAAGCCCGGCAGGTGTAGCGCGTTGTCCGGAATGGCTTCATTCAGCCAGGTTTCCGTGAAACACAGCGCGGCAGAGTTTGAAAAGTCCTTATTTTTCCTGGAGAGCAGGAAAAGTTCGTCCATTTTGTTGGGTAGAGAGCGGAGATTCGCCAGATGTATACTCGGCAGCGCAGTTCTAAAGCCGCGCTGTCGGAGCTTGACGAGCGCACCGGCTCTCTTCCCCCGCCTGCGCTTCTTAAAGCATTTAAACAGCGCAGCTGCTCCGCCGGTTACAATGTTCAGTAAAACGTTTGAAAAATCAAAAAGTGGTTGAAAATTGTGTGATGTGTCCTGCTGAACGTTCAGCAGTTCATCCCTGGTATAAGTTATTACGTTTGAGAAACAAAAAACAGGACAAACTAACAAAAACAGTAAGACTAATGGAGAGCTCCACACTGAGGCAGCCATCCGCGGCGCCATCCTGAGAGAACAAATACATTAGTATAACAAGCTAACCCTCTGGAACTTTTTTTTACTATTGTTTCCAAGTGTTTATGGGGATTTAGTCTGTCTCTGCTGCCGCATCCATTCACAGTTGTGATAAGTGATTAATGCCTCATCAGATCTTTTGACGGGGGAGCATTATGCATGATTAAATGACAAAAGAAATACTGATCCGTATAGACAGATATTTGTTCCAGATATTATGCGCCATTGATCAATTTGTTATGCCAATTTGACTATCAGCGAAAACATCAAAAATAGAACGAAAACAAACCCATTTTGGGAACGCCAATTAGCCTAACCTGCATATCTTTGGACTGTGGGAGGAAACCGGAGTACCCGGAGGAAACCCACCAAGCACGGTTGAGAACATGCAAACTCCATGCACACAGAGACGGGAATCGAGCCTGGCCGGGGAATCGAACCCAGACCCTGGAGGTGCAAGGCGACAGTGCTAACCACTACACCACCGCGCCGCCCACTTGTTGACTATCAGTGAAAAAAAAAACATCATCAAAAATATAACGAAAACAAACCCAAGCAGACGTTAAATTTTGAGCTTTACTTTGCAGCAAAATATTATCAATCAGTATATTAAATGGAACTAAGTAAAATACATCGTAATATAAAATACTGTACATAGCCCGCGTTTTTATTCCGTAACTACAATGATCGGTATAGACAAATTACAGACGCTACCGTGTCTTTAAGGATCATTTCAGGATGTCTTAAAAAATATTTCACTAACTAGTTTTATTAATTCATTATTAAATAATAAACAGCATAATCATCATGGGTTGTGTATTGAGTGATTTAACAAATCTGTTTTATTAATCGGTTAATTATTAATGTTGTTGTTGTTTTTTACCACGTCATCTATTTATGAAACTATGTTGACAATACAAGAACTGTTTGTATATTAAAGATATGGTATTGGGCTTCCTGGACACTGCAGTTAACTGTGCCAGTCAATGCTCCATCTGGTGGAATTATACAGCATTGCAACCATCTTTTTAGAAAGTGCAAGGGGGCGTTTATGGGGCGGATCACATTCCGTGCATGGAGCGTGCATGGTGCCCTCATAATTCCGTCATGGATCTATCATGCTCCAGGCGGCTGTTTGACGTGTCTCCCACTGTATATAGCCATAAAATTTGGCGTCTTTGCACACATGCTTCACAACCGGCAACAGGACAAATGGTTCCCATAGCGTTTTCACGCAGCATCTCGTTCCCGCCCTTTTCAGGGAACAGGGTTACAGCACAGTAACCCGAGACGTTTAGTTCTATTACTTAACAAAAAGTGGTGAAAGCTTCCCAAGGTGATGCATGTGGGGGCAAAGGCTAGCCTATCTAGTTACAGAAGATCTGAAAAAGTTAATCCGGGCTATGATGGAAAGGTTTCAGAACACCCAGTGCATGTATGGGGATGCGAAATGGCAGATTACTGAGAGTGCCCATGCTGATCCCTGTCCATCTCCAAAAGTGCCTCCAATGGCATCAAAAATGGATAATAGAACAAAAAAGTTAAAAGTAACCTGGCCTGACAAGTTTGTTTTTACACATTTTTATACCTTGTGTGTGCATCGCTTACTTGGGAAAGCGTTGGTGTCGGAATGCACTATGGCAAAAAACCAAGCAGGAGGCAGCGTGATACTCGGAGTAACCTGTTGGGCAAGCTGGGGTTCTGGTATTCATGTGAGTGTTACTATGACATGTACCATCTACCAAAACTTTGTTGCAGACCAAATATCCCCAAACAATATTCCCAGACGGCGATGAACTCTTTCAGCAGGATAATTTACACTGGCACACTGCGCACATTTTTCAGTTGTTTTTTTTTGCAATTAAGTTGCAGAGTAAGCCCTGTACAAAGAAAATCGGCATTCCCTAAACTCTTGCAAATTTGGTTGAAATAAATATTTTTTGCACAGGAAAAATTATTATTAAGAGCTACACTAAATGTACAACTGATTATTCATTAATTAATTTACCCATTTATTTACTTTTTGGACATATTTGACATTTTTTAAATTTATTTGACATATGAACTTGAGTAACATCGAACTCTTAATCCATAGGGTTTAACATGGTGTTGGCCCACCCTTTGCAGCTATAACAGCTTTAACTCTTCTGAGAAAGCTTTCCACGAGCTTTAGGAGTGTGTTTATGGGAATGTTTGACCAGAAGTGTATTTGTGAGGTCAGACACTGATGTTGGATGAGAAGGTCTACCTCGCAGTCTCAAACACAAAGCAGTCAGACAAGTACCACTCTCTTGGCAAGACTCATCCATCGGATTGCCAGACAGAAAAGCATGATTCATCACTCCAAAAAACACATCTCCACTGCTCTAGAGTACAGTGGCGTGCTTTACACCACTTCATCTGATGCTTTGGATTGTACTTGGTGATGTAAGGTGTGGATTCAGCTGCTCGGCCTCTGAAACCCATTTCATGAAGCTCTCTACGCACTCATCTTGAGCTAATCTAAAGGCCACACAAAGTTAGGAGGATTGTACTGTAGCTATTGACTCTGCAGAAAGGTGGTGACCTCTGTGCACTATGTGTCGTTGATGTCATTCCCAATCGCTTCCACTTTGTTATAATACGAATAACAGTTGACTGTTGCATCCTATCACGGTGCCACACTGGAAATAACTGAGCTTCCATTCTTTCACAAATGTTTGTAGAAGAGGTCTGCATGCCAACAGTAGGTGCTTGTTTTTATACACCTGTAACCATGGAAGTGATGGAAACACCTGAATTCAATGATTAGGATGGGTGAGTGAATACTTTTGCCAATATAGTGTGTATATTATAAGAATATCAGTAACACAAAAGAATTACTGGTAACAGTGGTCTTTTCAGATTTTCTTTAGTACTAAATCATAAACAATCTACAGAAAAATTTACAGTAGAAATTCTGTGATAGAGTTGGTCTCACTTGTCATTTTTAATACAGACAAAGTAGTGGCATCTACTTGTGACCCTCAACACATAATATTCAATGAACATTCCTTCCTTGGGATATTAGTAGGTCTGGCATCAATTATTCATGCTTACCCTCCATTTCTCTGTTACGAATGAAATTACTATTCACCACACTCCACTGCTCCATCACTGTCTACATGACATTCACTGACATAACCCCCACTCTTCCAGAGAAGGTCCACATGATGTATCAATAATCACAAACAGTCAAATATCCAGAGGGTGAATGCTGTAGGTGTTATTAAATCATAATTTGTTTACTCAGTCATAAATGTCTATGTCTATGAGGCAGGCGATTGAATGGAGCAAACAACAAAAAATTTTGTTAATATTTTGACACAATGAAAACAGAAGCAAAAAGAGGACGCTGGGAACATCTTCAAAAGTTAACATTTAATACTTAATTGTTAATTCTAACTGCACCCTCATGCCTATACTACATATTGATCTGTATGAGGATGGCACCTGCTGCTTTACCATTACTAGGAAACTGAATGCAATAAATGAAGAGAACTTTAATCATAACTACATCGACAGCTGCTTTAATGAAAATGTGTTTTATTGACAGACACACTCCAGGGCAAGGCTGTACAATAATCTTATACTTCTCGTCGTTCTAATAGCCAGCATACTAACGTATAGCCACCAAGCCAAGTTAGCGATCACAAACTGCTGAGTCACTATATTGCACTGAGGCATAAAAGTAATAAATTGTGCTCCGGTACACATCCATCTGGGGATACGAACTGGCTCTTTCCTGCGCAAACATTCGGTCAATCCGATGAGTCCGGCCTTTTGACCCATGCGCAGTATGTCTGATGTGGTGTGTCACTGATGTGAATGAGCACTGGGTTAGTAGCCTTGCATGTAGATAATTTATAATATATATATATATATATATATATATATATATATATATATATATATATATATATATATGCTATGAGCTATACAGGCAGTGATCCAGTATGAGTCATGCCTGCAGCAAAGCAGGATCTGAAACACAGGATCTGATACAGACTGCAGTTTGACAGCTGATCCTGCACAACATCGGGGGGACTATTTAAAGACTATTAATGTTGCTGTTTATGGAGAATAATTATGATTGGGGTTGTGTTAATTTACAATGCAAAGCAGAGGTACATTACCATCCTGTTGTTGATTATTTTCCAATAACAGCACATTCTGAAATATTTTATTTATCTTTAATTACAATCATTTAACAGGTAGACCAGCCAAAAGGCAAGTTTGTTCCTGTTTTACATTACAGCAGCAACAAAATTTGTTTATTTACCAGTAGTGGTGTAATGGTAAAAGTCTTGGTTTGGTCGGTAGCTTCGTTTTAAAGTCACGGTTCAGTATTTTACAGTGTATGTTATGTGTATGTTAAGTGTATGTTCAATTGATACTGCGAAGTGAAAAAAAGATTTCAGAATGAATTTTTTTTAACACATAAAGAATGCACAAAAAGCAAATCCTTTTAAAAATAAAAATGGCTCTGAGCCCACTGCAGTCATTCCTGTGAACCTCCAGAGAGTCTTACGGCCAGCATGCAGAAGAAACACATCTGTCTGCGGTGTAAGGGTTAACCCCTAGAGGGCGCCAAAACGCCCAGAGTTTTGGTTTGTTTTATTTCTGTTTGTAGTTTGATTTGTGTTGGACTTAGTGTCCCAGACTGCACCTCGGTCAGGTGTTGGAAGCACTCACCTGAGCCGAGGAAAGTAATTAAGTCAATTTAGTTTAAATAGCCTGGCTGAACAGCGCACACAGAAGACCCAAACGTGACATGTGGGAACTGTACACACAACCATTCACCACCACCACTTGCACATTACAGGAACTTGTAAAAGTTATTACTGTATTTATTGGAACAAGTGCATTAATTTAAAACTGTGATTTAATTTACAACTAGAACTACTGTCAAAGCTGCTGTAATGGAAAATTAATAAACACCATCTGTCCAACCAGAATGATAATTAAACAGTATGGTGATAGAATAAAACCCAGAAAACATAAAAATCTGGAAACCAAAAACCCTAAGAAATTCTACTTTTATATATATATATATATATATATATATATATATATATATATATATATATCTTTATTTATATACAGTATGTGTACAGTGTATATACAGTGTACAGTATATATAATTTTAAAAGTAATAATTAGAACTCTGTAATTGTGATTGCTTAGGCTCAGCTGTCTTTCTCACCCAGGGTACATTGACTGCACTGCAATGCTGAATACTCAAACAAGAGCAATCTTTTTCAACCATAGTGTGTCATTATGCACATGATGCAAACCTTGCCTGTGTATGACCTTCGTCTCAGCATGCCAGTAAGCTCCTGTGGTTGAAAGAGAACTCCACAGTATTACTGACATCCAAACTCTAAGGGTAACAAACTTACACTAAAGAAATGGAGCTGGCAAGTAAGACCCTGGGAGCTTATTATAGGTAGCAACCCTGGGTGCTGCTTTGGTGCCTATAAATTTACTCGTATAATTTAAAGATGTTTCTCTATTGTTGGAATTACAAAGGAGGGCTAGAGGCTGAGCTCAAAATCTGGTCCTCTTAACCCATGTCAAATATTACCCGGTGTTATAAAATGGTGAGGGAAAAAAAATGTTTACATGTGCCATTATACCTTTTGCTTTAACTCGCCCTATTTGCTCTGTTTCTGAGCCTGGGTATGAGAAACACATTATTTTGATTAGAATGCTACATTCTTCACTTTAGATCATGAAAATAAACTAGAAACAATTACTGTAGAAATTGTGAAGTAGTGACACATGAATGCCCAGCTTAGGGCAATATGGCAAAAACATCTGCTTTCTAGGCCATAGGGTCCTTGAGCTAAGGCAATTCACTTATAGTGGGTGTATGAGTGTGTGTGTGAGTGAAGGGGGCATGGTTTAGTTTGGTTGTCAGAGCAACGGCCCTGTCTGCATGGCTGACTCACACTTAGGTATTGACTTGAATAGGAAACTCAGTTCTCTGATTCTAAGCACGATATACCAGGAATCATTGGTACTAGAGCATTGCATTTGGATTGATTAAGATCTAGATTAACATTTATGGGCGTTTGTGCAAAATTAAATGATATTTACTGTAGCAGTTCAGAAAGAGAGTTTTGGTTCACTCACTGTCTCTCACTGTAAATCCCCATACATTACCCCATAGAGGGGTTAGTTTTTTTAATGTATTTTTTTAATCATGGTGCCTTATTAGAAGAGATTTATAAGCCTTGAAGGAGCAAATGGGTTTGGTGTGGGTCACAGACAATCATCATAACTCGAAAATGCCTTATTAACAGTTACCTTATGTTAACTGTTATTTATAAGTTACAAGTAACACTTGGAAGATATTTTAGTTTTTTCCATCTTCTCAAATGTATCTCATGAGCAATAGTTTCTTATTGAGAAAACCCTGTGCACTTTAAATGGTCTCAAATGTGGCTCATTATGGGGGAAAAATTAAGTTCTCAACTTGGTTGATTATCTCAATATCTGAGAGATATTTCATATTTGTCTTATGTACTGTAAGACTCAAATATTTTTTGCAATGCAGTGATTCATGCATAATTAAACTTATCATTACTTTCAAAACATGTACATTTTACTGCCACTGGAATGACAATGGAAAAATGTAGAAAATGTAGAAAATAAAAATAACTAAAAATCATGGGTTTAAGATCATGTGGGTTTTTCTGTAAGTTGTTGGTAGGAGAGTACTTTTGTGTTGGCTACAAATGCATGTATATTTCACAACGGTTTCAAACACAGTTGTGTGCAACTTACTGTATGTGAACTTTTTGCTTTGGAATAGCAAAAATAAAGTATCCAGTGGAGTTTCTCTTTTAATTAATCATATTTTAAATGAATCAACTATGTATTACCATACATTTTACATAAAATACAGTGTAGATACAGTATGTAGATTGGTAAAGACTAAACATCAAAAGTGTTTTGTAATAAATGTAAATAATGTGATGACCTACAAGCTACAGCCCTGCCATGATTTTATAAGCACTCTGGGTCCACGTTCCCAACCACACCTTATATCTCACCTGTGAACTATCACCAATCGCCCTCCTTACCTATTTAAACCGCACTCTGCCAACGTCACATTGCCAGATTATTGAGTGCTCTCCTTAGCCCAATCTTCCAGCGATCTTTCTATGCTCAGTTTTTCTCGTTACCGACCACGCTTTGTTTTTCCCGACCTCGCTCTCGCCTCACGTCTCGGATTTCCACGCTCGCGGACTGCTCACGGAATATTTCGACCATTGCATGTACTTAACGACAACGAACTCCGATCACGAACTCTCTCCCTTCTTCTTCGGATTTGAACCCGACTCGGATTCGTCCACAAGTGAATGCAGTGCAACCATAAACCAACCTGTTCAGTTTCTCCCCGCTCTCGCCGGCTCTCCGCGCTTCCGCATTCCTGCACGAGTCATGCCGCACACAAGGCTCTCTCTCGCCGGCTCTCTGTGCTTCCGCATTCCTGCACGAGTCAGGCAGCACACAAGGCTCTCTCTCTCACCGGCTCTCTGTGCTTCTGCGACTCTCAGCCTTCCCACTCAGCCTAAGCAGCACACATCTAAATTAAATCATATCACTTCAATTGGATCCATCACGCCCTCTAGCGAGTCTGGACAGAATAATCTGGATTAAATGGATTCAGCAGAAGAAGCTCACTTTAGGGGGGCACTGGAGAGTCAAGGAGCCCTCCTCGGCTCCCACCAGCAGGAAATAAGACACATCACTGAAACCCTCCAAACTATCACTGAAACTTTACGGTCCCTTTCCACCCAGGTGCAGAATCAACCACCCCCTGCGCCCATTCCTCGACCTCCTCCTCCGGTGCTCTCTCCAAGCTCAGAGCCCCGCCTCCCTGTGCCAACCACCTATGATGGAGACCCAGCCACTTGTCGTTCCTTTTTATCCCAGTGTTCTCTCGTCCTAGAACTACAGGCCACGTCATTCCCCACGGAGCGATCAAGAGTCGCTTACATAATTACCCTCCTCTCAGGAAAGGCGAGAGAGTGGGGAACAGCTTCATGGGATGCTCAAGAACCATGCTGCTTCACTTACAAGACCTTCACAGATGAGATGAGAAGAGTCTTCGACCGCTCCTCTACGGGGCATCAGGCGGCAAGCCAAATACTTCAGCTACATCAGGGAATTCGCTCTGTCTCTGACTATGCCATAGATTTCCTCACCCTGGCTCCCTCCTGTGGTTGGGATGAGAAAGCATTGTTTGACTGTTTTCTCCATGGACTCTCGAACCCGATTAAGGATGAGCTTGCGGCTCGAGAACTTCCCGCAGATCTCCAGGGTCTCATTGACTTAGCTACACGCATTGATGGTCGCAAACGGGCACGGAAAAACGAGCGTCAGACCTGTCACGAGCCACTCATCCCTGCACTGACCTTGACCATTCCTGAGTCCCTCCCTTGACCTATGCAGATAGGCCGCGCGCGAGTATCACCGAAAGATCGTCAGCGCCGCAGGGATCATGGCGCGTGCTTCTACTGCGGCCAGACCAGTCATGCTGTGCGCTCCTGCCCACTAAAAGGACAGGCCCCCCCGTAGTTCTGGGGATGCAGGGGGGCCCCGCATCTGTTTCTTCCCCGGACCAGCGATCATGCTTCTACGTGACTCTGACCCATGATGACCAATCCTACATCACTCACGCATTAGTGGACTCTGGGGCCGATCAGAATTTTATTTCTTCTTTCACTGCCTCCAAATTCAATATTCCTCTCACGCCCTTGCATCAGTCCTTCACGGTTCAGGCTCTTGATGGCAGTAAGTTAAACCCGATTACCCACCGTACTGTCCCCATCACCCTACAGTTTTCAGGAAACCACACAGAGACCATTTCCCTCCTAATTGTTCAAAATGCCCATGCACCCATCGTTCTACAGTAGGTCTCCCTTGGTTAAAACTGCATAACCCACACATTGATTAGGTCAAAAGAAGGGTCCTGGATTGGAGTCCCACCTGCCTCTCCTCATGCCTACGCTCCGCCCCTATGGGCCGAACCTCGTCCACGCCACGAGAGGAGATCTCCGACCTAACCAAGGTTCCTACAGAGTATCATGTGACTGTGCAATTGACCTTCTCCCCGGCACCTCTCCACCCAAGGGACGACTTTATTCCCTCTCTCGTCCTGAGAGAGAGGCCATGGAACAATACATAAAGGAGTCAATTGCTGCAGGGATCATCCGCCCATCCTCTTCGCCAGCAGGAGCGGGCTTTTTCTTCGTAGAGAAAGAGGACAGATCTCTGACCCTGTATCGATTACAGAGGGCTAAATGAAATCACAGTCAACTACTGCTACCCCTTCCACTGATGTCGTCAGCCTTCGAACTCCTCCAGGACGCTCGTGTCTTCACTAAACTGGATCTGAGAAACGCCTACCACCTTCTCAGAATACGGGAAGGAGATGAGTGGAAAACCGCCTTTAATACACCCACCGGCCATTAAGAGTACCTAGTGGTTCCTTTCGGCTTAACCAATGTGCCAGCAGTGTTTCAGGCTCTCATTAACGATGTCCTCAGGGATTTCCTCAATGTCTTTGTTTTCGCTTACCTGGACGACATCTTGATTTTTTCACGCTCGGTCAAAGAACACAAATCCCACGTTCGCCAGGTCTTGGAACGGCTACTCAAAAATAAACTTTACATCAAGGCGGAGAAATGTGAGATTCATTGCTCATCCACATCCTTTTTGGGATATTGCATGTCCCCTGAGGGCATCCAGATGGACCCCACCAAGGTAAAGGCGGTCACTGACTGGCTGGTACCATCGTCAAGATGCGAACTCCAACGCTTCTTAGGGTTCGCCAACTTTTATCGCCGCTTCATTCGGAGCTACAGCATGGTCGCGGCCCCACTTACGACCATAACGTCTTCTAAAATTTCATTCCAATGGAACCCCCAGGCAGACAGAGCGTTCAAGGATCTTAAACATCGCTTCACCACTGCTCCCATCCTAATCTTCCCCGACCCCTCCCTCCAGTTTGTCGTGGAAGTAGACGCATCCGAAACTGGAGTAGGGGCCATCCTGTCTCAGAGGTCCACAGAAGACAATAAACTTCACCCGTGCTCCTTCTTCTCCCGCAGACTCACACCCCCCGAACGCAATTACAACATCGGGGACCGTGAACTATTAGCCGTCAAATTGGCCCTCGAAGAGTGGAGGCACTGGCTGGAAGGGGCCGACCATCCTGTCCTTGTGTGGACTGACCACAAAAATCTGGAATATTTAAAAAAAGCCAAAAGACTTAACTCACGCCAGGCGCGGTGGTCGTTATTCTTCTCCCGTTTCCGGTTCACGCTGTTGTATCGCCCTGGTTCCAAAAACGCGAAACCTGACGCCCTCTCTTGGCAATTCTCCACCTCTCAGGATGCATCCACGACGGAGACTATCCTTCCTCCTCAATGCCTTGTGGCAATAACCCGCCTTACTGTGGAGCACCTGGTCCAGCAGACTCTTGAATGGGAACCAGGCCCAAGCATCGTCCCATCTAACAAGCTTTTTGTCCCAGTCTCTGTACGACCACAGGTGTTAGACTGGGCTCACAGTTCCAGACTGGCATGCCATCCTGGGGCAGTACGCACCCTCTTCCTCCTTCAACAGTGCTTCTGGTGGTCCACGATGAATGAGGACGTCAAGAATTTTGTGGCGTCCTGTGACACCTGTGTCAGGAACAAGATCACAAACCGCCCCCCTGAGGGTCTCCTTAGACCTCTTCCTGTCCCCCACCACCCTTGGTCCCACATCTCCGTCGACTTCGTCACTGGCCTACCACCATCCCAAAACAATACCTGCATCCTAACCATTGTGGATCGCTTTTCTAAATCTGCACATTTCATTCCACTACCGAAGCTCCCGTCTGCGAAGGAAACAGCCGAACTATTAATCAATCACGTCTCCCGACTTCACGGAATCGACATCGCCTCTGACAGAGGCCCCCAGTTTTCTGCCCAGTTCTGGAAAGCCTTTTGCAACCTCGTCGGTGCTAACCCCAGTCTTTCTTCCGGATTCCATCCTCAAACTAACGGCCAAACGGAACGAATCAACCAGAAGCTGGAGAAATCCTTAAGATGCGTGACCTCCTGGGATCCATCCTCCTGGAGCCGCTTCCTACCCTGGGTTGAGTACGCCCACAACTCGCTCCCTACCTCCTCTACCGGCATGTCCCCCTTCCACTGTTGCTTGGGCTATCAACCACCCCTTTTTCTGACCCAGGAAGAGGAGGTAGGCGTACCCTCAGCCCAAACCTTTATCCGGCGCTGCAAGAGAACATGGCAGCATGCCTGCAACCAGCTACTGCGCACCTTCCAACGGCAGGCAAATCGTCATCGGTCACCAGGCCCTAGATATCGTGTCAGCCAAAGGGTCAAGCTGTCTGCGGGTGACCTCCACCTCAAGACCACATCCAAAAAACTTTCACCAAGATTCATCGGACCTTTCACCATCACTCGGATCATAAATCCATGCTCCGTCCGACTAGCCCTACCACTCTCCATGTGCAGAATCAATCCTACATTTCACATCTCCCAGATCCGGCGACTGGTCCCCTGTCCACTATCTCCAGCCATCCAACACCCTCCCCCCCTCAACTCATAAATGGAGGCGAAGCCTTCACAGTCCGTAGACTCCTTAGGTCTCACCGCCGTGGTCGAGGTCTCCAATACCTGGTGGACTGGGAGGGCTATGGCCCTGAGGAGCGGAGTTGGGTACCAGCCATGTTCATCCTGGATCGCTCCCTCATCACTGATTTTCATAGACTCCACCCAGAGTCATCGGCTAGAACGCCAGGTGGCGTTCATAGGGGGGGTACTGTCATGACCCGTCAAGCTACAGCCCTGCCATGATCTTATAAGCACTCCAGGTCCACGTTCCCAACCACACCTTATATCTCACCACTTCACCTTCAGCTCTCAACACACCTGTGAACTATCACCAATCACCCTCCTTACCTATTTAAACCGCACTCTGCCAACATCACATTGCCAGATTATTGAGTGCTCTCCTTAGCCCAATCTTCCAGCGATCTTTCTATGCTCAGTTTTTCTCGTTACCGACCACGCTTTGGTTTTCCTGACCTCGCTCTCGCCTCACGTCTCGGATTTCCACGCTCGCGGACTGCTCACGGAATATTTCGACCATTGCATGTACTTAACGACAGCGAACTCGGATCACGGACTCTCTCCCTTCCTCTTCGGATTTGAACCCGACTCGGATTCGTCCACAAGTGAATGCGGTGCAACCATAAACCAACCTGCTCAGTTTCTCCCCGCTCTCGCCGGCTCTCCGCGCTTCCGCATTCCTGCATGAGTCACGCCGCACACAAGGCTCTCTCTCGCCGGCTCTCTGTGCTTCCGCATTCCTGCACGAGTCACGCCGCACAGAAGGCTCTCTCTCGCCGGCTCTCTGTGCTTCCGCATTCCTGCACGACTCTCAGCCTTCCCACTCAGCACAACACTGCCGAGCCCAGCACAATATTAAAGCCACAGCATCGACTTCCCAACCAAGTTCAAGCTCAGCCTAAGCAGCACACATCTAAATAAAATCATATCACTGCAATTGGATCCATCATGCCCTCTAGCGAGCCCTGACAAAATAAAATGCAATTAAATGTATTTTCTTTATGTAGGTTCCTAGGTGATCAACATGGCTAACATTTTACAAACCTTAATGAATTTATTAAAATTAAACTGGCAAATGGCAAAATAACTTTAATAACTAAAATGCAGTATACAGTATATACATTCATCCAGTCCTTTAGGAGGCAGTAGAGCAACTCCTTTTAAGAAGAAGAAAATAACTTTTTTTCACCAAATTTATAATTATTAACATAATTGGGTTTTGGGTATTTGGGGTCAAAATGTAAGTTTTGTAAGTGAGTCTCTGGTCAAAACCACTAAGTTTTTTTTTTTTTTAGCTTGTTACATTATTATTATTAGGTTTGTAAAAGTTAACCATCAAGTGTTTTGAAATATTAAGTTAATTTGTATTATTCCTTTTAATACCAAAGATTTTTAAAAAATTATTAATGTTTTTTTTAATTATTTTTTTTAAGAAAGCTAATGTTGCTGCATGACCAGTTGAGGAAACCTAAACCTTAAAGTTTCCCTATGGAGTTTGCAGTGTTTAACAGTAGTTGTCAGCACATGTAACTCTTGAGACATAATGTAAGTTAATTATATTATTTAAATAAGGACCAAGATGTTTGTTTGTGGAAAAGTTATCATGCCTTCTCATTTGTGTTTCATCCTTCTCATTATTTCTGGCTACTTTCTCAGTAAGGTGTTAAATACTGTATAGGTAATTTGCCTCGATTTTGAAATGCTGCTACTGTAATGTGCATTTCAGGTTTCTAAAAATGTTTCCCAAGTAAGACTCCCACTGAATCTCTGTTGCCTATCTTTGTTTCTCCTAAATCACCTTTAAAAGAAATAGAACATACAAAATGGGTGATGCATTTTCAACAGAGGACAACTTTTTCCATTGTGCTCAGGAGACACAATTAAATGTTTTGCCCCACATGCTAACATTTTTGGGTTCAAAAGTGCTCCCCTACTTTCAGGTTACTTCCTGTAACCTTTTACACATGCTAAATTCTCAAAGAAGTTACCTGTGACCCTTGATGGATTCTAGCCCTGGTTCAATTTATTACTTTACTTTTTAATGTGTCACCATTGTGACCCATGATAATGATAATACACAGTATAAATTTCCAGCAAGCAAAATGCTAATGAGGCAAATGCAATTCCTGCGCCAATCTCAAAAACCCATCCTTAATTAGACCTGTTGCACACCTCTAATCTAATTAGAATTTGATTAGTCTGTCCACACGCTGACACCCACAAAATGACATAGATTTTACTTGACCGATTACAGGGTAGTAATTGAAGTCTTTTCCTCTGCAGTGAAGTACCACTAATTGTGCACATAAAAAAAACCCTACATTTTAAAATGTAATTAAATGGCATCTATATAGAGTAATAGTTTCCTTCTGTTAAAGAAATGTAACAAAAACTATATGTAACAACTTCTTACAAATTCCATGTTCTCCTTGTTATCTTTAAACACATGCATTAGAAATGTGACAAAATAAAGTAATTAATCAGAACAATAGTACAAATACTTGCTAGATGGGATGACTGATGCTTCCAAGTTGCCTGTAGTTGACGATTGGGTGTATACAGTAAGTGTATTTGTATGTGTGTTGGTACCGAAACCAGAGTATCTTGCCTTGCGTCCTTAGTTCCCTCGGCTAGGCTCCAGGCCCCCTGTGTTGTACAAATACCTGTATATACTGTATACAGTGGTGTGAAAAACTATTTGCCCCCCTCCTGATTTCTTATTCTTTTGCATGTTTGTCACACAAAATGTTTCTGATCATCAAACACATTTAACTATTAGTCAAAGATAACACAAGTAAACACAAAATGCAGTTTTTAAATGAGGGGTTTTATTATTTAGGGAGAAAAAAAAATCCAAACCTACATGGCGCTGTGTGAAAAAGTAATTGCCCCCTGAACCTAATAACTGGTTGGGCCACCCTTAGCAGCAATAACTGCAATCAAGCGTTTGAGATAACTTGCAACGAGTCTTTTACAGTGCTCTGGAGGAATTTTGGCCCACTCATCTTTGCAGAATTGTTGTAATTCAGCTTTATTTGAGGGTTTTCTAGCATGAACCGCCTTTTTAAGGTCATGCCACAACATCTCAATAGGATTCAGGTCAGGACTTTGACTAGGCCACTCCAAAATCTTCATTTTGTTTTTCTTCAGCCATTCAGAGGTGGATTTGCTGGTGTGTTTTGGGTCATTGTCCTGCTGCAGCACCCAAGATCGCGTCAGCTTGAGTTGACGAACAGATGGCCGGACAGTTTCCTTCAGGATTTTTTGGTAGACAGTAGAATTCATGGTTCCATCTATCACAGCAAGCCTTCCAGGTCCTGAAGCAGCAAAACAACCCCAGACCATCACAATACCACCACCATATTTTACTGTTGGTATGATGTTCCTTTTCTGAAATGCTGTGTTACTTTTACGCCAGATGTAATGGGACACGCACCTTCCAAAAAGTTCAACTTTTGTCTCGTCGGTCCACAAGGTATTTTCCCAAAAGTCTTGGCAATCATTGAGATGTTTTTTAGCAAAATTGAGACGAGCCTTAATGTTCTTTTTGCTTAAAAGTGGTTTGCGCCTTGGAAATCTGCCATGCAGGCCGTTTTTGCCCAGTCTCTTTCTTATGGTGGAGTCATGAAGACTGACCTTAATTGAGGCAAGTGAGGCCTGCAGTTCTTTAGATGTTGTCTTGGGGTCTTTTGTGGCCTCTCGGATGAGTTGTCTCTGCGCTCTTGGGGTAATTTTGGTCGGCCGGCCACTCCTGGGAAGGTTCACCACTGTTCCATGTTTTTGCCATTTGTGGATAATGGCTCTCACTGTGGTTCGCTGGAGTCCCAAAGCTTTAGAAATGGCTTTATAACCTATCCCAGACTGATAGATCTCAATTACTTTTGTTCTCATTTGTTCCTGAATTTCTTTGGATCTTGGCATAATGTCTAGCTTTTGAGGTGCTTTTGGTCTACTTCTCTGTGTCAGGTAGCTCCTATTTAAGTGATTTCTTGATTGAAACAGGTGTGGCAGTAATCAGGCCTGGGGGTGTTATTTTTTAACAAGGGGGGCAATCACTTTTCCACACAGGGCCATGTAGATTTGGATTTTTTTTCTCCCTTAATAACGTAAACCTTCATTTAAAAACTGCATTTTGTGTTCAATTATGTTATCTTTGACTAATAGTTAACGGTTTTTGATGAGCAGAAACATTTAAGTGTGAAAAACATGCAAAAGAATAAGAAATCAGGAAGGGGGCAAAAAGTTTTTCACACCACTGTATACTGTACTTTGGAGTAGCAGTTTCCCAGAGCAAAAAGTCTTTGGAATAATAACTGTCCAGCAGAAGCCATTACAAGACAAGGTGCTTATAGTGTCCGTGAGATATCTGCTGAGCTCCAGATATGGACTTAATGTCTATTTAAAAGTTACTTTTTAGAAAGAGACAATGCTCCATGCTTGACTGCATGAGTGGCCTCTGTTGGTTAGCAGAGAATAAGAGTAAGGTTTCCTTGAATGTGGGCCTTGTTGCTAAATCAGATTCTCTGGGATTGTGTATGTACAGTAATAGTGTGATGTGAGGGTGTCAACTAGCTATGCACAACGCACTAGCAATGTCCAATGCTGTAATTATATGTGAGAGGGATATGTACTGGGCAGGATAGAATAGAATAGAATAGAATAGAATATGCTAACACTTTATTGTCTGATTGCTCAGAAATTGTAGTACTGTGCTACGGTTCAATACACAACACACACCATGGCATTAAAATCAACGATTAACATCATAAAAAAGGTTAAACATGAAAGTATGCACTATAGGTTGAATATGTGTGACCTAGAAAAAGAAATTCTCCTAGCTATGAACAAGAATCAAATTATAAGAAACAAAGTACTAATGCAATATGAATAAAGAAAATAAAATTTGAAGCAGATCATTTTAATTCCAAGTTAGATACAGTATTGAAACAATGAAACCAAGAGTACAAGAAATAATTCATAGTAGACATGTCTTGTGTCTATGAGTACTCAAGAGGTTCTGTTGTGAGATAGATGTGGATACATAAACACTGTGTCACTTGCCGAAGCAATGCAAGACAGGCCTGTGTTATCAAGGGATCAAGCCAGACTATGTGTCATGCAGCTCAGTGGCTGATGGATTTGATGGGCATATGAGAAACCTGTGTATTCTACTTCTCAGACTTGACAAAGTAGAGAGCGGGGCCAAGCAACAGATGGGCCATCTGCATACATGCTCAGGACAGGCATGCCTGGAGATACTGCCCCCATACACAGATGACAGACTGTGTGTTTACAAGAAGATAAAAGATAAAAAAGAAATTGACAATTGATTCTTGAATGTAAATGATACGTAGCACTGAAGGTAGAGTTGCAGAAACCTGTGGGGAAGACAAAAATAGGCTCCTTTGACTGAGTTTGTGGACGCAGTGAAGTGTAAGATGTATTTGAGCATAGTGAATGTAACTGGACAAAGCAGTCATTCATACTGTTGCTGCACTAATAGAACAATAAGCAGGGGCAAGCATTAGCCTCACCTCATATCAAAATCAATTTCTATATACAACCGAGCACTTCCTTAGGCTATCATTCTCACTTCCTCTCTCTCTGTCACTCTTTGACACACACACACACACACACACACACACCCACACACACACAAAAATCAAACTCCCTTATAGCACTATATTGTCTCATTAGAGCATCTAATGTAAAACCGCAGAGCTCAACAGCACAGGACATACATCATATAAACAAACCACCAACTTTATTTGGTACAGTTTTAATATTGGGAAGAACCGCTCTTTCAACTTTACCTTAATCATTGACGCCAAGAATTTCATAAGGTGTTTAACCCTTCAGCCACCACCGATGCCTAAAGATGTCTAGCCTGATCCTGATCTGAACACCATTAAAATCTAAAGATAGTCCATTGTTAGTCCTGTTTACAGGTCACTGATTGGCTGTAGGATGTGTGTTTACAGAAAGTGTTGTAAAAGTAAACATTTCAAGGCAGATGAAGTACAGTATTAGGTGAAATTTTGGACGATTCTGACTCAGCTTATGCTTTAGAAACTAGTTGGGAGTGATTCAGAGTCCAGGGATAGCAGCAGAGGCAGCAGTATCTAAAATCAATGTGAAAGTATGCCATCAACATCAATATGAATATAAAACCAAACTGGAGAGATTTAGTTAAAATACCCAGCACAAGGATTTTGTACTTTTAAAAACACATGGTGGTCTAAGGGTTAGAGTATTCCTTGTTGACATGATTGCATCAAATATGCACCACATATGCTGCTTAGTTTTCCAGTGCACATTCATGTTCTTGGATGACAGGCTTGAAATCCAACATGTCTCTGCTGTAAGACAATGGCCTCAAGAATTGATGTGTTCTGAGATGCTTTTCTGCTGATTACAGTCATAAAGGGTGGTTGTTTCACTTACTGTAGCCAGTCAGCTTGCATCAGTCAGGACATTCTGTTCTGTCCGCACTAATCAACAAAGCATTTCTACCTGCAAAATTGTGCACAGTCGGTGTAATCAGTTTTTTTTTTTCATTATTCTAGTGTAAGTGTAAACTCTAGATATAATTGTGCCTTTACTAATGTTTGACATGTACGTTAAGTGAAGCTCTTTACATGTATTTACATGATTAGCTAATTAGCACATGATTGGCTACTTAGCTGGTTACCTGATAATTACATGAATATGCAATATTCACATATGGTATTGCTTTTACCCCACAGTAGCATTTTTGTTTCTCACACACACTGGCTCTTTCATCCCATATATCAACTACCAAAGAGCCGGTATGTACTTCCCAAACAACACCACAGACATAACCTAGTCAGGGACCATGCTAATACCTTCCTGTGCTGAGAAACCTTTATTCCAGTCCCTGGGGTTACTATAGTTCCATTTGCTTGTGCAATTGTTTCACTCATGCAGGACTGAGTTAATAAGGCACTTATATTAGCATGCATACTATTCAGTTTCAACAGCAGATTCAAACATGACTACAATATATTTTCCCTTCTTCTCACATTTGCATCCCTGCAAAAAAAAAAAAAGAAAGAAAAGAAAAAAAAAGGTTATTAATATGCGGATAATCTGACTTGCTCAGTGTGAAATAAGCCTGGGTGAGTCGGCGTCAAGTTTACATGCCCCATTGTGCTGCCCCACGCTTATAGTGTGTCGTATTTGCATAAAATCCTATTTCCCAAATGCAGGCTTAGTGCCTCCAAATCCATTCCCTGCTGCCATCATGACATCAGAATAGGTCATGAAGATGAGAGAGAAACTGAGATGCCTGAGCATTCTCTCTCTCTGTTTCATACCTCTTCATCAGCAGCCTGACCCCTAAAGACAAACAATGATGAGAGGACAAGATATACTGCATGTCTCTTAATACAACCTTTTATAGATTGTATATGAAATAGCCAACTTGCATTCTGGAGAAAGAGATATGTGCCATGCGGCTAGACCTAGCACTTTAAGTAGTAACACATCAAGAGAGCAAATGTTGTAAGGTATCAGCGCTGCAGGGCATACTCTATTTTAGTATAAGCCCATGACTATGTGTGTGTGTGTCTCTGTGTGTCTGTGTGTCTCTGTGTGTGGGTGTGTTCTTTCAGCCTCATAAGAATTTCTGACTTTTGAAGTTTGAGATAGCAAGCCCTAATAACCAGCCCACTGTGGTCTCACTAAGTAACATCCTGAATGGAATATACAATTATATTGTTTTTTTTTTGTGTGTATCTTACTGTGCTCCCTGTCTCTTTTAAAAAAAGGTCATTTTGCTGATTTCCACCCACTTGCTAGCTCTCCCTTATCACACCACATCTACCAACCAGAAGTTAAAGAACCAAAGTTAAACACTGCTCTCTTTAAGACGTGAAGTCAAACTGCAGCTATCCAAACTGCTATTCAATCCATGTCACAGGGCAGCCAAACCCATTCTAAAAAAAGCATTAACACATGGATATGCAAAATAGTGAATAAAAGAAAGAACATTCCATATCCTAACTTATTTGCATTTTTACTTGAAAATGACATATAAATCTTTATAACACATGTACAAAAGAACAATCTCTTTGTTTATTTGCCCTAATCAATATGCAATTGAGATTCTTGCAACCTCAACATGTAAAATATAAGGCAAACTGTGAGGGTGGCCCACTAGAGGGCAATGTTTTGTGTTTGTAGTTTTTGTGGGTAGACTCAGTTTCCCAGAAGGCACCTCGGTCAGGTGCTCACCTGAACGAGGTAGCTCGTTAGTAACGTGATAAATAGCTGTTTGTTCTAACTGGGTCGAGAATTAATGTGAGTTCTGTTAAGTGGGCCTTTGTTGGCTGGTTATGTTCTGTTTTAGTTTGTTTAATTATAGTTGGCCATTTGGTTTCAGGGGGGTGTTCTTCGTACGTCGCTAACTCAGTTAGCTGGATTTGATTGTTGTGGATTTGTCCTGATCTTGGATTGTTTCGTTCTTCGATGCTCATCTCGCATTTGCTGTCATAGCAACATGTCCGTAAGCTTGAACCTGCTCGGTAGCAGGTTTATTTCATGTAAACAGGATTAAGGCTGCGCTCCTGCCGGGTTATGATTGGTTGAAATGGTGAGGTCACATCTGATTGGTTAAAGAGCGCTGACGTGGACTGACTCACGTGGGGAAAGAAAAGTATCTTGCATACTGTGTGTATATATATATATATATATATATATATATATATATATATATATATATATATATATATAGAGAGAGAGAGAGAGAGAGAGAGAGAGATATCAAATATTATATTAGAACATAAATTCATAGGTTTTTTATTATTATAATAAACTCTAGGCACGAGACAGCCCTCAAGACCATTAATTAAAATTCTTGTATAATGTTTATTTTGTAACACATATATATGCATATTCATAACGAACCCCTGAAAAATAAATTTAAATAAATTTATTCAAATAAATTTATTTGTATTTTATATAATACAAATATTTTTTATAATGAAAAATTGGACAAAATTAATTTTATTATAAAGTAAACAATATAAAAGTATACATGTTTTCATATTTCTATTATTCCATATACAACATATTTATTTTCATATTTCTTATTTAATTTTATTGTCTCAGGGGGGGATCCATGGCAGGGAAGCATTTCAGCGCATAACAGGTGTTACAAAAAAATTGAGCTTGTTCTTTTGTCATTTCATCAACCAATCAAAGGGCTTGTGATCAGTGTTTCTACTGTCGATGCATATCGCCTTTTAAACCAACGCACGAGCGCGCAATAATCCTAGACAACTCAATCCGGCCATACTAATCATCAACAACAGGTGTGCTGGAAGAACCAACTTAGCCAGAGCGTAATTAGCACGATGATCTCATCTTAGATGTGTCAATTCATCCCGGATGTTTCAAGCAACGTACGAAGAACACCCCCCTGGAGCTGAAAGTTAAGTTTATATTTGTTTTAATTTAGTATGTCTCTTTGTCTGTGTCTCCTAGCAGGATTAGCCTCTAGGAGGATTAGCCTTTTGTTTACCCTAATGTGTGAGTAACATGTGTAGTTCTTAGTCTGTATAAATACTAATCAGTGCACTACTAACCTGCTTAGATCTTAGTCTGTCTAGTCTCCTCGTCTGTTTAGATCTTAGTCTGTTTAGCTACTAATCTGTTTAGCCACTAACCTTTAGAGTTCTTAGTCTGTTTCATACTTAGTCTGCTGTGTACCTAGTCTGATCGCCCCTTGGGTCTCTGGCTACTAGCGTGTTTAGCAATTAGTCTGTTTAGCTACTAGCTATCTTAGCAGCTAATGTGCATAACAGCTAGTAGGCCTAGCCAAGGTGTGTGTGTGGCCCCTTGCATGTATAGTCCCTTGTGTTTAGTGTGCCTTGTCTCGTCCGGTTTGTATCCCATGTCTGTACTGTATATTAGGTTGTGTAACCCCTTGTCTGTGTATTGGTGGATTATTGGTTTTGTTTATAGTATGCTCCCAAGTAATGCCAACTTCCTTTGTTCATGTTTTGTTTATTATTAAAATTCTGTTTATACACCCCCCCCCCCCCTCTGCGTCACACCATGCCCACAGTCCAACACCTAACAGTTTGACACAAACAATTGAAATTCATCAGCTGTAGTGAGAATTAATAAACCTAATGGTTATGTCAGAGAAAAGAGATTACATCTGCAAATGTATACAAATTAAAGCACAGGTATGAAATTTACAAAAGCTAATTTCCACCATATTAAGACAAAATTGAACAATTATTTAATTTCACTCTTATAATCTTGCAACAATGACTTAAAGGCAAAGAATTAGGTGCCTATTGCTTAGATTGTACTCATGTTCTGGGTTCATGGCCATTGTGCAAACCTGGAAAACTTAGATCAACCAAGAGCTATTATAACACACACACACATATATATATATATATATATATATATATATATATATATACACACACACACACATTTTTCTTTAAGACAAAAAAAAAATTCATTAGATATCTATTAGGTAGATATTCATTACAAGTTTACACGTCCAATTTTTGCAGCATATAAGATGGTGAAATTATGTAAAGTCTACACACTTTCCAACTGTTTAACAGTTTATCAAATTTAACACATTACTAATGTGTTACAGATTTCAATTTTACTCTTTTCTTTAAGAGATTCAGTTACACGCACAATGAGCACAGTTAAAAACCTTGCCTGAATGTTCCTCCTTCCATTAATTCACACATGGTGTCATTTAAGCAATTATTCCTTGCAAATCACTCATAAGACACTGACTGATTGCACAATTCATGTTCACATACAAATTAGCCCTCTTTCTTAGTAAATCTTAGTAAATCAGGTCATCTGTGTTTTATAAGGTAATTTTGTAAAAATATTACCATATTTTTTTTAAGGTTTTAAGAATCATTCTGCTTCATCACAAACACAAAAAATAGCTATTAATAAAACATATGAGATGTGTTCAGTGGAGTATGTATTGTTCTTTACACCTGGTCATTTTCACATTTGATAGCAATAGACAAGCATGTATAAAGATTAATCAATACCCAGGAAGTCTCTCATTTGTCCTGCTGACAGTAGCCTCATTGCTTTCTGTCTCGCTGTAACACTTCCTTTGAGCAGCAACCCTATTCACTTGAAAAATCACAGCGAATGCACAGCGACTCGCAATTTACAGCTTTTCTGTTACCTTACTAAACAATTTCTGTCTGAATCAACTCCAGAGATTGCCTGTTCACAAAGTGCAGCATAAAAAGAGGTGATCCTGTTTTTGTACACCAATAAGGGGTTGTTTCTTGGGGGAAAAAATACTTTAGGTATTTTAGGGTTGTATATCAGAAAGAAATGAGTATGCTTGTCAGCATTGTCCAGTATTGGGCTCCCTAATGGAACCATTGTGCTGCTGGCTGTAAGTGGCGCCCAAAGGGGAAATTTTATTTTTAAACCGAGTGTTTGAAACCAGGATAGCCTACTTGATCTGCCTTTATTGTGCTATCAGCCTCAACTACAACTACAGAGACAGACACAGAAGGACAAGCAGCCATAACAGAGAAATGACCACAGAAGAAGTGAGGGATATCGAGGTGTAGATTGCATAGGTGTTAAACTAAATAGACGCCTCCCTGCTAATATCCGCAGTCTGCTCCACTCTGCAGCTAATGGGCTCTCAAGTGTAAAGCCACAACACTCTTCCCAGCATGTAACTTTAATGAGAGGACAAACCTGTGCGGTTTTTACTCACACTGTTAAACTCCATATCAGCAGCAGAGCATCTATAAGAGCCAGGATCAACATTAGTGCTCCTCTTAACTCCACCTATTCTCCACAATGCTACTGCATATCAAGAGACCTTGACCGGTACTGTAGACAAGCTTCACACTTTTTCTGCTACACAACTGGATGGTTGATGTTCTGGGCTCTTTTTAAAAATGCATATATTTCTGCTTGTTGTTCACAGGCAATTGTTTCTGCACAAGGAAACCCAATATGTGGTGTCTCTTGCAGACTCGTGTGGCACCATACAGACTGTTAACTACACCTAAAAATAAGGTATTTTCATCTTTTTTTATTCAAGGATAAAATTCTACAGAGTCCCTCAGTACTAATTTGTCTCATGAACAAAATCTTTTCAAATATTTGGCTTTTTATTCAGCAAAGATTTTCATTTTAATTTTTTTATGGGTAAAGGATAATTTGTATACTCTTTTAGCAACATGTTTTGAGATAATCAGTCTTGGAATATGAATGATGTTGCATTGCCATGTGGCGGATTGCAGTGGGAGAAAGCAATAAACTTGGAAAAAGATATGGCAAGACAAAGCTAATTAAAACAATTTATTACATTTAGTTTCAGATTTGAACCCATTACCAGTGGATGAAAAAAAAAAGATATGCTTATGTGTTTCTAGACAGGTTACAGGAAACATCTGTGAATTAACACTTGCAATGTCAGCCAAATTACCTTTCTCTCTAAAAGTAGGCCTTTCTTTTAAGAATTTCAAATTGTTTAAAATTTGGCGAAACACTCTTGATTGCACAACCTACTGTAAAACATTCTCTGATTAGACTCAACTGCTGCCTCTCAACCCTGTTCTCATTAACAAAAAAGATATCTACTTAATAACCTCTCTGTGAGCCCTTTAGTTCTAAGGAGCATATCTCTACCAGGCCGGGGCAATGCGCTGATGAGAAACATGACCTTTGTGGTGTGGCAGACCCATGTAGAGTTAGCAAGGCACGCATGTGTCAAGGATGACAGCATGCTGTAACTCAGCCAACTCCCTCCAGAGCTTAGGTCACACAGTACTGCCCTCTGAATGAAATTGCTAAAAGTGTAAGTGGGGCAGCCAACAAAGCCTGTTGAAGAATAAGCAGCCAACAAATATCATTTTCACACACTGCTTCTAAAAAAACTGCTCAACTCCATGTGCAGAGGCATCCAGATGAAGCTCTTGCAAATATGAGTGAAATAAACTGATCAAGGTGTAGCCTAAAGCTCTACTGTGTGGAATTAGATATTTAAAGTAAGACTTTGTACTCGGTTTGGAAAATTCTTTAAAGAAAAAAATTTAAAGGAGCGAGTCATATTCTTTATCTCAGCTACAGCTGAAGACAGAAGTTCATATACACCTTAACCAAATACATTTAAACTCAGTTTTGTTTTTTTTAATTCTCAAATTTAATCCTAGTAAACATTCACTGTCTTAGGTCAGCTAGGATCACTACTTTATTTTAAGAATGTGAAATGTCAGAATAATAGTGGAGAGAGAGATTTATTTTAGCTTGCATCACATTCCCAGTGGGTCAGATGTTTAAATACATTTATTGGTAGCATTGCCTTTAAATTGTTTAACTTGGGTCAAACATTTAGGGTTGCCTTCCAAAAGCTTCTCGCGATAAGTTGCTGAAATTTTTGTCCACTCGTCCTGACAGAATTGCTGTAACTGAGTTAGGTTTATAGGCCTCTTTTCTTGCATACACTTTTTTGCCAAAAATTTGGAAGTATAGTCTTTGCCCATTTGGAAGCCCCAAATCAATTCCATCTGTTTTGTGACGTGAACTAGTCCTATAGCAAAGCACTCCCAAAATATGATGCTGCCACCCCATGTTATACGGATGGTGTTCTTCAGCTTGCAAGCCTCCTCCTTTTTCCTCTATACATAACATGGGCTATTAGGGCCAACCACTAAAAATGTTGGGTCATCAGACTAGAGGACATTTCTCTAAAAAATAATATCTTTGGCTCCATGTGCAGCAGCAAAACATAATATTGCTTTCTTATGGTGGTTTTGGAGCAGTAGCTTCTTCCGAGTTGAGCTGCCTTTCAGGTTATGTCGATATTGGTCTCATTTTACTGTGGCTATACAGTACATACAGTACACTACCGTTCAAAAGTTTGGGGTCACTTGCAAATTTCTTTATTTTTGTTTAGTGATTTATTTTCTACATTCTACAACAATACTGGGGATTTCAAAACTATAAAATAACACATATGGGATTAGGTAATTACGTAACAACAACAAAAACAGCAGCACAGAGGTCAGCCTTTCTGTAATAGTTTTGGCAAAAACAGTATTGTCAAGTGCATTTGCAAAATCCGTCAAGCACCATAATGAAACCGCAGACGAGAAGTTCATTTAGAGTTATCAGCCTGAAAAATGACCAATTAACAGCACCTCAGATTAGAGGCGTCATGAAGTCTTTACACAGCATAAATAGCAGACACATCTCAATATCAACTGTTCAAAGGAGATTAATGCATTTTTGGACGCTTTCAGCATTCCTTTACAATGTAGAAAGAAATAAAAATCAGGAACCATCATGGAGTTAGAAAGTGACCCCAAACTTTTGAACGGTAGTGTATATTGTAGCGTTTTTCGACGCTAGCAGGGATCTTGGAGGACGAGTGAGCTTACTTGCTCCCCAATGCAAATGGCTGGGGAGTAGTTTATTACTCTCAGCACAAGCACACATACACAGGTCAAGCACACACACATACACACCCCCAACTTGGCCGAAGCCACTAACCTAAACACCCTTCTCTTTCATGGTAGACAAAGAAAACCCCCGCAAAGCATGACGGTCGTCAGCCGCCGGCCTGCCCACGCCACACTGCCCCCACCCGAGCTGTGATCGTCCCCGGTCACCATGACTTTCAGTCTTGGAGGCGTGAAGGCGGTCGGCGTTCACGGGGTCCTGTTGTAGTGCACATTGTCCCGGAGGCGGTCCGGCCTCCGCAGAGTTCGATGTCTCGCCGGCGTGTGGCTGGTAAGGCGCAAGACGGTCTCGGTGGAGCAACACTCGTGCCCGCCCCGCCAACCGCACCCGGTAGATGAACTCGGCGAGCTGAGCGATTACCGTACAGGGGCCCACCCAGTGCGACATGAGCTTGGGTGAACGCCCTCTCTTCCTTCCGGAACACACCCACACCTGCTCACCAGCAGCAAAGCCTCGCCCCTGGCTGTGAGTGTCCACGCTCACACGCTCCACAGGTGCCCCCACCCGAAAGTCCTGCAGCGGTGCCCGCAAGCGCTGGGTGGGGCCCTTCTTTGCTGTGTAGTGCCGTTCACTGTCCCGCTGCGGCGCAGGCGAAATGACTGCGGGCGATGCCCTCGGCGAGGGAGTAACTCTGCACACGCGCTCTTCACCTCGCTCGCAGTACCGACGACGCGCTTTGCTGCCCGGATGTTCACCTGGCACGACCACTGGCGCTCGTCCGACGGCTGCTGGGGTACGCTGTCCCTCAGACCTAGGAACGCATCGCCGCGAAACCCCAGAGACTATTCCGTTGTCTAGCCGTGACGGGTAGCCCTGTCCCCGGCTAGATTCACCTACCGAGTGCCCCCGAGCTGCGTGCGGTCGCTCGGCTCTTTCGCCGTGATGCACCGCAATTATGGGTTCAGCGCGCTGTGCTGCGCGTAGCGCCTCGGTAAGGGAAGCTGGTGCTGCTAACCTGATGTGCTCACGGAGCCGCGGCGGTCGGAGCCCTCGAAGAAAAGCGCGATACGCTAGCTCTTCCTGTTTATTGGGCTCACACTCTGGATAGCCCCGGCGCGCCAGGCCTCTTAAGTCCATGGCGAACGCGCCCAGTGGCTCAGACGCACGCCGCTCGCGGACCGCCAGCTCCTCGCACGCTGCTTCTTGATGGTCACCGGCGCCGAACCGGAGGTGAAGCGACTCGCGGAGCTTTGCCCAGTCCTTCCGCTCATCGGCCCGGAGGTCTTCCAGTGCCCGGAGCGCGTCGCCCTTCAGCGAGAGTGCAACCCTTACGGCCATTTCCACCGAAGACCAGCCTGCGAAGTCGGCGGCTAGCTCCACTTGGGCGAAGAACGCGTAGGGCTCGACGGCGCCGTTGTAAGACGGAAGGCGCAGCTGCGGCGCCCATCGCCGGCACGGAGCTATAGCTTGCGCAGCGTCAACGTTGGGCTCCATTCCGAGATCCAGTGCCGGGATCCTCATCTCGCCGCTTAGCGTTCGTCGTGCCGCTTTGCTGGCACTCGTTCCGTCCGGGAGATGCTTCTTCTTCCGGAGTTGTGCTGCAACTCGGCGGCCTTCCTGAATCTTTCGCAGGTCCTCCGCGGTTCGCTCTAACTCAAAACTTTCCATCCCACTTCTGACACCAATGTAGCGTTTTTTGACGCTAGCAGGGATCTTGGAGGACGAGTGAGCTTACTTGCTCCCCAATGCAAATGGCTGGGGAGTAGTTTATTACTCTCAGCACAAGCACACATACACAGGTCAAGCACACACACATACACACCCCCAACTTGGCCGAAGCCACTAACCTAAACACCCTTCTCTTTCATGGTAGACAAAGAAAACCCCCGCAAAGCATGACGGTCGTCAGCCGCCGGCCCGCCCACGCCACAATAGATATGTTTCTTCCAGTGTCTTTTCGTGGTTCTTTGCTGTTTTTTGGGGGGATTTATTTGTACTGTAATTTGACAAGTATGATGACTTGGTGGTCCCTTTCGGCACTTGGAAATTGTTCAGAAGGATGAATCACTTGTAGATGTTCATGTAGATGTTGATTTTCCCATAATGTCAAGCAAGAAGCCTCTGAGTTTGAAGGTCGACTCTAAAATACATCCACAGGTATACCTTCAATTGACTTAAATGATGCTTCTAAGTTCATGATATAATTTTCTGGAATTTTCCAAACTGTTTAAAGGCAGAATAAACTGAGTTCTGCACGCGAACTGTTTTAAACTACTGGAATTGTTATATAGTGAATTACAAGTAAAATAATCTAGCCCTAAACAATTGCTGGAAACATTACTTGCCAAAACTATAGTTTGTTAACATAAAATGAAATGGAGGGGTTAAAGTATGCTCTTTTCATGACTTACGACAAAATATGTGCACCTAGAACAAAGCTCTCACCTGTTTTTTAAACAACTTTTAAACAAATATCCACTCATACCACCGAGCCTACTTAATAGTACAAATGTCACTGAACAAGAGAGAAAATGATTTCACAACAGACATACTGTACATTTGCTTTCACACACACAGAAAATAAATCAGTGGTACTGTATTAAATGATGCCTATACTTATACCTAAAGTGCATGAAATACCTAAAGTGCATGACATATTTCCTAGAAACATAAGATATCAAGGACAAAATCTTTCCAGGTAATTCTTTCTAATTTTTATTATTACTTAATCTAAATAAACGACTGAGCTTTTGATTTTAATGATCTCCCAGTGCCATTTTCCACTACACTTTTTATACTTATTTTTAAACAGAACTTGTATCATAGACCTCTGCTACTCATCCTCTACGGCAATTGGAAAGAAGCCAGCTGGCAGCAAAATAAATGTTAAACGTGTCTTACCAAGCAGTATGGAGCATTTGGCTCAAACTGCAATGGGTCATTAAACAAGTGATTGGTTATGGCTCAAACTAATTCAGTTAGCCTGCAATTGTGGTGTTCATTTAAATATGAATAGACTCAACAAATCCAAAGAAACTATAAATACCTACCTCACTGCATTAAAATAAAAGAAACAAAAAAAAAGCAATACAGAAATACTGGAATCAATAGCACAATGTTTTATCCTAATTTTGTGATTTAGATGAATGCTTAAAATCTCCGATTAAGAAAAATCTCTCCAAATGGCAGCCCATACATACTGTACTAGCTACAGTACATTTTAACAGTGGGGTTGCCATTCCTGTGCTGTAGAACAGGGTTTATTCACAACTCATGGTAAAGGCAAATGTCGACCCACACTCAGGCATGGTTAAATATGATGAGAAGGAAATTTTCTAGGTTTTTTCTTTGTTAAACTTCAAAGCAGTTATTTAACCCAGTGAGCTGCAGAAACTTCACAGTGTGATTGGGTTTCATTATTGTGTGACAAATTAAACATTTCTCGAAATATCAGAGCTTTTCTAGGCTCAAGAAGCAAGAAAGAGAAAATAAACTCTCAAATGTTCCAAAATACATTAAATTATTACGTAAAAATGTGATATGAGCACATGGAATGTGATTCATTGTTGATGTAAATGTGTAATTAATAAAAATGACATATACTGTAAATACTCTGCTTTAGACAAGTTGTTGGAATGGGAAAATTTGCCTATTCAATCATTTTTGGTAAACATTTTATGCTGCACAAGTTTGTGCTGGATCAGGAGCTTATCATAAAAACACTGGGTATTATCTGAGAATACACCCTGGATTGGATACAAGGAACTGTTTACTCCTGAAGCAATCAGATGAGCTAATCCACCTGTTGTTATGCTTTGTGAGATTGGAGGAATCTATATAACAAAAAGGAAACAAGTAGATTAATAAAGAAACAAGTAGAATAATTAAACTGAATATACTGTAGTACCAATCAAAAGATTGGACACAAGTTTGGATTTATTTTCTATATTCTAGAACAATACTGGATTTTTTAAAAAACTAGAAATGACTGAAAACCAACAACAGTCAGCAACCCCCATCAAGCGCATGATGATACTCGTTCTCATGAACACCATCTCAGGAAAGCAAGACCAGAAGAGATGCAAGATTCTGCAGAAGAGACGTTCATTTAGAGTTAGCAGCCTAAAAAAAAATCACTAATTAATATGACCTTAGACTAGAATGGTGATGAAGGCTTTACAGAGCATAAGTAGCAGACACAGCTCAATATCTAATGTTCAAATAAGATTATTGCATACTGTTGGTGCCTTCGGCATTGTTTTACAATGTAGAAAGAAAGAAAGATCAGGAAATACCATTGAATTAGAAACTTTTGACTGGTATTATACATTACTCTACAATATATCAAGATTTGCTTAAGGTACATGTCGACGAGAACAAATCAGATTTGGAAATCTATTAAACTATCAGATAATCAGTATAAATTAATAAAAATCTATAAATTACTTTTCAAACACTTTATGTTTGTTCTTTTTTGTTGATAATTAACATACAATATGTTTTAGATGACTTCATTTAAGTTGTTGCCTTTTAATCTGATGCATCAGTCCAAATTATTGAAACTTTTCACCCTTCAAACTGTGCTACAACTGTGGACATTGAGGCTGCGAGTGATCAACACTTCCCTTTGTGCTCCTGCGCCTCCAACAACTAAAGTAAAAGATTTTACTGAAAAAAAAAGAATTATTGTGATGTAACTGTCTTTATATGTAGTAATATATGAATATAGATGGTCAGAGTCTATTCTTTTTAAGGCATCACTATTCATCAACCTATCAAAATTTATTAATGTATATTCTGTAGGACTTTGTATATTCTGAAAGTTGACCAACCTGATTTATGCACTGCGAATCAATATGTAATTTCATTGAAGTTCAGGGGCAGGTAGAACACTTTATCTTGTGTATTTTGGAGTGCAGATTCGTGCAAACAAAACTTTAATACGCAGCGTGTGCACTAGGGAAAGGAACTGAGAGTAAGAGGATACTCAAATACTCAGTTCTTAATTCTAAAGTAAATTACCTCAAGTTAAAATATTTAAAGGAAAATTAGATACAGTATTTTAGTTTTCAGATTTGCATTAACGGAGATCACCGTTTCTGTCAAGGATGCAAAACCACATCAATCTTATCAATCTTATGTCTGGACTGGATGGACAAAAGAATGCGTAAAAAAAATATTTAAAATATAGTTTAAATAATTGCTACTGCATTTTCTATATTAAGTACAAGGTATTTATTAATGCCCTAGAAAATCAAACCTTTTTTGAATATTTAATCAGTACTACAACAAATGAGGTTAGTCTTTTTTTTTTTAAAGATACAGTAAAGATACTGATTAAATATATTTAATTAAAAATGTGTGAATCAGTTCCATATGACTAAAATGATTTACATTAATACAATTTGTTTTTGTGTGTCCAATATAATTTGAGCATTTAATTTTAAAGTCGTAAAAAATAGAAGCCTGTACACAAGCCTGCAGGTTGCTGCCGCTGTGAGACATCAACATTTCCATCTGTGCCATTATACACACATCCTTTAATAAGGGTAATTTTAATTTGCCAGTGTCAACACCCTTAAGAGATTTCATAAATATAACTGGCTGACATTAATACCATGCGAACATATCACGCCCCCTCTACATAACTGAAACAAATCATTAGAAATATGATTAAATTGAATGCAATTTTAGAAATTTATTACATTTTGAAAAGAAACATGATATAATGTAAATGATATTATACATTGTTAAATTTGACCAACCTCATACATTTTGTTTGGAAAATCACTTCTATTATTTATTTATGTTTAAATAAAAAAATAGAGCTGTTTTTTTTTGGTTTTCATCCCAAGCTAAATGTATTTTATACATAAAGAAAAGCTTTTTGTTGCACTTTTTTTTTTTTAACAATTGGATGACAGATCACTGTATTCAAGGTGGTCAAGGTCCAAGCTGCCACTTCTATCCCCTTGAGAACTGCTACAGGAATGTATCATTGGGTGATTTCTAACCCCAAGATCCTGGGATGAGAAATTTAACTCTACTACTGTATAATGTAAATATAAAGGTTTTACTCTTTAGAACTTAAAAAGGAAAGTTATTGTGAAAAAGATGGGGGAAGAGAGAGAGAGAGAGAGAGAGAGAGAGCTGTAAAAACAGAAAGGCAGCTGACGGAGATTAGAAACTGTCTGTCAGCACTGTGTCACACACACTTCACTGCTTCCTGACAGCTACATAGTTGCTTTTTTATTCACTCTGATAATGAAACACTGTAATGTCCAACTGGACTCTAATTTCCTCCAGGCAATTAACCACTGATGGCTTCGGACTTCCCTGGCAACTTGATTGCATTGTGTCTTTTTTCCATGTTCAGGTATCTGGCCTTTCATTCTCAAAGACAGAAATCCTCCATTAGCCACTTACATGCAGAAGAGGTTATATTTTTCTGTGGGTAAGCATAATAATTTGCTATAATAATCTACAATGCTGTATTAACTTTATTTATACCGCTTTATTTATATCACAGTGCACATTTTTTTAATCTGTGTAGATTTTAAAAGATTTTTGTGTGTATATATGTTTATATATCTCACTTACTCTACTTAATCTTCTATAACACTTTATACTGTATTCAGGGTCGTGGGGACCTGGAGCCTATCCAAGAAGGCTTATACGCACGAGGCAGGATACCCTGGACAGGGGGCTATATCCAGTATATGCAATATATATATATATATATATATATATATATATATATAGAGAGAGAGAGAGACTATTTATACAATTTTAAAATCCATGACATTTAACAATGAAAAAAAGATACACCGTGCACTGGTGAGAATTTCAGAAAGGAGCCGTTTAAATTTATGAAAGAAGCCTTCACTCAGTGTCAGCACTTTAACATAAAGCTGTTCAGTTAAGATTACTGCCGCAGGGAACGTCTTCAAGACAGATGAATTTGCACTTTGCAGTTTCTATGTTATGGGACAAGCATTATTTTTTTGTTAGTCATATTAGCCTAGACAAAAAAAGAGAGACTGGTGGAGAAACAGTAGCAGTCATACCAAAAGCGATAATATGAATTAACTTGTCTTGACATTGCAAAACACTGAACATACATATCTAACAAGAAAAGTATGATATGTATATGAGTATGATATTTTATGGGCAAATCACTGTGGTGCAAGAGGTATAAAATGTTTAAATATCATACTATTATAGGAAAATAATAAAAATTTGGGATAATAAACCTTTAGCAGCAACCAGGCAAGAATCCACTGAGTGTACTGTATCTGGTGACGCAAGCCATACGCATGATGGATGAATGACAAATGTCAAGATCATGTTCATGCTGTGTTATATATCACATACAGCATGGTAGTGAGAAATGTGAATGTGTTTTCGAACTGGGTGAAGAATATGTGGATGCAAGTATGGTGGCGCTGTGGTATTGATTTTACAGTCTTGATATACAGTGCTTATCACATTATATAGTATCAGAGCACCGCTCTTGTCTCAGGTCCTATGCAGGAGTGCCTGCAGGATGGTAAAGAGTTATAGCCGAACAGTTGCACACAACATATGTTCTCTCCTGTGCTTACCTATTCCTACAGTACAAACTGTTCTGTCCCATTGTATCAATGCCTCCTGTTAGAGGTCCGACTTCAGGTGAACATGATACCTAAACAACATTAACAGATGAGTTTCTTTAAAAAGTGTTCTTTTAGAATTAAATCCTTGTGCACAAGACCCTTGCAAATAAATCTTTTCAGCTGAAATATATAAAGGTTAACTCGTTTATTTAAACATAGACTTACAATTTATTGTATCTTTATATGCTTGTGAGATGGCATCGTATATGTTCTTTAAGACAGCTTAAATCTAAAGCACTAAAGAATGAAATGTCACTTGAAAGAGTAACTCAGGAGAGGACATTAACATAACCTTACGTACCTAGTGAAGTAATTATTCTCCATATGAACTCATTATTTTAATGGAGTGATTATTATACACTAGAAATGACAACAATGAAAACAATCCAAATTAAACTCCCATATTAAAATCAGTTTGACCAATTAAAAATATTTTATCCTTTAAAAAAATATTTTAACTTTTTCCTGTATTCAGGGTCGCGGGATCCTGAAGCCTATCCCAGGAGACTTAGGGCATGAGGTGGAATACACCCTGGAAAGGGTGCCGACCAATCGCAGTGCACACACATATATACAGTACATTCACAAACTCAATCACACGGGCAATTTGGGAATGCCATTTAGCCTAACCTGCTGGACTGGACTGTGGGAGGAAGCCGGAGTACTCGGAGGAAACCTATTAACACAAGAAGCGCCGAGCACCAGTCATTTTGACCTCAATGGGTGAAAAAAAATAATACTTCACACTTGATCAAATTCCAGGACCCTCCTTTCATGACTTTTCCTAGATCTGTGAGCTTAATCACCCTGCATGCTTACATTTTCAAAATCGCACCAGTAAAAGCCAGTATAAAGCTATTTTGCTCTTATTTACATAAAATTCCTAACAGCTGCGCGGCGGCATGACGTTTCCTGCCTTTTCCAACCTGCAATTCTCATTTCTCTCAGCAGATGGTGCAAGGGATTGCGCATACTATCGATGCGTCATTCAGTGCGTATATGTAACTTTCTTTTATGAAGGTAAAACAGTAGCAAAACCCGAGAGCTTGCAAATTTGAATGTGAGAACTTTATAAAATTAATAGTTGTATTTGTAAGTTGAAATTTATACTCTGAGCTCTGATATGTACACCTGTGTTTTGAATTCGAAGTTGCAGATTAATAGTGACAATTAATAGTGACATTTTATAGGTCGATGCCTCACCAATAAACTATACTACCGAAACGGCGCGAGCTGCTCTGCGTAGTCTGTGACGTCATCGCTCACAAAACGTCCCACATGGAGCAGGAGCAGCGATTTAGCTCTGAACTCGCTTCCGTGAAATTATCGCTAAAACAATATTGAATTTGAATAAATAAGATCTACCACAGCAGATAATAAACTATGCTATGTCATAACCGAAGCAAACGCCACGATTATGCCTCGTTTCGTTCAGTGTTGCTAGGCAAGGGACCACGCGCCTAATCGGCAGGAAATAGGTTCACTTGGCTGCGGTGTATTATAAACCTGCGGAATGTTTCACTGTTTATGCTCACATCATGTAATAAAAGCGAGGGAACTGTGGAAGTGATGTGTGGCCACTCGATTTCGGTAACTACACTGAGTGTAACATCTGCATAGTGACACTAAACAGCTGAACAACTTCACTTTTCCGTTTACCTCTCAGAAAAAAAAGCTGGGAGAACATGCAAACTCCATGCACACGCCTCATCCACACATGCTTGAGCTGAAGATGCATTTAGAATATATATAAAGGTTTAAAAATTCTGTACCTGTCTGAAATGCGTAATATAGAACATCTTTTAAAAGAAAATGAACATGCTTAATTTTCTAATGAAACCGTATGCATGCAGTTCGCTAGCTATGCTAAAGCACCACTGATGCAGTTGACTGTCAGTATAATTGGGCAAAGCAGTAATCCCATATTACTTGAGTAAACATAAATGATTCCCATTCGGTATGTTACTGTAATCCCATTGTCTTTGAGTCACACTAGATGAATAGGATTAATTTAGCTGGTGTGATGCATGTGAGACGTATTGCACTTGGGTAAAGGGCACAGCCAACTCTGTAATTGCATCCTTGTGAGAGCAGGAAATGAGGGTGATTATGAACCTCACCTTATATGACTCAGTCACCTTTTTGGGGATGTGTGTGTGTGTGTGTGTGTGTGTGTGTGCGCGTGCGTGCGTGCGTGTAACTGTCTCCCTGTCCAGGTGGCAGTGCAATCATTTAGTACTGAATAACACACGGGGGAAATTCAACATCAAACATTTGTAACTGGTAAGGTCAAAAAGTGGCAAACCTTGGAATTCTAATCTGCTAAAAAGCATCTTGTGTGTGTGTGTGTGCACGCACGCACACACACACAAGTTTCATACATTATTTACACTCTACCCTTCAGGATCTGAGAAGAGTGGGATCTTGAAAGGTAACTAATAAGGTTTAATCAAAAGAGCTTGTTTGTCACTTAAGTGGAGCTCAAGCAGCACACTGTGTTTAGCATTCATTTGCACTGGACACGGCTTTTAATCTGCATCACTAAGGCTTATTTTGTTAAACACAAAACATGACTTGCTCCCCTGCACAGTAACTACACAGTAACATCCCAATAACTTGGAGCATGCAGAGAAACTACAGAGAGACATCAGAGTGACCATGCCTCCCTCATTTAACATTCTCTCCATCATATGATAGTAGGCTGACTGTGTTATTAACTTGCTCCTTTCAGGAGCAGAAAAGCATGGTGGGTAAGGGCTTCAGATTATGAACCAGTGGCTTGCTGGTTTTAATCCATGGGCAAACACAATGTGCTTTTGATTTGAAACTACAAGGCTGCATCATGTAACATCTTCACTCTCTTGTTCCCTGCTGGTGCCCTTGAGCAAGAAACATAACCCCAAGTTGCTGAATTGGTGCAGCAACATGATGGTTGTGCCCGTATTTTTATGTCTTTCCGCTACTCAATGCAGACTGCAGTGACTTCTCATGCCTACTTTTACTCCCACTAAAAGACATGCACACTATGATGAAAAAAAAAAGGTACAGCAAAATCTTTCTTCTGGTGGTTTTCCTATACAGTACACACCCTATTTTCTCTATTTGTCACAGTATTGCTCTGTTCACCCACGCGCAACTGCTAACGGAGTACAACTCCAATGCTCAATCTCATTCTCCATTTACAACAACGCACATCCTGCTGTGCCAACATGACTTCCACATTAAAACAATGTTCCAGGAGCATGAGAGCAGGACTAGCATGAAGAGAGGTCTTTCTGAAATGCTGGTAATTTTATATCCATCATGCTGTTCAGAGGCTATTCAAAAAAAAGATTTTATCCATTTTATATGTTTGTAGAATGCATTAGAGAATGGGAATCAATACTGGAATGTAGTGCAAGCATATCCAGTGAAATGAAATGGCACTAAACACATACACATGTGCGCCAGACTGCACCAGCTGAAACAGCCCAGTGGCACAGCTATAGGCTATTTAACACAGATAATTGCAGGTTATTTTTATTTTTTGTTACGTGTCTTAGTAAGTTCCTGTTCACCTGGTAAACAGTCTATTTCTAATTTCTTATCATGAGTCTACAAAATTGACTTAAGTCACTGAGAAAAATCAATGTTGTCAGAGGTCTCTTGCTCTCTCACACACATACTCTTCATCTCCTTTCCAAATCTACAAACTGTATACACATAATTTTGCCCCTATAAACTACCACAGTCGATTCGAAATAGAGATCTTATTGAAGTGCAGATTTTCAGCTTAAATATGATTTGCATTAACCATTTTTTTTATTACAGACATTTGAAAATAAAAATTATATATATATATATATATATATATATATATATATATATATATATATATAAAGCCATTCATTGCCACATGCTCAAAAGCTCAAAATTAACTATACAACTGACTATTAGGTGATTTCAATTTCTGTGCCATGTTTCCTTAGTACTTCATGACAGATTAAGGATATACTGTACAAAATCTGAAGTGATGTTGATTCCAAAGTGTTGAATTTGCATTTTGGTTTGGTGTATAGGTTGGTGGACAATAAAGGGCAACCAAAGAGCGGATGAGAAGGGAATTCTTTTCTTTTAAAGTAAATCTTGATTCAAGTCAAGAGCACTTTTTAAGGATATACTGTAGGCATAACATTGTCACAGTCTGTAAGTCTATACGAAATCTTCATTAATGTTAATACAGAGGGTTCATCCAACGTAAAGGCTAGATTAGTTTCTGATAGAAAAAAAATCACTTCAAGTTCTTCAAGATTCTTTGGAGACAGATTAACTTGTATTGTAATGATGGGAAGAGAATGTTCATGATCCAGAGCATACCTGATGCTTATTGATAATGTAATTACTGACACAAATTATAAGGATACATTCTAAAGTGTAGCTATAACATTTTTAAAATGCTGCAAAATGGACAGTGCATCATGGTACAGATTGGTAATGACCCACAACGTACTATGAAAGCAACCTAAGTGATTTTTAGAGCAAACAATTTAAATGCCCTTAACTCAATTTAACATGCTTTTCACTTACTGAAGTTTTGTTTTCACACCAAAGACTGATTGTGTGTAAAAATCACAGGAGATTAATTGTGTCTGTAAAACCCAAACCAGCCACTATTGTAAGAACAATCACACCATGATTGAAGATACAGTACAAAGATCACATTTCTCCATTCTGATGTTTGATTGCAACATTAACTCTGTGTCTGTGTGTGTGTGTGTGTGTGTGTGTGTGTGTGTGTGTGTGTGTGTGTGTGTGTGTGTGTGTTTGTGCATAAGATATGTCCGAATTGGTTTTTGGTTTAAAAAAATTAATTAAAAATCACCTGTGGCTCTTTTTGCCTTTTTTAAATCAAGTCAAATCTTGGGATAAGATTAGATTAATTATCATGGTTGACCCGCATGTGTATTAGCTATTGCTGGGTAGCCAGTAGCAAGAAGGGTAGATTAAAGATTGCCGATAGTGCCTGCTGTACTGCTAATAAGGATTACTGTGTGCTTTTTCAAAACAACAAGTTGGTGTCAACAAAGGAGGATGACATCAAAAATCCCTAGTAATGCAATTAAATAATATTCTAATCGCCCCAAATTGATTTATGCAAATGTGAGTCATATTTTTCTATCACATATTTTATGAAAACAGAATATGGTTCCGGATTACACTCCTAGACCAGATAATTTTGTAATAATAGTTCAGTTGCATTTCCAGGTTGACCCTCCTGAATTTACTGCATATATATTTATATTGTATTGCATTTCTAGTAGAAACAACTAAATGTATTAAATAAAAAATGTAATGTAACATAAATAACTTGGATGATTAAATAAGGGCAGGCAAGGTGGTGGTCAATGGCTGTGTAAAAATGTATTCTTCATTCTCCAAGAACCATTCTTTTAAAATGTGATTCCTTTGCAAAGAAAACACCAGTGAGAGGAAAACCTGGTCATTCAGTACATTCAGGTAGTCAGCTGACTTCACTTTTTGCCACATACTGTTTTAGAGAGGCTTGTACAGTGGGCACTATGCATACTTGGTTAATCACTTTGTGCGCTTTCCTTCTTACCCTAACTCTCTGGAATAGAGTAAACCTGGACTCTTCAGACTACATGACCTTTTTCCATTGCTCCAAAAATGCTCCTTACAAACTTTAAAAAATTTTCAGATTACTTTCACTACCAAGTGTTTTTTATGGCCTTAAAGCTATTTAGTCCCTATTATATGTGCTATTATATGTCCCTATAACATTGCATTATTCATGTGGAAATGCTCTTATTTTCATTTCTACTGTTGATTTTTTCAAATGAAACTTCCTCAAGTGTTCAAGTGATCTCCATTCATGAGTGTCACAATTTTGCGACCACATTCTTTCTAAGAATTTGATGGTTCAGCACTATCCTTCCAAGTTTTAATAATGTTAATCACTGTGGTTCTTTCTGTCACATGATCAGTAAAATGAAACTATGAATGGTAAAAAAAGCAGTGGCTGCTGTCAGTGAACTAATTATTATATATTTTTTTTACATTCTGTTATTGCCATTGTAGTCACCTGGGCATTAATGAAGAACAAGAATCTTATGTCTTATTTCACAGAATGTATGTGGATGATAAGTGGTGTAACACTTATCATCCACATACATTCTGTGAAATAAGACATTACAGTATGTGGGTCAGATGTTATCATTATATGAACGTCATGTTATGTACTTAACAAAGCTGTTATCACTGTGGTAAAGTTAGTTTGAAGTGCAACCATCTGTTTCACTCCTAAATGAATATGTCTCTTTTCCCCTCCTCTAGCACTCGTTTGGTACATTTGTGAGTCATGATACATTTATGGTAATATTTCTGATGTAGAATTAAGCAAAGATATTTACCACACTCTAAATATGTGGAGAGATGTTAAATAATACATACAGTGGTGTGAAAAACTATTTGCCCCCTTCCTGATTTCTTATTCTTTTGCATGTTTTTCACACTTAAATGTTTCTGCTCATCAAAAACCGTTAACTATTAGTCAAAGATAACATAATTGAACACAAAATGCAGTTTTTAAATGAAGGTTTACGTTATTAAGGGAGAAAAAAACTCCAAATCTACATGGCCCTGTGTGAAAAAGTGATTGCCCCCCTTGTTAAAAAATAACTTAATTGTGGTTTATCACACCTGAGTTCAATTTCTGTAGTCACCCCCAGGCCTGATTACTGCCACACCTGTTTCAATCAAGAAATCACTTAAATAGGAGCTACCTGACACAGAGAAGTAGACCAAAAGCACCTCAAAAGCTAGACATCATGCCAAGATCCAAAGAAATTCAGGAACAAATGAGAACAAACGTAATTGAGATCTATCAGTCTGGTAAAGGTTATAAAGCCATTTCTAAAGCTTTGGGACTCCAGCGAACCACAGTGAGAGCCATTATCCACAAATGGCAAAACATGGAACAGTGGTGAACCTTCCCAGGAGTGGCCGGCCGACTAAAATTACCCCAAGAGCGCAGAGACAACTCATCCGAGAGGCCACAAAAGACTAAGGACAACATCTAAAGAACTGCAGGCCTCACTTGCCTCAAATAAGGTCAGTGTTCACGACTCCACCATAAGAAAGAGACTGGGCAAAAATGGCCTGCATGGCAGATTTCCAAGGCGCAAACCACTTTTAGCAAAAAGAACATTAAGGCTCGTCTCAATTTTGCTAAAAAACATCTCAATGATTGCCAAGACTTTTGGGAAAATACCTTGTGGACCGACGAAACAAAAGTTGAACTTTTTGGAAGGTGTGTGTCCTATTACATCTGGTGTAAAAGTAACACAGCACTTCAGAAAAAGAACATCATACCAACAGTAAAATATGGTGGTGGTTGTGTGATGGTCTGGGGCTGTTTTGCTGCTTCAGGACCTGGAAGGCTTGCTGTGATAGATGGAACCATGAATTCTACTGTCTACCAAAAAATCCTGAAGGAGAACGTCCGGCCATCTGTTCGTCAACTCAAGCTGAAGCGATCTTGGGTGCTGCAGCAGGACAATGACCCAAAACACACCAGCAAATCCACCTCTGAATGGCTGAAGAAAAACAAAATGAAGACTTTGGAGTGGCCTAGTCAAAGTCCTGACCTGAATCCTATTGAGATGTTGTGGCATGACCTTAAAAAAGCGGTTCATGCTAGAAAACCATCAAATAAAGTTGAATTAAAACAATTCTGCAAAGATGAGTGGGCCAAAATTCCTCCAGAGCGCTGTAAAAGACTCGGTGCAAGTTATCGCAAACGCTTGATTGCAGTTATTGCTGCTAAGGGTGGCCCAACCAGTTATTAGGTTCAGGGGGCAATTACTTTTTCACACAGGGCCATGTAGGTTTGGATTTTTTTTCTCCCTAAATAATAAAGCCCCTCATTTAAAAACTGCATTTTTTGTTTACTTGTGTTATCTTTGACTAATAGTTAAATGTGTTTGATGATCAGAAACATTTTGTGTGACAAACATGCAAAAGAATAAGAAATCAGGAGGGGGGCAAATAGTTTTTCACACCACTGTACCTACTGTATACTATGATAAGTTGCTGCAGTCAACTACGGAAGTGAAACTAAAACTGGTAGAGAAAGAGGCTGATGTGATTTTTTTTGTATAAACTTTTTTGCATTGTTTAAAATGTTCCTTATGATCTCTATCAACCTTAATATTAAAAAAAAGTTTTGTATTCAACAAAACTTATCACTTGATCATTTTGCTTGATATCATTTGCTGCCACTACTTTCTGTCAGAATTGCTATAAAATTACAAATCAATGGATGAGTTTGCTATTTATTATTAAAACTCAAACAACACATTTGATATTAAATTACTACAAATACAAATGCAAGCAGATTTATCCATTGTTAAAATAACTGTTGGAGGTGGAATTACAGTTTTATGAAAAATCATACAAAATTCACACTTATATAAACTAAAGAAATTTGGCTTAATTGCTTATTAACACCATTGTGACTCAAAGAAAACACGCACAAAATATTCTCTGTCAATTTGCAAAAAAATGGAAATCAAATCAAATTTTTCAGCCAAACTGTCACATGAACCAAGGGATTGTTTCTTTAAATAGGGCAGATTTAGAGTTCTTTGTTAATGTCAGTGCTAATTGGTGTCCATAAAACGTAAATATTCAAAATGACTTAATGATATAAACAGCAAAAATCCCCCATGGCAAAAATACAGAATACTTACATCCATATGGTAAATTAATTCCCTTGTACACATGTCAAGAAAAAAATGTAAGAAAAGCCATATTTTCCAGAGAGAAAGTGTTGCCTTTTTAACCTTCTTTATGAAGTGCTTAAGGAAAGCACAGACATCAGCATCGTAAAGACTAAAAGAGATATGTTGCTTAAATGTTTATACTTAACAGAGTAAAAGTCTCAAACATATTAATAATTGTATGATAATGATGATCTTATGATAATAATTCAATAATAGCCATTTTGTCAGCTAATCCAATACAGATTTTAAACAATGACACATTATATTATCACATTTAATTTATTTAATAGGCACAAATAGATTTTACAAATACATTTTATTATGTACAGTATTTACTATTCAAAGAATGAGCAGCCTTTCAGTTAACAGCTGAAGCAAAAATTCACTTGCATGATAGGAAAATCTGGAAACACATTTACAAACACAACAAATCATTATGTAATGTTTTTTCCCCCACAGTTGATTCCCTTTTGATATAACAGCTGGTGTTGTTGGTGAATCGGCTGCTCCCATCAATGGGTCACCACATCGGACCTTAACCACCTGACTACCGGCAGTTAAAATTTGTCCTCCCTAGAGGACATTTGTAAACCTGAATATCTTCCATATTCTGTATGCTACCTAAAAACTCCTCTTGTGCTTTAAAGAGGACATTCAGCACTTTTAAATGATACCAGATTTATAGGGGTGGGGCTTTGGGAACGTCCTCTTCCTCCTTTAGGAAAATGGCATCTATCACCACCAGGACATTTTATGTAAAGAAGAAAATGTAAGTGCTTAATCTTTTTTATTGATAAAAATTTTATCTTGAAATGTTATTGTTTTATTTTACAAGAATCTCTAAAAAACACTTTAATTAATTTTCTAATGTAATGTATGAATGTTTTTCCATGATAAGTGAGCATTTATAAAATGTACATTATAAATGTACATGAAATGTAAATTACAAAAATATTCTTTGTAATTTCCTTGTTGTGTTCATGGTTCGTTTTCTGATATACTAACTTGTGGTAGACACAACATATTGTGAACATAAAAGTAAAAAAAAAAAAAAACTTGTCAGTATGCTGATTGCCTTTCAAACAATTGGAAAAAGGAAAAATAAAAGTCATTTGAATTTTTTTTTTTCCTAGTAGTCAGGAGGATATGATATGTACACAACTTGGCTTTTACACTGAATGCCCTTCTGGGCACAACCCTCCCATTTTATCCAGGCATGGGCAGTGGCTATGGTTTAGACATTGGCTAAGAATTGAACTTGGGCCTAACGCATGGTAGGCCAGTCTACCAATATTACTATCTACCACTGTCCCACCAATGCCTCTTCTGATTATGAAGTTATTATAATTTTATAAGTGTGACTCTAACTGATGCCAACTGATATCTAAACCACTCACTCATTTTCTATACTGCTTATTCTGTTCAGGGTCATGGGAGACCTGCACATCCCAGCACACTCAGGACACAGGGCAGGGTACACCAGGGTACACCCTATCAGGGCATTCAATTAGCAAGAATACAAGAATAACGCAAATAGCAATGGTGAGAGAAAACTGGAGTACCCAGAGGTGCAAACGTGCAAACTCCATCCACACAGACTGGAGGCAGGAATCAAGTCCCAACCCTAGAGGTGCGAGGCCACAGCAGTACTAATCACTACATCTCCATTTTACCTCAACATGGTATAAAAACCAACGTGTTTCTAATTCAGTCTCACACAAGTCTCGTGAGTCTGATGAGTCTGAATGATTCTCTAATTCACATCAACCACAACATTCTATGATTGTCCTTTTTCACTATGGTTATGAAGCCAGTTAAGAAACTGGACTTGCACAGGTTTTCACAAGCTCGGACAGGCCAGGGCTATTAATAGGATCTGTTGAGGGCTGTCTTACAAATGCTACAGCCAAACAAATCAATAATGCCATATAGTGGTTTCTCAGATCAGCTCTTTAGATTCAGAGGGAGATACAGGAAATTATTACCCCAAAACAGCAGCCATATGATTGAAAAAAGTCATAAACACTGGAACATGTGAGCAAGAGACGAATAAACATCAATACAACAGAGAAGGCATAACAAATAGAAGCTAACCCTGTCCACTGGGTGTGATGCTAGTGGAAATGAGTGAAAAGGGTATGAGAAAGAAAGGATAGTGTTATAGTTTGCTAGAAAATGAAAAAGTAGTGTGTCCACATTCATAATATGCTCTTCCAGAGGTTTATATTGGCTAGTGTCAGTGTGTTCCAGGTTTTTTTTATGACTTTACATAGGGGTCCTATAGGGAGAACCAACAGCATGCCAGTGTGTAGTGTCTATTCCAAAGGAAGCAGGTTTATGGAAGAATAACACGTGGAGGGTGCCATATTCTTGTCAAGACATAAATCTTTATCTGCATGTGTAGCTGTTTGGATGTATGGCCTGTAAAAATCAAGGATATTTTCCTCAGGATAAACAATATGCAGGAGCATAATAAGAGGTTGCAGGTGTGTGTATGTGTGTGTGTGTCTGTCTGTCTGTTTAGTAATTAACACTCTGGTCATTGGTTCTCAATTCATCAGTCCTGGGCAGACCCTAGGCCAATAGGCTCATTTGAATTTTGCATTTCACTGGTAATGTTTCAGGGTGTCACTCAACCCGGAACCTGGAATTTGTAAATTGTACAGCAAATTGTCCTATCACTTAGGAAATGAGTAAAAAAAACTCAATAAAAGCATAAGCTCAGAAATTGTTTATTTGATGTTTCTATAGCACAGCAATAAAGATATGCATCATGCGTGCAGTATCAAAAATCCATAATGATATGATAATCCAGTGGCTTCCCAAACAGAATGAAGTGCGAAATGGAGCAGAAAAAAGAATGGACTAAATCTTGTAATCCTGTTTAAGGATTAAGGAATGCTGCAAATCCAAACACAAAGACAGAGGGGAAGCGAGATCTGATGTTTGACCCTATTAATGTTTAAAGAGCATTCCAGAAAGCACTTAATAAAGCATGAAGGTGAGTGAAGCCATTAGCATTTTCTGAATCGTCTTAAAGTTCCCATATTTTACTATTTCTTTAACAAGTTTACACGTGTCTCAGGGGTGCCCCAAAGTGTATCTGATTATCCGCCAGCTAAAACACCCGTAATAGATAATTCTTTCATTACCTCAAACTCTGTTTATTTTACTCCTCTGAATGTGATGCCAGGAAACTGAAGAACACAGCTGGCTGATGAAGGGGTTCTTATTATATGAGGTCACAATAGGAAGAAAATCTAATTGGCTTGTTTAAGCCCTGGCCAATACAAAAATGGAAGAAGGGCAAAAAGCAGTGTAGGAAATAACTAAATGTGAATTTTGCATCATTGGTCTGTTATAGAGGATATTCTCAATGCACACTGATGCAAAAGATAGATTCACTTGAATGATTTCCCCTCCTTGTGGTACTATTGATTAAATCCATAGATTCTGTTCTTTGTCAACTCTGACAGCTTATGATGTTCGAATTCTTGACACAGAATTTAAACATTGCAGATCTCAGCGTTTGAAGTTAACATATCTGTTCCAAAGGTCATTTTATATTTTTGAAAAATCTACTCCACACACACACACACATATATATATATATATATATATATATATATATATATATATATATATATACTCAGCAAAAAAAAGAAACTTCCTCTGACTTTCAACTGTTTTTACTTTCAGTAAACTTAATGTGTAAATATTTGTATGAACACTAAAAGAGTCAACACCATAAGACATAAACTAAAAATGTTTCACAATGTGTCCCTGAATGAAGGGAGGCTCAAAATCAAAAGTACCAGTCAGTATCTGGTGTGGCCACCAGCTGCTTGAAGTACTGCAGTGCATCTCCTCCTCATGGACTGGACCAGATTTGTCAGTTCTTGCTGTGAGATGGAGGGATTGTGTGTTCCTGGTGTGACTCGGGCAGTTGTTGTGGCCATCCTGTACCTGTCACGCAGGTGTGATATTCGGATGTACCCATCCTGTGCAGGTGTTGTTACACGTGGTCTTCCACTGCGAGGATGATCAGCTGTCCTTCCTGTCTTCCTGTAGCGCTGTCTTAGGCATCTCCAGAGGTGGAAAGTAATGAATTACATTTACTCGCGTTACTGTAATTGAGTAGCTTTTTTGTGTATTTCTACTTTTTAAAGTACTTTTTTAAATCTGTAGTTTTACTTTAACTTACTGTAAGTACATTTTGTTTGAAGTATTGTAATTCACTACATTTTAAATCATATTCGCTACTGAGTAAAAAATAAATTAATGAAAATGCTAAAATAATGAAAATATTATGCTTTGTATAATTTCTCCGTTGCGCTCGTGTGTGTATCATGTCCTGGTCGCGCGCCGCTCCAGACTCCACTCCGGGTTTTCTGACTGTACCCACATCGGCAGCTACCTGACCTTCCACACGGTCGCTTCCGCCCTGAGAATGACGTCATCGACTAGCGCGACCATATATAAACCGGAGAGAGACGCGGGATAGAGGAAAGAGGTTGTGATTTTGGCGTTTTGATATTTGGTTGTGTATTCTGGTTTTGACTTTTTGCCTCCCATTGACTTTGATTATTGCTCTGTCCCTTTGGTTTGGTTGGTCTTTGTATATATTTGTAGATAATTTCACTGTATGTTTGTGCACTCACTAGTAGTAGGGGCGTGGCTGCCATTTATTTTGGGAAGAGGGAATTTATTCACTGTTTTTGGTTTAGGGAGATTTTCAAGCACAAGAAAGACAACAGCTTTATTATGCAAAGGTGTTCCTTCAGTTAAAAACAACTAGTTTGAGATTTATATCTGCTCATCTTTTTTGAACTATGCTAGAATGCCTCATCCTACCCCCGCTGTTAAAAAAATTTTAAATAAAAAAGTAACTCGCTAACCTTTACTCTGAGTAAATTTTTTTAAGAGCTACTTTTTACTTTTAATTGAGTAGATTTTTATAATGGTAACTTTACTTGTACTTAAGTAAAATTTCACTGAAGTAACAGTACTTGTACTTGAGTACAAAATTTTATTACTCTTTCCACCTCTGGGCGTCTCACAGTGCGGACATGGCAATTTATTGCCCTAGCCACATCAGCAGTCCTCATGCCTCCCTGCAGCATGCCTAATGCACGTTCACGCAGATGAGCAGGGACCCTGGGCATCTTTCTTTGGGTGTTTTTCACAGTTGGTAGACAAGTCTCTTCATTGTCCTGCATTTTTAGAACTGTGACCTTAAATGCCTACTTTCTGTAAGCTGTTAAGGTCTTGACGACCATTCCACAGGTGCATGTTAATTAATTGATTATGGTTAATTGAACATGCCTGGAAAACATTGTTTAAACCCTTTACAATGAAGATCTGTAAAGTTATTTGGATTGGTACAACATTATTGTTGAAATACACAGTCCTGAAAAAGGGACGTTTCTTTTTTTGCTGAGTATATATACTACTGTGTAAAAGTTTTAGATCACTTGCAAATTTCTTTGTTTTTGTTTAGTGATTTATTTTCTATATTCTACAACAATACTGGGGATTTCAAAACTATAAAATAACACATATGGAATTAGGTAATTACGTAAAAACAACAGTTAGTTGTTATTTTAAGACACAGAGGTCAGCCTTTCTGTAATAGTTCTTGCAAGAACATATTGTCAAGTGCATTTGCAAAATACGTCAAGCACCATAATGAAACTGGCTCTCATGAAGGCCGTCCCAGGAGGGCGAGACCAAAACCTACCTCCGCCGCAGACGAGAAGGTCATTTAGAGTTATCAGCCTGAAAAATGACCAATTAACAGTACCTCAGATTAGAGGCGATATGAAGTCTTTACAGAGCCTAAGTAGCAGACACATCTCAATATCAACTGTTCAAAGGAGATTAATGCATTTTTGCATTAATTGCCTTCAGCATTCCTTTACAATGTAGAAAGAAATAAAAATCAGGAACCATCATGTAGTTAGAAAGTGTGCTAAAACTTTTGAATGGTATTGTATACAGTGGTGTGAAAAACTATTTGCCCCCCTCCTGATTTCTTATTCTTTTGCATGTTTGTCACACAAAATGTTTCTGATGATCAAACACATTTAACTATTAGTCAAAGATGACACAAGTAAACACAAAATGCAGTTTTTAAATGAGGGGTTTTATTATTTAGGGAGAAAAAAAATCCAAACCTACATGGCCCTGTGTGAAAAAGTAATTGCCCCCTGAACCTAATAACTGGTTGGGCCACCCTTAGCAGCAATAACTGCAATCAAGCGTTTGCGATAACTTGCAACGAGTCTTTTACAGCGCTCTGGAGGAATTTTGGCCCACTCATCTTTGCAGAATTGTTGTAATTCAGCTTTATTTGAGGGTTTTCTAGCATGAACCGCCTTTTTAAGGTCATGCCACAACATCTCAATAGGATTCAGGTCAGGACTTTGAGTAGGCCAATCCAAAGTCTTCATTTTGTTTTTCTTCAGCCATTCAGAGGTGGATTTGCTGGTGTGTTTTGGGTCATTGTCCTGTTGCAGCACCCAAGATCGCTTCGGCTTGAGTTGACGAACAGATGACCGGACATTCTCCTTCAGGATTTTTTGGTAGACAGTAGAATTCATGGTTCCATCTATCACAGCAAGCCTTCCAGGTCCTGAAGCAGCAAAACAACCCCAGACCATCACACTACCACCACCATATTTTAATGTTGGTATGATGTTCTTTTTCTGAAATGCTGTGTTACTTTTACACCAGATGTAACGGGACACGCACCTTCCAAAAAGTTCAACTTTTGTCTTGTTGGTCCAAAACGTATTTTCCCAAAAGTCTTGGCAATCATTGAGATGTTTTTTAGCAAAATTGAGACGAGCCTTAATGGTCTTTTTGCTTAAAAGTGGTTTGCGCCTTGGAAATCTGCCATGCAGGCCGTTTTTGCCCAGTCTCTTTCTTATGGTGGAGTCGTGAAGACTGACCTTAATTGAGGCAAGTGAGGCCTGCAGTTCTTTAGATGTTGTCCTGGGGTCTTTTGTGGCCTCTCGGATGAGTTGTCTCTGCGCTCTTGGGGTAATTTTGGTCGGCCGGCCACTCCTGGGAAGGTTCACCACTGTTCCATGTTTTTGCCATTTGTGGATAATGGCTCTCACTGTGGTTCGCTGGAGTCCCAAAGCTTTAGAAATGGCTTAATAACCTTTACCAGACTGATAGATCTCAATTACTTTTGTTCTCATTTGTTCCTGAATTTCTTTGGATCTTGGCATGATGTCTAGCTTTTGAGGTGCTTTTGGTCTACTTCTCCGTGTCAGGTAGCTCCTATTTAAGTGATTTCTTGATTGGCAGTAATCAGGCCTGGGGGTGACTACAGAAATTGAACTCAGGTGTGATAAACCACAGTTTAGTTATTTTTTAACAAGGGGGGCAATCACTTTTTCACACAGGGCCATGTAGATTTGGAGTTTTTTTTCTCCCTTAATAACGTAAACCTTCATTTAAAAACTGCATTTTGTGTTCAATTATGTTATCTTTGACTAATAGTTAACGGTTTTTGATGAGCAGAAACATTTAAGTGTGACAAACATGCAAAAGAATAAGAAATCAGGAAGGGGGCAAATAGTTTTTCACACCACTGTACAGTGGTTACAAAATTGGAATGGCGATCTCGCCGCGTATACCGCCGTTTAAAGGCAACAGCGGCCAAAATAAATCAGTTGCATTTCAAAGTCATTCGTAAAATGGCCGCCAGGTGGCGCAAAGTGACATTTTCATTCATCGCAGTAAATACAACAGTGATGGTAATTTCCACAACAAACATGACAAATCTGAACCAGAGCTATTAATGTGTACTGTACAATAATGAGTAAAAAGAAAAATTATAGTAGATTTATTAACTGAAATAAATGACCATATTTTTCAAGAGAATTTTCAAGCCCCACTCATCAAACAAAATTATAACGAAATCGGCCAAGTTTACTATTTATTTAAATATAAATTTATAAACCAATAAGATCAAATAACACCAAGTTATTATTATAACAGGCTTACTTCGTTACTTATCCAGCGCTTGCTTTATTAACCTTGCCTTATTTAACGTTACTTGGGTGCATTGTCTTTAAGTGCCCGCTTGGTGTAGCGGTTAGAGCCCACAGTCAGTGTTATATAAAGTGCCGGTTCGAATCCCGAGGGATGATGTTTTAAATTTTTTTATTTTAATTATAGCAAAATTAAAATAAAAAAAATTTGTTGCATTTTGATTTTGCTTCAGTATACTATAGAAAAAACAGCAAACTCGCACGCAACCAGTTTGTATTCTTTAAATTTAGGGGAGTGACGGCTCGGTCTGCTGCTGCTGCGTGTGTGTGTGTGTGTGTGTCATTATACTGATGAAAAGTGGTGGCCATTTTGATTTACGACAGCTGTTTACGGCAGTGTAGTCCAGTGCGGGAGATGCATTGTGGGTAATGAGGTCCGGTGTTACATCTGTTACATTTTTGATAACAATAATTTTTTTTCAGCCTGTCACGGCGTGTGCCCAATTCATCTTTTTTTATCCTTGGCTGGCAAGCTCTCCGGTTTGCACCCCGCGCTATAAAATACTCGGGGTTTGTTGGTTTACAGGGGATTTTTACTACCCGGTGTGATTGCGATGCCCGCGCAACAACGCGGAAGTGCGGCATTTCTAAACAAGATCAAATGACACCAAGTTTAAAACAGATAAAATACACGTGCAAATAGTATAATTGTATAACAGGCTTACTTCGTTACTTATTTAACGCTTGCTTTCAAAGAAGTCGAGTGGCTTATTAACATCACGGAGGTGTGTTGTCTCTTAGTGCCTGGTTGGCGTAGCGGTTAGAGCGCTCGGTCAGGGATTTACAAAGTGTCGGTTCGAATCCTGGATGATGCTTTTTTAAAAAAAATTTTCTATTTTAATTTTGCTCAGCAAACAAACAGCAAACAAAAAAAATTATTATTCAGAGCACGATATACAACCGTAATGAGTCCCGTAACCGGCTTATACAGCTGGCATGTGACCAACGTATTTAACCGTGAGGAGTCCATAAAATCAGTAGCAGCTAATAATTACTAATTACTTTAGTTAATGCTGCTACTGATTTTATTCCAGCTTACCTGTTCAGGTTGATTGCGATTCTTTTTAAAATATTGTCTCAGTTTTATATGTTGTTCGTCTTGATGTTTGTCTTCTTTTCACTTGGCAACACTCAAATGCAAATTATTCACCGTGAATCAGCTGTTCTCACCTATCCATTCAGAGAAACTGAATGAGCTGAAATGAGCCTTTGTTTCACGACCGCGACACCCCTCTCTCTCACGCACATACAGTACAGAGTAGACCAAATCATTACAGTACATACTTTATCCAACGAACATGAAAAATATCCACATAATGATGAGTTAAGAAGCATTGCTTAATTCTCGTTTAGAGAGACTGTTTGTATCTGATTATTGGTATTATTAAAGAACAGCAGCACAAACAACAACACAAGGGCTTGTACAGCAAGACACATTTTTATTATTTTGCAAAGAGTTAAATTTGTAACATTAAAAGGCATCCGAATTTAAATATATAAATTACTAGAAACAAATTGAGCACACTATCAGAATAAAAAATATAACAAATCAAATGTTTTTTACACATACACAAGGAGGATAATGATACCGAGTTTATATTAAAATAACAAATATTGTAATATTGTTTTTGTGTTATTATAAATAATGAAATGCAGTAGGCTGTTATGGTCATCATAAACTACTAAAAGTTTACATTTGATTTGTTATATTTTTTATTCTGATAGTGTGCTCAATTTGTTTCTAGTAATTTATATATTTAAATTCGGATGCCTTTTAATGTTACAAATTTAACTCTTTGCAAAATAATAAAAATGTGTCTTGCTGTACAAGCCCTTGTGTTGTTGTTTGTGCTGCTGTTCTTTAATAATACCAATAATCAGATACAAACAGTCTGTCTAAACGAAAATTAAGCAATGCTTCTTAACTCATCATTATGTGGATATTTTTCATGTTCGTTGGATAAAGTATGTACTGTAATGATTTGGTCTACTCTGTACTGTATGTGCGTGAGAGAGAGGGGTGTCGCGGTCGTGAAACAAAGGCTCATTTCAGCTCATTCAGTTTCTCTGAATGGATAGGTGAGAACAGCTGATTCACGGTGAATAATTTGCATTTGAGTGTTGCCAAGTGAAAAGAAGACAAACATCAAGACGAACAACATACGTATAAAACTGAGACAATATTTTAAAAAGAATCGCAATCAACCTGAACAGGTAAACTGGAATAAAATCAGTAGCAGCATTAACTAAAGTAATTAGTAATTATTAGCTGCTACTGATTTTATGGACTCATCACGGTTAAATACGTTGGTCACATGCCAGCTGTATAAGCCGGTTACGGGATTCATTACGGTTGTATATCGTGCTCTGAATAATAATTTTTTTTGTTTGCTGTTTGGGATTGCCACCTTATTGTGGTCAGGGGATTTGCGTGCCTCAGTGCTTGGATGTTTACCGAGGGCTCAAGGGAGGTGTGTCTGTGTGTGTCTGTCTGTGTGTGTCTGTGTGTGTGTGCGCCTGTCCTTTTTTCAGCGGATTTTTCCGCTACCGCAGATCAGTTTATCAACTTGTAATATATAAATTTTAGGAATATATTAACATGTGGAGACATCATTATATGTTGAATGGAACTTGTAAGCCTTTGAATGGTGTTAAAAATACTTGCAAAACAAGTATTGCAGCCATACATTGGAGGGAACTTCTGAGGTGGTCAGTGATTGATGGCACGGTCGGTCGGAGGGGGTTGTGATCACACCTATAGATCTTTTGTTCTAGGCTATCGGTCAAATATCTCTCCACTTGGAAGCAAAAACATGCAAGGGATTTCAGCATCTCGACGCACATACTAAGCTGTTTATAAAGTAGACACTGTTTTTTTTTTTTTCATTTTGTAATCTTTCCCGTGTTTACCGTGTACTGTACAATGTATATTCATTTTTTAATGAATTACTGTAAATAAACTACACATTCCGTTGATTTACCAGAAATGACTTTTCTGTTTTTTGTGTGTGCTAAACTAAACTTCAGGGTCAAAGTAATAGCGATTTTATTTGAAAAGTATTATATATTTACAATGCTGATAAGTTCAAGCTTAGATTCATATATAAACTGCTTCAAAGTCTTTCCACCCCGTGACCGCTGAAATCCGACAGACGCAGGGCTCAAGGGAGGTGTGTCTGTGTGTGTGTGTGTGCGCGCGCGCGTGTATGTGTGTGTGTGTGTGTGCGCTGCAGCCTGTCATTTTCAGCGGATTTTTCCGCTACCGCAGATCAGTTTATCAACTTGTAATATATACATTTTAGGAATATATTAACATGTGCAGACATTTAAGGGTGCGCTGCCCTCTCTTGCCCCTGCGTAGAGCCCCCCCCCCCACACACACACACACATCTATCTATCTATCTATCTATTATATAAATACACATTTGGAATCTGCATCTACATTTTCTGTTACAAGTATAGAATTAGGTTCAGCTGAGACTCATGATCAATGGTGTTAGGGTACTTATGTAGTGATAATTAGTTTCAGCCAAATCATTAAAACTAACAATGGACTATGACACTCTTGTTTTACACACATTGTTTTAGCGATAGTTTCACGGAAGCGAGTTCAGAACTAATCTAACCAAACCAAGAAAAAAACAAACATCCGAAGCTTCAAATAGAATGAACGAACTAATGAAATTGATATATATGTAATTGATATACTGTATATACAGACGTGTGTGTCATTTTAATTCAAATGAACATTTTAATGCTTTCTGATACACTTATCAACTTATCGACATACACTTATCAACACAAACTCTCCGTGCATGCACACACACAATCTCTAAAAAATTAATATTAATAACATACATATACAAATAAACAAAAATATAAACGTCTATATTGAAGTCTACGGTGAACGCAGAGTCGGCTAAGCACACGTGATGACGCGCGCGCCCTCACCTCTGTTACGGCTGCCTACAGTATTTGGCCAAAAGAATTATAATAATTGAACGATATGCCTGGTCCTGGAAAGAGACATCAACAGTCCGGCGCTGAGAAACGAAAGAACCGAAAGAAAAAAAAGCCTAAGATGAAGCCCGTGCATCAATTCCAGAAATAAAACTTTACTTTATTCTGTCGATGTTAATAATGTAATAACGTAACATTAACGTAAAATAACGCAAATTTCATTTAACAGCAGGGGGGACAATAAATATATATTTTTATAAATTTATTGCATTGTTTATGTTGTTTACAGTCAAGCCATCAACATACAATAAAATGTAAACATGAGATCTAAACTAAAAACTGTGCTCCCTGTGCTGGTGCTGGCAATATCATCTCTGTGTTCTGCTGTCTCCGGCTCCCTCCCTGGTCCTGAATCTGCCCCTTCCTCTACTCTCACTGTCTCAGAACAGACTGACTCCTGAAGCAGAAAAAAATGCAGGAAATTATGTTTTCTAACATGCGTTAGATAGTTTTTTTTTTTTATCACTCTATACACAATACCCAGATAGCAAGGTGACATTGATTCAATGTTGAAATTTCATCAGAATCATCATTTTGGTTGAGGTTGATTTTTCAATGCTAAATAATGTTGAATCAATGTTGATAATTCAATGCTTTTCAGTGTTGAAAAGACCAACATTGAATCAATGTTGATTTTTGGTTGTGGAACCCATCCTCATTCAACAATGTAAGGCAAATTAAATTAACTAAGTGCATTTCTATAAAAATGTGTATGCATGTGTGTATGTGTTTAAAACAGGTTAAAAAATTGACTACAAGAGATTTGCCATGGTGCTTAAAAAAAAAATAATAATAATAATTTTATATATATATATATATATATATATATATATATATATATATATATATATATATATATATTGAGGAAAAAAAATAATTTGACGGTAAGTTTTGTGTATTTACCTTGCTGTCTAGTTTACTCACTTGAGAGCTTAATTCCTGTTTGCCGTTCAAAAGTACTCAATTTTCGGCTCGCATTTAACATCGGAGGGTGTTTTTACACTGTCGCCACGTCAGTATAATACACTCTACAGGCATGAGAATTCAATATGTTGTAGTCTGGAAGTTCCTGCCACTCACGGTGAAAGAATTTTGGCGATGCGACCTACGGTATTCTGTTGGGAAGCATTTGTTTGAGATCTTAGTTCCTGTTTCCCGTTGTCTGTGTCAGACCCAGAGCAGTGTGCGTGCCCCACATGGAAAGAACCTATATGAGGATATATGCGCATATATGAAACCTATATGCAGTATATATGCGCATATAACCGCACCTACAGTATATGGGGCCAGGGGTAGCTCAGTGGTTAAGGCATTGGACTAAGGTTCAAACCCCACAACCACCAAGTTGCCACTGTTGGGCCCTTGAGCAAGGCCCTTAACCCTCAACTGCTCAGATGTATAATGAGATAAAAATGTAAGTCGCTCTGGATAAGAGCGTCTGCCAAATGCCTAAATGTAAATGTAAATATGAGGATATATGCGCATATATGAAACCTATATGCAGTATATATGCACATATATGATAATATATATGCTGCATATATGCGTATATATGCTGCATATATGCGTATATATGCCACATGTAGGCAACATTGAGGTGCATATATGTGCATATACAGGCCATATAGGTCTCCTGTATTGCTTCTTTATATCCACATATAAGCCCTACTGTATATGTACATACAAGATATGTCTCCTATGGCAGGATCTGGTCATTTTAGCTCATATCTCACTTTGGCAACTGTCATACATGATGCCTAGCTCATATTTTCTATTATCAAGGCAATAACTAAGAACTAACAAAAAAAAAGCAAAAAACTAATCCTAATTGGCCACATGCAGTATATGAGGATATATGCACATATATGAAACCTCAGTCTCCGTGAAAATCTTTTTGAAACACGTCACTAAAATTAACTGAAATGAGAAATATATCTATATAAAGCTTAAAGTGTCTACTTTTAAATGATGCAAGTCACATTGAAAACAAATATTCTCAGTTTATGTAATCCGTATGAAACCAAGGAGAGGCACAGAATTTCTGTCACACTTGTATGCTAATGACCCGAGGCAGGACACGCCCACGCGCCAATCACACGGAAATCAGTCCAGGTAATTGACATACTAGACCACGCCCCCGGACACCGGCATGAAAAAACGAACACAGAGAGACAGGCTTGAAAATACTCCCATTCAGTGAGTTTTCTGCACGTTTTGGAAGATGGCACGCGCTTACACATCCGAGGAAACTCTTCAGAATGTTCTGGAAAGTTTACATTTACCTCAGAAGAAGACTGTGTGACTCCGACGACGAACGGGAGCATTTTGAACAGAGAATAGACCCATGCTACACTGGGTAAGTTATTAAGTCTTATATAACTCTTATTCTGATAATATTAAACTAATATTAGTAAATATTTTCCTCACTACAGCTAGCTCTTGTCAGCTTGTGTGACACATTGGCTTTCAATGCCATTTATATAGTTTAGGTAAATCATGCTAGCATGCTGCCTCATGTAGCACAAATATGATATTTCCCGGTGGCTAAGCTAATGCCTTATGGAGTTTACAGATGTTTATATTCACCTTGTTTTGGATAGCTTTAGATTATGGTTGCTAATGTGTATTTGGCTCCATTTTGGTTAGCTTATAACACTGCTATCGGTAATGTTATTTAGCACAAACAAGCAAGTTCCAGGTGGCTAAAATACAGCCTTATGTAGCTAAGTGATGCTTATGAATATTTCTTTGGTGTAAATGTATATAATCCCTTTTGTTTAGCGTGTATTTACAAATACCTGATAAGATGTAATTGTTTAGAATGTGTTCAATATGTGTGTAATGTCCAGTGGATGGTGTTTTTTAAAACTCAAATTTAATTATGGCTGCAGTGTGTAGTATTATCTATCACCATCATTGATGCTGTCATGTGACCTACAGAAGAGAGGTGTATATTTTTCATGTTGAAGTGTGGATACATTTTTGGTCATCTCTGTACTGTATATATTGTGCATCCATATTAATTGCACATCCATTTACTCTGAACAGTATAGGTTAACATTTTTTTATTTATTTGTTTTTAGGAATGTGTCTGCATCACCCTTGCCTTCACCAGCCCCTCACATCAGGACACGCAAGCTCCGTTCAGATGGACCTCTTGTATTTGTGAAGTGGATGGACACACGAGAAGTATCTACCTGTTCTACCATCCATTCTGCGTTACAGTAGACGCGGTGAAGATGAGGGTGAAATTACAAGGTACATGGACTACAAAGACATTTCCATGTCCTGTGACTGCGTACAACCAGCACATGGGGAGTTGATCACTCTGATCAGCTATTACAATACTATACTATACAGCACAAAACAATGAAGTCGTACAGAAATATTTCTCTACACTGCTTGGACATTGCTCCCACCAATGCTTACCCTGCATGTATGTTTTGTAATATATATTTTTTTATCTTGCACTGTTTTACTCTGAATGTCCGTCTTTTTTCAGTTTTTATTTTGTACTGTTCCTGTTGCAGTTTTACCCTGCATGTAAACGAATGTCCAGATTATCATTAATCTGCATTTATACATAAAATCCTATTAACTATTGGGAAGCTAAACATAAGAATCAGTATGAAACATGAAAAGTTTCTAAAAGTTGCCAATAAATTAATATTGTGATGTGAAATAATTTTTCAGATTGAAGTTATAAAGGGCTCTGGGGTGTTTTGCCAGGCAGAAGTGTGGAGAGCAGCCCGCCTTGCCACCTCTGCTACTGCCATGGTACGGAATCTGCTGCTGGGCACCTTCGACTTGGAGACTTGACCAAATTAAAAAGGTAGCCATTATTGGTGAGTAAATGCATAATGCGTTGAGAAGGGAAAACAAAATATTTAAGACTTTATAAGTTCACCACTTTAACCATAACCTACTTGTATCAATGTTTATTAGCCATCAATGGAGACTGCATAAGGTAGAGCACTCATTATTGTTACTGTATCTGCTTGGGACCTATAATACTAATTCATCACTTGCTCACTTCTTAATCCTACCTTTCCTCTTCTAAAGCCACATTATATTGCGCTGTAAGGTGTGTAGTCCTCTATTTTGTAGAACATATAAATTAATCATAATGCTGTCAAAAATAATGTCATAAATAGATTTTCTTTATCAATTAACTTCTATTAATTAAATAAAATTTTTAATGTAAATTTTTTAAGTTTAATGGAATGGCTGTGTGAAAGATGCTGAAGCTGACGTGCCAATGGTCTTTTATATTAATGTTGTTCGGAAGCCTGTGTAATGATGTAGTTTCGACATCTATCGACTGAACAGCGTTTTTTCGACTTGTTTTCATGTTATTGTTGTTCAGCAATGGCATGGACGTGATGTTTTGGCAAAAGAAGGGTGGGATGGTGGTTGATGGTGACTGAAAGCGGTGACTGAGTAGATTGGACGTCACAGCAGCTCGTGAAAAGGCAGAGCTACTTTATGCAAGCTGTGTGCATTCTACTCTGGATTGACTGTTTTGAAACTTATATGGTAGTTACATAGCCCCTAGACCTCAGTTACCATGAAAAAAGCCATGAAATTTCAGTTTTGACCATATGGGATCTTAAACAAGGACGTCATCATTTTTTAATTATTGTTTGTTCGGGGAGGAATTATAGACCACAATGTCAGCATGATCTTGCGTTGTTTCCTTATCACTTCTTGTGTGCGTTTGGCTGTAGCTTGCACACCAGACAGAGTTGTTGGCGATTCATCCTATTGTAAAGTCATGCAGTGTGTAATCTCCTGTCGCCAATTCATTGTGCAGTGTGAACACAGCAGCAACTAAATGCTACCACAGATAGTACAGTGTGAAAACAATGGTGATCCGATGACTTTGAAAATCATGCAGTGTGAGTTTGAGGAGAAGGTAAAAAGCAATACAAAACAAATAATGTACAGTTTATGTTGTCATTACTTTGCTCTCAAACTAAATGCAATGTAATAATAGGCGTTATTTAATAATAACATTAACAGTGCAGCATGCATCTAACTCTGGGTAAAAAGCTTATAATAAAATCACCAAAATAAGTCTTCACGTTAAGAATAAATATGCAAACAGTACGGTATCTGAGCGTACGGATTGGAAATTTGTGCATACAGTTTGTTAATCCGTGGCCACGATTTGTTAAACTGAGGGAACAGTTTAAGTATTTGTGAGTGCGGGGGACAAATTGCAAAACCGTCGCCACGGATTGATTTTCTTTTTTAATTTATTTATTTTTTTGGTCCTACAGGTTTTTTTTTTTTTTTTTTTTTTTTTGCACATAAAAGACTACATTGTTACATTAAGTATATTTGTTTTCATAGCATTGAATATGTACATTGTAGGACAACATTTGCAGATTGTGAAATAACACATACAGGTCCTTCTCAAAAAATTAGCATATTGTGATAAAGTTCATTATTTTCTGTAATGTACTGATAAACATTAGACTTTCATATATTTTAGATTCATTACACACAACTGAAGTAGTTCAAGCCTTTTATTGTTTTTATATTGATGATTGTGGCATACAGCTCATGAAAACCCAAAATCCCTATCTCAAAAAATTAGCATATCATGAAAAGGTTCTCTAAATGAGCTATTAACCTAATCATCTGAATCAACTAATTATCTATAAACACCTACAAAAGATTCCTGAGGCTTTTAAAAACTCCCAGCCTGGTTCGTTACTCGAAACCGCAATCATGGGTAAGACTGCCGACCTGACTGCTGTCCAGAAGGCCATCATTGACACCCTCAAGCAAGAGGGTAAGACACAAAGACATTTCTGAACGAATAGGCTGTTCCCAGAGTGCTGTATCAAGGCACCTCAGTGGGAAGTCTGTGGGAAGGAAAAAGTGTTGCAGAAAACGCTGCACAACGAGAAGAGGTGACCGGGCCCTGAGGAAGATTGTGGAGAAGGACCGATTCCAGACCTTGGGGGACCTGCGGAAGCAGTGGACTGAATCTGGAGTAGAAACATCCAGAGCCGTGTGCAGGAAATGGGCTACAGGTTGCAAATTTTGCATGTCATTCGGAAATCAAGGTGCCAGAGTCTGGAGGAAGACTGGGGAGAGGAAAATGCCAAAATGCCTGAAGTCCAGTGTCAAGTACCCACAGTCAGTGATGGTCTGGGGTGCCATGTCAGCTGCTGGTGTTGGTCCACTGTGTTTTATCAAGGGCAGGGTCAATGCAGCTAGCTATCAGGAGATTTTGGAGCACTTCATGCTTCCATCTGCTGAAAAGCTTTATGGAGATGAAGATTTCATTTTTCAGCACGACCTGGCACCTGCTCACAGCGCCAAAACCACTGGTAAATGGTTTACTGACCATGGTATTACTGTGCTCAATTGGCCTGCCAACTCTCCTGACCTGAACCCCATAGAGAATCTGTGGGATATTGTGAAGAGAAAGTTGAGAGACACAAGAATCTGCAAAAGGATTCCCGACCAAGTATTGAGTGCAGAACTGAACATAATTATATGAAGGTTGACTATTTTTGTATTAAAAACACTTTTCTTTTATTGGTCGGATGAAATATGCAACTTTTTTGAGATAGGGATTTTGGGTTTTCATGAGCTGTATGCCACAATCATCAATATTAAAACAATAAAAGGCTTGAACTACTTCAGTTGTGTGTAATGAATCTAAAATATATGAAAGTCTAATGTTTATCAGTACATTACAGAAAATAATGAACTTTATCACAATATGCTAATTTTTTGAGAAGGACCTGTATATTAAAAAAAATCTAATGTGTGCATTGTATCTATGGAAGATTGTAGGACATTTCAAAACATATGTTGCATATCTGTACATTTGTAAAAGTCACATTTCCAAAAATTTAGGACCCACCTTCTGTCATTCATAAACAACTACCACTCCAAGTTTTTAGAGCATTGTATAGTTCTAACCTTTTGTTTGTTTTTCATTCTTTAGATGCACTACTACAACAACAGCTGAAAGCTGAAGAAAAGGAGGCCACAGAGTTTCTTTACTTCAACAGTTCAGAAATGGCTTCGTTATGCCCCAGAACGGCTGGGGGGAATTGCTCGTGGTGGAAAACCATAAGTTCAGACTCATGTCTTATTATCTGTTTTGCTGAGTAAATACATTTCAACTTACGAATAATGTTTCAGTCATCTGTTGTGTTTCTGACTTGGTTGTTTCTATTTGCATTTGACTGAATTTTGCTGAGGCAGGCTGCCATTTTTATATTATGGTTTTCCAGTCTCTTCTCTTGGCAGTTAGATTCTGTTTTATGAATTCAGAATTAACAATCTCTTCTAATAGTTCTCTTCTAAAAAGTCATATTGTCATCCAGTTTATAATAATTTGTATGTAAGTTGTAGTGTGTTTTATTATATAGTTGTTTTATTGTAATTGTGATGTTACTTCCTGTTTAAATGGGTATGGAGCATAAATAAATAAATATGTTTACATGTAAACTGAAGGATGTTGAGTTACTGACTTTTTGTTTAAAAAAAAAAATAAAAAAAAAAAGCTTTTCAGCCCTACATGGTCTCTGATTTAAAGAAATAAATCAAAACGGACATGATTTACTGTCATAGAATCTTGCTGTTCATAAAGCAAGACTAAACTATAATTGTTTCAATGTTGATTCAATGTTGATTCAATGTAAAATAAGTGATTGAATTTACGTTGAACAAACATTGATTTTATGCCCATCTTGATCTATTTTTCATCATTGAAATAACATTATTTCAAGGTGCAAACCTGATGAAAAATCAACGTTTAACATTGAAATTTCAACATTGATTCAATGACAAGTTGGTTGATGCTTTAATGTTGATTCAACGATGATTCAATGTTGTTCTGCTATCTGGGTACTTTGCTATTTTTATAGATGTTGAGCATCGTGAGCAAGCCCGAGATCATATTAACGTTAATTATCACCAGCCGGCATGAATAGCAAACGAGTAACGTGAGTTGGACGCACACCAATCGATTCGACTATGGTTAATCGCTCACTCCGTAGGCTCCCTGAATAGGCGGGAAAGGGATGGAAGCGCGCATTCGTCCCGGCAGGAAAAAAAAACTAAACAGATCTAACAGATGAGGACTCAGATTAATGTGCAAAAATATATAATAAAACTATATAAGTCTACATAGCCTTTATAAGACTCTACCTTAAGCGCACTTAAAACATTTTATTTAGTTTTAAAATAAAACAATTTTAAAACATCACTCGGGATTCGAACTGGCGCTTTGTAGATCACTAGTCGAGTGTTCTACCCGCTACACCAAGCGGCCACTTAGAGACAATGCACACCAGAGACGTTAATAAGCCACTCGACTTCTTTGAAAGCAAGTGTACGTCTTTGATAAGTGACGAAGTAAGCCTGTTATAATAATAACTTGGTGTTATTTGATCTTATTGGTTTAGAAATTTATATTTAAATAAAACCCTACACACTTCTTTTCTAATTACACGTGATAAAATCTAAAGGCTCACTGTGTTAATATTTATTGTGCTTAAATTTGATCTTAATAAGATTTGATTTAATTTGAATTCTACATTTGTACTGTAATTATAGTACTGTGATTATGAATTCGATCAACTACAGTGTTTCACTTGATGTTATGGGCTACTACGTGTATTATTTAATGGGACGCGTCTCATTAATGAGACAGAGAATGTAAGGCATGATGCGTCAGTCTGTAGTTATATAGCGCCACTCAGTGGTAAAAGCAAGCAAATGCACAGCAAATGCACATGCCGTAATGCGGCGGCGACGTTACATACGATGCTCCGATTTTGTAACAACTGTATATACCCACACACACACAAAAAAAAATTATTTCCCAGCATATTAACAGGAAATATCTGACCCTGAAAATGGAAGAGGGCACTTGAGAAAAGGCATATTTATGGCCTGGACTTCACCTTACAGTCCTTTCAGTCAAAAAAAAAATTATCAGGACTCTCTAAACACACAAAAGGTTCACAATATAGAGGCGATGCAAGCTACAATACACATTCGCACTGAAGATGTTGCATAATCCTTAACTCTACAATTTAATTCCTGTTCTGCAATTCAAATAGTTTCCTCAGCCCTGCTGCACAGGCCCCAAACTGTCAACACATCACTGATTGCTGTTTCAACCTAAAAGTAGCAGACATCTTTTCCAGCAGAAAACAGTGGAAGAAGGCACGGAGAACTAATTATGTCAGCTTTCTACCTCAGTTTTGGATTACTGCCCAGCCAGAGTCTGGAGAAAGAAATCCTAATAATCTATACCTTGTCTTGGTTGGTCAAGACTTGTATTTCAACTGACATTCATTAAAACTAATCTTCATTAGAATCAGACACAGATCCAGTTTCAAGATGACCTGTACACTCTTTCTCATACCAAGGAGGTAGAAATTAGATTAGCCTTGTTACAATCGCTTAAATATGGTATATTTTGAGAGCACAGTCAGCATTCAGTAGGTTACCAATTAAAATATTTGGAGCGAAAGAAAGATGAATAAAAACACATTCAGTTTTGGTAGAGAGACCAGTGCACGAAAAACATGCTATGGTAAAACAGAGAACAGTGGAATATGCAAGAATAAAACATAAAATTTTACAAGCATTGTATAACCATCTCTATATCATACCTGCAAAAGGACTGATAGAGCCTTCCAATCAATCAAAAACATATTATCTTGTTACTTTGACATGAGGAAGCAAGCATGACAACATATAATTCAACACTAACAATGGAGTTGGTGCATAGACTATAATTTAGCATAGTGCATAGCTGTCTAAGTTGAAGCTGCTTATCAATAAAGGGTAAATTGTATATCAGAAGCATCGGCTCACTGTGAAGTCGGCATTACATAGAAACACTGTAAAATACAAAATGGATGTAGAGAAAAATATAAGACTGAAAGGGAAAAACACTTATCTGGACCTGAACCTGTTATGATGCAGTAAGTGCAAACCATACACATGCTCTTCAGAGTTCTAACAACTTTCATATACTTTACAGTTGCCATTTCTGCATTTGAAATTCTTTACATACTGATTTTTTTTTTATAGGACAGCAGTGACTAGGACCTGCCAGATATTTGTGTATGCACAAGTAGGTATATCCCTTTCCCTCACCCCTTCATACACACAAACACACACACACACACTGAAGGACATTGAAGTGTGAAACATGTTACCCTGCGATATAGATGTTGCTGGGATAAAAGTGATAGAATGAGGGTGTGTGTGTGTTGAGAGCGAGTGAGAGAGATAGATCTGTTGACAAGGACAAAAAAGGAGAACCATTTACCACTCCAATTCATCACTCTAGGAACCTCAGAACCCTGCAGATATCCCCCCTCCAAACACACACCAACACACACCCACACAACTCGCGTATCACAGCAGGGCAGCTGAGAAAGTTTTTCAAGTACAATTTCTGAAATGACAAGCTGTCTTGCACAAAAATGTGTAATACCGAATTTCACCTCATAGACAGTGTTGCAGTTTTCTAAGCGTTTGTTATCTTGTTTGACTACTTATGAATTTATTTAAAATTTATTTAAAATATTTAAAATCTATTAAATCATAAATGCTTGAATTAAACACATTCTAAATGACATACTGTGTGAAAAAGCAATAAATTCAGGATCACTTAGTGAGTCAATCGGTATAAAGAGAAAATGCTGATGAGAGGTCACCTGGTGTTATGTCTGCATGCAATATTATACTTAAGTAGGTGCTACAGCAATCATGTGTCCTGTCCTTTATCAGTGTAAGATTAAAAATGCCTTCTCCAAGACCCTTATAAAGCCACATAAAGAACTGTCTTTCTGACACTGTACATAAATGTCTGTGTTCACAACTTATCCGTAAACTTACAACAAGAAAGTTGAACTGTTATGTACATTGATCAGTCAAAACATTAAAACAACTGACAAGTAACTTGAATAACATTCATTATGTCTGGGGAAAAAAATGGTACCTGTTAAGTGGTGGGATGTACTGTATAGTACTACAGTAGGCAGTAAGTGAACAGTCAGTTCTCAAAGTTCGTGACCAAAAGCAACTTCAAAGGGCATGTGAGCATCAGAATGGACCATGTGGTCTAATGACTCACGTTTGCATTTGCAACATGTGGATGGACAGGTTTACGAGCATCATTACCCTGGGGAAGAGATCGCACCATGATGCACTACGGGAAGAAGGCAAGGCTGTGGAGGCAGTGTTTTGCTCTGGGTAATGCTCTGCTGGAAAACTTTGAGTCCTTGCATTCATGTGGATATTACTTTGACACATCTTGCTTAACCTAAACATTGCTGCAGACCAAGTACACCCCTTCATAGCATCGTTATTCTCTGGTGGCAGTGACCCTTTTCAGTAGGATAATGCTCCCTGACACACTTGCTCAATATTTGTTTATACAGTATACTAAAAAAAAGTCAGACACTTTATTACATCGTAGGACCTCCGTTTACTTTGCTTTGAGTACATCCTTGGAGAATCTGTTTAAATTCTATTTTTACAATACTTAAATGGGGATTCCATGACATACGGTAGTAAGAAATAGATAACCCCAAAATATATAGGTAATAATAATAGGTACCCAAAAATAACTTTGCCAGCAAGCATGTTTTGTAGCAAAAAAAAATAAAAGCATGGATTTCCATCACAACTGGAGTAACCAGCTTGGTTAGTATTCATTAAAGTGCTTTCAAACAATGTATAGGACTAAAATAAACAGGAACAGGAACATAAGGTATCCATAAACTTGTCTTGCAAATGGAAAAATTTGCAGTATGTTACCTACCGCACACTATTGGCCATAACGCAAAACTAACCTGTGCGACTAAATCCCTGACTTGATAATGACATGTCACATATCTTATATTTATAATTACTTTCCATTAACTCGCAATATTATGAACCTCCTGTCCACCACCCAAAATACACACAATTACAAGACCACAGTGATCTGTCAAAAACTCACAACAAAAATACTTTAATGTAATGAATAGAGGAAATCAATATATTAAGGCTGAGCAAATTAATGTGCATTCTTGCACTTTTTAAGCTTACAAAAAACACCTTTAAAAAGGGGCACAAAAAAGGTGGGAATAAAGCAATAAGTTTGTAGTGGATATAAGTAGTGGATAATAAGAGGTCAAAATCTTGAGTGTAGTAAACTACAGTAGAGTAAGTAATATTTCTCGCTGATCTGAACAATGTTGTTTATTCGCCCTTTATCTTCTCTCTGTTGAGCTTTTCTACCTCCCTCTTTTTTCTTCACAGAGGGTCTCCCCTTTGGCAGAAACCTGGCAATGACTGCCCTCCACATGCCTACACACATACTAGCAAGGCTGCCCACTCCTAGAACACTTTTTTATCCACAAAGTCAAAGGCCGGGGCTCCTGGTGCTCACACTCTGCCTACTTTTCTATTGGAACAGCATAGTTACTTATAAACCTAAACACTGACCAAAAGCTGACAGGATGGACCTGTCTGCAGTACAGTGAAGCCAAACCTAACAAAAATCTGTCTAGGACTTTTGTAAAAGCGGTTTTCATTTTGCATTGAATTTGGCCACCCACTCTGAGGGCACAGAGGCTACTGCTCACTCTCCTGGATGATTATGGCCTTTTGTAATAGCGTCCACCCACAATGGAAGCTAAGCAGCATGAGGAGTTAAAAGCAGGGCCATTACTCAATCTAGTGGAAAATGTGTTCCACAGCAACTCATCAACCACCCCAAAACTGCTGGTTTTCAAACTAAAGCAACTGCACCCGAATAAACTTAAGTGTTTAGAAATTCATATCCCTTAAATATTGGTTTTCAACTCATGAATCTACTATAAGGATGAAAGTGGCTGGGTGCCTCCCTCTGAGCTGACCCAAAGACATGGCATGAAGGAGGCAGCTTCAAGCTGAACCCATAGTGACCCCACTCACAGCCCTCACTGTCTCCACCAGTGACCAATTTGCTCTCCATGTAACAAGTCCACCTCTGCACACCACCTCCCTCTGACACAGACCCTTTCTCAGCATGAGCTTTCTTTCCATCTGCCTTACCTCCATACTTAGATCAAATTCAATCTCCAACAGGGCAATTACAGTCAGTCAAAAGGTAAAGCATTTTAGAAAAACATAAATTTCAATGAGAAAAGCTGATGTCGAACAGGCGGAGAAAAGTGAGGAAAGGCCAGAGGAGGAGAAGAGCAAGTGGCCACTGAGCTCAACATGTTGCTCCTAAAGCACAATATAATCTATTTAGCTCTTTATGAGCTGAGTAGAAGAATGACATTGATAGAAGCACATTAATCTGGCTAATATCGTTTCACTGCTCCTCAGTCCCCTCTGATCCAGCTCAAACAGAATGCTTCTATGAAGCGGTAACGCATCTGCCAGTTAGCCTGCAGCCAAGTCTACAGCACAGGCATACAATTACTGACCCTACTCAGCTGATCCACTCTGCAGCCATTACTATAAAACAATAGCATCTACAATCATTACAGACAAAGAGCTCTGGCTGCAACACTGACCAAACCAAAAAAAAAGTGTACTGTCGACCTGAAAGGATTTAATTCATCCATTACCATAATTTAAATACTAAAAACATTACAAGAGAAAGGCCAAAAGCAAATTATAATACACTCCATTTCATATACTGTATATATATATATATATATATATATATATATATATATATATATATATATATATATAATGCATAAATAAAAAATTATTCACACTACAAAAAAGTTGAAAAGTGTGTTCATTTATGCATTCAGTACTTAGTAATAGATTCTCTAGTAGTCTCTAGTCACGCAGTAATATCATGGTCAGCAACCTGTTAGTGGTAGTTATGGCTCTAAGGAGATACAGTATGTTCTGCTGGAAAATACATTGTGGCATCTCCAGAAAGCTTGTCTGCTGACAGAAGCATGAAGTGCTGTAAAATTTTCTGGTAAATAGGTGTGGATTTTGGAGCAATGGTCCAGTTCTTTTTCTCCTCGGCTCAGGTAAGACACTCCGTTTCAGGAGATTCTTGATACTAGGAAAGCAACAAGTATGAAAGTATGAATAATAATTTACTCAAACTTGAAATTAAATAATGTGCTAAAATTTAAAATATATGATTTCTTTCATAAGCTATAAGCTGTGATAATCGAAATTAAAACAAAAAAGGCTTGAAGTACTTCACTTTATGTGTAATGAATCTAGAATATGAGTGTTTCACTTTTTGAATTTTCTAATTTAATTAGAATTAAATAATCCATGATATTCCGATATTTTAGATGTACTGTACAGTATATATAAAGAAATTATAAAATTATTTCCATGACTTCTACTTCACCAGATAATGACTTTTGTGTCGGTAAAAACCAAATTAATTACAGTATACCTGCAAGTAAGACACTTCATTGCTATTTACAGTACTGTAATATAAAATTTCCCTGAGGCTCCTACTGCAAATATTCTACATAATCTCCTCTGTTTGTCCCCGCTGCGTATCCACTATTTATGGTGGATTGATGGGTCTGAGTTACACCTCCTTTGTGTAAAATTAAAACTGCTTGGGAGAAAGATTTAAATTTAGCCCTATTCGGACAGGACTAGTTTTACAGGGGGTCGTTAGAGAAATTTCTGTTTCACAGATGTACTTTGTGATTTTAATCCCATCCAAATCTGCCATGTCTGCCTTTCTCTCACACGACCTCTTTAAAAATTCCAGAGCAAAGTACCTACTGTTTTTCAGCAAACTCGGCGGTCCTCTGAGAAATCTAATCCCGTCCGAATGCGAATGTCTGTGATTGGCAATTTTTTTTTTCTCCAAAAAAAAAAAAAATTTTTTTTTTCTTTTGTGTTTTGGTCAACGTGAACTACCGTACTATCACTAGCACGCCGGTATTCAAGTTTGCGCACCAATAATGGATGTAGATGTCTTGTGCAACGCCCACATTTAAAACACAGACACTCCTACCTCCGTAATAAACACGGTGATGTTAGTACTGTCCGAATGCATACATGAAATGACAGACGTCGTCTGAAAAAAATTCTAACTCAAACGTCGTTTGGAAAACTAGTCCCGTCCGAATAGGGCTTTTGTCACTGTCAGATGATGCTTGGAATTCAATTCTTAAACTTGTCAACTCAACCTTCTTATGTGCTCGCCACTCCTTATTACAGTTTAAGGTTGTACACAGAGCTCATTTCTCCAAACTTAAACTTTCCCGTTTCTAACCATACGTTGCTCCTTGTTGTGAGAAATGTAAACCCGGAGAGGCGTCTCTTATGTACTGTGGACATGACCGAATTTGGAAAAATTCTGGAGGGATGTTTTTAAACAATTGTCCTACATATTGAAATGCAACCTTGAGCCAGCCCCTCTGATTGCTCTTTTTGGTATCACTGGAGAGGAAGATAAGCGTCTAACTCCAGCTAAACAGCGTTTATTATTTTTTTGCGACACTCCAGGCGTTCTCTTTAACTTAAGTGGAAAGATGCCACGTCACCCATGCACGCCCAGTGGCTCAGAGATGTTATGTCCTGTTTGTCCGTGGAGAAGATTCATTACTCAATCCGTTACTCAGACTTGAAATTTCAACAGGTGTGGGGGCCCTTCCTTCGCTTTTTTCATATACGTTGATAGTTTGATTCCCTTCTTATTTAATTGTTTGTTTGTTTGTTTTCTTTTCCTTTTTTCTCTTTTTTTTGCACGCAGAACCAAAAAACTTCCAGCTCCATATTCTTTTTTTTTCTTCTTTTTTTTAATGCCTGGCATCTAGCCTTTCTTATGAATGTAATACTGGCTTGAAGTCAGGGAGTGGCGGGTCGGTGCTATAGGGTTTATAAGGGGGTTATATAATCTGTATTGAAACATTACATGTGTACCTTGTTATATCCCTGTTTAAAATCATTAAAAATATTGTTGAAAAAAAAACATGTTAATCGTTTTAAACACATTTTATCCAGGGTAGTCTAATTCTGTCACTTTGAGGGAGAATCCCTCTCCTCTGTCTTGGTGAAATTAAAGAATAATCAAATCAAGTTCAAATGAATACTTAAGAGAGCGTTTTCCTTATCCATTAATGTCTTGATTAATTTACAATGATCTGCTCTCTCACTTCAGAAGTGCAGCAAAGGAAAAACTAGAAGCGGCTGTGTTGAAGGAGGGATTATAACAAGACTATCATTACTGAAAATCATCACATCCAAATCCTCTGCAATTCTTAATATGAAGCACATGAAATTACATCTACTGAATAACAATAACAGGAAAAACAGTTAGATATCAGCTTCACTATATTGCTTGAGTCCCAAACATATTTTATTTGCTTTTTATTTTAAATGGGTATAACTTGCCCTCAGGGAGTGAGGACAATGCTCATTAAAGGTGCCCAATCATGTGTGCAAAATTCACCTTTTGATTTATCTACACAGTCTCATGTGTCTCTCTTGTGTGAGTACATGGAAAACACATAACAAAAACCCACCCTTTATTATTATTATTATTATTATTATTATTTAAAATTCTTCCATTTTTTTCTCTTTCTATTTTTTATTCTGTGGTTTGGATTTGCCAGGGTTAATGACATTTGAATGGTGATTTGTTGGAGAACTTCCTCTGGCTTAGAGCTTAGCTCTGCCCAGGAATCACCATTTTATTTGACTCTAGCAAAATCATGCTGAGAGTTGAGCATTAGACATGTACAGCATGATAAAAAGCAATACATGCTCTGTTGGTGACTGTTAATAATAAACTCTCCCCCCCGACTCTCTCTTTTGAATACTAAGGAAGGCACAGTACATCAAGGATGTATGTGACATTTTACGTACAGTACATCAGAATGCTTTTTGAGTGATGGACAGTTTTAAGGCTGGTTTTTTCATTAGTATTGAATCTTAACAGTGACCGTGACTCCACTTAAATGTGAAGCTTTGTTAGGGGGAAGTATGTACTGTACCAGAGAATCTGTGTTTTTCTGTGATTTTTTTCTTGCTATTAATAGTGACTAATGTGATCTAAGTAGACATGTAAAAGAAGACAAAGTTTTAATAAGCCACCAATAACTTTCACTCTCACTCACTCGCGCATTGTCTATGCCACTTTATCCTGAGTACAGTGTCGCAGGGGACCTGGCACCAATCCCAGGAGACTTAGAACATTGTTTAAACTAAAATAAAAAATGCTGCAGAAAAGTGCTGGAGCTCTAGACTTAATAGAAAGCAAGGGAGACCGTCAGAGAATGAAACTCGTGCACTTGAGCGAGTTCAATAGGCTCCTAATAGCTGCTCCATACAAAACCCCTCTCCCTACCGACTTCATCCCAAATGCAAAAAAAATAAAATATGATTTTTTTAAAATATATTTTAACCTGTTTCATAATATAAAAGTTCAAATGTGTAGTCTTTGTCCAAGTGCTTAAGAAAAGCGGATTAGCCATTAGTGTTAACGAAACAACAAGTCTAGCTTCTTTGGTGTGGATATGAGTGTTATCTTAAAGGGAAATCCTTAATTTTAACCCATATACAGTAAACTAATAATATGGAGCTACATTTAATGGCCTGTCTTTTTTAAGTGCCAAAGAAGGGTAGGTTAGGTTAGATTTTAGCAGCAAAGCTCAAATGGATAACATAGCTTCTTTTGTGGACATAAGAGTGTCCATTAGCAGTGACTTCCTTAATTTTATCATTTTTAGTGATGTTTAAGTTAAAACAAGGCTCAAATAGAGCTACATTTTATAGGCTGATTATTTTTAATAAACTGATGAAAAGGTTAGATTGGCAATTAGCAAGTCTAGTTACATTTTTGTGCTTTCTTGTAACTGGGGGAATTGTCACAGATGTTACATCCTCTTCAGGAAGGAAGCATGGTGGGCAGGCACTAGTGGAGCACATTTACATTTACATTTACATTTAGGCATTTGGCAGACGCTCTTATCCAGAGCGACTTACATTTTTTATCTCATTACACATCTGAGCAATTGAGGGTTAAGGGCCTTGCTCAAGGGCCCAACAGTGGTAACTTGGTGGTTGTGGGGGTTTGAACCTGGGATCTTCCGAACCGTAATCCAATGCCTTAACCACTGAGCTACCCCTGGCCCCACTTGGCGGCTTGAGCACTTGGCGGTAACAGGTCGTGGTTTATCAATAGCTCATTTACATAGACGCTGAACTGGTGCCTTTCTAACAAGTAGTGAAACAGAGGGAATTTAAGATACAAAATGAGTGAGGGGTATTTCAGCTGGAGTATTAACAGTCACAGTTCAGGGCACCTCTACAACCTATGCTAACTTGTTATAAAATAGAAAATAACGGAGTTTTAAGGTATGTATTTGAAACATTCTTATTTCTCCTAAAAATATATCTATAAAACAAGAGAACCACAAGCAAACTTCAAATGGAAAAGAATTGCAATCAAACAGTGTTCCAATTCACTGATTTACATTTACCATTTGCCTGAAAGCGCTTCCTTGTTGCCAGGCAAGTAACATTTTTGATTTGACCATAAAGTGGAAGATGATGGAACAAAACGCTATGCTGATATTTCTATTATTGTACTTTCAGCAGAGGACATATCTCCTGTAGACATGGACACACAAATAAGTAGGACACAATCCTCACCAAACACATTCAGACAAATAAAGGTGAATAAAGCCTAGATAATTTCATGATGATAAACTGCATCCAGTTCAGCCCTTTGTTCAAGAAGAGACATACAGTACATTTGACAGATGCTTCAGGAAACAAGACTCATTTCCAAGACCAATGTGAGAAGTACTGTACTCCAAAATTTTATATTTGTTCTTCAGCTGCTTGGGCTCCTGCTAAAACAACTCCAGTCTGATTTAAGTGAAGGATTGCATGCTTTGTTCCTGTATTTCACAACAAAATTGCATTTCCTGATTTTTCCAACAAAACTACCTTGGTCAAAAACCATTCTAATAACATAATTTCAGTACCATTCCAATATTGTTTCACTACTATACCAAATATTTTCTATTTATAGATACATAGAATCTAATATGATCTTAGTAACATTGTGTTGCACAAAGGGAACCTAAAGTAAATTCTAGGTGATTTCAACGTTAACATTTTAATGTTGTTCACTTGTTCATTTTGTTAACATACATAATTGTATTGAAAGTTTTTTTGTTTTTATTTTGCATGCACACCTTGAAGCTTATAGCAGGATGTGTCTCATATTGTGGCTTTGGTATGTTGTCTCATGATTAATATACCATGGTACAATTCTAGAACCTTTCAATTTAATTTCAATACCACTCCAATACTAATCTTTGTAATATCTTATACTATATACATTTAAGCATAGGCCCTTATTCAGAGCGACTTACATTATTAGCTCATTATAAATCTGTGCAGTTAAGGTTAAGGGCCTTGCTCAAAGCCCCAACAGGGACAACTTGCTGGTGGTGGGATTTAAACCTGGGCCCATCCAAACTGTAGTGCAATGCCCTGACCACCGAGCTACCCCTGCATATACTGCAAATTATATAATGTTGACATACAGTAATTTATTACAGTAACTAACAACCATGTTACTATTCCAGTATCATATAATGTAACACTATGCGACTAGAAATGTTTGGATTCAATGCAAATATTAGTTCTGACATCACTTATGTTGTTAAAAATATCAGCAAGTTGTCTATGAGAGAAAAACAAGCAATTCTGAAGCTGAGAAAAGAGGAAATATTTATTGCACATATATTTGCCATAGTTAATACAACTAGTTGTGTACTAGACCTAGACCAGTAGAGCACAAAACCACTCATTAGCAGTAAGAAACATCAAAAAGAATTATAGAAATGAGCCACATAAGTTCTGGAACCAATATTAAGCTCTAGCAATGTGATAGAAATGCCAATGTGTGAAAATTATTTGCTTTTGATTAAAAATATACATGGAGGTATAGTTATACAATGGGTCCGCATGACTGCTCCTGTAATGGCCATACTAATCTTTATCAGTGATGTAACTCATAATGATACCAGCAGAAAGATTTCAGAAATGTACAGAAACATTCTGTCTGCCAATTTACAGAGAAATACATGCAATATAACTGGGAGGAATTAGCTCATGCTGTAAGACAGTGATGCAAGACATATTGCTTACACAACAAATGACTTTATCAGAGGAAAATAGTGGGAGGTTTTAAACTGGTTAATCACCAGACCTTCAACCAACTGAGCAGGCATTTCACCTCCTGATAAGGAGACTGAAGGAAGAACTCCTTTGTAAGGAAGAACCCCTCTTACACTAAGTGTACATATACTGTAGCAGAGGGGATTACAAATGCAGTTATGACTCAGAAAGACAAAACGTAATTTAAGTTTTTTTAAAGCATCCCACAATTGCATTCTCATTGCAAAATATGATGCTATTTAACTATATATGGCATTTGGTATTTCAATTAAAGAACTTCTTGGCATTTGGTATTTTGGTGATATGAATGGGAATAAAATGCCTAAACCTGGTTCCCCAACTACCTAAAATGCCTGGAGACTGATATTGTTGAAAAAGCACACTGCAGTCTTTTTGACCATGACAATCTTATCATGAGTTTCTGAAAAGAAAAAGAAAAAAGCAACTGTTTTTATGCCAATAACTTATTGCCATATGATTTTTTTTTTCTTTTTTTTCATTGGCATAGGATTTTTTTTTCACTTATTGGCATAGGATTTCTTTTCCTAGGATTTTTAGATTCTGGTTGTCTAGCAATTAACACACTGTGAAGGGCTGTGAAAACAGAATAGCACACAAAAACAGAGTGAACTCATTCGTACTATGTCCCAGTGACGTTAGTACAGTAGAGTAGGTCTATCGTTAGCTATTAGGCTGGAAGTAGATAAGTGCTGCTAGGCCAAGTGCCAATAAAATGTGGGTTGGGAACTTAAGTGAAGAGAAATTGATTTGTACAAAAAATAGGACGTACATCTGCAGTTTAGCAAGTCGTTTCATTGTTATGAAAATTTACCTTAAACACAACATGTTCTTGCCAGAGTATTTATTTTTTTTGAATGAGGGTTTTTTTGGTCAACCCTCATTCACTTATTCATCGTCAATACCATTTTATCCTGTATACAGGGGGCCTGAAGCCTATCCCAGGAGAGGTTCTCCCTGGACAGGGTGTCAATCCATTGCAGGGCACACATATACACACGCACTCACACGCTCATTCACACACTACAGGCAATTTGTATATGCCAATCAGCTTAATTTGCAGGTAACTTTAACTCCAATAACTCCAAAATTAAAATCGTACACATATATACAATTTTGACTAAGTGCTAAGGTTGTTAAATTGATACACTTGACTTTGTATAAAGGACATCCAGATGTTGGATTGATGTAGAAATATGCCAACAATTACTGTATATCGATGAGTAAGAAACCTGTTGGAAAAATGGTCAAAATTGTGTCATATTTGATTCATATTTGTTTGAACAGAAATGAAAAAGAGCCAGTGTTAACACTGCTGATGATGCCTCAGCAACTTACAACTTGGCATTTATCACCAGTCTTTGTACGTACCGCACAAAATCTAGCTTGCTTTCATCTCCCCTTTATCTTCATCACTGTGGTTCTGCTCTCTTCATTTGACTTTGGCTCCTTATTATTTTTCTCCCTCATTTCATTTGCTTGTATCTTATTCAGCACACCCTTTAAAAGAACGGGCTTCACAACATTTTAATTAGCACATCCTGTTGAAAGGCCCTAAAAAAATTCTGGAGTGGTTTAACTAAAAGAAACTAATGCATACAGTTTCAGTTTGGAACATAAAAAAAATGAAAGATGGAAAAAGTTAATCGATTTTGTCAGTCAAAGACGTTAAAGCCTGAAACCTAATGGTCAGGAAGTGAGTGGAAAATGCCAACATTGATTTTTTTTTTTTTTTTTTTAAAGAAATGTCAGGAAGCTGTTCTGTTAGTGGAAAAGAAATTCTGTGCATGTCTTTTTCACCCTGTCAGTCAATCAGGTAGCCACTGCAGTGTGGGCTACATTTTTATTACCGGCATTAGGCTGATTTCTAGATTTCCTTTTTCTATCAATGATGTTTATCAAAAAAGGCAGGAAGTTTTAGTCCAGACATCAAAATGCACTGCAGTATGAGAGTGGAGCTCAAGAGCACTAACCTCTATTAGATTTATATCAATATGAGTGGAAGAAAATTTGGTTAGTGCACTTGTTTTTCCCAGAGGCAATTGCCTCCTTTGTTAGACACAAACATTCTGGATTTTATCGTAGTTACATTATTATTAAAGAAATAATCAAAAGGCCATCAATTTTTATTTAATTGCAGTCATCTCCAGAGAGCCCAGGGTAATCATGAAAGTCCTTTTTCAGGACACCTGTTATCAGATGAGACACATTTAAATAAAAAAATGCATATTTAAATAAAAAAAAAAAACATACAGTAAAAATGTGTTTGTTAAGAAACAAACATACATAAATCTATGTCTCGTCACCCAAGTTTGCTTGGACGCTGTATAAATTTGAGCATCCTTTAAAAATGACAAAAATATAATTCTATATAATTTATTAAATAAAAACCTAGCTATAAATAGAGATGAAGTATCTATGCTTTTACCTTCAGACAAAAGCATCTCTAAATCAGATTCATGATTCTTATGTTTTCAGGCAGCCTTTTCTTTTCTGTCTTCTGCTGCTCAACTTGAATAGCGCATGCATAAATTGGGGTCTGCTTTCATGTACAGCGTAAGATGCACAGGATATGTGGGTATTTGCGCATGCCATATGCATATGACTTGTAAATATGTGACGAGTGGGCAGAAGTTGTTTTCCTGCTACTGAAGCTGATTCATTATTTGCGCTTAAATCATCGCTTGTTTTGATGTCAAGTCACTGTTTAATGAATCAGACACAGATCTGTTCACATAGCACCCCACATCCTTAAATCTGCACTTTTTCTACACTCTAATAAAACACTTCTAAATTCTTTTGAATGCATTTCCAGCCACAGTCTCTGCTACCCTCAAAGCGCAAAACCAAAGATCATTGTCATAACCCATAGGACTACCACAAACCACTAAGAGACCTGTCACAATGAAGAATTTAATGAGACTCATTTATCCTGAACCGTTGAGCACATTCTGTTTTTAAATCCGATCTTCAATATTACACTACTAGATAGCTACAGTAGATGTAGTATACTGTAGCAATTATGTTGCTGTTGTAAATTGGGGCATGGTTTAGTGCGAGTTTGAATCTGGAGGGAGATGTTCAAGGACAAACTAAATGAATAGTGATCAGTTTGTTATACTGGACATGCACCATATTGTTCCATGTATATTTATGGGTTATATATTTTATCACTTGAGTTGTGCATTTATGTGGCATTGCACTGCCCATAAGGAGCAGTAAGCTGCAAAGTGACGTAATTGACTTTTCTTTTACTTTACATTACGGTATGTCTGCTGGGTTGAACGGCACCAACAACAATAAAAAAAAGCTCACATGCTGCTCAATCTGGGATTCACACTGTTTATGGCATTTGCTCTGCTCATAAAGAACGTGCCTGTACTTTCTCGAGTGAAGCAGCCCAACAGGGATGTGACATCTGCTGGCTCTTCAGGCTATCCCAATACACTCAGGTCTAAATTTGTGCACATGCATTACATGCATCTCACAACCTCTATTAAAGTAGATGCAATGCTAAAACTGCATTTTCTGAAATCCAAGAAAGTCAAAAAATATTATTCCCATTTTTTGTAAATCTACACCATCATGTACACCTGCTTCTTTAAAAAATATTATTTATCAGATTACTCATAGCTGCATAGTGGTGTGGTGGATAGCGCCGTGGCCTCACATTACCAGGGTTTGAGTTTTATACCCGCCTGTGTCTGTGGAGTTTGCATGTTCTCCCAGTGCTTGGTGGGTTTCCTCTAGGTACTCTGATTTTCTCCCACAACCCAAAGACATGCAGATTAGGCTAATTGGCGTTCCCAAATTGACCATAGTGTGTGAATGAGTGTGTGTGTGTGTGCTCTGCGATGGATTGGCACGCTGTCCAGGGTGTACCCTGCCTCGTGCCCAGAGTCTCCTGGGATAGGCTCCAGGTCCCTGCGACCCTAAATACAGGATAAAGCGGTATAGAAGATGAATGAATGAATGAATCCAAAGACATGCAGAGTAAGCTAACTTCTGAGATTGACCCTGAACAGGATAAGTGGTATAGAGAGTGAATGAGTACTTCTACTCATTTAATTACTTTGTGTGAAACATTTACAAATTTTATTAAATTAATTTTACATCAGAACATTTAACAAACAGCTCATTTGTGAACAGCTAATATAAATCAGGCAGTGTGTGTGTGTGCCATTATGAAGACAAAATTTAATTAATAAAATGACTTAACATTAATCTCACTAGATTAGTCAATGTACAGTAAATACTGTCCTAGAGACTCACCCATGACTCACAAATGCACACCAGAAGACTGAAAATGCATTTGTTTTGTCATTGAGCCACAGAAGTATGAGCATATAAAAATATAGATGATATTGATTCATGCATTATTATTAAAAAAGTCAGAAGGCAGAGCCACCAGCTCAAGCTCAAGTTATACCACTGAGTTTTAATATAGCTCAACCATTTTTAGTCATGCACTGCTCTTCACCTGACTCACTGTTCACAAAAATAAAAAGAACATCCTGACACACCAATGCTGCAGTCTTGCTCCTTATTCACGTGTTTGCAATGTATTTATGATAACAGGGCCCCGGCAATTTTTTTCTTTCGGAGAAACAACATGGAGAAAACATGTCCAGCCAACCAAATTGTTTGCATTTGAACAGGGTTTATAATACTGTATAAAATGACCATCACAAATCCTGTTGTTAAATATGATCCTTGATTTACTACACTTCTTCCAAGATGCCCTGGATGATTCCATTAGAGCTGCTCATGCTGCCGTGACAAATTTCTAATGATGAGCAGAATGAGTGTGCACAGGTGCTGCCCACGATGAGAGCACCTTTAATTGGAGCAGATCAAATGACAGGACAAAATAAAAGGCTGGTTTAATTAGGCTCTGGATCTTGCACTCTGTATAGCTCCCCAAAGGTTCATTATGGCAAGCTGAGGCTGTAAACTGCACTTCAAAGCGGCCTGACCAGCACATTATACGCATAAGAGATTTGATTTCTCACATGACATCACTTGTTAGAATGCACTCGCTCCTCTATTGATAACTGAACAGACAATGAATAGTGATATATGAGCTCTCCCATTTACAAAGCAGTACAGCCAACCACAAAGACCTGTTACTGGACTAAATGCATGTTAGTGACGGTAAGTAAAGCTTTGCCAAACCACTAAGACCTCTTGATGAACAGGTGCCATGAGTTGCAGCTCTGTGAAGTGAAATAAATGTGTGTGCTGCTAATGGTTTTAAAGTATACTTTGGGATTTCTAGATACTTGAGTTTGCTTGATGGTCCATGACAGACGGAGATGTACTGTAAAGTGGCCATTCAGGATGGACCTGCCTGAAGCCTCATTACAGGCAACATAAAACTGCTCCAAAAATCTCCAACTGCTGTAACCTTTCATTGGATTCTCACAATGGATTACAAAAGAACATTAGAAAATGGCCATTGTTATTAAAGCCACTCATATACAGTTTAACATATGGACCTCCTCCATGTCAGGGCAGTTTGGGTGACACACCACAAGGACAAAAAGGCAATGAAATGGTATTAAGCATCAATAGGGTGTGGAGTGGTATATGCTTGGAAGCTCCTGTGATGGGCATGCCATCTGTTCAGCTAGTAAAAGATCTGGTGAATTGGCTGCAGTTTAATATCGTTAAACACCAAAAGCCAATTTCCTTTCTGAGAATCATGCTGCAAAACAACAGTGACGTGCTGTGCTGTGTTTTAAGAGCACTGTGAATTCCAAAATGGTGGCTCTTTCTTAAAAATGGCCATTCTTAACATGCATAGCCACACAGAGCATTTATACCATTTTACGACATTTGCTCTTGCTCTCTCTCTCTCTCACACACACACACACGCACACACACACACTGGTATAATAAAATAGAGCAAATTCAACAGGGATAAGCTTGTCATCACGAACGAGCACCTCTTTATCAAATGGGTGGTATAACAGCACACTGTTAAAGACGGCACCTGTTTACTTTTCAGAACTATCAGGAAAGCTGTATGATTAAACAGATTATACAGTAGGCTTATTTAACGGGAAAATGTTTTTCTGATGTGAACTGAATGCATTTTTCTAGGCAGGGTCCTGAACTGCTGTTTACTCTTTTGCTTCTCTTAGACAGATTGGAATATTTATGCCGCTCTCTGTGGTGTTTAAAGCACCAACATTTTGAACTTGGCACACCGATATTGTGAAAACTTCACAGTGTGCAAAACACATTTTGTTTAACGCCATTAAAATGTCTGTGTCTGTAACTGCTGCCTATGGTCCTTTGAAGCATCTGTTGCTGTAATGCCATCTATCTGCATTTTCTTGACTTCATCTTCCTTTCTGAAATATTCCTTATGTCTGCAGTACTGTCAGTAAGGCAGTTCCATCTGTGCCCTCCTGTCCTGCCTGTCTCACTGTATTCCCTTTAGAGTGCAGGGTGAAAGGTGCATGACAGATACCAGAACACCTAGCTCTGGATGCAACCTGTACTTCCCCTGACTGTCTTTGTCTGTCTGTTTTTTTAAGAATCTGCTTGTCAGGTGCTAATGCTTAAACTGCTGCAATGCTGCTTAATGCAGGCTTGATAATCAGATGCAGCACTGAAATATTTAGCCTGAAGCATAAGCCTCCACAGTAAACATCACAGCATCACATCAGTGACTAAGGCAATTATTTTCTGACATGGGGTGGAAATATTAAGGTTAGCCATAGATGGGAATGAGGCGCTAATTATTTCTCCCTCTCTCCTGTTGACTGCCAGCTTCCCTCTGTCTGTTTGTTTATTATGACAGTGAAACCTGGAAGCTGCGGGATGGACACTAATCACAGGCGCATGATGCAATTTAGCCTGCAAGACTGGATCAGACTTTATCCTTCGTCTATCTCTTTATCGTTACTAACTATGTGTGGATCCACACTCAAATGTTCTCATAAAAATGACTGCACGAGGACACTGGTCTTGAGAGTTATATTCAATGACATTGACACTCATGTAACAAAACACACCCTTGTCCTTAATGTGTTAAAACATATCACTCAGTAACTACAACAAATTATTCATGAATAGATTTTCTTTTAACTCCTGTTCTACTGCATTAAAAACATTTACATACATTGTAAATGTATGTAAATCCATCGCAGGGCACACACACACATACATACACACACTCATTTAATATGGGCAATATGGGAACGCCAATTAACTTTGTCTGCATGTCTTTGGATTGTGAGAGAAAACCAGAGTACCCGGAGGAAACCCACCAAGCACGGGGAGAACATGCAAACTCCATGCACACAGAGACGGGAATCGAACCTGACTAGGAATCGATCCCGGACCCTGGAGGTGCAAGGGGACAGTGCTAACCACCAAGCCACCATACTGCCAAATCAATGACTAAATGAACAAAACCAATAAGGTTAACATTTACAATTACGCCATTTGACAGATGGCCTTATCCAGAGTGATTTACAACAGAGTTTTGAAGTCTCCACATCATGCACATACTAAGTATTATCAGTCTAGAAAACTGTTGTGGAAAATACATACTGTAGGAAGGGATAATTTAAGTACTCCATGAAGAGGTACAGTAGGTTTTTTTGTTATCATTTGAAGAGTGTCAAATTATTTAAAAATTAACTCTCATAAGCTGTATTTCTTTTTTGTTATTCATGTTCTACTACTTGCCAGTGTTCAATATTCTAAAAACTTTAAGTTTTATGACCTGCTGAAATATTAAATGTCAAATCGCCTGTTTGTTGGTACTCCATGGAAATTTAAACAGCTCATTCCTATGCGGTTCAGGCTGTACAGATTTAGATAGACAGACTCAAAACATCTATCATATCACTACAATATAGAGTATATTATATAACAGTTAGGTCCGACTGAGTAATAATAATAATAATAATAATAATAATGTTAATCTGGTTTGTCTCAGCTATAGCCAGCTAATTAGATTTCTTAGTTAGCTAATTATTTTTTTGCTAATTTATGTTGTAAATGTATGTCGTATGTAGCACCTTGGTCCTGGAGGAACGTTGTTTCGTTTCATCGTGTAACTATATATATGCTTGAAATGAAAGCCTACGTGACTTGACTTGACTTGGGTGAAAGACATTACAAGGAGTGATAATAGACAGTAACAGAACTGGGACTTTTAACTAAATATATCACTCCATGCTCCAGTTATTCCGTTAATTACACTAATTGTCTATCAGTAGGTTAGGTCCACCGTACTGAGAGAACAGCTGGCAGCCAAAAGCCATATTCAAAACCAGTAAAGGAAGCACTTTCAGCAAGAAACACATCTAATAGCATTGTCATCTTAACTAATACTTTGTCTCCTTAGATCTCCAAATTGCCTCTGTGTTGTTTTATTTACACCTAAGGCCAGCTACAAAGCTAATTAGCTTCTAACACCAGACTGAATCCCAAATCCATCTCTAACCTCTAGTCTAGGGCACTACTTGGTGTGTAGTGCAACAAGTGATTGTAAACCCTAGTGCATTAGCTTTCCATTTAAAGCTTTTTTAAAGCCAGATCCAGAAGTTAACAGATCTGATGCTCTAAAGCAGAACAAGGAAATATAAAGAGAATGTCAGCATAGCTGTGATGACCTTCAGCATTCAGGCTGCACCCTTGTGCCTACAACCATATCACAGTTGTGCTGATATTCATCACAACAGCATTCATTGCAACAGCAAAAGTGGCTTAATTACTATACATGACATATTTAATGAGATTAATAAGCAATTGTACAATTGAATAGACATTCAGTCTAGAGCTGTGTGATTTAATCTGTTATGCAATTTAGTAGGTCTTTGTTGTTCAATTTGTTTAATTGAATTAAGTAGTCAATTTTCAATTCAGAATCAATTCTCACTTAAATTATTCAGTTAACCCTACAAATTTTAAATGCTCTAAAATTGACAAGCAGTCTTAATCTCTCCTTTTCTCACTAAACTCATTCTTGCTCTTATTAGTATACTGAAAATAGCATCCTGATTTGGAATTGAGGAAAAAGCAGGTGTTCACCACACATCCTCCGCAAGTTATATACTTTGACTTTTATACCTTAAGTATTAACTTTGCGCTGGGTTGTCTGCTTACTGGAAAATATTTTTGGTAAGGAGCCTTTTAATTAACAACAACAACTACGACTACTACTACATATGTCTAAAACATGGATGGGGAAAAGGTGCTTTTTCTCATTATTTTATCAAGTTCCATGCCACACTGAGATGGAGATTATATTCCATACCATCAATGGATATAAAATCTTCATTAAAGCTGAAAACAAAAGATAACACATGACAGAGCACAAAGCTTTAAAATGTATTAATCGACTACTAAATGACATTAATTGCATTAGATTTACTGAAGAGAACCTCCATAGGATACCTCCAGAATTCTACCTCACCGCTTTCATTATCTCACAAATTCCTGTTTGCACGCTTCAAAAAGCAATTGGACTTTTCATTAAATTTAAAGCCTTACAGTGTGCCTTGAACCTTGTAAGATTTGAGCCATAGTTATCAGGAAAGCATTTTGCATATGACCCCTTTTGCCTGATCTTGTTTCTTGTCTTTCTGTCTAGCCCCTTTTGATGTTTTATGCTGTTGATGTTGTTGTTGTTTTAATCCTTACTTGCCCTTTTTGACTATTCTCTAGACTTTATATATTTTTCTTACATTCATCTGCCCTGGATTTTAGTTTTGAGCCTGAACTGTGTTTTGACTCGGCCTCATGATTCATTTGCAAATGCATCCGTATTTTGTGCCCGAGGCCCCATTCTTACAAGAATTTACTAAATTACCAAGCAACAGCAATAATAATGATAAGTAATGTGGAAACTGTTCCAAATCAAGCTTAGAACCTGAGTCTGAACAGGTTCCACATTACTTAGCATTGTTTTTCACCATGATCAGTGTTCAGTTGTGAGAAAAGATGATGAGGCTCTTGTTTAAATGCTTCAAGTGATTATTGCCTCAGGTGGTTTCCCAATTCTTTAAACGTTGGCAGTTATTTTTCCATTAATACATCTATGGTTATTAAGGTTATTAATGAGATAAGCAGGCCCTTTCAGTGCACTAAAAAATTAAATCAGTACATATTCTTTTTCCTTTTGGGGGTAACTGGATTTTTAATAAATCACAACATTCTGTGGTTGAGATACAGCAACCACTTTCAGTCCAGAAAAGACTTCCCCAGAATTTCCTACACATACATTACTGCTTTAAAAAATGCTTCCATGATGACTTCTGTGCCTCACGTTGGTGTCTCAGCTGTCTGCACTGCATATATTTCCAGCGCCAGCTAGAAGTCTCTGTTAAGTACAGCTCCCGTTTGTTTGGCGTGCAGTGCGTTTCTCCCGTGTGTTTTAGAGGGTGAAATAAGCTGTGGGTTTGATGGGAACAGCATTGCTAACTGCATGTACTACCAGGCTCTCTGCAGTCTAACACACTCCAGTGACATGTGCAGCACAGCCTGACACCCCGCTGACCCACAATGCATTTTCTGCTCTGTTGCGTACATTCACTCATACACAACATATATGCCATTCACACAGTTTGAATCACAGTATAGATGTTTTTACAGATTTGCCCAAAATATAACACATAAATATTTATTTATAAACAGAAACAACGGAGTACATTTGAGTGTTCACTTTCTCTAAGTGCATTTACTTCTTTAAACTGAGTTTGTAAATTGTACACAATAGCATTATGTACAATGCAATAAACAACAGAAGAGTTCATTAGTTTAAGATCTTGTGAATGAGGAGGCCATAAAATAGAAATTATGGAAATAGAGATTTAATGAGAAAGATAGTTCAAAACCTCTAAGAGAAGGTTTTTTTTTTCTTCTCGTAATTACAGTAACCTCCTTATCCCCCTTTCTCTCCCTCGTCTATGTATATGAGTGTGTGTCACCTGGGACCTGGCTCAAAAGCACATCGCTGTTCATATAATGCAATATACTATAGAGAGGGGAAACAGGTAAAGGTCTCTTCAGTTGTCAAGGTTTCTAATATCACAGGTTTCTTATAATATATTTTATATTACAAACTGAAAAAGAGGCATCTTTGTGTATATTTATTCTAATTTGATGGTGCATAATGACGAATCCACAAAGAGGAGAAAAAAAATTTAAATACACATAAGTGGATTAACAATATGTCAAAATATAAGGAGAGATTTAAGTAAAACCCTAATTCAAAAATCTGTGTGTGTGAAAGAGAGAGAGAGAGCAGATAGCTTAAGTTGCTGTCTTTCCATCTCCAGATAAATGAAACATGGCACAATGATAACATATTCATTTAAATGAGAAATAGAGACGATGGATCATCACTTCAGTAGTATGTAGGCAAGAACGCGAGAATAAAAGAACAAAAGTGTGTAAGGGAGAAAAAAATGAGAAAGGAACAAAGAGATAGAGGAGATTGGACCTGTCAAAGGCAGCATACATGATTTGGAAGGGCTGTCAGCTTCACTGCATCCAAGTGAGTTTTATGCTCGGGTTGCCGAAGGACACAGACATGCGTACACACTACCACGTATGCACACATGAACTCCCCCACACACATACTGTACACACACATACAGTTCCAAAATCACTGCAAGTGAGAGCTAAATGTATATACTCCTAAAAGTGAACTGAAGCTGAAACACTTGCACATAATATCACCACCAATGGAATAAAATGGGACAGAGAAAGGGCATGAGCTAAGAATGAATGATAGGAAGCAGCAAGAAACCGAGGACAAAGACAGACTGCAATAAAGAGAATCACAAAGAGATTAAATTAGAGAGTTAAGTGGAAAGAGTGGAAAAGAAAAGCTGAGCTGACTTCACTTTGAATGGAAGACTGCGGCACAGAGAGAGACAATAGGAGAAGGGGGAAAAAATAAGCCTAAAACAGCAAAGAATTTCACAATCCTCTAAAGCCTCTTTCCACAGGACACACTTTGACAATGAAGGGGTCTGACAGATTTCTGCAGCCGTGGACCACAACCATTCAGACAATGACCTCTGGTTCCACTCTAATAGCATCCAGGCTCACATACTAAACCCGTAGCAAACCACACAGGCTTTCGTCTCGGTGCCAAGCACGCCATATTGGTAAAATCACACATGCATGAACAATGTTAGCCTTTGGTGGGCTAAAAAGAAAAAAAAAATCTCAATCATCAGCTGCAATTGCTTCAAAGCAACTCGATCATTAACAGCGGTATCAAGGGCTTAGACTAAGACAACCAGGCGAATTCACATGAGGCTACATCATTACTGAAGAGGACTGTTTTTACTCTTTGAAGAACCACACTTTAAAGAAAGTTTAGTCAGAGCAGAGGTCTCCACCTTGTAGAATCTGCAGTCCGTGTGAACAACCACCAAAGCCCTTGTGGGCCATGACTGGAGGCAACTATTTTAAGATCGCAGTTACAAGAGTAACACAATAATCAACATTGGTAATCAGAAACAACAAGCCTACATGAGATGTAATGACTTGAGAATTACCTTATATTCATTAGGAAAGAAGCCATAAGACCTTTAAAACAATTCATACTGACAAGGAGTTTCAGTGTGCAGACAGCAGAGCTGTGAAATACAGACGATTCTGTGCCGATTCAATTTTTGGAATTGTGATTTTGATTAGATTCAGTAGCTCTAATGATTACTGTCTGATTTGTCTCAAGCAGCTATCTTTCTTATAACTACTTGAAAACTACATAAAGTAGTCATAAAGCTAGTTTTAAACTCTACTGCTCCAGTAGGTGGTGGTACTGCAAGATGAAATATTCTCACAAAATGTAATTATTTGCAGAAGATATAAGTGTTTGTATGTTCAACAAATGCTATGGTGTATTTATAAGGAATCTGTCAATTTTTTTTAATTGAACCAATAACCATCAATTTGATTACTTGAATTGACCAACAAAATATTGATTAAATCGCACAGCTCTAGCAGAAGAAAGATGCCCTTAATCTGGTCTTATGATGTATACAAAATGTTGAAAAACAGAACTGCCAAGACAATAGTTATTGTTGCCACATTAGCACACACATACATTAATCTGAAAATCTTCATATTAAAGAAGCCATATTGAAACTGGACTTCACCATTAAATACAAATGGACTGAGTGGTAAATATAAGAAGTAAACATTATAACAAAGTATTGCCAAAAAATGTCTGCATTCTGCATATTATATACTGTTCTTTTCTCTACTACAATTGACTAGTAATGTATATTCTAAGAATGTTACTATTTACAACATAGGAGCAATTACAGCCAAAGCAAAACCAAAAAAAAAGTAACTTGGGAACCATTATACAGTATGTTATGTAAGTTCGCTTCCACTGCATTTTATTTTTATTGTTATTTACCTTTATTTAACCAGGCAAGACAGATTAAGAACAGGCTTCTTATTTACAACTGTGGCCAGGCAAATTTTGTCTCACCATTCACTGGTAAGTAAAAAATAATTAAGAAAAATTTATTTTCTGTTTTATTCTGACAATATTACTGTGCGCCACATGCAATATGGGGAAACAAATAATTGCTCTACTGCTGCTGGTCATCTCAGGGACACTGATGGTATGATAATACTGCTCTTTACTTATACGAAGGACTACAGGGCACTGGTGGCTCAGTGGTAGGTGTTTCGCCTGCCATGCGGAAGGCCCGGGTTCGATTCCCAGATGGTGCCCAAACCCCAGCCACTGGATGCAGTGCCGGTCCCAAGCCCGGATAAAATGGGAGGGTTGCGTGAGGAAGGGCATCCGGCGTAAAACCTGTGCCAAGTTGTTGTGCGGACTGGATATTCCGCTATGGCGACCCCTTGTCGGGAGCACCCGAAAGATCAGCAACTGTGTAAACACGGTTGATTCTGTGGCTGCAGGATTTGATAAAAAAAAAAAAACTCTGATATTGTGATGGTTGCCCACTAGAGGGCAGTGTTTATGAGTTGTAGTTTTTGTATGTAGACTCAGTTTCCCAGAAGGCTCCTCGGTCAGGTGACGCTGATGCTCACCTGAACTGAGGAGGCTCATTAGCATCCTTATAAATAGTTGTTAGTTCTGGGAAACTGGGTCGAGCATTGATTTCTGTTCTGTTATGTGGGTTTTGTTTGATCTGGTTTTGTTTTAGTTTTTGATAGTTGGCCTTTTTATTTATGAACTTAACTCTTTAAGTTAAGTTTGTTTATATTAAGATGTGTCTCCTAGCAGGATTAGCCTCTAGGAGAATTAGCCTTTTGTGTTTACCCACATGTGTACAGTAAGTAACCCCCATTGCAGTTACAGTATTAGTCTGTATAAATACTAATGAGGGCACTACTAACATGTTTAGATTCAAGATTCTTTATTTGTTACATGCATAGTTATACAAGTAACACGCAACACGTGAAATGTATCCTGAACCACTCCTACTTTGTGCAAATAACAGAAGAAACAAAATAAATAATCTATAAATAGAAACTGAAATAGAAACAACAAAAAAATAGAAACAATGAAAAATATAAATAAGACTAAGGTATAAAAAATAAGGTACAAATGTAAACATAATAATAAAGTGTGTATATGAGCAAGATAAAATGTAGTGCAAGTAACGCTTATAGTCCAGACTAAAGTGCAGTGTGCAGTGTGCAATGTCAGCACAGCAGCGTGTGGGTGAACTGGTACAGTCCTATGAACGGGAGAGTGGCCCATCATGGTTGAGGAGTCTAATCGCCTGTGGATAAAAACTCCTCCTGAGTCTCTCCGTTTTGGCCATAATGACCCGGAACCTTCTGCCTGAATGCAGAAGTTTGAACAGTCCGTTATTGGGGTGCGACAAGTCCTTAATGATCCGAGCTGCCCTGGTTTTACATCTCCTGATGTAGATGTCCTGCATGGAGGGGAGAGTTAACCTGCAGCAGCGTTCAGCTGCCCGGATCACTCTCTGGAGGGCTTTTCTGTCCTGTGCACAGCTATTCCCAAAGCAGGATGAAATGTTCTGTTTAAGGATGCTCTCAACAGCGCCCGAGCAGAAAGCCTTAAGGACACCAGGGGAAAGCCCAAACTTCCTCAACTGCCTCAGGTGGTACAGACGCTGCTTTGCCCTTTTCGTCTGAGCACAGATATGCTCAGTCCAAGTCAGATCCTCGGAGATGTGGACGCCCAAGTACTTGAAGCTGCTCACTCTCTCCACTGGAGCTCCATTGATGATGAGGGGTTTGTGGTCCTGTTGTCTCCTTCTGAAGTCCACCACCAGCTCCTTTGTCTTACTGACGTTCAGTCGGAGGCAGTTTTCTTCACACCATAGTGCCAGGTTCTCCACTTCATCTATGTAGGCCGACTCATCGTTGTTGGAGATGAAGCCCAGCACCACCGTAACGTCAGCAAACTTAACGATGGTGTTGGAGTCGAACATGGCCACACAGTCTGAAGTGTAAAGAGAGTATAGCAGTGGAGAGAGAACACATCCCTGTGGAGCACCTGTGTTGATGGTGATGCTGCTGGAGAAGCACTTGCCCACCCTCACCGCTTGAGATCTGTTCGAAAGGTAATCCAACACCCAGGCACACAAGCGTTTGTTCAGTTCTAGATCTCTCAGCTTTGTGAGCACTATTGTGTTGAAAGCAGAGCTGTAATCTATAAATAGCAATCACACATAGTTACCTTGCTTCTTGTCCACGTGGCTGAGAGTGGTGTGCAGAACGTGGGAGATGGCATCCTCTGTTGATCTGTTGGGGCGGTAGGCGGACTGAAGTGGATCTATGGAGCTGGGGATGGAGGAGGATATGATGTTTTTTAGCAGACCTTCATGATCATCGATGTCAGTGCAACAGGCCGGTAGTCATTCAGGCATGAGGGTTTGTTGGTCATGGGGACGGGGAGAATGGTGGATCTCTTGAAACACGCCGGGACCACAGACTTCGCCAGGGACTCATTAAAGATACAGGTGAACACACCTGACAGCTGTTCAGCGCAGAAGTGCAGCAGGCGCCCAGAGATGCCATCTAGACCTGCCGCTTTTCTGGTGTTCACCCTCCTCAGCGCCGTGCGAACGTCGTGCTCTGCGATGCTGATGACGCAATCCTCGCTGATGACGTCATCATTCTCAGTCACCAGACTGCTAGCATTAGCCGCCTGGCTAACCTCGAACCAGGCGAAGAATGCGTTCAGCTCGTTGGCGAATGCAGAGTCAGCTACGATCGTCGTGGTGTCCTTGGCAACCTTGTAGTCCGTGATTGTGCGGAATCCGTGCCACATGCGGCGTGTGTCACCCTGGTGGAAGTGTGATTCAGTTCGCTGTCGGAACCGTCCCTTAGCTTCCCTCACCGCTCGCCTGACGCCATAAGAAGCCGCTTTATATGCGCTCATATCGCCGCTGATGAATGCGGCATTATAAGCAGCGGTCCGTGCATTCACAGCATCGCGGATCGATCGGTCCACCCAAGGCTTCTGGTTCGGAAACGATTTGAACCTCACTGTCGGGACAACTTCATTTACAAGCGTGCTAACGAAGCTAACTGCTACATCCGCAAACTCGTTGATGTCTTCTGCGCAGGCTCGGAACATGTCCCAATCTACGTCAACGAGCGCGTCCTGTAGCGTAGCTTCTGATTCGGCAGACCAGCGTTGCACCTCCCTCATGACCGGAGCTTCACGACGAAAGCTTTGTTGATATTCCGGTATGAGGAAAATGGCGTTGTGGTCTGATTTCCCGAATGCTGGATGGGAAACAGCTTTGTACCCCCGCTTGTATGGTGTGTAGCAGTGGTCCAGAATGTTCGGTCCGGGTATTTGTTTTGGAACTCGCTCAGCACATCATGTAGTTCAGACAGAGCAGTGCCTGTATCCGCGTGGGGTGGGATGTAGACCGCCGTGGCAATGACCGAGGTGAACTCGCAGGTAGGTAGGTTGTTCAGGCAGGTAGAAAGGACGACACTTAACACTCAGATATTCCAAATGAGGCGAGCAGCTACTGGAGAGAATGGAAACACTCCTGGCATCGCACCACTTCATGGTCTTGTTGACCATGAAGCACACACCTCCACCTTTAGCTTTGTTAGACTCTGCCGTCCTGTCCATGCGGAACACAGAGAATGAGTCTGATGGGGTTACGACTCGGTCCGGCACGATGGGTGTCAGCCATGTTTCTGTAAAAGCACAGAAGATTACAATCCCTGATATCTCTTAGTCTTAGATCTTAGTCTGTCTAGTCTTCGAGTCTGTCTAGTCTCATCGACTGATTAGCTCATAGTCTGTTTAGGTACTAACCTGTTTAGCCACTAACCTTTAGAGTTCTTAGTCTGTTTCATACCTAGTCTGCTGTGTACCTTGTCTGTTCATCCCTTGGGTCTCAGGCTACTAGCCTGTTTAGCCATTAGTCTGATTAGCTACTAGCTAGCTTAGCAGCTAATGTGCAGAACAGCTAGTAGGCCTAGCCAAGTCTGTCTTGTGTGTTTATCCCCTGCATGTATAGTCCCTAGTGTTTAGTCCACTAGTCTGTTTAGTGTGTCTTGTCCAGTCTGTATTGTATCAGTGTTTGTAATCCCTAGTCTGTGTATGTTTTAGTTTGAGTTCTGTTTATAGTATGCTCCACGTTTTTAGCCAAATTCCGTTGTTTCTGTTATTATTATTAAAGACTTTGTTTCACCGCATCCCCTCTGCGCCTATGCCTCACCTTCATGCCCACAGTTCAACATCTAACAGTTCGTGACAGATATTTACAGTACTAATAAATGTACCATTATGTATTTATCTAGGCAAACAACATACTGTATACAGTATAAAAAAAAACAACAAAAAGAAACGATTTTTATCACCTTAAATTATCCAAAGAAAAAAAAAATCCATAAAGCGATCTAAAAATTTACAATTATTTTGGCAACACTAGTAAATTCATATCAAAGTAGGCATCGTGGAATTCCTTAACCAGGTCATCACTTGTGTTACATTTTCATGTGTGTAACATGTCTGCGGTCGGCTCTGTACATGCTTAGGTTTGGCTCAGGTTCTTTCTCCTGCTACCACCACTGACTCGCTGTCAATTAGTTGCTCCGACTTTAGCTGTCAGAATTTGTTGTCACTGTAATACATTCTTCATTGTATTGTAGCCTATTATATTTTACCACTGTTTCAATAAAAACTGCCACACTGACAGTTGTGGAAATATTACCAAATAACATGGCAGTTTCATTGTATTATAGGTCCCGTGACAGTCCTACTGAACACCCGACATAGTATTTCTATCTCAGTTATGAATCATCACTTTTGCTATTTCAATCTGGATAATAACATGGATGAACAAATCACTTGTCAAATAATAGATTTTACGTGGTAACAAACACAATGTACTACATTAAAAAGTTATCAAGACAGGATAAGAACTTTGGCTAGACATTCGTATACTCATATAGCTTTCACTTACCCTGCATTCATTCAATAGCTGACTAGCTGCCTGTACATTTCGACATTATGTTAACTACCACATTGTAGCTCACTCAATTAGGTTTAAATTACAGGAAGCACCAGTGGAGCTTTAATTTTACAATTCCTTACGCATTACCAATATGGCAAGGACTTAGAATGAGGACCACTGTCCTAGATTATCCTTTTTATAGCATCTAGATTTGAAAAAATACTTACGTATATTACAGTATATATACATATTCATACATACTGTATACTTATTCCTCATACTATTGTACAAGTATGGCACACACTCTCTGCAGTGGAGACATCATTTACAAGCTAACAAACAAGTTATGTTTTTCTTTTAATGTTTTTCTAAAGCATATGACGACAATTAAAGACAGACTGGAACAGTCATTTAAGCCAAACCTAATTTTAGAATTTTTTTAGTCACTCATGAAGAACATATTTTGTCTACAGCATATAAACACATACAAATAGGCATTCACACAGCATCATGCTAACCATCATCCGAAGCATTCCCACACTCGGAGAAAGGCTACACAGCAAGGGGTTTCGATAAGCCAGAAAATTTGCAGCCTGGATCTGATCACAGTTTCAGTGTGAAATCGAGTGCAGTATAATCTGATTGACTTTTGGCAGAACACACAGATGGAAAATTCCTGACTGACAGAGGCACTCTCCAGTGTTCAGCTGTCACATATTCCGTCACGGCTGAGCAACGGTAATGCTCTTTAATCTGTTACAAGGAAATACCAAGCATCTGTTTGAAACATTCAATCTCTTTCAGTCAAGTGGGTGACTGATTCTGTTGTGAAAACGGGTGCTATAGTGTGAGGCTAAGACCCGTATGGCAACAGGAGAAATCGGAACGATTAGCTCAACATAATCATTAGGTGCGTTTACATGGATAATGGGAATAATAGACCAATTGGAATATAAATACATCATGTAACCACTTCAATCGGAACAGTCTGATCCTATCCAGCCCGATTGGAATTAATTTTCAAATATAACTGTCATAACCTGTTCAATAGGTAAACACTGGATCAAACCGTTTGAAATAAATAAATACTTTCTGTGCATAGCTGCTCTCATGGGGTATAACACTGGGTGACAACTTTGCAGGAGAAAAATATTACTTCCATATCTTATTGGTAAAATCTTTGAGAACACCTCTCTCTCTCTCTCTCTCTCTCACCAGTCTTTATGTCAGACACTCATCCACTGGATAAAAGGGTCGCTGCTCGGGTTCCATTTAAGTACACAGTAAAGCACTTAAACATTCATAGATGAGACTGAATTCTTGTTACCAACTAAAATCCAGAAGGTGTGATTTATCAGAAAAGATGGGATGACTAACCTAACCTCAAAGTTTGAGAAAAGGTAAAAGGTTATATTCTGATTACTGTAAATGCTTTGTGCATCTTATTTGAATCAGAATCTATGTTAAGTAGCAGTTAAGTTGTAATCTTTAATCGCAATAATTTAATAGGATTATATTGTCCATGTAAAAAATATTTGTGAACAAATATTGTCCACAAGCATGCAAATAAGGACAAATGTACACATATTAATTGTGGCTTAACATTGGTAATAATAATAATAATATTGGTGGTGGTGTTGCTACTTCACAGCTACAGGATAATTTATTCAATCCTGTACTAACTTTACTTTTTGTGTGGAGTTTCTATGCATGCTCTTCCCATGTCTGAATGTGTTTCCAGGCTCTAGCAGTCTATTGAATGAGTGTGTGAATGTGTGTTTTCTTGGTGCCCTGCACCAGATCGATTTCCCGTCCTGTTTTTGTCCTACAGTACCTCACACCCAGTGTTTCCCAGATCATTCTCAAACCTAAGCATAGAAAAGAGAAAATGACTCAATTAATCATATATAATTACCTAAATTATGAATAATAATTTAATTGGATCTTCATATGAGATGCTACATGAGACTAATTTAGTGTCCTCTTCTGCTTGTGCTTGTTAACTGAAATGAGACATATGGACATGATTCTGTATCCGTTTGCTTCTCACATTATCGAAACATCTGTAACATTTAAACATGTGCATGGTCTAATTATAGATGTTTCCTTAATAAGAAACATAGTTGTTTACAAATGCAGATACAGTACATGCATCACAGCGAAACACAGCACTGGATCTATAATATGATCTATAATATAGAAGGAAAATGTAAAGTGCATCATACTTTTTTTTTTGCAGTATAAGGTTAAAAAATATTTTGAACTAATGTAGAGAATGTTTTATCCCACATATGCTTCACTGTTGTAAAAACATGAGTCCGTGAAGCCCTTGCTCCTGCCAGGACTGTGTGCTTTGTCTTTATTGAGTAAAAGCAGGATACTTGTCTGGGCAATTTAAAAAAGCAATTTGTTCTTTTTCTCGCTGCTTGCATTTACACGGTTCTGGAGTGTGCACAGGCACAACACTATTGTTACATAAATTACACACGACGCAGATGAAAATGTCAACAAGGACCAGGCACAGTGGGGGAGGCAAGTAGGAGGGTGTCCAGATGAGGATAGATGTCGACACACTCTTACACCCTATTTCACCCAGTCAAAGAATGTTTTACATACGTGCACTTTCTTTCTCACACACACACACACACACACACACACACACACACACACACACACACACACACACACACACACTTCTTCATACCTCATTTCACAGACCAGATCTCAACTCACCTGTAGTAGACACTATAATTTAAGAGCTGACACAAGTGGTAAAACGGCAGATGATGTGAATGATCTATGTCAATGGTTAAACTTTATTCAAAGGATTATGCTTTATATATACATCCACAAGGCAAGTGCTGATGTTAGCTGTGTTTCTATCTAAAGGTTAGCATTTGTGCTGCGGCTGTATCACCAGGGAACTTGGCTGTATCATAGATTCCTCTGCAACTACAAAACTGTGTAAACACCCTATTCCCAGAGCAAGTCTCTTTATTAACATTGACCCCACTCTTGGCATAGAGATCTTGGCTATAGTGTGAGAAATGCTCCCTTAGGAGACTGAAGAATGCCATTAGCCAAACAGATGAAGAGACAGAGAGAGTGCAAGAGAGAGCAGTACAAGACAGTACAGTATGTGGCATATTTAACACTGCAATATTTAACACAGATGTAGTGAAGCGTTTGTGAATATTTTCAAAATGAATCATTGTGGTACTTTTTAAACATTGTTGATGCATACAGTATCAAGACATAAAATGCCAGAATGTAGGCAGACAGAATGCCTTAGCCAATGATGGCTTGCCAGGTTCGCACTTGTGTAATATTTTGGCAGTTTTATGTGTGTCAGATGTCTGGGGTCAGCTCTGTACATGCTCAGGTTTGGAGCTTTTTTTTTTTCTTCTTGTGCTACTGCCACTGACATGCTGTCACAATTAGTTGCACCAGCATTAGCTGTCAGAATTTGTTGTCACTGTAATACATTCTTCATTCTGTAGTAGCTTATTATGGTTTTACCACTGTTTCAATAAAAATGGCCACATTGACAGTTATGGAAATATTACTAAATAACATGGCAGTTACTTTGTATTAAAGTTATGGTTACGATCCTACTGAACACGACTGAAACAGTATTTCTATTTCAGTTATGAATCATCACTTTTTGCTTTTGCAATCTGGATAATAACACGGGTGGACAAATTACTTGTCAAATAATAGTTTTACAAGGAGAGAACACCACATCTCATAGTCGAAACAATTTTGTGTTTCTACGACACAAGCACAATGTAAAATGTTTATCAAGGGAGAGGATAAGAACTATGGCTACACATTCCTTACACTTAAATCGAAAGGTTAGAATTTCGTGTGTGGCTGTATCACTAGGAAACTTGGCTACATCACAGATTCTCCAGCAATTACGAAATTATGCAAACACCCTATTCCCAGAGACTCTTTATTAACACTGACCTTACTCTTGGCATGGAGATCTTAGCTGTAGTGTGAAAAAATTTCCCTTAGGTGGCTGAAGGAAGCCATTAGCCAAACAGATGAAGAGACAGAGACCAAAATAGGGAGAGGTAAAGAGAGAGAGAGAAAGTGAAACTGCATAATACAATAGTAGTACCAAAAAAATGTGTGTGTGTGTGCGCGAGTGTGGGAGTGCAATTCATTGCTGCGCCTGAAAACGGAACCCAACAAAGACAAGGAAATGACAATCTGCACATCCTGCCCTTGAGCTAGACTGCCTGGAAATGGCAATTAGCCACACAGAGACATGATTAGCATCCAGCAGACTCGAGAGATCCACGCACGTCATACAAAATCAGTGGCTAGGCTACAGTGACTTTTCTGATACCCACAGTGGCTGGCACTGAGTATAGCAGCAGCTAGAATAAGGAGCACAGTGTGTTGTCTTGCTCATGCTGACATAATAAACATGCTGACAGAACTTTAGTATTGATGTTCCTGACACACTTGCTGGAATAGCTGCGCAAAAGCTACCGATTGACTGATTTATTACAGTCTCATGTAGCGTGGAATCACAATCATGTGACTGCGGGATGATTGCAGCATTCCTCCAGCCAGAATTTCTAAGCTACTTTATCTTTTTTAGGTTTGCATACGGTATACAGACAGCATTCTTTAATTCACAGAACATATTTCAGTAGCAGTCAAATCCATCAGCAGAACTGACTATTTAAAAAAATGTTATGTGGAACTCTGAGATAAGATAAGATAAGATAAGATAGAGTTTTATGAAACCCCCACCACCACTTCAGGGCTGATGAGTTGTAAAGTCTAATGGCCACAGGAAATCTGCTCTGGCATTTAGACCTGCATCTAGGAACATTAAGTCTTTTGCTGTGTGTGCTCTGGTGTTCCACCAAGGGGACATCAAAGGGAATGAGAGGGACTGTCCATGATGCAGAGAAGTTACTATAGCATCAACCAGAGTCCCAAGATCTACTCCCAGAACTCCCAGGCTTCTTAGTCAGCTTGTTCAGGCTATTGGCACCTGCTAAATTCACGCTGCTGCTCTAGCACACCACAGCATAAAAGACAAGACTGGACACAACAGAGTTGTATATAGACCTATAGACACTGAAGGATCTGGGACTTCTCCATAAGTGGAGTCTGTGTTCATGGACCAGTCAAGTCTGTTCACCAGTCAAGTGTACATTCCCAGGTACTAATAATCCTCCACCACCTTCATGTCTGTACCCCTGCTGGTACAAATGGTCAGCAAAAAGGCTGCCTTAAAGCACAGGCTTGTTTAGGCTGAAGCACCAGACCCTATGTAGATCAGGGGCCATCATTTTGTGATTTTTAAAAAAATTTTGTCCATCACTTGATATTCATGTGGCTGCCAATGGATCTGATTTACAAGAAACCACCAAGGGCACCATGTTTTGGCATGTGATATATTCAAATGCGGGCAACAGTACAAGGTGAAGCTTGTGGCTAGCTAGGTCAAAAAGTCAGGCAAGAAGAAGTGTGTGCTTCTAAGTGTGGTGCTCAGAAATGAAAAGTGTTAAGAGAGAAAGAGCTTCATGTATTTAAAAAAGATTCTGAAGGGATTCTGCTGTAAATGAGAAAGAAAGGGAGTCAAGTTAACGCACAGAGGAGGAGTGATATACAACAGTTACAAATGAAGATGGACAGACAGGAGGTCTGTTACTTCAGGTGTGTCATACACACTCAATCTGCGCCCGGCATTAGGACCCGGAAGTAAGGCGGGCGCCAAACCAGGAAGTATAAAAGAGGTAAACAAACGATGGCTTACCGCTCAGTCATTGAGTTCGGCCCATGTCAGCTCCAGTTGTCGTTTCAGCAAACCGTGAGTACTCACATGTTGGTTCCGTTTGTCTTTTGCTATTGTGTGTGTATCTACAGGACGCGGGTTAAATTTGTGTTTTTCCCTTACTCCGTTTTTGTGAGAGTCCTTAGACTAAATCGCGTGGCTATCCTGCCTACTCGCTTCTTTCCGCGTTTGGGTTTATCCTCCACGCTACATTGGGCTAACCGCTAAAGCTACGTCTTCTGGTCACCTCAGGTTAGTCCATCTTGACAGAATGACTGAGCCTTCCGCGGTAAACCCAGCGGATTATGCGAGCCTCTGCGGCGTTGTAGATCAGCATGCCGCGCTCATCAATCAGCTAACCGGGGATCTCGCTTCTCTCCGCCGCGAGGTCGCTGAGCTCCGGCGGGAGAATGCGGATCTCCGCGCAGCTGTTGATGACGTCACTGCTCGATCGCACGCCACGGAGGCCGCGGCGCCGCATCATCCCCCCTCTCCCCCCCCTTCTGATGTTTTTCTTTCTCTACCAGAGAAGTGGAACGGCACGGATGGGAAGTGCAGTGTATTTCTGACAGCTCTCGATCTGGTGTTTGAGTTTAATGCCACCAAGTACTCCACCGATCGCCTTCGCATTGCTCTTCTCGTCTCGTTGCTTAAAGGGCAGGCAGCTGAGTGGGCCACGGCAGTTCTACAAGCAGATACGGACACCGCCCACTCATACAATGAGTTCACCCACCAACTCAGACTCACCTTCGAACACCCAGCGGGCGAGGTGGAGACCGACACCAGACTCTATCACCTGAGGCAGGGAGGATTGCCCGTGAGCCGCTACACAGCAGAGTTTCGCACCCTCGCCGTTCAGACCACGTGGGGCGATGCAGCGCTCCGGACGTCCTACTACGAGGGCCTGGCTTCGCGAATAAAGGACGAACTAGCCGGGCGAGAGCTTCCTGCGACCCTGGAGGGTCTGATCCAACTCGCTCTCCGGATCGACCAGCGCCTTCTCTCTCGCCCGAGGCCAGCCCCTCGCACCCTGCCACCTGCACCCACCTTCTCACACCCCACTCCAAGACCACCAGTAACCTTCGTCACCACTACTCCGGAATCTGTCGGTTCTCCACCTCCTGCCGTGGTTGACACCGGAGCCGGGGAACCCATGCAATTAGGGCGCGCCTCCCTGACCGTAGCCGAGCGCGCACGCCGGTTCAGAGAGGGCCTGTGCGCATATTGTGGGTCAGCAGAACATCACCGGGCGATCTGTCCACTGCGTCCGGGAAACGCCCAACCCCGGTGAGCGGAGGGAGAGACTCACCGGGCCCACTTCTGATCTCCACCACTACCGACGCCACCATCTCTCGACTTACGGTCCAGGTATCCCTCCAGATTGGCCACAAACGAGTCCGAAGTACTGCGTTCATCGACTCCGGGGCAGCAGGTAACTTCATTGACTCTTCTTATGCCAAAAAATTGGGGGTAAAACTCGAGGCGTTATCCCAGCCTGTTCGAATCACATCTGTCGACGGTCGCCCCCTATCCACCAGCCCAATCATCACCCAAACAGAACCCATCACCGTCTCCATCGATCAACACCAAGAACAGCTTCACTTTTACGTCACCTCCATCTCGTCACCTCCCATCATCCTTGGATATCCCTGGCTGTTACAACATGACCCCCTCATCTCCTGGACCCAGAACCGGATTCTCCAATGGGGCGCGACCTGCACCGAACTATGCCTGCGGGCAGCGGCTGGGACGTGCTCTAGGGAGTCCGAGGCCCCCGACGTCGACACCAACTCCATCCCAGAACCGTATCGGGACCTGGCGGAGGTTTTCTGCAAACGGCGAGCAACCCATCTTCCTCCGCATCGTTCCTACGACCTCGCCATTGACCTCCAACCCGGTACAGTCCCACCCCGCGGCCACCTCTACTCGCTTACACCTGCAGAGACGCAGGCTATGGAGGAGTATGTGACCAACGCCCTTCGCCAAGGTACCATCAGGCCCTCCTCCTCACCTGCCGCCGCGGGGTTCTTCTTCGTGAAGAAGCGGGGCGGTGAACTTCGCCCCTGTGTCGACTATCGGGGGCTAAACAACATAACTATCAAAAACCGACACCCATTGCCTCTTACCAACTCAGCCCTGGACGCCCTCTCTGGCGCCACCATCTTTACTAAGTTGGACCTCCGGAGCGCCTACAACTTGGTGCGCATCAGAGAGGGCGATGAGTGGAAGACGGCCTTCATCACCCCTACTGGACATTATGAAAATCTCGTCATCCCATTTGGACTGTGTAATGCCCCCGCCGCATTTCAACATCTGATTAACGACATCCTTCGTGACATGCTCGGGCGGTGGGCATTCGCTTACCTGGACGACATACTCATCTATTCACGCACCATGGAAGAACATACCCAGCACGTCAGGGCGGTCCTAAAGAGATTACTCGCCCATCAACTGTACTGTAAGTTGGAAAAGTGCGCTTTTCACGAGCGCTCCACCACGTTCCTGGGTTTTGTCATCTCGCCCCAGGGTGTGGCCATGGACCCGCAGAAGCTAGAGGTTGTGCGTCATTGGCCCCTACCCAAGACCCTCAAGCAGCTTCAACGGTTTCTCGGGTTTGCGAATTTCTATCGTCGCTTTATCCGGGACTACAGTACAGTTGCCGCCCCCCTAACCTCCCTGACCCGTCCCTCATCTCTCCCTTTTCACTTCAACTCTGCAGCTGTCTCCGCTTTCAAGTCCCTTTGTCACCGCTTCACCACGGCACCGATCCTCCTTCACCCAGATGTCAGTAAATCATTCGTTGTGGAGGTGGATGCTTCAGATGTGGGCGCTGGAGCTATCCTCTCACAACGAGGTCCAGATCAGAAACTACACCCATGTAGTTTCTTCTCCAGAAAATTTGACTCCACTCAGCAGCGATACGGGGTAGGGGACCGCGAGCTGCTGGCCATAAAGTGGGCTCTGGAGGAGTGGCGTCACTGGCTCCAGGGCGCCAGAGAGCCATTCATAGTCTGGACGGACCACCAAAACCTCATTACCATAAAAAACCTGAAGCAGCTAAATCCACGACAGGCGCGGTGGGCATTGTTCTTTGAAAATTATGATTTCCACCTTTCATACCGCCCGGGCTCCAAAAATACAAAAGCGGACGCTCTCTCCCGACAGCTGGAGGTGGACATTCCCCGGGCGGACCCCGCGCCTGTCCTTCCCTCCTCCAGGATCATCGCCCCACTCCAATTAGACCTGGAGACGAGAGTTCGCCAGGCACAGGCTGCAGAGACCGAACCGGCAGGTGTGCCACCTGGACGACTCTTTGTGCCCGAGAAGATGAGGTCAGAAGTTCTCCAGTGGGGTCACTCCTCACCCATTTCGGGACATCCAGGCACACGACGGACCCTCCAGTTTCTCCAGCGGGATTTCTGGTGGCCATCCATCACGAAGGACGTCCAAGAGTTCGTCCAGGCATGCCCAGTGTGCGCCAGGGCCAAGAACACCAATCAACCAACCCCAGGAGAACTACAGCCACTCCCAGTTCCTCGACGGCCCTGGACGCACATTGCCGTCGACTTCATCACGGGCCTGCCGGCCTCCGAAGGAAAGGACACCATCCTCACGATCGTCGACCGGTTCTCTAAAGCCGTGCATCTGGTGGCTCTCGCCGGACTCCCGTCAGCCAAAGAAACAGGAGAGCTGATTTTAGAGCACGTAGTCCGTCTGCATGGGTTCCCCAAGGACATCGTCTCGGACAGAGGGCCCCAGTTCACAGCCCGGTTCTGGAAGGCCTTCTGCCGTCTGATCGACTCCACCTGCAGTCTATCATCTGGATACCACCCACAGACTAACGGTCAGACGGAGCGGACCAACCAACAGCTGGAGCGCTATCTGAGATGTTTCATAGCAGACCGTCAGCGCTCCTGGGCGCGCTACCTCATTTGGGCCGAACTGTCACACAACCTCCACACCTCCTCTGCCACCACCCTAAGCCCATTTGAGGTATGCTACGGTTTCCAACCTTCGATGTTCAACCACCCAGAACCGGAGGTTGATGTACCGTCCGCCCAACAGTTGGTCCGCAGATGTCGGCGGCTATGGATTACAACCAACCGGGCTATCCAACGCGCCAATACCCGATATACCCACCAACACCGCCGTCGACATCCTCCGGGACGTTTGTACCACGTAGGTGACAAGGTATGGCTTTCCACTAAAAACCTCCACCTTCACACCGAATCAAGAAAACTTTCACCCAGATTCATCGGACCATACCGCATCACCCACAGAATTAACCCTGTCACCTACCGGCTCCAGCTGCCTACGGCGCTCCGGATCCATCCAGTATTCCACCTGTCCCAATTCAAACCCTTCATCACATCACCCATGATTCCACCCACCCCCCCAGCTCCTCCTCCCCGGATCATCGACGGCGGTCTCACCTACACCGTACGCCGAATCCTCGACTCGCGCCCTCGGGGCAGAGGTACTCAGTACCTGGTTGACTGGGAGGGCTACGGCCCCGAGGAGCGATCTTGGATCCCGGCCCGGTTCATTCTCGACCCTGAACTGATTCGAGACTACCGTCACCGGGTATCCTCCACCTCAGGACCGTCAGGAGCCGGTCCTGGACAGGGGGGTACTGTCATACACACTCAATCTGCGCCCGGCATTAGGACCCGGAAGTAAGGCGGGCGCCAAACCAGGAAGTATAAAAGAGGTAAACAAACGATGGCTTACCGCTCAGTCATTGAGTTCGGCCCATGTCAGCTCCAGTTGTCGTTTCAGCAAACCGTGAGTACTCACATGTTGGTTCCGTTTGTCTTTTGCTATTGTGTGTGTATCTACAGGACGCGGGTTAAATTTGTGTTTTTCCCTTACTCCGTTTTTGTGAGAGTCCTTAGACTAAATCGCGTGGCTATCCTGCCTACTCGCTTCTTTCCGCGTTTGGGTTTATCCTCCACGCTACATTGGGCTAACCGCTAAAGCTACGTCTTCTGGTCACCTCAGGTTAGTCCATCTTGACAAGGTGTGTGTGTTCATCATATTGCTCGCTGAGATCAGAGAAGAAGCCCAGGGGCACTGATCCTCTGATCCCTGTAGTCCACATCTAGCTCCTTATTCGTGCATGACTAGTCACTAAACAGATCTTTTCCTTGCATCCAGTCCCATTGTCTAGGCCAAACATGCTAATGGTGTGCAACCAGCTTGTTGTCATGGAGGTGACATTTAATAGTAACCTATTAAAAACTAAAGAAGGAATAACTTGGATATTCCATTTCTTTTACCTCTTGCAACCTCAGAAGCACTATTTTCAGACAGATCCTGCTTCCCTGGGGTGGTGTACTATGCTTTTCTTTTTCATCTGTCCATTTTCTGTCCTGGAGTACACTACTGATACAGTACTTAATGAATTATATATGACCTAGTGCATTAAGTCCTATATATGTACACACACTGAGCATCCACTTTAGGAAGAACAAGTGACAACTTTGTCTACTCAATGTCAAATATCAGAAAGGGGAGAAAAAGGGATCTTTCTGACTGTGGCAATGGTGTTGGTTTGAGTATTTCAACATACTTACCCATGAACTTTCATACACCTGCAGACTGTAAAGTCTGTTTTAGTGCATAAAAAAATCTTATGAGATAAGCAGTTTCTGAAATACTTTTTGTGTACTGTATATTTAATATTTACTACATTAACTACTGCTACTTATGTACACAGCTACTTTTACACTGCAGTTACAGTATGTCTATATACTATATATAAAGTCCACTTTGCAAACAGTATAATACTGTACATACAGGACCAGGGAGACATTATTTCACTTTGCTTTACCTTAAGTTGACATCACAAATCCAAGGTTTGTGCAGTAGCAGCGCTGTTTTATATCCTCACAAAGCCAGAATAAAGACATGCTACAAGACAAGATAACTCATCAGATACTGGGAGCTGATAATGCTGACACAGAGAAAGTGGCAGATGCACCTCTCTCCAAGCCTTTTCCTCCGTCTCAGCAAAGCTCTTTAACTCCTCCAGCCAGTTTCGACCAGGGCAACAATGACGAGCCGGCCATAAAAAAGACACTTAACCTCCATAATGGGCAATCTTTGGGGCTTAAATGTAACCTCTCTCACTCCCACTGTGCAGATTCTCATACTGCGACAGTAAATTCTGCACCACCAATACATCAGAGCCAATTCCATTATGGGGGGTGGCCATTCAAACAAAGTATTAAAATGTCAGGCAGAATGGGCCAGTTTTAGTTTATGTAGTGATTAGTGGTCGTCCTTTATGTCCTCAGAGTGTCAGTGTGTCCTGCTAATCGATGCTGGCACATGCCAATATTTCAAAGACTTTTAACATGCCAAAGAGTTCTATTTTTTTTTATCACAGCTTTTACATGCAGGCCCCCGCAATACAGCCTTTATCCAGCTACAAAACAGATGTTTGTATCAAAAAGTCGAAAAGTGTCTTACTGAATGCTTCAAACGTTTTTCTCTGACAAAATTGTCCCAAAGACAGTTAATCACTGCGCGACGCGAATATACTTGAATGTGTAGCATGTGAATTTGCCAGCTGAGAAAGGAAAACTAAAAGCTATAACTAGAAAATGTACGATAACTGAAAGGAATAATTAGAGCTGTCCTCAGGGAAGGTTTTCGTTTCAGAGCTGCATTAGATTTTAAGGCTGCATTCAGCACAGCAGCCTGCCACAGTTGACCATTTTCACATCATTACTTAACTCTTTGTGCGTGATGTACTGTAGCATGCTGAAGTCAGAACAACAGCTTCAATTAAAAGTACACTAAGTGGGCCTTTCTATTGAAAAAATCTATATTAAGTATGCTAAAAAGCACATGTAATGTTTTTATATACAGAACAGGAAAAAATGTCTTTCCATCCTTTGCTGGAAAAAAAGTTATACTGTCAACATGCAAATCATTTGTCTCTGAATCATATTCCGTTCAGTTTGGCTTTGTTATATTCTATTTATTACCGAATTCTGCTGCTTAAGTGAAAAGAGTATAGGAAAGATATAGTTAAGTGTGATTCCCTTTCAAAGGTGCTTTAAGGCTCTGATTAAGTCTGCAATTATAACAAAGAAATGACACATCTTAGCCGATAAGCCCTCTGACAAACTAATCAGATTTGTATAGGAGTAAGATGAAGACCAAAGGAGACAGTTATTATAGCCATTCTTCTTCCTTAGATGGTGACATTTTCTCATCTGCCATTTTCTCCTTGATACAGTATTTTCATAATAACTCTTTTTAACTACGTTGGACAAAGGTCCTGTATGTGCTCATAAATTAAACACATGTGGTTGCACAGCTGATTAGCTGGGTGCTTTTAGATTGAATTGCTGAGCTAATATTTAAGCTTCTAAAAGAAATCGAGGAAAATAATTTTCTTTATCCTCTTGGGCTGCAGTCCAGCAGGCACTTTTGGAGCCATTAACAATGTTTCACCTGAGTGAGAGCCTTACATGTGCACTCATTTAGTTGACTCAGTGGTTCAATTACCTAATTAAATGGCAGCAGGTGAAATCAGCATTAACTCATTTAGGTAATTTTGTGACTGCGTTTCTGTTTCTTCTTATTTTTACATTGCCTCAATTTTACTTTGTACAAGTACATATTTAGTAAAAAGGCTGGGCAACAGGGTGATAACCCGATACCTGCAATTACTAACCCTGGATTTTGGCGGCTCAGTTTTGCTTCGTCCTCTGTGTGCAAGCATATTAGTTATTAAGCTTGACTTGTATAGGCAAATACTTTTGGATAATTCAGAAATATATTCAGATATGTCTTTGCTGTTGGATGTACCAGCCAAATGATTAAAAAAAATAATAATTTGAGAAGGTTCCTGTGAATGTATAATTATATGAAACATTGTATTAAAAATATCAGTTAAACTTTTCATATGACCTTTCCTTCATATTGTAATGTACTGTACATATATACCTGACATTTGACTTTCTTATTGAGAGGTTTTTGTTTTTATTTAATTTTTTATTTATCTTAATTACTTTATGTTTTGATCCTCAGTGTGTGCTTCTGGTTATACGTTTATCTAAAAAATTAATGAATAAGTAAATATACAAAAAATTGCTCCCTGTGTTGAAGTGTTTTCTGAAACATATCTGTTTTAAGCAAAGTGACTTTTGCTTAAAACAGACTGTGCGCGTAACTTGATTCTTTGGAAATGCATTATGGTTCACCTACACTAAACTCCAGTGACTGCTACCTACACATCCTGTAGAAATTGGGGGCCTTGATTCACTTATTTTTTTTGAAAAATAAATAAGTAAATAAAATAAATAAATTGATTGCCATTTGCCCTTTGAATTGGTGAGAGAAAACAGACTTGGGATAGGCTATAATCTAAAAGTGTTTATTCATGTGGCACTTGGCTATTACAAAAAAGTTGTCTTAAAATTGCTAAGTTAATATGCTTTAACTTCAAACCACTACTGATAAAAATATAATAATAAAAATGTTAATACTGTATAATGAATAATTTGACAAACAACTGCTTTTTCTTCTCTGCTCCCACAAATGATGTGCGTATTACCATAGTAAAATATGCAGAAAATATTATTTGTTCCCTGAGAATTCAGACAACAGTGCAAAATGGCTAAGACACAAATTGTAGCACTTTATGGTAATTCAGATGTGCCATAGATTTTTTTCCTTTTCTTTTTACACAAAGTGAAGATTACATGAGGCCAATTTGAAAATGGCACTTCATTTATTATTGTTAAACAAATAACATAATATCATACAGATATAATGTAAATTTGATGTTTGAAGTAAGATCAAAGCAAGCAAGCCAGATATGAGAAAAAGTGAGTCTTTATGCTTAAATATCTCTCCTGTCAGTCATCTAATTGACTCTACTTCAAGGGCACTTCACTTCACTAACCTCCTTAGTGCTCACACAGGCTTGCCTTGTATACCTGTGATATTACAATACTTTATGAGTGTTTTTTTAATTTATTTATTTATTTATTTTTGCATTAAATTTTTTATGCTTAATTTTTTTTAGTATTAAAAGGTTATTTTAATAAACACACTTGTACAGGTTTCCTCAATGTAAGGACAGTTAGCTCTTGGGCAGCTAACCTGTGGTTGTTTGAGTTGAACAGAACTTAAATTCAGTGGTTTTGTTTTAAGGAGACATATAAAACAGCATACAAAGCATATTCTTACTACATTTAGCAGACGCTCTTATCCAGAGCGACTTACATTTTTATCTCATAATACATCTAAGCAGTTGAGGGCTCAAGGGCCCAACAGTTGCAATTTGGTGGTTGTGGGGTTTGAACCTGGTATCTTCCAAACTGTCGTCCAATGCCTTAACCACTGAGCTACCGCTGGCCACCAGAATGACTAGAATGAAAATGGGTGACAAATGTTATACTGTATGTAGGGTGTAAACAGTATGGGAGATTAGAAGATAAGGGCAAACAGTACATATACAGTAGATGTATTTGATAGTGAGTAGTAGTGAGGCTTGCAAAATGAGTTAATACATTGAAGTAATGGAACATTTTGTTTGCTAGCTACGCTAACTAGCTTTGGTAGCAATGCTGCAAGGTTGTTTTGCTAACAAATTTAGGCTAATGAAGGTTTTAGGTTTACCTGAACAACTCTATAAAATTATTTGTGTTCATTGAGCTCATACAGTACATGTTTGCACAAAATATTTTTTATGAATGGTCTGTAGATTTTCTATGGTTTTGTACACATTTATTATTTTACAAGATGGGAATTTCAGATATTATAAAATAAGTTAGAACCAAGAATGTGAAGGGTTTCTAGGAATATTGCGTAATTGTATAGATTTTACAGAATAGTTTTGTGTTACTTATAATGCAGATTTGATGGAAATGTTCTGTATTTTTTTTTTACATGATGGGGTTATGTGAGGGTTAATCTGTGTTCAAGGTCCAGTTAGAATAGCTTCCTGATAATGAAGATAATATTTACTGCTGGTCATATAGATACTGTGAGGCTGAGCAAAGGAGAAAACAAATTATACTAATGGTAATGTATTTTACCTTGTACACAGGGCACCAATTCCATCCTATACTAGTCTGAAACTATTTTTATGTTGATTTGTTATAACTGGATGATGTTCTGTAGAATCTCTTTAAACATTTTATTCACCCATTAGATGAGATGTTATGATGTCTCCCTCCTGGATAAATGTCCCCTTTAAGGTAACAGTAACAGTGCTTATTTTGTCTTCTACACACACTAGACAGTTTGAGACCATTACTATTACTTTCAAGAAGACTACCACCTTCTATAAAACACAAACAAATACAGCAAAAATCAAATATACTATGCATCCTACATGAACCCTAAGGACTATGATTCAATATTTTGTGTTTTTCTTCTACTGATACATTTTTGACATATCATCTTATAGTTATCTTTTGCCAAGCAAGTTATCTTGATAAAACGTTATTCTCAAGAAACTGCTCATGAACCTAGTTCACAGTTCACAGTGGACTGAAAGATTGCCGAGATCTTCAGTTTAGTGAGTAATCAACAATATAGTACAAAACATGCTTTAACAACCCATACATAAATATTGGAGCATGACGACAATATTGCATCTTCACCATGTTAAGACTGGAAGGTCAAGACGGTATGCATTTAACTTTTCTTATACCATTTTTCATACTTTTTGATATTTTAGCTTGTTTACTTGTTAAAAAAAGCTTGCCTGATATCAGTAGCTATGTTTACAAGGACAATATTTCTTTAATCCAAATAAAATAATTTTGACTGGAGACTCGAACTTAAGCATTTACATCTATGCTAATCTGATAAGATGAGCGTTTACATGGTCTAAGTATTGAATGAGAATATAACTTTTTTAGGTTATGCTTCTCATTTTCCCCCTTGAATCCTACCTTCTGTGTTATGATTTGTTACAAGAATACTGATTGGTTAGGTGGTACTCGGTAATCGGCCAATCAGTCCCCTTCTTCCACCACAAACACAAGAGATAAAAGTCCAAAGACTGGGTTGAGAACTTGAGAGAGTTGAACTTACATCACAAAATGTTACTACCACATGGTAATATGTTCAAGAATAATATATTTATTCTAACAACAGAGAAACCATCAAATCAAGTGTTTACATGGGCATTATTTACCTACTGAAAGGATTATCAAAGGTTTGGAATGGCCCTTTCAATTCATTCTGATCAGTTCGGATTGGTAAATGCAGTCAATGTCTGGTGTTCATAAGAATTACGAGGTTATATGTATTTCAAAATATGTAAAGCACCACATTTTGACACATTTTTGTGTCAAAACATTCATATACCTTCTTAAGATGCATTTTTCATTGAAATCCCTGTTAAAGTGGTAAATTTCAAGCTCAAAGTTACATTTTCTTTCTTTTAAAGTTGACATAAGAAATGTGCTGTTGCTTTAACTCTAACATTAGCATTCATTAATTCCTGGCTATGCAAGTAAATGTATTTATGAGGATGAAAAAAACATCATTTCTATTTTCCTCGCATAAGTGTTTCATTTTCAGCTCATGAACTTAAGTTATGCATTTGTTTTCACCTTTTTCCCACCTAAGACTCTCCCCTTATCACACAACTGCACACTCATCCTGGGCTTGAAGGTGCCTGAAGTGTGGGGAAGCAAATCATGCATCACATGCATTGCCCAGCACCTCAATGCTAATCACAATACTAATCCCTCTGTGGCCTACATGGGTACTGAATTTAATCTAAAAAAAAAAAAAAAAACAGACAGCAGGGCCAAAGTTTTTAAGGCTTTAGTAGTATACCATACATTTCTCGATAAACTTCCATTGTACACTTCATGAAGCTGTTGAGTATAACTCAGAGCAAATCTATCTTTAACCATATTAACATGAGTGTATGGATTCCATCTGAGCATAATGGGGGTGTAAACACGGTAACTATGTCTTGCTTAGGTTACTGAACCTAATTTTTTTAATGTTTAGCCCATAAATTTTAAAGAGAAACAAAGAGTACTTTTAACTCAGCTTCGTGTCTTCGTCTTAATAGCTAATCAAACTGAATCACTGCACTTGTTCTGCATAAATGAGTGCATCTCTAAGATAGCAAACATCATCAAAAATGCTCTACTTTAAAAGAAAGAAAAAAAAATTACAAAACAGACTTAAGCAGCGCAGCATCACACGCACGGTTCAGAGGTGTACTTAGCTATCAGTGCCATGCTGGTGAAATGGCTATTTACAGTAATGAGCTATTTTCTCTATAGCACCTGAAAACAGTTAGTGTTTAAACTCAGAGACATTACTAATTAGCAGCAAAGCAGATTCACTCTGCACTTCAATGGCCTTGAGTAAGCACCTCCAGCTAAGCTACCATAATTGCCTCATGCGCATTCAATATCAGAACACTTTATGTACAAGAGCTGTCAGTCATTTCTGAGCACTGATGTTCTGCATTAGCATTTAGAATGACACACTACTTACTGTAAGAGCTGTACCTGAAATACAGCTGCATGTGTGAGTGTATATACATGCGCGCGCACACACACACACACACACACACACACACACAGAATATTCTCTTCTTCTATCACTTGCATCGTTGATCAATTTTATTGGATGATTAATCTCCATTAAGCCTTATGCTGCTGTTCTGATCTAGTACCGTGTGCTAAGGATTAAATGCTAACAGTCCCGACAAGTTCAGCAGGAGCCCTAAGCTGCATCTCTGCATGTCGACAGAAGTTGCCAGATGGTCTCCGATAGTGGACACAAAGTCCTTTGTGGTCAAAATCAATCATTTCAACACTTGGTTTTGTCTATGGAATGGCAAAGGAGGATTCACAAGGGAGGTTCAGTGAAAGTTTAGCACAGACCAGGAAAGCAGCTAGTCACATTGTTTGAACCTCTCTTTCCTAGCTTTTCTGATAGAGTGTGAGGTCAGATCCAGTGAAAGCACAGATCTTATTCAGTAACAGACTGTAAACCTTCTCACCTGTCATGCAGCATTAGTACAGCAGCTTAGAACCCGCAGGGAAGTTCCACAGAAAGGGCAAACAGTCACACTTCGAGCATGAGAAAATCTATAGTAAGACACTTTTGAAAATATTTTGCTACTGACAATGTCTCTCCATCATACACATGTCCTTGAACTTGCATTGCCCAGTCATGCACTGCATGGCTTGAAATATGTCAGCTTAGACTGTAGAGTTTGCTGGCAAACATAAACAATTCCCCAGAGCAGAAGCCATTAGCCTATTAATTTGGCTCCCATTGCTAAAATTGGTTCTAAATAGATATCATTGTGGTTCATAAATAGATAAGTAATAAATAAATAAATTATTTGCATTACAATTATTGGCACACCTAATATTCTTTTAATTAAATGCAACAAAAGCAAGTTTTAGATTAACTTTCGCTGTTTTACGTTGATCTAAAAACTTCCAGTTTCAAATATACAGTAACACAGAAACTGAAATCTCTTAATCATTCATTAATATGCGTATTGTGAAAAGACACAATGACACAAAAGTGTGCTGACCTTTATGAATAAGGAAATGGCCTAAAATTTGTTAAATCCTCTGCCAATATTAAGAAATGCATAACAACCCCAGCTGTAATAAACTGGCCTAGAAGAGGCTGCAAGCATATTTAGCCCCTGAACACAATGAAATACAGACAATGAAATGCACCACATGGTGAACATTTTTACAAAATTTTCTCCAAGGAAATTTTCAGCAGATTGTAGCTTTTTTTTTTACATTCATAAAGGGGGAAAAGAGAAGTGTTATTTTGTGTTTTTTAATTAAAAAGGGTAGTTCCCTAGAAATAACTATTATTCTGTATATTCTATATTCTATATACATAATTATAGATTAATGATGTATAATGTAGATCTTTATATTATGCATATACTCTTTGTACCCCCCCCCCTCTCTCACTATACAGTTCCAGGCACACCTTCTCATTTTTCTCTGTTTTTTTTTATGCTTTCAACATTGTACAGTATATTAATAATGAAGACATATGTCTATATATTTCTTCCATATCACAAATATGGAATTATGTGGTCAACAAGAATATGCTGAATAACCCACAATATGTTTTATATTTTAAATTCTTTAAATCAGTAACCTAGAATGGTTTTCCACCAATCTTGTAGAAGTTTCCAGAGATGTAGTTGTTGGCTGCTTTTCCTCACTCTCTGGTCTAACTTATCCTAAACCATCTCGGAACCATCTCCATCCTTAATCATGGAATTTAGATAAGTTGATTGTGGATCATCTGATGCAGCACTTCACTCTCCTTTTTATACATTCATTCATTCATTCATCTTCTATACCGCTCTATCCTATGATCAGGGTCGCGGGGGGCCTGGAGCCTATCCCAGGAGGCTTCGTGCACAAGGCAGGGTACACCCTGGACAGGGTGCCAATCTCCCTTTTATACAAATATCTCTTAAATAACCTAAAGGTGTATTTGGAGTTGGTTTCCTGTGGGATAACAAATGATGGTCCCACTAAGAGCAAACCAGATGCTATGATAACCATGCTGGTTAAGTGTGCTATCAATTTTGACTAAGTGATCAACAGTGTCACCAGCATAGCACCCCACACCATCACACCTCCTCCTCCATGCTTCACAGTGGGAACCACAAATTCAGGAATTGTCTTTGATAATCTAACAAAGTGTTAAGTGTTATGGGTGCTAGGCAAGCATTTTTTTTTATTTTGTGTCCAAATGTAGTGACTGTTCTCTAGTAACTATACTACAACAACGGTCCCCTTAAAGAAAAAAAAAAGCTTAAAAGGCTGTAGCAGTACAATAGACGAATCTGTTTAACAACAATGCAACGTTACATTTCTGCAAAATCCCCAAAAGGAGGCAAAAGCAAGTGTTATTTGAGAGGTTCCTTGTTAAAGAAGTTTGCAGACAGAGCCTATGTCATAGAGCAGTGATTCCGTTAGTTTGTGTGTGCGAGTGTGTGTGTAAAAGTCATCCTAAACAGAACGCCCCCTCCTCCTTTCCTCTCTCGTCTCACTCCAGCCATGATTATTTTCAAAGGAAAATGCAGGTTACTTAATTTTATTTTTAATTAATATTTTGTGTTAATTATTTTTATATGGATATTTTTGGGTTGTGGAATGAATCATCAGAGTTTCCATTATTTCTTATGGGGAAATTTACTTTGATATTAGGATTACAAGCACACTTCCTGAACAAATTATGTAATCAATCCAAATTTTAACCATATATATTATAAAATACTCAGATTTACTTGTATTATGTGAAATGTTGGAACAAAGACATGCATGACAAACTGGTTAGAGGAAACATTGTGCAGCCTTATAATATCTCAAATGGCTATTAATTATTAGTTAGGCCTGATCCTCATATCCTAAAACCAACAAGATTAGAGCCATAGCCACCTAAGCTACCACTCTTACATCCTTCATATAATGTATTCTTGTAAAAATAGTTCCTCTTTAACATAGCTTGAGGATTTTTATAATGAAACTTGCCATTCAGCTCACCTCAGTCATCTTATTATCTGTGTTAAACATGCCATTACCACACACAGCCAGGTAACTGCGATTATGAGAAGCCAATTTTGGTCATATGATAAATTTGCGTTGAAAAAAAAGAGTTAGTCTTGAAAATTTCTAGATTAATCACATACATTAACATGTTCATATTGACAGCCCTAACATATAATATGCCAAAAAAAAAGATATTTGTAATGAATTTGGCTCTAATTTAAGTTCCTAATTTATCTTGGATATCCATGTCTAGTAACTAGATGTAAATATTAGAATTAATATATAATTTTCAAATTTAAGATCTGATCTAATTTGTGGTAGAGACTGAGTTTTAACATTTAAAGATATACAGTATAGATTAGCCCAAATCCCCAGTGTGTGTATATGTATTTTTAATATCATGATGATGTTTGCCTGGAGGATGGAAAAATAAAATTACGCAAGGGTGGGAGAGTAAAGAATATCAAGTAAAATTTCATCTCAGGTGCAAAAGTAAAGAGCATAAAGGCTGCCAAGGCAATCTCTAGCCATGAGGAACAGTGAGTCACCTTCTCAAGTATAACACCTGTTTGCTGTTATCCTTTTGCCCTGCCAATTATGATTAAGGGCTTTGCTGGGAAATTTCTCTCTCCTCTTTCCTCACCGTCTGCTCGCCTATCTGTCACTCCCACCATTGTCCAGCAACAGATGAGTGCTGTGTCGAGCAACCGAAGAGCTGATGCCCTGTAAATCTGAAGGGACATGAATGCTTAGGGGCAAGGAAACCAGCATTTTGAGTGTCCCTGTAGGCCTGCACTCACAGAGAGAGGTTCATGAATGATGACCTGCTTTCTGTGAAGCCCCAATACCCTAGCATTACTGTTCTCACACTCAGATACTTGGTTAATCCATCAGGTGAGATATATGTGGGCTGCTCACTCCACCAAGCCAGAAAACAAGCGCCAAAGTCATTTCTGTTAATTTTGTAAATAAGCCATCATGGAGCTTTTGGTTTAATGGAAAATGAAGCCAATTTTGGTCATATGATAAATTTGCATTGAAAAAAAAAGAGTTAGTCTTGAAAATGTCTAGATTAATCACAAACTCCTTTCTGTTAATTTTGTAAATAAGCCATCATGGAGCTTTTGGTTTAATGGAAAATACAGCTTTACACAAGGTTCTGATCAAACCAAGATGAGATAGATGTGATTATCAATTCTGAATTTTGATAAAACAGACAGTAAGTTGTAATTTGTCAAAAGTAAAAGTAGAAAGTATAATGATTCAAGTTGTTTTGTACAATGGAAAGTGGCCTATTAAAAATTTTAACAGGAAAACATTTGCCTGCAACCTATTTTCACCACCCTTTACCCATGAATTATTAATATTTTGTCATAAAATTACATACCGTGCAATATTTTTACCACTTCTTTTTTTGTTAATTTGTATTGCCCACTTTATGAAAAGGTTTTGTAAAGTACATATTCTGGCCTCACAAACTGAAACTTTGGTGACAATTTGGACACAAATGGTCAAAAAGTCAAGTGATAGCTTAATCATATACAAACCTAATACATGAAAGGGACAATGTTCAATACTGTATGCAAATACAGAAGTAAAGTGATTTATTCCATATAGATGTTATTCAAATAGCATAGTGGTAGTGTCGATCTTCATTATATGTTGGTCCAGAATGTAACTTACACAGCATTTGAGTAAGAATTTTATACTTTGTTATGCAGTACATGCTTGTTCCCTTTCAAAGGCTTCACTCGATGCTGCGTGAAAATGCTATGGGAAACTATGTCATGCTATGTCATGTTGCCGGATGTGTGTATAAACACGCCAAATTTTGGCCTATATAACCTCGGTCAGGTGATGTCATCTGATGAGACGCACCTGGAGGGTTATAAATAGGAGGGAGCCAGAACCATTCCTCAGATTCTTTGTCTTCACCTTGTTGTGAGCGTGTCTGTGTTTAAACTAGCAAAATAAGAAAGTGTTTAACTCACCAATATGGCGGAGTTTAAACTAGATATCCCTCCGCGTGTGATAATCCATATCGGAGGGCGATCTCTACACTGCTTCGGTTAAGTGCTACGCGCGCCTTGCATTCCTTGAGAAGCTTCGAGCCGCCGCGCATTCCTGGCTTAAAACTCGTGCATCTGACAGAGCTGCGGGAGATGGAGGTAAGCTCCTTTCTTTCGCGTTCTCATCACGGAAATTCCTCTCTTGCTTCCGCGGAGATGGAAATAGCCTTAAGCACTTAAACAGTAGACGGCAGGTTCTGTCGGGTGGCCGGGGGGCGGAGCCTCAACGACGCTCTCTCCCCTTTCTTAGCTCTCTCCATATGAGTTAACCCTTTCATGGAGTAAGCTGTATTCATCCCGTGTTTTTCCTGCCATCAACTTATTTATTTATTTAGATATAGTTCATGTGGAAGCGCGGGGTTATATGATGACGCCCAGATAGAAGAGATGCTTCACAGGCTATCTCTCTCCTGGGACATCATCCTTCCTGGAAAACTTATACTTCCTTTCTAGCTGTGTAGACTTTCATCTTCACTGGAGGGAAAAGCTTTTCAGGCAGTACGTCAGCTTGGTGCTCCTCTGCACACCATGGAGGTTTTGCAGGCCTACCAGGCTGGCCTGCAGAGAGACTTGAGTACTGGCGGGGCTTTTCAAGATAAGGCGTATTGGAATTATGCCGAGCTACAGACTTGTCTCTTCGTGCAACAAAGCAGACGGCTCGTGCTATCGGCCGTTTTATGGCTGCTATGGTTTTCGCAGGAGGCACCTGTCGCTAAATCTCAGGCGCATCAAGGATAGGATTGTGCATTCCACCTTAATGCCCCTATCTCACCTTCCGGCCTGTTTAGCGATGTCGTTAACTCGGTCGCCACTAGGTTCTGAGGCGAAGTTATACGAACAAGCTTTTGGGAAATTCCCTCCCCACCGTGCTCAAGAGTCGGGATTGTCGGCCACCCAGTCTCGACCGTGTCTGACTCTTGCGAGGCGTAAAACACAAGGAGGGTGGTTTTTTTTTGGAGCCGGGCACTCGTAAAGATTGGGGTGCGCCGCGTTGCAATAAAAAATGGGGGTGGCCCCCCCAATAGGGAGAGGCACCCAGAATTCATTTCAAATGAATGAAGTGTTCTCCCTGGCCCCCCCAAGAGGTCGGTGTTCTTGCTCCGCCACCACTGGTGTTTCGGGCAACACCAGTCTCCAATAGGCTGTTAGTTCTTCGTTTTTTTTCCTGCCATGTTTCAGGATGCCGAACATCTAACATCCCCCCATTTAACCAAGCCGCTGAGACATTTGCCCTTTTCTGAGAAACTGGCAGCGTTGAACCTACTGCCAAGTATATCTCCTTGGGTACTAAGCACTGGAGAGAGAAACTACAGGATTCAGTTCTCACTTCACCCTCCGTGTTTTCAATGGCATGGTCTCCACTTCCATGAAACCGGAAAGTGCGCATCTGCTGACAGAAGCTGCTGGGGAATGGGGCCATGGAACATGTTCCCCTACCAGACAGTGAGTCAGGCTACTACAGTCGGTATTTCTTGGATCCCAAGAGGAACGGGGGCTGCATCCAATTTTTCAGATTTTGCGGGCTCTTCCGCTATCTGAAAATCAATAAATACAGCTTCAAATGTTGACTGTCAAAGTGATTGCTCTCAAATCCTACCAAGCGATTGATTTCTGACAATCGATTTAAGGACGCTTACTTTCATACAGAAATATTGCCACAACACAGGAGGTTCCTGAGGTTCGCTTTCGGGGGCGAAGCTTATCAGTATCGTGTCCTTCCATTGGTCTAGCTCACCTGCACATATACAAAATGCATGGATTTAGTCCTGGCTCTTACGAGAGTCCCAGGGCATCCGGTAGCTGGCGCTTCGACATCAGCATGTCGTGCTAGCTCATCTCTGTTTCTCAGGATTGAGACCCAACTCAAAGCATGCTCTTTCCTGTTCAGAGGACAACACATTGGGTGCCATATGGGATTCATTCGTAAGCGGGCACAGCTGTCTCCCGCTCGTGTCGAACCCATTCTCAACACCCTCAAGGAAAACAAGCTAGACCAGAAAGTGACCTTTCATCACTTTCAGAGATCCTAGCTCTCATGGCAGCTGTATCCACGGTGACACCTTTGGGCCTTCTGCACATGAGAGCATTTCAAGATGTGGCTAAGAACCAGGGGATTTCACTAGGGCCAATCCCCAATAAAGGTTAGGCGCCAGGTGCTTCGTACCCTTTCTATGTGGTTCAGACCTGAGGTTTCTACTCTGGGTCCCACTCTAAGTTCATCTTGTCGTCGCTGAGGCTAACGACAGATGCTTCCCTCACAGGCTGGGGTGCGGTCTCAGATGGCCATCTTCTCGCGCGGCACATCAATGGCCTCGAGATGATGGCTCTATTTCTGGCCCTAAAGCACTTCCTCCAGCAGTTGAGAGGCTGCAATGTCCTAGTGCGGGTGGACAACACTATGGCAGTCTCATATATTATCGCCAGGGCGGACTGTGCTCGTACCGCTAATAGCTAGCGCCCCAGGTTCCGGTCCCACAGGGCGATTTACATTCCAGCATGAATGTAGGAGCAGTAGTACTGTCCATCTCTGACACACGGGGAATGGAAACCCCACTCCGAAGTAGTCAGGGAGAGATTTCATGTAGCAGAGGTGGACCTCTTGCCTTGCAAGATATACTACGCCTTTTACTGGTCTTCAGATTTACGTCCACCGCATCAGCTAGTGGCGTAGGTCAGAGCAGCTTCTACATGTTTTGGATGAGAGATGCTATTGCCCTCTCCTATGAGGCGCGTGGGCTCACTTCGCCTCTAGGAATCAGGGCTCATCCAGGGGGATCGCCTCATCTATTGCACTAGCAAGAGGTATTCCCCTGCAGCAAGTGTCTGCTAAGCAGGTAAACCCAGTCCACTGCCGAATTGCTTCAGTGCTGGAGTTTCTGTCCTCGGGTTTGTGCCCTAGTACTCTCAGGACGTATGTAACTGCATCCTCTCTCAACTATCTTCCGAAAGCTCCATAAACCCAACATGCACCCTATTGTGTTTGAAGCCTTCTGTCCTCTGCGTTTACAGCTTCGGAGCAGGAGAGACTTCACTTACTGTATCCAGCTCGTGCTCTTCAGATCTACGTCCACCGCATCAGCTAGTGGTGTAAGTCAGAATGCCATTATACTGGGTGAGAGATGCTTTTGCCCTCTCCTATAAGGCGTGTGGACTCACTCCGCCTCTAGGAATCAGGGCTCATTCAACCAGGGGATCGCCTCACCTATTGCACTAGCAAGAGGTATTCCCCTGCAGCAAGTGTTGCTAAGCAGGTAGACCCAGTCCACTGCCGAATTGCTTCAGTGCTGGAGTTTCTGCAGGATGCACCTAACTGCATTGTTTTGAAGCCTTCTGTCGTCCGCTTTTTACAGCCTCGGAGCAGGAGAAACTTCACTTACTGTCCAGTACGTGCTCTTCAGATTTATGTCCACCGCACCAGCCAGTGGCGTAAGTCAGAGCGCCACTATACTGGGTGAGAGATGCATATTGCCCTCTCCTATGAGGCGCGTAGGTTCACTTCGCCTCTAGGAAGCAGGGCTCATCCAACCAGGGTGATCGCCCCAGTTTGCACCAACACTAACCCTCCAGGTGCGTCTCATCAGATGACATCACCTGACCGAGGTTATATAGGCCAAAATTTGGCGTGTTTATACACACATGCTTCACAACCGGCAACATGACAAGATGTTTCTCATAGGGTTTTCATGCAGCATCTCGTTCCCGCCTTTTCAGGGAACAGGGTTACAGCAAAGTAACCCGAGACGTTTTGCATTGAATAGTGGATGCATAATTAATGGAAAATTATGATTTAATAACTAAATCAAACATAACTGTAAGCCTGAATTTTGACTGGCCCTATGCAAGTAAAGCCAGCACTACTACTGGTAGGGCTGTTGCATATTTATTTGCTGAATAATTCATCCTGGTTAATGAATAACATTGGTTACTGTTTAATGAATCATATGCGTTTACATTTTATCATCCATTAATAATTGAATGATAAGCTCAAGGATTAAAATTACGGAGGATCCCAAATTACAGGTGGCATCCTCTTAGTTCTTGAGTTATTCCTCCACACTAAATCCAATTGAAGATATTTGTAAATGTTGTTGTGTAATGATGGCGCATACATGCTCAATCTTAAAAAAAGAAATTGTAACAGTAAATAAAAGTTAATTCATTTTTTACTACTTTCTTTATTTGATTAAGAGATTTCCCTCTGAAGACTTCAATGTCCCTTTACTAAATCTACAAGACATTCTGTTTTCTACCTGAACTGTTTCATCTGCATTACTATTTACTAGCATTTGAAGTTTCACAGCCTCTTGATCTTGTATGGTCTTACCAATGATAATATTTTACTCATTGGCTCAAACCAATATAGTATGCTGAGCTAATAAGTTCTAAAATTTTAGTTTTGAGACATGCCAGATCAATAATAATAATAATAATAATAATAATAATAAAGATAATAATTTTAATAAGAGACACAGTATATACAAATTAAGAATGAGTGAAAAAATGAAAAATAAAGCAAAACAAATAGAAGGAGTATGACTGAAAACAATCACTGTTATTGTAGAAGCTGTTACTGACCTCTTTTTTTACTACTTTAATCACCCATCCTAGAGTAAGTACAAGTAGCATCAAAACTTTAATGAGCCTAGCCAAGCTCAACAAATTACGAACTAACAAAGGCCCACTACCATATTCAGTATGATGCTTTCACAAATTGCACCCCACATTAAACAACAAGTGATTGCTGAGATGAAATTACTGAAACTGAAATGCTTAGCTTTAATTTATGCAGCAACTATTCAGATCATTGAAATGCTTGTTTTTATGTGTTTATTAAGAAGCTGAACCGCACTCACCCCACAAGGAAATAATTTTCACAAACCACTGTAAATTAATGAAAGGGTAGTGGAGACAGTATTTAATTAACTATTTAATCCCTAAGTAAATGCATTTCATCCTTTTTTTTTTTTTATCTTTCTCTCTCTTTAGATGCAAATGTTTTTTTCTTATAGATAAAAGAGTCAGCATGAATTTTAAGATGCACATGCAGAAATTGGCCTTTCTCAGCAAAAACTCTTGTGGAATTTTCCCACACAATGGTGATCAAGACAAAGGATGATTCGACAACTGTTTGAGTAATAAAGGCCTTTGCACTGGTCTTGACTGTTGATTTGGTACCTGGTGTACCCATGGCAAAAAAAAGTCCTTGATTTGCTGATGTTAAAAGGTTACAAGTGCAAGAACATTTTAAGCCTGAGCTTTGGCATTAAAGCAAAAACATAAGAATAAAAATCACAATATGAACCATTATTATGAACCTCATTATGTCTTTTGGTATTGCTATTTATTAATAATTATTATAGATGCATAACAATACTTTGATATATTTAAAGTTGATACCAGTTAGGCAGCAGGGTCCTGGAGTCTATGCAAGGGAACTAAAGGCTCAAAACAGAAAATGGATAGAGTACCAACCCATCACACACACACATTATGGCAAACTGGAAACACCAGTTGGCCTAAACATCATCATTCTTCATTTAGGCATTTGGCAGACGCCCTTATCCAGAGCAACTTACATTTTTAACTCTTTTATACATCTGAGCAATTGAAGGTTAAGGGCCTTGCTCAAGGGCCCAACAGGGACAGCTTGGTGGTTGTGAAATTAGAACCTGGGACCTTCCGAACCATAGTCCAATGCCTTAACCACTGAGCTACCCCTGTAAACATCTCTTTGGACTGTGGGAGGAAACCAAAGTAACCAGAAGACCAACATACACACCATCCTATCCCTTCATGACATAAAGAGGGGAGTTATGTGAGACTGCTGTTCTTTGATTACAGTTCAGCCTTTAATACCACAGTAAGCTGAGGAAGCTGGGCCCTCCATCTATCTGGATGGCCGTAGGTGGTGATAATAGTTGGCTGCACCACAAACACTTTGATGCTCACACTGAAACCTTCCAAAGCTGTTTTGAGCCTTCTGCTATATTCCCTACACACACACACACACACACACACACACGATCCAACAATGCTATGAATTTTGCAGATGACACTGTGGTGGATAGACCTTAGAATGATCTGAAAGCTTTTGTGGACAAAGTGGAGAAACTGTCCCAGTGTTCCCTGTTATTTCTTAACATTAGCTAAGGGACTGATTGCGGACTTAAAAAGAGAGATACAGAGGATATCCACAGCTTTAATGATTAATAGACCTATAATTGAGAGAGTGAGCAGCTTTAAATAGCATGGTATACACATCAGCGAGAACTTGTCCTGGTTGCTTTAACACTACAACACCAATGAAGAGGGTGATGCAGTGTCTTAATCTCAATTTCATATGGCCTCAGATATCCAGAGCACCACAGAGAGCATCCTCACTGAGAATATCACTAACTGGTCCGCTAGCTGCAGTTACAGCAAGTCCTATAGATGATGGTGGCGTTTGCTGAACAGATAAGCACCGCAGAGGCTACGGAATATTTTCACCAGATGGTGCAGGGCCTGCGTTGAGCAATGAATGACTCCATATACCTATACAAAAGACTTCCAAAATCACATGGCCAGGAGAGACATACTAAGGACCTAGGCCATAAGAACCCGTAAATCCTGAACATTACACCCCGCCCCCCAACCCACCCCACAAGACCTATATACTGTAATATATATATATATTACAAAACATACAATGTACAATGTAAAAATTACAACCTGGAGATTATGGCAATGGAACACCACTTGAAAAACAGGTCATTCACATCTGAAGGAAGCAGGAAGGAAGGGATGAAGGCAAGTCCCTGATATATACATTTGTGCCCGAAACACATCAAATAACATAAGCACAAAGTATTTTGCCTTGGGCAAGCAACCTATACTTGTTGCTGAGGGCAGTGGATTTTGTAGGCTAACAGAGCAGCCTAATTGTGCTTTCTTACTCAGTGCCTAGTAGATGCTATTTTTCACATACTGTATGTTTACCAGAAGTGTACAACATACAAAACTAGACAAAAGTCTTGAGCCACCCCTCCTTTCTTCATATTGTGCCTTCAAAAAGCCAGACTTGCTTGTACTGTATTTTTAATGTAGTCTTGAGGAATAGTACTCCTTGCTTCCCGAAGGACTTTTTTGGCCCTCATTTTTGGCAAGTTTTTGACTTTCATTTATCAGTCCAGTCCCTGTACCTGGCCAGTTTAAAAAAAAAAGGTTTTTGTTTATTAAGCCACATAGTGCCCCAGGAATGATTAAAACCTAAAAACCCACCTAACCTTGGCACATTTGTTTCCATTTCACTTATTTTATCTATATAATTTAATTTAATATGAAGAAATAAGGGGTGACTCAAGATTTTTTCACAGCATTGCAGTTGTGTTCCTAAAACTACTGAGCTACACATTATGCTGTTTGTCCTGAATTTTGTATTCAGTTTCAATGTACTGTAACTGTGTTACATACCATACTGTAGTGTCTTTATATACATTGATGTTTGGTGGTATTAACCAGTTGTGAACAGAAACTATAAATTGTCCATAGCATCTTCCTGAAGTCAACACATCTTTCAAACAACAAATTTTTACATTGGTAAAAGTCACAGTCCATACCCATGAACAGGATAATCCTGGTCAAATATAAAGAGAGCCAGAAAATGAGATAATATAGCCACAGACTGATGACCGTAGGGTTAAGGTAGCAAATTACAGTATAACAACCTTAAAAGCCAAATGGGAGGCTATCAGGACAAACCAGAGAGAGACGAAGGAGCCATGCCTAAAATTCTTCATCACTCTGCCTGTGATTGGGGATAATTATGGATTATGGCTGACAGGTCGAGTCGTTCACAGAAAAGCTGCCAACCAGCAGACAGACGATAGCAGAGCTTCAAAAACAAGAAGCGCCATTCATGGCCATTAGCACTGGAGCAATGGCCCTTCAAAAGACCACTGTACTGCTTTGGCCTGCTAACACAGAGTCACAGACAATGCTAATGCATCGGCTAGGGAAGTTAAAGCTCAGCTTGGAGGAATTGCTGAGGTTAATCTTCACTAACCATTACAAATTGAGGACAGTTACAGTGCTTTGATAGAGCTGAAACAAGCTGAGCCTCTCATCAAACAACGCAATGAGAAACAAACAAGACGTCTCATTCTTGACTACAAACAACTCCCTCTCTCTCTCTGTCTCCCTCCCTCTCAGACCCACAGACACAGACACACACACACACAGTTCGATTGTTATGAGCTCCTCTGAACATAGAAGCACTGACTGACCCAGCACACGTGCGTTTCCTTGACAACTGACCATTTGTGTGTTATTACTGCACCAGGCCCTGAATTACACACACACACACACACACACACACACACACACATCCCTGCTAATGAAGTACCCTTTAGGACCTGCACATCTCTCAGGTATTCACACAGGCTGACCTGCCTGAGACTAAATCAAAAGAAATTTGTCCAAATGCAGTGTATGTACTGATGTAATATTTACAATATTGACTACTTCAAACAGACTTGGTTATTTCTAAAGTCAGACTGTTTTGCTGATGGTTATTTGTTACTTCAGCTGCCAATTCTATATCTTTATATATGATGGTTTCCAAAAGAAACAGGATAACATGAACAAAAGTAGAAGTAGAAGAAACAACTGGATATTAAACCTGATTTATTACATTAATTTGATTTGATTTCATTCTTTATAGGACCCTATTAAATAATGAAAATAAAATGATTTAATCTGTTTGATTTTTGTGATATTTATTAGAATGTGCTAATATATATTTTTTTAAGTATGATTTCAAAATATTTTCTCTTTTAATGTTCGGCGCTGGCCTTTTTAAACGGTTGTATGGAAGAATTATATGTTTTAGAAACATACTAAATATATTCTTACATTTCTTACATATTCCTATATGTATTATACATCGATACAATACAATGCAAAAGTTTTTTTATTATTCAAACAAACTTACTTCAAGTAGTCTCTGTAAACAAGCCATGCAATCATCGCATGTACGCTCTCACAGCACACTGAGAGATTTAAGTGGGAGAACTCTGATTATCTTCTTGTATACGTCTGTTTTATAGTTACGTTTTGTAGAATAGGCTGTTCCTCCTCCATATCTTTTTCTATCTCTGGCTTGCAGCTTGACCTATCTCGTGATTACACAGATAAACAAAATCCAATCAGCCTTGTCTAGCTTATGTAGGAACAAAAAGTATGTGTCATGATTGTTCGATTGTTCGCAGAAATGTATTTTTGTCTGTCAAGCACTTAATTGGTTGGCCCCGATTGTTGTTTCATCACAGCATATAATCAGGCTTTAAACAGACGAATGTTTGGAGGGCAAGCAACGCCACTCCAAACAGTAGATAAATGCAACGCTGAATCGCAGTGGGAAGAGATGTGTAGATAAGTGGGACTGTGTTACATTCATAACATGAACCCAATATCACAGAGTGGCTATTATCCAGCATTACTCGCTGGCTTGTCATGAAGCTGTTCATCACAACTAAATAAGACCTTGCTAACCTAGCTTGCAAAAAGAGTAAAAATGCATACACACACTGACATCTGGTAGTGCTATAAGGTTTACATTTGTACTTTATCACTTAATGAACTGCACTGAAAAAGACCTAAGCCTTCGTTTCTTCGCTTGATTTTCTTCTTTGTACGAAAAATGTACAGTTGTGATCATGTGACGTAAATCATCGTGCATTTGATGTGTGAATCAGTGGCCTGGTGGTGCACTTAACTTTTATCTGGCCTTTTCTCAATTGCTTCAACATTAACCTGTCAAGTGGCACTATGTTCCAGAACGACAGCAATGCATATGCTCAACGACAACACACATACTCGGCAAGAATTATTATCAAAGCTTTTCATCCTTCACTTTTACCTCAGAAAAACAGTATGCATTTAATTTCAGTGCAGTGAAATAAGAGCCTCCTTCACATTAAGCAGGCTCAAGGAGCATTAGGTTCTTTACAACACACATCCTCTGAGATGAAAAATAAAAGGAGGGTCTGTTGTAAAATATGAATTGCGGTCCTGCTGGTGTTTATTAGCCTACATCTGTATAATTCTCCGATGGCAGTAAAACTCATCCCTTCCGCAGTACTGAGTGAATTCGTGGAGCACGACTTAAATTAACACAGTCTGGCTCTTAGAATCACTGAGCCCAATAATTAAACAGCCCAGCACTTCCCTTAGTGCTAATGAGAAATGCCTTATTGGAGAGGGTTTGGGGAGTTCAGCGTCTAAAATCACTTTCTCGCACAGCGCCGCACATATTCTGCACAAGCAATACCTCTGCGATCGTGTAAGGAATACAAATCATTTTACATTATTGGTAGGCATGAGTTTTTGGAACCTTCAGTACCTGAAGTTCCTTTTTTCTGAATTTATTTGCGTAAAACAGGATCTGTCTTTTCCTTTCAGACTCTACAAACAGCAAAAGGAAATGCAAAGCACAAATGGTATCACAAAAACTGTGATGGTAACTAAAATACACAAATAGGTCATTGAAATAGCTGGACATATTAACCGACTCCTTGTGATTAACTTTCGCCAGTGGTCAAGTTATAACTCTGCAAAATATGACAGAGAATGACAGAATAATCAGTCACCAGAGGTGAGTAGAGTAGCCAAAAATTTTACTTACTGTAAGTAAGAGTAGCTGTACTTATATACAGTAATATTACTCAAGTAGAAGTAAAAAGTAGACATCCAAAATATTACTCAAGTAAGAGTAAAAAAGTATTTGGTGAAAAGACTACTCAAGTACTGAGTAACTTTCATCTTAATGTCCAATTAATTATTATTATTATTATTATTATTATTATTATTATTAGAAATTACGCAAGTAGCTAGACAAAACGACAAAAATAAGGTACAAATTCTGTTATTTCCAAATGACAATATAAATAAAATAAAATAGATGAATAAAACTAAATATATTTACCAAATTGCAAATTAAGGAACAAGTTACAGGCTACAGCTCTGGGCAAGAAGCTGTTCCTCAGTCTGTTAGTCTGTGTCCTGATTGCCTGATTGTCCTGTATCTTTTGCCTGATGGGAGGGGTACAAACAGTCTGTGTCCTGGATGGGTTGGATCCTTGATGACAAGCTCTCTTGTGTAGATGGCTAGCAAAAACTGTGTCGAGGTGGGGGAGCTTGGTTCCCACAATGCTCTGTGCAGTCTACTAAAAACTGTGTCCAGCAGAACAAATGTAAGAAACTTATATTTTTTTAGTCTCTATCTTATTAACGAATTACATATGTTAACATTGCAACATTAAATAAAACAGCTAAATTAACCATGACTTGTTTCCTTTACAAATTACAATGGCATGTGTGTGGTCATGTGACTACATGTGATTATTGTTATTGGGGCTGATTGGTCAAATGGAGTCATCTGAATATTGTTGTTACGTCTGATTGGTGAAACACAATCATGTGGTAGATCGGCTGCATAAAGAAAATCTATGTATCTATTTGTATAGAATAGATGGTTAGAAAAGTAACGAGTTGGGTGGAGCCAAATTTAGCGGAGTAAGAATCGCGTTTCTTCTTTGCAAATCTACTCAAGTAAAAGTAAAAAGTATGGTGGAGTAAAACTACTCATAGAAGTATTTTTTTCTTTCAAAAAGTTACTTAAGTAAATTCAACTCATTACTACCGACATCTACCAATCACCTTGTGTTTGTAAATAAATTTTACTCAGTATAAGCTGTATGTTAACTTGTATAAAATGTAATATTTACACACCTATGGATTATTATGCATGAATCAGACTCTGGATTAGAAATTGAAAGAATGATACTTAATGTGATCACAATAAGTGTATTATTACACCATTGTTATGCATATATTATTAAGGTTTTTTCAACTAAGGGTACAGTAGTTCCACTGTAATTATATTGATGCACTCCTTATGTCTATGAACAGGTGTTTTTACCACAAATGAAACGACGGGTTATAAGCTGATTACAAATATGTTGTGTATTAACGTAAGCAAAGTATAGCATGAAATAATTATTTATGATCAGAAGGTGATGGATGCAAGTGCCACTAAAGCTGCCACTGTTGGGTAACTGAGCAATTACTTTAACCCTATCTGCTCCAGGGGGCTTCTTTCCTTGACCTCTTCTTCCTTCCTGGGATATGCAGGGAATTTATTTATTATTATTATTATTATTATTATTATTTATATATTTATTAATTATTATTACTTAGACAGAAACTTTTAAACGTATATGGAAAGAGGATTAAGTGGCAGGTTTTGTTTGTTTGTTTGCTGGTTTTGTGTGTGTGTGTGTGTGTGTGTGTGTGTGTGTGTGTGTGTGTGTGTGTGTGTGTGTGTGTGTGTGTGTGTGTGTGTGTGATTAACTTCCAGAGAGCGATTAGTAAACCTGATGAAGAAATTATCCTTTATATTACTATAATGTACTGTAAGTGATAACAGGAACTAAATCTCCTAGGTTTTCCAAGATTTTAAATGCAGTTGAAGTTTTCTACACAACCATCACAACCTTTTACTCAAAATAAGTAAGAAAAAGACATCTAGTGAGCAAAAGTCCGGTGGATAGAAATGACTTTCTGATGAAAGAGATCAACAGGGAATAGCCAGTATGGTTTGATCTGGCGGAAAGGGTACATAAAGAAACTCGTAAACCTACTCTGTACAATTGTGATAAGCAGAAAAGAATCTCAGAATGCATGGCACATCAAACCATAAGGTGGGTGGGCTACAACAGCAGAATACCATGTCAGATTTCAGTTCTATCAGCCAAGAACAGAAAGCTCCGTCTGCAGTCGTCACAGGCTCACCAAAATCTGGACAGTTGAATAATGGAAAAACATTGTCTGTTCTGATAAATCTCAATTTCCGTTGATGCACACAGATAGTACGGTCAGAATTTGGCATCAATGGTATAAAAATCCCCAAAATCTGCCAAAATCTGGACAGTTAAAGACTGGAAAAACATTGTCTGTTGTGATAAATCTCAATTTCTGTTTCTGTTGAGGAACACAGATAGTAGGGTCAGAAATTGGCATCAACACCATAAATCCATTAATACAACCTGCCTTGTCAACAGTCCAGGCTGGTGGAGGTGCTGAAATGCTGTGGGGGCTGTTTTTGGCACAATTTGGGTCCATACATTTTTTTGGTTCTTAGCTTGAATGCCAAAGCCTTTTTGAATATTGTTGCTAACAATGTGCATCCCTTTATGCCCAGAAGTCAACTGTCTTCCAATGGGCATTTCCAATGGGTATTAATACACCATGTCACAAAGCATCTCAATCTGGTTTATGAACATGACAATGAGATCAGTGCACCTAAAAAACTTTCAAGAACTGATTGATGGTGTCAATATGGACCAGAATCCAAAATCCATGCCATGAAGAACTGTAGTGCAAAAATTGAAGAAAAAAAACGAGGCCAGTAAAATAAATAAAGAATACATTTTCTATTTCTCATTCGCTACCTGATCGGCCTTTGTTTCTCAGCCCTCCGCGTTGTCTCACACATCCTCCCACCCCATAATCCCTCTGCCTCCCTTTGATTTCCCTTTCTCTCTTATCCTTGACGAGTTTTTTTTCTCTCCTTCCTCTTTGGTACTGTGCTCTAAATCAGGGTTGTAAAGAGTGTTAGAAGACCTGCTGTGACAGACACACACACACACATACAGCAAGAGAGAAGGAGAGAGAGAGAATGAGAATGAGAGCGAGAGAGAGCATCACCATCCTACATTATTAATCCTGTTTGTTTGTGTGCCTTTTCCACTCATTAAATAGCCAGGCTGGGGATGAGAGCTGGAACCCTCAAGCCATTGTGTATTTTTCTCCCTACCTCCCTCCATATCATTCTCCATCTGTCTCTCTATCTGTCTCCTTCTCTCTATCTCTCTCTCTGTCGCCAATTAGGCTGCAGAGTGGAGGCCAGCAGACAGCACCTGCCTGTGAGAGCAAGCTGAGCAGATGAGAGGAAGAGCTTATGACTAAACCTAATACCCAGATGGAGGGGTGGGAGAAAGGATGAGGTGAACATAGACAGAACATCTGCGCGTCTCTGGCATTAGGGTGTACATTCGCATCTGTGTATGGGTGTGCTCGAAAAGGAAGGCATACATAATAAATGACAAAGTAAATTACAAGTGACTTCTATGTAAAGACGATTTGTAATCATACAGTTAGGTGTTACAGGACAACATTACAGCACTGCCTCATTTCTAAATGTGCCTTGCCAATATTATGAGACTATAATATGATGTGTGTGACAAATAACAAAACATGACAACAATTTAGTTCACTGAATGTGACTACAATGATTTACTTCTTTATTTGGGAAAGGAAACAATAAGCAGCAACTTATTAAAGGCATTTAATTTAGTGTTAAAACGTATGTTAATGTTAAGCTGTTTGCAAAGACTTCCTCCCCTAAGACAGAAGAAAAGGAGGAAATCTATTCTATACCAACAAAATATTTAGTATAGTTGGTTTTACAAATATTATTTCATTATCTGGGGAACAGACATGGCCAAACAGCATATGTAAAGTTATAAATAATGCATCCAACAGAATGTGACACAAAAATACTCTAATGATATTTATAGCCAGCCTTTACTTTGGCCTCTAACAGATTCTGAAACATCTCATTTATTATCTTCTTCACCATTTTCCTGACTAATCTTTCACTATTTTCTGCCCTAATTTTCACAGATTGTTTGGTTAATCTTAGCTCAATCTCCTTGACATTCTGTTCTAGCTGAGCCAGATGCAACTCCCTTCTGCAATCAGGTATAGTCAGACAGAATAATGGACCAACTTTTGTGGTGATGATTTTGTGGATTCCTACTTTCTGCAATGTACAACATTTCATAGTTCATTCCTTTAAATGTTTGATAAGATATACATTTTCCTTTTGCTCCTCAGAAACCATGAAAAATAAATTTTTTACGTGCAACTGTAAGAGTAATTTTTTTTATTCTTTTGACACACTGATTACAGAATTCAGCATGAAATAAATCATTCGCCACTATGTTTCCAACAGCATATCTTACCAATTACTATAATGCATGTATTTTATTACATGGAAATTGTCCCAGCTACACTCACAAACTATAGCACAACGTTTCATTATAGAAATATCTCAACATGTAATTTCATGTCACAGATGAAATAACATAGATTTTATTTTTCAAAAACAGTTCTACACGATGTATGATTCCCACAGACAACTAAACAATCCAAGTATTCCTGGTCTAAATAAAATCAAGTACAAATAAATTGTCTACTGTAAGCTATTTTGTAACAAGAGATTACAAACAGTGTTGGACAAATGCTCCAACAAGCATGAAAGTGACAAGGCTACACATATAACAACAGACTGTATGAGGAGTTGCTTAGTGCACTGACTGTTACAGAGTAAAGAAAGATATAGCTCCAAAAAAGAGTCGAATATTACATACAGTACCACCACCTTGGGGTCAAATGACACCAGTGTTAATATTCTCCCTCAGGACATGGTTCTCAACAAGGCATTCAAAGTTTGTGTCAATGCAATAAAGAACTTCAGAGATATTGTTGTGAGGAATTCCTCCGAATAATTTCTCAGATTAATATTTTTGTAGTAAAAGATTTGTAATTATTAATAATATACAGTAGAAGCATATTGTTTAGCACTATGGCCTTGCCCCTGCAGGGGTTAAATCGCACCTTCGGGGCTGTTTACATGTTCTCCTTGTGCTTGGTGGGATTCCTCTGAGTACTTTCTTCCTCCCACAGTCCAAAAGCATGCAGAGATTTTACAAATTTGGCATTTACAAATTACCCATAGTGAATGTGTGTGCATGTGTGTGCATGTGTGTGCGTGTGTGTGCGTGTGTGTGTGTGTGTGTGTGTGTGCTTGTGCACTCTGATGAATTTGTATCCTGTCCCAGGGAGTCACCTGCCTTGTGCCACAAGTCCCCTGGGATAGGCTCCAGGCCTCCTGCGACCTTTTATAGGATAAGCGGTATAGAGAGTAAATGAGAGAGAGAGAGAGAGAGAGAGAGAGAGAGAGAGAGAGAGAGAGAGAGAGAGTGAGAGAGACAGGCTAATGAAAGTCAAAAGATTTAATGCACCGTTATAATCAACATGTATCTTGAACTTTGACCACATGGTGACGCTAGAGGCATTGAGGGGCAGAGGACAAAAATAATTAAATGGCTATTAGCAGTATGCCCAATCAATGTCTAAATTTAACATTTTATCATATGGTTCTTGAAACTGTGATAAGATATTTCATAGAATAATAAATAGAACCCCATTAATATTGTTCCAGCACCTTTTGTGCTTGACCACTTTCACCCCAGAGCTATGCTATGTTCTCTCCTCCCATAAAAAACAGATATTAATTGACTCATTCCAAAAACGAACTTTAATATATATGTCATGTTATATGTCCTTAGCTTCTAATTGTGATGTTAATACCACTGTAGATCTATTATACCTATTATAGTTTTAATCCAGATTAGCTCTGATATAAAACCTTTGCTCAGTGCAGACCTCAGCTGCTCTTATAATTCATACCACAATCTTAAAAGGAGTCTGAAAAAAAGATTAACATGCTTTTCTCCGGAAGGTGATGTTAGTGAGCAGCTTTAGCTCAGGCCCAAACATGTATTACACAAAAGAGTTTTGCGTGTGGGATGATAAAATAGAAATGTCATTACGTGAGAGTGGAAAGCAAATCAGTATTTATTTATTCTGGTCTCGAGTCACCCACAGTCTAAATGAAAAAATATCAAGACTTTGAAGCTGATTAGATCTGATGAGATTACCATGGGAATATGCTAAGGTTGCATGTTGATAATAATCACTCTGACATGTGTGTGCTGTGTGCATCGGCAGAAAAATTTAATTTCACACTCTTCAAGCACATCAAACAGACAATGTGTGTATCCTGACTTTGATGTCATAGACATAGATAAGACTTGTTACATAAGGATTGCTGTACAAAATGTATTTTACAAATGAGAGAAACTCATGTAAACCAAAGCTGGATAAAATTTTGCCAAAAAAAAACCCCTGCTAATAAATCTGGCCCTCACATAGTGTTAGCCCAATCCTGCCTCTCAAACTGCACCCCACTGTTGACGCAGCTATGAAAATAGTTGCACATGACACTGTGAGAAAATAGCATAAACACTCAGACCTGATATCCACAGTATCAGGAGGGCTGCATAAATATCTAGCAAGTCTCTGGGTAGCTCTAACCTTTCCATTATTGATCCTATTCCATAACCAGCAAAAATGTGTGTCCTTTTCTAACTACCTAAGTGGAATGTAATCAAACATTAGGAGCTAGCGGCAGCCAAAATCCTGACAATTACACAGAGAGGGGGGGGGGGGAGCGAGAGAGATTAAATATATAGAATCTAAAATGAGAGCGAAAGTAACAGAAAAAAAGATACTTGTTTACACCTGGGTCCTGCTGTGGACTAGATTCAGTCGATGAATACAGAGGACAGTGTTTATCAAATGAAGTGGTGCAGGCTCATTTGTAAGCCTTTCGCATTAGTACACATACCGAGGAGCGACGCATGCATACCGGGAGAGTGAAAATGGCACAAAACCATTAACAAAGCACACTTTTTATTGTCACTGTCTCTGTTGTCATGACCTTACACATACGGATGTGCTCATACCTCAAAATCCCATGGACAATCTGTATGCCAGGGAGTTTATCAAATGTACTGTCAAGGTATGCAGCTGACAAAACGAATATAATTGCAAATTACCCTCAATCTAGCAGAACACCAAAAAATGACATTTAAATGCAGGTTTTAAACTTTATCCAGGAGTATTTCTCCAACAGAATTTGTAACTAGTGATGACTAATTTTTATTTTGCACCAAAGAACTAAATATCCTAAACGACGTTTAAAAAAAGTCTTGAATAGTTAATGTACCCAGATTATTTTCAGGTCAAACTAAGTTCACGAACACATCAAACAGGCATCTTCATATGACAATCATCAAAAGAATATCATAACTTCCATAGCATATATACGACAAATGCATCAAATGATATTATGGCTACAGCTTGCAAATGCAAGAGAAGTAATTTATGTTCGCCAGGCTAATGTAGATATCACCGCTGCACAACAGTCTTATCACGGGTTCATCCTGTGAATACTTATTTGCCACATGCTGTTAAGACTCTGTCACTGCCTCTGGCGTGCCTTTACGAAGCGGCTCAGATCTGCATAGCATAAAGTTTTATGGCAATGGATTTGCCCTTGATGCATGTATTGTGTCCGTTAAAAATATTAAGCGCATATACGAGGAAGGAGAAGCCAGCAGCAAGTTGTAAATGAACCCCAGAGATTCCATCTGTGCTGAATTGTTCTGCATAAAATAAAGATTCACATACTACAAAAGATCCATCAGAGCCTTAAAGGCTTCTCCTATTGTAGTGATATTGAGTGAAAATCAGTGTAATAAGCAATACAAATTAGATAACTCTGGCAAGCCATTAGCTATCAATTTGAAATAAGATGTGATGTAGGTGTTCTGTATTTTCTGTCTGAAATCCATTTTGATGTGAGCTGAACAGTGTGGGCTGTTTTGTTGCGTGTAGAGACATATCCCTACCACTGCATCGGCCCCAATACCGATGTCTGCACTGGCATTTTTTCAGCGAGGTGTTTGCTGATGGGTGTAATGTTTGATGTTAAGATTGAATCCCACTGCTTCACACTCCAGAGCTGAGCTGTGATGAAAATAGGGGGGAAAATAGGGACAGCAGTGTGTTTATCGTATAGGTAATGAATGCCAGACGGCAAATATGTTAAGGGTTTCCATATTGTGTAAATAAAATTAAAGAAAACTTTAAATTAGTTTGCACTCTCACTGAGCAGCGTGCCTATTCCTAAGATGATGCATCAAGGGAAAGCAAAACTCTGTGCCTGAATATAAACCTGGGTTATGATCTACAAAATTTTCACACTACTGAATGATTGTAAACATGACACCATTATACCATTAATTATCAATATATTAGCTTGAAAATATGACATAACTTTTGAAAGACACTGAGAGGATTTCTTACCTATTTACAAGGCGTTGAAAAACTCAAACAACACATACTAAAACAAATTTAAAAAGCATAAAAAGTACAGTTCACCTGTCTTATGAGGCTTCCTTTCATAAAGCTCTTTGGTGTACTCTAAAGTGCCGTTAAACAAGCATAAATCTTTCTGCATTTCAGTTTTAACAAACAGGCACTGGATTCTCATTTAGGTGATAATTAATTGCATTAAGCTTTAATTAATGAACAGAAATCTCAGTTGGAAGGCAGAGCCCTGAGATTTGAACGAATGCTTTAATCAGAAGCAAAGTGGATCATGGGGAGAGGGAAAGAGAAAGTGATGTTTGCTAATGGAGAAGAGAGAGCTGCCGTTCCACATCAGCTGTGGCGCTCTTACCTCAGTCGCGAATATTGAAATGCATCTACTGCACTGCTGGAGAAACGAACAGTGACATAAAGGGACACAAAACAGGATTTTATAGGACACATACTCAAATACTTCTACCATATAATTACAAGGATAATGTAAGCAAAACACTAAATTACAATATAATTTTTTTTAATTAGTTAAATGGCATTTTGTTTATTTATATACTTATTTAGTGTAAGTAACTGTCATTGATAGGTAAAGAATTTGTAGAAATAGTTAAAAGGTTAAAGCTAAAAATAAGCTGATCAGCATCTGAAACCATTTTTTGAGTAGGTAAAATTGATGAATGAATAAAAATCCCACTGCATGCTGTGACATATTCTGACACATAACTGCTTCTCCTCATCATTTTGATTTAATTTATGGCACATGTTTAACTTCAGGCAAATACCAAAGCACTAGCAAAGGTTCATTAAATTCTGTCCAGTCAGTTTTGCATGATGCTGTGACAAAATCTGGCTGGACAGATAGACAGGAATTTTTCTGAGACTGGTTTCGTGTCCTCCAATGTATGAAACATATAAATGTATACTGTATCATTTAAAGAGCGAGTTCTGACCAATGTACAGACTAAACATTTTTTTTTAAATAATTTATATAAAGGCATTAAGGCTATGATTCTCGTTATTTTGTTCTTAGGATCCACATATTAAAGTTCAGTTTAAAGTTTTTGAAGCATCTTGATATGTTTAATAATTTATGATTTCATATCCTCTAAATCAGAATACTGTAATGTGTAACATAGTGTATCCTTACACTAGTTTCAAATGTTTTTGATATGCAAAGCTCCAGACCACTTCACCGCTGAGAACAGAAGCAAACCAACAAAAACATAAATTTTTAACTGACATTGATTCTCGTTGCCCAATCCAGCTAAACTTTAGCATTATTCACTCTATGTTAATCAACCAAATAAAGGAATAAAAGCTCATTGGTGAATTTGTCTCACAATGAACAATAAATAGTAAATATACATTTATACATTTTCACCCAGAGTGGTTTATGTGCTGTTATCTGATGAAAAACACCAAATGGCCATGACTATTTATTTAACTAGCCATTTATATTATTTGCATTCAGTGGCGGAGCTGAGATGAAACACCACTCACAGATACCTCACATGATTTAAGTTTTTTTTTAATCACTCGCAGGAAGTTTAAATTATTTGCATGCATGAGGGAGAAATCAATTCAATATCTATAATTGGTTAAAAACTATCCAAAACATTATTAAAGGACAGTGCTGAAACAACTACTTCTCAGAAGAAAGATGGTCAGGAAAAAAACTATTACTGTGATTGGGGATCATTATGAATTGGTAGTAGAAATAATGTTTAAATAGTAAAACTAAGAGCATGTCCACACAAACAATATGATGAAAACTCAGAGAAATGGAACTAAACAGCTTTGTGATCATAACAGCAATAAAAAATGTAATTTGGCCTGATGAGTCCAGGTTTACTCTATCCCAGAGCGATGGGAGTGTCAGAATAGAAATTAAAGCTTATGACCTGATGCACCCATCATGCAAAATTTTGTTCCTCAGAATGAGCTTTTTCTTGTCTCATGAGACTGAATTGAGCTGTCTCATTACAAGCTCGACTTTATCTTTTCTATTTCTCCTAAACCCCACTTAGGAACAACAAAGAGGCCTAACTGAGACACAAAGCGAGACATACTTTTAAGAAACATTTAAGAAATCTGAGATGTACATGAGAAACAGAACTGCATTTGAAGGACAAGCAAATGAGCCATACTGTACATAAGATCATAATGAGATTAAAATATAAATATATATAAATGAGATGCATGAAACAAATTAGAAATATTATAGTTTTATTGAACATATCAAAAATCCTCAGTTGACAGCATACAGTGTAACAAATTTACAATTTACACAATATAACAGTCATCAGCAAAATGTGGCAAATCAAGACACTAAATGATGCAAAATGTAACACAACCTGACAAAGATACTGTATTACAGTAAGTGTAACACTGCTAAACTCAAAGTATGATTTATACAGGAGTTACACAAAGGCCACAGCATTTTCACAATCTTCCAGTGAAAATAATCAGTCAAAAAGGAGATGAAATTTTTTTAAAAGAAAATTGATTGCTTGCTGTACAGTACAGTATTTAAGGGCTACAAGAACAATCCAATGCCAGTGAGAAAGAATGCAAGTTCTTTCTCACCGGCTACATCAGTCTTCTCTTGTGGTGGATGTCGAACAAGTTTGTCCAAAGTCTACAACTCCTGGAGTTGCTTAGTATCTAAAGGAACACAAATATAAAAGATTTGAGATTTACCTAAAAACTATTCAGCTACTCCATTCCCAACTTTCTGAAGGTTGAGAGATGGAGCTCATGGGCTGATGCTTACCTGACTGATGATGTAGTACTGATGGAGACTCTGGAACATTCTCCTGCATTCTTGGTCTCCTGAGGTGGCATGCTTCTGAAAAGAACCCAGTTAAAGTAGAATATATATAATTATCCTCAAACAAACATATTGGTCTTAATTTATAAAATATAATTAACCCATGTCTCTAAAGTTACTGTACATGTTCTGGTAACTACTGTTAAATACAGAACACTCTATAATAAAACTACTGGTTTTCAAAAACTGATCATGCAGTAACATGAACTTACTATTTAAAAAAATAATAATAATAATACTTTAGCCAGCTGACAGATTTTTACTATAAAAAAAAACTTTCAACCTTACAAGTGTTAGTTACCTAGATATGCTAATCCACATCCTAAACCACCCAGAGGTAGCATTTGAATTCCTTTAGCAATTCAAGAACAAATGTAAGCTGTGTAAATTCCAGCTAAGTATACCACAGTTTTTGTTTTGCTTTTTACCAAAGACTCTGTGGTTTTTTACTTACATTTTGACTCCTTGTCAACAATAATTAAATTTTAAATTTGGCGCGAAAAAGTAAAACCCACCTTCACCATCCGCTTTGTTTTCTTGGTCTTCTTTTTCATTTTTATCTGTGGCAGGCAAAGTAGGTGGTACGCTACCGGCACCTAAAGGTCTGGATGAAAGATGGATAAAGTGTTTTTTTTTTTTTTACTTGACTTGACACTGAGGCCTGACTATGCGCTGCACATTTCTCTAACACACACTGGCCACTTAAATATTTGCAGGCTTAGAGCACGTGTGGAAGAAATTGTGGAAAATTATGTCTTTATTAGAATCTATATGTACTGTAGGCTTAATTGGGTTGGCCAAGAAAAAATGTTGACCATCTAGTAGGGCTGGGCGATAAAACGATAACGATATGTATCGCAATAGACACATGATCAATATCAATAAAAAATGTGTTCGATAAAACGATAATTTTTATTCTTTGTCGGAAGAAAACAGAGGTTGCGAAGCTAGTTTGGTAGCTGTCATGTGCAATCGCTCCGCGACCGGCACTAGGACCCTGAAGTAGTATAGTCGCAATTCAGGAAGCATTAAAGGAGACAAGAAGGCGCTTCACATCGCTCAGTCATTGAGTCTGCCCATGCCGTTTCCGACGCTTCGCTGGATCTTATGTGAGTACTCACCATTTTGGGTCCAATTCCTGATTGAGTGAGTGTTGTTAGAACGCGGGTTTAATTGTGTAAACTCTTGCTCTCAGCGTGAGAGAGTTCTTACAATAACTCGCCTGGTTATCCTGCCTGTTCGCGCTATTTCCGCGTTTGGGTTTACCATCCACGCTACAAGGGCTAACTGCTAGTCTTCTGGTCCGCCTCCGGTTGTCCGTGACGAATGCATTAACAAAGGCACTCGTCTCTGGTAACCTAGCAACGTAGGGAGTGATACACTAACGTCAATCATGTAACAGTATCACGTTTGGTTGCACCATGTCGTTGTCTCGTGCTGGTCTGCTGGATTCCTCTTCAAAAGCAGAAAATGCACTTTGCACTATTTTATTACACTTTATTAAGCATTTATAACATTTTCTTTCATTTTGCACCTTAAATGTTAAGAGATAATTAAGTGTTCATTGTGACTTTAGGCTTATGTTTACATTTTAATTATTTGAGTTTCCATGGTTATTGACATTTCTGTCATAATAACTGAGGGGACTATGGTCAGAGGAAGGTTAAGTTTTAAATAAAAAATGTTTAAATGTAATATATTTTTATCCTGGTCCTTATTTTAAATGGGTCATAAATAATATCAATAATTATCTATATCGACCGATATGAAACACTGATATCGTGATACCGTTTTCAGCCATATCGCCCAGCCCTACCATTTAGTCATAAATGTATAATGAAAAATAGGTTGGTCTTATATGATAAGTGTATCCAGAAATCACTGAACACGAACATTATCTCACTGCTTCACTTCTTGATAAAAAAAATTCTGCATATTGTATTTTAGTTCTTTATTGGTAATGACATTTGTACAGAATGTGAAGTAAGTTTGCCATTCACTTAATAACCAGGTTATTAAGTGAATGGATGTTTTTTCTTCCCTGCTGGCAAATTCCAGTACTTAAGGAGAAGATCTGGGAGCATGAGGAACCATCACACATTGCTATCAAAGCTAAAGGCAGTCAAACTAAAAATTGTGCAACTTTGTTGTGTGCAGTTTTGATGCAGAGTCTTGGTTGCTCACAAAACGTACTGTAGATTTTGGTGAGATTTTGAAGTGCTACAAAAGTTCTACTCTATTTGAATCTTTTTTCCTTATATGTTTTAAAATCGCCACACGAGCAGAAGTGTTGTAGTGGATACTGGCCTACTGCAAGTGTGATATTGCTTCTAAACAACAGTTGTGTAAACAGGAAATTAATTTAGATTAACTGAGATTTCAGAAACAATATAGCAGAATATTTTGATTATTTCTTTCAGTGTCAAAATGCTGTTCCTGAAGAAGACACAGCTGGATACATTGCTTATTGCCCTGCTGTGACAGAGACCATAGAACGTTTAGTAATGGGTTCAGTGTAAGGAGCTATTACTAGAATTGGAATTTTATGTAGCAAACGGACACAAGTGGACTGATACAGTGAAGAGTACCAGTGCTGTTACACTAAATATAGTGTAGTACTTTAGTAAAATGCTGCTTGTCTTCAATCGAATTAGTGGAACTTTTCCATGAATGCCAATATCTCCTATGTAGAGAATGTATATCGCTTTACGCCTTCATGAAATACAAGCTTTATGAATTTAGGGGGTATGATCTGTAATCAGATTGACTAAACTTTACTTGTATGCTCTTGAGAAACAGGCATATGCAAAGTGGTAATTGCACTAAAGATAATTTTAATTAATGGCAGTGTAGTCGGTGGGGTCATGGTATTGCATAGTTTATCACTCAGGTTATCCAAAGCCAAGTAGAAACTGTCAAGCAAACTGAAAATTTGCTTGTATAATTTTAATTTAAAAAAAACACATTGTGATTAACTTGACATCCATTGAGATTTTAAATTGCAATGCAGAACTATTTAATGTTCCATTTAGCATTCAATTGTTCATCTAGGCCAGGGGTTGGCAAATACGGGGAGGACTCAAATAGACATTAAGTATTTTATTTGAAAGTTATCTTCCAACCAGCATCTTTTTTTTCCAGTTTTAGTTGCATGCAGAAATAAGATTTTGTTTTTGTCAGGGGGCTGCGATGTTCATCAGTTCGCGGAGGTGAATCCAGATGCAGGTGCAGGCACGAGGCGTTGACTGTGCTTGAATGAATGAGAGTGGGCGTGTCGCGCCGGGAAATCTGCGGGGGCGGGAGACGCGCTGTGAGCGTGGAGCTGAGTCGAAGTCGAGGAGAGGAGAGCAAGAGATCAAAGCCGTGTGATCAGTCAGCGAGGGCGTCGAGCCAAAACGTGAAGCTGAGCCGTGGTCGAGAAACGAAAGCGAAAGTTCAAAGCCGTTAAATCCAAGCGTGGCAATAATCCTAATGCGTCGTAGCTGGGACACGTGGAACGTGGGGTGGATCCGTCGCATGGACGAGGGGAGTAGAAGTCTGACGGCGGACGGGTTGATTATCCTGGTTATAGTGAAAGGTCCAATGAAACGCGGGGAGAGCTTGCGTGATAGCGTCTTCAAGGGAATGTCCTTTGTGGCGAGCATGACTCGATCTCCCACCCGGTATCTGGGAGCCTTGGTGCGGTGGCGGTCCGCCTGTCTCTTGTAAGAGGAGATGGCTCGTGTCAGAGTTCACCTAGCATGTAGCCACGTTTGTCTGCAGCGGCGGACGAAGTGTTGAGCTGACGGAGTCTCCACCTCTAATTCTTGGACTGGGAAGAGTGGAGGTTGGTAGCCTAAGCAGCACTGGAACGGGGACAAGCCTGTCGACGAGGAGGGCAGAGAGTTGTGGGCATATTCGACCCAATGGAGAAACTTGCTCCAGGTGGTGGAGTCCCGGGTCGTCATGCAGCGGAGGGAAACCTCTAGTGTTTGGTTCATTCGTTCTGTTTGCCCATTGGACTGGGGGTGGAAACCTGAGGATAGGCCGGGAGTAGCCCCGACGAGCCTGCAGAATGCGCCCCAAAACCGAGAGGTGAACTGAGGGCCCCGGTCCGACACAATGTCTGTGGGTAGGCCATGGAGCCGAAATACATGGAGAATGAGTAGTTCTGTGGTCTCCTTGGCAGATGGCAGCTTAGGAAGGGGCACCAGGTGCACTGATTTAGAAAAGCGGTCGACGATGGCCATGATGCAATTATTGCCGTCGGACGAGGGCAGGCCGGTGACAAAGTCAACTGCGATATGGGACCAAGGGCGTTGAGGAACCGGTAGGGGTCTGAGAAGACCAGCAGTTGGTCGATTGTCATTCTTACAACGGGTGCAGATGTCGCAAGCCGCCACGAATCTGGATGTGTCCTCCGCCAACGTGGGCCACCAGAATCGTTGCTGGACGACGAAGCGGGTTCGGGCAGCGCCTGGGTGACAAGATAGCTTGGATCCGTGGCCCCATTCCAGAACTTGTGAGCGTAGGCGAAGGGGAACGAAGAGACGGTTAGGTGGAACTTCGCTAGGTCCGGCCTCCTGGGCCAGGGCCTGCCGAACCTTGCTTTCTATGTCCAGCTCCATGGCGGTGACGAGGCAGTGGGACGGGAGGATAGTGTCATACAACGTAGGCTCCTGGGGGGGAGGAAACTGGCGGGAGAGGGCATCCGGCTTAGAATTCCTTGAGCCTGGCCGGTAGGACAGGGTAAAGTTAAACCTGGAGAAGAATAATGACCACCTGGCCTGACGAGCATTGAGTCTCTTGGCAGTGCACAGATACTCCAGGTTTCTATGGTCGGTCCACACTAGAAATGGAAGCTCAGTCCCCTCTAGCCAGTGTCTCCACTCCTCCAGGGCTAGCTTGATGGCCAAGAGTTCTCGGTCTCCCACGTCATAGTTTCTTTCAGCTGGGGTTAGGCGACGGGAGTAGAATGCGCACGGGTGCATCTTGTTGTCCTGGGTGGACCTTTGAGAGAGGATGCCACCCACCCCGGTATTGAAGGCGTCGACCTCCACCACAAACTGCTGAGATGGATCAGGAATAGTGAGGATGGGGGCAGAGGTGAATCTTTTCTTAAGATTATTGAAGGCTTGGTCGGCTTCCTTATTCCAGCAGAACCGGGTCTTGGCGGAGGTTAGCGAGGTCAGGGGGGCGGCAATGGAGCTGTACCCTCGTATGAAGCGTCGGTAAAAGTTGGCAAACCCCAGAAAGCGTTGGAGGTCTCGCCGCAAGGCTGGTATGGGCCAGCTAGAGACAGCCTGGACTTTGGCTGGTTCCATCTCCAGCATGGACGGGGAGACGACAAATCCCAGGAAGGTTGTGGAGGATGTGTGAAACTCACACTTCTCCGCCTTGACATAGAGTTTATTCTCCAAGAGCCTCTGGAGAACCTGACGAACATGGTGACGGTGTTCCTCCAATCCTTGAGAGAAAATTAAAATGTCATCCAGGTAAACGAAAACAAATGAATTGAGGAAGTCGCGGAGGACATCATTAATGAGGGATTGGAAGACAGCGGGGGCGTTGGTGAGACCAAAAGGGACCACCAGATATTCGTAATGTCCCGTAGAGGTGTTAAAGGCTGCCTTCCACTCATCTCCCTCGCGAATGCGGACAAGGTGATAAGCGTTTCGCAGGTCGAGTTTCTTGAATGTGTCGGCCCCCTGGAGTAGTTCGAAGGCGGTCGCCATGAGTGGAAGTGGGTAGCGGTTCCTGACGGTGATTTCGTTGAGGCCCCTGTAATCGATACATGGGCGAAGGGACCCGTCTTTCTTCTTCACGAAGAAGAAACCTGCCCCGGCAGGGGAGGAGGATGGGCGGATGATTCCGGCGGCAAGGGCCTCTGTGATGTAGGTGTTCATGGATTCTCTCTCTTGGCGAGACAAGGAGTACAGTCGGCCTTTGGGTGGGGAGGTGCCTGGGAGAAGGTCGATGGAACAGTCGTATGGGCGATGAGGAGGAAGCGACATGGCTCGGGTTTTGCTGAAAACCTGCTGGAGATCGTGATAATAAGTGGGGACATTAGAGATGTCCGGGGTGTATTCAGTCTTGGCTGTAGTTGGGGGTGTAGGGAGTGCAGAGTGAAGGCATGACGTGGCACAAGAGGGGCTCCAACCCGTGATCACATGTTTGCCCCAGTCAATCTGGGGGCCGTAAAGCGCTAGCCATGGAAGGCCGAGGACCAGGGCGGCGTGAGACTTACGGATGACGAGAAGGCAGATCCTCTCAGAGTGATTCCCAGATGTTCTCAGAGTGAGTGGAAGGGTTCTGTGAGTGATTGGTGGAAGGGGGCTTCCATCTAGGGCTTGGACGAACAGTGGATGGTCCAGCGGAGTGCAGGGGACCTGCAGCGCTTTGGCTGTAGCGGAGCTGATGAGGTTCCAATGGGAACCGGAGTCAATGAGCGCCTGGATGGGGTGAGGTCGACGTTGATAACTAGTATTACAGAGAGCAGTGGGCGGGGTTCCGGGAGTTTATCGGGAGGAGCGCCCTCTAGGGCTCCCAATCTGACTAGAGGGTGCCTCCCTTTTAGTGGGCAGTCCTTCAGCATGTGGCCTGAGTCCCCGCAGTAGAAGCAAGCTCTCTCCAGGTGGCGGCGGTGTCTTTCCTCATCGGAAAGCGTCCCCGGAGATGCGGGTTCTGCCCAGCTGCATAGGGTCCTCCTGATTACTCTGCGTGCGAGGAGGGGGAGGGTGGGGTGACCTCCGGAAAGGGTGCCTCGAACGAAGACGCGAGTCGATCCTCCCAGCAAGATCCATAAGTTCGTGGAGGTCCGAAGGGAGTTCGCGGGAGACTAACTCGTCCTTGAGTGCCTCCGACAGCCCCTCCAGGAAGACGTCGGCCAAGGCTCTAGTATTCCATCCACTGGAGGCAGCTAAGGTCCGAAACTCGATGGCATGATCATAAGCGGAACGTGACCCCTGGCCGAGGCGTAGTAACTTGGTTCCGGCCTCTCTGCCGACGTGAGACCGGTCAAAGACCCTCTTCATCTCTCCAGAAAAATCCGAAAAACTGTCACAACATGGGTCATGTGCATCCCAGAGAGCCGTGCCCCACTCGCGGGCCCTACCCGTGAGAAGGGCGATGATGTAGGCTACCCTGGATCTTTCAGAAGAGAAGGTGGAGGCATGAAGCTCAAAAATCAGAGAACATTGGGACAGGAAGGATCTACATGTACCTGGTCCTCCGCCGTAAGTGGGAGGGGCTGGCAGGCGTGGCTCCCGCGGGAGGTCCATGAGAGTGGGCCGTGCCGTGGGCATCTGGAGGCGCTGCATTTGGACGGTGACGTCAGCGAGCGTCTGTCTGGTGGTGACCAACTCCTCCTGGTGTTTACCAAGGAGAACGCCTTGATTCTCCAACGTCTGTCTTATCCTGTCTAATCCTGCTGGATCCATGGTATGGCTGGATTATTCTGTCAGGGGGCTGCGATGTTCGTCAGTTCGCGGAGGTGAATCCAGATGCAGGTGCAGGCACGAGGCGTTGACTGTGCTTGAATGAATGAGAGTGGGCGTGTCGCGCCGGGAAATCCGCGGGTGCCGGAGACGCGCCGTGAGCGTGGAGCTGAGTCGAAGTCGAGGAGGGGAGAGCAAGAGATCAAAGCCGTGTGATCAGTCAGCGAGGGCGTCGAGCCAAAACGTGAAGCTGAGCCGTGGTCGAGAAACGAAAGCGAAAGTTCAAAGCCGTTAAATCCAAGCGTGGCAATAATCCAAATCGGGATGCGAGGGGAAAAACGAGAGACAAGCGAGATCGGCAACGTGAAAAGTCATGAACAGAAACGCGAGAAAACTATGGCCAAAAAACACACAATAATCCAGCGGCGAGCTTGCGCGCTGCGCCTCCTTATAAGCCGAAAGAAATCAGCGCTGGATGAGAAACCGGTGTGCCGGCGGGGCGGTCCGGGAGGGGCGATGACAGCGTGGGAAAACATGGTCACGTGATGGGTGCCTGACAGCGTGGGAAAGGAAATGTCAAGGGTCTTTGATCAGCGCGAAGGAACTGAGAGCGTGACAGTTTTCTCTGTAGCAGTTCATTGATTTCATAAATGCAACACACAATGTTTTTTGCCAATAGCACAAAGGTAAAAAAAAACTATATATCCAGTGTTATCTTTATTTTAGACGTCAAAAAGGTTTTGTGGCTCTCTACATTTTCTTTTCTGTAGAAAACGGGTCGAAATGGCTCTTCGCTAACAGATCTAAGCTAACAGCAAATAACGATACAAATGATACCATGTGTAGCACCTAAAATATATAACAAATAATATATATACACACACACATTCAGTGGGAGCCACGTCAAACAGCTGCCTGGCGCATGATAGGTGCATGACAGAACCATGACAGGTCCATGCACGATCCGTGCACGGAATGTGATCCCCCGCGACGACGCAGTTAACGATGCCCCGTCCCATAAACGCATCCATGCGCTTTCTAAAAAGATGGTTGCAATGCTGTATAATCCCGCCAGGTGGAGCATTGACTGCTTCTATGTATACATATGTACTGTATATTAGGGCTTCACGATATATCGAAAAAATATCATTATCGCGATAATGGCATATGCGATAACCATATCGCAAAGAGTTACGATAAATAATTTATGTGCCAAGCATTTGTGTGTCCAAATTTGACCAATCAGATGGGCCCTTACTATGTTTATACCCGCTTAAACATCTTTATATATATATATATATATATATATATATATATATATATATATTTATTTATAATTCTGTCGCAAAACTAACCCCAGATGATCAGAAGACTTAGCGATTAGTCATTAGCCCTTTGTAGCGTGGACGGTAAACCCAAACGCGGAAGCAAGCAAGTAGGCAGGATAACCACGCAAATTAGGGTGTAGAATCTAAGGACTCTCACAGAAGGGAAGCAAGGGAAAAACACAAATTTAACCCGCGTCCTATAAACACACACTCGAATCAGAAAGTAAACAATCTGAACCGACATGCGTGAACTCGGTGACTAAGCTCTATGAGGTGGTTTGTTTACTCCTCTTATACTTATTAAACAAAAATGAAATAAAAAAAATACTATTTGTCACACACACACTTGCTTCGCGACCGGCACTAGGACCCGGAAGTAATGCGGTCGCGGAGCGAGTGTGTGTCTGACAAATAGTATTTTTTTTATTTCATTTTTGTTTAATAATATTTATTTTTATTTAAAAAAAAAAAAAAAAAAACAGGCAAGCCAAAGAGAATATTTTGTTTAAAAGATGCTCTTGTTTTTAGACACTATTGATGAGTGTAATAAAAAGTAATGTTTGAAAGTAATTCATATTGTGTTGGCAGGTCTATGGTAACAGCAAACCAGAAATCAGAATATCTGCTGAGGGTTTTAAGTCATTCATAGTGTTTTGAAGTCTAAATATTTGCAACTTCATTGACTTATAGTTTCTTTTTAGCCTGAATTAGATTTAATTACATCAGACGACTATCTACTGTATTACCTGTTTATTTTAGTATGATCATTACATGATAATTACATGATATTTAAACAAAAAAATAGACAATAATAATAAAAAATGCATTTCTCTACAGAAATGTTATATCGCAAGAAATATCGTTATTGCAATATTCAACAATATCGCATATCTTCCTAATATCGTGTAGCCCTACTGTACAGTATATGTATGTATGCTCAATGTATAGGCAGTTCTTACATTGTCAACATAGTTTGATAAATAGGTGATGTGGTAAAAAAAAAAAAAGTTTTTTAATGTTGAGCAAAATAAACACTGTCTATGGTTCAAATATACTGTGGACATCTCAAAGTCATGATGTAAGAGATACAAGCCTCTTCAGATCCTTCTGCACTAATGTTATCATGGTGTAAATTATTAACGTATTGATGTATTTCACTTGCGGACAAAATAGACCATGTGTCTGTTTAGTATTTCTTTTGAACAGCTGTGTTCATAGGTTTAATCAGCTATTTACAAGACAATGTTGATGCATTAACAGTTAAAGTGCCACAAGGTGTGTGTGTGTGTGTGTGTGTGTGTATGTGTGTGTGTGTGTGTGTGTGTGTGTGTGTGTGTGTGTGTGTGTGTGTGATCCTGCATTCGTCAGGTCTGTCTGAGCTGGCTTTAACACAAACATTTGCTCGCCGGCAGGTCGAAAGAATCCTGTTAACAGTCAGTAGTGGTCGGAGTCGGTACATTCTCCACTGAGGTTTCTCGAATTCCACTCCTCCTAGGTTTGTCTTTTAATTAAGTTCTTTAAACCCAAACCATTTTTTAAACTAAGAAAAAATAAATATGGGTCACTTAAGCACAAAATAACAGAGATGCAAATGATCAAGTGTTTAATTGTTGTTGTCGTTTTCTCAAACATGATTTTCCCAACTTGGCGTTTATAAAGATTCTGACAGACTGAATTTAAGAATGCACCCCTAGGAACCTAGAACACACACACACACACACAGAAGAGCAAAGCGAAGATGCGCATTCACACCTCTGACCATCTTTTGTCTTGTAAATGAGGTATCCTCTTTCGCCTTGCAATCCCCCCAGTGCACACACTCTTTGTTTGTACGGTAAACTGTAGCTGGGGCACTTGGTTATACACAGTACTTTTGTATGGAACACTTACTTAACTTACTGGTTACTGGTTTGTTTTAAATATCGCAATATTGCGCTTGTGTTTAGGACTGATGCTGAACAGCCGTGTTCATAGGTTTAATCAACGATTTACAAGACAACAGTTAAAGCATTTGTGGATGGAGAGGTGTGTGTGTGCGCTCCTGCATTTCTCTGTTGGCTTTAACACACACACATTTGCGCAGACAAGTTTAAAGAACCCCTCCCCCCACCAAAAACACACACACACACACACACACACACACAGAGCAATTAGCACCATGTCATACTCAGTATTCTCTATTGAGGTGTCTCACCTTCCACTCCTTCTAAGTTTGTCTTTGCTCTTTTGATGGAGTTCTTAAAATCCAAAACATTTATTTATACTGAGGAAAAATTATTATGGGTCACATAATCACAAACACAAACTAGCACAGATACATATGATCAAGTGTTTAACTGTTTTCATTTGTTTCTATGACCAATACTATATTATTATAATAATAATTATTATTATTGTTATTATTATTTTCAGCCCAACTCTTTGACTATTTAAAACAACTTGTGTCCCATTTTTTGCCCATTGAAGTTATTGGTTCAACTAAACGTTTTTAAATACCCAAACAATCCCCCAACAATTAAAACACGCAAACATGACTTTCAAAACTAGTCAAAGTTAAAACAGTAATTTGTATAAAACAGGTGAATACATGCTGTATTTTTGCTTAAAGTTCATTAAACTACCCGGATACACCAGCTGCTTAGAAGTCTCTATCTATAGTTCTTTTATATTAAAATATACATTTTTAAAAACTATAAAAATGGAACAGTTTAAGTCTTTGTTTCCCCCAAATTACTGTATCAGACATTTTGCAGTTCTATGTTCAGAATACACAGTAGACCTGACCAAACATCATTCTAAAGCTGTTGCACTTTAGTATATTATTGAGACAACAAAAAAAAGGATAAAATACACGAGATAATCTAAATAATGTATAAACCGAAGTCTAGAAGTCTATTATTCTTTTTATTAAGTTGAATTAATTTAAGAGAATTTTAAATTGAGGTCATTCTTAATAACTGAATATGTCAGTGTATTTTTTAAAACTATATATATATATATATATATATATATATATATATATATATATATATATATATTTAGTGTATTACAAATATATTGAAATCCTCGATAGTACATTGCAAATATACTAACAAAAAGTTATATAAATCAGGTAATATATAAAAAGTATACTACCATCATGCTTGGAATTAAACTTTAAATATACTTCAAAATAATTGTATTGTAGTACACTTTCCAAAAATATATTATTGGAAAATATACTTTAAGTGAAAGGCTGGTCTAATTTCCAAAGTATACTTATTGAAACTTGTTTTTCAATATATTTTGGTATATTTAAAAAAAAATATGCTCGAAATAATCATTGTACAAATTCAATTCAATTCAATTTTATTTATATAGCGCTTTTAACAATGGTCATTGTCTCAAAGCAGCTTCACAAAAATGAAAGAAATTTAGCAAAAAATAATAAAAATAATAATAATAAATACATAAATAAATAAATAAATAAATAAATTAAAAATAATAATAATAAAAAAAAAACTGTACAAATGTACAGAAAGTATACATTTGAAATTTTTTTAATATAAGGTAGTCTCAGTATATTATCAGTTAAATTTATCAGTAAAATTATCAGTTAGAACTCCAGCCAACCGGATACTAGAATCTGCGCCCCACCAGCCAATCAGAGACTGGAGGCGGGCAGATTCGGACTGTCCGTTCTCTGATTGGCTACCCAGTCCTCCGTTTCTTGTATTAATTACTGTCAGGTATGTACGTTAGTACACACACTGCCATATACTATAAGTGTACTAAAGTATACTTAAAGATGTTCCACTTTAGCACACAAAAGTTTACTTAATACACTTAAAATTGTGCTTTTGTACAATTTGATTACAACTTAAATACACTTAGTACAAAATTAGTTGTTTCAAAATAGCAAACTTCAAGTATACTAGTCATTAGTCTGGAGCAAGTACATTTAAGTATGCTTTGGCACGCTAGGATTTAATATACTTAGCATACTTTTTTTTTTACTAGGGACATTAATAGTATTTTCAACGTTTTTGTAGACGTTTTTGAGTTAAAGTGGAGTGACATTGTGAGTGTGTGACACTGATAGTAAGCTGTAATGTTAAGTCTACAGACTTGGTAAACAGATCATTAAGTTATCTAAAGTCACACCTGACCGCTGCAGGTGCTGCCAGTGATTTTCAAAACGGCCAATAAAAAAACTAAACTGGGAAATAAACTGTAAACTACCTCAAACAAATTTTATGAAATAAAACACCACTTACCGCGAATAGTCCATTAAGCTGCCATCTTCATCTCTGTAGTTTGGTAGCGTCAGTTCGGCAGGGGTGGGAGCGGGTTGTTAAAATCACATGATTGCAACTCAGCGCAGCTAAATTGCTGGCTTGTTTTAACGTGTTCTTGAGAACGAAGGTAAATTAATAAATAGGGCTTGAATTGGCGTGTTTACTGTGAAATCTTGACACGCCTTTCTGGCAGAAAAGGGAGGGGAGATCACGGCGTCCATAGGGCAGCCGTACGCCATTCGCACGCCATTCACACGGCCATGGTTATTTGACGTGGCTCCCTCTGTACATGCAGCATATATAAAATATTACTACAAATTATTTTTATTATTCTCATACATAAATTCCTGACTATGCAAAATTGCAGCCTTTTGAGATTAGAAATTCAGATTTCAATTTGCATGTGAATAATTGTGGAGCTCTTTTCATATCCATAAGACCCAATACAAACAGAATATGAAAGCAACAAATATACACAGCTCTTAGCCATAGGATTTAATATTTAATAGTGTTTCAATAGAACTGTCAATGCAAAAGGTTAGCAAAATGAAGCTGTCCAAAAGCACAAGCCCAGTATAGGAGAAAATCAAATTATATTGTTATTTGAATTTTATAGAGCTTTCGAACATTGCCAAAAGGGCATGGCATTGTCATTATCTTGTTGTTATTGTTGTCTTCATTTTTGGGGCTGTCATTACATCTCATCATTTTCATTAACTGAATATATTAGCATAATTGATTTGAATGATAACTGAATCATAATATGTATGGTTGCTATCTTCTTCTGCATTACTAACACTGCACTGCTGAGAATCTGAATCTGCCTCAGGTACCACCAGAAGGATCATTTGCATTTTAAGTTGCATTTTATATACATGTGTGTATGTACACACACACACACACACACACACACACGCACACACACACATACAAATTATATACACTTCAACACTTATCTATGCCCTTTTTTAGAACTTGACTTGAAATATGGCAGCAAAGTGTAGTATTACAGTATGTTTCTTTTAAAGATGTCAGTAGACGCCGCATTGTTGATACTATCATGTGACCTTCAGAAGAGAGGGCATATCTTTTGTATGTTCAAGTGTGTATAAATGGTTTTGGGCCTGTCATTCTCAATGACCTAAAAAAGCAACACAGTCTAAAAAAATTCAAGAACAATAATTGACATGTATCAGTCTGGAACGGGTTGCAAAGCCATTTCGAGGGGCTGACATAACCGACAAATGGAGAAAATGGTGAAAACTTGAAACAGCTGGAACATGTCTACCCCTATATGGCTAAAAAAAATGTTTTAGAGTGGCCTAGTCAAAGTCCAGAGTTAAATCCAACTGAGATCATTAAACAGGCCGTTTATGCTCCAAAATTTTCCAAAGTTGCTGGATTAAAACAATTCAGCATAGAAGAGGGGGACAAAATTCCTCCACAGCATTGTAAAAAACGTAATGGCAGTTATTGCAAACGCGTGCTTACAGTTGTTACCGCAGGTATAACTGGTTGTTATACCACAACCAGTTATTAGGTTTAGGGGGCAATTGTCACTGTCCAGCCCATGGGGCCAGGCAGGTTTCTTTCTTTTTTTTTTTACCTTGTTTATAAATGAGATCATTTAAAAACTGCATTTTGTATTCACTCAGGTTATTCTGGAAGGGGCCAAATACTTTTTTTCAGCCATGTCTATATGCACATTTGTACAAGTGCAGCCCAAAATTTACATACTGCAGTAAAGTGTTATTCTCTGTATGGAAGGCAGCTCATTAGAGCTCTCTCATTAATCTCTGCTGCATGATTAATACCCAGCCCATTTGAACTACAGGCATGCAGGAGCGCACCGAATCACGAACTAATGAAGACGATTCACTACCCGCCCCTCCCTACACTACTCACACAAATATTGTTCTAAATGAGTAGAGTTCTTATCCCCGGGATAGATTGCTCAAACAAGTGTGACCACCTGTGTTGCTTTCCTGTTCTCTCCCATTCTCCCTCATTTAAATTCACAACCCTTTATTAAAAACTGAAAACATATTTATTAAAATATATTTATAATATAATTAATGGCACTGAAAATGATTAAAACAGATTAGATGTACTGTGGCTCCTCTCACACACGCACACACATGCCCATACCCCACCACACACACATACCCTTGTAGCAGTCTTTTCAAGTCTCAAGCCTTGCTGACGTTCTGCATGTTCACTGTCACTGTCCAACCCAATACTCATCTCACACACTCACCTCTTTATCCTTCTCCTCCTCCCCGTGACAACCCCGCAATTTTTGCTGCCTCTCACACACTTTCCAAGTCTGCTAACCTCATTTCATGCCACGTCAGCTGCCTAACCTCTTTCACCCTGTAAGCCAGGTGCCTCTATCACCTCTCACCTGTCCATCTCTCAAACATGCTGTCTGGCTCTCTAACAACAATCCTTCTTATTCTATCGTCCTCTTGTGATCAGTCAACCATGCCGTAGCTCTCATTTTCTCTGACTGCCTAAGTGGTTGATGCTGTACTCCTGTACATGATAATCATATTGAAATACTAATGTATAATTTCCAGGGCATTTCCTAAAGATTTCACAAAAGGAATCAGTAAAATGATAGAAATCCAAATGCTGGCAATTTTTGTGTCATTTCCTTCTCATTTGTTTTGACAACATGAGCATAATACACTCTTTCTTGCATGCCTCAGCGTTACTTGTATACTATACAAAGCAGCCAAACATGAAATTAAAATGTGTAATACAAAAAAAAAACCTGAACTGAAAGGTGTTCTGCTATACATGGCAATTACATGTAGTTTGAAAAAAGCTAAATTTTTCCTTAATCCAAACTAGAAAATCATGCTTATAAGATGCATTTCCAAGTTCATCCAGATTAGTGTATACTAGGTTTCATGCATTGGCTATGACACACCCACTGACCTTATCATGGTGACCTTCATGACACCATACCAAAATCGATCAATCCACACCTACCTTACTAATCACCACCTCACTTCTCTGGTTACTCCTTTCTCATTCCCCACAGCAGTTCTGTGACCTCTCTCTCTCTCTCTCTCTGTGTATCGGCCAGTGCAGCTCACTAACAGGTGCCCTACCCAGATAATTAACTGTGTGCATCCCCACGTGGCATTGGGACGGCTCATTTGCACACTGCAGGAGCCCTGTCTAATTGCATTTTCAGCAGGCTGATTAAAGCCAAGCCATAAATCACTTGTGCTGCTGACTTTGAATTGAGCCATCAGGCTCGGCATGGTGTCTACCACAGCTATACACACATGCCCACATACCACATGCTTATATTTCAGTACAGTCGCAGCTTCACAAGACTAAAAATGTGGTGTCTTGTTTACACACATAATCATACCAACATTTCCCTACTGCTAATAACATGAACCAAATGAGTTGGTGAATACTTAGAAGTTCAACACAGTTTGGCCCTGATGTGATGTCAAAAGGCAATCAAGGGTTAAGCATATACATGGTTTTGTACTTGCTTTTTATCTCTGATTTACTCTTGTCACATGAATTTCTAGGTTGGTTGTGCAGCACTTACTGTAGGATAAAACGGTTAAATGAGCCAATATTCCATTTCAGTCTGATATTTCAAACCATGCTTGTTTTTCAGAACTGAAAAATATATACATGTCATGTACTATGAGATGCCAAGTGATGTAACTGATTGAGATAATAGACAATGACAGAACTAGGAGGGTAAAAAATGGCAATGTACAAGCACTCTGCATCAGCATTGGACCGCAGAGATGAAGGACAAGCGCATGGAACTCTGACTGCTTTTATAATGTGTCAAGACTCTAACAAGTCTTACATGATGAAGTAGCTTCTGCTCCATGTTTGTGGCATACTTTATGTTGACAGGGTTGTGCTGTTTTTTTCTCAACAGCCGCTATGCCACCATAAAAGGTTGCTCAGATTTCTGCAGAATAATAAATAAGGTATTGTAAGTGTGCTGATACAAAACCCTGCAAAATGTCTGACTAAAGGGAGTACAGTATAGTGGCATAGTGGTTAGCACTGTGGCCTCAGATCTCCAGAGTCTGGGTTTGATTCCCTTCTCGGGTCTGTTTGGTGGGTTTCCTCCATGAATTCTGGTTTCCTCCGACAGTCCAAAGACATGCAGATAAGGTTAATTTGTGTTACCAAATTGCATGTAGTGTGTGGGCCCTGCAACGAATTGGCACCCTGTCTGGGGTGTACCCTGCCATGTGCCCAAAGTCTCCTGGAATAAGATCCAGGTCCCCACAACCCTGTACAGAGTAAGCGGTATAGAAGATGAATGTCTGACTAAAGAACATGGAAGAAACCCAGGCAACAGAACATGCACCTCCACACAGAAAAATGCAAATACAGTTTTAGACTACAAAAGCTCTATTTTAAGCTTCCCATGATAAGTGTGAAGACATGCTGTCAAATTCTCAAATTTATGCTTATCAAAGTTATGCTTATCAAAAAGATACAGAACATCAAGATGACCAGGAACCATTTTAGGAACCATTCCAAAAGACATTTTTAAGCAATATATTTCTAAATTGAATAATAAAGGTTTTGTGATACCGTCATTTTGGGTGATCCTTGGTTATACCCATCACTCTTGGATTGCTTCTTTAATGGGTCTATATTTTGTTACATAAAATATATATAAGCAGTGTTTTTTGCAAAAAGTCAAATGCAAAGGTCATTTGTTTAAAAATGAAACGTTGCCTAGTTACAGAGCATTTGGTCTCTCAGCTTGGAATCTAGATAAACACAAAGTTGGAGAATGAAAAGACAGAAAAAAGAAGAAACTGACAAAGCCTACAGATAGCTATTTCTCTTTTTTGCCCTGTGTAATGTGTCTACCCTGGATCCAGAGTTAATGAGGAGTAGCTTAGTCTCCATTCCCTACCTCTTGGTCCATTTAAGAAAGTAATCACACATACACACACACACGCACATATGCACACACGCACACACACACACACACACACACCATGTCGATTAGTCCAAGATTAACATCATTAAATCAGTACTTTGAACCAACAGAGACAGCCTTTATGTCTAGGGATAATCTGATTAGTATGGATGTTACATGGCACAATGTTGTAGAGAGATGTATAGAGTGGTGGAGGATAGCAAGAGAGAATTGTGTGAAGTAGAGGATAACGAAAGAGAAATGTGTGGAGTGAAAGAGGGGATGAGCAGAAGTAGTGGACTTCATGGTGTTAACTCTGCTAGTCTGTTTACATACAGATTAGACACCAAGAACTTGAGTCAACACTCTGGAGAACCAGCGGTAGTTGAAAACGACCGGGAGAACAGCAGGATATAAGCAGAACACATACACCTCAATACAAAAAAAATAAATAAAACCCCAGACCACATTTAACAGGATGACAAGCACCACACACACGGAGATACACAGTGATTCACTGCAACATTAATCATGAAACCACCAAGCGTCACATGATACGACTTATCTGGGCTTTACACAGTGATTTCTTTCACGCACTGTTTCCACTGCACAGGGAAGGAAGGGAGACACTTAAGCTTTCATTACCATGATGAAACACTCTTGAATTCACCATGTCAACAAGGTCAAACTGGTTTTTAATCATTCATTTACAGCTTCCTGCCGATAAATATCATATTCATTACATTAAAACTGAATTGATGTTTGTCTCAAATGTCATTGCAGTGCCTCCACATCGCAGGCTACATGTAAGTTTGGGGGTCATTCCACAATGACAAACAGCGTTCCTGTAGATAGAACCGACAGATCTTTCTCTGGCTATAATTACAAGGAGTCTATAGGGAGCACAGCAGGGTCAAACTCACTCTCGTTTTTTTTGACATGCTGCTCAGAGAATTGAATTCAGCTTTGTGTACCCGGTAACACATGCCGCAAGATTATGCCCCAATTGCTTTGAATCAGTAACATGACACCATAACGGTAAAGATGCAAATTAGTTCATGTTCACTGGGATTTCTTTTCAGAGTTCAGTATTTTCAGGAAAGATTTGTGGTGTCTGTGAATGTCACCTGTAAACCTGACTGCAATCTGCTCCCCTTAGAGCGTTTTTTATGCTAATGAAGAAAATGCCTCTGACGTGCATGTTTAAACTTTTTACTTCAGTAATCCCTGTTTGTAGCTACTTCATTAATATTATCAAAGAGAACAGGACCTAGTGTTCCCTTTCAAAGGCTACACTCAATGCTGCGTGAAAACGCTATGGGAACATCTTTTCGTGTGGCCGGTTGGGAAGCATATGTGTATCAAACACCCCAAATTTTGGCTTATATAACCTCAGTCAGGTGAAGTCATCTGATGAGACGGACCTGCAGGTTATAAATAGGAGTAAACTGGAAACATTCCTCAAATCTTTTTGTCTTCATGACAGCCTAGTTGTGTTTGCGTGCCTTTGTTTAAACCAGCAAAAATAAGGAAGTGTTTAACTCACCGATATGGCAGAGTTTTAAACGTGTGTGATAAATCCATATCGGAGGGCGATCTCTACGCTTACTAGGGTTGTGTACCGAACACCGGTGCCAAGACGGCACCGGTACCTATAGAACCGGTATGTACCGGACCGAAACAGAACGCGAATTTCGGTGCCTCATTTCGGTGCCACTTAAATGCCTGAACTGTAGATTGAAATATTTGTTCTCTAGATTCATATATTTTTGTAGATTAATAGTTTATTAGATTAAATTAAAGAAATTAAAAGCACAAATCATCCGGAAATGAGAGACCATCCGAGATGCGCGTGAATGCAGTAACTAACGTTACACTCACTCTGACGGCAGCAGGCGGTCTACCGATAGCTTAGCTTGCTAAATTAAACAACTCTCGTTAAAATGGCTAAAACTAAACGGTTGAAAGTGTGGCTGTATTTCACAAGAAAGGATTCCGACACCGCAACGTGCAGCGAGTGTTTCACAGCAGTTGCGTGTAAAGGGGGAAACACGTCAAATCTAATGAAACATTCGAGGGCAGACGGAATAAAGTTAAAAGCAGAGGGAGGCACCGTGTTTAACAGCTTGTGGACAACAGCTGGCAGTATCGGTGTGGATGACCCCAGTCCCAGTTATATCAACTGTATCAAAAAGGAGTCACCGATTATGATGACCACAGCAGCCATTCCGCAGGTTAGTAGTAGGATAATGTAATGTTAATAGCAAAATGCAAATCTTGCATTCATGCTAACAAATAGACAAACAATTTGTAAAAAACTAATGTAACATGGATTCTGTTTATAATTATGGCTTTCCAGCTAGTACTAGTAGTACTACAACAGTGACCCCATTTACCATTGCAAAGAAGGCTAATGCATGTCCTGTGCAGAGCAATAAGTCAGGAAAGGTGTCGTATTTTGACAGAAAAGGCAAATATGGTGACATTTCTGCAAAGGAATTGCTAAAATTTGAAGCTTACATATTCATATATACTTTAAACTTTTAATATATTGTTCAATTTTAAGCATTAAATTTTTTGTTCAATAAAAATTAATTCTTGAGTCATCCACTATAATTTTGTGGCTTAAAAGAATCGGTTCAGGTACCGTTTTTAGCACCGGTACCGTTTTCAAAGTATCGATTTGGCACCGGTATCGAAAAAAACCCAAACGATACCCAACCCTAATGCTTACTGCTTTGATTAAAGTGCTTCGCACGCGTCTCGCATTCCTTGAGAAGCTTCGAGCTGCGGCGCATTCCTGGGGCTTACGCGTGAATCTGGCAGGTGTGTGAGAGACGGATTCCCCTCCTTTCTCTCACGTCCTCGCCGGATCCGGAAATTCCTCTGTCCGCTCTCAAGCGCGCCCTGGCTCTTCTTGTGAATGGGCAAGGATAGACATCCTCTCTCGCTTCCACGGAGATAGAAATAGCCTCCAAGCACTTGACATTACACGGCAGGTTCTGTCGGGTGGCCGGGGGGTGGAGCCTCAACGACGCTCTCTCCCTTTTCTTAGCAATCTCCATGACGAGTTAACCCTTTCATGGAGTATGCTGTATTCATCCCGTGTTTTCGTGCCATCAACTTATTTATTTATTTAAATATAGTTGATGTGGAAGCGCGGTTTTTATGCTGATGCCCAGATAGAAGAGACGCTTCCAGGCTATCTCTCTCCTGGGACATCACTCTCCCTGAAAAGCTAACACTTCCTTTCAAGCTGTGTAGACTTTCATTTTCCCTGGAGGGAAAAGCTTATCAGGCAGCAGGTCAGGTTGGTGCTCCATTGCACACCGTGGCGGTTTTGCTGGCCTACCAGGCTGACCTGCTGAGAGACTTGAGCACTGGCGGGGCTCTTGAAGATAGGGCGTTCGGAATTACGCCGGACCACAGACTTGTCTCTTCATGCAACAAAGCAGACGGCTCGTGCTATCGGCCCCTTTATGGCTGCGATGGTTTCCGCAGAAAGGCACTTGTGGCTGAATCTCATGAGCATCAAGGATAAGGATCGTGCATTCCTCCTTGATGGCCCCCTCTCGCCTTCCGGCCTGTTGGGCGATGTCGTTAACTCGGTCGCCACAAGGTTCGTGAGGTGAAGTTATATGAACAAGCCTTCGGGAAATTCCTTCCCCGCCGTGCTTAAGAGTCGGGACTGTCAGCCACCCAGTCTCGACCGGGTCTGACTCTTACGAGGCGTGAACCACACAAGGAGAGTGTTTTTGAGCCGGGCACCCCCTTGTAAAGATTGGGGTGGGGCGCACTGCAAGTGTCTGGACCCCAAGGTTGTGTAGCGTGTGCGCACATATGCCGAGGAGGTCTCAGAACTATCTCTGGGAGGCTGACTCGAGGACCCGTGAGCCCTGAGTAGCATGAACATCCAAACTATAAAATCTAAGCAATATGTGCGGAGAGGATAAGCCTGCCACGTCACACACATGCTGCAGGGGAATACCTCTTGCCAGCGCAATAGATGAGGCGATCCCCCTGGTTGAATGAGCCCTAATTCCTAGAGGCGAAGTGAGCCCACGCGCCTCATAGGAGAGGGCAATAGCATCTCTCACCCAGTGTGACCACGTCTGTGTAGTGCATAGCATATAAATAGCATATAAAAAGCTGCTCTGACTTACGCCACTGGCTGGTGCGGTGGACGTAAATCTGGAGAGCACGTACTGGACACAGTAAGTGAAGTCTCTCCTGCGCCGAAGCTGTAAAAGGCGGAGGACAGAAGCTTCAAGAACAACTGGGTACATGGTTGAGAATGGAACTTTCGGAAGATAGTTCGGGTGAGGATGCAAAATGGCCTTGACTAGCCCAGGGGCAAAGTCTAGGCAGGATGGGGAGACTGACAAGGCGTACAGATCTCCAATTCTCTCCAGAAAACACGGGATGAATACAGCTTACTCCATGAAAGGGTTAACTCGTCATGGAGATTGCTAAGAAAAGGGAAAGAGCGTCGTTGAGGCTCCACCCCCAGCCACCCGACAGAACCTGCCGTGTAATGTCAAGTTCTTGGAGGCTATTTCCATCTCCGTGGAAGCGAGAGAGGATGTCTATCCTTGCCCATTCACAAGAAGCGCCAGGGTGTGCTTGAGAGCGGACGGAGGAATTTCCCGATCCGGCGAGGGCATTAGAGAAAGGAGGGTAATCCGTCTCTCACACACCTGCCAGATTCATGCGTAAGCCCCAGGAATGCGCCGCGGCTCGAAGCTTCTCAAGGAATGCGAGACGCGTGCAAAGCACTTTAATCGAAGCAGTAAGTGTAGAGATCGTCCTCCGATATGGATTTATCACACACGGAGGGACATCTTGTTTAAAACTCTGCCATATCAGTGAGTTAAACACTTTCTTATTTTTGCTGGTTTACACACAGACACGCAAACACAACTAGGCTGTCATGAAAACAAAAAGATCTGAGGAATGTTTCCAGTTTACTCCTATTTATAACCTGCAGGTCCGTCTCATCAGATGACGGCACCTGACCGAGGTTATATAAGCCAAAATTTGGCGTGTTTGATACAGACATGCTTCACATCTGGCAACACGAAAAGATGTTCCCATAGCGTTTTCAGGGAACAGGGTTACAGCAAAGTAACCCGAGACGTTTTAAATTTGAAAAATGTATGGTTACAATCACCATCGTTTTCAAAAATTTACCAGGAGGCTATGAAGGAACCAAGAATTTAATCACAGATGTATTAACTCTAGAGCTTTTATGCGAAAATGAAATATGCTTTTTTTTTTTATAAGGCCTTGTAAAAGATGTGTAAAAGGGTGGGCACAAAGTGCATATGCTGGCCTCTAATTCTGTATCAACGCATGACAGGAAAATCATAGGGGCGGACGAGAATGTGCTCTCTAAACTGTGCTACTACATGATAGGAGAAAAAGGGGGAACAGAAGATTTATTCATGCATGCTTCATAATAACTGGGACTGGAAGACTAAAATGCCAGCCCTGTGATTTCATTTTAGACATTTTAGACATTAAATGGCCTTACCCCCCTTTGGCCTCCTTTTTAGGCATTGCTTGTGTACTGTATGTGAGAGAGAGAGAGAGAGAGAGAGAGAGAGAGAGACTGAAAAAGACAAAGAGAGAGAGAGAGAGAGAGAGAGAGAGAGAGAGAGCATAATATTGCACAATAACTCCACCACTAAGATATATCTTTCTTTATCTTGTGGAACACGTCAATGAAGAAGGTCCCTGCTATGTCCATTAAAGCCGTAATAAGCAAGAACACCGGCTGTGGCTGAGAATGTGCAAGCATAGTTACAAAATGCCGGGGGGCCATGAAGCTCCTAAATCCCACTGTGAGTGTTTCAGCATGTACTCTATTCTGCATTGCCTTTCACCGGATCTATTTTGCACAAATTTCTCAGTCTCCTCTCACATTGTCAGTTGGCCGCTTTTCACCAACATCAATCCTCTTAGCTTGTCAGTCTCTGTCTATCTCCTGGCAAAAGTGAGGTGAGGAAGAAGCAGGGCTTCTTTGCTAGCATAAAATCCTTAGGAAAAGAGAAGCTACACTGTTCCCAGCTCGGCGTGAGGAGTTAGAAAAGATGCTGGCAAAATGTTTGGCTGGTGTCTCTTGTCTCTGGTTGGTAGCTGTCATCATGATGGGAGAGTGCCCAGTAAGTCGATGTGGGGGAATTGCCTATAAGTAATTTAGAGAGAAAATCAGGGAAATGTCCCCAAAAAATCATAAATTGGCAAAAAAATTGGCCTTTCAAGGTGAAAACTCTCCCAGAGCTTCAAACGTATTCAATGTATCAATCTCTATCATAAGTAAGTGTTCAGTATTACTGTTTTAGTATACCGCACATTATATTTTGAGTCAGTCAAACTATCTCTCTTATGCACAGACAGTATTATCACCTCCTCAAACTCTTGGGATCTCACTCTGTACTCACCAGGGTTGCCAGATCAATTTTCCAAAATTCCCCTAGTTTTTCTAAAAGCCGACTAACTTGGAAAAAAACAGGTCAAATAATAACTAACATCAGTACAAAGAATTATATTGTCACCCAGTCATATCTGCACACTCTTCGCTATTTTTTATAATCCTTTTTTCTATCCCAGTTACTGGAAAGCCACCTAATCTGGCAACAAGCCTAGAACAAATTCTGACTGGCTGTTTGGCACACTTGTCAGGCGGGGCCAAGTTGTATTTATTTATTCATTTTTCATATACTATTGTTCAAATTAAGATGCTGAAAGTACTAAATTGTATATATCAGCACCAGTCAAAAATTTAGACACATGTTTGGATTTATTTTTCTACATTCTAGAAAATTACTGATGATTTAAAAAATTTGAAATAACACATACATTAGGTAATTACATAACAACAATAACAATCAGTTGTTATTTTAAGACCTGTCATGGAATAGTTTAATATTTCAATAGTGGAAAAACAGAATTGTCAAGTGCATTTACAAAAACCATCAAGCACCATGACGAAACTGGTTCTCATGAAGACCATCCGAGGAAAGCAAGACCAAAACCTACTTCTACTGCAGAGGAGAATTTCATTTAGAGTTACCAGCCTCAGAAATCAACAATGAAGACAACGTTGCTTTGATGGTGGACCACCACCTTCAGATGACATGGCTCCCCAAATCATCACAGAGTATGGAAACGTTACACTGGACTTCAAGCTACTTGGATTCTGTGCCTCTCCATTCTTCTTAGACTGAGCAGCAGTCCAGATTTTTTTCTCCTTAGCACAGACAAGACAGTTCTGATATTGTTTCTGATTCAGGAGTGGTTTGATACTAGGAATCCAGATGTTGTAGCCCAGTTCCTTAAGATTTCTGAGCATGGTGGCTCTTGATGCTCTGACTCCAGCCTCTTTGTGATGATGTCCCAAGGTCTTGAATTGGTTCTGCATCCCAGTCTTCCTAAGACTGAGTTCATCCTTGAGCTTGTGCACTGTTTTCCTAACAGTTTTACTTTCCACGAATATGCTTCAAAACAACACCTTCCATGGCTTGACTCTCCTTGTTGATCATCTTCTGGACCAGTCTTCCCCATGTGTGTACCGAACTAGACTGGGAGAAGCATGTTATTTATACTGTGTGAATAGTAATTTACTCGAAACGAGGGTTAAACTTGAAAATATTCTAAGTGAAGTATTCTAATATTCTCAGATACTGGATTTTGTATTTTTTGTTGAAATTCATAATCATTGAAATAAAAAAGGCTTGAAATATTTCAGATTGACATGAAAGTTGAAATTGTTACTTTAAATTAATGAATTTTTTTTTTTCATGATTTAAATTTTTCTAGATGCACTATGTTTCTAAGAAACATATGTGGGCTCTAATCTGAGGTGTCGTAACTCCGGGGTTCTAAGGTGGGCATTTTAATAAACCTATCCTCTGCAGCAGAGGTACAGTAGGTGTTGGACGTTCCTTATGAGAGGCAGCATCATCATAGTGTTTAATGGTATTGGCGACTGCATTTGGGGATACATTCAAAGTTCTTTAGATTTTTATAGGTTGATTGACCTTCGTTTCTTAAAGTGATGTTGGACTGGCTTTTCTTTTGTAATTTCTTGCCATAATATTGATTTGTACAGAAGTTGTAGTACCCTCCCTTCCTCTGCACAAGACAACCGATGGTCTAAGGTATATTAAGAAGGAATAAAACTGTCATAAATTAACTTTTGACAAGGCACATCTGTGAATTAAACACTTTTATAGGTTGGGTATCTTCAATATTAATGTACAATGTTGAAAATAATAAAAACAAAGAAAACTCCTTGAAGAGGATTGTGTGTTCAGACTTTTGACGAGTAGTATACACACAGTACCAGTACATAACTTTCTATGTGGTATCTGCATAATCAAAGGTTTCAGATTGACTTGAACACTCCTTATATATATATATATATATATATATATATATATATATATATATATATATATATATATATATATATAAAAACAGTATATTTTTCATAGAGACTGTTCTTGTAGAACAGTAGTTCTTAATACACTATAAATCACTTCGCAGGATCATGGAAATAAGCTCTGGAAAAAAAAAAAAGAATTAATCCTGTGCCTAATAATAAATTATTTCAAGCACATCGAGCTTATACCAAATTCCTTCAGGGTAATCTTGTAGCGGTAAAAATAAATTGCTATTCAGCTTGGCAATGACTTATCCTGTTTGCTAAAGTTCAATTATATAGTTATTGTACCTTCAAGCAACCATGGAAAGAAATGCGTATTAGAAAATAATCAATGACATGCCACATTGTTGATAAAAAACAGTCATTCTTAGGGTGTGTGAGTTAAGTGCACACAAGTTATGAATAATTGTTGGTCAGAACTACTAGTGGATGCTGTATTTGTGCTAGTGCATATGAATGAAAAAAGTCTCATTAAAATTAACATTGTTTCCCTACGTACGTACAACGCATGGATATACCTCATCAAATTGATTTTCATAAGGAAGTCCCGCAGGGGGAAACTGCAATTTTGCACAAGCTTTGTGGCACTCCACTCACTCAATTAACCACATAATGCAATCGATTTGTGCCCAGAAAGAATTCACACACCAGCAATTTCCCATGAACCTCTTGCCGTGTCTTTTATAGGACAACCTATAAAAGTTAAATTACATGACGTCTAAAAATACAGAAGGAGAGCAGGTCAAGTAGAAAAAGGTTTTCAATATCTCACATATATAATGGCAGAAGGCCACAGTATTGGAATACTTACAATCCTGCTTGAAGCTCCAGATATGTGAAAGATGCTGCGATATTGTCTTTTTTTTTTCCCCTCACAAAATGAAGAGTGCAGAAAATATAAAATTCCCCTAACAGCAGGCATATTTTCAGAATATATTATTTTCTTCTGCATAGCTCATAGACTGTAATATGTGTCTGGGGTTATAAGGAGTGAGTTGGAGGGCACATGAGTGAAAGCACCCATATTTAAATTACTGTGGTTTTCCGTTTAGTGAAATGGTGACAGGATTTCACATCTATATTTCAGATTCATCCTGCCATTATTCAGTGCTTGCCTAAATAAATGTGTGGCTAAGCCACTCATTTTCAACCTGGCACCAATGTCAACCTGCTCTAATGTTAAGCTGCCAGGGCTGTTGGCAAACACATCTCCCAGGTGCTAGTGATGCACCTAGCGTCTACTGTCCAAGCAACTCAGCATGGGAGACTGCCAGCTTAAAAAGTATGGGGAAAAATAGGGCTTTGTTCCAAAGAATGAGAATCAACACAAGATTTGAGAATACAAAATGGTTGTACTCTCTACAGCACATGTGTTCTGGTCCTTTTTTTTAACTGAGATAATATAATGAAAATCAATGAAAGACCTATTTTTTCCTGCTCTTTCTGCAGTGACTACAGTTATGTTGTTTGCTTCACATCCAGTGACATTGGGCTACTGAACTGGATGCACAGCAGGAGTGGACCAGTCAGGGTAGCCAACTGTCAAGACTAAGAGCTACTATCACTATTGTACAGGATTCCAGCTTCAAAAAAAGATTTTAAAGTGCATAATGTTGACAGCTACACTGTTGCTCTGACAAACTGCAGCCATAGTATATACTACAGGAATGTTTTGGGCCACACTAATCAAACACAGATCCAAATCGCATCCTACTAAAACCTTTTCTAGCTATTGGTAGGGGCAGCTTGTCCAAAATAACATGAATGAAAGGGAATAAAACATTATTATTATTATTATTATTATTATTACTACTATTATATAGGGTGACACTTTTGGGGGATCTTGCAAATGCTTATCATCTGCTTTCACATAAACTTAAAAAATCAAATAAAATATGCTAAAAATTAATTAAGCTAAATCATTAATTTTTATATAGCATTGACCTGATTAATGACAATTTTTATCAAGCTAAACTGGTGCTATTTTTTTCAGAAATCTAAGAGCAAGGTCATAGATGGAAAGCATTTCAAATGACCATACTAGTAAACTTGCTTGTTAACTGTTGTGTCAGGGGACCACTGGACTAGGAATTATTTCAGTAGCTAGTCATCCCTATCCTGTCAACATTTACCATTATGTACCATTATGTTTTGTTATTTCAGGTTGAAGCCCACATACATGTCTGCCTGTCTTTCTGTAGGCCAAAACTCTCTGCCTAACTTATTAATAGAAATAAAATTTTGCATGATTGAGTACCTTACACCATGTTTAAGCTAAGTTCTACTTCTTTCCTCGGCTAAATACATTCCCTGTTCTGTAATCGGAGAGTGAATAACAAGTGAGAAAGTAGATTGGATGAAGATTGAATTTAGTCCTAAAGCTACTCCAGTAGTAGTAGATTATGAAATCCCGCAACCTTCCCGTTCACAACATCACTAGACATTTTGATTTCACATATGATGCAGGTTTAATTTCAGACATATATTTAAGTACCGAAAAAGGTTAATTATATTTGTCCAGCGGTTCATTTAAGATGCGCCTACAGTTTGGTGCATGTGCAGTATGATGTCCAAACTTCTGGTTTAAAATCTGGCACAAAACTCCTCAAGAACTCAATTCTACTGAATTTTTTTTTTCATTTATGATGAATGTTTAACAGGCAAAGACCTAAGCACTGGCAAAGTTTCATTAAATTCTGTCTAGTTTTGCCAGTTTTGCGTGATGAGGTGACAAATTCTGGGTGGATAGAGACGGTTTTCAGGTCCTCCAATGTATGAAATGTAAAAAGATATCATTGAAAGAGCAAACATCTAAAAATAGTTGAAAAGGCTGATAAAAAAGAGCACTTATCATTTCTTAGATTTATTAAAATGACTGGGCTAGACTACACCATGCACACTGCTTTCCACATCTTCACAATCACCAGAAGCTTCTGGAAATTTCTCTCTACTGTTGCCTAGTTTTCATGTATCCACACAAAAATCAAACTAACAACTGAAGCAATCATAACCATATTTTCTGCTGCCCAGTCCACCCCTGCCTATTAATGTAGATCACATGTGATAATAATGGTCATAAACTTACAAAAAAAGTATTACTCATTATAATATAATAATAATAGGCTATGAGTTAACTTGGTAGAACTCTAGAAAATCTGTTAAATCTGTGTAAATGGCCAGTTAAATGGTCTGCCTGTGATTCTGCACTGAATCTGAAATCAATTAGGTGGGAGGTGGGAATCGAACCCAGGAATACATCTACACAATGTGTATTGGTATCTAGACATACAGTATTTACTTAGTAACATCAGTTGTACGAGACACTAAAGCTCTTCATCATTTTGGCTGTAATATATGAATTCTTACCTAACCACAGTGTAGCGCTAGTGTTTAATACTGTACAATTTAATGTTTTGCTCTTCACTTCAACTGTTGTCTATGCCCTTTTTTAAAACACAAATTAAATTATGGTACGAATGCATAGTATTATGTTTCCTCTAAAATGTCAGTATTCACACCATTATTGATTCTATGATGTAACCATCAGAAGAGACGCATGTAATTTTCATGTTGAAGTGTGTATACATTTTTTGAGCCCCTCCGAACACTATAGGATTCAAACTAGTTGCTGAATCCAAACATGTTCACACATTTTCTAAATAATAGTAAACTTTCTGTAGCAAGAGCCAGAAAACTAACTATTAAATTATTAACTTACCTGCTGATATTTAATTACCAAAGACATCAGTTTCTGTGTGTGCTTGTGTGTTTTGCCCAGATTCTCTATCTCGAGCTGCATCAAAGCAGTGTTGCTCTTCATACAGTGGAGGGAAGACGTAATTTCCTTGCAAGAGACTAATCTTATGTTTAATCAAATTTCATCAAGTTTGACGTATTATCCAATCTCACAACCTCTAGGTTAAGACATTTATTTTACCAGGAACTGTTACAAAGGACATTCTCTGTGAAATCGTTTTTGTATACTTTAATAAATTTAAAAAAAATTTTACTTTCCATGCATAAATCAGCTAAACAAACTCCTTTGCCAAATTTCTCTTTTTGATAATTTTTAATAATGTTGGAATAACTATTTATGATGTAAATCTTTAGTCAAAGTAGGGAAAACTGCCAGACTATTAAATAATGAAAATAGTTTAATCAGTGCTAATAGATGCCTAGCCGAAACTATGAATAGGCCTGGAATTCATTTATGATATACTGCACTATGATCTGATCTGTTCTCCAACAAACTAATTAGCACACACACGCAGCAGTGAGTTTCGTGGCACAAGTGGCTATCACATTTGGGTCCCTGCCGCCATCCTGGGAAAATGCCATGTAAAGTGTGGCAGTATTAAGAATTGATGCTTGCAAACATTGTCAAGAGACATTTCAATTTCTGGGTAACACTATCAACTCACAAGATCATTTAAGAAGATCACACCCAGGGAGAGAGCCATTTAATAAAGTAACTCCAGGCTAACAACCACTTTACTCTAAGTAAGAGTTCATATACAGTATTACAGCCAAAATAACGAAGAGATTTAGTGTCACTTGCAACAACTGAGTTTACTAAGTCCCCTCATCCCAGTAGGCACGAGGACTAGCCATCTAGTGGGGCTAGAAGGTTTTTACCCATAGAACTTCTTTAAAACTCAAGACTACAAAAAGAAGTCATTAGGTCTTCTTCATGAAAATAAAGTATTACTGTTTACTAAGTGAAGACATTAGTACAAGGACTTGCTAATAATGACTGACAGAAGGCACTTGAATGCCTATTGATCATTCAATGCACATGCCTGCTTGTAGCACAGTGGCTTAGTGGTTGTCGCCTTGCACCTCCAGGTCCTGGGTTCTCTGGTTCTCTGAGTCCAAAGATATGCTGATTAGGCTAACTATTGGCCTCCACCATCCCTGGTTGGACAACAGAGGTTCCTATATGGATGGATATGCCTGCTTACTTTATACATGTAAACAGTGATATATGTTTATTTATTTATTTATTTGTCATGCCAAATATTTTTTTTTGTGCACACATCTTCAAAGATGTAAAGATATCCTTGAATTTTTGTCCAAGCTTTTGTTCAAGCTTTAAGATCTTTAAGATGCCTTAAGTGGGCACAGGGACCGTATGAAGACTGCCATCAGGCATAGAGTCAATTTCATTTCTTTTTATATTTTCCATTTTTTAAAAGATGTCTTTTTCATGAGCGGATCAGGACCTTCCCAAGACCACTAGATTTATATCAGAATCAGTTTGAAAGATGTTTATTTCTAGCTTATTAAATTTTACAGTTTTGTAAAAAAAAAAAAAAAAAAAAAAAGGACAGTTATTACAATTTGCAGAATACTATATTCATAATTTTCTAATAATTCTTTGTGTGTTTTTTGTTGTTGTTGTTATTGCAAAAGTATTTCTCTTAGCTAGACAGCATGAACAAATGCCAAAATTCAAATAAATATAGAAGAAAAAAAAGAAACTGTAGAAGAATTGAGCAGGACAATTGTTCTTTTTTATCAGATCCATCCTCTGTCACCAAGTGATGCAATGTAATTTAGGAATTTATTTAATTCAACATTCATGCATGTTAGAACAGCAAAGATTAAAATTATTATATTTGTAATTATTATAGTAAATATTGTGTACAAAAGTTCCTTGCCACTTGTAAAATCAGGTTCCGAAAGGTTTGTTGGTCTTGACAAGGGCTTTGGAAAGGCTTTAAATGAGTGCTTTAAACATTCAGGGTATTTTTATGGCTTCAGTGGGCCCTGAATACATCCTGCAGTCCTACCTGTGCCCCTTGGTTAAAAAAAAAATTCATTATTTTTAACTGAATAAGTCTGAGTGCATATTTATTATCATATAAAATAAATATTAATGTTTCTTTTAGCTAAAGAAGGTAGTCGTGGTAGTCAAATTGTAGTAGTCACTGCATCTTGAAATGGAAACAGTAATAGACATAATCCTTAAAGTGGAAAAACATCTGCTTTAAACTGCTTTAACTGAACTGCAATTTTTTATTGATATGTTGGTCCAATTATTTATTGTTTAAACAACAGAGTTTATTGATGCATTGTACATGTGATGGTACATCATTCTATTATTCTCTTAATTTAAAAAAGCTGGGTATGAATATAAGGTTTTGGCTGCCATTTAGATTTTCTAATTAAACAACATCTTTTTGGTAAATGTACGGGATGTGGTATTAAATATTTATGAGTTCACATGGCATAACAATGAAATGAGCTACATATTATAGTGCTACGAAAATAAATGCAGCTTGCTAAATGATAGATAATTAGCCAGTTGGGACCACTGACACTCAAATTAAAAAAATAATGCCCTCCAACCAGTAGAACAGATGACATTTGAGACAATTATACACATTAAGTAGCTCATTGATAGATGTGCTCGATCTGAACATGACAGCCTTGCGCTTTATTTAGTCTGTTTTTTTTTTATTTAAAAATACATTTCACAAGAGATGGAGTTTCATTATAGCGAGACCTGTTAGTGGTTCAAACAAGCACTGTTTTGCTCAATTGTTGTGACTTTTTAGTGATGTTCGAACATAAATGTGAAATTAGCATTAAATATGACAATTTAAAAAGTTAATAAATTGTTTGCAAGGGCATAACAGTAGCACACCATTAAAACAAGCTAAACTGTATACTTTCAGTTAAGCAAACAGACAAATGTGTGTTTAGGGTCTGGGTAAATGTCATGTGCGGAAAAAAAAAATTTAATACACCCATTTGGGTCCAAATAGAGTTCCAAAGAACACTGGTGACACTTTCCTTCTCATTACTGTCAGGTGACACATGCAAATGTTTGCACATGAACATTGCTTCTGGGCATTTATTCCTGCTACTTCTGCTGCATTCTGAGAGTAACATTCAGAACTATACCTTCATTATGCCACATCACACCACTGACACAGCATATCATTTTACACCGTTACAAACATTAACAACAACCTGACAGTTAAGTAATCCAAACTGAATGAAACCTAAATGATCTTAGTGTAAGATCAGTCACTACTGTGAGTGTGAGAGAGATGTCAGATCAGCAAAAGACATATATTTGAATGTATGTGTGTGTGTTGTGTGTGCGCATGTTTGTATGTGTGTGTATGGGGGACCACTCATAACATGTTTATGTAATGAATGGTGCCCTCCCCCCCATATACAGACACTCATAACATATTTATGTATTTTAAAATACTTTTAAACATTAGGAGCACTAATAAAAAATATGTACAGTAATATTTCGAATTCATGCTAGATTCCTGTTTTCATTTTTGAATTCACAAAAGTAAAACAAAACATGTTTCATCAAACAACTGAACATCAAACCCACATGTTCTTGAGATCTTATTTCAGATTTATTCCCATTTCCTGTTACAATAACTGTCACTCTTCTGGGAGGGCTTTCCACTAGATTTTGGAGCATGGCTATAGGGATTTGTCCATTTAGCCACAAAAGCATTAGCGACATCTAAGAGACTGATGGCAGGTAAGGAGGTCTGGGGTGCATTCTGCATTCCACTTCATCCCACAGCTGTTCAGTGGGGTTGAGGTCAAAGCTCTGTACATGTCTCTTCCACCCCAACCTTGGCAAATCATGTCCTCATTGAGACCACATTGTGCACAAGGGCACTGTCATCTTGGAACAAGTTTGAGCCCCTTAGTTACAATGAAGGGAAGCTTTAATGCTACATGATACAAAGATGTTCTAGACAGGTGTAACTACATTTGTAACTACATCCTGATGATGATCCACAAATGGGTGTGATGGTCAGATGCCCACATACTTTTGGCCATACATTGTATCTTGTAAGGTGATAAAATCCTTCTGGTCAAGTGCTACTATGTTAATTTAAATGATCTCAATATTCATAAACTAAAATATAGAGCTCTTAAAATCTAATAACATCACCCTAACATCTCTGGATCAATGATCTGTCCATACAAATGTACATCAGACTCTTTTTTAAAGCATTTGCAAAAAACAATGGCATACCTTTAAATCTGATTAAAAGGATATGTAAATTATGTTTACATTGAGACATTTATTGAGACATGCATCAACTTCAATTTGTGTTATAGTTTTTATTGTGCTAAAAAAAACTTACTAATCTGTATCAAGGTTTATCACTGAAGTGGAACATTTAAATAAGAATTCCACCCTGAACAATTTGCGTATTACTTGTATATTACCATTTTTAAAATAACGTGATTTTCATGGTGTTAAAAATTTCGGAATGGATTTGAATTCTTAGCTTAAACATTTTCATACAGAGACTGGTGCAGTATACAGTAAACTCTGCTTAAAACGGACTCCACAGCTTTAACATTCATAATACCAACATTCACTACTGTATCATGCTTGTCATTCCGTAGATTGCAATATAGCTGAGCTGAGTCTCTGCAAACAGCATTGTTCCACTAGACTGCAAACTGGAACAAGGGATCTTGTTGTCTACTTCTGTATTGACCTTGCCATTTATATGACATAAATTAACTACAGTAAAATCTGACTTAAGTCAATATTCCTCATGTCTGACATTGTTGAAATGTTTTATTTCCGAAGCAATACTATTGTAACTGCATTAGCAGTGGCAGTCCCCCTGGGAAGGTAAATCGTATTGTATCTTAATATTAAATTATGCTAACTGTCGAACATAGTGGGCTCATAGAGGGAACATAGTAAGCCTTAATTACTTAGCAAGAAATACCACATTTGCTTCCCCAGCTGAGAAATACTGTTCATTGCATGTCTAGACATATGAATATAACCCCACCCCAAGAGCAAGGTTAAATTAAGAATTGGTACTTGTAACTATCATGCAGTAACTTTCACCTAGAAACATTAACATTGAGTCATTTTATGACTTTATATATAGGCCTATATATTTTTTATCTTCAGGAAAGCGCAATCCTTGTCAAGGTCACGGTGGATCCAGAGAATAAAGAGTGCATACATGAACACATTTTTTTTGCTTGCAAAGCACCCAGAACACCCAGATTCACACATAGCTTAGATAATTTAGCATAGCTAAATTAGGAAAAAATTGGGAAATGTTTTTAGGTGGTGAAAAGAAACAATTGTGAGATTGAAGGTATATAAATTGGCTTAAAACCGGTTTGGGATTGAAGGTATATAAATGAGCCTGAAATTAGTTTTAGAGTGAAGTTGGATGCACTTTGCAAAGTAAACTTTGCATGCAGTAGGTACAAGGATAAGTTAAGGTACCATTCTAGTGACAAGGAAAGGTAGAGTTTAGAAGTGTGTACTACTTCCTCTGATACTATGCTTTATATTTAGTATTTAGTCTATAGACTAATCTAAAATAAGGGGGGTACTAATAGCTTTGTAGTGTTGCTTCGCAGGTTATTAGTATTATAGCTAGGTATTCCACACTATTGGTGCGACAGTACAGGTAGCTTGTATTTGTTTTTATGGAGTAGTAGTAATTTTATATAGACCTATAGTACTGTTTAGTGCAGTGCTGTGCAGTTCAAGACATTGCCTCTTTAGCGTGCATGCCTACTGGTCAGTATAAAGTGCTCTATCTCCACCTGCTGTCGTGTGGAAAGAACCGGTGTGTCCCAGCAGGCAACACACACACACTCATACTCGTGTGCACGCGGACTCGATGAGCACAGAGCGAGAGCACCATGTCACTCTCACTCAGCGCTCAGACTCGGACCAAGAAGTGAACAAGTTAATGGCAGCAGCAGACTGAGCAGAGATCAGTGGTCAGTCGCGAGACAGGCGGGAAAGCACGGGGTAACTCATTCTGCTGTACAAATGCTCGCCTTGCATCAAACCATACCAGAATTTAGATACATTTTAAGATCGTTCCCCAAACATCTGACTCATTGGGAAGTGATCTCACACTTCCATCATATCAGCAAGCGAATCTTTTCAGAGCACTTTTCCCGCTGTAAACACCGACATCGAACCAAAGACATGAAATTATCCTCTATAAGAGTGTGTTCTCGCACAGCGTGTACATGCACTATGAATAAGTGCGGACAACGACGCATCGCTCTCTAAACAAGCCCGGCTTAGGCTGTCAAAAGAACCGTTTTCTCCAACAGGACGTGCCCAAACTGCAAAACGCCGCGGAACAAAATTAAGCCCCGCTGCTGTGGCGTCTCCTTTCTTCCCCACAGCTTTTCAGCTCTCACTCACACACTCTGTGCACACTAGCCCGAACGCTCCCACGCGCGCCAGTCACCTCAGCATCACTTCACCGTACCTTCACCGCCGCTGGCGAGCAAGCCGAGCACCAAGAGCAGCTTCCTGATCATTGTTGCAGAGGGGATACGTGCTGACCGACGGTCGCTACTGTTGCTCGAAGTGAGTTGGTTGTGCGTGCGGCGACTGAAAGAAGAAGAAGAAGAGAAAAAAACACCACTCGCTCTTCGATTCGCCCGCTTCTCTGCCGTCTCACGCGCGTCCGTTACTGACGCGCGCGCGCACTCGTTAAGATCCGCCACTGGAGAGAAGCAGCACGAGCGCAGCCTCAGCGGCCACCGATTCGAGTCATTCGAACCGACCGTTCAGCTGAATCGAACCGCGCAGGGCTTGACTCGTTTGATTCCTCACTCAGTGCGCCATTTCCTTTCGTTTTACTCGCAAGGTTCGGTTTTAGTTCGTCTTGGTGGCAGTCGGTTATCTTAGAAGTCAGCTGGACTCTGGATAACAAATCCTCTCCCATTAGCCACGCCCATTCATATAACCATATCATGCCATCAAAAACAGAAGACATATACACAGATCACCCATAACATTGTGACCACCTGCCTAATACTGAGTATGTCCCTCTTTTGCCACCATAACAGTGAGGAACTGTGTGTTCTGACATCTTTCTATCACAGCCAGCATAAAACCTTTGCATCAATTTGATCTACACTAAGCACATCTACTGAATATGAGTATACTGGTCAGCCTTCACTCCTCATGTGCATCAATATGACCATGGGAACCCATGATCCTGTCGACAGGTTCACCGGTTTTCCTTCGTTGGATTACTCATGGTACTGTAGGTCCTGACCACTGCAGACCAGCAACGTACCACAAGATCTGTAGTTTTGGGGTTACTCTGCCAACTCCTCTAGCCACCACAATTAGTCCCATATCAAAGTCACTCAAATACTTATTCTGCACATTCTTTCTGGTTCCAGCACATCAATTTTCATTATCACACCCATATCACACCCACTTCCAGCCATTATAAGGAGATTTCTGAAAAAGTAGCTACTGTTAGAATGGCCAAATTGTTATGGCTAGACAACAGCAAGGAGCCACAGCAACCTAAAACTGCAGCTCTTGTAGGATGTTTCAAAGCTGCTGTGGTCAGGACCTACAAAAAAGTGATTCAAGGAAGGAAAACCAGTGAACTGGCCACATAATCATGAACAGCCAAGGCTCAGTGATGAACATGGAGAGCAAAAGTTGTGCTTTGAAGAACTACTGTACTGTAGCTCAAATGATGGCTAATGATGGCTCTGATAGGCAAGTGTCAGTAAGAGACACTACATAATGGCAATTCGCACATAAAATTGAAATTAATTCCAATAATTAATTTTGTTGGGACAGAGGATTGTGGCTCATTGTTAGACTTCTCAACTGCCATGTAAAAGGTGTGGGGTCTTGTCCCAGCCAGTGCACAGCAGCAAGACACAGGGATGCAGGGCAGCCTTTGAGTCAGTGCCAAGCCTGGTTTAAAATATTAAATACCAGAAACTATGACGCAGCAATCTATCAAGACGCGTTACATGTACATTAAAGGAAGTCTCATTGACACCTTCTGGAAAAGCTATTTAAAGTATCAGCACATTATAGCTGCAAGTGCAGGAAAGCCTACAGTACATAATACTAAAAGTTGATTCAACATGTAATGAAAAAGCTGACAAATGATATAAGAAACTTGTGCCAAGAATTAGATTCTTCTATAGATAATTGTGAAAGTAAGTCATGAATCCATTAACAGCACACTATATAACACTATATAGTATAACACTATATGTTTAATGGCATATTGAGAAGATACAAATTCTAAACGAATTTGTGACATCACAGAGTCTACAATTCCACAAATGCTGGTCCTATTAATTTTGATATACAGTAATTACTTTATAATTATAACAGCAGTCCCTCAATATTATACTTGATTTTTTTTTTCGTGGGCTTTATCCTAGGAATCACCACACTGGATAATTTGATCTACAAAATGCGGCACAGGTTTTATAACCGATGCCATTTCTATTGATGCCCTACAAATTCTAAACGGATTTTCATATACAAATTCTAAACAAAAATTTGTGTATGCAACTCTACATCTTGTGTAACAGGAATATTACTATAAATGTGAACACCCACAGGGCGGCACAGTGGTGTAGTGGTTAGCACTGTCGCCTTGCACCTCCAGGGTCCGGGTTCGATTCCCTGCCAGGCTCGATTCCCGTCTCTGTGTGCATGGAGTTTGCACGTTCTCCCCGTGCTTGGTGGGTTTCCTCCGGGTACTCCGGTTTCCTCCCACAGTCCGAAAACATGCAGATTAGGCTAATTGGTGTTCCCAAATTGACCATAGTGTGTGAATGAGTGTGTATGTGTGTGTGTGTGTGTGTGCTCTGCGATGGATTGGCACGCTGTCCAGGGTGTACCCTGCCTTGTGCCCAGAGTCTCCTGGGATTGGCTCCAGGTCCCCGCGACCCTAATACAGGATAAAGCGGTATAGAAGATGAATGAATGAATGAATGAATGAATGAATGTGAACACCCAAATGCTGGTAAACCAACATTTTGAAGTCTGCAAGTTAGAATAGAGCAAAGCTTAAACATACCAGAAAATGGTTTGTCGGTAGCTTATCACGTATTACTATATAAAATGTGTTCTAATATTGTTCCTTTTGCACGATTCATATTCATATAAGTACATGTATTATGATGATGATGATTATAATTATTATTATAGTCACAAATTTCTAAACAAATGTGATTATTACATTAGTGCACTTTAGATGTTGATCAATATTGCCAATATTGCCAGCTGTCAGTTGAAGTTTCACCTTATTATTCAGTTCTTCTTCTTGGAGCAGTGTTGTCTCAGGCAGTTGATTTTCTTGGGTTTTTATTTGCTTGGGCAATGTCTGGTACATGGGCAAGACCCTTAACCCTATGTCCCATAAAACACAGCCGCTGCATACAGTGCCAGTCCAAACCTGATTATAAAATGGGAGGGTTGTGACAGAAAGGGCATCGGTTAGAAAACCTGTGCCGCATTTTGTAGATCAAATTATCCACTGTGGTGACTTCGAAAAAAAAATCAAGTATATTATTGAGGGACTGCTGTTAATTATTCAGTAATTACTGTATATCAAAACTAATAGGACCAGCAAGTGTGGAATTGTATGCTCGGTGATGAAGCCTCAAATGTTATCTTCTCTGGTTTATTACTACATTAATTAAAATTTAATGTGTATTTCAGTTATGGACTTAACTTACCTTTGCACATAGCAAATACTTAAAAATACTACATATTAACTTCATGCTAAAACTTTGGGCCATATTAAGCATCCAATTACACACGCTTAATGAGAATTTAATACTGAAACGGTGCACATAAGTATTCAGATCTTAAACATAACTATGTCTTGACTTTTGCTTAAGAGTTGTACAGGTATTCCAAAAACAGAAACATGTCTCAGTTACACTGAATTCTGGACATGTGAGATATATATCATGTGAGATATATCAGCTCAAGTGAGGACCAGTATTAATTCCAGAACCATTGTGTGATAGCTTGTTCAAACCACAGTAAGTAAATCTATAATGCAAATATAAATGTAAATGTAATAACATACAATTATAGAATGTTAAATATAATATTAAATACACAAAAATGACACTATTAATTGATCAATCATTTTATCCCTGCACTGTAACAAATTGCTGTAATTTTTACAGAAAAATTATACAGAAACTTACTGTTTTGCCATTTTGCAATTTATTGCTATAATTTGCAATGCATTATGGGTTATACAGGGTTTTACAAGTGTTAACTGTATATTTCACTGTTAGCTGGAATTAATTTACAGGTAGAAGGTGCTTTCACTGTATCTTTAATATTTTTACAAGAATTTACTGTGCTGTTGCATTATGGTATTGCACAGGCTGATATGGTTTGAAATCTGGTGGACTGAAGCACAGCGACAACAGCTGAAGATAAACAGCAATCAATTTTTTTGGTAAGTTTTTACTTCCATAAGTATTAATTATTTCTTTTAATGTAAGGTATTCATATATATTTATATAACGTTATATAAGTTTTATCATGATATTGTCTCTAAACGTTATGTTTAGGTATTTTGTAAAGGGATGTGTAGTTAACTTTATTTATCTGTTGCTTCAGGCGAGGAGGAGAAATGCGATGCGTGCCATTTCAGAAAGTAGACTAAACTAAAAGGTAAATCGTTATCGTCATGTTTAATAGTGCCAACCTCAAACGCGCAGCGCCGAACTTTTATCAGCACATCATCTGCCCCACCAGGGGCGAAAGGACACTGGACCATTGTTCCATTGTTATACCACGGTCAAAGACGGTTACAAGGCACAATCTCGTCCAGCGTTTGGTAAATCCGACCACGCCGCCATTTTCCTCATGCCAAAATATAAACAGAGGCTGAAACAGGAAGTTCCGGTCCTGAGGGAGGTCGCGCGCTGGACGGACCAATCGGTGGCCGCGTTACAGGACGCACTCGATGACGCAGACTGGGACATGTTTAGAAACAGCTCCGATGATGACGTCAGCGTGTTTACGGAAGCGGTTGTGGGATTTATTGAAAAGCTGGCAGACGATACGGTAGAGAAAAAGACTATCAGAACGTTTCCCAACCAGAAGCCGTGGGTGGATAAAACCATCCGCGACGCTCTGAGATCTCGCACAGCTGCCTACAACACGGGACTTGCATCGGGGGACATGGAACCGTACAAGGCTGCGTCATATAACGTCCGGAAGGCGGTGAAAGAGGCGAAGCAGCGCTACGGGAGAAAACTAGAGTCACAGCTTCAACAGAGTGACTCTAGGAGCCTGTGGCAGGGACTAAGAACAATAACGGACTACAAAGCACCAACATCCGGTATGACGAACGCGGACGCGACTCTGGCAGACGAGCTGAACACATTTTACGCTCGCTTCGAGGCTGCAGCTAAAGACGCTAGCAATGCTAATGCTAACGGCGCTAATGCTAGCGGCGCTAATGCTAACGGCGCTAACGGCTGCAGACAGGAAGACACAGTCAGCACCGGGAACGCGCTCATCATCTCCGAGCACGACGTGAGGAGAGCCTTCAAGAGAGTGAACACCAGGAAAGCAGCAGGACCAGACGGCATCTCAGGTCGTATTCTCAGAGCCTGCGCAGACCAGCTAGCACCTGTGTTCACTGAGATATTCAACATCTCTTTATCTCAGTCGGTGATCCCCACATGCTTCAAAGAGTCCATTATTGTTCCTGTTCCAAAGAAACCACATCCTGCTTCTCTCAATGACTATCGCCCTGTAGCCCTCACCTCAGTAGTGATGAAGTGCTTTGAACGCCTTATCAGAGACTTCATCATTTCTTCACTACCCGACACACTGGACCCACTACAGTTTGCATACCGTCAGAACCGCTCCACAGACGATGCAATCTCTCATCTCCTCCACACATCACTCACTCACCTGGACACTAGGAAAGGGAATTATGTTAAAATGCTCTTCATCGACTACAGCTCTGCTTTTAACACAATAATTCCTTCCACACTCACCACCAAGCTGGAGCACCTGGGACTGAGCTCATCTATATGTCAGTGGATCTCCAATTTTCTGACTGGCAGACCACAGGCAGTAAGGATGGGCGGACATGTCTCAGCTACACTCACTCTCAGCACTGGAGCCCCCCAGGGTTGTGTTCTGAGCCCCCTGCTGTACTCTTTGTACACCCACGACTGCGTGGCCACTACCAACTCCACCTCCATCATCAAGTTTGCTGACGACACCGTCGTGGTCGGACTGATCACCAACAATGATGAGTCGGACTACCTAGAGGAGATTGGAAATCTGGAGAACTGGTGCCAGAGGAACAATCTCCTCCTGAACGTCAGTAAGACAAAGGAGCTGATAGTGGACTTTAGTACAAAGCAGGAGAGGAACTACCAGACCCCTGTCATCAACAGGAGCCCAGTGGAGAGAGTGGACAGCTTCAGATACCTCGGTGTTCACATCACGCAGGACCTGTCATGGTCCTGTCACATCAACACCGTGGTGAAAAAAGCCCGGCAGCATCTCTACCACCTCAGACGCTTGAGAGACTTTAGACTGCCCTCCAAGGTGCTCAGGAACTTCTACTCCTGCACCATAGAGAGCATCCTGACGGGAAACATCTCGACCTGGTTCGGGAACAGCACCATGCAGGACAGACGAGCTCTACAGAGGGTGGTGCGATCAGCCGAACGCATCATCCGCACTGAGCTCCCTGACCTGCACTCCATCTACAGCAAGCGGTGCTGGACTAAGGCCAGGAAGATCATGAAGGACCTCAGTCACCCCAGTAATGGACTGTTCTCTTTGTTGCGGTCTGGGAAGAGATTCCGCTCCCTAAAGGCCAACACAGAGAGACTGAGGAGGAGCTTCTTCCCGCAGGCGATAAGGTCTCTCAATCACACCTCCACACAGGACTAATAACATCTTTTAAGCTCACAACACTGACTGGACAATCATGGACACATTCATACACACTTGCACTAAATACTCATACATCTGGACAATTGCACATGTCACCTTTCATGCATATTTGCACAACCACTGACACTTTAATACCATATTTCTATATTTTTGCAATATTTTATTATGCCCTTATTGTGACGGTTAACCCCTAGAGGGCGCCTAACGCCCGTTTTTGGTTTAGTTTGTAGTTTGTTTTGAGTTCCATTTAGACTTCATTTCCCAGTTTGCCCCTCGGTCAGGTGACGTAGAAGCTCACCTGAACCGAGGGAAGTTAATGAGTTAATTATGTTTATGTTTCATTATAAATAGCCTGACTGAATAGCAGTCAGGCGTCTAGCTTTAGTTACAGTTATAGGTTTGTGTTGGGTTAGTTCATGTGTTGTCTAAAGCCAAATAAAGACGATTACTTTGAACCGCCAGCTCGCTTCCTCTGCATTCATGCCACGCACACACACCCGGCACAGACGTGACAGAAAGCTAGACCGTTCAAGTGGCATGGCGGAGGATTTTCCCCTGGATTATTTTTGGGGGGGCGCGAATACCATCTCGCCCGAGCTGGCGAGCTGGCTGGAGATCAGCGGGGAAGAGGAGTGCGACGACTGGGAGTACTGCTGGCTGGAAAATGGCGAGGTAGACCTGCACCGAACCTGGGAGTACAACCAGCTGGCGAAACGGGAGCGCATGCGGCAGAGCAGCGAGGAGCACGGCGAGACAGAATTCTGGCAGCGCCGAAAGAACTCCAGGTACGCTGAGGGGGCGGAGATGGAGGTTGAGACGGGAGAGTGCTACAGGCAGTGGGCGGAGAACGAGGAGCGCATCCGAGACCTGCGGGAGCAGGTGGTGCGGCTCCAACAGTTGCTCGTCCAGGTTCGGGAGAGCCGAGCTGTAGTCTCAGAGATCCTTCCTCTCTCGGTCCTGGGCGAAGTGCCTCCCATTCCGCCACTGCCTGAGATCGGTGCGGAGAACCACGCGCCGCAGCTGGAAGGCGTCAGCATTCCGCCTCCTCCAGACAGCCAGGACAGCGAGCTAGCATGTCAGCAGCCGCTGACCGACGCACTCATCCTGCCGCCGCCTGCCGGCTTCGAGGACAGCGAGCTAGCATGTCAGCAGCGGCTGATCGACGCTCCCGTTCTGCCGCCGCCTCCCGGCTTCGAGGACAGCGAGCCAGCGTGTCAGCAGCGGCTGATCGACGCTCCCGTTCTGCCGCCGCCTCCCGGCTTCGAGGACAGCGAACCAGCGTGTCAGCAGCAGCTGACCGACGCTCCTGTTCTGCCGCCGCCGCCCGGCTTTGAGGACGACGTTGAGCCGTCGAGCGTCGTGCACGCTCCAGAGCCGTCGTCGAGCGTCGTGCACGCTCCAACGCCGCCGTCGAGCGCACTGCACGCTCCAACGCCGCCGTCGAGCGCACTGCACGCTCCAACGCCGCCGTCGAGCGCACTGCACGCTCCAACGCCGCCGTCGAGCGCACTGCACGCTCCAACGCCGCCGTCGAGCGCACTGCACGCTCCAACGCCGCCGTCGAGCGCACTGCACGCTCCAACGCCGCCGTCGAGCGCACTGCACGCTCCAACGCCGCCGTCGAGCGTCGTGCACGCTCCAGAGCCGTCGTCGAGCGTCGTGCACGCTCCAGAGCCGTCGTCGAGCGTCGTGCACGCTCCAGAGCCGTCGTCGAGCGTCGTGCACGCTCCAGAGCCGTCGTCGAGCGTCGTGCACGCTCCAGAGCCGTCATGCGCTCCAACGCCTTCGTCGAGCGCTTCTCCAGCTCTGCAGCCGCCGAGCACTTCTACAGCTCTGCAGCCGCCGAGCACTTCTTCAGCTCTGCAGCCGCCGAGCACGCTTCCAGCTCTGCAGCCGCCGAGCACGCTTCCAGCCCAGCAGCCGCAGAGCATGCCTCCAGCCCCGTCACCCAGCCTCCTGGATAGGAGGCTAAAGGTAGAACATTGGGTTGGGTGTCCGGGGCCTCCGGTGATGCTCCGGAGGAGCATTTTTGGGAGGGGGGGTAATGTAACGGTTAACCCCTAGATGGCGCCAGACCGCCATTTATAGTTGTGTTGTTTTTTGAGTTGCAGTTTGTTTTTCGTTCAGTTATACTTCATTTCCCAGTGTGAAGTTAATTTGATTGTTATGTTTAGTTCTTTAAATAGCCTGGCTGGACTCCAGTCAGGCGTCTAGCAACCGTTACCGAAGGTTCAGTTTGTGTTGGAGTACGTTTGTTTTATGTTTTGTTTGAAAGTAAATAAAAGGACTTTGTTAACCGTCAGCTTGCCTCCGCGATCATGCCTCGCACCCACTCCAGACGCAGACAGAGAGGGAATCGTGACACTTATGCACAGTTAATTTTACAAATTTTACTAGTTAAAATTATTTCTTTAGTATTTCCTTTTTATTGATTATTTATTTTACGTACAAGATTTTATTTTCTTATTTTCTTCTTTTTTTTTTAAGGTCACTGGCGGTCGTATAAAAGCATTTCACTGCATATTATACTGTGTATGATTGTGTATGTGACTAATAAAATTTGAATTTGAATTTGAATTAATGTTGATATATGCTGCAGTTTGTTAGCTTTATTTGCCTTTGCTTTCTAGAGAGTATTTGTAGTTTGGCACGCACAGCATTGCTATCGAAGTGTTATAATTAATTAAAATTTATGTTACATGAAGTGCTCAGTTGTCTTTGGTGTTGAAAAACGTAAATATTAACATCGCTGGATGAGTTTCTCTGAAACCTTAAGTATATTTTGTAAAGGAATGTGTCATTAACTTCTTTTTTTTTTTTAATTTATAATTGTTTTTGTCAGGCAAGCCGAAACATCACGGAACCAAAAGGAAAAAACGTAATGTCATGCCGGTGTTGATGAATCCTGCTTTTTGTTACCGATTTATTCGCCTTACTCTCGATAGAGTATTATTGAAATAATTGCATACAGTATAAAGAGACACAACATACTGTATAGACTGAAATGCTGACCATTTTTATTTTTAGGCAAACAGTTCCTTTAACTTTTATTCAACTATTGCTTTATGCTTTAATCTTGAGTTGTTTGTAGTTGTTTTGTAACAGCTTTTTTGTCAAAGTTTTTCTGTAGTTGAAAGAGTAAGATGATGTTACCAGTGACAGTGCTGAAGTGTTGTCAGGTGTCAGTTTTCTTACAACAGCTTTGAATTTGAGTGATTATTTTTCAAAATCTTTGTTTTAATGCATTTACATCAGTATAATAGTAAAGTATGGTTACAGTTAAAATATTATTTACAGGAATTTCGTAGTAAAAATGTTACAGCTACATCTTGGCTTTTGTTAAATTCACAGGATTTTATTGGCAACTTTTGTTGCCAGGCAAGTACTGTAATTTAGTGGGATTACAAAAAAACCCTGTAATGCCTTTTTACAAGTTTAATTTTATAATCATGTAAAAAAAAATACTGTATTCTGCAAACATCAATTTATTGTAAATTGCTAAGCAGTATTATGCTGTAATCCATTTTACAGCAATTAACTGGTATTTTACAGGAATTTATTGGCAACTTTTTTGCCAGTAAATTACTGTAAATTCTACAGTATGTTCTTTACAGTGTGCAATGTCCACAGATATATATATATATATATATATATATATATATATATATATATATATACAGTGGTGTGAAAAACTATTTGCCCCCCTCCTGATTTCTTATTCTTTTGCATGTTTGTCACACAAAATGTTTCTTATCATCAAACACATTTAACTATTAGTCAAAGATAACACAAGTAAACACAAAATGCAGTTTTTAAATGAGGGCTTTTATTATTTAGGGAGAAAAAAAATCCAAACCTACATGGCCCTGTGTGAAAAAGTAATTGCCCCCTGAACCTAATAACTGGTTGGGCCACCCTTAGCAGCAATAACTGCAATCAAGCGTTTGCGATAACTTGTAACAAGTCTTTTACAGCGCTCTGGAGGAATTTTGGCCCACTCATCTTTGCAGAATTGTTGTAATTCAGCTTTATTTGAGGGTTTTCTAGCATGAACCGCCTTTTTAAGGTCATGCCACAACATCTCAATAGGATTCAGGTCAGGACTTTGACTAGGCCACTCAAGTCTTCATTTTGTTTTTCTTCAGCCATTCAGAGGTAGATTTGCTGGTGTGTTTTGGGTCATTGTCCTGCTGCACCACCCAAGATCGCTTTTGCCCAGTCTCTTTCTTATGGTGGAGTCTTGAACACTGACCTTAATTGAGGCAAGTGAGGCCTGCAGTTCTTTAGATGTTGTCCTGGGGTCTTTTGTGGCCTCTCGGATGAGTTGTCTCTGCGCTCTTGGGGTAATTTTGGTTGGCCGGCCACTACTGGGAAGGTTCACCACTGTTCCATGTTTTTGCCATTTGTGGATAATGGCTCTCACTGTGGTTCGCTGGAGTCCCAAAGCTTTAGAAATGGCTTTATAACCTTTACCACACTGATAGATCTCAATTACTTTTGTTCTCATTTGTTCCTGAATTTCTTTGGATCTTGGCATGATGTCTAGCTTTTGAGGTGCTTTTGGTCTACTTCTCTGTGTCAGGTAGCTCCTATTTAAGTGATTTCTTGATTGAAACAGGTGTGGCGGTAATCAGGCCTGGGGGTGACTACAGAAATTGAACTCAGGTGTAATAAACCACAGTTAAGTTATTTTTTAACAAGGGGGGCAATCACTTTTTCACACAGGGCCATGTAGATTTGGAGTTTTTTTTCTCCCTTAATAACGTAAACCTTCATTTAAAAACTGCATTTTGTGTTCAATTATGTTATCTTTGACTAATAGTTAACGGTTTTTGATGAGTAGAAACATTTAAGTGTGACAAACATGCAAAAGAATAAGGAATCAGGAAGGGGGCAAATAGTTTTTCACACCACTGTATATATATGTATGTTATTTTTTTTTATTTTATTTTTTTTACTGACTGTGCCTCAACAGCAAACTCAATGCTTTCTGCCACTGTACTTCTAGCTCATCATGCAAAATAATAAGATTTGCTTTTATAAGCTGCTAAATAACAAAGGAAGGATTCTTAAAGTTTAATTACATTTTTCGGATATTTGATCATCAAACAAAATATAATATTACACAAAGATAACCCAATTAAATATAAAATGCAGTTTTTTCAATGATTATTTAATTTATTAAGGGAAAAAAAGCAGTTTAAACTGCCTGACTCTATGTGAAAAAGTAATTGCCCTTCCTTGCTAAATCATGCATGAACCATGTTTTTGGAAAGCTGCAGAGTTAAATGAACTCAAAAAGCAACACATCATGCCGCAAACAAAAGTAATTCAAGAACAGATATGAAACAAAGAAAAAAGTCTCTTTCTAAGGCTTTGGGACCTCAACGATCCACAGTGAGAGCCATTATTCACAAATGGAGAAAACTTGGAACAGTGTTGAACCTTCCCAGGAGTGGCCAGCCTGTGAAAATTACTCCAAGAGCACTCATACAACAAAGAGCTCATAAAAGAAACCAGAACCGAATCTAAAGAACTGCAGACCTCACTTAAGTATCATATAATGTCAGTGTTCCTGATTTAACAACAAGAAGTACACTGGGCAAAAATGGCATCCAAGGTAGAGTTCCAAGGCAAAAGCCACTACTGACCAAAAAGAACACAAAGGCTTGACTCACATTTGCCAAAAAACATCTTGATTACACTATACCCAAGACGTTGGGCCAAATATTCTGTGGACTGATGAGACAGATCTAGTCAAAACGAACACAGCATTAAAAAAAAAGAACATCATAAATCCGATTGAGATGCCATGGCATGACCTTAAACAGGTTATTCATCCTGAAATACCCTCCAATTTGCCTGAATTAAAAGAATTCTGTATAGTAGAGTGGGCCAAAATTCCTCCACAGTGATGTGAATTGCCAGTTAACAAACACTTAATTGCAGTTGTTGCCGCCAGTGGTGGCACATCCAGTTATTAGGTTTTGGGGCAATAACTTTTTCACATAGAGAAGTGTAGGTTTGGAAAGGCTTTGTTTATACGATGGTCAGAGCTTGCTCTTAACTTAACATTTAAGTTTAACGTTTCATACATTGGAGGACAAGGAACCAGTCTCAGAAACATTTTTGACTGTCTGTATATTTGTACGTCTGTCATTGCACTGTAAAAATTTTTTTGTAATTCTAACAGTAAAATACCGTATAAATGCTACAGAATAAAACTGTATTTCACAAAACTTGGGATGACCGTAGAATTTACAGTGAAAAACTGTAATTAGTTTTACAGAGTAATACCTTAAATTTAACAGTTAAAAACATGAAAATATGAAATATTTATGAAAATATGGTTTACTGCAGTAAAATTTATGATATGCTGTATTTATAAAAAGGAAACTCTAAGAGAAGGTATTTGTTACTAATATCATGAAGCATCAGTTTATATTTTACTAAACCTTTGTTGACAGAGTTTAAAAATCTGAAAAATACTGTATCTGCTCTGTAAAAAATAAACTTTAAAAATTTATGGTAAAAAACTGGCAGCTGTGGTTGGCAGAAATATACCATAAAAAATACAGTAGCAACGTTATTGGTTGTACGGGACTGCAATCAATATACTGTATATTTTATGGATTTTAATATTTTTTTCTACGGTTTATAGCCATCTAATTTACATTAACCAAGGACTTCAAATTTGTGAATGGTATTCCGCCATTTGATCACTGTGGCAAGGACAGCCGCTAGCACGCACCACTTCGCCCGCCCCCACCGCCATACTTAGATTGTCTGCCCAAAAAAATGTACACCTTGACATTTGTATATTTGATTTTGAGAATTTAAATATTGTTTTGCTGTATTTATTAAAAAATACATGGGGCCATGCTGATGTCCGAGAATTTATTAAATTTGGATGGGTTTTGATGATTTGATATAGGTTTGTATTCATCAATTAGTATAAAAGTATTCGTAATAGTTTCTTAACAGTTAAATCTGAATGCTTAGCAATGTAACTTCTATCTTTTTTAGCTCCCAGCGAGTGTTATAAAATGATGCTTTCACCGAATTGCTGAATGAATTCACTGTGGTTATTCATAATAAAACAAATAGTCCAACAACAACGACAGCAATTGTGTAGCAAGCATGGTAGTGTAGTGGTTAGCACTGTCGCCTTCCACCACCAGGGTCCGGGTTCGATTCCCGGCCAGGCTCGATTCCCATCTCTGTGTGCATGGAGTTTGTATGTTCTCCCCATGCTTGGTGGGTTTCCTCCAAGTACTAGTCACCCCCCCCCCATACAGGATAAAGTTGTATAGACGATGGGTGTGAGTACTGAGTTGGAAAAAGATGAAAATAAACTATTATTATTACAACATAAATCTGTAAACCCTGGAATTTGGCAGGAATAAACTGTTTTTATAACAACAAACATGTTAATTAGACAATTATAAACCGTAAAAAAAAAAAAAAATTAAAATCTGTAAAAAAAAAAAAATTACGGTAAACGTCTGGCAACCACAGCTGCCATTTTTTTACCGTAAAATTTACGGGGTTTTTTTTCCACAGTGCAATAACGGTGCTGCCGTATTTTTTACGGTAGAATTCTGGCAACCACAGCTGCCGGTTTTTTACCGTATAATTTACTATTTATTTTTTACAGTGTGTATAGCAGAGTATGCAAAAAACACAGAAATGACCATATTGTAAGAACAAGCTGGCAAAATAATCAATACACACATGACAGCGTGGCTCATTATGGCTTACTCCAAAAAATGGTATATACACTGCTGTGAAAAAGTAACATCACCTTACTGATTTTTAATAAAAATTTAATTTTTTGCATATTTCTAATGTCAATTAAAATATACGCTATGACAACAAAAGATTGTGGACAACTGACCAATTGACCATCACATACATATGTGGGTTTCCCACAAACTATTGCCACAAAAATGGAAACAGGCAGCTGTACAGGATGTCTTTGCTGTAGCATTGCAATTTTCCTTCACTACTAAGGAGACAAAATGTTCCTGCATTCACAGTCATACTACAAAGTCAGTAGGTAATACTTCCAAGAGTAGGTTATTAAAACATCAAATTGAAGAGTAAGTCTGAAATAGGTTTGATGGCAATGTGTATACAAAGTACGGTGCCATATCATGTATTTGGTATAAACAAAACTTTTTTTTTTTATTCACTTAATTAAATACAGTATGAATTTGAATGCTTGCCATTCTCTTTTATATACAGTAGTCATGGGGTGAAAGGAAGTTAACCAACCATCATTATCACCTTCATTACTATCTATAAGCAAGCACATAACCTCAGGTGACAACAAAAACATTATAGATTATATTACAGTATGAACAATTTTTTTCCCCAAAATGTAAAACAGGTAACAGGTGTGGAAAAAAAAACAAGTACACATTATATTTCAGTAACATGTAGAACCACCTTTAGCAACAAAGTTTTTCGGGGTAGGACTTTATCAGTCTCAGATTGTTGGGGGAATAATAGCCATTTCCTATTCAATTGATGTTTAAGGGCATTTTATTATATAATTTTTTAAGAATCTGCCACAGGATCTCAATGAATTTTGGCCAGTCCAAAACCTTAATTTTATTTCTTTTTTAGCCCTTTAGATGTGCTGGATGGTATGGGATTATTATTCGGCACAACTTAAGCTGATGACAGAAAAATGGTGTTCTATGTTTACAATGCTTCTCAAAGATTTGGTCATTGAGCCATTTCCTCAAGCTTTTAACTTAAATTTATCAGGGCAAATGGTCTGGACATTTATCACTCGAGGGCAACACTGTAAGACCCCCCACCAGCAGAGCATTAAACTTTAAGTGCCCTCATGAACTTCTACTATAAACTTTGGGAACCAGCAGTGTATATTGCTTCCTGAGATTCAATAACAGTTTTTAAGGAATGAGATAAACTTACATTTTTTATATAGCACACATTTATACAATGTAATATACAGTATATGACATATACGTCTCGCACTTAATTAAAACTAGGGGGTGGGGGTAGGGGGGATAAAATGCCATGATATTTATTTCTTTTTTTTGTAAGTTGAAGAGAGAATATAAAAATGTGTATAGTGTATCTTAACTGATACAATATATATTCTTTATTGGTGCACCACTACGTAATCATTAGTATAGACAGAAAAGACATGTCTGTATAAATAAAATATTTTGGTGATGTGAATTAAACAATGCATATTTTAGATAAAACAACTAGTCATTGAGGTTGTGGCTAAAATCCTAAATGCAAACTTACGGCCACCAAGTGAAAGTTGCAGTTTAGTAGTTAACAGATTATGGGCCAAACTTCGGTGAGTGATGATGGTAGAATAATTATAAAGTTCTTGACTGAAGAAGAAGAAGAAGAAGAATATTCAATTATTGTCACATGTACTTTTTACAGCACAGCGAAATTTCTTCTTCGCATATCCCAATTAGGAAACTGGGGTCAGAGCGCAGGGTCAGCCAGCTTACAGCGCCCCTGGAGCAGATAGGGTTAAGGGCCTTGCTCAAGGGCTCAACAGTGGCAACTTGCCGATGCTGGGGTTCGAACCCCCGACCTTCCGATCAGTAACACAGAAACCCTTAGCCTTAACCGATTGAGCCACCACTGCCCTAAAGTTCTTGACTGAAACAACATGCATGAGAAATCACAAAGGAGTTTTTATTTTCTGCAATGGAAAAGTACTCTAACTACAGTAGTTACTTTTACCAGAAAGTAAAGCTGTAATGTAACTGATTACTTTTTAATGACAGTAATTTTGCAATGTAGTTAGTTACTTTAAAAAGTAACATCCCCCAACACTGGTGCCAGTGTTACTGGCACCACCTACACCCACTTACACCCACCTACACACTGCCACTGACCTCACCTACTGTAGAAGTCACTCTCTAATAAATTAAAGATCATTCTGACCCATTGTTTAGTATTGGTTTGTCCATTGCAAAATTATTCTTGATTATTGACAAACGATTTACTAGGATATATACTGTGTTTGTTTATCAAAGGTCACACTCATTGTCAGTAAAAACAACAACAGCAAGGAAAAAGGAGACAAATCAATGGACTTTGTCATATAGGTCTGGAAGTCATTGGAAGGAAAGGGCTTGAAAAGGCATAACATTATATTGGATTATGAGAATGCTTTTAAATTCAGTTTCACAATTTTTAGTGGTTTGGTATTATCTAAAATACGATAAAGGAGTGTGTGTAATGACTGCATGGGTGCATTTGGATTACAGCTTTTATCAATATTGGCTTATCACATGTTTGACAGACATTGAATAGGAGAACATTTCCCAATTGCACCTTCATGCATCATGACAGACCATTTTTTTTTCCGTCTCTGGTCTGAATCATTATTGCAGTTATCTTCTGAGAAATTCGAAAAAAGGGCACGAACGTGTAGCATACAGTACTGTAGATAGTGAAATGTCTCCTCAGGAAGTTTCTTACAACAATACTGATGCACTTGAACAAAATACCACATGATTTTAACCAACCATACCACTTCGTCATATACCACCTCAACAGTTTATAACACTCATGATTTTAAACAAAATAGTAGTTTTCACATAGATATGTACTGTATGTAAGAAATACTCTTTAGCACCCCAGATTCTGCATCTTTAGTAATAAAAGTTATAAATAATTGGACACAGGCAAGTGCTCAGGATACAAGTCACATTAAAAAATGCTTTAAAATGAGACTCCCACATGCACAGAGAACAGTTGTTTGATTAATGACTGCGAGAGAGAGAGAGAGAGAGAGAGAGAGAGAGAGAGAGATGATTGGGGTTGTTTTTGCTTTACAGCCTGCTTTTGCAGCTTAAGTTGGGCGCAGATGTAGCGGGAGCAAATAACAATGAAACAAAACACAGACCATCACACCTGCCTGAACACCAAACCAGACAAGAGTGTAAATTCAGAGGAGGAGCAAAGTTGAGAATATTGCAGTTCTAATTCCTTTTAAAGCAAGTTTGTAACTATTTTAAAGGAAAGAAATAAATAAATTCCTTTCTGATTTGTGGTGTCATTAATTGTTTTTATTATTATTATTTCAATTACCATATTATAATAGCCAATAACGGCGGCGCGGTGGTGTAGTGGTTAGCACTGTCGCCTTGCACCTCCAGGGTCTGGGTTCGATTCCCCGGCCAGGTTCGATTCCCGTCTCTGTGTGCATGGAGTTTGCATGTTCTCCCCGTGCTTGGTGGGTTTCCTCCGGGTACTCCGGTTTCCTCCCACAGTCCAAAGATATGCAGGTTAGGCTAATTGGCGTTCCTAAATTACCCGTAGTGTGTGATTGGTTGTGTGAGTGTGTGTGTGTGTGCCCTGCGATGGATTGGCACCCTGTCCAGGGTGTACCCCGCCTAGTGCCCGAAGTCTCCTGGGATAGGCTCCAGGTCCCCCGCGACCCTGAACACAGGATTAAGCGGTATAGAAAATGAATGAATGAATAATAGCCAATACATTATCATGACCAATGCATTGATTTGAGAATCGAAATGTAAATTTTTTTCATCAGTGCACAAAAGATGTCAAGTTTTCTCTAACTGATCATGAGAATAAAAAATTGTTCACCAATATACAAACCGGATTCCAAAAAAGTTGGGACACTAAACAAATTGTGAATAAAAACTGAATGCAATGATGTGGAGATGGCAAACATCAATATTTTATTCAGAATAGAATATAGATGACAGATCAAAAGTTTAATCCGAGAAAATGTATCATCTTAAAGGAAAAATATGTTGATTCCAAGTTTCACGGTGTCAACAAATCCCCAAAAAGTTGGGACAAGGCCATTTTCACCACTGTGTGGCATCTCCCCTTCTTCTTACAACACTCAACAGACGTCTGGGGACCGAGGAGACCAGTTTCTCAAGTTTAGAAATAAGAATGCTCTCCCATTCTTCTCTAATACAGGCCTTTAACTGTTCAATCGTCTTGGGCCTTCTTTGTCGCACCTTCCTCTTTATGATGCGCCAAATGTTCTCTATAGGGGAAAGATCTGGACTGCAGACTGGCCATTTCAGTACCCGGATCCTTCTCCTACACAGCCATGATGTTGTGATTGATGCAGAATGTGGTCTGGCATTATCTTGTTGAAAAATGCAGGGTCTTCCCTGAAAGAGATGACGTCTGGATGGGAGCATACAGTATGTTGTTCTAGAACCTGAATATATTTTTCTGCATTGATGGTGCCTTTCCAGACATGCAAGCTGCCCATGCCACACGCACTCATGCAACCCCATACCATCAGAGAACTGAGCGTTGATAAAAACTTGGGTTGTACTTGTCCTCTTTGGTCCGGATGACATGGCGTCCCACATTTCCAACAAGAACTTCGAATCGTGACTCGTCTGACCACAGAACAGTCTTCCATTTTGCCACACTCCATTTTAAATGATCCCTGGCCCAATGAAAACGCCTGTGCTTGTGGATCTTGCTTAGAAATGGCTTCTTCTTTGCACTGTAGAGTTTCAGCTGGCAACGGCGGATGGCATGGTGGATTGTGTTCACTGACAATGGTTTCTGAAAGTATTCCTGAGCCCAATCTGTGATTTCCTTTACAGTAGCATTCCTGTTTGTGGTGCAGTGTCGTTTAAGGGCCCGGAGATCACGGGCATCCAGTATGGTTTTACGCCCTTGACCCTTACACACAGAGATTGTTCCAGATTCTCTGAATCTTCAGATGATATTATGCACAGTTGATGATGATAACTGCAAAGTCTTTGCAATTTTTCGCTGGGTAACACCTTTCTGATATTGCTCCACTATCTTTCTGCGCAACATTGTGGGAATTGGTGATCCTCTCCCCATCTTGGCTTCTGAGAGACACTGCCACTCTGAGAAGCTCTTTTTATACCCAATCATGTTGCCAATTAACCTAATTACTTTTAATTGGTCTTCCAGCTCTTCGTTATGCTCAAATTTACTTTTTCCAGCCTCTTAAAATAACTCGTTGAATGAACATAATTAAATTATTTAAAGAATTTCCACCTGATTTAATGGCTTTCGTTCAGCATTAAGCAATTTTGTTGGCCCAACTTAATGTTTTTAGGTTCCGTCAAAGTAATGTTATTAGGTTAATTTAACTTATTTACTACAGCTGCGTCCAACATAATTTAATACTGTTAACATAAATGAATAGGGTTGGTACAACAAATTTTTCAATTGTAAATTAAGTTGATCCAACTCAAGTAAATTTAAATTTCAAGCCCTGGTCAAAAGAATTCTGTGAAGGAAGGAAGCAGACAAACGGGATAAAACAGAGATTTTTATTTTACACCAGGAGCAACTTACAAATAAGGTCTCAATTTGAAAAGATGTACAAAACATAAAACACCACAAATAAGTATTAATAAAAAAAATAATTAAACACCAACAGAAACGTTTTGTACTTTATAACTGTACGTTATGACTTTTAAATATGACCGTTAGATCTGGTTGGTCAGGAAACTCCTGAAGTCAGATGCAGACAGGACACTTTTCAGTCACACACTCCTGTGAAAAAATAAAGAGATAGATATTCAATTAAAATTCATGATACTTAATTTAGCAAATGAACAATATTTATTCTTTGTTCCGTTCGCTTCACAACTCATGAGAACAGACCAAAACCAGAACATATAACCGTCAGTATTTTAAGTGTAATTAAAAATACAAGAAATAGCTTAAACCAAAATAACGTGACTAAACATCGCTAAACAACAGGTGACATTTATGTTCAGTATTTAGTTTCTATTTAGAAAGATGGGAATTAATTCCTGCTTACCTTTTCCACAAGCTCGCCAACGTTTGTCTTCTCAAACTGTGTTCTCTTCTCGCGATGTCTTCTCGCGATATTTCCGGTTTTGCTATTTCCGGTTTTCATATTGACAAAATCTCGTTGGTTTATCTCAACATGATTGAATCTAGTACATGTTAAGTTGTTGAATTTCATGCAAATACAACATAACTTATTCATGTTTAGCTTCGAAACATGAAATTATTATATACAAAACACATATTACATTTTAGTACATGTAACAGGTAGCCATGTTAATTTTTTTGAGTGTTCTTGTCCCAACTTTTTTGGGATTTGTTGACACCGTGAAATTTGGAATCAACATATTTTTCCTTTAAAATGATACATTTTCTCTAAACTTTTGATCTGTCATCTATGTTCTATTCTGAATAAAATATTGACATTTGCCATCTCCACATCATTGCATTCAGTTTTTATTCACAATTTGTTTAGTGTCCCAACTTTTTTGGAATCCGGTTTGTACTATTAAGTTTGTGTCTAAATCTTTACTTCATAGTCTTCATGAGCGTAAAACCTGAATCTGTGAAGATTAAACTTAACTAGCTCCTGTCTTTGTTGCCCAGGCAGTCACCAGAAGCATTCGTCAGCTGTCAGCCGTTCTGTATGCTTCTTGTCTTAAAGGGCTCGGTTCACTCAAACACAGCCTGAGAGCTAAAACTGAAAGGGAGACACATTCATCAATAAGCCATTAGCAGCCCTACACCAGACGCCTCCTGTTTCTGAATGCTGCTTCCTATAGCCTTACTAACAGCCTATTCACTGCTCTTAGCATGGTCCACTCATGCACAGGCACGGTCAGCTTGTCACTGAGCTTAGAGCTTGACTATGGATTCTAGTGATGTATAGAAGTCTAGATGAACAACCCAATGCATTGTGTCACTCTGCTCAGTCTTTGATTTATGGAGTCAGTGCTCACAGTGTAGATGCTTTGGGCAGCTCCGAGGTAGCATAACTATATCATTTATATATTAGACATGACCAGATGAAGTGTGACAAAGAGTTCATTGATGAATATCCTATACATACTCATACATATTCATTGTGCCCAAAATAAACACACAGTCACATACTGTATGTAGACAGACACATAAACTGACCAATATAAAATGAATTCTTCACATTTATCCTGGGCATTCTGATTGAAACTAAGGTTGACATCCAAGCTTAATATATTTTTCATTTTACTAAGGGCAATTATAGTCAATTACCTACAATGAACAAACGAAAAGGAAGGTGTTGGCAGACTTGTACACCAATTACCAGGACATTTTCCTTTTCAAAGATAACACTTAGAATTATCATGCTCCTGCCTGCACACTTCAGGTGCAGATCCACAAAAAATAGAAGGTAATTTTTATCAATCACCCTTCCTGTAGCACACAGTCTGTCTACTGAGCTTTTCAAATGTCTAATAACAGCTGTCAGACAACAAACCCTCCCACAATTTGTGGAGTGTTATAGGTGGAAAATGCCTTAAGATGTCTTTTCCCACCTGCAGAGCAAATAGTGTAATCATTTAAAAATTTCTACTGTGTCAAATCTGGGGTCTGTTACAGCCTGCCATCATCTGAGTCATCTGAGTCTAGATTACAGCTAAACCATATCCCAGATAAATGGCAGCAGCTATATAATCATTTTGGAACAGGCAGCAGAGAAAGTTATTCAGAGAAAGTCAACATTTGCAAGTATTTAAAGTGAGAACCAGGGTTTATTTTTAAATGATCTTCTCAAATTGAAACAGATTCCAGGATTTATAGACTTTGGTGTTCTACCTAGATGCATTAATAAAAATGTCTGTCTTAATGCATTAATGTATATGATCTGACAAGCGATAGTGATAAAAATGCCAAACGTAGATAAATGGAAAGGTTTAATATTTATTTACCTGTGAGATAGATAGATAGATAGATAGATAGATAGATAGATAGATAGATAGATAGATAGATAGATAGATAGATATCACAAACAGACAAACAGACAGCCATAAAAATCCCCAAAATCATCTTGAAAAAGACCCAAAATGACCAAGATTATTACACATCTTATGTCCCCACAAATAATTTTTTTGCCAACTAACAGTTTTATTAAATAAAGTTATATTTTAAATACTCCTCATTTAGCCTGAAGTATGTCTGATGAACTGGATTTCTAGCTTTTAATATCTAAGGCCTAGGACGGATATTATCCGTCTGTAGCTGTTCCTTTATCTTAGCGTACGAAATAGATTTCGATAACACACACATGTATGAGTGTACTCTCTCTCTTACACACACACACACACACACACACACACACACACACACACACACACACACACACACACACACACACACACACACACAGGTTACATCTTCTCAAAGGCTGACTTTGGACTCTAGTGAAGGTCAACTTTTTTTCTTTTTTGCAAGACCTACCCTTTGTTTTGATGTTGATTCTTTTGAGGCTGACAATGACATATAGAAATGTCATATGAAACTAGACACTATCTACCAGCTATCTGCTAACATGCATTATTTTGAACCATGCTAAATGATCATTGATGCTGTAAAGAATGCCTGCTAAATATTCTGAATTCTGGTCAACTGAATATGATATATAAAATATACCATGTAATGCATTAATTCATAATTGTGTGTATATATATTTCTTAATAAACCAAAACTATTTAACATTAATCTAAAAACACCTGGCCTATAAAAGCAAGCATAATTATACAGATTAATTCTTACACTAATTGTAATATGTAATGTGTGTGCGAGTACAATGTGTGTGTGCCCAACATGGATACTTTAAGGTTTGCTTTATGGCACTTGCCAAAAATATTTTCTACCCAGTACTCATCTGTCCTTAGTAAATCATATCACCTGAATAGTTCAGATTTTTAGCTATCAGGAACTTTTTGTGGCTTGCTCATTAAGGATCTTAATCTACATCCATATTTCTGTAAAGCTGCATTGGGAGAGTACTGGTTATCAAAATTCAAATACAATGAAATTAAACTAAAACACTAAGGAAATATAATTCCCTCTTCATAAATAAATATGCTATGTCTATTTGTATGTTTGTAATTAAAATAAAATACTGTTCTAAAATAAAAAAATAAAAATAAAAATAAATAAATAAAATAATAATAATAATAATAATACAGAAAAACAAAAGAACCTTCTAACTGGCAAATGGTATAAACTTTTTCTCTAATGAATAGGGTGAAAGCAGAAGTTTCATAAAATATAAGATTCATTTTTTTCTTCTCTCTCTCTCTCTCTCTCTCTCTGTGGCCTCTCACTCTTGCACCCTCATTTCACCTTCTCACTCTCATCTGCTCTGTACAGTATTTGCCCTATCACAATCAAACAGACATTTTGATTTTTCTTATGAAAATGGAAAGGAGAATAAAATTAACTTGGATGAACCTGACTTTATTTTTATTTTATTTTTTATTTTATTTTTTAACACCTACACAGAATTTAGTTTTCTGAAACATTAGGCATGTTACTACATAGTTAAACCAGTAGACTATATTTTATATTTAAAATTATTGTGAAACTACAATTTATGTTTAAAGATAAGAAATAGTCGGACTGTATGTTATTGTGTATATGATTGCATGTTAAGCATGAATATAAACATATGCATCATAAGTAAGTTTCCCTACATGAAGATAATATCAAATTAATGGATGACTAGTAAAGTTATTCAGCAGCCTCAAGGCCAGTGAGGAGTAACTGTGTATGTACTGTATACAGTATGTGCATGTGTGTGTGTGTGTGTGTGTGTGTGTGTGTGTGTGTGTGTGTGTGTGTGTGTGTGCTTCCTAACGTCTGTCCAAAGGCAAAAAGCCTGTGGATTAGGTAGCTAGGGTTTTTGTAAATCCTCCAATCCATCCTCAGGCACTGTTTGGTATAAATGTCCTGGCATGAGAGAAGCTCAGCCCCAACAATGTGCTAGAAGGCAAGTGACTGTATGATAATAAGGAGTAAAACTATTTTAGGATGAACTTAGCTCAGTCTGGACAGACCAGATGCTATATTTCTACACATATTAGGTAGGTATTACTTCATCCTGCTCATGGTTTGTCTGCTTCTTTTCTCACTTGGGCAAAAAAATAATAAATTCCCTGGTAATCATTCAAATCTGCCATATGAAGTTGCAAAATTATATCATGGAGAAATGTTAATGCTTTTAGATGCGGACATCAATAACATCAGGTTAAATAAGTGTTCATGACCCTTGGTCTGGCATCACTAGTACTATTTTTAGCAAAGAAGTTTTGGATTTATAGGAGCAAAATTGAAAAGCACTCTAAGTTTTCTTAATTCAGGCATTTAGGAAGTCTGAAAAGCACTTGTGTTACTTTTCCCTGCTCCCATTAATCGTCGCCATACTTGATCAACGGGCTTGCATATTTAATTTGGCAAAGGTTTACATCAGATGCCTTCATCTGCATATCCCTCTCCAATTTATTTAGGCTTGGGACTGACACTGAAAGTGGCTGGGATTTGTTCTTTGACTGCAAAATTATGCCAGGCCACAGCAAAGAATGCAACAAATGCTAGCAGCAAATCTGAGGTGGGCAGTAACAAGTTACATTTACTTAAGTAACTTAAAAAAAAAGTACTTCCATAAGTAGTCTTACTGCACCATAGTTTTAATTTTTTACTTGAGTAGATTTGCGAAGAAGAAACGCTACCCTTACTCCGCTACATTCGGCTACACTCAACTCTACACATTAGAAATGCGGCTGGTAATGCAGCATCAGATGTACAGTAGCAACAATAATCACATGACTCCGTTTGACCAATCGGCCGCAATAACGATAACAGACTTGTAGGAAACTGTTTGGAGGAAGAATGTTGCAGTTAGTTTAGCTGTTTTATTTAATGCAATTTTAACATATATTTAGCAAATAAGCTAGAGGCTAATAATACAAGTTTCTTACATTTGTTCTGTTTGACACAGTTTATGGTAAAGTGAGACCTCTTGTACATATGTTCTAATCTGCTGAGACATTTGGAGGGCAACTGAACAATTTATTCAACATACAGTAAAGCCATTGAAACAAATACCTACCGTAGGTAACATATGTATGTTTGAACAGTGTAAACTATTTCCAGTGTAAGATTACACTGTTCAAACATACATATGTTACCTATAGTAGGTACTGTATTCATTTCAAAGGCTTTATGTTGTGAAAAAAGTGAGATTAGGAAATTTGTGTTTCCTGTTCCTTAATGTGCTATTTTGCAAATACTGTATATTTAGCTATATTCATTTATTTTATTTATTTCATTTGGAAATGTCAGAATTTGTACATTATTTTATAATTTTGTCTGGCTGCTTATATAATTTCTAAAATAAATAAATTGGAGATTATGATGAAACAGTTACTCAGTACTTGAGTAGTCTTTTTTTGGCTACTCTACCCACCCGTGCAACAAATCTACTAGGGAGCCACCTGAGTAAACTGTGTAATACTGTACACCTGTATGAACCTGAGCACATTAAAGTTAATTGATTCCAATTTTTAACTTGAGAATTTTTCTAATTTTTACAAACTGACAGCCCCTGACCAGAATAACTACAGCAAAAAAGGCAGCTTACCTATCATGACTATGGAACCTATGTATGTAACATATCTAACATACTGCAGATTAGCTTAATCTACATTATAAATAAAGTAATTTGCCTTTCTCACAAATAACTTAGATTGTATTCAGCCACTCTGTACTGTTTGTATTAACTTGCTTTAGTTTCTTCCATTTACATGTTTTCTATTATGCTGTCTGTCCCGATGTCAGTGTCTATTACAACCTTTGATTCCTGTGATGAGCAAGTAACACTAGAGCAGATGTCGGCTTCTTTAATACATGACTTTCATTTAGTTAAGGCAGATTTGCTAAATTGAAGTTGCCAGTAGGATGTTACTAGAGGCAATAGTAATTCCTCCTCATAGAATGATGGGGATAAAAATGTCTCCCTCTGTGCTTCTGCACTGAGAGGTCAAGTCTTCTGCTGCTAATGCTCTTAATTTCTGCCCAAACACATCTTCCAATGTCACTCTCAGACAGCGTGAAATGCCAAAGGTCCAGACGGCTGCAGCAGGGGGTTGGAACTCTCAAAGCTCAACAATTAGCAATGTGTCTTCATAGAAGCTGTGCAGAGAAAAGAAGGGCATAGGAGCTGTAAGTACTTCACATGCTGCGAATGTCATTAAGGCCAGAATTAGAAAGAATGGTAGTTTGGTAGCTTGAGGTCAAATGTGGTTTAAGTCTTTTGACTGATTTGTCATTTGAATAATTTCCAGCAGCATACACTTTGTTAAACACCAATTTGCCTAAAACACCTTAATTAATTCTTAAGATGCTTTAGATCTACAAATCTCATTTCATCTATCACAGGCGAATAAGCTGCGTACTGTAACATGTAGAGTGCATGAGAGGTCCATATTAGAGGTCCATAAACCTAAGTGAAAAGTTTTTAACTCAGGGATAGATTTCAGGGTCAAATCCAGAAAGTATTTGGAAGTGTAAATGCTGAGATAGTATGAAACTTGGCAAAGAATTCAAATTCCCCTTTGATATAAGACATTCTGGACGAAAGACATTTATCACCTTTTTCAAGCAAAGTGCTTCTGATGCTGCAGGATGTGAATCAAATGATGTTTGAAACAATAGATATGTTTGTCGAAAACGACTTTTGTACCACAGTGCTGTTGAATTCTCGAATGTACTGTAATTAATCGGAAGATGTTGACAAAGGAATATCTATTTACAGCTGCTATAATGTAAGTATGACAAAGAATATTTCATGGATGTTCCATAACATTAAATTGAACATTAAACTATAAATCATTAGAATATGTAATATAATATTATTATTAAGTTTGGTAAAATCATTGTAAAATCACTTCATGGCAAGTCTGTTATATGTCATGTGTTCTTCTTTATGTATTCCAAGTAACTAACCAACAAATAAGAAGAACAAAAGCATTCATTCATTCATTCATCCATCTTCTATACCACTTTATCCTGTATTTAGGGTCGCAGGGACCTGGAGACTATCCCAGGAGACTCTGCCCAAGTAAAAAAAAAGTATGCTAAGTATATTAAATCCTAGCATGCTAAAGCATACTTAAATGTACTTGCAGCCAGACTAATGACTAGTATACTTGAAGTTTGCTATTTTGGAACAACTAATTTTGTACTAAGTGTATTTAAGTTGTAATTAAATTGTACAAAAGCACAATTTTAAGTGTATTAAGTATACTTTTGTGGGCTAAAGTGGAACAACTTTAAGTATACTTTAGTACACTTAAAGTATATGGCTGTGTGTGTACTAACATACATACCTGACAGTAATTAATACAATTTAAGTATATATTTAATGTATTATAAGTACATTACAGCTATTTTTACTGTATTACAAATACATGATTAATATACAATGAGTATATTCTTATTGCAGCAGTAGCATGCTGTTATACTTCTAGCCAATTACAAATACTAAAAAAGTACACTTTGTGGTTAATACAAATATACTTTATTGTATCATACAGTACACACAACCTTCTATAATACTGTAGCGTTTTTTGACGCTAGCAGGGAACTTGGAGGACGAGTGAGTTTGGTGGCTACACAATGTAATGACACACCTATTCAGCTATTAGCTAGAACTGGAGAACGGTAGCAGAATGCAGCACATACACACATAGAGATAGCACACATGTACACATACTCAAACTTGGCCGAAGCCACTAACCTAAACACACGTCCCAAACAGGGTGAACACAAAAAGAACACCTCCCGCAAGGCATGACGGTCGCAAGCCGCCGCCCCGCCCACAATACTGTACTGCAAATGTGTTACCAGTACATTAAGTGTTTAGGATAATTTACAAATGCTAAGTGCATTTTCTACACTATAACATGTTTTTGAAAAGCATTACATCAGTAATTATGAGGCAGATTTTATTCATGAGTTCAACAGATTTAATTTGCACAAGGTTACAAAAAAGAATATAGTTTATTTGTGCTCAACAAAAGTCAGGTTGTCTCACAAACACACAGACTAAAATATAAACTGGTGTGTGAACACAGACAGACATTAGGATTAGAATCTACAGGTACAGTATTAGTTTAAACCTGGTGTGTTGATTCTGTTACACACAGGGATTAAAGTGAAAAAAAGTCTTCTGACTGAACTTTTTTCAGGCCGAGCCATATTCCTTTAACAAACACTTTATTTAAATAGTCGAGACCAATAGCGTTAGGGGAGATTAAACCGCTTTAATATTGCCAGTTTGCATATTTTAAAAGCTATTTGTAATCTTTGAAAAAAATATATACCTTCACAAATAATCAACCATCTACCACATATCTTTTCAGTGCATGTTTTTATTTATCTTATAACACCAAACAATGTTTTGTGAAACTCTTAATAATTAACAGAAAAAAGTAATAGCACCACCATTAAATTCCAAAAAGTGCTTTTTCAGTGCATGTTTTATGTATCTTCGTTTTCAGCTTAGATGACAAATCGGATTTCCAGTAAGCAGCAATGCCATGTGTGCAAGTACGTTTACACTGCAGGTCTCGATGCTTAATTCTGATTTGTTGCCTATATCAGATTTTTCTGACCGTCTGTTTACACGTTCTTTTAACCATGACTCATATCCGATTCACGTGTTTACACTCTCCATACCATCTGAAACATCGCGCATACTTAAAGGGAGGTTCTTGCGCTGCACACTGGCCAAGAAAGATGAAGGTGAAATATGTTTAACGCTATCTCTGCTATATATGCTCGCGCACCATGGTTTTAAAAAGGAGGAGGAGGGAAAAAAACGGCATAATTGCAGCCTGCACATATGCTTTATTCATCAAATACTGATTTAATGTTATTTAGCCCAAATAAGCATTAACACAAGGCGTGTGTGTTGGAGGGGGGGGGCGTTGTTCTTTACCTCTTCCACGTCACCTGCGATGTTGTAATTCCACACGCGCTTCCACCGGAGAATAACATTACGTCATTAAACCGCGAAGAAGTCGCAGTTTTAATGACGTACAGAACACAATGACTCAGGGAATCCGATCCGTCTGTTTACACGACAATCACATTAGCACATATCTGATTCATATCCACATATGAAGGAGGCCTGAAACCGATCTCGAAATATCGGAATGCATGCGTTTTTTTTCCTGTTTACACGGACACTGTTATATGTGTCACATATGAGCAAAAAATCGGAATTGGGTCACATTCACCTGGCAGTGTAAACGTAGCCTATAGACAACTGTCTTGACAACTGATTGCATTAAATTAACTAGCGGTTGTGAGACTGTGACCGACAGGTCATGCTCCGCTATGAAAGAACATAGGCGCACTTTTACATCGCGCACACGGTCGGCCATAGATGCGTGAATCTCCGTTGTGGTTCTTGTCGCACCAGACAGGGAGCATGTGTACTGTTAGAGCACGAACCGCAGCATTGTGACTAGTTGCTGACTGATGGCGAGCTCGCACTTTGTTTTGCCATATTGAAGTTTCCTGTGGCATACTGTGCAAAGACACGTACCTGGATGTTTGATTTTTTTAGTCCACAAACTAAAAGGCTTGCCATTCTCCCCAATTTCGCTAAGCCAAGCCCATCTCCATTTATTTTTTTACTCTTTTATCAATCTCCGAAACATCGGAGCCTTCCTGCATTAAGTGTGTCCATGCTATCTTAAATATAGTTATACCTCAGCCTGACATGTAGTTCTTCAAAACTAAACCAAAACCCGGAGTGGATCCATACCAGAGTGATAACAAAACGCTTAGAGTGGAGAGAGGAACGTGCAGTCACTCCACTCCAGGCTTTGATCACATCCTCCTCAGCAGGCTGAATACACTGTCTTTCCTTAATTTAAGACCCATGTAAGCCTATATATATACACAGCATTAAAATTATGAAAAGTGAATTTTAAACATTAAGGACAGGCGGAACAGTGTGATTGACGGAAATCCGTCGTAACGACGGAGAACTTTAATCCCTGTACACAGAGACTGAAAACAGGCCGAGAGCTACAGAGCCATTATACCACAAGCAAAGTACATAACACATTAACAACAACACATTAGACAATACAATCTATAGATTAAAGTATGTACTTAATTTAAAACCGTTAAATTTACCTTAAAAAAGCGCGCGCATGAGAGAGTAGTGCACTCAATATAAGTACATTTACATTTAACTGATAATATACTGAGACTACCATATATTAAAATTTGTATTCTAATATATACTTTCTGTACATTTGTATAATGATTATTTCGAGCATATTTAAAAAAAAATATACCAAAAATATATTGAAAAACAAGTTTAAATAAGTATACTTTGGAAATTAGACCAACCTTTCACTTAAAGTATTATAATACAATAATTTTTTAAGTATATTTAAAGTTTAATTCCAACATTTGGTAAAAGCATGATGTTAGTATACTTTTTATATATTAACTGATGGTACAACTTTTTGTTAGTATATTTGCAGTGTATTATCGAGGATTTCAATATATTTGTAATACACTAAAGTGTATTTTTTTTTCACTGGGGTGGGCACGAGGCAGGGTACACCCTGGACAGCGTGCCAATCCATCGCAGAGCACACACACACACTATGGTCAATTTGGGAACGCCAATTAGCCTAATCTGCATGTCTTTGGATTGTGGGAGGAAACTGGAGTACTCAGAGGAAACCCACCAAGCATGGGGAGAACATGCAAACTCCATGCACACAGAGATGGGAATCAAACCCGGACCCTGGAGGTGCAAGGCGACAGTGCTAACCACTACACCACCGTGCCGCCACAACAAAAGCAATTATTTAAAAAATATATAGGTAATATCTTATGAAACAGAAAACGTGCCACAAAAATCTGAATTTATGTAGTGATTAGCACTGTTGCCTTGCACCTCCAAGGTCAGACTTGGATTAAGGCCTTTGAGTGTACAGGTATGTGCATGGAGCTTGCATGTTCTCGTGCCCGAAATCTCCTACAAACAATCCTGAACAGGATAAGCGGTATAGAGAATGAGTGAGCGAGTAAATTATGTCGAATCGCCACCTTTAAAGTGAATGATGTAGGATTTTGAAAAATTTCAAACAAATTACAAACAGAAATAAAAAACTAAAAATTGCTCTGCCGATCAAGCTACAGTAGAAAGGCAAACTGAGATGCTATAACTGTTATTGTTCATTGTTGTTGAAGTGACTCAACAGCAAATCCTTTATTTCTATGGAACAAAGATGCACAAAGAAAATTTTCTTGTGGCTGTTATGACGTAAAGCTGATTGTTACTGCTCATGAGGATTAGTGAGTGACAAAGGCTGATTCTTTGGGGTCTGTGATTTATTGGTTGTGTTAATAAATTTGCATGTTAAACATCTTAACAGGTTGACATTCTGTGGCACTGATTTGCTTGATTCGTTACTCCTGTTGAACATGCTTTTATGTTTTTGTCTCATCCCAATGGGTAACAATGAGTGGGGGTTTCTTAAAAGGATAAGCAATCTCAGGATTGTCCTGAAGGATTTTAAATAATCCCGTCACAGTTTTTCTTTTCAGAACAATAATAACACTCTTCCACAGGATAGTGCAGAATAATTTAGCATCGTGAATTACCAATAATTCTCCGTGTTGTCAGTATTTATACTGTACTGGAAGCTGGGTCGAGCTCGGTATATGTGTGGAGCTAAAAATAGTCTTGATCACTGATTGATCAAACACGGTCGCTACAGAATCATCCTGATTAATTTCTTCAGTTGGAATTGCTTCTCTACCAGCAGGAAAATTTTAAGATTTACCCATAGTAGTGTTTTCTTATAGCTATGTAGTTTGATATAACATTTTCTCCACCATAATCCAAGTAAAATCCCCCATCTTATAGTAAATCTCTAATAGCTTCCTATTCATTCTGTTTGCTCCCTGTACAGGATGACATAATGGAGCTACCCTACCTACAGTATCATTTCATAAATAGTGTGCAGTGTGTGTGTATGTATGTGTTGTGTGTGGGTGTCTAATATCCTCTGATAAAGTTTGCTCTGTATTTTTAATAGCTGTGTTTGGGGGCATGGGCAAATAAGTATAGGTTTTCTCCTTTATATTTTCAATTATTCTCATTAAACAAACTTACAAATCTCATGCCTAGGGCACACACACACACATACTGTACACACACACACACACACACACACACACACACACACACACACACATATAGTCTGACAGTGTATTTCTGCGTTTATTGCCTTTGTGACAGTGTCACCTAACATCCACGCATCTAGATGCCCGTGATTCTGCCTGTTCATTCTGAACAGTGTAGAGTACTTTATGCGACTCTGCCACTCACAAGACCTGCATTGTTACTGTACAAATATGTGATATGTGAGATATGTTAAAGTGTAGAAGTTTAGTTTTAATTCAATGAATTGAACAAGATTTTGCATTAAATGTTTCAGAATTACGGGCATTTTGGTCCAAGGTCCCTTTATTTTCACAGACTCAAAAGTAATTGGACAAACTAATATAATCACAAACTAATATAATAATTTTCATACCATGCAAAAACTTGGATGCAGTCAACAAATGCTGACTTTTCTCCCTTACTAAATACCAGGAGTGAACCAATTCCATTGACAGCCATACACAGACTATGGCATACATTCAATTTATCAAATTGTTAATTTAGCCATTTAAGTGCCTCTCTAAAAAGTCATTTTGCCTCCTCCGCTTGTAACAGCAGCTCTCTGGGCTGAATATTGAGAATTCCCATGAACAGCTACCAACTGCAAGATCACCATAGGGATCGACATTTTATTTCACTAATCAGGCATCCTAAGAAACAGGCCACAATCGGCCATCAATTTGGTTAACAGTCAGTTGCCCATTATATTGTGCTTGTAATAATGGAGCAACTTCATTGCTCACACAATTCCTAAACGCATGAAGTGATATTTTTGTTCAGCCCCTTGAATTGAAAATCTACACTTCAATCACATCTTGATTGCTTCATTTCAAATCAACAGCAATGGTGTTCAGGAGCAAAAATACAAAAGTTATGTCTTTTGTCAAATACTTTTGGAGCCAGCCATACATGCAGCATGAATGTTAACTTTGTTTCCTACTTGATGTGCACACTTATTGATATACTCTGACATGCAGTACAGCCTAACATTGCTACTGTAGTAACATCAGGAGTTAATAAAGCCACCTACAGTATTGAAAAAACCCTTTCAGTTTAATAGAATCTCTTCTATTCATCTGAAAGGGTTTTTTCAATAGGTGGCTTTATTAACTCCTGATGTATATCACAGTATAACACAGTATATCCCAACCACCAACTCTACATTTGTGTTAAGTTTACCTTGATGAAGTTTTAACCCAGTGAGTACACTGATCATAGAAATGTATGGCATTAATTGCTTTGTAATATAACAGCCAACATAATGTGGCGTGGGCGGGCCAGCGGCTGATGACCGTCATGCTTTGCGGGGGTCTTCTCTGTCTCTACCATGAGAGAGAGGGGTGTTTGGGTTAGTGGCTTCAGCCAAGTTGTGTGCTTGACCTGTGTATGTGTGCTTGTGCTGTGGTAATAAACTACTCCCCAGCCATTTGCATTGGGGAGCAAGTAAGCTCACTCGTACTCCAAGATCCCTGCTAGCGTCGAAAAACGCTACATTGGTGTCAGAAGTGGGATGGAGATTTTTGAGTTTGAGCGAACGGTGGAGGACCTGCGAAAGATTCAGGAGGGCCGCCGAGTTGCAGCACGACTCCGGAAGAAGCATCTCCCGGATGGAACCAGTGCCAGCAAAGCGGCACGACGAAAATGGAGCGGCGAGATGAGGATCCCGGCACTGGATCTCGGAACAGAGCCCAACGGTGACGCTGCGCAAGTGTCGGAGCAAGCTACAGCTCCGTGCCGGCGACGTGCGCTGCAGCTGCGCCTTCCCTCCTACAACGGCGCCGTCGAACCCTACGCGTTCTTCGCCCAAGTGGAGCTAGCCGCCGACTTCGCATGCTGGTCTCCGGCGGAAACGGCTGTAAGGGTTGCACTCTCGCTGAAGGGCGACGCGCTCCGGGCACTGGAAGACCTCCGGGCCGATGATCGGAAGGACTGGGCAAAGCTTCGCGAGTCGCTTCACCTCCGGTTCGGCGCCGGTGACCGTCAAGAAGCAGCGTGCGAGGAGCTGGCGGTCCGCGAGCGGCGCGCGTCTGAGCCACTGGGCGCGTTCGCCATGGACTTAAGAGGCCTGGCGCGCCGGGGCTATCCAAAATGCGAGCCCAATAAACAGGAAGAGCTAGCATATCGGGCTTTTCTTCGAGGACTCCGACCGCCGCGGCTCCGTGAGCACATCAGGTTAGCAGCACCAGCTTCCCTCACCGAGGCGCTACGCGCAGCACAGCGCGCTGAACCCATAACTGCGGTGCATCACGGCGAAAGAGCCGAGCGATCGCCAGCAGCTCGGGGGCACTCGGTAGGTGAATCTAGCCGGGGACAGGGCTACCCGTCACGGCTAGACAACGGAATAGTCTCTGGGGTTTCGAGGCGATGCCGAGGCAACGCTCCTGGGTCTGAGGGACAGCATACCCCAGCAGCCGTCGGACGAGCGCCAGGTGAACATCCGGACAGCAAAGCACGTCATCGGTACTGCGAGCGAGGTAAAGAACGCGTGTGCCGAGTTACTCCCTCGCCGAGAGCATCGCCCGCAGTCGTTTCACCTGCGCCGCCGCTGGTCAGTGAACGTTTTGTCCGCTACATGGCAAAGAAGGGCCCCACCCAGCGCTCGCGGGCACCGCTGCAGGACTTTCGGGTGGGGGCACCTGTGGAGCGTGTGGGCGTGGACACTCACAGCCAGGGGCGAGGCTTTGCTGCTCGTGAGTAGGTGTGAGTGTGTTCCGGAAGGAAGAGAGGGCGTTCACCCAAGCTCACGTCTCACTGGGTGGGCCCCTGTACGGTACTAGCTCAGCTCGCCGAGTTCATCTACCGGGTGCGGTTGGCGGGGCGGGCGCGAGTGTTGCTCCACCGAGACCGTCTTGCACCTTACCAGCCGCACGCCGGCGAGACATCGAACTCTGCGGAGGCCGGACCGCCTCCGGGACAATGTGCACTACAAAAGGACCCCGGCGTGCACAGCGCCAGCGCCGACCGCCTTCACGCCTCCAAGACTGAGAGTCATGGTGACCGGGGACGGTCACAGCTCGGGTGGGGGCAGTGTGGCGTGGGCGGGCCAGCGGCTGACGACCGTCATGCTTTGCGGGGGTTTTCTCTGTCTCTACCATGAGAGAGAGGGGTGTTTGTGTTAGTGGCTTCAGCCAAGTTGTGTGCTTGACCTGTGTATGTGTGCTTGTGCTGTGGTAATAAACTACTCCCCAGCCATTTGCATTGGGGAGCAAGTAAGCTCACTCGTACTCCAAGATCCCTGCTAGCGTCGAAAAACGCTACAATAATAAGACTTCCAGTTACATAAGATTGTGATGCAGCCAGGAAAATATTCATCAAAGACCTTTTAGACATTGGATACATCTTAATAAAAATCTATTTGTGCTGAATATTGCTTTTTAAATGTATCCGGTATAAAGTCTTTAAAAAATGGTTAAATAATAATACTGTCATGCACACTCAACCTGCGCCCGGCACTAGGACCCGGAAGTAAGACGGGCGTCAAACCAGGAAGTATAAAAGAGGTAAACAAACGAGAGTACAACGCTCAGTCATTGAGTTCGCCCGATGTCGTTTCGGAATCGTTCACCAAACCGTGAGTACTCACTATCTTGGTATTACTTTCTGATTGAGTGTGTGTTTATAGGACGCGGGTTAGATTGTGTCTTTCCCTTGCTCTCCTTTTATGAGAGTCCTTAAAACAAACAGCGTGATTATCCTGCCTACTCGTGTTCTTCCGCGTTTGGGTTTACCATTCACGCAACAAAGGGCTAACCGCTAAGCTACGTCTTCTGATCATCCCAGGTTAGTTCGTGACAGAATGACTGAGCCGACCGCGGTAAACCCAGCGGACTATGCGCACCTCTGCGATGTGGTAGATCAGCATGCCACGCTTATCGATAAGCTAACCGGAGAGATCGCTAATCTGAGCCGGGGCCTCCAAGACCTCGCGGCCTTGCGCCGCGAGGTGGCGGAGCTCCGGCAGGAGAACGCGGATCTCCGCGCGGCTGTCGCTAACGCGGCTAGCGGGCCTCCCGTCGCGGCGGCCGCGGCTCCGCATCCCCCCCCCCCCTTCTTCTGATGTGTTTATTTCTCTACCAGACAAATGGAATGGCATAGACGGGAGATGTGATGTGTTCTTAACAGCGCTCGATCTGGTGTTCGAGTTTAATTCCACCAAGTACTCCACCGATCGGCTACGCATCGCTCTCCTGGTCTCCTTGTTAACAGGGCAGGCAGCTGAGTGGGCCACGGCAGTTCTCAAATCGGACTCTGATACCGCCCATTCTTATAATGAATTCACCCGCCAACTCCGATTGACTTTTGAACACCCAGCGGGCGAGGTGGAGACCGACTCCAAACTCTACCATCTGCGGCAGGGGGGATCGTCCGTGAGCCGGTATAGCGCGGAGTTCCGAACCCTCGCCGTGCAGACCAGCTGGGGAGACGCCGCGCTCCGGACATCCTTCTACGAGGGACTGGCTTCACGAATCAAGGATGAGCTCAGCGGGCGAGAACTCCCCGCCACCCTCGAAGGACTGATCCAGCTAGCTCTGCGCATCGATCAGCGCCTCCTGTCTCGCCCGAAGCCAGCCCCAAGGACCCTGCCGCCTGCACCCACCTTCGCCTACACCACCCCACGACCACCTGCTGTCTTCATTAATACCAGTATGAAACCAGTCGGATCTCCACCTCCTGCCGTGGTTGACACGGGAGCCGGGGAACCCATGCAATTAGGACGCGCCTCCCTGACCGTAGCCGAACGCGAACGCCGGTTCCGAGAAGGGCTATGTGCCTATTGTGGGTCAGCGTCACATCACCGGGCGATCTGCCCACTGCGCCCGGGAAACGCCCAGCCCCGGTGAACCGGAGGAGAGATTCACCGGGCCAGATCCAACTCTCCACCACCATCAACTCCACCACCTCGCGACTAACGGTTCAGGTAATCCTCCAAATTGGCCACAAACGGGTCAGAAGTGCCGCGTTTATCGATTCCGGTGCCGCAGGTAACTTCATTGACTCTACCTATGCCAAAGAAGTGGGGGTAAAAATCGAGGCGTTATCCCAGCCGATTCGCATCACATCAGTCGACGGTCGGCCCCTTTCGTCCAGCCCCATCACTCACCAAACCCAGCTCATCACCCTCGAAATCAACCAGCACAAGGAACAGCTCCAGCTACACCTCACCCCCATCTCCTCACCTCCCATCATCCTAGGCTATCCATGGCTGATCCGACATGACCCGCTCATCTCGTGGACTCAAAACCGGATCCTCCAGTGGGGCCCGACCTGCAGCGAACTTTGCCTACAGGCATCGGCTGGGACGTGTTCCAAGGAGTCCGAGGCCCCCGACGTCGACACCAACGCCATCCCCGTCGCCTATCGGGATCTGGCTGAAGTTTTCTGCAAAAGACGGGCCGCCTACCTCCCACCTCATCGTCCTTGTGACCTGGCCATAGAGCTCCAGCCGGGTTCCGTACCCCCCCGCGGCCATCTCTACTCACTATCCACCTCAGAGACGCAGGCGATGGAAGAATATGTCACCAAGGCCCTTCGCCATGGAACCATTCGGCCGTCCACCTCGCCTGCCGCCGCGGGGTTCTTCTTCGTAAAGAAGAAAGGGGGCGAACTTCGCCCATGTGTCGACTATCGGGGGCTAAACAACATCACAATCAAAAACCGACACCCGCTACCACTCACCAACTCAGCCCTGGACGCCCTCTCTGGTGCCACCATGTTTACGAAGTTGGACCTCCGGAGCGCCTACAACTTGGTGCGCATCAGAGAGGGTGATGAGTGGAAGACTGCTTTCATCACACCTACCGGACATTACGAGAGCCTGGTCATACCATTTGGACTCTGCAATGCACCCTCGGCCTTCCAGCAGTTCATAAATGACGTCCTTCGGGACATGCTGGGCCGATGGGTGTTCGTCTACCTGGACGATATTCTAATCTACTCCCACAACACCGAAGAACATATCCAACATGTACGTGCCGTTTTAAAGAGATTGCTCGCTCACCAACTGTACTGCAAGCTGGAGAAATGTGCTTTTCACGAGCACTCCACCACGTTCCTGGGTTTTATCATCTCGTCCCAGGGTGTGGCCATGGACCCGCAGAAGCTAGAGGTTGTACGTCACTGGCCCCTACCCAGGACACTCAAGCAACTTCAACGGTTTCTCGGGTTTGCGAATTTCTATCGTCGCTTTATCCGGGGCTACAGTACAGTTGCCGCTCCATTAACCACATTGACCAGGCTCCCATCTCATCAGTTTCTACTCACCCCATCTGCCATCGCCGCCTTCAAAGAACTCTGTCATCGATTCACCACCGCTCCCATCCTTCTACACCCGGATGCCAACAAACCCTTCGTTGTAGAGGTGGACGCGTCGGATGTGGGCGCCGGCGCCGTTCTCTCTCAGCGAGGTCCAGACCAGAAACTGCACCCCTGCAGTTTCTTCTCCAAAAAATTTGATCCCACTCAGCAGCGATACGGGGTAGGGGACCGCGAGCTGTTGGGCATAAAGTGGGCTTTGGAGGAATGGCGTCACTGGCTCCAGGGCGTCAGTGAGCCGTTCATCGTCTGGACCGATCACCAAAACCTAATCACCATCAAGAACCTGAAGCAGCTCAATCCACGACAGGCACGGTGGGCTCTGTTTTTCGAACAGTATAACTTTCATCTGTCATACCGCCCGGGGTCGAAGAACATCAAGGCCGACGCCCTATCACGTCAACATGAGGACGACCTCCCCCGGGTGGACCCCGTGCCTGTCATTCCCCCATCACGCATCATCGCACCCCTCCACTGGGATTTGGAAACCAGGGTCCGCCAGGCACAGGCTACGGAGACCGAACCGGCAGGCGTGCCGCCTGGGCGACTCTACGTGCCACAACGCCTAAGGACGGAGGTTCTCCAGTGGGGCCACTCATCCACCATCGCCGGACACCCAGGAACGCTAAGAACTCTCTCGTTCATCCGACGGGCCTTCTGGTGGCCCTCCATCCGCAAGGACACCATGGAGTTCGTTCAGGCGTGCCCGGTGTGCGCCAGGGCCAAAGACACAAACCAACCTGCACCCGGAGAGCTCCAACCACTCCCAGTTCCCCGTCGGCCCTGGACGCACATCGCCCTGGATTTCATCACGGGCCTGCCGGCATCAGAAGGAAAGAATACCATACTAACCATCGTAGATCGGTTCTCCAAAGCCGTGCACCTGGTGGCCCTAACCGGACTCCCATCAGCAAAGAACACAGCCGAGCTGATACTGGAACACGTAGTCCGACTGCATGGGTTCCCAAAGGACATCGTCTCGGACAGAGGGCCCCAGTTCACCGCCCGGTTCTGGAAGGCTTTCTGCCGTCTGATCAATTCCACCTGTAGTCTCTCATCTGGGTACCATCCCCAGACTAATGGTCAGACGGAACGGACCAACCAACAACTGGAGCGCTACCTGAGGTGCTTTGTTTCGGATCGTCAGCGCTCCTGGGCCCGCTACCTCAAATGGGCCGAACTCTCCCACAACCTCCACGTCTCCTCAGCCACCAACCTAAGCCCATTTGAGGTTTGTCATGGTTTCCAACCTCCGATGTTCAATCACCAGGAACCGGAGGTTGACGTACCATCGGCCCAACAGTTGGTCCGTAGGTGTCGGCGGCTGTGGCACCAGGCCAATCTCGCCATTCAACGGGCTAACATCAGCTACGCCACCCAACATCGCCGTCGACACCCCCCGGGACGCTTGTACCACGTAGGTGACAAGGTATGGCTTTCCACCAGGAACCTTCATCTGCACACTGAATCACGAAAACTATCACCCAGATTCATCGGACCATACCGCATCACTCTACAGATTAACCCTGTCACCTACCGGCTCCAGCTGCCTGCGGCGCTCCGGATCCACCCTGTATTTCACACATCTCAGCTAAAACCTTTCATCACTTCACCCATGATTCCACCCACCCCCCCTGCTCCTCCCCCCCGAATCATTGACGGCGGTCCCGCCTACACCGTGCGACAGATCCTCGATTCGCGCCCTCGGGGCAGAGGTACCCAGTACCTGGTCGATTGGGAGGGCTACGGCCCCGAGGAGCGGTCTTGGGTTCCAGCACGGTTCATCCTCGATCCTGAGCTCATTCGGGACTACCGTCGTAGGGTATCCTCCACCCCAGGACCGTCTGGAGCCGATCCTGGACAGGGGGGTACTGTCATGCACACTCAACCTGCGCCCGGCACTAGGACCCGGAAGTAAGACGGGCGTCAAACCAGGAAGTATAAAAGAGGTAAACAAACGAGAGTACAACGCTCAGTCATTGAGTTCGCCCGATGTCGTTTCGGAATCGTTCACCAAACCGTGAGTACTCACTATCTTGGTATTACTTTCTGATTGAGTGTGTGTTTATAGGACGCGGGTTAGATTGTGTCTTTCCCTTGCTCTCCTTTTATGAGAGTCCTTAAAACAAACAGCGTGATTATCCTGCCTACTCGTGTTCTTCCGCGTTTGGGTTTACCATTCACGCAACAAAGGGCTAACCGCTAAGCTACGTCTTCTGATCATCCCAGGTTAGTTCGTGACAAATACCCCCTTACATTCTATGATTAGATACTGCAGTGCTGCGTACTTCAATCTGAGTAATGCAACAAAGTTCAGAAAGCTTATTTCATGAGATTAAGATGAGATAATCAATTTCCGCGAAAGGTGTTCACTATCCAGCCACCATGCGACCCCTACTGATGTGGTAAATGAGACAGAAGGTTACTGAATGCCATGATGATCCTACGGAAAAAGAAAACCAGTTCAATATAGTGATGAGAGGAAATTCCTCAGTACCAACACTTCTGCTATGCCCCTCGAGGCTCACATCTTCTAACCACTAACAATTAATTGTTTATTACCGTTGATGCTCTGATACATCTGCTAAGCGCTGATTGATGGCTGTCTCTGCTGGAGTCTCCTGAGCTAAAAAGAGAAAGAGACAGATTGCAGAAGCTGGAGAAGGCAGAGGAATAACGGAGTGAAAGGTGGGCAGTGAAGAAGAATTTGAAGAGAAGAGCAGCGCAGAGGAAGAGATTGTAGGAAGCATGCTGATTAAAGATTAAAGACTGAAAATATACAAGCATGAAAGTGCTTTAAATGGACGACTAATTGAAAAGAGAAAAACAGATATACAGTAAACAGAACTGGTGAAAATTGAATTCAGCAGCCAAGACCGTTGATAATTTTCAGTCAAATTTTTTTTGACCGATTTTCTCCCTAATTTAGTCATGGCCAATTCAATTCCTCCCCGTCACTAGGGGGCTCCCACGTTAAGGCTACTACTACCATTCAGCCAGGAGGGCCGAAGACTATCACGTGCTTCCTCCCAACCGCATGATGCCAGCCGACTGTATCTTTTCGAACTGCTTGCTTATGCACCGTTAGGGGCAGAGTAACACACCGGGAGGAAAGCTCTTGCCGTTCCTTCCACGTGCGCGAGCTCACAGACGCCCCTGATTGGCTGTAGAGCCGTGATTAATGTGGGAGCACTAAGTATCTCTCATTCCTCCCCTCTGAAAGAGCTCGGCCAATCAGCTCTCTCTAGCCCTCCGGCTGTGAGAGGTAACAGCATCACCCGGGGATCGAACCAGCGATCCCCGGATGATAGGGCGAGCACTTTATCACTGCGCCACTCGGAGGCCAACCATTCAATTCAATTCAATTCAGTTTTATTTGTATAGCGCTTTTAACAATTGACATTGTCTCAAAACAGCTTTACACAATCAAAATAATTATTTAAGTTTGTAACCATCAGTCTAATTGACCAACATGTTTTTAAACCCCTTGTAAAATGTAAAAATTCTGGGTTCATTATTTTTTATGAATCACCTTCACTAAGTCTTGAAATGTAAATTAATGTCACAATGAACTGACAACTTTCAACCTATGAAAATACTTTGACCTTCCATTTTCTCGACCTTTGTCATGGTGGAGTCTGTTTTGATGCTCTACAGAGAATGACATTTCATCTCTTTAGATGTACTCACACCTCCTTCTAATCTGATATTCTGTATACAGCCTGATATAATCTGTTTTTCTCACAACCCTGTGTCTGAAAAAGCCCTTCATATCGCAAATGAAAAGTTTATGTGTATATGCAATCTCTCTCTCTCTCTCTCTCTCTCTCTCTTTCTGTGTTTGTATGCGTGTGTGTGTGTGTGTGTGCGCGTGTGTGTGTGTGTGTGTGTGTGTGTGTGTGGTGTTGTTGTTGTTGGCAGAAGATTGCTAGAGTAATGGGTAATGAAAACATGCAAATTCTCTGCCATTCCCCAACATAAATTCTCATTCAGAGACAGCCTCTTAGACTGAACTCAAGTAGATATCCATTGTACTATCATAAAAATGGCAGGGACAGATGTGAAAGCCAATGCTTAGCTTTCATGTCCATGAAAAAAATAATTGAAGGAGCTGCCAGGAAGTGCAGAACTCAAAACAATCATTAACAAATATCCTCCATCTAAAAGTGACATTGAAAATGGAAGATTACTAAAAGTCATGCAGACTGTATTTTTCCTTTCCACAGGCTATGTGTGTAGGCAAAAGTGTCAATGTGTGATTTAGTGTAGGTAGTTATACCCAAAAGAATCATACTCATGTATTTGCAGACATTGATTTATGACAGTCATCAATCTCTCTCTCTCTCTCTCTCTCTCTCTCTCTCCCCCCCTCTTTCTCTCTTTTTCTGTCTCTCACACTATCATGTTTTGACATGATAGAAATAAGGCTTTTTATAAATGTTATACACTGAACACTGAGGCCAAAAGGAGAATGTGTGCATTTCTCAAAATTTTTCCAAAGCTTTTCAGAGATTTCCAGCTGATTGTGAGCACCAGCTGTCCCAGAATGAAGAGCGCACACCTGCCCATCAAACCATCATCATATCATTATATTCAAATCCCAACCTCATATTCAAATCAAGCTAGTGTCTTGTCTGACGGGGAAAATCCAGGTCACACATATATCAAAATCTGTTTGTAGCAAGTACAGTAATGTCTTTGAAACATTCCCTCACCAAAGACAGGTAAAATATACATACAGGCAACAAATTAATGTAAATAAACACTGGCCTTGTTATGACATGGTGGCATTTTGCTGGCATAGTTTGCATCCACAAGTCACTGCAAATCAATATGTTTGACTGATCACCTTTGAGTAGCATTTCTATCCTGATGGGAGCAGCCTTTTTCAGGAGATGTACAGAAACTGCGTTAAGGATCAGTGAAATTATCTAAAGCTGACCCAATTCCTAGCCAATATAATTAGTTCCTTTTTTAAAAATTTGTCATGATGTTGTTGGAACAATATTTTCTTCTTTCTTAAAGCATGGTGTAATCTAGTAAATTTACTCCCTGTGATTCATGTTCAGAAGAAACTCTATTTAGTCAACTGCAATTTAATGAAGTGATGTGGCGATCAATAATCCATTCTGCATGGTTACAGCTTAACTAAGTGCACTTGCTAAACATCCCATTTCCCATGTGGCATTCCACATGCAAAAACATTGAAATCTGATTGAGCTATATTTAAGGCAGTTAATGTATCAATGATTAATCGACTAAGAAGCTAAATGCCTTGAAGTACTGTCAAAAGATGACACATACACCGATCAACCATAACATTAATAATTTGTCACACACATTACACTGTAAAAAATAAATAGTACATTTTACGGTAAAAAAAACGGCAGCTGTGGTTGCCAGAATTCTAGCGTAAAAAATACGGTAGCACCGTTATTGCACCGTGAAAAAATTTATAAACCGTAAATCTTACGGTAAAAAATGGCAGCTGTGGTTGTCAGAAGTTTACCGTAAATTTTTTTTACAGATTTAAATTTTTTTTTTTTTACGGTTTATAACTGTCTAATTAACATGTTTATGTTGTTATAAAAAAAGTTTATTCCTGCCAAATTCCAGGGTTTACATTGTAACAAATACGGATCATAACCATGTTTTTTTCTTCAGCTCAGAACTGTCTACTTTAAAGATTAATGTTGTGTTAATAACGGTTTATTTCCATCTTTTTTACAGCTCAGTACTCACACACTCTCACCCATACAACTTTATCCTATATATTGGGGGGGGGGGGGTGACTAGTACCTGGAGGAAACCCACCAAGCATGGGGAGAACATACAAACTCCATGCACACAAAGACGGGAATCGAACCCGGACCCTGGTGGTGGAAGGCGACAGTACACTACCATGCTTGCTACACAATTGCTGTCGTTGTTGTTGGACTATTTGTTTTATTATGAATAACCACAGTGAATTCATTCAGCAATTCTGTGAAAGCATCATTTTATCACACTCGCTGGGAGCTAAAAGATATAGAAGTTACATTGCTAAGCATTTGGATTTTACTGGTAAGAAACTATTAAGAGTACTTTTATACTAATTGATGAATACAAACCTAAATCAAATCATCAAAACCCATCAAAAGTTATTCAAGACTCGGACATCAGCATGGCCCCATGTATTTTTTTAATAAAGACAGCAAAACAATATTTCAATTCTCAAAATCAAATATACAAATGTCAAGGTGGACATTTATTTTTGGGCAGACAATCTAAGTATGGCGGTGGGGGCGGGCAAAGTGGAGCGTGCTAGCGGCTGTCCTTGCCACAGTCATCAAAGGGTGGAATACCATTCACAAATTTGAAGTCCTTGGTTAATGTAAATTAGACGGCTATAAACCGTAGAAAAAACTATTAATATCCGTAAAATATACAGTATAATGAGTGCAATCCCGTACAAACAATAGTGTTGCTACTGTATTTTTTATGGTAAATTTCTGGCAACCACAGCTGCCAGTTTTTTACCATAAAATTTTAAAGTTTATTTTTTAGAGAACAGATATTTTTCTGATTTTTAAACTCTATCAACAAAGGTTTAGTAAAATATAAACTGATGCTTCATGATATTAGTAACAAACACCTTCTCTGAGAGTTTCCTTTTTATAGATACAGTATATCATAAATTTTACTGCAATAAACCATATTTTCATATGTTTTTAACTGTTAAATTTAAGGTCTTACTCTGTAAAACTAATTACAGTTTTTCACTGTAAATTCTACGGTTATCCCAAGTTTTGTGAAATACAGTTTTATTCTGTAGCATTTATACGGCATTTTACTGTTAGAATTACGAACATTTTTTACAGTGTACAGCACAGTGAAATAATTTTTTTTGCATATCCCATGTATGAAGCTGGGGTCAGAGTGCAGGGTCAGCCAGGATACAGCGCCCCTGGGGCAGATAGGGTTAAGGACCTTGCTCAAGGGTTCAGCAATGGCAACTTGGCAGTACTAGGGCTTAGACCCCCAACCTTCTGATCAGTAACCCAGTAACCCACAGTCTTAACCACTACCCCACACTGCCATGTATTATTTAAATATTAATAGGAATGATCAATTATATATCTGTAAACTGGTTACAGGATCATGGTCACTCAAGACTCATCTATTCCTGTGGGAAGCTAAGGCTAGCCCATCTGGTGCGATCCTACAAAAAAACTAAAACAAACAAACAAACAAAAACAACGTAGCCACAAAAGATCATCAGGCATCAGAACCCCCAGTGAACCAACACAGGCTCCAAATTTCCCAGATCAAATCCAATTGAGCATCCATGGAATGCACCAGACAAACAATCCACAGCACCCAAATGACCTCCTGCCAACATCCTGGTAGCAGACACCACATTATACTGTACCTCCAGAGGTCACGTGGAGTCATACCCTGAGGATCTGGAGCTGCCCAGCTGGCACAAATGGAATCTACATAATATTGGGCTTGTTTTGCATTGTAATATTATGGCTGATCGGTGTATACTGTATGTGCATCTTATAGACAGACATCATGGAATATCCTAAATTCTTTTAACGTACATCATTTCCTCTTTTCATTTCTTAAAACAGATGTAAAATCCACAGTAGTCTGGACACTGATTAAATTTCTGCAATTATGCTCATCATTTTTGGAACGGAACATCATGATAATGGTCCTTCTCAATATTTTACCTCCCTCCTAATAAGTTTTCAGCTCAAGAGCAGTTATTTCTGAGAAGTGTTCAATCCACAGGAGAGAAAAAAAGCAAATAATCGCACAGCTTGCCAACCTATCTTAAAAATTGGAAAGTGTTTGAATCTTGAGCACACTCACGCCAGGACAACAAATTAGTACAGAGTGTAATATTACATCTGAACAGGTCAAATATGCATTCGTTTTCGAAAGGAGATGGAGAAAAACGCTGTTTAGAGGAACTAATGAGAAATGTCTCAGTTGGAGTGCTAATTAGAAGCAATATGACCTTCATTTTCATCAAATGGTTATTGATTTTATGTGCCGAAAATCGCCTGTGTCTGTGTGTAATCTTCATACACATTTTCACTGTGGTCATGAGAATGTCAGGTTTTATTGTATAGTATTCTAAGACTAAATCTGCAGGCTTTGGGATAGTGTATCATTAAGGCATTATGTAACTGAGCTTGACCGTATTTGATCTCTCTCAGTCTACATATTCATCATCAGTTCATTATTGACAAGCAGTGAAGATGTATTGAGAGCATTAGTAGGCAGCAAATGTTCGAAATAATCAATCATCAGTGTGCCCAGAAGGCAGTATCTTAGCATGCTGCTCTCGCAGCGTCTGAAACAATGCTAATGGTACTAACAACACACTACCATTGTATAGCTCCTAATGCTCTAGCTATTATCCTAACACACACACACACACACACACACACACACACACACACACACACACGCACACACACACACAAACACACTGTGTATTTGTCTGACTGCCACACATCTAAGCCATTACCATGAGGAACAGAGGAACTGGGGAGAGGAAAGGAAATGAGCAGCCAATTAATAGAAACCAATCAAGCCCTAAGGAAAGAGAGTTAGAATTTTATTTTCGTCTAACTAGTCTTTGTTGTGGGTGAAAGAGGGAAGGTGCAGTGTTGTGAAGGAGCTATCTATCTATCTATCTATCTATCTATCTATCTATCTATCTATCTATCTATCTATCTATCTTCTACAGTATACCGCTTTATCCTGTATTTAGGGTTGCGGGAACCTGGAGCCTATCCCAGGAGACTCTGGGCAGGGTACACCCTGGACAGCGTGCCAATCCATCACAGAGCGAAGGAGCTATCTACAATTTACTATTGTATGTGCTTAACTTATCTTAGTAATATTTTTATGCATAGATAGCATTTTCATTAACATGCTACTTTTTCCCCAAACAGATATGTGACATGACAAGATATTACACAGTGTTTCTCTTTTCCACATAACCAGTTTAATATTGTTTTTGAATTAAACAAATGTGCATACTATTTTATGCTGTCAGGAACCCAGTTCAATACTTCTAATGATTGTGGATGGTGCACACGTCTCTGTCTGTCTGGAGAATAACAGCAGCTCTCTGCAGCTACAGAGGATAATGAAATTATTAATATCTAACATCCATGGCCATGTTTATCAATGTTTAGGAGTAAAAAAGATTCACAGTAACTGATACCTTTTTGGTTACAATTTATGCATTACGGCCAAAGTACAGAACATGGGCACCTGACAATCACATCCAAATACAGTATGTGGTTCTTCTCCAAAGTTTACTGTACTGGAACTAAAGGGCCCCAAACCTGTCCAGCATGCCAGTGCTTTGTGAACAACATGAGTCCTATACAGGTATGGTTTGCTGGGGTGGAAGTGGAACAACTCAAAGGGGCTGCACTATAATTTCAGTCCAAATTGGAACAGTTTTGAAAGAGCAGAACAGCTGACCTCAGGTATTTCACCTTATCTAGTCCATTTTGAAATCATGCAAAATGATTGACAACATTATTATTATTATTATTATTCATTCAATCATCTTCTATACCACTTTATCCTGTATTTAGGGTCGCGGGGACCTGGAGCCTATCCCAGGAGACTGACACCCTGGACAGCGTGCCAATCCATCGCAGAGCACACACACACACACACACACACACACACACACACACACACACACACACACACACACACACACTGTGGTCAATTTTGGGGACGCCAATTAACCTAATCTGCATGTCTTTGGACTGTGGGAGGAAACCGGAGTACCCGGAGGAAACCCACCAAGCACGGGGAGAACATGCAAACTCCATGCACACAGAGAAGGGAATCGAGCCTGGCCAGGAATCGAACCCGGACCCTGGAGGTGCACGGCGACAGTGCTAACCACTACACCACCGTGCCATTATTATTATTATTATTGTTGTTGTTGTTATTGTTGTTGTTACTGTTGTAATTGTTAAAATGATTACCCCATGCCAATTACTTGTACAAAGCATGTTTATTATTATAATGGACATATGCAGCTATGTAGCTGCTCAAAAAACATTAAAAGTCACAGTTCGGTTTTGCAAAGTAGCTTTAATGTCTTTTAATACAACTTTTAATACAACAAGTAGTCAATCAAGAGTAAGTTGGTTTCTAACATTATTGCCATTATAGGCTACAATGATTAGAGACTACAGTACTTTCTGTTTAACTACTAGAACAAAAAAGGGCAAAGTCAGAATCAGATGTGTAACACTGAGTACCAGCTGAGTATAAGTCACAGCTGGGTGTGTAAAGGAAAAAGATTATCAAAACATTTAAGCTCCTTCATAACACGATGCATTTGTAGGCTGTGGATACGCAGCAGTTTCCAAGCATTCTTCAGACTTACAGCCTGGGAAAGTGATTGACGTGGATCTTGCTGACAATATTGCTTGCTACTCTGTGATATTCTGAAAAACTCATTTCACTCTGGATGGAGTTTGCAGTCAATACACACTGTGCTCTTGAATACTTTATACTTCTTATATCTGAGTAACATGATGCTACATTTGTGGTGGGATATTTATAGGTTGTCTTGCCTTGATTCAGGTACCATCTCAAAGCAGAGGCAGCAGGCTATGCATGCCACCTTTCTTTACAACCCAGATAGTCGAATTGAGGCAGAGGTCAATCGATCAGACATTCAGTGCAATAAGGGATAATCAAAATCAGATCTGAAGGACAAGAAGCAAAGGTCAAACAAAAAAATAACAAGCAGAGAAAACAATCTCAGGCATGCACACAGGAAAATACCAAAACCTTATACAAAGATTAGAAGTGAGTAAGCTGGTATAGATCAATCAGTCATAACATTAGAAGCACTGAGAGGTAAAGTGAATAGCATTGATCAGCTCCTTATATTGATGCAAAGTTGGTGTGCTAAAAGCAGGAAAAATAGGCAAGCATATGGATCTGAGATCATTTAACAAGGGCCACATTGTGGCTGAGAAGTTAGGTGGCATGTCTTCTGCAAAAGCAAAATGGCACATCCTTTGTGGTAGTCCTGGTTAGTACCTACCAAAAGAAGTAGTGACAAAGTCATAGGCATCCAAGCCTCATTAATCTGCATGGGTGGGAAGCAAAGACTAGCCTGTTTGAGCCAATCCCACACAACAGCTACTAGAGAAAAATGAGCTGAAAAAGTTATTTCTGGCTGTGATAACAATGTGTCAGAACTCACAGTGCATCACAGCATGATGTGTATGGGTGTGCTACATTGCCACAGACTGGTCAGGGTGCGCATGCTGAGCCCTGTCCACTGGTGAAATCTCCTACAATGGGCATGTAAACGTCAGAGCTGGACCATGGAGCAATGGAAGAAGATGGACTGGTTTGAAGGGTTTTTTTGTTTGTTTTTTTATATTATGTGGATGGGTTGGTGTGTTGACTTCACTTACGTACGTGGGCAGTAGATTGCTTTAGGATGCACTATAATTCAATTCAATACAATTTTATTTATATAGCGCTTTTAACAATGGTCAATGTCTCAAAGCAACTTCACAAAAATGAAAGAAATTTTTTTTAGAAAAGAAAATATTTGGAAGTGTGTATGTGTGAGAAAAATGTGTCTAGATAATAATGAGATGAATGAATGAATGATGAATGAAATGTCTGTGATGAGCAAGCCAAGGGTGACGGTGACAGTGGCAAGGAAAAACTCCCTGAAATGGCATTTGGAAGAAACCTTAAGAGGAACCAGACTCAATCAGGGAACCAATTCTCATTTGGGTGATAACAGATAGAAATGATATAATATGATGTGTGTTGTGCAGGTGAAAGTTCAATATAACAGAAGTTCTTTAAATTAACATGAAGACCAGTTCAGCATTGGGTTGAGTCAGTAGGTGCAGAGGGCAGATGAGGTCTGGATCACTGGAAGCATGGGGGCAGCATGTGTAGCTCCAACCATCAAAGATGAACCCAGCTGGAGCTGGTCCTTCTCTGGATGCCTCAGAAACCTCACAGGGTTGGCCTTTGTCTACTGAAGCTGGCACAATCTCCAGATGCCTCGGGATGGATAGAAAAATACAGAACAGATGGAGAGAATTAGCGTAGTTGCCATTCAGGATAGGTGTACTGTAGTATGAGGTTATGAGATGAGTTACGTGTATGCCAGATTAAAGAGATGCGTCTTGAGTCTACTTTTGAACTGGGAAACCATGTCTGCTCCCCGAACACTGTCTGGAAGGCTCTTCCAAAGCTTTGGAGCTAAATATGAAAATGCCCTACCCCCTTTTGTAGATTTTGAAATTCTGGGAACTACCAGAAGTCTGGAGTTCTGTGATCTTAAGGAACATGGTGGATTGTAGCGTATCAGAAGACTGGTTAGGTATGTGGGAGCTAAACCATTTAAAGCCTTGTATGTAAGTAATACTATTTTGTAATTAATTCTAAACTGAACTGGAAGCCAGTGGAGGGATTATATGATCATATTTTCTTGACCTAGTGAGAACCCGGGTGGCTGCATTTTGGACTAACTGAAGGATGTTTATTGAGGATGCAGGACAACCACCTAGTAATGCAGTCGTTCTCAAAGTGTGGGAATACACTGTCTGTATTCCCCACACTAGTGGGGAATACAGACATGACAGGTGGGGCGCAATGAACGGGAGGAAAAACAGGAAAGTTCCTATTCTAATTCATGCTTTTCTTTATTGATAATGAAGAGCGTACACTCAAAACTAAACAATCACACACAAATAAATGGATCATTAATACAAGTAAATTTAAAATAACATCAGTTGTGGGCCGGGAGAAAAAGTGGAACCATAGTGGAACAATAACGGTTTAACGTCGGACAAACTTGATCAGCGCTGCTCGAATCACAAACCTGCGCGACCCACTGGGCAGCGCTGCGCGACTCCGCGCCGACCATCAAAATACATTTTCCCCCGCTGGGATGCGCACGTACAATCCAGGCATGACAAGGCGGAAACAATACTAAACAGTCCTGACATTTTAAATAAATTGTTTTAAAATAAAACACAGTGAGTCGCGCAGGTTTGTGATTCGAGCGGCGCTGCGCGATCCACCGGGCTGCGCAAATAAACCAGATCATCACTGCGCTATCCAGATAGTCGCCCTGCGCTGTATTTGCGCAGATATTTGGTTCAATCGGGTGCCGCGGTTTCGACCCACTTTAGATGTGTTTGGCTTCACATACACTTCGACAATGGAAGAAGACGCTGCAGCAGCAGTGAGTTTGCTTACATGTGACAAAACCAAGAACGAGGAGATTGTAAAGAAAAAAAGTGCCTCGTCTGTGGTGTGGAATTGGTTTGGATATAAGAAAAGTGATACGAGTGAGATGAACGTGATTTGGAAGGTACGCAAGTGCACTGTTTTAACAAGTGGTGGAAACACGTCAAACCTTTTCTATCATCTGAAATCCAAGCATCCAAACGAATATGGCCAAAGTAAAAAAATGCGGCAAACCTCAGCAATTTAAAGTTTAAATAAAATTACATTAAAAAATTACATTATGTAAAACAGTTTCTTTGTGTTTGAATTTTTATTTATGCATTTTCAGATACAAATTGCTATATTGTGATATATATTGTTATTGATGTAGAAAATTGCTTCTACCGTGATAGAAGATTTTGGTTATATCACCCACCCCTAATGAAGCTTATCTTGAGCTTGGATTCATGGTGGGGATGGTGGGGGCAGAAGAGAGACCCGTGTGTGTTTTGTGTCTTAAACTGCTGGCAGCAGACCGCATGAGAGCCAACAAATTAGGAAGACACTTAGAGACAACACACTCCAGTCACGTTAATAAACCACTGGACGTCTTTGAAAGAAAGCTGGCAGAATACAGACAGCAGGATAATCGCATGGTAAAATCTGAATCAGTGGACAGCAAAGCACAAATAGCTTCATTCAAAGTTGCATACAGAATTGGCCAGTGCAAAAAAAACTACAAACGATTGCTGAGCAGCTAATAAACATGGGGTCAATTATGCAAAGATATGTGACAACGTAAGCCTTTTATAACAATTACATGTGTATTTTATCTGTTTTGAACTTGGTGTTTTGATCTTATTGGTTTAGAAATTGATATTTCAATAAACGTCTCGGGTTACATTTCTGTAACCCTGTTCCCTGAAAGGCGGGAACGAGATGCTGCGTGAAAACGCTATGGGAACCAGTTTGTCGCGTTGCCGGTCGTTGAAGCATGCTGTGAAAACACGCCAAAGTTTTTGGCTATATATAACCTCGACAGGTGACGTCATCTGATTAGATGTAGGTGAAGGTTATAAAAACAGGTGAGCCGGCAACGACCTCAGATTAATTTGTCTGAACAGCCGTCCGGTCACGTGGTAGTGCGGCATTGCGACGCAGCATCTCGTTCCCGCCTTTCAGGGAACAGGGTTACAGAAATGTAACCCGAGACGTTCCCTAGCAAGGCTACACTCGATGCTGCGTGAAAACGCTATGGGAACGAGAATACCAACGCCGCCGCACTACAGGTGTCTGGACCCCAAGGTTGTGTAGCGTGTGCGCACAAAGCCAAGAAGGTCTCAGAGCTATGCCTGGGCAGCTAACTATAATAGCTATAATATAATAAATATAATAGCTGTCCGGGGGGCAGCCCGGAGTAGCATGAACATCCAGATTTATAAATGTAAGAAATGTGTGCGGGGAGGAACCAACCCTTCGCGCCACACAATTACTGCAGGGGATACCTCCTGCTGGTGAGACTGGGATGATCACCCTGGTTGGGTGAGCCCTGCTTCCCAGAGGCGAAGTGAACCCACGCGCCTCATAGGAGAGGGCAATATGCATCTCTCACCCAGTATAGTGGCGCTCTGACTTACGCCACTAGCTGATGCGGTGGACGTGAATCTGAAGAGCACATACTGGATAGTAAGTGAAGTTTCTCCTGCTCCGAAGCTGTAAAAGGCGGAGGACAGAAGGCTTCAAACAATGCAGCTAAGAAAATCCTGAGGGTACTAGGGCACAAGCCCAAGGACAAGCTTTTACTGCAGAAGCTCCAGCACTGAAACATTTTGGCAGTGGACTGGGTCTACCTGCTTGGCACACACTTGTTGCAGGGGAATACCTCTTGTAATCCAATAGCTGAGGCGATCCCCTGGTTGAATGAGCCCTGATTCCTAGAGGCGAAGTGAGCCCACGCGCCTCATAGGAGAGGGCAATAGCATCTCTCATCCAGAGCATGAAGAAGTTGCTCTGACCTACGCCACTAGCTGATGCGGTGGACGTAGATCTGAAGAGCACAAGCTGGACACAGCAAGTGAAGTCTCTCCTGCTCCGAAGCTGTAAGCGCGGAGGACAGAAGGCTTCAAAAGCAATAGGGTGCCTGTTGGGTTTATAGTTAGCTTTTGGAAGATAGTTGAGAGAGGATGCAGTTACGCACGTCCTGAAAGTGCTAGGGCATAGACCCGAGGACGGAAACTCCAGCACTGAAACAATTCGGCAGTGGACTGGGTTTACCTGCTTAGCAGACACTTGCTGCAGGGGAATACCTCTTGCTAGTGCAATAGATGAGGCAATCCCTTTGGCTGAAAGAGCCCTGATTCCCAGAGGCGAAGTGTGGCCACGCGCCTCATAGGAGAGGGCAATAGCATGTCTCATCCAGCACATGTAGAAACTGCTCTGACCTACGCCACTAGCTGATGCGGTGGACGTAGATCTGAAGAGCACAAGCTGGACACAGCAAGTGAAGTCTCTCCTGCTCCGAAGATGTAAGCGCGGAGGACAGAAGGCTTCAAGAGCAATAGGGTGCCTGTTGCGAGAAGGGAAACTCCAGCACTGAAACAATTCGGCAGTGGACTGGGTTTACCTGCTTAGCAGACACTTGCTGCAGGGGAATTCCTCTTGCTAATGCAATAGATGAGGCAATCCCCAGGGTTGAAACAGCCCTGATTCCCAGAGGCGAAGTGAACCCACGCGCCTCATAGGAGAGGGCAATAGCATCTCTCATCCAAAACATGTAGAAGCTGTTCTGACCTACGCCACTAGCTGATGCGGTGGACGTAAATCTGAAGAGCAGTAAAAGGCGAAGCATATCTTAGAAGGCAAGAGGTCCGCCTTGCTACATGAAAATCTCTCCCTGACTACTTCGGAGTGGGGTTACCATTCCCCGTGTGTCAGAGATAGACTGGACAGTACTACTGCTCCCGCATCCATGCTGGAATGTAAATCGCTCTGAGGGACAGGAACCTGGTGCGCTAGCTGTTAGCGGCGCGAGCACAGTCCGCCCTGGCGATAATATATGAGACTGCCATAGTGTTGTCCCCCGCACTAGGACATGGCAGCCTCTCAACTGCTGGAGGAAGTGCTTTAGGGCCAGAAATAGAGCCATCATTTCGAGGCAATTGCTGTGCCATGCGAGAAGATAGCCTCTCCAGCTCCCTTGGGCTGGACAGTCATCAGAGACCGCACCCCAGCCTATGAGGGAAGCATCTGTCGTTAGCCTCAGCGACAACAAGATGAACTTATAGTGGGACCCAGAGTAGAGACCGGGGTCTGAACCACGTAGAAAGGGTACGAAGCACCTGGCGCGTAACCCATATTGGGGATTGGCCCTAGTGATATCCCCTGGTTCTTAGCTACAACTTAGAATGCTCTCATGTGCAGAAGGTCCAAAGGTGTCACCGTGGATACAGCTGCCATGAGAGCTAGGATGTCTGAAAGTGATGGTCACTTTCTGGTCTAGCATGTTTTCCTTGAGGGTGCTGAGAATGGGTTCGATACGAGCGGGAGACAGCTGTGCCCGCTTACGACCGAATCCCATATAGCACCCAATGTGTTGTCCTCTGCACAGGAAAGAGCACGCTTTCGTGGCGTTGGGTCCCAGTCCTGAGAACAGAGATGAGCTAGGACGACATGCTGATGTCGAAGCACTAGCCACCGGATGCCCTGGGACTCCCGTAAGAGCCAGGGCTAAATCCGTGCATTTTGTATGTGTGCGGGTGAGCTAGACCAATGGAAGGACCCGATACTGGTAAGCTTCGCCCCCGAAAGCAAACCTCAGGATCTCCCTGTGTTGTGGCAATGTTTCTGTATGAAAGTAAGCGTCCTTAAATCGATTGTCAGAAACAATCGCTTGGTAGGGTTGAGAGCAATCACCTTTACAGTCAAGAACTGAACTGTATTCATTGATTTTCAGGTAGCGGGAGAGCCCGCAGAATCTGAAATATTGGACGCAGCCCCCGTTCCTCTTGGGAACCAAGAATACCGACTGTAGTAGCCTGACTCACTGTCTGGTAGGGGAACATGTTCCATGGCCCCCTTCCCCGGCAGCCTGTCAGCAGATGCGCACTTTCTGGTTTCATGGAAGTGGAGGCCACGCCATTGAAAACACAGAAGGTGAAGTGAGAACTGAATCCTGTAGTTCCTCTCTCCAGTGCTTAGTACCCAAGGAGATATACTTGGCAGTAGCTTCCACGCTGCCAGTTTCTCATGAAAGGGCAAAAGTTTCGGCAGCTTGGTTAAACGGGGGGGAGGATGTTAGATGTTCGGCATCCTGAAGCATGGCAGGAAAAACCGAAGAACTACAGATGTCGCCATTAAAAACCGCGTGTTTTCCCGCGGGATGCCGCAATTTAGCGCGCGGCTTGCCGCGACTTGCCGGAGGCAACATTCGGGAATTTAAAATAAATGTGTTGTGCTTCACTGAATAGCCGCCAGATGGCGCATAGAAGGACTTTATCTAAAAGCCGGTGGTCCGGGAAAGTCAGTTTCCCTATGTTTCCCCGGTGGCGCGCAGATTCAAATCATGACGTCACTCGCTACCTAACGCTGAGAAGGCGAACGAGGATTTTAACAGTTTTTCTCTCGTTTTAAAGTGTTTTTATGAACTTTTTGAATTAAACAAATAACCTATGCATAATAATCGAGTGTCTTTTCGCTTTTTTTTTTTGTATATTTGAAGATAATTCATACGTTTTAAGCCGCTGCAAAAGGCTGGTTTGCTGGGCGAGTACTGACATCACGACTACTTTTATTACACCTACATTTGTTTATTTGTATATGTATGTTATTAATATTAATTTTTTTGAGATTGTGTGTGCGTGCACGGAGAGTTTGTGTTGATAAGTGTATGTGGATAAGTTGAAATTAAAGTTAAAGTTAAAGTTGCATTAAAATGTTCATTTGAATTAAAATGACATACACACGTCTGTATATACAGTATATCAATTACATATATATCAATTTCATTAGTTTCACAAGCTTCGGATGTTTTTTTTTTTTTTTTTTTGGTTTGGTTAGATTAGTTCTGAACTCGCTTCCGTGAAACTATCGCTAAAACAATGTACTGAGCCCTCCTGAGGATATAAAGCTTTATTATTGTGTTTGAATAAATATTCAGATCTACCACAGCAGGTAATAAACTATGGTGTGTCATAACCGAAGCAAACACCACGATTGTGCCTCGTTTCGTTCGACGGGAACGTGGTTCACTTGGCCGCAGTGTATTATAAACCTGTGGAATGTTTCACTGTTTATGCTCACATAAGAGTAATAAAAGCGAGTGAAATGTGGAAATGATGTGTGGCAACTCAATGAGGACTAAACCAAAGATTTCGGTAACTCCACTGAGTGTAACATCTGCATAGTGACACTGAACATCTTCACTTTTCCGTTTACCTCTAAAAAAAAAGCTGTATTTTGTTTGTTTATAATTAGAGTTTTTATAACAGTAGAACAAGTACCCGCGCGCGCGCACGCACACACACACACACACACACACACACAGACACACACACTCCCCTGAGCCCTCGGGAAACATCCAATCACCGTCGGTATACAAATGAGTCAAGACGTAGCCTAACGTGGTGTCGTGTCGGATTTCAGTGGTCACGGAGTGGGAAGACTTTGAAGAAGCTGCAGTGACAGTAAACAGCTGAACAACTTCACTTTTCCGTTTACCTCTGAGAAAAAAAAGCTGTATTTTGTTTGTTTATATTTAGAATTTTTATAGTAGTATAAGAGAAAGTTATAGTTTGGTCTGTACTGTAGTTCGCACCCTTGTAGAGAATAAATAAATGAATAACACCTTCATATCCCCTCTCAAGAGTGTCATAGTCCATTGTTAGTTTTAATGATCTGGCTGAAACTAATTATCACTACATAAGTACCCTAACCCCATTGATCATGAGTCTCAGCTGAACCTAATTCTATACTTGTAACAGAAAATGTAGATGCAGATTCCAAATGTGTATTTATATAATAGATAGATAGATAGATGTGTGTGTGTGTGTGTGTGTGTGTAGGCTCTACGCAGGGGCAAGAGAGGGCAGCGCACCCTTAAATGTCTGCACATGTTAATATATTCCTAAAATGTATATATTACAAGTTGATAAACTGATCTGCTGTAGCGGAAAAATCCGCTGAAAATAGGACAGGCTGCAGCGCACGCGCACACACACACATACACACACGCGCACACACACACACACACACACACACACACACACACACACACACACACACACACCTCCCTTGAGCCCTGCGTTTGTCGGATTTCAGCGGTCACGGAAAGACTTTGAAGCAGTTTATGTATGAATCTAAGCTTGAACTTATCAGCATTGTAAATATATAATACTTTTCAAATAAAATCGCTATTACTTTGACCCTGAAGTTTAGTTTAGCACACACAAAAAACAGAAAAGTAATTTCTGGTAAATCAACGGAATGTGTAGTTTATTTACAGTAATTCATTAAAAAATGAATATACATTGTACAGTACACGGTAAACACGGGAAAGATTACAAAATGAAAAAACAAACAGTGTCTACTTTATAAACAGCTTAGAATGTGCGTCAAGATGCTGAAATCCCTTGCATGTTTTTGCTTCCAAGTGGAGAGATATTTGACCGATAGCCTAGAACAAAAGATCTATAGGTGTGATCACAACCCCCTCCGACCGACCGTGCCATCAATCACTGACCACCTCAGAAGTTCCCTCCAATGTATGGCTGCAATACTTGTTTTGCAAGTATTTTTAACACCATTCAAAGTTACAAGTTTCCATATACTGTATACACACACATACACACACACACACACACACACACACACACACACACACAAGGGCGTAGGTTTGCTACCTATGACTCCAACTAATACCCCATCCCCCAATCCCCTTTTCCACCCACCAACCCCCAACCCCCTGCCCCATCCACCTACCAACCTCCCACCCCAACTATGTCCACTGAATACATGTTTTTCTTAATATGGTGCGAAATCACTTTACATTAATACTAGCAATGCTTCGATTTATATTAATCCACTCGAAATGCAATTCATTAAGTTAAATTAAGGAATAGTGTAAAGTTAAAGGAATGTTTCATAACTGACAAAAAGATAGTCTTTAATAAAATAAAAACTATTCTTTATTGAGCCCTAGTGCAAATGAAACATCTCAATCATCTGTATATATATAAAAGTAGATTACATCTAAACATGAACTACTAGGTAGAGTACCACACAACAGCTCAATGCCTATTGCTCCTATATGAAGGAGACAAAAACATGCCTTCGCCTCTCGTTAACAAAAATAAACTGCTGGCATATTTGTTTGACATCAATATTGTCCAGGCTGTTCTTTTTTTCTTCTGATAAACACTAAAGATGATATTTTGTAGAATGCTGAAAACCTGTAATCATTGATTTACATAGTATTTGTTTTTCCTGCTACGGAAGTCAATGTTTTCAGCTTTTTTCCCCAATATCTTATTTTGTATTCAACAAAATAAAGAAAATCATTAAAGTTTGGAACCACTTAAGGAGTAAATAGTGAGTAAAGTTTTTTTGGGGGTGAACAATGGCTTTGACCCTAACTCTTCCCCTCTTACTGCACTAGGACCGGACAGCATTGCCACCTGATGAAATAGCGTGACAAAAAAGTGAAATGTCAGTTCAAAACTTTTGCCAAAAACACTAATGAATCACTTACATCCTCAGCCTATCACTCCTCATAATGCTAAATATTAGTATAATCAACATGTATAATACACGCACACATATTATATGTTATATACTGTATAATCAACATTCAGATTGACCTCCTGTGAACTCGCCTCTTCACCTGAACTACAACATGGCTGATCTGCTTCTGTCCCCTAATTGAAAAACATTGAGGGATTCCTTATGAGCATGGACAGAGAATGCCTCAGCCTATTATTGGTAACAATGTTAACTCTCAGGACAACTACAGTGGCTTGCAAAAGTATTCGCCCCCCGTGAACTTTTCCACATTTTGTCACATTACAGCCACAAACATGAATCAATTTTATTGGAATTCCACGTGAAAGACCAATACAAAGTGGTGTACACGCGAGAAGTGGAACGAAAATCATACATGATTTCAAACATTTTTTTTTTACAAATAAATAACTGAAAAGTGGGGTGTGTGTAATTATTCAGCCCCCTTTGGTCTGAGTGCAGTCAGTTGGCCATAGACATTGCCTGATGAGTGCTAATGACTAGAGAGCACCTGTGTGTAATCTACACTCTCTCCATCGCTGTCTGATATACAGCACAGGTGTTTAGGTTCTGTTACCTGACAAAACAGGATAAACACATGCCATTTAAACAGCAATCATTTTATTTCACTTTTTCTGAGTCTTAGTGTGCAAACCTCGAATCAAATCATTAATGTTCGCCAAGTAAGTGAATGCATTTTAAAAACTATTTTTCTGAAGTGGATTATCTATTGGTGTCAACCAAATTCTAGCCATATGGCAATATTAGTATATTAGTTTATCAATTTCTTTCACAATACTGATTTCTGACAAACAGTCACTAGATTAGAAGACTGACAGGGATCATATTTATACTTTTACATTTAGCTGTTTAATCTGCTGTTAGTTTTACGTCCGTATTCACAGACTATATCCTGGCCTGCTGTACTGAATGTGAGTCCACTGCATTTGGTGCTGCTTGTGTCTGAACGCAGCCAATCGTCTATCACATGATGGCAGGGAAAGGCACAGCCAATCAAAATGTTCATATGTGTTTTGGGGGTGGGAGGACTCAAGGAGAGAACGTGATTTATCCCTTTCTGCGTGTCTAGGTTAATGTTGACAGAACGATTTAAAAAAAAGTGGATTAAATTATTGGTGGGGACATTTCAATGGTCGGAGGATATTGGTGGGGACACATCCCCTCCGTCCACCCTAAATCTACGCCCCTGTATATATATAATTTAAAACTATTTATTCATTTGTCTTTTATTTACTTACTTACTAGCGAATGCTTTTTTAGGGCTCTAAAAACTACGGCAGTATGAATGACAATGGAATAGGACGTGTGAGTTGCACCGGTCACACACACACACACACACACACACACACACACACACACACACACACACAATATATATATATATATATATATATATATATATATAATTAAATTCTTAAAACATCGTGTTCACCCATGCACTGAAAAAAAAGAACTTGTAAGATTTACTTGATAAAATCCTCATAATTTGGACACAGATTTTAAGTAAATTTTATTGCTCCAATATTAAGGCTGAATCCCAACCCTTCCCCCTACCCTTCCATTTGACGCGTTCACGTGCAGGGGTAGTGGTGTCTCATTTCTCTTTTGGTTGGAGGTGTAGGGGGAGGGGGGAAGGGCCAGATAGCCCTCCAAACGAAGATTTTTCAGGACCTCACTTCAAACGAAGGGCTAAGCGAAGTTTTCAACATGGCTGCTCACTCGAGCAAACAGACCCATAAATGTTAAGTCATTTTTGCCATTAATAATGTATATTACCTTTAGTCTTGTGTTTGTGTTTATGGTGATGCTCTGTAAAGAAACGTTTGCAAAAAAAATCGCTAAAGTTTGCTAGCGGATAGCACATATTGCACAATATTACAAATATATATTTTTATGTCACATACACTTTACTGCATGCTACAAACAAATATGAAAGTTCAGTAGCACGGCATTTTGCCGAGCATTTGATAACGCATTGTTTGTTTTGCTTACGGCCATACACTATTGTTTTGCTTACACTATTCTTACTTATTGCAACGTGACCACAGTTTTGTAATTTATATTCTGTATATGGACGGCTGAGGAAACCCGAAGACTCATCCGTGTTCGTGGTGAAAATGAGCAACTTTTTTAAAAATCGAAATACGGCGCAAAAAACCTTTGGGAGTGAGTAATCTCTCTTATTGGAATGTGTGATAAACATCGGCGCATGCCCTCTGACGTAACATTAGGAACCAGCGACAACGTATGATGACGTATAACAGTGTCGTCCCATTTCTTAGGGGAAATATTTATACCCTTCCCCTTTCCACTTCGTTTCAAGGGACAAGGGGAAGAAAATAGAATTGTGATTCAGCCTAAGTAAAACTCACCCGTAATTGTCAGGTAAAATTTACTTAATTAAATTAACAATAAAAGAAATCAAGTAAAAGTTACATAATTATATTTAATGCACAAATTAGATTTATTTAAAATAATCAAGTTGCAGGAACCTTAATTTTATGAAATTACTATCATTTTGTTTTGTGAGATTTTCCCTTAACTTGGTTTTATCAATTTATATTACTCCCTATAATAATGTAAACATTGCTAATTTATGTTTTGGAAAGAAACTTAAGTAATTATTTCATCTATATCTTTCATAAATCACACAACTAAAATATAATTAAACAGTTTATTCACCAACATTACCAAATATTTGTGACATTCACAGTCTAGATCCAAGTTGTCTTTTTAATAAAAGTGCATTCAGCTAAATTCGGCACCAGGGCCTGAAATACTTGTTTTAAACTAAATTGTGTAAAATAATAAATAAATAAAATACAGCATTCATTTAGAAATAAAATACAGCAGAAAATACATTAAACAAACTGTAGAATAAACGTTAAAACGTAATAGCCCTCGGAAGCAGTGAAGTTGCAACATTCAAATCAGCACTCTGGACTAGTGCACTTAAAAGTATGCCATTGAAACCATAACGCATTAAAACATTAAGCTGAACATGTAAACACAACATGTAAAGACTTGTAGTCAAGCCAAATCAAATGTTTTAAGATAACTTCATCTTTAAAGCTTGCACTTTTGGTGATAGCTTAATCCCATCAAGTTCTAGAAGAACTTTCTGAAAATAGCTCAAATGTGTAGCGCAGTGCTCGGAGCTATTGCCACATTCTTGCAAAATTTCCTCTCCTTCAAGGATTATGGATACACCAACTGGTCCTTCCCCTTCAACAGCACAGACGACAAGGATTTTAAGAAGGTGCATACTGGCATCACTTCGTCTGTCCACCTGCATAAAATGTACAAGAAAATAAATAATTTATTTTGAGAAACAAAAAAAAAATCTGAATTGCTTCAACCTGTGCTGACTTCATTTCACAGAGAAAAAATAATAATACAAATTGTTACGTCCCTGACGTATTATATACTGTATATATATTTTTTTTCTGTGTTGCCTGCTCTCTTGGGTGTGTTTCCCTCTCTCTGTTTTTTTTTTAAACAGGTTTAATTGGCCTCTACCGTGGAGAGGGGTGCTGATTGGAGGATCAGTCAGTGATGTGTGCCTTACTCCCGCCTCCTGTACCTCCATTGGACAAGCACTTCCTGAACCTGTGTGCCTTACTCCCGCCTCCTGTGTTGCCATTGGACTAGAACTTTGTGCAGCTCTATTTAAACGCCATCCTGCCTGCTGCTCGGGAGACAACTGCTTGATTTGTTATGGTGTTTTGCTGGTATATATTGGACTCATTGTGTATTGACTTTTGCTGCCCTTTTCGACCTCGATTTTTGCTATTGCCCTTTGTATATAATTTTGTATATAACTTTGTAAATATCATCGTGTATATAGTGGTAAGTAGGGAGTCGACGCCCTTTTTGTTCTTCCCCCATTTTTTCTCCTGGTTATGCTAGTCAGGGAGTTAGGTAAGACTATATGTATTTTGGTATGTTTTTGTTGTTAGGTTAGGTAGACTTTTGTGATTCTAGTTAGTGGGTTTGGTTTATTATTTTGGCATTGTCGGCTCCTGAAGATATTACCACCTTTGTAAATATTTGTACACAGAATTAAACTGCAGTTGATCTCAACCCCCCCATTTATTTCCCCATTTACCTTCTTTCCTTTTCCTAATTTATTTTATTGTCTGTTGCGGCCTGACCCTAGACCAGGACATAACAGAATTGGGGGCTCGTCCATTGTTTTGTTGTTTATCTGCTGGTTTTTGGTTTGTTTGTTTGTTTTTGGCTATAGGAGGTGTGTGTGTTTGTCACTAATATGGCAACCAAATTTAATTTAGACCAGTTTGTTATTTGTCCTTCAGTGGAGCATTTTGAAAGGTGCAGGAAGGATGACTTATTGTTGCTTGCTGACTTTTACAGCATCTCGGTCCCACGGAGCGTGAATAAGCGCGACATTAAACAAATGCTTCAGGCAGAGCTGATTAAACAGCGCATTCTTATGGATCCTACCGAGGCGGGTGTTGTATATCAGTCCGGTAAGTCCGAGGATTCAGCTACAGCGGAGGCTGTGGTCAAACCCAAGGACCCCGCACAAATAGATCCCGCGGTAGTAGGTCCGTCACTGAATGACCCGAAGCTCGCGCTGCAATTGAAGCAGTTGGACCTAGAGTTAGCCCGTCAGCATTATGAATCTCAAATGCTTCAATTTCGTATGGTGGAACTCGAGTCTCAGAGGGAAATTAAATTAAAGGAATTGGAGTTGGCACTAAGGAGTAAGCCAGCTTCAGATTCTCTTGTTCATGGCCCTCTGTCTCCTGTTCGAGCATCATCCCCTGTTCTGCATCCTGCACCTGCATCTCCTGTTCTGCATCCGGCACCTACAACCCCTGTACAGGCGAGTGACTCACCACCCGCACCTAGTGGCTCTTCAGCTGTAAGTTCATCTGGCTTTGACATTAGCAAGCATATTACTTTAGTTCCTATGTTTAGAGAAAGTGAGGTAGATACATACTTCACTGTATTTGAGCGTATTGCAGCCACACTACAGTGGCCTAGAAGCATCTGGTCTCTTCTATTGCAATGCAAGTTTGTTGGGAAGGCACAGGAAGTGTGTTCCGCTTTAAGTTTGGAGCAGAGTTTGGATTATGAAACTGTTAAAAATGCTGTTTTACGTGCTTATGAGCTTGTCCCTGAGGCCTACCGGCAGAAATTTCGTAAACATGTAAAATCTGCCAATCAAACCTATGTTGAGTTTGCACGTGAGAAGTCTGTGATGTTTGATAAATGGTGCACTGCCAGTAAAGTTAGTACTTTTGATGGATTGAAGGAGTTAATTTTGTTGGAGGAATTTAAGAATTGTGTTGCGGAGAAGGTGGTAGTTTATCTAAATGAGCAAAAGATCACTTCACTTTCAAGTGCAGCCGTCTCAGCTGATGAGTTCACACTGACTCATAAAATCACTTTCTCTCCCCCACGAGGTGAAGATTCCCAGCGTAGTGTTAGAAGCCCTCTAAGTTCTCAGAAAGTTACTCCGGAGAGTCGGGAATGTTTCTACTGTCATGAAAGGGGTCATCTCATTGCTGCTTGTCCTATCTTGTCTCGTAAAAACCGTAGGAAAATGCAGACCCAGCCCAAAAGTGTCGCATTAACACACGTACCAACAATGCACCAGAAAGATAGTAAATGCTCACAATCCCCTGTAGATCCTGCTTTTGAACCTTTTATTATGGAAGGTGTTGTGTCCATATCTAATTCTGAGTTAGAACAAAAACCACTTCGCCTGCTGAGGGACACAGGTTCTGCCCAGTCATTCATTTTAGAGGGTATTCTGCCATTGTCTGATAAAACTAGTTGTGGTGCAGATGTACTAGTACAAGGCATTGAAATGGAAATAGTGAAGGCTCCTCTACATAACATATTTCTGAGATCTAGGTTGGTTACGGGTCTTGTTAAGGTGGCAGTCCGTTCCCAGCTGCCCGTAAAAGGCGTTTCATTCATTTTGGGCAATGACTTAGCTGGGGGGAATGTTTGCCAGTTGCCTATTGTTACAGATGTACCTGTAATTGATGAGAATGAGACAATCTCGGGTAAATTTCCACGAGTGTTTAACTCGTGTGTGGTCACACGTGCTCAGGCTCGTAAGAAGAGAAGTGCGGAAGATTTTTCTGATTCATTCATGTGTGCGGAAGACCCCATATTTAAATGTTCTGTTGTGCCTTCACCCCCTGTGAATAATCCAGATACTGTCTCTACTCCAATCTTTGGACCCAGTTGTGCTAAACCTATATTTGGACGTGATCAGCTGGTAAATGCTCAAAAATCTGATAACTCCCTTCAACCATGTTTCACTTCGGCAGTTAAGGAAGCAGAATTGTCACAGCAGCCTACTGCATATTTTGTTAAGGATCAGCTGTTAATGCGTAAATGGACACCTAAAAATTCTGAGAACAACTGGAGTTCAGTATTCCAGGTTGTGGTCCCAAAACCTTATAGAAGTCATGTCTTAAGTATTGCTCATGACCATGACTTGTCTGGGCATCTGGGTATTCGAAAAACATATGCTCGAATTCTAAATCATTTCTTTTGGCCGGCTCTGAAATCAGATGTAGCATCCTACTGTCGTTCGTGCTCAATCTGCCAAATTGCAGGTAAACCTAATCAGGTCATCCCTCGTGCTCCACTCTGCCCAATTCCTGTGATGGGAGAACCTTTTGAGAGAATTTTGATAGACTGTGTAGGTCCCCTTCCTCGAACAAAGTCGGGAAATTCATATTTACTCTCTTTAATGTGTGCTGCATCTAGATATCCTGAGGCTATACCACTTCGCAACATTAAGTCTCGAGCTATCGTACGTGCCCTTACCAAGTTCTTTTCTACTTTCGGGCTACCCAAGTATGTCCAGTCTGACCGTGGTTCCAATTTTATGTCGGCCCTGTTTAAAAGAGTGTTGGAAGAGCTTGATATAAAGCATCAGGTCTCTAGTGCCTATCACCCAGAATCACAAGGTGTGTTAGAAAGATTCCACCAAACACTAAAATCGATGCTTCGCACATATTGCTTGCAGCACAGAAAGGACTGGGACGAAGCAGTTCCATTCCTACTATTTGCAATACGGGATACCGTACAAGAGTCTCTTGGATTTAGCCCAGCAGAGTTGGTTTTTGGCCATTCTGTTCGAGGTCCTTTGAAAGTGCTTCAGGAGAAAATGTTGTCTCCTACTTCGGTCAGTCCTCTACCTAGAAACGTTTTAGATTATGTAAGCCTGGTTCGAGAACGCCTGCACACGGCATGCAAGTTAGCTCATCGTTCGCTCACCTCCTCCCAGGCCAAGATGAAGAGGAGATTCGATAAGAAGGCTGTGGTACGTGAATTTAAAGAAGGTGACCAAGTGCTTGCTTTACTCCCGATTACAGGTTCTGCCCTTCAAGCTAGGTTTTCTGGTCCATATATTATTAGTTCTCGATTAAGTAGCACCGATTATGTGATAAAGACACCTGACAGAAGGAGGAAGACTCGTGTCTGCCATGTAAATATGCTAAAACCTTTTTTCTCTCTAAATACTGAGGAGATTTCCCCAATCACCCCTGTTGCGATTGTCTCCACAGGCATTACACCTGAATATTCTCCAGAATTCGACGGTCTCAATTTGGGTAGAGCATCTGTCCCTTGTGCGAGTTTGTCAAACTCTGTGTGGCTAAGTAAACTTGAGTGCAAACTTGTCCATCTACCAGCTTCCGCCCAGGAAGACATCATTAGGCTCATAAGGAGTCACCCCGCACTCTTTTCAGACACACCCTCACGCACAACCGTCATTGAACATGACATAGATGTAGGCGACCACCGACCTATTAAACAAAATGCCTACCGAATTAACCCGACCAAACGTGCTATAATGAAGCAGGAGACTGATTATTTGCTAAGAAATCAGTTAGCCATTCCCAGTTGTAGTCCATGGTGCTCTCCCTGTCTTTTGGTTCCAAAATCTGATAATACTTATCGATTTTGCACAGATTATCGTAAAGTTAACTCTGTTACCAAGGCTGATTCATTTCCTCTTCCCCGGATGGAAGATTGTGTTGACCGGATAGGTCAGGCAAGGTATGTCACAAAATTAGACCTTCTAAAAGGCTACTGGCAAGTTCCACTCACTCAGCGAGCCTCTGAAATCTCTGCTTTTGCTACACCTGATAGATTTCTTCAGTATACAGTCATGGCTTTTGGTTTAAGAAATGCACCTGCTACCTTTCAGCGTTTAATGACACAAGTCTTAGGTGATGTGAATAATTGTGAAGCCTACCTTGATGATGTAGTTGTGTTTGCAGATACCTGGAATGAGCATCTCTCTGTTTTAAACTGTGTGTTTGATCGCCTCCAGAATGCTTCTCTGACTCTGAACCTTGAAAAGTGTGAATTCGCTCATGCTACTGTTACCTATTTAGGCAAGCAGGTGGGACAAGGCATGGTTCGCCCGCTGGATGCTAAAGTGCAGGCAATTAAGGCATTTCCAGCCCCTAGGGCAAAACGAGAACTCAGACGTTTCTTAGGTATGGCTGGATATTACCGAAGTTTCTGTAGAAACTTTTCAGATGTGGTCCTTCCACTAACAAACCTTCTTCGTGACTCTATCCCTTTTGTGTGGTCTGCTACTTGTCAAGATGCATTTAATGCTGTGAAGCTATTGCTGTGCAGTGCACCTGTTCTTTCTGCCCCTGATTTTAGCAAACCCTTCCAACTTGAAGTAGATGCCAGTGGTACCGGGATAGGTGCAGTACTCACCCAAGAAGATGCTCATGGTATCGATCACCCTGTGAGTTTCTTCTCCCGTAAATTTAATCGTTGCCAGCTTAACTATAGTACCATCGAGAAGGAAGCTCTTGCCCTCTTACTTGCACTTCAGCATTTTGAGGTGTATATTGGATCCAGTCCTGAACCCATAGTGGTGTTTACTGATCACAACCCTCTCGTATTCTTACAACGTATGACTAATAGTAATCAACGACTCATGCGCTGGGCCATGATTGTACAGGGATTCAATATTGACATTCGGCATAAAAAGGGATCTGAAAACATTGTAGCAGACACGTTATCTCGCTGTGAGTCTGAGTAGGATTGAACTTGATGTTCAATCTTAAGGGGGAGGGTGTTACGTCCCTGACGTATTATATACTGTATATATATTTTTTTTCTGTGTTGCCTGCTCTCTTGGGTGTGTTTCCCTCTCTCTGTTTTTTTTTTAAACAGGTTTAATTGGCCTCTACCGTGGAGAGGGGTGCTGATTGGAGGATCAGTCAGTGATGTGTGCCTTACTCCCGCCTCCTGTACCTCCATTGGACAAGCACTTCCTGAACCTGTGTGCCTTACTCCCGCCTCCTGTGTTGCCATTGGACTAGAACTTTGTGCAGCTCTATTTAAACGCCATCCTGCCTGCTGCTCGGGAGACAACTGCTTGATTTGTTATGGTGTTTTGCTGGTATATATTGGACTCATTGTGTATTGACTTTTGCTGCCCTTTTCGACCTCGATTTTTGCTATTGCCCTTTGTATATAATTTTGTATATAACTTTGTAAATATCATCGTGTATATAGTGGTAAGTAGGGAGTCGACGCCCTTTTTGTTCTTCCCCCATTTTTTCTCCTGGTTATGCTAGTCAGGGAGTTAGGTAAGACTATATGTATTTTGGTATGTTTTTGTTGTTAGGTTAGGTAGACTTTTGTGATTCTAGTTAGTGGGTTTGGTTTATTATTTTGGCATTGTCGGCTCCTGAAGATATTACCACCTTTGTAAATATTTGTACACAGAATTAAACTGCAGTTGATCTCAACCCCCCCATTTATTTCCCCATTTACCTTCTTTCCTTTTCCTAATTTATTTTATTGTCTGTTGCGGCCTGACCCTAGACCAGGACGTAACAGAATAATTGATAATAAAAAATGACCATCACTTCATATACTTCAGATTGTTAAACTTGGGTTAAATTGCTTTAGCAATAATCTTGCATCACTAAAACATTGTAAAACATGGCATGAGATGGCTACACTCCATAGATTACTCTGCACCTTTACAGTGTCAGGAAATCCTATGATGAATGCTGAGTTTGTATTTAAAGGGTTAGTCCAAACATGAAAATTCGTTCAATAATTACTCAGATTTATATATTCATTTGCATTTATATGCTTCTGTCCAATACAACAAACACTATATTCAAGGTATTAATAAATTGTATAATTAATAAGAAAACAATGCTTTACCAGGCAATCATCAAAGAGATCCTCTTCAGATTCACGTCTCATCTTTACGCTTTGTTTCTGTGAAAATATTTACATTGTATCATTACATAATCTTTTATTCGTACAACTACATTTAGGCATTTCTTCATCTTTTGTAAGTTTGCCTTCGACCAAAGCAAATTACAAAAGAGGAAGACATCAAGCATGTCAAGCAGTGCTGCTAACACAAAGTTTCTGACACCGTTAGAAAAATACAAGATAGATCAGCGAGGGATTAAGGAAAAAGTAAGAAGCAAGAATCATGTGTGGAAAGATTAAGCATGCAGGGTCACAGGATGACTCGACTTATTTTTATTGTCTGCAATGCGATTTAGACAAATTAGAACTGCGGTCAAGCCAGCCGCGATTGATTTTAGTGTGCGCACATATTACAGTGATTACGGTAGTTTCAGGACCGACACAGAGACAACGCGCTTTCAGAGCGCTTTTCATTTAGACGCCCAGGACTGAGAGATAATACAACATGCTCGTCAATTTTTACTTGCTTATTTATTTGCATTTCTGCTTTAATATCCGTGTTATTTATTGGTGACTTTGACGGTTGTCTGTTACAATATTTTTCTTAAATATTCACCATTCAAATAATTGTTTTATGTAGATAAGTTACAGCAGAATTCGTAGAAAACAGACAAAATAATGTATTTAGTCTTTCTAAATACCAGAATTGATTTTTATTTTGTTTTACTGTTCAAAAGTAGCAGTTATTCTTCAATGAATGTTTTCTATAATGAGGATTAACGTCTGCTTTGGAAGAGAGGTCAAATAAACAAATGTTCACAATGGGGAAAAAAAGTTAAATAAAATGCCTTTATTTCACTTCAGAGACCTATGAAAAAATTAATTCTAGTAAGTATAAAACGCCATGGTCAGTTTTTATCCCATATAATGTACACACATTATATGATAAAAAAAAAAAAAAAAGTAGAAAAAAAACAATGATCAGTTCTTATTCAGGACGTCCCATACTATATACACACCACATATGAAACTATTTTACCGCAGCATTTTTCAGATATGGGGCATTATTACATTTTAAAGGGGTATAAAGACCCCATTTCTAATAAGTAGAAAAAAACAATGATCAGTTCTTATTCAGGACGTCCCATACTATATACACACCACATATGAAACTATTTTACTGCAGCATTTTTGAGATATTGGACATTATTACACTTTAAAGGGGTATAAAGACCCCATTTCTAATAAGTAGAAAAAAACAATGATCAGTTCTTATTCAGGACGTCCCATACTATATACACACCACATATGAAACTATTTTACTGCAGGATTTTTCAGATATGGGGCATTCTCTCTGTGTTGTTCATGAAACTACCGTAAGCACTGTAATATGCGCGCGCACTAAAATCAATCGCGGCTGGCTTGATCGTGTTTTTCTGAACCGCGGCTGGCTTTACCGCAGTAAATTAGAGCTGCTGTCAATACTGTATGAACATATGTACAGGTTCTTTACTCGTAACTCATTAATAAAGTTCGGCTTCAGAAAAAAAAAACGTTTATTGCTAGTGCTCTTTTACCATTTAATGCTTTAACATACACGACTCAGTTTGTTCAGAAATGGCATCTAACTGGCGAGCCTTTGTCTGAACACGCCGTTTTCACTCGGGGTGGGGGTAAGAAACACACATCTCGGTGTATTAATCCGCGCGCTCGATTCGTTATTATTTTATTTATTTATTTATTTACCACAGGACGCATGGGGGCTCCGTAGGTTCAGGTTTTTACACGAAAACGGTGTTTTGTGAATCTCCACACTATTAAAAACTGAAATTGCTAATTGTACGTCCTGAGATTAAGATGAACATTAATTGGGAGTCATGAAAGCGAGAATCACATCCAAAAAAGAAAGCTAAACTTACCTCGAACACGACAAACTCCAGCTGCAGCCACGCCGTGTTGTAACCTCCGTGATGATCCACAACCGACTGATCCACAGCGCGGGCACAGCGTCTCCAAACACGCATGCGCAGTTTAATTTGCACACATTTTCGGCTTCAGTAGACACACAATACTTCAGACTGAAACACGACTGCCCCCTACAGGTAATGAAGGGCATGTTCACAGCTTCCCGCACACAGCCGCGCAAAGCCGCGGCAAGTCACGGGATCCCTTTTCTCGAAACGCGGGTTTTTAATGGCGACATCTGTAACAGCCTATTGGAGACTGGTGTTGCCCGAACACCAGTGGTGGCGGAGCAAAACACCGACCTCCTGGGGGTGCCAGGGAGAACACATATTCGTTAAAAAGGAATTCTGGGTGCCTTTCTCTATTGGGGGGGGCCACCCCCATTTATTTTATTTTATACACACATATATATATATATATATATATATATATATATATATATATATATATATATATATATATATACATTAAATCAGTCTGACCTCCTGTGTGCAGTGGAGCACCAAGCTGACCCACTGCCTGAAAAGCTTTTCCCTCTAGGGCAGATAAAAGTCTACACAGCTAGAAAGGAAGTATAAGCTTACCAGGGAGGATGATGTCCCAGGAGAGAGATAGCCTGTGAAGTCTCTGCTATCTGGGCGTCATCATACAATCCCGCGTTTCCATATCGACTATATTTAAATAAACAAATAAGTCGATGGCATGAAAAACACAGCATGAATACAGCCTACTCCATGAAAGGGTTAACTCATATGAAGAGAGCTGAGAGGGGGTGGGGGGGGAGAGAGCGTCATTGAGGCTCCGCCCCCCGGACACCCGACAGAAGCTGCCGTCTACTGCTTGTTTTAGTGCTTAAGGCTATTTTCATCTCCGGTAAAAAAGAGAGAAATCCTCGTGATGACAACGCGGAAGAAAGGAGTTTTCTTACCTCCGTCTGCCGCAGCTCTGTCAGATGCACGAGTTTTAAGCCAGGAACGCGCGGCGGCTCGCAGCTTCTCACGGAATGAGCGGCGCGCGCAGCACTAGTCGAAGCAGTGTAGAGATCGCACTCTGATATGGATTATCACACACGGAGGGATTAAACTCGTCAAATCGGTGAGTTAAACACCTTCTTATTTTGCTGGTTTATCACAAGCACGCTTCACAACAAGGCTCTGAAGACAAATGATCTGAGGTCGTTGCCGGCTCACCTGTTTTTATAACCTCCACCTACATCTAATCAGATGACGTCACCTGTAGAGGTTATATATAGCCAAAAACTTTGGCGTGTTTTCACAGCATGCTTCAATGACCGGCAACGCGACAAACTGGTTCCCATAGCGTTTTCACGCAGCATCGAGTGTAGCCTTGCTAGGGAACAGTAAACTTGGCCGATTTCGTTATTATTTTGTTGACAAGTGGGGCTTGAAAATTCGCTCACCCCCTTAAGTGGGGAATGACAGAAAAAGTTTGAGAACCACTGTAGTAATGCATTACAATAGTCCAGTCTGGAGGTCATGAATGCATGAACTAGCTATTTTTTCTGCATCAGATATGGATAAGATGCTCCTAAGTTTGGCAATATTTCTAAGATGGAAAAGGGCTGTTTTTGTAATATTTGAAATGTGATTTTCAAAGGACAAGTTACTTTCTAATATTACGCCCAGGTCTTTCACTGTCGAGCTGGTAGTAACAGTACATCCATAGAAATGCAGGTTGAATTGTGATAGCTGTTGTGTGCTGGATTTTGGGCCGATTAGTAATATCTCTGTCTTATCTGAATTTAGTAAAAGAAAGTTATTGGTCATTCAATCTTTTATGTACTGGACATACTCAGTTAATCTAGACAACTTAGGTATTTCGTCTGTTTTTGTTGAGATATATAATTGGGTATCATAAGCATAACAATGGAAACTAATCCCATGTCTTCTAATGATGTTACCCAAGCGAAGCATGTACTGTATATTGAGAACAGCAGAGGTCCTAAAACTGACCCTTGTGGGACCCCATATTTCACTGGCATTACACCAGACGGTTCTCCAGTCAGATCTACAAAATGGTATCGATCAGACAGGTATGATCTAAGTCATTTTAATGCCTGTCCCTGAATACCCACAGTATATGATTTTGTAAGCGCTCTATGAGAATTTGTATGATCTACAGTGTCGAATGCATCACTAAGATCAAGTAAGACTAGTATTGAGATGCAGCCTTGGTCTGAAGCTAAAAACAAGGCATTTGCAATCTTAACTAGTGCAGTTTCTGTACTATGATGGGGTCTGAAAACTGACTGAAATTCTTCAAAGATGTTGTTTTCCTGCAAGAATGTGCATATTTGAGTTGATACTACTTTTTCTAATATTTTTGATATAAACGGAAGGTTTGAAATCGGTCTGTAATTTATTTATTAATTTTTTGTAATTTGTTCTGTAATTAATTAAGAAGCAGCTTAATTACTTTTAAGTTTAGGGACATGACCTAGATATAATGAAGAATTAATAATGTTTAGAAGTGGCTCTCCAACCGTAAGCATCACTTCTTTTAAAAATCTGGTTGGGATTGGGTCTAACAGGCCCAATTGATTTTGATTATCAGTTGATTTACCTGAGGTGATACGTTTATTCAGCTCTTCCTGTCCTATACCTGTAAAGCACTGAAAATCTAAATGTGAAGTTATAGGCTGAACTGGATCGTGAGATACTATTAGGGGTTGAACCTCTGTTATTTTCTTCCTGATACTATTGATTTTTTCATTAAAGAAGTCCATAAAGTCTTCACTTCTAAACTGTGATGAGATACTCTCTGCGGGCATCTTAAGTTTTGTTAGGTGAGCCACTGTACTAAATAAGAACGTGGGATTGTTTTGGTTTCTTGCTATCAGTCGGCTCAGATGCTCGGCCCTAGCAGCTTTTAGAGCCTGTCTATACTGTAGCTGCACATACTGTCTTTATACGCAATTCTAAAAACTTCTAATTTAGTTTTCCTCCATTTTCGCTCGAGGTTACGAGTTTCTCTCTTTAGGGCGCAAGTATGACTGTTGTACCACGGTGCAAGTGTTTTATCTCTGACTTTTTTTAATCTGATGGGAGAAACAGTGTCTAATCTACTGGTAAAAATAGTGCCCATGCTGTTAGTTACTTCATCTAGATCATCTGCATTTAGGGGTCTTATAAGAAATTGGGACAGATCCGGCAGATTACTTGTGAATCTGTCTTTAGTAGTCGGATTCATAGTTCTAACAAATTGATAACGTGGGGAGACACAGCTAATCTGTTCTACAGGTAGAGTATATATCAGGAGGTGATGATCTGTGACATCATCACTTTGAGGTAAGATCTCTATATTAGAAACATCTACAGTATACCATGGGATGTGATTAAATATTATATTTTGTTTAACCCCAAAGGAATATAGTAAATCGATAAATGCGAGTGCTAAAGCGTCGTTAGCATCATCTACATGGATGTTAAAGTCTCCTACTATCAACACTTTGTCAGAGTTAACCAATAGGTCTGATAGCAGATGTCCAATTTCTTTAAGAAAATCGATATAAGAAGAAGACAGTTTGATGCTCTGGGTAATGTTCTGTTGAAAACACTGGGTCCGCTCATTCATGTGGATATTCATTTAATTCGTAACACCTACCAAAAATTGTTGTAGAGAAAGTGTTACCCGACGGCACTGGCACCGTTTGCAAGATAATGTGGCCTAAAGGCATTTAGAAATTGTTTGAAGACCATGAAAAAGTGTTCAAGGTGTGGGTTTGGCCTCTAAATTTAAATGCAGATCTCAATCTGTTTAACCAACTGTGGGATGTGCTCAACTAACAAGTCTGATACTGTACATGTAGTGATTGGAAGTTTGAATCATTTTAGTGACACGGTTCTTTGAATCTCATTCATCACAATGAACAAATCTTTTTTTGAGTCATTTAGTTCTTTTGATCAGAAATAAAATAAAATGTTACATTTTCAATAAACAAACCCCCAACACATAGACAAATTTTGGCTACAGTGCCATTAATGAAAATATTACAATGCAGCGAAGGACATGAATGAGCCGTTCACTTCTCATATCTTCTGGTCTGAGACGTTCGTTCTTTTGAATCTATTGCACTGCATAGCATCTATGGGAATCACATGACAAAAGATCAAACGACTCAGACTAAAAGACTCATTGAGAAGAATTGTTTAATTCTGTTTCCTGTGTAATGCACTGCATAGTGTGTATGGGGGTCACATGACAAAAGAACGAACGACTCGGACCAAAAGACTCAAAGGTACAGTAACTACTCATTGCTGTTTCCTGTACATACGGTAACCTACCGAGGTTTTGCAATGCTTTGCGCATGCGCGTCCAGTAGAAAATGAACAAATCACTCTCTGAAACTACTTGTTCTTCTGAGTCACGTTAAAGGCTTGTTCAAAAAGAACAAATAGTTCATTAATGACCCATCACTAGATCCGTAAAGGCCTCCCTTTGAAACTTACAGGCCTTGGTGCCAGATAATACAACATGCCTTGAGAGGTCTTATGAAATCGATGGCTTAATAGTTAAGGATTGTTTTTGGTGACGCAAGAGGGACCTTCACAATAGATGATCACTGTATATACTGTACCGTACACTGAGACTAAGGAGGATTAAACAGGTCCATCAGTAATCTGTAATGTCAGGACTGGATTCTGATGAGTGATTGTGGTGGCTCTTGGTATGATTTTAGATTTCTATGTTCCAAGAAGTCCAGCAATTTATAAAAAAAAAAATTGCCTTGTGTCTGTAATTACAAAAAAGAAGAATGCTAAAAACAAGAAGCATGAGATAGTTAAGTATGGCCTTTTTAAAAACTACATATTATGTTATTGATATACAGTACTGTACAAAACAAAAAATACAAAAAGTATTATTTCCCTGTTATTCTCAATTCAAAGCAAAGATAATGTTTTTTTTTAAAAAGGCACTATTCCAAATATTTTTTGTTGTTGTTCACTCATGACATCTTTTGTTATTTGAATATAATTTGCCCATTGAATGTCATTTGGAACAAACAACAGCAGACCTACATCACAAGTTTAGACTTTTATATCCAGACAATTCACCACTGAAACCTCTGTCAATAGTCACCATTGTGACAAAAATACAGTTTTTAAGGATGATAATCATGTGTGCTTTAGTTTGATCATCAGTTATTCATGCTGCATAAACACTTGAGGCACTCGCCTGGCTTTTCATTGCATAAATCTGTAAGCACATGGGGTCTTGGGTAATTAAGGAAAAGGGACAGTTGCATAAAAAATGCATTAAAACAAGTATGTGTGAGGTTTTTAATTTCTCCCAGAGAGTTGGCAATATGTGCAAACCTGTATAAACAATCAAGGACAGAAATGTGAGCTTGAAAGGCTTGGTTTGTTATAGCTATTTTCATCCATTTGTGTGTACATTGTATGGCAGAGTGGGCATGAAGGAATATGGCCTTGTTGCCACTTTAGTCACTTGGAGGATGCATATACATCTAGAAGCAAACATTCTGCAATGTTTTCTTTCACACAAATACGGCTGCAGCGGGATTTTACCCGGGAGCATGTGCACATGCGGGTGGTTGGGCTAATTTGGAATAACAAAGCAAGGTTGATCTAATTTAGATGCAATAGATTGTCTCATTAGATTCTGTGGTCTAAATCCAATCTTCAGACTTTGCAACCTTGTCCAGAAGTCCATGAGGACTCACATGACAGTGCAATATTACAAAGGTAATGTGGCTACTTATTAAATAATATCTTACAACTGCAAAATTGGGAGAAATGCAAGTCAATAAACATTAAAGAGGAATGACTCCAGTGACAGAGCCAGGGTGAACCTGATTTTGCATGTTTTTGTGGGTATGCGTGTGCTTGTCTGTTTAACTCAAAGCAAATCTATGTGAATAAATATCATTAAACAAGAATTGCGGGTTACTTTGGAGCTTACTCTCATTTTCTCTCTTTTCTTTACACTTAACTCAGACATGATAGTGTGAAAACTAAGTGATGGCTGTTTGTTCTATACTCTTTAATTACATATGTTTTCATCTAATCTTTGAGATGGAAGTGTCACAAAAAAGAGTTTTGATACAAGTGTCTGCCACCACCCTCATGGAATTTAATGAGCAAAGGGGTTGAAACATCTGGATGCTTGCTACAAAATAAACATAGTCTTGGAGTGGGAAAAGTAGAAGGCAGAGTCTGTGGTGAAATGACATCCATGAGTGCTAAATTAAAAGGAACAAACTAACTTTAATCTAACACAGTTGATTTGTAACCATACATGTCTAATAAGTGCAAATTTCCAACTTAATGTAAATTAAAGGAACCCAAGACTGACACAGTTTGTCTACTTTTGTTCTTTTTTTTTCTTACATAACAGATTTTAATTACTTCATTTTCCCAAGTTGATTAAACATTCCACACTTAAAAATTCTGCTTTACTGAGCATGCCAGACTATCTCCTCCTAATTAGACACTAACAAAGAGACCCACACAAATTTAAATGTAGAGGATTTGTTGATACTCACCAAATGTACAGTTCATAATCTAACCTTGAGTTATAGTAAACTGCATACACAGTCACAAAAAACAACTTCATAAAATATGCGATCAAAATACTGTCAAAGAGAATAATAAAAAAAAAGTAAGATTTAAAGCATGCTCAAAAATTAGTGGTACTTTAAAAATTATATACTGGATACAAAAATGTGTAAATACCATACAGTATGGTAAACAAGAATGATTTAGTACAGGTGAGAATGGACAGTGCAAATAAAGAGGGCATCTGTGTATATGTGTGTAGGTGTCAGGGCAAAAGACAACTATAACAGGTCTAACTTTTTAAAATTAATTGTATGTATGCAGTTCAGTTAAATTGCTGGTAAGAAATTCTACACATTTTTTAATTAAGTTAGTTTTAAGTTGTCTCCAAATAAGACAAATAGCTTTTTCAAATTCAAATCAAATTCAAATTTTATTGGTCACATACACAATCATACACAGTATAATATGCAGTGAAATGCTTTATACGACCGCCAGTGACCTTAAAAAAAAAAAAGAAAATAAAAGCTTGTACGTAAAATAAATAATCAATAAAAAGGAAATACTGAAGAAATAATTTTAACTAGTAAAATTAACTGTGCAATAAGGGCATAATAAAATATTGGAAAAATATAGAATATAGGGTAGAGTATATATGTATATAGAATTAAAGTGCAAATATGCATGAAAGGTGACATGTGCAATTGTCCAGATGTATGAGTATTTAGTGCAAGTGTGTATGAATGTGTCCATGATTGTCCAGTCAGTGTTGTGAGCTTAAAAGATGTTATTAGTCCTGTGTGGAGGTGTGATTGTGATTGAGAGACCTTATCGCATGCGGGAAGAAGCTCCTCCTCAGTCTCTGTGTGTTGGCCTTTAGGGAGCGGAATCTCTTCCCAGACCGCAACAAAGAGAACAGTCCATTACTGGGGTGACTGAGGTCCTTCATGATCTTCCTGGCCTTAGTCCAGCACCGCTTGCTGTAGATGGAGTGCAGGTCAGGGAGCTCAGTGCGGATGATGCGCTCGGCTGATCGCACCACCCTCTGTAGAGCTCGTCTGTCCTGCATGGTGCTGTTCCCGAACCAGGTCGAGATGTTTCCCATCAGGATGCTCTCTATGGTGCAGAAGTAGAAGTTCCTGAGCACCTTGGAGGGCAGTCTAAAGTCTCTCAAGCATCTGAGGTGGTAGAGACGCTGCCGGGCTTTTTTCACCACGGTGTTGATGTGACAGGACCATGACAGGTCCTGCGTGATGTGAACACCGAGGTATCTGAAGCTGTCCACTCTCTCCACTGGGCTCCTGTTGATGACGGGGGTCTGGTAGTTCCTCTCCTGCTTTGTACTAAAGTCCACTATCAGCTCCTTTGTCTTACTGACGTTTAGGAGGAGATTGTTCCTCTGGCACCAGTTCTCCAGATTTCCAATCTCCTCTAGGTAGTCCGACTCATCATTGTTGGTGATCAGTCCGACCACGACGGTGTCGTCAGCAAACTTGATGATGGAGGTGGAGTTGGTAGTGGCCACGCAGTCGTGGGTGTACAAAGAGTACAGCAGGGGGCTCAGAACACAACCCTGGGGGGCTCCAGTGCTGAGAGTGAGTGTAGCTGAGACATGTCCGCCCATCCTTACTGCCTGTGGTCTGCCAGTCAGAAAATTGGAGATCCACTGACATATAGATGAGCTCAGTCCCAGGTGCTCCAGCTTGGTGGTGAGTGTGGAGGGAATTATGGTGTTAAAAGCAGAGCTGTAGTCGATGAAGAGCATTTTAACATAATTCCCTTTCCTAGTGTCCAGGTGAGTGAGTGATGTGTGGAGGAGATGAGAGATTGCATCGTCTGTGGAACGGTTCTGACGGTATGCAAACTGTAGTGGGTCCAGTGTGTCGGGTAGTGAAGAAATGATGAAGTCTCTGATAAGGCGTTCAAAGCACTTCATCACTACTGAGGTGAGGGCTACAGGGCGATAGTCATTGAGAGAAGCAGGATGTGGTTTCTTTGGAACAGGAACAATGATGGACTCTTTGAAGCATGTGGGGATAACCGACTGAGATAAAGAGATGTTGAATATCTCAGTGAACACAGGTGCTAGCTGGTCTGCGCAGGCTCTGAGAATACGACCTGAGATGCCGTCTGGTCCTGCTGCTTTCCTGGTGTTCACTCTCTTGAAGGCTCTCCTCACGTCGTGCTCGGAGATGATGAGCGCGTTCCCGGTGCTGGCAGTGTCTTCCTGTCTGCAGCCATTAGCGCCGCTAGCATTAGCGCCGTTAGCATTAGCGCCGTTAGCATTAGCATCGCTAGCGTCTTTAGCTGCAGCCTCGAAGCGAGCATAGAAGATGTTGAGCTCGTCTGCCAGAGTCGCGTCCGCCATACCGGATGCTGGTGCTTTATAGTCCGTTATTGTTCTCAGTCCCTGCCACAGGCTCCTAGAGTCACTCTGTTGAAGCTGTGACTCTAGTTTTCTCCCGTAGCGCTGCTTCGCCTCTTTCACCGCCTTCCGGACGTTATATGACGCAGCCTTGTACGGTTCCATGTCCCCCGATGCAAGTCCCGTGTTGTAGGCAGCGGTTCGAGATCTCAGAGCATCGCGGATGGTTTTATCCACCCACGGCTTCTGGTTGGGAAACGTTCTGATAGTCTTTTTCTCTACCGTATCGTCTACCAGCTTTTCAATAAATCCCACAACCGCTTCCGTAAACACGCTGACGTCATCATCGGAGCTGTTTCTGAACATGTCCCAGTCTGCGTCATCGAGTGCGTCCTGTAACGCGGCCACTGATTGGTCCGTCCAGCGCGCGACCTCCCTCTGGACCGGAACTTCCTGTTTCAACCTTTGTTTATATTTTGGCATGAGGAAGATGGCGGCGTGGTCGGATTTACCAAACGCTGGACGAGATTGTGCCTTGTAACCGTCTTTGACCGTGGTATAACAGTGGTCCAGTGTCCTTTCGCCCCTGGTGGGGCAGGTGATGTGCTGATAAAAGTTCGGTGCTGCGCGTTTGAGGTTGGCACTATTAAAATCTCCCGCCACAATGAGCGCAGCGTCCCGGTGTTGTGTCTGGTGCTGTGTGAGCGCCTCATGCAGCTCGCATAAGGCAGTGTTAGTGTCTGCTTGTGGAGGAATGTAAACGGCACTGATTATGACCGATGTGAACTCCCGTGGAAGATAAAATGGACGACACATGATGGACAGTAGTTCCAGGTTTGGTGTGCAGGAGCGTGTAAGAGGAACAACGCTCGCGCTGTTGCACCAGCTGTTGTTCACCATTAAGCACACGCCGCCTCCCCTTGACTTCCCCGAGTCCCGCGTCCTGTCCATGCGGTGAACCGAGAAGAACTCGGCCGGCTGTATGGCGTGGTCTGGCACCGCTGGGTTGAGCCATGTCTCGGTGAAGCAGAGGAGATTGCAGTCCCGAATGTCTCTCTGGAACTTTATCCTGGCCCTGAGGTTATCAAGTTTGTTCTCCAGTGACTGGACGTTGGCGAGCAGGATGCTAGGCAGAGGTGTGCGGTGTGCACGGGCCCTGAGCCGGTTCCTCACACCAGCTCGTCTCCCTCGGGTTCGTCGCTTCGCATCGCGTCCATTGTTCTCCCTCAGGATCTCACTCGGCCAGCTCGGATCCGGAGTTAAAACTGTCGAATTGTGAGTACATTGTATACCAATAGAAACAAAAGTGTCTCTATCATACCTAATGTACTCAATGGTGGTGATTTTGCCGATTTTAAAACACTGAAAACTAACTTAAAGAACAAAAACAAAGAAAAGGTGGTCGGAGCAGTCGTGACGGCAGCCGACCTCACCGGCGCCATCTTGGTACACCTGTACACATATACCGATCTATCACAACACTAACACTAACACTAACACTAGCCATCGGCAGGTGACCTGAATAACATTGATTATCAATTATATACCAGTAAAGGTGAGAGGATCAAGGACACAAAGGCTGAACATGTGAGTTACACAGCTGGGCTCTGCTTCACCTGATCTTGTGGAAGAGCCACCATGCAATGTATGCTATTCAGTTTTGAACCACATGCAGCCCCAGGAACCACGTTAAAATATTATGATTATAAGTGGGAAGTCTAACTTACACAACAATATGTTGCAGACCAAAGCCTGACCAGTCTGGTCTGATCACAGAGAAAATCCAATGAAGCACACATTTCTAAAAAACAATGCTATGATAGGAATCTACAGTATCAGAACACCCAATGGATCACAGCGTAGGAGGCAAAGAGTTCAGGGATGTTTATCTAGCCTCCAAATTCCCCAGATCTTAATGTGATTGAACATGCATGAAACTCTCCGGAAAACAAATCTAGTCCACGGATGCCCCGCCGTGTAACACAGGAAAGGATCTGCCACTAATGTCCTGCTGTCAGACACCACAGCACACCCCCAGAGGTCTTGTGGAATCATACCACAAGAGGCCAGAGCTGCCCTGGACGCACAAGGGGAACCCAATCAATATTGTTTTTTATATTTAGTGTTTTATTTTTATGGCTGATCGTTGTACATAATAACATTGCATTGTAACATTTGTATTAATGTAACAAATATTATATGCTATAATTTACAGTATATTATTATATTTATCTTGTATGCCTACATTTCATGTCGAAGTAATATACTGTAATAACACAACATAAATAAGAATAACTATAATTCTAATTGATACACAGTCACTGTTTTTTCTCTCAGCATTTCATGGGAAACAATGACACTATGGTGCACATGCATTTGTATTCTGCAACATAAGTGGTTGTTTATATCTTAAACACACTTTCTGCAATTAAACTGCCTTAGTTTGTTAAAATGAATTAGATTCAATTAAAATTATTTGTACAAACGTGTATATGTACTAGATTTCTAAACTAGCCATTTTTATAATACCTTTCTTTCTACTGTTTCCACTGAAATTATTTATAACCTGAGGAACTTGACTCATTCACCAATTAACACTTCTATTAACACTTGTCGCCATTCCCCTATTTTTTTTGAATAATTATGTGCAATAATAACTATGGCTCTAATTGGAGGCACTGAGCATGTTGCCCCATGATTACACAGCATCTAGAAACCCACTAGATCAGTAGACCATCAGTTTATGTATATTCATTGAAAGGTAATTGCTTTTTTAATTGAATTTAAAACACATAGAACACATCTTTCTATGTGAAAGAAAGATTTTGAATTTGTTGAAAATGTGAGATACACATGTGGAAGAGCCACCATGCAATTTATGCAACCAGCTATTCAGTTTTGAACCACATGTAGCCTTGCCCCAGGGACCACGCTAAAATATTACAATTATAAGTAGGAAGTCTAATTTACACAACTATATGATACAGCCACAAAGTTCAGACAAGAAAAACTTCTTTGAACTTGACCTGAATGAGAATCACTTCTATCTATGTGAGAGATGGATGAGGTGAATATATTTTAAAGTTGGACTCCAACCCCCTTGTGGCTGAAGCTGGGTGAAAAGTCCCAGCAGGGTGTGTTGTATATAGTCTGACCTTGCTGTGGTGCCACTGACCTGAGGGATATTACAAAAATCAATCAAACTTTTATGTCCAAGACTCCAAAGCAGCGTGGACTAGTGATAAGGCCAGTCCGCTTTTGATGGAGAATCTACAGCAGGACTGGATCTGCAGAGGAGAAACAGGGAAAGTGGTGGAGAGATGGCATGCGAAGATTACTTTCCTTTTCATCCATCTGACAGCCTCAAATAAGGTTTAATTCATCCATGATAATAAATACTATGCACATTTCCCTGTACAGGAAAAAGTAAATATTAGTGCAAGCACTTAATCTGACATGTGCTGTCCTGATCTATGTTACTTCAGTTTAAGGTTCAGCAAAGTCCAAGGATTTATTCAAGTGCTCCCTATTCAAGTGCCGATTTCTCAGATCACTGACATTTTGACTACACAAGCAATAATCAAATATACAAATACTGACAGACTGAAAAACTTGATACAGCATTAGGTTTCGTTGTCATCATACTGATTGTGAATGGTTTGTTTAGTGCCTTGAGGGTGCAGAATTAGACATGGCTGGAAAATAAGCCCCTCATTATTACTTTTTTTGTTTTTTACATATTTAATTAATGGGGAACATATGCCTATGCACTGGTGCATTGTTGAGGGGTGAGGGCAGGCTGGATGGTGGCACCCTTCACTGTCACACTGTAGTGTAGTATCGTGTCTAGAGCCATGGGTCCTGTCAAACCAACACTGTAGTGCACTGCTGAACCTCGCAGTAAGATGACAGCTTAATCATATTTAATACACAGGCAAAGGACAGAGAAGGGTCAGCCTTTCATTATGGTGTAAGATCTGCATAGGGGATTATTAACATTTGCAGCATGCTTTTGGGGTTTGAGGTGCATCATGACTTACAAGAGAAAAATTTGTACCCTTAGATAAGAACGGTACAGAATAGTTAGAACACATGACATCAAACTCCAATTTTCTATTTCTCTCCTTTTTTCCAAGTGACTTTGAAGCCACATGCTGTGAAGCAGCAAAACAGTTGGTGGTAACCTTTGACATATGCTGGTGAATACCTATATTGTTCTACATTGTTTTCCCTGGCAGAGTATGACTGAGCTTTCACTTAAACTGTTTTATTTATATTTTAGTTTTCTCATGGCATTGAACACTCAGTGGCTCAGTTTTATCAGGGTAATATATTCAGAATTGTTTTTTTTTTTGTTTGTTTTTTTAATGTGTATGTGTTAAAGCAGGAAAAACACTAAAATGTGCTTGACAGGAGTGGGGGAGACTATAATGCATATACAGCTTCAATCTCACCAAAAGCTCACATTTACAGTAGCTTGTGTTCTATTACCTAAAGAATGTGAGAGTTCTGTTTTGAAAGCTGGCCTTAGGTTAAAATGATAGCCTAGGGGACCTGGAGAAATGAGTGCACTGTGGCTATGCAACCTGATCTAAACCAAATAAAATCACATATACTGTACCAAGAATGGAGTCAGAATCCTGTTATATATCAAATTTAAATTTTGAGTGACTGCTGGTCTTGTTTTTTTTTTTTTTTTAGCTCATTTAAAATTATATGGCTTGAAGTAGAGTTTATCACACAGAAACTTCCTGATACTGGTCAAATTATTTATTGAAGTGTTCAGTAATGGGCAATTTGAGCCATATGTTAAATATATTTATATAAACTCACTGTCTTAACAATAGACTAACAAGCATGTACTGTAATAGTCCAAATCATTGCTTGTACTTAATGCTCATCCCCTTTTTACCTTAGAGCTGTACATTTACCATCACACAGTTTAATGCTAGAGCAAGCTTTTATGAATGGCATTGTCTTTTTCCATTTCTTGGGACTAATAAGTAGCAAATAAAACTACAAGTGAACCAGCGCATCAGCAGTGGTGTGATAAGTGTTTTTTTTTTTATTGTTTTAAGACTGCTGATATGTGTGATTTAGAATTTAATCAGTGTTTAGTACTGTTTAGTGTTTCATCCCTTCAACCCTGGCACTACCGTGGGAAGCTAATAACATGCACATGACAAGAAACAAAAACAGGAATCAGAAAAGTCACATAGAAATAAAAAAAAAAAAAGTCAAAACAAACTGTAACTACCTACAGGTCATTCCTCATAACCGCGCCTTTTAAGTTTGTAACACTTTGATTGTGGCAGGTCTAATTCATTAATCTTCATTAACTGTATGTTTTCAATGTCCAGCAATACACACACTATAAATGTTGGCATCGTGATCCGTGGTTATCAGGATAATTTACCAGCTAAGGAGTGCTACTGTGGAGTGGGTGATCCTGAAGGTTAACATGTCTTTAACTCCTACATTATGAAATGCTGTAATAAAAATGATGAAATATGGAGTTTAGTCTTTTCAATGCATATGCATTATGCATGGTAATATCTCTCTCAAGTACCCCTGTGCAACTCTATTAATTACTGAATTATGGCCCTATGAACGAGGCAGTAGATGGAGTAACTAGAGGAAAGCTGGTGAAAAATAGTGAGAGAGTGTGTGTGCAATACTGATTGCATTACTGATACATAATATCTGCATGATTTGATTCCGAGCATGCCTCGGTGTAATTCAGTGGAGGGAAAGGCAAAAGAGAGCTAAACTATAAAGCATACAGGAAAATGTAAGATAAACATCTGTGTGATATGGTAGCATGTCAGTGTTGTGGCTTAGGAAATGATCTACACTGCATATTTAATGTTATCATCAAAAATCAGGGAAAGTACTATATACCAGGTTATGTCAGTGGATGTGTTTCTGATTATATACCTACTACATCTCTACCATGGGAGGAAGAATGCTTTAATGCAGGAAAAATGCAAAACAGCAACTGTTTATTAAGATCACATACAGTATACAAAGAAACACAGCAACATTTTCGCACATCTAACACTATGAATACCTACAGGAAGTGAAAACCTCAAGGATTCCTGCTAAAGAAAAAAAAGTACAATTTCTTAAGATGCTTTGTAAAAGTCAAGACAACCCTATTTTCATCAGCATGGTACTATGATGCAAACAACTGAGTTGATCACACCTTGCCTTTATATCTCCTGAGGATGTTTTTTTTTTCATCAGCCAAAATCCCCCCCCAAAATAGTTTGTTTTACACCTACACTAGTTTTACAAAGCATTGCATGTTTTTAAAATGGGATGGATAAAAATAAAAACAAAGCAATTTAAAAAATATATATATGATTATTACAAAATAAATACTTGTCAAGGTTCACTCACTAACTATGCCACTTTATCCTGTATTCACGGTTGTGGGGGTGTCTGAAGACTGTTCCAGGAGACTTAGAGAACATGCAAACTCCATGCACAGAGAGACGGGAATTGAACCTGGCCGGGAATCGAACACAGACCCTCGAGGCGCAAGGCGACAGTGCTAACCATTACACCACCGTGCCACCTCTTGTAAAGTTATTAATATCAATTAACGAGTGAATGTGGTGCAGACTTCTACAGTTTGTTTTTGGGAGAAAGAAGAGGAATATACATGATACTCCATGTTTGGAAAAGATTTCCTCCATAATGTGTATGCAATCAGGATGAACCATACCAGAATAAAGTGGATACTCAAGATAATGAATAAAAAAATATATGAGAAGTAGAAAAAGAAGAAAAAGAACCACAAGAACATAATAACAAAAATACATATCAGTATGGCATCTGTTTTATCTCACTCATATATGAAATCCCCACTTATGCCAGTGTGCTAGTACCATTAAGATAAATGGAACTTAAAATCTGAATAAAGTTATTTATTATAGCTAGGAAGAAAAATGACCTTACAAGCCAAACGTTGTGGCCATAGTATTTTGAATCTTTATATAACTCTAACTGAAATCTTCAGCATAACCTCTTGAAGGTAAGAATTTAATGACAAAATATACAGTCTCCATCTACAGTAAACTCAAGTGGAATGTTACTGTATGTGCAGTGCCTGAGGCACAGGAGACTCATCTTAGCTTCTCTCTCTGATCCAGGCTCCTCTGAGCCCCTCGCTCGTAATAAATGTGACAGACACTTCAGCAGGTTGTTGGACACTGTAAAGGAGAGTGAAGAGAAATCAGTCAACAGTGAGAAGTTCTCACTGGGATACAGTCTCAACTCCTCTTTTTCAGGCCACAGCTCATTAACAGCTCATTAAAAATATCTACCACTTAGTCCTTCAACGATCAATCATGTAGCTGCTAAGGAGGTGCCTGCTGGTGTTTTGAAAAGTGAGTAAGATCCTGGTGTAGTGCAGATGTCTACATGGTTCAGCTGCAAATAAGCATACAATATATATAAAACTATGATAAATGAAGATACTTTACTAAGCATAATAGAGATGTAATCATGTCACTACAAACATAGCCATCAAGTGATCGACAGGACACTACTGATCATGCAGATACCTCTCCTAATGCTGCTAATTCCACTTCCAATATGAACACTTACACATTTTTTCATTACTGCTAAAAAAACTTATGTCAGTTTGTCTTTATTCCACATCACTGCATTATGTTAACTCCAGTTTCCATCTCATCGATTTGAAATGGTTTGGCAATGCGATTTACTCTAAATGTGCTGATGGGTAAATTCCACAGAATGCACATTATTACCCGCCTGTACCAAAATTGTCAGGTTGAAATAGAAGGATGAGTCAAAACTTTTCACTTTACTAAATAATATGAAAGGGTGGTCATTACTTCCAAAAGACAGATTGCATATGAAATTATTTTTTCTAACTCATGCCAAGTAAAATTATGCTAAGGAAAACACAATACAGAAATCAATGCTATTTAAACATATTATTTAAAGTATCACTGAACATATATTGGGTCATATTAGTAAAACAAAGAAAGAAAGGAAAGGACATCAAGACAAATATATAAGACTATAAAGACAATATTTAAAAAATCACAATAAAACTGAACAGGTAAGCTGAAATAATGATTTTAGCTGATTATATTCTATTTTTCAAGTGTGACAAATATTATTATTCTATATATTATTTTTCTATATTTTACAAGTGTGACAAATATGCAAAAAAATAAATAAAAATCAGGAAGGAGCAAATACTTTTTCATGGCACTGAACATGTAGTCAGATTGTTCCACTAGGATGAAACTGTGCCAGGTGGAGTTATAGCAGTTTCAAAATCATACTAACTTTACACTGATATGAATAACTTTGAATGATTAATGCTTTTAAGCACCCTTGTGACTCAATAAGAGACAATGCAAGGAATATTTTCTAACAGCCTTGATACATTTTGCCAAAATGTCTCATTTTGCTGTCAAACTGTTTATAAGCCTCCTGGGTCTGTGAGACTGGTGCTACTGTACACTGAAAATATTGCCTTTATACTTTTATATGTTGTTTGTCTTATTGTTCTTTCCTTTGTTTTACAAATATGACCCAATATATGTTCAATTATACTTTTCTTACATTTTTGTATTGTTATATTTTTATACTAGTAAGTAGTTAAAAAAAGTAATCTCCACTTTAATGAGCCACTGTGTTATGATGTGGGAGGTGGTGGGCTGCTGGATCCAGCCTCGCTGTGCCTGACCAGTTATAGGCAGAATCTGTTCATTTGAAGCATTTCACAGCATTTACCTCTAAAGCTTTTTTCTTCTTTTCGCGTAACTTTCAGCTCCACCTTTTCATTCATGGAAATTTCGTTCGTGGTGTTTCAGAATACGGATGGAGTCGACCAAACTAATTAATATTGTGAAAGGGCAATACATCCGCGGTAACAAACACACGCTCTTTGTCGGCGGCGCCCATGCGGTTGACGCACTCATCCATATGCGTAGAAAAGAGATGCAATATTATGGTTTCCGTCATTTTTTATATATTTGCGTACTGACTGGACTGGCCCACATTGGCCAGCGGCCTACCGGGAAAACTCCCGGTGCTCCAGATGGCCAGTCCGCCACTGCTTGCAGGTTTTACATTTCTGGACAAATATACATCAATAACTTGAGTCACTTACAGTGAAATATCATTCACCGGCCAACTTAATAGGAATAACTTTGGCCTACTGAATCATTGCATGAATGAGCAGTTGTAAACATGTAGAAGCAGTGCAGTGGATGAAATCATACAGACACAGATCAGGAGCTTCAGTTCATTCTAACATCAAATATCACAATCTTGATTGACGGTGTAGGCTAATTGGCGTTTCTAAATTGCCCGTAGTGTGTGATTGGGTGTGTGAGTGTGTGTATTTGTGTGTGCCCTGCGATGGATTGGCACCCTGTCCAGGGTGTACCCCGCCTAGTGCCCGAAGTCTCCTGGGATAGGCTCCAGGTCCCCCGCGACCCTGAACACAGGATTAAGCGGTATAGAAAATGAATGAATGAATTAATGAATGATTGACGGTGGAGTGAAAGTGAAAATGTCCAGTGGGCATTATTTACAATCAAACTAGGTAATGAGATATACAGTGATATTTACATGATGAACTGTAGGCTTTGTGGCATATGTTATTTTTATAGGTTATTATTATTTTTATTTAAAATATTAATTTCTGCATAAATATTGTGTCTCTGAGGATAATGAGATAGTGTTCGTGTGTTCATGCAGAGATATAAATGTTATTTATTTATTTAATATTTTAAGTCAGGCGTCTTAAACTCAAATTCTGCTTGGGCTACATCTGCATACTTGTAAGAGCTACCTAACCTGTTTTAAGTTTGTTTAACACACTATATCAATTGACACTAATAACTGAGGCTCTCAAATTGGTGTGGCACATTTCTACGTAAAGTGAAAAGCTAACAGCTTGATAACAGCTAGCATCCTGATAAATCTGGCCCTGATCTCCATGCCTGACTACAGCTTGGTTGTGGGTAACATGTGGGCTGATTTGAGTACTTCAGATGTATGATTAGCCTCTATTGCGGTATGACTATAAGTATTTTAGTTATTGAAAGATGGCCATAAATGGACTACGTATGTATTCCATTAGCAGCATGTTAATGTAGCCGCATCTATAACAGGCTATTTATGGAGCTGCACTTGCAGATAGCACAAACTGAATCCTTGCCACTGGCATTTCTAATTAAACAGCAGTGCTGCAATATAAACTATGCCTCCAGTAATTTAACTCTGAATTTAAAGTGTGCATTCTTACATTTACAAGTAATGGTATGACTTCAGAAATGCTTTTCCATAATTCACTTTATGAGTCCCACATGAGTGGGGGACTCTGAATGGACCATCTTTTAACACACAGCTCTCTGTTCAATAACGAAAGTTGGCATCTACTGTAAAAAGAAATGGCCAAAGATGGATTTTCATGTTTTGCCTCTTTCCTACAACATATTCATCGTAGATTTAAAGAATTTCAGTTACTTAAAACAAGACTAAAATTAAAACTAAAAAGCCAACATGTTAAAAAAAAAAGCTACCTTACAAACCTGACAAAGGACAGCAGTGTAAGAGACCCGGTGCATATTGCATATATGATTTCTGATTGCAACAAAATCTGGCTACGCACTAATACTTTAGTACAAATTTTTTCATGCTTTTACTTAAAACTCTATCTACTGGAGTACAAAGAACAAAACTCTATAACACAAACAAAACCCCCACACTGCTTAGCTCATTTAACCCTTGTATGGTATTCGGGTCACTTTTTTACAAGAAGAAAAATGGCACAAGTATAATTTTTTTTCTACTTAAAACTCAATGGTCTTAGCTTATTTCCTGTGATAAACATGTATAGACAAAAAAGTAATTGAACACATGCTACTACTGTATACCCTACACATTTACATCCTTCATAAGGTTTTCTGGTCCTGTTTGACCTGCATACACACAGAAACATGCCTACACATACATAGACCGGTATACACACACACACACACTCCTACACTGTCATGGGTCTACCTGCAAACCACTTTTTTAGAATGTTATACAATTAAAGGCCAGTCCATTTCTCCAAATTGATGTTCATGACCAACATGACTGCCCTAGTACAGTATCTTACATACAACAAAAAAAAGTGATCTTTTACAACATGCTGGATATCTCAGAGTATAATGCATTTACAGTGTGGGTAGCAATCAACCCAGACTAGAACCAAAGTAAGTTCAAAAGAAAATTACATTTCCTTGAGGCGCCAGGCAAGGCACTGGCGACACCACACATCCAAGAAAGACACGTGCCCAGGACTTCTCTAGCCGCAGTGAGGCTAGTGACATTTATTTTTTTAAAAGATAAGCATAAATTTATGACACTCAAGTCTTGAGTATAATGGAGTTATAACATCAATTATAACCTTATGACAAAAAAGTATCACACATTGTTACTTTTGTTGTAGTAGAGACTTATCATAAACATACATTATCTTTAGAATGATGGAAATTGAGACAAAGGCAATACAGTATATGTTAATGTTTTATGATAAATGATGTTTTTAAAACGCAAAAAAGTACCGGGTCAGTTTGACCGGTGTCACGGGTGCTGTGTGTGGGCTTTAGATACTGAGGCATATATGCACAGGGAGATTACTTAATGTCTTTTAATAACGAAACTCAACATAAATGGACACTTGCATAAGGAAATCAAGGAACAGTAACTAAACAACTAAAACTCTGGAACAACTGGGCCGGCAGCGGGGCTGTCTGGAACAACTGGGTCCGCAGCGGGGCTCTCTGGAACAACTGGGCCTCCTCTGAGGCTCTCTGGAGTTTCTGGATCTTCCCTGTCGAACTGAACAAGCTGGTTCTGGAGCCGTGCACCCAACTCCAGCAGGGTTTGCATGCACTCATGATCCCTGGTTGTCCGTCATGCATTGATCTGCTGGATGAGCTCTCCAGCCAGCTGTTGGAGCACTCGCCTCTGCTGGTGCTGCTCCATGCTTTGCCCCTTCTGCTGACACACCAACTGGGGTTTTTCCTTACCCCTGGCTCCGTCGTCCTGTGTCCTTGGGGGCACACGTCGGATAGCCAGCTGTGATCCTCTCCAGTCCAGCTGCTTTGCTTGCTTGCCCTCTCCAGTCTTTCTCTGAGCACTGCAGGGCGTCGCTCCACTCGCTCCTGCTAAGTTCTTCCGTCAGATGGCAAGCCGACTACCCACGAGGTCTGCTTGCCCTGACGTCACGATCATAGCCCCCCTCCCCCCAAAAAAATATCCAGGGGAGGCCCCTCCACTATACCACTTCTTAGGTCTGGCATACTGTCACGGGTGCTGTGTGTGGGCTTTAGATACTGAGGCATATATGCAGAGGGAGATCACTTAAAGTCTTTTAATAACAAAACTCAACATAAATGGACACTTGCATAAGGAAATAAAGGAACATTAACTAAACAATAACTAAACTGGAGCTAGGCAAGTCAATAGCTAGGCTAAACATTGGCTAGGCTAAACAAAGTCTAGGATATAAGCACCACAGACTAGGAAATAAGGCATAACAAACTAGGAACGAAATATGACCGTACATCAACAGAACACAACCAAAAACAGGACAAACCAGGAGCTAGGGAAGTGGCATGACACGAAGAACATGGAAACATTCACACCCACTTAACTTAAACTAATGCCAGATAAAGAAACTCAACTTAGGCAGACTATTTATAATTAACTTAATTAGCTACAGTACCTCGGTTCAGGTGTGTTCCCATCACCTGACCGAGGTGCACTCTGGGAAATGAACACAAGATGGAGTCCGGGAGCATGGCGCCCTCTGGTGTTTAACCGTAACAACTGGGGGGATGCCAGAGGGTTCCAAATTTTAAGAAAATACAAGGGTATTACCCAATGTAGAAAGCCTACTAGAAACTATCTCTGTCTCCATGCGTGTCTCAACTTTAATCAGAGACACACTCATAGAAATCCCAAGGGTCTTAATAGATTTCTGACCTTCTTCTAGTCTCTGATGTAGCTACAGTACAGTGCTATTTCTTTCAACTTATCATCAGTAAGCTGTTACCAGGCAACAAGATCTACTGTAACAATACATATACTGTAGAGTTACAATACCATTTTTTTGTTATATGATATAATGTGATGCTCATATCATTGTCCTATCATGGATCTAAGAACTGTAGAAAGAAATACACCCTGTATATGATTTTTTGTTCAAGACGTCTTTATAAGTGATAAATTGTAGAAGATGAAAATGTGCTTATACACAAATTCATCACAGATAAGTCCTCATACACACATGCTCCAGAGGTGTAGCATAAAAAATCATATCAAACAGAGAGCAGACGCAGTGATTTGTCCGTTTTGGCCGAGACAGATCACAAAATTGAGAAGAAAGTGTGCAATGGAAATACAGGACAAGAGAAAAGTGCAGAAACCTTTGGGCTTAAGAGAATAAAGCAACCATGGCAAATTTCTCTCTCATTGCTTCAAGACTGGCTAAGGCCTGCTGTAGACCTAGAGGAAATGAACTGATATTTTTGTTTGTCGGTGCAAAAAAAGGAAAAAAAAGAAAAGCAGACTGGGTGTGAAGGAGCTATCTTGGGGATCCCAAAGTGAGATTTACTGAACTGAGAACAGGCCATGATCATGAGTGGCATCAGGTGTATTTATAAGCCATCAAAGTCTTTTGTGTGTGTGTGTGTGTGTGTGTGTGTGTGTGTGTGTGTGCAGCAACAGAGGCAGGAAGTGCAAGGAGCAGAAAGAAAGAGAGAAAGAGATAGTGTTATCACCTACCCTAAATAGAAATCTACACACTAAATAAAAATAAATAAATAAATATCAATAATAAGTTTGCAGTTGCAAGTACTGGTGTGCTATTTGTCACAATCTTAATAAAACAGAGCATAAAGCATTCTGAAAGTGCAGACGGTTGTGTAGTGTGAGTTTATTTTCTTTTTTAAATGACAAATGATAGATCACAGTGCTGGTTTTCACAACATCCCAGCATCTATTTTCCCCCTTTTTTTTCTTCAGTTAAATATGTTCCAATAAACAGTCTTATCAGGGTTAACCAAACACATTCTACTTGTAATTCTCATTATATTCTTAATTACAAAATGAAATAAACATCTGTGATTAGAAGCCCTACGAACTGATATATGTATTTGATAATATCTGTACTTGTACCCAACTGAGTGATCTAAGGAGCTTACTGATGCAGGATTTGAATGGTTATTAGCCTGTAGATAATTGTTTTGCTGTGATTCACAGATCCATCCAGCACATGGTGACCACAATTAAAATACCCTAGAATTTTCCATACAAACTATTTCACTTTTGCTATTGCAAAAAAATGTAAATAATAATAACTACAAATATTTTAGAAAGAACTCGGTTAAAATTCTTCTTTTTTTGTTTCAAATAAACATCACAGAATAAAAAACTATTTGATGATAAAAGAGATGGCAAGAGAACAAGTAACAGGCATTTTAATACTTAATACACAATACACAATACACCAATACACAGTGGTGGCTAAAGTATACACTACCAGTCAAAAATTTGCACACACCTTCTAATTCCATGGTCTTTCCTAATTTTTATTTCTTTCTACATTGTATAACGCTCCTAAAAGCATTCAAATTATTCAATTATCTCCATTGAACAACTGTAAATTTAAAGATTAAAAAATTTACATTCATTTCTTAGTGCAATTTTTCTCTTCCATTATTGCATTAATATCTAATCTTATTCTATACTATAGTTAGTATGCATTGTTGAAAGGTAAAGAGGTTACTGTAAGTATCTTACATCCCCAAAGTAATGGATAAACTCTCAAGGATAATGTCTCAAATGTGACTTATTATGGGGTGGAAATTAAGTTCTCAACTTGGCCTCGACTATTGCTCTAAGATCATTTAGATATTAGTTTTGTGCACGATTCACATATTTTTTGTTTCCTCAGTGCAGTGTTTCCCCACACAGAGTATACGTGTAAACTATGCATTTGGGTTTTTGTCAGAAGTAACGTAGTGGTGGAAGCAAGTGCAGGTAAGGAAGACAGGATTTATTGAGCTAATAACAAAAGCAAACATGGATAAATCGTAGGCGGCGACAAAGAAACAGGCAAGGGTCTGTCGATCGGCAAAACACGTACACTAGAGCAATCAGAAAATTGGAAACCAAAACAAAGGATTAAAGGCATACACTATAAAGCTAACACAAACAAACATGGCTTGGTAGCGTGGGGTAAATTCACAGGAGTGTATACTTCACGGAGTCTCTCCATTGCTGAGTCCAGGGATTAAAGTTCTCCGTCGTTACGACGGATTTCCGTCAATCACACTGTTCCGCCTGTCCTTAATGTTTAAAATTCACTTTTCATTATTTTAATGCTGTGTATATATAGGCTTACATGGGTCTTAAATTAAGGAAAGACAACGTGTATTCAGCCTGCTGAGGAGGATGTGATCAAAGCCTGGAGTGGAGCGACTGCACGTTCCTCTCTCCACTCTAAGCGTTTTGTTATCACTCCGGTATGAATCCACTCCGGGTTTTGGTTTAGTTTTGAAGAACTACATGTCAGGCTGAGGTATAACTATATTTAAGATAGCATGGACACACTTAATGCAGGAAGGCTCCGATGTTTCGGAGATTGATAAAAGTGTAAATAAATAAATGGAGATGGGCTTGGCTTAGCGAAATTGGGGAGAATGGCAAGCCTTTTAGTTCGTGGACTAAAAAAATCAAACATCCAGGTAGGTGTCTCTGCACAGTATGCCACAGGAAACTTCAATATGGCAATAATGGCAAAACAAAGTGCGAGTTCGCCATCAGTCAGCAGCTCGTCACAATGCTGCGGTTCGTGCTCTAACAGTACACATGCTCCCTGTCTGCTGCGACAAGAACCACAACGGAGATTCACACATCTGTGGCCGACCGTGTGCGCGATGTAAAAGTGCGCCTATGTTCTTTCATAGCGGAGCATGACCTGTCGCTCACAGTCTCACAACCACTAGTTAATTTAATGCAATCAGTTGTCAAGACAAGAGTGCACTTTCAAGATTGTCTATATAGGCTGCGTTTACACTGCCAGGTGAATATGACCCAATTCCGATGTTTTGCTCATATGTGACACATATCGGATATGTTCTATGTCCGCGTAAACAGGAAAAAAACGCATGCATTCCGATATTTCGAGATCGGTTTCAGGCCTCCTTCATATGTGGATATAAATCAGATATGTGCTAATGTGATTGTCGTGTAAACAGACGGATCGGATTCCCTGAGGCATTGTGTTCTGTACATCATTAAAACTGCCACTTCTTCGCGGTTTAATGACGTAATGTTATTCTCCGGTGGAAGCGCGTGTGGAATTACAACATCGCAGGTGACATGGAAGAGGAAAAGAACAACCCCCCCCCCCACACACACACACACCTCGCCTTGTGTTAATGCTTATTTGGGCTAAATAACATTAAATCAGTATTTGATGAATAAACATATGTGCAGGCTGCAATTACGCCGTTTTTTTCTCTCCTCCGTTTTAAAACCATGGTGCGCGAGCGTATATAGCAGAGATAGCGTTAAGTATATTTCACCTTCATCTTTCTTGGCTATTGTGTAGCGCAAGAACGTCCCTTTAAGTATGCGCGATGTTTCAGATGGTATGGCGAGTGTAAACACGTGAATCGGATACGAGTCATAGTTAAAAGAACGTGTAAACAGACGGTCAAAAAAAATCAGATATAGAAAACAAATCGGAATTAAGCATCGAGACCTGCAGTGTAAACGTACTTGCACACATGGCATTGCTGCTTACTGGAAATCCGATTTGTCATCTAAGCTGAAAACGAAGATGTATTCTTTAAGATACATAAAACATGCACTGAAAAAGCACTTTTTGGAATTTAATGGTGGTGCTATTACTTTTTTCTGTTAATTATTAAGAGTTTCACAAAACATTGTTTGGTGTTATAAGATAAATAAAAACATGCACTGAAAAGATATGTGGTAGATGGTTGATTATTTGTGAAGGTATATATTTTTTTTCAAAGATTACAAATAGCTTTTAAAATATGCAAACTGGCAATATTAAAGCGGTTTAATCTCCCCTAACGCTATTGGTCTCGACTATTTAAATAAAGTGTTTGTTAAAGGAATATGGCTCGGCCTGAAAAAAGTTCAGTCAGAAGATTTTTTTTCACTTTAATCCCTGTGAGTCCTATTTAAGCACCTGGGTAATTGGGTGCAGGTGTGTTAGAACTCAGATGACTTGGAATGTGACAGTTGGGAGTTGTAGTTTGTTTCTGCCATGTTTGTATGCGGATACAGCCTTGCATATGTGGATACAGTTTTCTGATGTAAAAAATTTAACATAAAACACACTATCAGAACATACAAAATTATTATATACTATATAATCTATTAGATATTATACCCTTGATATAAAATGTATGTTTGCTGACAGAGTGCATTTTCACCACTTTATTTTGACTGCATAGTTAATGTGTGCATTCTTTTTGTTATTATTATTCTCTTTCCTTGTCTATGTGACATTTTTTTTCAGTCATGTGTGCATTCAGTAGTTTGTTAAAATGAAATAAAATTAAGTTCACTATATTGCCTAGGCTGTGCTGAAAAAATTTAACTTCACAGTGGCTTGCAAAAGTATTCGGCCCCCTTGAACTTTTCCACATTTTGTCACATTACAGCCACAAACATTAATCAATTTTATTGGAATTCAATGTTAAAGACCAATACAAAGTGGTGTACACGTGAGAAGTGGAACGAAAATCATACATGATTCCAAACATTTTTTTTTTACAAATAAATAACTGCAAAGTGGGGTGTGCGTAATTATTCAGCCCCCTGAATCAATACTTTGTAGAACCACCTTTTGCTGCAACTACAGCTGCCAGTCTTTTAGGGTATGTCTCTACCAGCTTTGCACATCTAGAGTCTGAAATCCTTGCCCATTCTTCTTTGCAAAACAGCTCCAGCTCAGTCAGATTAGATGGACAGCAGTTTTCAGATCTTGCCACAGATTCTCGATTGGATTTAGATCTGGACTTTGACTGGGCCATTCTAACACATGGATATGTTTTGTTTTAAACCATTCCATTGTTGCCCTGGCTTTATGTTTAGGGTCGTTGTCCTGCTGGAAGGTGAACCTCCGCCCCAGTCTCAAGTTTTTGCAGACTCCAAGAGGTTTCCTTCCAAGATTGCCCTGTACTGTATTTGGCTTCATCCATCTTCCCATCAACTCTGACCAGCTTCCCTGTCCCTGCTGAAGAGAAACACGGGATGGTGTGTTCAGTGTGCTGTGCAGTGTTAGTTTTCCGCCACACATAGCGTTTTGCATTTTGGCCAAAAAGTTCCATTTTGGTCTCATCTGACCAGAGCACCTTCTTCCACATGTTTGCTGTGTCCCCCACATGTCTTGTGGCAAACTGCAAATGGGACTTCTTATGGTTTTCTGTTAACAATGGCTTTCTTCTTGCCACTCTTCCATAAAGGCCAACTTTGTGCAGTGCACGACTAATAGTTGTCCTATGGACAAATTCCCCCACCTGAGCTGTAGATCTCTGCAGCTCGTCCAGAGTCACCATGGGCCTCTTGGCTGCATTTCTGATCAGCGCTCTCCTTGTTCGGCCTGTGAGTTTAGGTGGACGGCCTTGTCTTGGTAGGTTTACAGTTGTGCCATACTCCTTCCATTTCTGAATTATCGCTTGAACAGTGCTCCGTGGGATGTTCAAGGCTTTGGAAATCTTTTTGTAGCCTAAGCCTGCTTTAAATTTCTCAATAACTTTATCCCTGACCTGTCTAGTGTGTTCTTTGGACTTCATGGTGTTGTTGCTCCCAATATTCTCTTAGACAACCTCTGAGGCCAACACAGAGCAGCTGTATCTGTACTGACATTAGATTACACACAGGTGCACTCTATTTAGTCATTAGCACTCATCAGGCAATGTCTATGGGCAACTGACTGCACTCAGACCAAAGGGGGCTGAATAATTAAGCACACCCCACTTTGCAGTTATTTATTTGTAAATAAATGTTTGGAATCATGTATGATTTTTGTTCCACTTCTCACGTGTACACCACTTTTTATTGGTCTTTCACGTGGAATTCCAATAAAATTGATTAATGTTTGTGACTGTAATGTGACAAAATGTGGAAAAGTTCAAGGGGGCTGAATACTTTTGCAAGCCACTGTATATTGCACAATCCTGACTCCTATATATATTTTTAAACATATTAATTCAAAGAATGGCTCTGGGGTTTAAAAGCTAGGTGCTCTGACAAACAGTGCCATCTAGACTAAAGAGTGTTTAGTTCTTTTATAGGCTGTATACTTCATCTTACTCTTCACATACTGTACGGGTAGATGGAGGGGAGGGTTAGTGGGTTGAATTTCTGAAATGTGAAATTAATTAAATATAAAATAAATAAAAACATTGTGTTAAAGGTCACATGTATTTGTTGTTAGTTGTATATAGTAGACCACTGTTGTGCTGCAGGTAATGACGGCCTGCTCAGCTGGCTACCACAGCATGTACAGTATATTTCACACCTGTGGGAAAAACTGCAATGTGCAAATTATTTGGACTTTCTGCATTACAATTAAAAATAATAATAAAGTGCCCAATAAAGTTTCTTTTTTTAAACAACCATGTGTTCAATGAATCAACTACTGTATGTACTATTGTACTGTATGATTTACATACAAATACAGTGTAGATACTGTAGGTTGGTAATGACTAACCTCCATTACAAAATTTTTTAGATAGATACATTTATTTCTGTTTTTTTCTTTTTTTTAACCCAACCACACAGTAATATTATCTTATAGTACACTCAGGTTTCCCTCGCTGATCAACCTGGCTAACCTTTTACAAATGTGTAGACCTTAATGAATTTATTAAAATTAAACTGGCAAAAGGCAAACAATCTTTAATTCAATTCAAATGTATTTTATTTCTATAGTGCTTTTAACAATTGTCATTGGTGCAAAGCAGCTTTACACAAAAAAAATATTGAAATCTGTATGAAACGTGAAAAATGAGTATGAATCAAAATGATTAGATTGTCCCTGATGAGCAAGTCAAGGCGACAGTGGCAAGGAAAAACTCCCTGAGGTAGCAATATTAAGAAATATTAAGTTCTCCTCCTTGAGAGGAACCAGACTCAACAGGGAACCCATCTTCATTTTGTTGATAACAGATTTTTGGTGATAACAGATAGTTTTGTAATCATACTTTGGGTTAGGCAGCTGCCAGTTCATACTGGAAGTCTAAGTTAATATGGAGTCCATTGGAACCTCAGGTAGACTGTAGAAAATTCCTGTCCTGACTATGGAGCGAGTGCAGTCAGAAGCCCTCAGAGAACAGCTGTCTGCCAGCTGAGGCCAGGACTATCTTCATGGTAAAGTGGAACCGTCCCCAGTTACCACATGCATCCCAAGCAAACCACAAGGGGCATCCATGTGACGATATCTCCAGATGGTCCAGAGGGCAGAGGGGGTCTGAATAACTGGCAGCTCATGTGCAGCATGTGTAGCTCAATAGAGAGAGGGAGAAATCTAGAGAGAGAGAAGTGAAGAGGAGGAGAGGTAACAGTTAGGTAACTAGATAATAGGAATTTACTTTACTGTACTGTACATTCTGTACAAATGTCATTTCCAATAAAGAAGCAGGACGTAAATGCAGTATACAGAATATTTTCTCAAGAAGTGCAGCAACAAGATAATGTTTGTGTTCAATGATTTCTGTCTACATTTATAGGCCAAACCTATTTTGATTGTAAATTTATGACTGAATCTTCAATGTTTTCTCATGGCCAACCCAATTAAACCTACAGTATATGTAGATTCTAATAAAGACATAATTTCCCAAAATTCTTCCCACACATGCTCTAAGCCTAAAAATGTTAAAGTGGCCAGTGTGTTAGGGAAATGTGCAACAAAAGCATTGCCAGGCCTCTGTGTCAAGTCAACAAAAAACACTTTGCCAAAGATCTGTTCAACTGGAATGAGTACATCATTCATCCAGTCCTTTAGTTAGCGGTAACGCACCGCCTACCGCAGATAAACTGAAAAAGATTAGGAAGAAGACAAAGCGGACAGTGAAATTGGGTTTTACTTTATATACATTTAGCATATTTTATTTTCAGTACAGCTACTATATTAACTGCAGTTGCCATATAATATTAACTGCAGTATTGCACTAATAATGCAGTAATAATGCAGTCGTTCTGCAGTATAACCGAATTATATTGCAGTATTACTGAATTATATTGCAGTATTACTGCAGTATTGCGGCATTCTATTGCAGTTTTACCACAGTATTACTTAATTAATGTTGCCCTCAGCTTGCTCATCAGGAACTATCTAACCATTTGGATTCATACACATTCACATTCCGAACAAACTTAAATAATTCATTGTGATTGTGTAAAGCTGCTTTGCGAAAATGACAATTGTTCAAATTTTATTGAATTACGTATATTGCAGTGTTAAGGTGAAGATAAAAATGCAGTGTTTTGTGTCCAAATCACATATGTAAATATGTGCACATATGTACTGCATATGTAAAAAAAAGAAAAAAAAAAACTTCAATTGTGACACTATTTGTAAGGGTCAGATACATGGGGAAAAAACATAAGTACTGTACTATAAGGAATGTTTTATACTTACTTAATATATGCAAACATTTGTACATCACTCGCCATCTCTGCCAAAACATATATAGTATTAATGGCTGTGTATACTGTACATGGCCCAGTATTCTGTTACAGTATATATGCTTAAATTATTTTGTCATGCAACTATTAGCTCATGTCTTATGGATCATTATGTAAGCATTACGGTAGTTCACTTATCAAAATGTGCTTACAGTATTTGTGTACCCACATTTTAAAGTGTTACCTTTCATTACCTACTTACCTATTTGTTTGCTTACTTTCTTACATACATTAACTAGCAAAAAGAAATAAAATAAAATGGCAAAAAAACTGTGTAATATTATGGATGTTAAACTAAGGAAATGGTTAGATTTATATTCCAGTTGAAGTAGGAGACAAATTTTGCTTTGGCATAAAATGAGACAAATCATCAGCGTGCTCCTAAGGCTTACATAATATCCTTTATGTTCCTTGTCATTCCTCAGGAAACTGGGAATTGTGTATTAAAAAAGTGAGTTCTCCATAGAATCAGTTTCAAAGCACACACAATGTTGGACGCCATATTCAATATCAAGTGCATTCAAAATTGTACAAGCTTAACTATTCGCAGTTAACTATTGGAAGGACTGAAATGTGGTGGCAGTGAATAAACTGTTTTTGGATGTTTGAAAAATCTCTCTTTTTGTTGCAGTAAGCAGATTAACTTTGTAGAGAGATAAAGAAAAATATTAGAAACTGCTGGTGAAATTACAACAGCATACTGTATATTGATTTGAAGAATAGAAATGTGATTGATCTGATGAAGCTCAGAGAAAACACTGGAACTCATAATTCATGGGGACACTGTGTAGATGCACTGTAACCCACCCTGTCACCATACAACCTCACAGCTCCAGGGTTCCTGGTTCAACCATGAGCTCAGGCTACACTCTTTGTTGAGTTTTGCATGTTCTCCTTGTGAAACTGCACTGCCCCTATCCGGGATTGCTCTCACTGTGAGCAAATCCAGATCTGGCAATACAGACAGTCTTCTCCTCCTAAACCAGTTTGTTTATTTATTTATTTATACATTAGAGTCTTGCTATAGTATGAGGACATAATCCATACCATGTCCCTATTTTAATAGCATCAGTGCCAAGGTTTAATTTAGCATTTAACCATATATTACTGTATAATCTGTTGGGCAGAAATATTTTTGCATTTTACAAATAATCTGAGCAATACTTTTCTGATAATATGTTATGCTGATATGTAATAGTCCACATGTATTGTCATTAAAATAGTCATCAAAATAGTCATCAGATTTATTAATGACATTTAATTTAAGTATTCTTACAATAGTGTGTACATTATATACTGTAATACTGCTGTTATTTTAGTTCCTAAATGCTTGGACTGTAGCAACTAAATGTAATTAGAACTGTTGCACATTATTTTAATAGCATTCTTTTACAAACTAATGCAGTAAGGAGCAGTGAGTCAGCATTTATTTCATTCCAATTAAGAATTTTAATGATATCCTCCCTTTCAGAAGCATAACTCTTAAATATCCTGGTAGAACTTGAAAGACAAAAGAAAAAAAGAGAAAACTATGCATAATAGTTTAACTGATATTACCATCCAAATGGCTAGGTTTAATTGCAAGTGATCTCCTGAGCATACAGCTTTTCCTCACCTGAACTAGTAGTCACAAACAGTAATTACCACCAGAAAGATAAAGGTTTTTTTTCACCTCTTTTGTCCATTTTAAGTGCTTTGTTATTATACTGACAAGAATAGAAAGAGCATGAACCAGCAATCTGAGGTCCCATGCTGATGCTCTGAATGACCGGTGCTATGACTAATAACACAATTAAATATAACTTTAAAAGTCCCTAATACCTAAGTTTCTGGCATCATCTTTAATTGAACTTTACATTTACATCTTTGAACAGATGTGTAATTGTGAGGGATGAAAACCATTCTGAACCCCAATCCATAAATCTATATAATGATTCATAAAAATGCAAATGAAAAAGGTAATGAGCGAATATTCTATGATGAACTTTTCAAACAGAGCGAAGGTAATGACATTATAGAAGTGTTGCTGCAAGCCTGGTTTAAGGGATCCTTGTGCCTGATAAATAACTGCATGAAAACAGACACAAACATGCATACGCACAAATGCACACACGCACGCACGCACGCGCACGCACGCACACACACACACACACACACACACACACAGATGTGTGTGATAGGAATGAATGTGGAATTCTAATTACGTAAAATAATGTCCCACAATTAAAATTGTTGTGAGGCTGCATTTAAGATGAATGAACAACAAAAACAGTTATAATATTTTTAGACATTGATTTATAACTTTAAATAAATTAACTGCAATAACCACACACATGCACCAAATCAGCTGTGATTTAAAGAAAAAATATTATATTATGTTATTGGCTTGTATATTTTCATAAAGGCAGATACTGTTTACACCTACAGTCCATAGGTACCTGGTGTGGAATAGACCATGGAGCTATCTGTACCCTTGTGTTTATAGTCACCCGTGTCGTAATGTATAATCACACTCCTATCATATTTGCATTCATTTATTTAGATTATTACATTGATTATGAATTTTACATTGATTAACATATTTCGATTTAATGAGGCAGTTTCACTTTAATACTACAGCCTCTGTAAATGCATATCACTAAAAACCTAAAAATAGCCAAAATATTTGCTAATCCTAACACTTTGTTTTCTTTCTCTTTTTTTTTGAGGGAGGTTGGGCAGGTGTAAATAGCTGTTACTTGCCAGGTGGCTATTCTCATCAGGGTGCAAATAGACACACCATTTCTTTCGTTTCAAAGTATGGAGAACTAAGTCCTGTTTACTATTTTCTAAACGTAAAATAATTTTCTAAATGTAAAATGGTTTTATGTAACCTTGGTTATAGTGCATTTATGTTTGCCTTGTTTATCCTGAATCTCTCTGTACTGCTTATCCTGTACAAGGTCATGGGAGGCTTGTAGCCTATCCCAGGGCACTTGGGGCATGAGGTGCCAATTCCTTTCAGGACACATTTACTCACACACTACAGTCACTAATGCCAATTAGTCTAATTCCTGCACATCTTTAATGGAGGAAATCATTATTATTTGCTTTATGTCTTGTTTTGCCTGGTCAGAAAACAGGTTAACTTTGTTTGGTCCATTCTAATTTAGATTTCTTTAAAGAATTAGTGGCATAGTGGCATTGCATCTCAAGGATCAAGGGTTTGTTTTCCCTCTTGGGTCTCTGTGCAACATGAAGCTGGCAGATTTTTGAGCAAGTGCAAACATGTCAAAATAACCCAAGCACATTATTTCTTTCTGTGTTGTGATCAGTGAATCAAAGATAATTTCCTTACAACATCGCAGATTTGTGAGGTGTTTAAATATGTTCAAATGTTTTTTGTAGAATGTTTAAGCCAAGAAAAGTATATTTACCTTTTGCTACCGCCAATGCAGTCACTCCAGCAGTAATAAATGACTGGTATGTGTTGCTTAATGTCTGCTATACCTTCTGTGAAATAGAACATCATGCAATTTGGATGTTACAAATAACGTAACACCATGTTACGCCATACTTAACTATGTGGAATACTGTAATGTAAGCACTGTGATGAAGCAGAGAAATAGCTTTACAAAACCTGAAATATGCATGACCAATTTGTGTACAAGAGGCATGAGTTGCACACACACATAAACACAACTGGAGCCAGATGTTTCTTTGTGGCAAAACTGTGGCAGGTGGAGATATTGTTTTAAACAACACACAAGATGACTTATACAGGGAGAGTAAAAATTAACTAGACAATATTTGATGGCTAAAGAACTTGTAATATCACTGTTGCACCATCCCATTTTGCTCATACTATGCGTGCATGGTTAGACCAGTATTTTCCAGGACATTGGCTGGTACGACGTGGACCTCATGAAAGCCCTCGAACAAGTCCAGATCTCACTCCATGTATTTTTTTACTGTGACGCTACGCAAAGGAGAAGCTGTACAGGACAAAGCCTTGCACACTGAAGCACTTGGAGGCACGGATTCAGGAGGCTCTCAACAATATCCCTGTAAGGGTTCGCCACTAGAGGGAACTGTTTGTTTTTTGTAGTTTTGGTTTGCAGTCTCAGTTTCCCAGAAGGCACCTCGGTCAGGTGATGTGGGAGCTCACCTGATCCGAGGCAGATCATTAAAACTTCTATAAATACTGTAGCTGATTAGTCTGGGAAACTGGGTCGAGCATTGTTGGTGTATAGTCACTGTCATGTAAGTGGGTGTTTTGTGGTGTATATTTTGTATTTTCATTTATGTATGAATGTATGTTCTGTTTAATATTGATTAACAGAGGCTCATGTGTTGTAATTATGTCTTTTGAGTTCAGTGTATGTGTGGAGTTGATTCGGTGTTGTGAAATGTTGTTTGGTATTGCTAGCCTCTGAGTGTCCCCTAGCCTCTGTACGTCTGTGTCCTGAAACCCTAGTGTTGTATGTTTAGCTATTAGGTAAGTGTAGCTACTGTATGTGCATGTCAGGCTAAAGACATGCTTAGCTAGATGTATGTGTAGCTGACCGCCAGGGTTAGCTAATAACCATGTTCAGCTAGTAGCCATGTCTAGCTGATTTGCCATGTCTTTAGCCTGAGTCTTGTCTCTGGTCCAGTCTCTAGCCTTAAGACTGAGTCTCCAGTCTGTGTTTCCAGTCTTTCTCCAGTCTCTAAGTGTCCCTCCTTGTCTCTGTGCCTGTCTTGTTTCATGTCAGCTCCATGCCTATAGCCTATGCCCTGTATGTCTAGTCATAGAGCTAATGTTTCGCCATATAGCCTATGCATTCTATGTTTAGTCATGGAGCTCATGTGTTGTCATAAAGTCTCAGTTGTGTGTCATTTCCTAGAGCCTCTGTTTATAGTTGTTTGTTCCTTTGGTTTGGTTTCTTCTGTGTTCATGTTTTATGTTAAAGACTCTTGTTTACAAAGACCTCTATGCGCCTGTGCCCATGGAAACAACAGCCATTACCATCCGAATCATGACTATCCCAAATAACTTCCTTCACAAGACTGTACATTCCATCCCTGGCCATTTGATAAAACTGGTTGATGCCACTGGTGCATACATTAAAATTACTTTTCACCCACACTGTATTTGTCATTTGTGTCTTTTACCATCCATGGGGGGGGAGGAACCTCAAAACTGAGTAATCTCATTTGCTTTCAAACTGTATTCTGTTATGTCTGTTTCACTTAACTAAAATACTAACTAGATAAATTTAACTGAAGAATGTAGTGATTACTACATAGTCTGTAGTGGCTAGCTACTAATTACAAGCTATACTAATTGTGTAACCCTGCTCTGGACAAGGCTCCTGACCACTATAGCCCTAAACTCTGAGTGTTGCTGAATTGTTTAAATCTGAAGTGTCAGTCATGTTCATTACCATTCGAATGATTGGCAGCTGGCTATGAGGGGCTGCCCCTTTTAAAAGGTCTCACATCTAACACAGAGCTGGGGTCCGTTCTTCGTATGTCGCTTGACACATCCGAGATGAACTGACACATCTAAGATGAGATCATCGTGCTAATTACGGTCCGGCTAAATTGGTTCTTCGAGCACACCTGTTGATGATTTAGTATAGCTGGATTGAGTTGTCTAGGATTATTACGCGTTCGTGTGTTGGTATAAAAGGTGATATGCATCGACAGTAGAAACACTGATCACAACCCCTTTGGTTGACCATGACAAAAGAGCGAGCTAAATTTTTTTGTAACACCTGTTATGCGCTGAAATGGACCCCCCCACAGACACATAATCGCTATCAAATATTATATTAGAACATGGTTTACAAATTACATGAGACAATAAAATAAGCAATATGAAAATAAATATTGTTTTCAAAAACATGTATACTTTTATATTGTTTATAATAAATTGGTTTCATCCAATTTTTCAGTATAGAAATATTAATTTATTATATATAAATATTTATTAGCACATTCATGATGAACCCCTGAAAAATAAATGTGTTACAAAATAAACATTATACAAGAATTTGTATTAATGGTCTTGACGGCTGTCTCGTGCCTAGGCTTCATTAGTACCGCGTATTATGAAAACTACAGCTGGGGGCAGAGCTTTTTCTTACAAAGCCCCAAAATTATGGAAGTCTTCCAAATAGTGTTCGGGACTCAGACACAGTCTCAGTGTTTAAGTCTAGGCTAAAAACCTATTTATTTAGCCAAGCATTTTTATAAATAGATTTGCCATGGGTAAAGGAGCAGATCTAGGGGACTCATGGACGTAGAGTATTATGGTGAACTGGTATGTTTAGATGCTGTCTTCCTCACTCATTTGATCACTCAGGTTTGTTGACGGTGAGGTGATTGTTTGCTTTACATCTCAGGGAGCCCTCATGTTTGTGTTTCCTTCTGGCTCTCCCTTTTAGTTATGCTGTCATAGTTAGTCCTGCCGGAGTCCCTGCTTGCACTCTACAGTAAATATACATTCACATTATACATTATGTGACTGTGACCATACCTAACTGCCATCTCTCCTCTTCTTTCTCCCCCTCTTTCTCTTTCCTCTCTCCCCCTGTCTCCCCCTTTCACTCTTTCTTTCTCTCTCTCTCTCTCTCTGTCGAGCTACACATGTCATTCCTGAGCGGCCAGTGATCCAGACTCCCTCTGCCCTCCGGACCTGTCTGATCCATCCTGGTGCCCCGTTTCTGGTTGGAGGTCTCGTCGCATGGATGCCCCGTGTGTCTCTTTGGGATGCGTCTGGGGATGATGATGGTGTTGTCAGCTGTTTCTCTGAGGACTTGACAATTCGATAGTTCAGGACTGGAACTTTCTACAAGTCTATCTGAGTCGCCAATAACTACCTGGACTCCATTTTAACATCAATTAACATCAACTATTATAGCTGAACTGCCTGCCACCTAACACACTGTATAAATGCAGATCATTTCCTGCTATCTGTTTCACCCAAATGAGGATGGGTTCCCTGTTGAGTCTGGTTCCTCTCAAGGTTTCTTCCTATTACCATCTCAGGGAGTTTTTCCTTGCCACTGTCGCCATCGGCTTGCTCACCAGGGACTATCTGAACATTTTGATTAATACACATTCACATTCCATACAAACTTAAATAATTCTTTTGATTGTGTAAAGCTGTTTTGAGACAATGTCAATTGTTAAAAGCGCTATACAAATAAAATTGAATTGAATTATAATGGTAATATCATTGATAATAATAAACCTATGAATTTATGTTCTAATATGATATTTGATAGAGATTATATATACTGTAAATATATATGCAAGATACTTTTCTTTTCCCATGTGAGTCAGTCCGCGTCAGTCGTGCTCTTTAACCAATCAGATGTGACGTCGCCATTTCAACCAATCATAACCCGGCAGGAGCGCAGCCTTAATCCTGTTTACATGAAATAAACCTGCTACCGAGCAGGTTCAAGCTTATGGACATGTTGCTATGACAGCAAATGCGAGATGAGCATCGAAGAAAGAAACAATCCAAGATCAGGACAAATCCACAACAATCAAATCCAGCTAACTGAGTTAGCGACGTACGAAGAACACCCCCCTGGTGTCTTTCTAAGCGAGACAGGATAAATGTCCACGGTCCAAAACATTGATGTATTTAATGTGTACAGAAACCACTTTGTATGGGACTCAAAATGGCATATTAAAAGCATGTTGTCCTATAAGCCCAAATATTTCCTCACATGAAAACACATTGTACTTGCATCTGTCATAGAAGCCCACAAAAGCCGATAGAAGCTTGGCTTTGTCGGGTTTCAATCAGTGCTGTGTCTAAGGCTTTAGAGGAGATTTTCTAACAAGCTGCACTGTCCAAAAACTGTTTCTGGTAAATGAACAAACAGCATGATCTGGTAGAGAGATTTGATTGAAAATGTTGATTTTGAATTTTAACTTTAATTAAAATGAAATGTGAAATCCTAAATCTGTATGTTCCAATGACATAACTAACTATAAAAGTCTAATTAAGTTAATTGGTAATGATTTACCAATGCTATAATTCCTAAATAGGCAAATGAATTGTGATTACTTTTAGATAACTAATTGACCAAGAAACAGTATACAAATTGACCTAAATAACATATTGCAGTGAACAAGTCATATTCACCATGTTCTGCATTTTTTTCTCAAATTCTATTGCATAAGTGCTACTTTCTCTGATAGAAATATCTCCATGTTTTTATGGTCTGATAACAGTTATCACTCATCTGGGCCTAGAACCACCTACTAGAACAACTTTGCATTAATTGCCCTTTTGGCATCACAATCAACCAACCCCAGGATGCTGTTTCTACAGATTCATCACTCGTACATAAGCTTCATTTATGTTCCATTGATGTGCTTCAGACAGGCAGCACATACAGCAAGCCTGTATTTCTTACTACTTGAAAGTATCGTATTACTTGGGACTGTCCTGGGGTCCGTTCTTCGTGTGTCGCTTGACACGTCCGAGATGAACTGACACATCTAAGATGAGATCATCGTGCTAATTACGATCCGGCTAAGTTGGTTCTTCGAGCACACCTGTTGTTGATGATTAGTATAGCTGGATTGAGTTGTCTAGGATTATTACGCGTTCGTGCGTTGGTTTAAAAGGCGATCTGCATCGACAGTAGAAACACTAGTCGCAAGCCCTTTGATTGGTTGACGAAATGACAAAAGAACAAGCTCAATTTTTTTTGTAACACCTGTTATGCGCTGAAATGCCCCCCCACGTGTTATGCGCTGAAATGCTTCCCTGCCATGGATCCCCTCCTCCCCACCACACACACATAATCGCTATAAAATATTATATTAGAACATAATATGTGCATATGTTTTACAAATTACATGAGACAATAAAATATAATAAGAAATATGAAAATAAATATGTTGTATATGGAAAAATAGAAATAGGAATATTTTTTTCAAAAACATGTATACTTTTATATTGTTTACTTTATAATAAAATTAGTTTTGTATAATTTTTCATTATAAAAAAATATTTTTATTATGTGTATAAATATTTATTTGCATATTCATAACGAACCCCTGAAAAATAAATGTGTTACAAAAATAAACATTATACAAGAATTTGTATTAATGGTCTTGAAGGCTGTCTCGTGCCTATGGTTTATTATAATAGTAATATCGTATTTTATAATAATAAACCTAGGAATTTATGTTCTAATATAATATTTGATAGCGGTTATCCATGGCAGGGGGGCATATATGCAAGATACTCTTCTTTTCCCACGTGATTCAGTCCGCGTCAGCGCTCTTTAACCAATCAGATGTGACCTCACCATTTCAACCAATCATAACCCGGCAGGAGCGCAGCCTTAATCCTGTTTACATGAAATAAACCTGCTACCGAGCAGGTTCAAGCTTACGGACATGTTGCTATGACAACAAGTGCGAGAAGCGCATCGAAGAACGAAACAATCCAAGATCAGGACAAATCCACAACAATCAAATCCAGCTAACTGAGTTAGCGACGTACAAAAAATGGATCCCTGTACTTGACAGACCAAACATCTGTTGTCCTGCTTCATACATTGAATATACATCTGTTTCTCTGTTTTTGGTAAGAGAGATATCAAACATTTCACTCACTTACTCATCATCTGTACCACTTATCCTGTGTACAGGGCCTCAGGGGAACTGGATCCTATCCAGGAGACTTAGGGCATGAGGTAGGGTACACCCTGGACAGAGTGCCAATACATCGCAGGGCACATACACACACCCACTTACTCATTCACACACTACAGGCATTTTGGGAACACCAAAGTAGGAAAATCAAAGTATCCCAACAAAGCACAGGGAGAACATGCAAACTCCATGCCACCACTGTGCCGTTATGAGATAACATCTACGTACATTAAAATTTTATAAACTCATGCCCCCCACATATGCTGACAAGTGTGAATAATATAGCTCTTTACTCTTTAATTTTAATAGACTGTTGGGTTCAGTGTCATCCATGCGTTGCAATACATAAACAAATGTTTAAAGTCACAACGGGACTGCCACTATTTATTTCCAGACATGACAGCACAGTTGTTATGAAAAAGGTTTGTTCAAATGGCAAATGAAAATAAATGACAGAAAAACTTAGACTTCGATGGAATTTTTACAACCCTGTCCATCAACATGATGAATAATGATTTACTGTAATACAAACTCTGAGTAGGAGACTCTGGTCCTACTTTATATTTTAAAAAAGTCTCACTATTAGCTGTGTGACTACACACAAACCATACAGGTAATTGTGTATGAAGTCATGCTTAAAATATACATATTGGTAAAAGAGTATATGCAATTACCTTAAGTGTTTCACACACGAGTGTCCAAATTGAAATTAATACTTCCATTTACAAGAACCCAGTGTAACTGTGAAGTAATTAAATTGTAGTTACCTATACAGTTCACACGCATTTCAATGAGCTATTCGAGAATGAGCCACTGTAAAAAACGGCAGCACAGCAAGAGCAACAAATCTGGAAACTGTTCATGGGTTCAGTGGATAGTGTGACAATGACACAAAGGAAACTAGCAGGTAACTACTGATGAATTATACCTTTTTACAACCATGTGACTACGTCTTGCTCCAAAATGCTCACTGTTGACACTGTATTGAATCCTTTTTTTTTTAAGACAAGTTGCTAGAAATACATACAGAACGCCAGAGGTGGTAGATGTACACAACCTCAATACTCAATTAAAAGTACAAGTAGTCCCCTAAAAAATGTACTCCACTACTACTCACTCATTCACTCATTCACTCACTCATCTTCTATACCGCTTTATCCTGTATTCAGGGTCGCGGGGGACCTGGAGCCTATCCCAGGAGGCTTAGGGCACAAGGCGGGGTACACCCTGGACAGGGTGCCAATCCATCGCAGGGCACACACTCATACGCACATTCACACACTCATTCACACACTACGGTCAATTTGGGAACACCAATTAGCCTAATCTGCATATCTTTGGACTGTGGGAGGAAACCGGAGTACCCGGAGGAAACCCACCAAGCACAGGGAGAACATGCAAACTCACGCAGAGACGGGAATCGAGCCTATATTTTTATATATTATATAAAAATATTATAATCTAATTAGAATTTTAAAACAATAAGATTAATGTCTAATATAGCAAAATGGTCCATATTAAAAGGAGGCACCTCAAATAAAATGACAAGGGCTTTCATATCCAGTTCCCGACACACTGCCCCCACAGGTTAAACACACAAAATACAATTTTAGACAGTTAGACAGAGACAAACGAACGCCAGTGTAGAAGTCAATCGAGCGGCACTACAAAATGCAACATAAATGTATAGGACGTTCAGAGCTCGTTCATTTATCCAAAAATTTAACGCCCATGTGAACAAGGCCTAAAAGAGACTGATAGCGACCAGATTTGACATTAATTAAATGAATGGTGGCTAGCGGTGTTAGCCTCTTTCATTACTTTAGAATGAAAGAGTAACTAGCTAGTTGCTTCCATTGCTACCTTGTATAATACAATAAGGCTATGCACTTAAACATGGTAGTACTGCAAAGCATAGATAATAAAATAAGGTAAAAATTGTGTTAAATCATTATAATTATACTTGTTATTGACATGAAACACAAAGCATACTAGTAAGGATTTGCAAATCTTTTGCTCAGGATGTTCAGTGCTAATCTTACCTTAACATGTGTACCAATGTCAGACAAAATAATCTACAAGCCAGAGATCAAATTGGTGGGATCTCTTGTCCGGATAACCATCAATCACTTTGGTGCACTAACCAATCTACGGTTTCATACTGACCATTCAGTTCACTAGGACTGGTTATAAACTAGGACTGGTGGAATTGTTCCTGTCCTTCCTACGTGAGATGTAGTTCAGTTGTGATATGAGTGATAGTATAAACATGTATGCTTTACGGTAGCTGGGATGTGAAAAAAATTTCAAAACAGAAAACAAAATAACAAAACCAAAAAACAAAATAACAAAATTAATTTTAAAAAGAAAATACAAAAGCCAAAAATATAATAACAAACCAAAAACAACATAAAAAATCTGAAAACAAACACAATAACATATCCAGATACAAAATAGCAAATGAGAAAACACAATGACAATTCAGTCAAACCGGAAAAGGTAGGTATAGTTTGTGAGATTATGAGATTATTATCGCTAATTGGAAGAGATCTCTGTCACTCAGGCCATGCAAGAAGTACTACAGCCTCATAGCATTTAAAAGTCCAGGATGCTGCAGTGTGGGAATTTCAAATAACAGGGCTTTGCACAATGACAGGACTGATTGTGGCCAGTCAATTTTACAATATGCTGCACAACAGCGGGTAGAGTATAAAAGATTAAAATTCAAATCAACACCAGAATTTGCTGCTGTTTCCTGCTGCAAGTAACACAGAACAGCCTATACACATAGCTGCCACTAACAACTCCCAGAACTTAGAGCAGCCAACATGGTCTGCCAAAGAACTGTTAAAAAACCATTATTCTGCTTTCACACATATTAAGCTAATCACCCACAATATATAATAAATCACTTCAACTCATGCCCTTCACAAAATAAATGCTCAAAGTCCCCCCAAAAAAACGATATACAGTGGTACATCAGCATACCAATTTAATCCATTCCAGAGGCATGTTCTTAAGGCGAAATGTTGTATTAGAAAACGCATTTTCCAAATAATGTTAATGAAAATAATCTGTTAGATAACACATGTACTGTAAATGAAGTAAAATATAAAATAAATTGACATTTAACCTCACCTCACCTTACCTTATCATTCCTCTTGGCACCGGCTGCTTTAAAATATGAAACTGAAAATGGCTCGCTTTTCTTCCTGCTACTGTCCTTGCTAACATTCTTGGGACCCTTACAAGCAAAGAAAAATATTCTAGCCATCTGCGGCCTCTCGGGCCACTAGGCCACCGGCAAGTGGATCTACGAACCACAGTACAAATTAACTACCTCTACTGGATCACCATCTGGTGGCTCCAATCCTTTTAGCTTTTAGCCCATGATGTCACTGAAAGGTTTGTCTTCAGTGTTGTTTTGTGCTCCTTCCCAAGATAGGAAAGGAAGGCTGTGGACATGAAAGCTCCCACCTTCCTGTGAGAGATGGTGGATGCTCTGAACTGCACTCTTTCTACACTCTCTCTTGCCTCTCAGGAAGTCAAAAAAGGAGGCTGTCAAAAGCCCTCTCTGCTACATTCCACCTCCAAGGTGAGAAGCTATGCAGTGTACTGTATGCAGCAGCCAGAGTCTCCACAGGATTAACCCATGCCCAACAAGCCTGCAGCAGTTATGAGAGCCCCCTAAGGGTTTGCGTCGGTGAAGTTTTTATTGTCATCTGTGGCATTGGAAACGTTGTTACCCTAGCTTGCCCTTCAGTCATTCTGGTGGATGTGAGGTCATGCAATCCTCTCTTGAACCCCTGGTCCCCTGATCTCGAGTCCATGGAGATTGAGGTTCCTGCAACCTCCAGAGGTTGAGTACCAATGGGGAAGACTTTGCTTTAAAGCATGGTTAATGACTAACCTCCTGTAGCTCTCCTTTTAGGGCAAGACTGGCCTGGGCTGTGGACAGAGGAAACACAGAAGAAGAAGAAGGAATATTCACCCATGCCAGAAAAAAAGGAAAAGCTGCCCAACCCAAGCCAGTGTGACAAGCACAACCCAATGATGATGATATGAACTATGAGGCTGAAGTAGGACAGATTCCTACCTCTAACCAGATAACCATACCCAAAAAACTGGCACTCTAATTGCTCTGCCAATCATCAGCATCCTGTTTGAATGCATCAGAATGGCACTAGTTGGCCTGCTTTTAAAGTCAGTGAGTGGCCACAAGTACAACTTTGTCATGGTAGACTATGCCACCCCATATCTGGAAAAAGGAAATTGCCAGCCATCACCAGAGAGCTGGTGTCACGCTTCAGCCTCATGATTCTTCTAAATTTCTTCATTGTCCAAGGTATTTGCTGACTGTTGTAGGTGCAGCCGTTCTGCACCTCCATGTACCACCCCAGACACATGGCCTGGTGGAGCATTTTAACCAGAGAATGCTACAGTGAGTGGTTGATGAAGGCTGCTGTAACTGGGATCGGCTGTTCACGTTGTATCCTCTTTAAGGTCTGAGAAACCCTTCAGGCTTCCACCCACTTCACACAACAATTTTTGACAGGGTACTATCGTCATTTTGTGCCTAACTATTCCTATGTGGCAGCACCCCTCTCTAACTGCTCAGGAAGAAGTAGCCCAAAAAGGACCGTGTGAACCATAGAGATGGAAAAGGAATTGCAACAATTGAAGACCTACCTACTTTGACTGTCCCTTCCTGCTACACACTGGGGGCGGGCCTAAAGCCTGCATCTCTAAATATCTGCCAGTTCCACCAGGGGCCATTGCCAAAGCGCAACCATTTCCTTGTCTTCAGCCTACACAAGTCCAGCCTGTTGACCTGCTTTGACTGACCGATGCTACAGTACTCTTAAAGGACCAGGAACTGTACTCTTTGCACTCTTTGTTCCTTGACCATCTCATTGGAATATTCTCTCTGCCTGATTTTCCTTAAATAAAAGAGCACCTTGTTCCAATTATGTGGTCATTGTCTCAGTGTTCTGTCCTGCCCTACTAGAAGCTTTACATTGGTGGATATTTATTTATATATATATTTTCTTGTTTGAACAAGCTAAACAATAAATTTCACTGACAAATGTAGATTTCAGGTATAATTTTTAGGTGTGTATACAGAAACCAAGAGCCTGCAAACTGCGAAGGTTTGCAGGGGGATTTCTGCCATATATTAATGATGGTAAGCACATGTTTTTTTTTTTTTGTTTTTTTTTTAGAACTCTAGGAATTATGTAAGTACTGCAGCAAGAGAAGAACACAGTGTAGTGTAAATAAGACAGATGGTCCATACATTCTTCCTGAGCATTAGAATTCTGACATAAGCAGCAAGAAAATACTGTGTTACCTCCACTGTAAGGTTTGTCGCTGGCAGGAAAGCACAAGGGATACATGCACAGTTTGTGACTGACAAGGTGCCCATAAACAAACAACGGAGCAGATGCCATTTGTTGGGAAGGAACAACAACAACAACAAAAAAAAAACCTCAAGTAAAAATCGGCACCTAATTCCTTCTGGCTGTCAGTTGTAAGACCGCAGTAATTATGCTACTGTTAACTGCTGCAGTAAACACGGAATGTTTGGACTCTTTGAGACTGATGGACTCTAGAGAAATATGAGATTCATTGGGGAAAGTGATTCATAAGAGATGCTTAAAAGAGACTTGAAATTAGTTCTCATCTTTGACTACAGTATGTGCTCTTTTTGGTGCTGCAGAACACCAATGCCATTCTCACTCAGCAGTGGTGTAGGCTTATGTGTATAAGTGTTTCAAGGACAAATGCATTTACTAAAGCATTCATTTTACTTAATAATTGTCATTCAGTGCATAATACCAATGGGTAAAAATGCTAATTGTGTATATTAAGCTGCAAGAAGTCATCATTTAACACTGCAATACAAACATCTATTATGTAAACTGTATTACAGTAAAAAAATGAGAGTTTATAAATGTTCTTCATTCGTCTATATAATTATGATAAAAAATAGATACATTTGTTGATTACAGTTGTGAAATAATTTTGATGATGTTAAACATCAGTCATACGGACTAACCTGCCATACAGAATTCAGTATTAAGCAGTGGTATACCGCAGAGACATATGGTGCATATATTTTGTTCAGGGATGAGGGCTTTCAAGGTAAGGAAAACGCATAAATGTGCTTACCCTAAGAATACAAAAATATGTTGAGAAAAAAAGATTACTTTTCAATTACAGTTTAAAGCCAAGATAATACAGTAAATGAAAAAAGTATACTGCACATGAAGTGTGTTTCATAACTCCATCATTGCCTCACTGTAGGTTTCACAAGCTCAGCAATCTCAGACAGCAACAACTCACTGACGCACTGTGCATTTTAAAAGGCAAACAATTAGTAAGCTGAGTAACCATACAGATGACTCTCATCACCCATTAAGCTGACTAATTCCTCAATTTTCTCTCCGCAGTACTAAGCATCTGAAACCTTTCACCCAGACAGCTACACTCTTATTACTTCATTATTGTTATTAGCATGCCTTAGATATCATCACTGTATTTTCTGTAGATTGGAAGATTGCTTTGCGATTATTGTTTGCAACTTTTCTGCATATTAACATCTATCTATCTATCTATCTATCTATCTATCTATCTATCTATCTATACTAGTGTATATATATATATATATATATATATATATATATATATATATATATATATATATATATATATACAGATGTCGCCATTAAAAACCCGCGTTTCGAGAAAAGGGATCCCGTGACTTGCCGCGGCTTTGCGCGGCTGCGTGCGGGAAGCTGTGAACATGCCCTTCATTACCTGTAGGGGGCAGTCGTGTTTCAGTCTGAAGTATTGTGTGTCTACTGAAGCCGAAAATGTGTGCAAATTAAACTGCGCATGCGTGTTTGGAGATGCTGTGCCCGCGCTGTGGATCAGTCGGTTGTGGATCATCACGGAGGTTACAACACGGCGTGGCTGCAGCTGGAGTTTGTCGTGTTCGAGGTAAGTTTAGCTTTCTTTTTTGGATGTGATTCTCGCTTTCATGACTCCCAATTAATGTTCATCTTAATCTCAGGACGTACAATTAGCAATTTCAGTTTTTAATAGTGTGGAGATTCACAAAACACCGTTTTCGTGTAAAAACCTGAACCTACGGAGCCCCCATGGGTCCTGTGGTAAATAAATAAATAAATAAAATAATAACGAACCGAGATGTGTGTTTCTTACCCCCACCCCGAGTGAAAACGGCGTGTTCAGACAAAGGCTCGCCAGTTAGATGCCATTTCTGAACAAACTGAGTCGTGTGTGTTAAAGCATTAAATGGTAAAACAGTACTAGCAATAAACGTTTTTTTTTCTGAAGCCGAACTTTATTAATGAGTTACGAGTAAAGAACCTGTACATATGTTCATACAGTATTGACAGCAGCTCTAATTTACTGCGGTAAAGCCAGCCGCGGTTCAGAAAAACACGGTCAAGCCAGCCGCGATTGATTTTAGTGCGCGCGCATATTACAGTGATTACGGTAGTTTCATGAACAACACAGAGAGAATGCCCCATATCTGAAAAATCCTGCAGTAAAATAGTTTCATATGTGGTGTGTATATAGTATGGGACGTCCTGAATAAGAACTGATCATTGTTTTTTTCTACTTATTAGAAATGGGATCTTTATACCCCTTTAAAGTGTAATAATGTCCAATATCTCAAAAATGCTGCAGTAAAATAGTTTCATATGTGGTGTGTATATAGTATGGGACGTCCTGAATAAGAACTGATCATTGTTTTTTTCTACTTATTAGAAATGGGGTCTTTATACCCCTTTAAAATGTAATAATGCCCCATATCTGAAAAATGCTGCAGTAAAATAGTTTCATATTGTGAGGGTTGCCCACTAGAGGGCAGTGTTTTAATTTGTAGTTTTTGTTGTAGACCCAGTTTCCCAGAAGGCACCTCGGTCAGCTGACGCAGATGCCCAGCTGAACCGAGGATGCAATTAGTATAAGCATAAATACCTGTTTGTTCTGGGAAGCTGGGTCGAGCATTGATTTCTGTTATGTGGGTTTTGTTTTGTTCTTTTCTGTTTTAGTTTAACAGTATGGTTGGCCTTTTTGTTTCAGGAGCACTTTAAGTTAAGTTTGCATTTGCTTTGATTTAGTTTATGTCTCTTTGTCTCTGTGTCTCCTAGCAGAATTAGCCTTTTGTGTTTACCCTTTTGTGTAAGTAACCCCCATTGCATGTTTAGCTAGTAGTCTGTTTCAATACTAATGAGGGTGATACTAACATGTCTAGATCTTAGTCTGTCTAGTCTTCGTGTCTGTCTAGTCTCATTGTCTGCTTAGCTCTTAGTCTGTTTAGGTACTAACATATTTAGCCACTAACCTTTAGAGTTCTTAGTCTGTTTCATACCTAGTCTGCTGTGTACCTTGTCTGTTCATTCCCTTGTGTCTCAGGCTACTGGCTGGTGTAGCCATTAGTCTGATTAGCTATGAGCTAGCTTAGCAGCTAATGTGCAGCTCAGCCAATAGACCTAGCCAAGCCTGTCTTGTGTTTGTTTACCCCTTGAATGCACAGTCCCTAATGTTTAGTCCGTTAGACTGTTTCGTGTGTCTTGTCTTGTCCAGTTTGTATCCCATGTCTGTACTGTATTAGATCATGTCATCCCGAGTCTGTTTGTATTTTGAGTTCTCATTTGTTAGCATGCTCCATGATTTTAGCCAACTCTTAGTTCATGTTTTGTTCATGTTTGCTTTTTGTTTGATTCTTATTAAAGACTATTTGTTTCACTGCATCCCCTCTGCATCTATGCCTCAACACCAAGCCCACAGTCCAACACCATGGCAGAATGTGACACATATGTGGTGTGTATATAGTATGGGACGTCCTGAATAAGAACTGATCATTCTTTTTTTTTTCTACTTTTTTTTTTTTTTTTTTTTTTATCATGTGTGTACATTATATGGGATAAAAACTGACCATGGCGTTTTATACTTACTAGAATTAATTTTTTCATAGGTCTCTGAAGTGAAATAAAGGCATTTTATTTAACTTTTTTTCCCCATTGTGAACATTTGTTTATTTGACCTCTCTTCCAAAGCAGACGTTAATCCTCATTATAGAAAACATTCATTGAAGAATAACTGCTACTTTTGAACAGTAAAACAAAATAAAAATCAATTCTGGTATTTAGAAAGACTAAATACATTATTTTGTCTGTTTTCTACGAATTCTGCTGTAACTTATCTACATAAAACAATTATTTGAATGGTGAATATTTAAGAAAAATATTGTAACAGACAACCGTCAAAGTCACCAATAAATAACACGGATATTAAAGCAGAAATGCAAATAAATAAGCAAGTAAAAATTGACGAGCATGTTGTATTATCTCTCAGTCCTGGGCGTCTAAATGAAAAGCGCTCTGAAAGCGCGTTGTCTCTGTGTCGGTCCTGAAACTACCGTAATCACTGTAATATGTGCGCACACTAAAACCAATCGCGGCTGGCTTGACCGCAGTTCTAATTTGTCTAAATCGCATTGCAGACAATAAAAATAAGTCGAGTCATCCTGTGACCCTGCATGCTTAATCTTTCCACACATGATTCTTGCTTCTTACTTTTTCCTTAATCCCTCGCTGATCTATCTTGTATTTTTCTAACGGTGTCAGAAACTTTGTGTTAGCAGCACTGCTTGACATGCTTGATGTCTTCCTCTTTTGTAATTTGCTTTGGTCGAAGGCAAACTTACAAAAGATGAAGAAATGCCTAAATGTAGTTGTACGAATAAAAGATTATGTAATGATACAATGTAAATATTTTCACAGAAACAAAGCGTAAAGATGAGACGTGAATCTGAAGAGGATCTCTTTGATGATTGCCTGGTAAAGCATTGTTTTCTTATTAATTATACAATTTATTAATACCTTGAATATAGTGTTTGTTGTATTGGACAGAAGCATATAAATGCAAATGAATATATAAATATGAGTAATTATTGAACGAATTTTCATGTTTGGACTAACCCTTTAAATACAAACTCAGCATTCATCATAGGATTTCCTGACACTGTAAAGGTGCAGAGTAATCTATGGAGTGTAGCCATCTCATGCCATGTTTTACAATGTTTTAGTGATGCAAGATTATTGCTAAAGCAATTTAACCCAAGTTTAACAATCTGAAGTATATGAAGTGATGGTAATTTTTTATTATCAATTATTTGTATTATTTTTTTTTCTCTGTGAAATGAAGTCAGCACAGGTTGAAGCAATTCAGATTTTGTTTTTGTTTCTCAAAATAAATTATTTTCTTGTACATTTTATGCAGGGGGACAGACGAAGTGATGCCAGTATGCACCTTCTTAAAATCCTTGTCGTCTGTGCTGTTGAAGGGGAAGGACCAGTTGGTGTATCCATAATCCTTGAAGGAGAGGAAATTTTGCAAGAATGTGGCAATAGCTCCGAGCACTGCGCTACACATTTGAGCTATTTTCAGAAAGTTCTTCTAGAACTTGATGGGATTAAGCTATCACCAAAAGTGCAAGCTTTAAAGATGAAGTTATCTTAAAACATTTGATTTGGCTTGACTACAAGTCTTTACATGTTGTGTTTACATGTTCAGCTTAATGTTTTAATGCGTTATGGTTTCAATGGCATACTTTTAAGTGCACTAGTCCAGAGTGCTGATTTGAATGTTGCAACTTCACTGCTTCCGAGGGCTATTACGTTTTAACGTTTATTCTGCAGTTTGTTTAATGTATTTTCTGCTGTATTTTATTTCTAAATGAATGCTGTATTTTATTTATTTATTATTTTACACAATTTTGTTTAAAACAAGTATTTCAGGCCCTGGTGCCGTGCAGTTTTTTTCTATGGATGCAAAATTTAGCTGAATGCACTTTTATTAAAAAGACAACTTGGATCTAGACTGTGAATGTCACAAATATTTGGTAATGTTGGTGAATAAACTGTTTAATCATATTTTAGTTGTGTGATTTATGAAAGATATAGATGAAATAATTACTTAAGTTTCTTTCCAAAACATAAATTAGCAATGTTTACATTATTATAGGGAGTAATATAAATTGATAAAACCAAGTTAAGGGAAAATCTCACAAAACAAAATGATAGTAATTTCATAAAATTAAGGTTCCTGCAACTTTACTTGATTATTTTAAATAAATCTAATTTGTGCATTAAATATAATTATGTAACTTTTACTTGATTTCTTTTATTGTTAATTTAATTAAGTAAATTTTACCTGACAATTACGGGTGAGTTTTACTTAGGCTGAATCACAATTCTATTTTCTTCCCCTTGTCCCTTAAAACGAAGTGGAAAGGGGAAGGGTATAAATATTTCCCCTAAGAAATGGGACACCACTACAACACTGTTATACGTCATCATACGTTGTCGCTGGTTCCTAATGTTACGTCAGAGGACATGCGCCGATGTTTATCACACATTCCAATAAGAGAGATTACTCACTCCCAAAGGTTTTTTGCGCCGTATTTCGATTTTTAAAAAAGTTGCTCATTTTCACCACGAACACGGATGAGTCTTCGGGTTTCCTCAGCCGTCCATATACAGAATATAAATTACAAAACTGTGGTCACGTTGCAATAAGTAAGAATAGTGTAAGCAAAACAATAGTGTATGGCCGTAAGCAAAACAAACAATGCGTTATCAAATGCTCGGCAAAATGCCGTGCTACTGAACTTTCATATTTGTTTGTAGCATGCAGTAAAGTGTATGTGACATAAAAATATATATTTGTAATATTGTGCAATATGTGCTATCCGCTAGCAAACTTTAGCGATTTTTTTTGCAAACGTTTCTTTACAGAACATCACCATAAACACAAACACAAGACTAAAGGTAATATACATATAATGAAAACTTGTCATAAAAATCTTTATTAATGGCAAAAATTACTTAACATTTATGGGTCTGTTTGCTCGAGTGAGCAGCCATGTTGAAAACTTCGCTTAGCCCTTCGTTTGAAGTGAGGTCCTGAAAAATCTTCGTTTGGAGGGCTATCTGGCCCTTCCCCCCTCCCCCTACACCTCCAACCAAAAGAGAAATGAGACACCTCTACCCCTGCACGTGAACGCGTCAAATGGAAGGGTAGGGGGAAGGGTTGGGATTCAGCCTTAATATTGGAGCAATAAAATTTACTTAAAATTTGTGTCCAAATTGTTATGAGGATTTTATCAAGTAAATCTTACAAGTTCTTTTTTTTCAGTGCATGGGTGAACACGATGTTTTAAGAATTTAATTATATATATATATATATATATATATATATATATATATATATATATATATATATTTATTTATTGTGTGTGTGTGTGTGTGTGTGTGTGTGTGACCGGTGCAACTCACACGTCCTATTCCATTGTCATTCATACTGCCGTAGTTTTTAGAGCCCTAAAAAAGCATTCGCTAGTAAGTAAGTAAATAAAAGACAAATGAATAAATAGTTTTAAATTATATATATACAGGGGCGTAGATTTAGGGTGGACGGAGGGGATGTGTCCCCACCAATATCCTCCGACCATTGAAATGTCCCCACCAATAATTTAATCCACTTTTTTTTAAATCGTTCTGTCAACATTAACCTAGACACGCAGAAAGGGATAAATCACGTTCTCTCCTTGAGTCCTCCCGCCCCCAAAACACATATGAACATTTTGATTGGCTGTGCCTTTCCCTGCCATCATGTGATAGACGATTGGCTGCGTTCAGACACAAGCAGCACCAAATGCAGTGGACTCACATTCAGTACAGCAGGCCAGGATATAGTCTGTGAATACGGACTTAAAACTAACAGCAGATTAAACAGCTAAATGTAAAAGTATAAATATGATCCCTGTCAGTCTTCTAATCTAGTGACTGTTTGTCAGAAATCAGTATTGTGAAAGAAATTGATAAACTAATATACTAATATTGCCATATGGCTAGAATTTGGTTGACACCAATAGATAATCCACTTCAGAAAAATAGTTTTTAAAATGCATTCACTTACTTGGCGAACATTAATGATTTGATTCGAGGTTTGCACACTAAGACTCAGAAAAAGTGAAATAAAATGATTGCTGTTTAAATGGCATGTGTTTATCCTGTTTTGTCAGGTAACAGAACCTAAACACCTGTGCTGTATATCAGACAGCGATGGAGAGAGTGTAGATTACACACAGGTGCTCTCTAGTCATTAGCACTCATCAGGCAATGTCTATGGCCAACTGACTGCACTCAGACCAAAGGGGGCTGAATAATTACACACACCCCACTTTTCAGTTATTTATTTGTAAAAAAAAAATGTTTGAAATCATGTATGATTTTCGTTCCACTTCTCGCGTGTACACCACTTTGTATTGGTCTTTCACGTGGAATTCCAATAAAATTGATTCATGTTTGTGGCTGTAATGTGACAAAATGTGGAAAAGTTCACGGGGGGCGAATACTTTTGCAAGCCACTGTAGTTGTCCTGAGAGTTAACATTGTTACCAATAATAGGCTGAGGCATTCTCTGTCCATGCTCATAAGGAATCCCTCAATGTTTTTCAATTAGGGGACAGAAGCAGATCAGCCATGTTGTAGTTCAGGTGAAGAGGCGAGTTCACAGGAGGTCAATCTGAATGTTGATTATACAGTATATAACATATAATATGTGTGCGTGTATTATACATGTTGATTATACTAATATTTAGCATTATGAGGAGTGATAGGCTGAGGATGTAAGTGATTCATTAGTGTTTTTGGCAAAAGTTTTGAACTGACATTTCACTTTTTTGTCACGCTATTTCATCAGGTGGCAATGCTGTCCGGTCCTAGTGCAGTAAGAGGGGAAGAGTTAGGGTCAAAGCCATTGTTCACCCCCAAAAAAACTTTACTCACTATTTACTCCTTAAGTGGTTCCAAACTTTAATGATTTTCTTTATTTTGTTGAATACAAAATAAGATATTGGGGAAAAAAGCTGAAAACATTGACTTCCGTAGCAGGAAAAACAAATACTATGTAAATCAATGATTACAGGTTTTCAGCATTCTACAAAATATCATCTTTAGTGTTTATCAGAAGAAAAAAAGAACAGCCTGGACAATATTGATGTCAAACAAATATGCCAGCAGTTTATTTTTGTTAACGAGAGGCGAAGGCATGTTTTTGTCTCCTTCATATAGGAGCAATAGGCATTGAGCTGTTGTGTGGTACTCTACCTAGTAGTTCATGTTTAGATGTAATCTACTTTTATATATATACAGATGATTGAGATGTTTCATTTGCACTAGGGCTCAATAAAGAATAGTTTTTATTTTATTAAAGACTATCTTTTTGTCAGTTATGAAACATTCCTTTAACTTTACACTATTCCTTAATTTAACTTAATGAATTGCATTTCGAGTGGATTAATATAAATCGAAGCATTGCTAGTATTAATGTAAAGTGATTTCGCACCATATTAAGAAAAACATGTATTCAGTGGACATAGTTGGGGTGGGAGGTTGGTAGGTGGATGGGGCAGGGGGTTGGGGGTTGGTGGGTGGAAAAGGGGATTGGGGGATGGGGTATTAGTTGGAGTCATAGGTAGCAAACCTACGCCCTTGTGTGTGTGTGTGTGTGTGTGTGTGTGTGTGTGTGTGTGTATGTGTGTGTATACAGTATATGGAAACTTGTAACTTTGAATGGTGTTAAAAATACTTGCAAAACAAGTATTGCAGCCATACATTGGAGGGAACTTCTGAGGTGGTCAGTGATTGATGGCACGGTCGGTCGGAGGGGGTTGTGATCACACCTATAGATCTTTTGTTCTAGGCTATCGGTCAAATATCTCTCCACTTGGAAGCAAAAACATGCAAGGGATTTCAGCATCTTGACGCACATTCTAAGCTGTTTATAAAGTAGACACTGTTTGTTTTTTCATTTTGTAATCTTTCCCGTGTTTACCGTGTACTGTACAATGTATATTCATTTTTTAATGAATTACTGTAAATAAACTACACATTCCGTTGATTTACCAGAAATTACTTTTCTGTTTTTTGTGTGTGCTAAACTAAACTTCAGGGTCAAAGTAATAGCGATTTTATTTGAAAAGTATTATATATTTACAATGCTGATAAGTTCAAGCTTAGATTCATACATAAACTGCTTCAAAGTCTTTCCGTGACCGCTGAAATCCGACAAACGCAGGGCTCAAGGGAGGTGTGTCTGTGTGTGTGTGTGTGTGTGTGCGCGTGTGTGTATGTGTGTGCGTGTGTGTATGTGTGTGTGTGCGCGTGCGCTGCAGCCTGTCCTATTTTCAGCGGATTTTTCCGCTACCGCAGATCAGTTTATCAACTTGTAATATATACATTTTAGGAATATATTAACATGTGCAGACATTTAAGGGTGCGCTGCCCTCTCTTGCCCCTGCGTAGAGCCTACACACACACACACACACACACACACATCTATCTATCTATCTATCTATCTATCTATCTATCTATCTATCTATCTATCTATCTATCTATCTATCTATCTATCTATCTATTATATAAATACACATTTGGAATCTGCATCTACATTTTCTGTTACAAGTATAGAATTAGGTTCAGCTGAGACTCATGATCAATGGTGTTAGGGTACTTATGTAGTGATAATTAGTTTCAGCCAGATCATTAAAACTAACAATGGACTATGACACTCTTGAGAGGGGATATGAAGGTGTTATTCATTTATTTATTCTCTACAAGGGTGCGAACTACAGTACAGACCAAACTATAACTTTCTCTTATACTACTATAAAAATTCTAAATATAAACAAACAAAATACAGCTTTTTTTTCTCAGAGGTAAACGGAAAAGTGAAGTTGTTCAGCTGTTTACTGTCACTGCAGCTTCTTCAAAGTCTTCCCACTCCGTGACCACTGAAATCCGACACGACACCACGTTAGGCTACGTCTTGACTCATTTGTATACCGACGGTGATTGGATGTTTCCCGAGAGCTCAGGGGAGTGTGTGTGTCTGTGTGTGTGTGTGTGTGTGTGTGTGTGCGTGCGCGCGGGTACTTGTTCTACTGTTATAAAAACTCTAAATATAAACAAACAAAATACAGCTTTTTTTTCAGAGGTAAACGGAAAAGTGAAGATGTTCAGTGTCACTATGCAGATGTTACACTCAGTGGAGTTACCGAAATCTTTGGTTTAGTCCTCATTGAGTTGCCACACATCATTTCCACATTTCACTCGCTTTTATTACTCTTATGTGAGCATAAACAGTGAAACATTCCACAGGTTTATAATACACCGCGGCCAAGTGAACCACGTTCCCGTCGAACGAAACGAGGCACAATCGTGGTGTTTGCTTCGGTTATGACACACCATAGTTTATTACCTGCTGTGGTAGATCTGAATATTTATTCAAACACAATAATAAAGCTTTATATCCTCAGGAGGGCTCAGTACATTGTTTTAGCGATAGTTTCACGGAAGCGAGTTCAGAACTAATCTAACCAAACCAAAAAAAAAACATCCGAAGCTTGTGAAAGTAATGAAATTGATATATATGTAATTCATATACTGTATATACAGACGTGTGTGTGTCATTTTAATTCAAATGAACATTTTAATGCTTTCTGATACACTTATCAACTTATCCACATACACTTATCAACACAAACTCTCCGTGCACGCACACACAATCTCTAAAAAATTAATATTAATAACATACATATACAAATAAACAAATGTAGGTGTAATAAAAGTAGTCATGATGTCAGTACTCGCCCAGCAAACCAGCCTTTTGCAACGGCTTAAAACGTATGAATTATCTTCAAATATACAAAAAAAAAGCGAAAAGACACTCGATTATTATGCATAGGTTATTTGTTTAATTCAAAAAGTTCATAAAAACACTTTAAAACGAGAGAAAAACTGTTAAAATCCTCGTTCGCCTTCTCAGCGTTAGGTAGCGAGTGACGTCATGATTTGAATCTGCGCGCCACCGGGGAAACATAGGGAAACTGACTTTCCCGGACCACCGGCTTTTAGATAAAGTCCTTCTATGCGCCATCTGGCGGATATTCAGTGAAGCACAACACATTTATTTTTAATTCCCGAATGTTGCCTCCGGCAAGTCGCCGCAAGCCGCGCGCTAAATTGCGGCATCCCGCGGGAAAACACGTGGGTTTTTAATGGCGACATCTGTATGCGCATATATGAAACCTATATGCAGTATATATGCATATATATGATAATATATATGCTGCATATATGCGTATATATGCCACATGTAGGCAACATTGAGGTGCATATATGTGCATATACAGGCCATATAGGTCTCCTGTATTGCTTCTTTATATCCACATATAAGCCCTATATGTACATACAAGATATGTCTCCTATGGCAGGATCTGGTCATTTTAGCTCATATCTCACTTTGGCAACTGTCATACATGATGCCTAGCTCATATTTTCTATTATCAAGGCAATAACCAAGAACTAACAAAAAAAAAATGCAAAAAACTTATGTGCGAACACATGAAATTGGCAATTGCCCACGTACAGTATATGAGGATATATGCACATATATGAAACCTCAGTCTCCGTGAAAATCTTTTTGAAACACGTCACTAAAATTAACTGAAATGAGAAATATATCTATAGAAAGCTTAAAGTGTCTACTTTTAAATGATGCAAGTCACATTGAAAACAAATATTCTCAGTTTATGTAATCCGTATGAAACCAAGGAGAGGCACAGAATTTCTGTCGCACTTATCTGCTAATGACCCAAGGCAGGACACGACCACATGCCAATCACACGGAAATCAGTCCGGGTAATTTACATACTAGGCCACGCCCCCGGACACCGGCATGAAAAACAAACACAAAGAGACAGGTTTGAAAACACTCAGATTCAGTGAGTTTTCTGCACGTTTTGGAAGATGGCACGCGCTTATACATCCGAGGAAACTCTTCAGAATGTTCTGGAAAGTGGGAGGAGTTTACATTTACCACAGAAGAAGACTGTGTGACTCCGACGCCGAACGGGAGCATTTTGAACAGAGAATAGACCCATGCTACACTGGGTAAGTTATTAAGTCTTATTTAACTCTTATTCTGATAATATTAAACTAATATTAGTAAATATTTTCCTCACTACAGCTAGCTCTTGTCAGCTTGTGTGACACATTGGCTTTCAATGCCATTTATATAGTTTAGGTAAATCATGCTAACATACTGCCTCATGTAGCACAAACATGATATTTCCCGGTGGCTAAGCTTGCATGCATGTACATATAATATAGGAAATCGGCCAATTTTATATATGTCACATATATTAAAAACCTATATCAAAACCTATATTGAAACATATATGTTTATATAGGTTATTTCCGTGTGGGTCGGAAAAAAGCAGCGTCTCAGCGTCCTCGTACAAGGGTTGCCAGATCATCAACACCATAAGACATAAACTAAAATTGTTTCACAATGTGTCCCTGAATGAAGGGAGGCTCAAAATCAAAAGTACCAGTCAGTATCTGGTGTGGCCACCAGCTGCTTGAAGTACTGCAGTGCATCTCCTCCTCATGGACTGGACTAGATTTGTCAGTTCTTGCTGTGAGATGGAGGGATTGTGTGTTCCTGGTGTGACTCAGGCAGTTGTTGTGGCCATCCTGTACCTGTCACGCAGGTGTGACATTCAGATGTACCCATCCTGTGCAGTTGTTGTTACACATGGTCTTCCACTGCGAGGATGATCAGCTGTCCTTCCTGTCTCCCTGTAGCGCTGTCTTAGGCGTCTCACAGTGCGGACATGGCAATTTATTGCCCTAGCCACATCAGCAGTCCTCATGCCTCCCTGCAGCATGCCTAATGCACGTTCACGCAGATGAGCAGGGACCCTGGACATCTTTCTTTGGTGTTTTTCACAGTCGGTAGACAAGTCTCTTTAGTATCCTGCGTTTTTAGAACTGTGTAGTAGGCATTTAGAATCTTAAATGCCTACTTTCTGTAAGCTGTTAAGGTCTTGACGACCATTCCACAGGTCCATGTTAATTAATTAATTATGGTTAATTGAACATGCATGGAAAACATTGTTTAAACCCTTTACAATGAAGATATGTAAAGTTATTTGGATTGGTACATTATTGTTGAAATACACAGTCCTGAAAAAGGGACATTTCTTTTTTTGCTGTATATATAATATATATATGACTTTGTGTACAATTACTCAGATAAACAGTCCTCTGGGGTTCGCGAACGTATATATGCGTTTTGAGGCGTTTTCACCTGATGACGCCAATAAGAACTTAAATTACACTTTGAGTTTTGATCATACAGACAAGATCTATATATTAATCGAATCTGTAAAGTGTCTACTTTTATTTGTATGCACACATGTTAATAATAAAACTTTGTACATTAATAAAATAAATAAAATAAACCGGGTGCGCTTTCAGCCGTCTCAGTCTCCGCGAAAATCTTTTTGAAACACGTCACTAAAATGAACTGAAACTCCGCGAATACTGCACTCACAGACAAGAGAAATGTATCTGTAGAAAGCTTAAAGGGTCTACTTTTAAATGATGCAAGTCACAGTGAAAACAAATAATCAGTTTTTATGTAATCCGTATGAAAGTAAGGAGTGGTACAGATTCTCCTGTATCGGCTCATTACAGCTAATGTGCTCCCGCCTCCCTGCGCGCGCTGTTCATATGGAAATGAACTGAGGTGAGGCAGGTAATCATCTACACGCCCCCATGGCATAAAACCACGAGTAAGTGCACATTCAGTACATCATAGATGTTAGTTAAATATAACTATATTATATATATTATATAATATTATAATATAATAATATAACACTACAGTTTACTATGATGAATATATTCATCATAGTAAACTGTAGTGTATTGTAGAAAAAATGTAGTACAGTATTGGTAAAGTCATTTGTTCTGGTAATTACAAAGGGCTGTTGTTGTTTTATATATTGTTAGCTATATTTTCTGTTATAGTGACTGCAGTAATGCTGCTAAAAAGTCAACTTTGATTGTTCCTAATAAACTGTTTAACTGAACTCGCAAATGAATCTCAAGATTTTTTTGAGTGTATCAAATACATTCTCAAATAACCTAAAGACTGAAAATATATAAACTTTTTTTATCCTCAGATTCTTTCTTGTAACTCTCCTCTCTGTCACATACTGTACCTGTCTGATGGCTCATTATGCAGATCAGTATGCAGGCCTTTGTCTTCTCAGGTGTGAATCACTGCATTAGTAATGATAGATCACGCCTTCTCGCATAGACCCTTTACACTCAAAAAGTGACTTAAAAAGTGTTTAATCACTATATTGTTTAATGTGAGCAAGTAAACAAGATCATTTTCACATAATTTTGAAGCAAAATCACTAGTCCACCAGCCCTTGTGAAACAATGTCTTGTGAACAAATTGTCTGTATGAGTTTCATGGCCTTATTTCAGCTACTTTTTTCCCCCACAAAACTTACTAACCACGCATAATATTTTTCTCCTAAAAAATGCAAACACATACATTAATTTTGGTCACGTATTATTGTAGAACAGTTTGTACTGATTACAAGAAAAATACAGGTTGGTCAATAATATATTATAAGTAGCTGAAAAAAGCAAAAATATCAGAGCATGTCCAAACATCTCAAGGGCCCCAAAATCACCTCGAACCTCAGAGGGTTAAACAGTGGTTCCTTAGCACTCTGGGAATTTAAACAATCTTTTCTCTTTACAGTGATTTTAATTTCATTCATCTTATTTATGATAATGATGACTGATAGATAATTTCTTAACAATGTGGATAGAGAATGATGCAGCATTCTGGCAGATGCTGAGATAAATGTGAAAAACATATCTATCTACAGTTCCTTGAAAAAGAATTTCCTGATTTTTTTTTTTGCATGTTTGATATTACACAAATGAAGAAAACAGAACAGTGGTGAGCCTTTGCAGTGGCCGGCCTACAAAAATGACTTCAAGAGCACAATGACAACTCATCCAGGAGCTTATAAAAGAACACAGAATCTAAAGACCTGCAGGCGTTAGTTAAGGTCAGTTTTCATGATTCAACAATAAAGAGACTGAGCAAAATTGGCATCCATGGGAGAGTTCGAAGGCGAAAGCTGCTGATGACCTAAAAGAACACAAAGGCTTAGCTTTCATTTGCCAAAAAACATCTTAATTGTTCTCTGAATGGCTCAAAAAAGGTTTTGGAGTGGCCTAGTCTAAGTCTGGACTTAAATCAAATTGAGATCCTTAAATAGGTAAAAGTATTTCATGCTCAAAAACTCCCCAAAATAGCTGGAATTAAAACAGTTCTGCCAGAGTGGGCCAAAATTCCTCCACAGCGATGTAAAAGAATCAATGATGGCTATCCTAAACAATTGAACGCAGTTGTTGCTGCCAAGCGGGGGCACAGTCTGTTTTAGGTTAAAAATGCCTTTTTTTCAGCCTAGTAGGGCAGGTAGGTTTGACAGGAACATTTTTCCCTTAATAAATGTAATAATTTATCATCATTATTAAAATTGGTTTGATGACCTCAAACGTTTAAGTATGACAAATATACCCCCCCAAAAAAAAGAAAGGAGTTGGGCGAGTTTCAAGAAGAAGTAGAGGAGCTACCACCCCATTGGGATCAACTTTGCCATAGAGTCAACAATTTCTGGTTCACACCATACAGGACGTTTCATCGTCCTGACACATTCGTTCTGGCCCATCAGTATCTGCTTTAGATGCCTAAGAAGCTTTAAAAGATTTTCTATGATGCTAAGGAACCTTTACACAATACACCTCTGCACCATAGAGAGCATCATGATTGAAAAGATTAAAAGCCTGGTTTGGGAACAGCACTAAGAAGGATAGGTGGACTCTCCAGAGGGTGGTGCAATCAGCTGAGTGCACCATCTGCACTGAGCTCCCTGACATGCAGTCTATCTGCACCAAGTGGAATTGGACCAATGCCAGGAAGATAATGGAGGACCTCAGCCATATAAACAACATACTCTTCTCTCTGTTGTGGTCAGGGAAGTGCTTCCTAAAACATGCGCAGAAAGAATGAGAAGGATCTTCCTCCTGTAGGTCATTCTTTTGACCAGGACAACAAATACAGTACAGTAGGACTATTTCTCCATTCAATAGAAATACATACCGTGGCTTTCTTTTTTTATTTATTTATTTTATTTTTATTTTTTCCCCCTATTTTCTCCCTAATTTAGTCTTGGCCAATTCCTCCCCGTCACTAGGGGGCTCCCACATTAAGGCTACTACTACCACTCAGCCGGGAGGGCCGAGGACTATCACGTGTTTCCTCTGAACCGCGTGACGCCAGCCGACCGCATCTTTTCGAACTGCTTGCTCACGCACCATTAGGGGCGGAGTAACACATTCGGAGGAAAGCGCTTCCAGACTTTAGAGAGGGTTTGAGAGCGTGAGAGCAGCGTTATTCCCGTAGTGGACAATCTGGGTGCCGCAGGCGGAGATGACCAGCCCCCGACTCTGGCATTAGAGCCCTCCCAGCGGGGCGAGTGGGTGACAACTCGGCGGCATACTCGTTCAGCCAAAGCTAACGCTAAGGTTAGCCCACTGAAGCACACCTCCTCTGCGCTTCACGTGTCCAACAGGTTTGCTGCACCTGCTGAGAAACCTGAAAGAGCTCTGGTTATAGGAGACTCTATACTGAGGCACGTGAAATTAGCTAGACCTTTAGGGGCGCCAGCGGCAGTGGTTAGGTGTATCCCGGGAGCAAGAGCACTTAGGGCTCTAGGACAGCACAGGTTCTCTAAGATAGTGGTACATACTGGAGCTAATGATATACGCCTTCGTCAGTCAGAGGTTAGTAAGGATATCTTTTCAGAGGTGTTTAAACTATAGAAAGCGATGTCCAATGAAGTAGGATGCTCTGGTCCGATCCCAATGAGACGTGGCGACATAGCTTACAACAGGTTATGGTTGCTGAACCGCTGGATGTCCAGGTGGTGCTCCGAAAATAATTTGGGCTTCATAGACAATTGGAAGACCTTTGAGAGCAAAGCTGGCCTGTTAGGGCGGGACGGTGTCCATCCCACTCGGGAAGGCGCTGCTCTCATTTCTTGTAGTATAGCTCATACTGTAGTCTCAGAAGAGGTCTAGTTAATCGGTGACAATCCAGAGCCCAGGCCAGGGAGCAGACAGACAGGCTAAACCAACCGTCTGCTAGCTGCATAGAGTCGTCACTCAGGGTTCACCATATTGAGACTGTGTCTATTCCCCAAACTAAACAAAAATGTAGAAAGACTCAGAAAGTCTGTTTTAATAATTTAATTAACATAAAGACCACAAACTTGGATCATACTGAATGCGCAGCCGGCACCTCTGATCTGTAGCTAGGACTGTTAAATATTAGATCTCTCGCATCAAAAGCAGTTATTGTTAATGAAATTATCACAGATCAGGCGTTTGATATACTCTGTTTAACTGAAACCTGGATTAAACAGGATGAGTATGTAGCTCTAAATGAAGCTACAGTAGTCCTCCTGGATATAGCTACATACACCAGCCTCGGTTAACTGGTAGAGGAGGAGGCGTCGCAGTTATTTACAATGATAATCTGTCTATCGTACAAAAACACGGACACAAATTTAATTCATTTGAAATTCTTTATAGTAACATAAGTGTATTTAAGTATATTAAGTCAGCTCAGTCGATTCCATTAATTATAATTTACAGACCTCTGAATTTCTGAATTTATTCTGAAACAATTCTGAGTATTCTGAATTTCTTAGTGAATTTGCAGATTTCCTCTCAAACCTAGTCGTTTCTGTAGACAAAATGTTAATTGCTGGAGATTTTAATATTCATTTTGAGAATTCAGAAGACCCTCTGAGAACAGCATTTATGTCCATACTGGACTCAGTAGGCGTAAATCAGTGTGTAGTAGGACCCACTCATAAAGCAGGTCACACTTTAGATTTAATAATATTTTTCGGATTAAGTATGAAAAATTTATTCACAATTCCACTGTCTGAAGTTATCTCAGATCACTATCTTGTCTCAATTAAAGTGTGGCATAGTGATAATGTACGCACAGCACCGCGCTACCATATTAAACATACAGTCACATCATCTACAACACAGAGTTTTATCAGTAATCTCCCAGAGTTACCAACTTCGATTAGATCACCGTCTGACCCCACAGAACTCGATCAGGCGACTGAATATTTAGAGTCCACATTTCGTTATACCTTAGATAATGTAGCTCCAGCTAAAAGAAATTTTTTCAGAGATAAGAAACTCGCTCCCTGGTATAACAACCACACACGCACTTTAAAACAGACCGCTCGGAAATTAGAACGTAAATGGCGTCAAACTAAATTAATAGTATTTCAAATAGCATGGAAAGAGAGCATCCAGAAATATAGAAAAACTCTTAGTGTAGCTAGATCAACGTATCTCTCCACTCTGATAGAAAATAACAAAAATAATCCTAGATTTTTATTTAATACCATAGCCAAATTAACTAGAAATAAGACCACTTCAGAAATCTCTTAAATATCTTTGAATCTTTGAAATTTTTAAATAATAAAATTGTAAATATCAGGTATAAAATTGAGGCTTTGAAATCGGACAATGCAATTTATGCAGAGGTTAAACTAACTATGTCAGATCAGAACCTACTGTAGAATACTTTACTCCCCTTGAAGAGAATGAACTAATTTCACTCATCTCTTCTGCAAATTCATCAACCTGTATATTAGATCCTATACCGACACATTTTCTTAAACAAATAGTACCAGTAATAACAGAACCCCTGTTGAGAATAATTAATTCCTCACTCAGCATTGAGTATGTTCCAAAATCTTTTAAATTATCAGTCATTAAACTGATTATTAAGAAACCTGACCTCGACCCCTGTCAGCTGTCCAATTACAGGCTAATATCAAACCTCCCCTTCATCTCTAAGATTCTCGAAAAAGTTAGTAGCAGAGCAGCTATGCTCATATCTACATAGAAATAGCATACATGAACTGTATCAGTCAGGATTTAGGCCTCATCACAGCACAGAAACAGCACTCGTTAAAGTAGTAAATGACCTCCTATTGGCCTCTGATCAAGGTTGTGTAACTATGCTTGTATTACTTGACCTCAGTGCAGCTTTTGACACCATTGATCATAGTATTCTTCTTCGCAGATTAGAAAATGTATTAGGAATTAAGGTTACAGCCCTCTCCTGGCTCAGATCCTATTTGACCGACCGTTATCAGTATGTAGACTTAAATGGTGATTTTTCTGCATGCTCTCTAGTGAAGTTTGGTGTTCCGCAAGGTTCAGTTTTAGGCCCACTGCTTTTTTCCCTATACATGCTTCCTCTAGGCAACATAATCCGTAAACATGGTATTAGTTTTCATTGTTATGCTGATGACACACAGTTATATGTCTCAGCAAAACCAGATGAGAAAACCAGCTCACTAAATTGAGCAATGTGTGCAGGATATAAGAGATTGGATGCTAATTCAAATTCAAATTCAAATTTTATTAGTCACATACACAATCATACACAGTATAATATGCAGTGAAATGCTTTTATACGACCGCCAGTGACCTTAAAAAAAAGAAAATAAGAAAATAAAATCTTGTACGTAAAATAAATAATCAATAAAAAGGAAATACTAAAGAAATAATTTTAACTAGTAAAATTTGTAAAATTAACTGTGCATAAGGGCATAATAAAATATTGCAAAAATATAGAAATATGGTATTAAAGTGTCAGTGGTTGTGCAAATATGCATGAAAGGTGACATGTGCAATTGTCCAGATGTATGAGTATTTAGTGCAAGTGTGTATGAATGTGTCCATGATTGTCCAGTCAGTGTTGTGAGCTTAAAAGATGTTATTAGTCCTGTGTGGAGGTGTGATTGAGAGACCTTATCGCCTGCGGGAAGAAGCTCCTCCTCAGTCTCTCTGTGTTGGCCTTTAGGGAGCGGAATCTCTTCCCAGACCGCAACAAAGAGAACAGTCCATTACTGGGGTGACTGAGGTCCTTCATGATCTTCCTGGCCTTAGTCCAGCACTGCTTGCTGTAGATGGAGTGCAGGTCAGGGAGCTCAGTGCGGATGATGCGTTCGGCTGATCGCACCACCCTCTGTAGAGCTCGTCTGTCCTGCATGGTGCTGTTCCCGAACCAGGTCGTGATGTTTCCCGTCAGGATGCTCTCTATGGTGCAGGAGTAGAAGTTCCTGAGCACCTTGGAGGGCAGTCTAAAGTCTCTCAAGCGTCTGAGGTGGTAGAGACGCTGCCGGGCTTTTTTCACCACGGTGTTGATGTGACAGGACCATGATAGGTCCTGCGTGATGTGAACACCGAGGTATCTGAAGCTGTCCACTCTCTCCACTGGGCTCCTGTTGATGACGGGGGTCTGGAAGTTCCTCTCCTGCTTTGTACTAAAGTCCACTATCAGCTCCTTTGTCTTACTGACGTTCAGGAGGAGATTGTTCCTCTGGCACCAGTTCTCCAGATTTCCAATCTCCTCTAGGTAGTCCGACTCATCATTGTTGGTGATCAGTCCGACCACGACGGTGTCGTCAGCAAACTTGATGATGGAGGTGGAGTTGGTAGTGGCCACGCAGTCGTGGGTGTACAAAGAGTACAGCAGGGGGCTCAGAACACAACCCTGGGGGGCTCCAGTGCTGAGAGTGAGTGTAGCTGAGACATGTCCACCCATCCTTACTGCCTGTGGTCTGCCAGTCAGAAAATTGGAGATCCAATTCAATTCAATTCAATTTTATTTATATAGCGCTTTTAACAATGGTCATTGTCTCAAAGCAGCTTCACAAAAATTAAAGAAATTAAAAAAAAAAAAAAATTATATATATAGAATAATTATATATAAAATAATAAATAAATAAATAAAATTATAATAGAAAATAAATAAATAAAAACAAATAATAATAATAATTATAGAAAAGAAAATCATTGGAAGTGTGGATGTGTGAGAAAAATGTGCAGATAATAATGAGACGAATGAATGAAATTTCTCTGATGAGCAAGCCAAGGGTGACGGCGACGGTGGCAAGGAAAAACTCCCTGAGATGGCATTAGGAAGAAACCTTGAGAGGAACCAGACTCAACAGGGAACCCATCCTCATTTGGGCGATAACAGATAGAAATGATATAACATCTTGTGTGTTGTGCAGGTGAAAATTCAATATGACAGAAATTATTTAAATTTGTCATGAAGACCAGTTCAGCATAGGGACGAGTCAGTAGGTGCAGAGGGCAGATGAGGTCTGGATCACTGGAAGCACAGGAGCAGCATGTGTAGCTCCAACCATCATAAAGCTGAATCCAGTTGGAGCTGGTCCTTCTCTGGATGCCTCAGGAACCTCGCAGGGTCGGCCTTTGTCTACTGAAGCTGGCAAAATCTCCCGATGCCTCGGGATGGGTAGAGAAATACAGAACAGATGGGGAGAATTAGCGTAGTTGCCATTCGGTATAGGTGTACTGGAGTATGAGTACTGGGATGAGTTATGTGTATGCCAGATTAAAAAGATGCGTCTTGAGTCTACTTTTGAACTGAGAAACCGTGTCTGCTCCCCGAACACTGTCTGGAAGGCTATTCCAAAGCTTTGGAGCTAAATATGAAAAAGCCCTACCCCCTTTTGTAGATTTTGAAATTCTGGGAACTACCAGAAGTCCGGAGTTTTGTGATCTTAAGGCGCGTGGTGGATTGTAGCGTATCAGAAGACTGGTTAGGTATGTGGGAGCTAAACCATTTAAGGCCTTGTATGTAAGTAATACTATTTTGTAATTTATTCTAAACTGAACAGGTAGCCAGTGCAGGGATGATAATATTGGGGTTATATGATCATATTTTCTGGATCTAGTGAGAACCCTGGCAGCTGCATTTTGGATTAACTGAAGCTTGTTTATTGAGGATGCAGGACAACCACCTAGTAATGCATTACAATAGTCCAGTCTGGAGGTCATGAATGCATGAACTAGTTTTTCTGCATCAGATACGGATAAGATGTTCCTAAGTTTACAGTAGCAATATTTCGAAGATGGAAAAAGGCTGTTTTTGTGATATTTGAAATGTGATTTTCAAAAGACAAGTTACTGTCTAATATTACTCCCAGATCTTTTACTGCTGAGCTGGTAATAACAGTACATCCTTCTAAGCGCAAGCTGAATTGTGAAAGCTGTTGTGTGCTGGTTTTTGGGCCAATAAGTACATTTACATTTAGGCATTTGGCAGACGCTCTTATCCAGAGCGACTTACATTTTTTTTTTATCTCATTATACATCTGAGCAATTGAGGGTTAAGGGCCTTGCTCAAGGGCCCAACAATGGCAACTTGGTGGTTGTGGGGTTTGAACCTGGGATCTTCCGAACCGTAGTCCAGTGCCTTAACTACTGAGCTACCCCTGTCCCCTGATATAAGTAATATCTCTGTCTTATCTGAATTTAATAAAAGAAAGTTATTGGTCATCCAATCTTTTATGTCCTGGACACACTCAGTTAATCTAGACAACTTAGGTATTTCGTCTGGTTTAGTTGAGATATATAATTGGGTATCATCAGCATAACAATGGAAACTAATCCCATGTCTTCTAATGATGTTACCCAAGGGAAGCAGGTATATTGAGAACAACAGAGGTCCTAAAACTGACCCTTGTGGGACCCCATATTTCACTGGCATTATACCAGACGGTTCTCCATTTAGATCTACAAAATGGTAGCGATCAGACAGGTAAGATCTAAACCATTTTAGTGCCTGTCCCTGAAAACCTATATAATTTTGTAAGCGATCTATGAGAATATTATGATCTATAGTGTCGAATGCAGCACTAAGATCGAGCAGGACTAGCAATGAGATGCAGCCTTGGTCTGAAGCTAAAAACAAGTCATTTGTAATCTTAACTAGTGCAGTTTCTGTGCTATGATGGGGCCTGAAACCTGACTGAAATTCTTCAAGGATGTTGTTATCCTGCAAGAATGTGCAAATTTGAGCTGATACTACTTTTTCTAGTATTTTTTATATGAACGGGAGGTTTGAGATCGGTCTGTAATTTTTTATTTCATTCGCGTCCAAATGAGATTTTTTAAGAAGCGGCTTAATAACTGCTAACTTGAAAGGTTTAGGGACGTGACCTAGATGTAATGAAGAATTAATAATGTTTAGGAGTGGCTCTCCAACCGTAAGCATCACTTCTTTTAAAAATCTGGTTGGGATTGGGTCTAACAGGCACGTTGTTGATTTAGCCGAGGTGATGAGTTTATACAGCTCTTCCTGTCCTATACCTGTAAAGCAGTGAAAATCTAAATGTGAAGCTATAGGCTGAACTGGATCGTGAGATACTATTAGAGGTTGAACCTCCATTATTTTCTTCCTGATATTATTGATTTTTTCATTAAAGAAGTCCATAAAGTCTTCACTTCTAAACTGTGATGGGATACTCTCTGCGGGCATCTTAGGTTTTGTTAGGCGAGCCACTGTACTAAATAAGAACCTGGGATTGTTTTGGTTTCTTGCTATCAGTTGGCTAAGATGCTCGGTCCTAGCAGTTTTTAGAGCCTGTCTATAGCTGCACATACTGTCTTTATACGCAATTCGAAAAACTTCTAATTTAGTTTTCCTCCATTTTCGCTCGAATTTACGGGTTGCTCTCTTTAGGGCGCGAGTATGACTGTTGTACCACGGTGCCAATGTTTTATCTCTGACTTTTTTTAATCTGATGGGAGCAACAGTGTCTAATGTACTGGTAAAAATAGTGCCCATGCTGCTAGTCACTTCATCTAGATCATCTGCATTTAGGGGTCTAATAAGAAATTGGGACAGATCCGGCAGATTACTTGTGAATCTGTCTTTAGTGGTGGGATTCATATTTCTAACAGATTGATAGCGTGGGGAGGCACAGCTAATCTGTTCTACGGGTAGAGTATATGTCAGGAGGTGATGATCTGTGATATCATCACTTTGAGGTATGATCTCTATATTAGAGACATCTATACCATGGGATATAATTAAATCTAGCGTATGATTAAAGCGGTGAGTTGCTCCAATTATATTTTGCTTAACCCCAAAGGAATTTAGTAAATCCATAAATGTGAGTGCTAAAGCGTCGTTAGCATCATCTACATGAATGTTAAAGTCTCCTACTATCAATACTTTGTCAGAGTTAACCAATAGGTCTGATAGCAGATGTCCAAATTCTTTAAGAAAATCGCCATATGGCCCCGGGGGTCTGTACACGGTGGCCAAGGTAAAATATAGCAAGGGTTTATTACGTATTTCATTTAGTGCAACATTAATGATAAGCACTTCAAATGAATTAAACCTGGGCCTTATTTTCTGGGTAACAGTGAGTACATCATTGTAGATAGTGGCGACACCACAACCACGACCAATTAGACGGGGCTCGTGCTTATAGAAATATCCTGACGGAGTAGACTCATTCAGACCAAAATATTCATTTGGTTTAAGCCAGGTTTCAGTGAGACAGAGTGCGTCAAGGCAATAATCTGAGATAATTTCATTAACAATAAGTGCTTTAGGCGCAAGGGATCTAATGTTGAGTAGTCCAAACTTTAGAGGTGGATTTTGACTACTTATTTTGCCTTTTTCTGGTTTTATGGTTATCAGATTGTTTCGGGCAAATTTAACAAATTTATTCTTTTTTCTCAGTATTCGGGGAACAGACACAGTTTCTATAGGACAAGCTATGTGTGTTCGTCTATCATTACGGTGAGTTGTGATGTGTCTAATATGTTTGGAATCTACAGTATGACTTACCGCCAGTCAGATGGTTCGTAGTGTTCTGGAGATGTTGTCAGAGAGGACCAGCTCTGCTAGGGTGTAGGCCATCGGTGTGATAGAGCCTAGGACGCTCCCAGAAAACATTCCAGTTATCAACAAAGCGTAATTTCTGTTGTTGACACCAAGATTGTAACCATTCATTAAAGGCAAATAATCTACTGAACTTCTCGATTCCTCGCTGAAATGTGGGAAGCGGTCCAGATACGATGATCCTTGTCGTGGGTGATGTGCTGCGGACCTTCTCGACCAGGCTCCTGAAGTCCTTCTTTAGGATCTCCGTCTGCCTCAGCCTGGTGTCGTTCGTGCCGGCATGAAGAACCACAGCTCCAATGTTCCTCCTCAGGGCAGCAGGCACCTGTGCAGCAACATCAAGAACACGTGCACCAGGTAAACAGCGTGTGTGCACCTTACCTTTAGCCGTGGTAGCACGCACGTGACGAACGATGGAGTCTCCGATGACCAGGACGTCGTGTGCCATCTCGCGGAGAGGAGCGAAGCGGTTTTGGGTCGAGATGTCGAAGACGGGTGGTGGTGGTGGAGAGGTCCTCGCCCGGGGCTTGGCGTGCTTCTTCCGCTGCTGCTGTATCCAGGGTCCGTGATGTCCCGGCGCCGGGGTGTAGGAACACTGGGCGGGATGCGTCCTTGGTGTGTTGGACCTGGGCAGAGAAACACGCGGGGTTGAGGTTGTAGGAGAATTCTCACGCCGAGAATTTACCTGGGACAGGTGAGTGTCGGTCCGCGTCGATTCCAGCGTGGCTTTCCGCTGCTGTAACCGGACCAGCTTCACCTGTAGCTCACGGATCAGCTTCTCCACGGCCTCCACCTCCAAATCCACCGAGTGCAGCTCCAATGTCTCCTCACCTGCACTCAGAGGCAGAATCACAACCGACATGGTGTCTAAACACGGAAAATACTCGGTGTGAGGAAGCGAAAACAAACTTTACAAACAAACAAACAAACGTGATAGCCGGGCTAGCGATGCTAATGCTAATTAGCGATGCTAATGCCGGCTAAAAGCGGTGTGCTGCAAAACAATTAAAACTTAACGATATAACACACGTTTCGAGTAAATATATTATAAGATACTTATCCGTTTTATGTACACTCTTCGTAAGGGGACGAAAAAGTTTAAAAGTTGGTCAGTATGGTGGAGCTCGGAAAAAAGCAGCTTCTCAGTGTCCTCGTACGGAGGAAGTGACGTATGATCCACTGACATATAGATGAGCTCAGTCCCAGGTGCTCCAGCTTGGTGGTGAGTGTGGAAGGAATTATAAGGAATTAACTTCCTCCTGCTTAATCCTGATAAGACAGAAGTTCTAGTCATACTGTAGGACCGCATTCAGCTAGAAGTAAGATTTTAGATCACACTGTAACTTTAGATGGCCTTTCTGTTCCATCAAGTGCAACAGTAAAAGACCTCGGTGTGATTATAGATTCCAGCCTTTTGTTTGAAGCTCATGTAGATAATATTAACAGGATAGCATTCTTTCACCTCAGAAATATTGCCAAGATAAGAAATATACTGTCGCTAAACCATACAGAAAAACTAGTCCATGCTTTTATCACCTCTAAGTTGGACTATTGTAATGCCTTACTGTCTGGTTGTTCAACTAGATGCATAAACAAGCTTCAGCTAGTCCAGAATGCAGCAGCGAGAGTCCTCACTAGAACCAGAAGATATGAGCACATCACACCTATCTTATCTTCACTTCATTGGCTCCCTGTGAAATTTCGCATTGATTTTAAAATACCACTTTTGACATATAAAGCATTAAATGGTCTTGCGCCGCAGTATCTGAGTGAATTGCTAGTGTCTTATGATCCACCACGCCTACTTCGATCAAAGGATGCAGGCTGCTTGTCAGTACCACGTATTATGAAAACTACAGCTGGGGGCAGAGCTTTTTCTTACAAACCCCCAAAATTATGGAATAGTGTTTAAGTCTAGGCTAAAAACCTATTTATTTAGCCAAGCATTTTTATAAATAGATTTGCCTTAGGTAAAGGAGCAGATCTGGGGGACTCATGGACATAGAGTATTACGGTGAACTGGTATGTTTAGATGCTGTTTTCCCCACTCTCATTGATCACTCAGGTTTGTTGACGGTGATGTGATTGTTTGCTTTACATCTCAGGGACCCCTCATGTTTGTGTTGTGCTTCTGTCCTCGACTGGTATTGACAGCTGTTTCTCTGAGGATTTGACTTGGCTGCAGTTGCTCGATAGTTCAAGAATGGAATTTCCTACAAGTCTACCTGAGACCCCAATAAACTACCGGGACTCCATATTAACATCAATTAACATCAACTGTTTTATTATAAATGCATATCAACTCCTGCTTCCTGTTTCACCCAAATGAGGATGGGTTCCCTGTTGAGTCCGGTTCCTCTCAAGGTTTCTTCCTATTACCATCTCAGGGAGTTTTTCCTTGCCACTGTCGCTCTCGGCTTGCTCACCAGGGACAATCTTATCATTCCGATTCATACACATTCACATTCCATACAAACTTAAATAATGCTTTTGATTGTGTAAAGCTACTTTGCGATAATGACAACTGCTAAAAGCGCTATACAAATAAAATTTAATTGAACTTTACCACTGCACCACTTGGAGGCCCACCTTGGCTTTCTTTAAACAACCCGCACATGCTCAACATTCCTGTCACACATACTGAATTTATATATTTGTATTAGATTTTTAGTTTAAAAAATCAGTTGAAACTTATTCATCACATACAGTATCTACACTTAATTTTTATTTCAAACGTCTTTGCAATCTGTCTTCTATATCTTTTATATTTAAAAATTTTTCATAGTTTCACTTTATGTTATGTTTCAAGTCATTTTATGTAAATTCCATTCCATAATTTTTACTGGGCAGTCATAAAATGCATTTCACTGCAAGTCATGCTGTGTATATGACCTATTACAGTACATTTATTTTTTAGGAAAAATTTTTTTTACGGAAAGTACTGGTAAAAGTCCTAAATAATTAGAGTAAACGCAAAGAATGTTAAGCGGCCTAAGAGTGTATAATAAAAAAGCATATGTGCATCCTTGCGATGTCTCCTCACTCCTTGATTCTTTTGTGTGCCTTTTGAATTCTGTAGACTCAATACAACTTTCACAGACTTCTACAGTATGAATTTCAAGGTCATGGACTGAAGTTCATACACTTATCAGAATTTAGCTAACTAAAAGGTTCTTTGGTTGTCTGTCTGGGGGAATTCTTAATGATTCATTGCAGAACTCTTCAATAAAAATGTTTTCAAGGAGAACCATTTTAAAGCTAAGAATGCTTAATTATCCAATGAACATTTAAGAACTGGATATTTCAAAAGAACAAGCCTTACCCTGAATGTACTGATATAATTTTTCTTTTTTTAAATAAAGAAGAAGATATTTGTTATAAACTGCAAACTCCCTGCTGTATTGAAGGAGGGTTTCTGTGTCTAAAATCAAATTCAAACTTAATAACATCTGTAAATAAACCCTGCCAAAAAACACAAGCTGTTATTCTATTACAGTAGGTCTGTTGAAGTTTATGTCCTTGAGTTGAACATTATTGGATGGCTTGTCCATTTTGCATTGTTGACTTAGTCTAATGAATATGCAAATTGGGCCTTTTTTATCTAAAAGTGCAAAATACAATAGAATGATTGTGCAGGTCCATTTTATAGCCACAATGTAATTTACTATTCATAAAATTTGAAGAAGGCTGTGCCAGTCCGGTAAAAACAAGAATATCCCCATTTACTAAACCTTAATAATGAGAATGTTTATCTAAATTATGTTTCAGTAAGGCAATCAAAAAGTTTCCCAAATGATTAATTCATCTTTGGCTATTCAGTAATATTGCTTTATTAGATATTCCTGATAACAGCCAACAGCAATTGCCAGAACAATTTAAAGAGGGCCTGCTCATGCCTACACTGTTATTTATTTGTTTATTCATGTCATATTTCTTCAACCTGGCACACTGCCTTTAGTCAGGCTAACAATGAAGTTTCAAGTTCAGCTTTTGTCTTTGTGATGGACACAAAATTCAGGAACATTTTTTAAAGCATGTAACATATACAACCATTGCTAAATAGTGACAGAACAACTGGCCATTATCTCTTATCTTATATCTATATATCTTATAACTGACTTATAACTTTTTATATTATATATAAATCCTTGACATTTATTCACTATTATTTACTGAATAAATTTACTGTCAGGGTAACATTTCAGGGTAACATTTTCAGAGAATGGATCATTCCCTTACCATTCAAGGCCATATATTATCCTCTCTCATTTCACTAAATCTATCTTCAGAGTTCAGTTGCTTGGGGAAGTGCAGTCAGAACAGAGAATATTCACAGTCTGTGTATGTAGCACTTGTGTAGGATTCCTGCACAAGCCCTGATTTAGCCATTTTTCTTTCTTTTCATCCCTTTAATGTACAATAAATATTAGAAATACCAAGAAAGATTTTGTGTTGTTGTATCTTAAACCCTTCTTAGGAATCATATCCAGACAATGCTTAAAAATGCTTTTTGAAAGTTTTTTCACTATTGAAAGAGATTCAAGGCAATGGCAGATGCGAGATCGGACACCATTTATTAGTGCTACCAAAACACAAACACAACCAAGAAAAAAAGATAAACATACTCAGTGCGCACAAGTCAGAAACAGACTATGAGCGACACGCTACTAACAACAAGTATAACAAATGCTTGACAATGTGATTCCAAAAGCAGATGTGGACCAGTTTTGGTAATGATTTTATGTCGGAAATAACCCCTGGCGGTCACCTTGAATGCAGAGACTCTGTTTTCATATAGGACTTCAATTCCCAGGGTGCACTTCGGTCACATACTGAATGCATTCACCTGAGCCATATTTGATAATTAGCCTGGATACAAATAGTCATGTCTTGGATTCAAAACTACTTAAAGTATAAAAGTTAAAGTACCGTTAGGGGCGAAAAAAGCAGTGAGGTCTCGCTTTCTGATCATGCGACGGGGGTGGGGGGGGGAGTTGTGCGCGTCTTTATCATGCGACTGGGGGGCGACGTTGTGCGCATTCTTATCATGCGACCGGGAGGGGTTGCGCGTTCTGATCATAAAAATAGAGTAACGAGGCTATTTTTAAAATGTAAGGAGTAGAAAGTGCAGATAATTGTTTAAAAATGTAAGGAGTAGAAGTAAAAAGTCGGCTGAAAAATAATTACTCCAGTAAAGTATAGATACCCAAAATGTCTACTTAAGTAAGGTAACGAAGTATTTTACTTCGTTACTTGACACTTCTGATAATTAAATATCTTAACTTCTGCACTTATGCCATACCTGCAAAACCCTGCAATCCAACCCTGACATTTTACATGAGACAATAATCATTATCGCATAGTTGACAAAATATTACTTTGCAGAGGTTATAATGGCAGTCGGCTAATATTATATTTAAAAGGGTTTGAAATAACACCCAAGATGTCTATTGATACAAGCTAAATGATTAAAATGCTCAGATTCAGCATGTTCTGTGTTTACATGTTTAACACTGTGACATATGACAAAAGCCAGACAGAAGCTAATTGCACTTTTCACGGTGGGTAACAGACATGACTGGCAGTAGGTCTGAGCACCATTTGCAGAATGATAATTTCATCCTATTTGTAATGAGCCTATCATTCTTTTGTACGGTGACACTTGGCAATTGAGGAAAATCATTACATTGATCTATGCACACAGCATGTTGGTTTTATTACATTCGGCTACAGTTTTGTTTTGTCTTGTGCGGTCTGTTTTCTGCAGGGGGTGGCTGAATTCTAAGAGTGTGTACCAATTACTCTGTCTGAACTTTTCCTACAACCTTGGCCTGCTGTTGATGCAAAATGCCAGTCTGTGTTGTGACTGTCATCGCATTTCCTCCCTTATCAACCACAAAGCATGACGCACTGGTGCAGATAAAAAGGAATACAGAGAAATATCACCACACCCGAAAGACTCTGACAGTATGAGGGTTTGGAAGACAGATCTGTGAGTCCATATTTTTTCATAACATGCATATTAGATTGCACATGACCAAAGTAAATAAAAAGAGAGAAAAAATTTAAAAGAGAATTGCATCATATACTCATTATTTTGTCAATCTTTTTATACATTATAGTGTACTCCTGGGTATGACTGCAATCTACTACAATTCTAAGCAGTTTGAGGATAAATGAATCATTTCAACAGGGTCAGTGCTATTTGAAATGTATTTTTATTGCCAAATTTAGGGTCAGTATATCAGGACATCCGTTCAGTAGGTCACTTTCTGTGACTGGATTCAGAAGATGTGTTTTTCCCATGGAATTAGTATTAAGTTATAATGATAATGATATAATGATGAGAATAATATCTGAGAACATACAGCTCAAGGAATTCATTCGTCTGTGTGGAGTTTCTGAGCCTCATTTCCTCATGTTTATGTGTTGATGGTTTTTTTTTCTTCACTTTTCTGATTCTCCCCTGATTCCTGATCTGAAACTATAGAGGAGTACTGTATGTCTTTTTCTTCTCGAATCACATTTAGATGCAAAATGACACTAGTGATAACAAGAAGCATCACTGCAAAACAAAAGATAATGACTTTTCAATGGCTTTATTTATAATGTAAACTATAAATAATGTTTAAGCATTAACAATTATGGTGCCATTCAGTAAGAATAATTTCTGAATTTTGTAAGCAAAGAATTCTAGGCCTTTACAGATATGAGCTGAATACCTCTAGGCTTTGAAACAGTTGCTAAGCAAATTGATGCAATAACAGAGAATAAGATGGTGCTCTTAATATTGTCTTTGTAAAATTAAGCCATGCTTCAAATGACCTTAGATACCTTAAATTTTTTTGTTAGATCAATTGGGTATTGAATTAGCATTCTTTTTAACTCTTTAGCTTTTAACTTTTTAACTGGATTTACAGTAAACATTAGCAGCATATTTTGCTGGCTTATAGTTTAGGCAGGCTTGTTGGTTTATGTGAAAAGCATAAATAGAAGTGAATTTTCAGAACAAGCTAATATTATTTCTCTATGATGACAATATGTCAAATAAGCTGTAAATAACATGTAATATCATGGCTCATTGGTCACATTCAGTTCAGCACAAAATGTCTTCTGAAAAGCTAGCAAAAATGCCTCTCAGCCAAAATAAGTACTGAAGGAAAGAGAAAATAAGCTTAGAAATGATGGCTGAACCTTTCAGTCATGTAGTACAGGGTCGTAGAAGATAGTGGCCCATCTTGTTTTCCTCCACTTGCAACTTTTGAACAGCAGGAAATCAAGGAGGCCATTTGAAATGATTGTATCAAAGCCATTACAAGGAAAACACTTAGAAGAGTTGCTGGCTGGACTATTGAAATAAACCCTGAGGCCATTCTCCTTTTAGTACTAAGAAATTTCTGAGAGTGACATAAGAGAGTGGGAGAGCCAGGGTTGCAGGCCTAGATATACTTTAAATATACAGTATTAATTTGCATAGCAGTTAAACCATAAAAGAAAAAATTACCGAAAAATACAAACCAAAGAATATACATAATATAAGGTCAATATGGAGGTTTAAAGAAACGTATCCCTTTCTCAATAAATGTCCATCTCAGCCATTCCTTACTTCTTGTCTCATCTCCTCCCAAGGTTGCAAATGGGTTTGGGGAGAAGTACCATTACCCGAGTGTAGAGACCATTTGATGGAACACATAAATGCATCAAGGCACAAACAAACAAACTGTTTAGCCATTAGTTGCCCAGAGGGAGGTCTCTTTTCACCAGCTCATATCCATCACAGAGAAATGGTGTCCACTACAGCGTCCTGCCTGTCTCACCATGTGTGGGGATTCAAGAAAATGTTGCTCTTTTCCATTTCTGCAGTGTGTATGTGTGTGTGTACGTGTGCGTGTGTGTGTGTACGCGTGCGTGTGTGTGTGTGTACGCGTGCGTGTGTGTGTGTACGCGTGCGTGTGTGTGCATGTGTGTGTGTCAATGTTTGCGCACATGTACTGTATATGGATACACCATTATTGCACTGAGGACATCTCTGAACAGCTAAAGCACAGAGAGCTGGGAAATAGCAGGTAGAGGACAGGTGACTCCTTCTGCGACCACAGAAACCACTTCACTTGTTGTTATTGCTTCATATTCTGGTCCATAGAAAGATGTCCCAGACAATGCTTTCCTGCAGATATCCACTAAGGACAAGAGTTGTGTAAGTATGTGTAAGTGTTTGTGTGTGTGGATTCACAAACAGATTTCTTAGAGATATTTATTGGGTGAACAGTTTTGTAGGTCCATGCAGAAAATCTTGCAGTCAGAAAGATCCTGTGTTCATTTGTAGGGAGCAGCAGACCTCTGTGGCTCATGTTTAAACATGGTGGCTACCCTGCTATCTAAACAAGTCCTTCAGGCTCAGGCCTGATAAGCCTCGACATGACTCGCCTCTCCTTTTAAACAAAAACAGACAAATGTGCTAGGCTAAAATGCCACCTGTGTTTACATTATAGTGACTCATTTTATTGTATTATATAAAATATATTGTAGGAGAATATGGAAAAAAATTTAGCAGCTTGGGTTATTAATTGAATAAAAAGGTTCTTCCCTAAACCCTGCATTTCTTTAACATCAGCAATACTGTAGAGCTACTGTACCAGGTTTGATTTTGTCTTACACTATAACACAGCAAGGGATTAGAGGAGTGGTACACTTATGTACTATTAGATCTGATTTTTTTTTACGCTGTCTGAACACACAAATCTGATGTTTTTCAGATCGGATCACTTTCCTATTTTTTTCTAGATTGGATACACATGATATGTGGCCATGCGACTCATATGAAAAGATCAACTCAGAATTCATGCAACAGTTTAAATTTTTACTTTTCTTTTTTTTTTTTTTTTTTTTTTACCTCTGTAGCGGTATGGAGCGCTCGCTGATGTCAGTCAGCACAGGCAGTTTGGGAATTTTATAGAAACGCTAGGAATAGCCGATAAAACAGCTACTGTAAAACAAGGCATCTGAATTTGTTGAAAGCGCTACCCCAGTGAAAATAAAATACACTTTAGTGCATTACAAATATATTGAAATCCTGATAATACACTGCAAATATACTAACAAAAAGTTGTACCATCAGTTAATATATAAAAAGTATACTAACATCATGCTTTTACCAAATTTTGGAATTAAACTTTAAATATACTTAAAAATAATTGTATTATAGTACACGTTCTAAAAATATATTATTGGAAAATATACTTTAAGTGAAAGGCTGGTCTAATTTCCAAAGTATACTTATTTAAACTTGTTTTTCAATATATTTTTGGTATATTTTTAAAAAATATGCTCGAAATAATCATTGTACAAATGTACAGAAAGTATATATTAGAATACAAATTTTAATATATGGTAGTCTCAGTATATTATCAATTAAATGTAAATGTACTTATTTATATGTACTTATATGTAGTGCACTACTCTCTCGTGCGCATGCTTTTAGACTCGTTTTTGCACGCTGAATCTCTCCCTCGCGCGCGCGATCTCAAACTCGTTTCTGCGCGCTGAAAATCACTTTTGCCGTTCAAGATAATTTATGTTTTTACTCCTCACTCTTCTGTCCGCTCACTGTCATAAAGCGACACACCAACTGCAGCAGGGTTGTAAACTTTACGACTATTCCAGCCAACCGGAGACTAGACGGCGCCCCACCAGCCAATCAGAGGCTGGAGGCGGGCAGATTCGGACTGTCCGTTCTCTGATTGGCTCCCCAGTTCTCCACTTCTAGTTTGAATTAACGGCTGAAGCGGCATCATCGCGTGCGTTAGTTCGTATCGTTATTATTTTATTTTCATCGGCAGAAGGTAAATTTAACGGTTTTAAATTAAGTACATACTTTAATCTATAGTTTATATTGTCTAATATGTTGTTGTTAATGTGTTATGTACTTTGCTTGTGGTATAATGGCTCCGTAGCTCTCGGCCTGTTTTCAGTCTCTGTGTAACAGAATCAACACACCAGGTTTAAACTAATACTGTACCTGTAGAGTCTAATACTAATGTCTGTCTGTGTTCACACACCAGGTTTAAACTAATACTGTACCTGTAGATTCTAATACTAATGTCTGTCTGTGTTCACACACCAGGTTTAAACTAATACTGTACCTGTAGATTCTAATACTAATGTCTGTCTGTGTTCACACACCAGTTTATATTTTAGTTTGTGTGTTTGTGAGACAACCTGACTTTTGTTGAGCACAAATAAACTATAGTAGTGCTTTTTTGTAACCTTGTGCAAATTAAATCTGTTGAACTCATGAATAAAATCTGCCTCATAATTACTGATGTAATGCTTTTAAACTAGTAATGAAAATAATGATCCGGTGCCGATGGGCTTCGCGGTCTATTTTGGTTCGTTTAGAACTCTGCATATGGGAAAGCAAACCGTAGCAACGTCTGTTTACTACATTGTAACACTTTTCTGACTGGTGCGGACTAAAGCAATCGAACTATAGGTGTGAAAGCACCCTAAGTATACTTTGGAAATTAGACCAACCTTTCACTTAAAGTATATTTTCCAATAATATATCTTTGGAACGTGTACTATAATACAATAATTTTTAAGTATATTTAAAGTTTAATTCCAAAATTTGGTAAAAGCATGATGTTAGTATACTTTTTATATATTAACTGATGGTACAACTTTTTGTTAGTATATTAGCAGTGTATTATAGAGGATTTCAATATATTTGTAATACACTAAAGTGCATTTTTTTTTCACTGGGGAAGGTACAACTTAAATACACTTAGTACAAAATTAGTTGTTCCAAAATAGCAAACTTCAAGTATACTAGTCATTAGTCTGGAGCAAGTACATTTAAGTATGCTTTGGCATGCTAGGATTTAATATACTTAGCATACTTTTTTTTTTTTACTTGGGTATACAAATAAAAAAATATTTAACCGAATTTAAATTAATGAGCAGTCACAAACTCATGATGTGTTTTACCCCAGATGGTGTGAGATGATGCATCAATATGCGGATGCATGCTGTTTTCAGAGGATGGACGCACTCACATTTGAATAACATAAAAGTCACTTTCAAAGATGAATGTGTATAGTCATGACATGCAAATCTAATCTGACCAAAAAAGCTAAATTGAGCAGTGTGGCTTGTAATGTGAATGTAGCCTTATTTTGTCTTTTTGGCAGATAGAATAAAATGTCTATAATTGCAGAACGCCCTCACAACCAACTTGTGGGTTAAGTTTATTAGCTTTTATTTACCTCGCTGAATTATTTTTTTCTCCTTTTGCTATTGACTCGATTTCATTTTGCTGCTCGCTCTCAACCGTCCATGGTAAGGAGAAATACTTTTAAATTAGTTCAAAAAGTCTAGGTAGTGCCTTTCAAAGTTTAGTCCATTTCCATTTAGACGAATGGCTCTGTTCTCACGTTTGAGCAAATGTGACATTTTAGTTAGGTTAACATATTGTGAATGTTTTTCAGAGTTATCATGTGTGAAATTACAAAACCACACAGGCATTGAGACCAGAATAGACTATATGTGTATAAGGTCAATAATGTCTTAAGGTAAGTTACTATTACTTGTGCGGTCCCTGTGTTTGGCTAACAGACACTTGTAGTGAGATGTTGTGGTAAATTTTGGTAGATAGCTAGTGGTTGTTGTGGCCTCCAGAGAAGTGGAGAAAATGACTAATGCTGGTAGGAAATTCTAAGCGAGAATCAGGTCACAAAAAGGGACAGAGATGGAGGATGAACGCCAGGTAGCTAGGTAGCTAGACAGATAGATAGATAGGCTTCAAGATATCAAGCTAAGCAGACAGAAAGACACAGATTTTTGGTTTTGCATCTTCATCCCACTTAAATGATTCAGATCATCAAACAAAGTTTAATATTACACAAAGTGTAATATTGACTCTTCTAGTCAAAGAATTAATAATGAATCCATTATTTTTCACTTAATAAATGAGTCAATCATCTGTATTTTGAATTTAATTAGGTTATCTTTGGATAATTTCTCTGATGATCTGAATCATAACGTGACAAATATGCCAAAAAAAAAGTCAGGAATGTGGCGATTACTTTTTCATGCCACTGTAGCTACCTAGTGAAAGCGCTAGTTTAGGCATCAAAACTTACTAAATGCTACAAATACCTCAACCTGAGAGTGTGTTAGAACAGTTTAGAGCAGAACAAGAATAGAAATCCTTGGTACAGTGTTAAACATGTCTCTGGACTGTTATCTAAGTGCCAGGTCTTTGTTGTGAAGTGCAAAGTGGCACAACAGAAAAGTGTTTTCCCAATCATGTGGCGACTACATGTTTGAATCCGGAAGGCATTCAGGGCTGCTAGGCCAAAAGAGCAAAAAAGGGAGGAGTGGCATACTCTTTCTCCCCTATCAATCACACTGTCACTAACCACTCATGGGTGTCTGCAAGCTCATGCATATGTGGATAGCACTTTTCTCTGCGTTACACCACCTCCTGACATTGCATGACCTTGAAAAACTCAGAAGTTTGAAACATACAAAACAGTTTAGCACAAAAACTAAACATTTAACAATAGAGAAAAGATCAGCATGGCTGTGCAAAGGTATGACATGCAAAATCAGAATTAGTTTTTTCATCTGACAAGGGGAAGGATGCCTAGGGGTTAAAATTGGCCAAATAATGGAAGATATATATATATATATATATATATATATATATATATATATATATATATATATATATATATATATATTTTTTTTTTTTAAGGGTGTGTGAGACTCGACTATCTTTCAAGCTCACCCCAAAACTGTCAATCATTTGGGACAGTTTGGTTTCACTTTTAGCCCTGTTTTGCCATTCAACCCTATATACTGTCACTGAACATAAGCTCTTACCCAGTGGTATAAATTGTCCACATTTCCCTAAAAATGTAGTTTGCTATAAAATACAAATTAATTTGTGCAATAAATACAAATATATCATTATTAACTAAAGATGAAACAATGCATAATATTAAAAACCTTGAATAAAGGTTTTTTTATACAAGACCCTGTGAGACAGTCTAAGTTAAGATTGAGACATAATTGTGATTCATACTAATGACAGGATGGGCAAGAGTACCAGACTAGAATCAAAGCAAATGCACATGGCGAGACACAAGGCCACGCCGTGAACTTAAAACAAAAGAGCCAGGTGGTGCCATGCTGGAAAACATGCTGCATGGAAATTTGTGAGAGTGTACATGCAGTCATTTGGTATATTTTAAAACAACAAGATGTTCTATACAGAAACATTTTTGTATGTACTTATATACCATTATACTCAGTGACAGGTGATACAGCTGTAAAACAATTGGTCATTACAGTAAGTGAAACCGCATTTAAATAAGGCTTCGCTTCAGTGAGTCTCATTTGGTAAATACATTTGGCATTGATTCCTCTTGCTCCTATAATTAAATCAACACACAACAAGACACCACTAGACACCTTGCCCTTTTTCACAACCTCTGAATATTTATGATTTGCCAGATTTCAGATCACCATCACATGTGTTCAGTTAGCTGTGTACTTAAATTTCTAGTGTATTTTTAGCATTTCCATTTAAGTGTTGCATCGGCATATTCCTTGTAATGCTGCACAGTACTGTATATACTGTAGCTGTGTTTGTACAGCAAACACAATACAATTACAGCCTTATGCATGTTAACATATCTTTCATTCTGGCAACACTGATGCGCAAAGAGACAAAAGAAAATCTATCAATAATCAGTGTCAATTCTTTTGAATATGAAAGGGATTCAATGCACATCCCATAATTATTTATTTAGTTAAATTGTGACTGCTTTTATTATCATAAGATTGATTGATGAACAAAAGAAATGTTGCAAAGAAAGGGATGCATCTTTATTGTACGACCATGCAGAGTTACCACCTGTTTTTGCCTCCACTTTAAACAAATACTAAGAGGACATCCCAACAAATGTCAAGATCTTAAAATCAAGCACCACGTGGAAGATTAACCTGTCTATCCCACACTTGTTTCTGCTCATTTGGGATACCCATATGTCTGTCAATACTGCTAAGAGACTAAAAATTGTCTTAGCACTTAGTACTTAAGCTTAATCCAATTCTGAGTAGGACTGCTTAGTAATGCTTCCAACATGACACATACCTTTTCTCCCACTCATGTAATATTACACATGATTCAGATAAGTACTGAGCTTGTTTCTTTGGCAGTTGTAACGGCGCATAATTCTAGATAGTATGTGCACTTCACTTCATACCTACATGTATAATAGGGTTTGGATTACTGACTCAAATTTAAACTTAGTATCAATACATACAGTATACTGGTTCCATATGTGCCTAAATTACAGCCCATTAGACTCATTATTTAGCATAATCAATATTACACACACCATCTGAACTGACATGGCTTCCTCTGGGAGTCTTAGCTATTAAGTGAGTGCAGTTTGTGTGTTTAAACTCTGAACCTGCTGATTGCAAATCAGTACTGAACCACCCAGTTAGAACTCATGGTGATAAGGTGAACCTGTGTTACACAGTCGGCTACTGCTGAACACTTTCCCAATTACATTTATGGGAACATTCGAAATGGAAACCATCAGGGCTTTTTTTTTTTCTTTTTTTTACAGCTTAATTAAACCTTAAAAGTTAATCTGCCTTAGATTTGTATTTTATTTACATAATCGTTTTTAATTTAACCAAGTTCACGGGGAGGGAAATCCATTAAGGCCTCATTCCACTGGCAGAGATAAAGTTATTATTCAGGTTGAAGTCTTCCTGGCCTAATTATATCATCAGGTCTGCCATAAATATTTCCATGCATTGTAAGACCCAAACACTATTATGTGTGTTTATGTCCAACTGCCAGCTGATAAAATCAGCAATACAAGAATATATTTACATATAAATAAAAAACAGATCCAATTAAACTGAGGTTTATTGCTCTGGCGCTACATCACTGTCCATGGGAATGGGCAGGTAATAATTCTGCCAGTTTAGTGACAGATATTCAAATGGTAATAAGAATAAACACAGGGGTTATTTATGCTGTAACCTTTTTGAGAATATGACTCAATTAAAGCTTTTAAAGTCATTTGCAACCAGTCTATCCATCAATCCTGTCTCGGCCAACCATAATTCAAAGCATACTGAATGAGTGTATAGCCTGAATATGTTTCCAAGTTTCTTAAACAAAGCACTATACTTTGGGCAGTTTATAGTTAAAATCAGTGCCATACAGTATGTAAACTGATATTAACTATAATTTATACATAATATATATACACATATACTGTATTTATATGTAGATGTAAATACAGTATATGTGTATATATATTATGTATACTTGCATTCACAATTTTTACAATTTTTTTATTTTTTATTTATATTATTTTAGTTTATACTATTCTCATACTGTACTATTCATATGCATACGTATTTATTCTTATAATTGTACACCACTATTGCTTGTGTAGCTTGCATATAAGAATTTCACTCTGTACTGTACCAGTGTACCAGTAACGTGACGTGACAATAAAAGTGATTTGATTTGATTTGATTTGATTTGATTTGCCCAAAGTGATTTCTATAGAGTACTGTAACTGGTGTAGTGCAACTGAGAGAATATATAATTCTTTTTTAAAAAGTTAATAATGGTTAATGTTCTAAATTTTGGCGATAAATTACTATTTTTTTGTTAGCAAGGAGAGATTGAACAGGAGACAAAGATATGCAATCCCCGTCTCCAGCTGCTCTTTTCTGTTCTTTCCCTAATAGCAAGCTGCAATCATTGATGAGCCTCAATAATTTAGCAAGCTTTAAAACATTGTCTGCTCTTTGTTGTTTCAGTAATGTGCTATTTTGAAACGGTATAGTGAGACGCTGAAAAGGGGCATCAAGTACAAAGTGTTTTTGCACAATCAGAGGAGACTGTGCTGCCATCCACAGGACAACCGGATAAAATCTGTCTCTACAGAGATGAATCTGTATGGAATCCTGTCAAAGGGAACTGCTAAATGTGTTCACATAAGACATGATCTACATAATCCTAACAATTTATTAAACTGAGAAGATCTCACATTGAACAACCCTTCCCCTGCTAAAACACTCTTAACAGCTAGCTCCTCCCATATCATATGACATTTAAAAATCAGGTAGATTAAGGGCTAGCATTTTCCTTCTTTGCGAAGCAAGAAGGTCAAACAATCTTTTTTTAAGCTGTTTTTGCTGAACACTACTATCCCTAACAAGATGCGAACATTTATTCAAAAGTAAAAAAAAAAAAAAAAAAAGCCTAAAGCATGCTTAAAAGGTCTCCAGATGTTACCCATGCTGTTAACTAATTTGCACATTCAATGATTCATTATGATGTGGGTTTCAAGTTACAAATTAATTTACATGAAGAAAAAAAATCTAAAGACAATTGGAATAGAATGTGATCCAAAAGAACATAACAGAAAAGTTATTTTATAATAGAAAACACTATATCATAAGATGTTTCTTGTGTGCCATCCCTGGATATACGTAAATTAACCTGTTAAGCATTTTGATAATAGTAGGCCTTCTTTTCAAATTGTGGTAAATCAGCAGTAATAAAGGAGATGGTCATGCATGCAATACTTCACATATTTTACCAATAAATATGAGCAAGAATAAACTTTAAAATAATGTACGAAGAATGTGATCATATTAAAAAGAATCCAGATCAGTGTCTGGTCCTTGTGAAGATAGATACAGGTATCAGTAATCAGTTGCTTGAAACATGGAAAATGGTGATCATGTATTTGTCTCTTGGAATAATGGTTATCAATTGTTGGTGAAACAGGAACAATGGTGAACAGATATGGAAGTATAACAGTGCCAAAAATCCTCAAAGCAACTTCCATACACACACACTATGGTCAATTTGGGAACGCCAATTAGCCTAATCTGCATGTCTTTGGACTGTGGGAGGAAACCGGAGTACCCGGAGGAAACCCACCAAGCACGGGGAGAACATGCAAACTCCATGCACACAGAGACGGGAATCGAGCCTGGCCAGGAATCGAACCCGGACCCTCGAGGTGCAAGGCAACAGTGCTAACCACTACACCACTGTGTCGCGTGTGTTGTTATATTTACTCATAATACAAACTACAAAACTGACTAGCCTTAAACACAAGGCTGAATCCCAAATCCATGTCTAACCCCTAATCAAGGGCACTAGTTGGTGTTTGGAAAAGTAAATGCATACCCTATTTCTATTTAACATTATTTGGGATTTAAGCTGGGAACCTAAATGTGAATGGAGCTTATATTCTAAAGAGAAATTAATAAAAATATGCTGTACAGATAAACCTAAGAGATTTACAGAACTATCGACCACCTCCATGATTTATTTTTCTCAACATTTGGCTTTCACCCCTGTTAATCACACTAACTGTCAGTCAATAGCTGGCGGTTTCCTGGTTAAATAAACTAAAATACTAATCTGTTTATAATAAGTGATGTTTGTGTAACTGTTGTATAAAAGCAATAACACTCAAGGTTGTGCTGTTGTACTCTGATATCCAGCACAACTGCCTGACCTCAGGCATGATATTGCTTATAGTTGTTCCAAGTGACCAATCTCTGTTGTGTGTGTGCTCTGCGTTGGATTGGCACGCTGTCCGGGGTGTACCCTGCCTCGTGCCCTGAGTCTCCTGGGATAGGCTGCAGGTCCCCGCGACCCTAAATACAGGATAAAGTGGTATAGAAGATGAATGAATGAATGAATGAATAACAACACACATGCTTAAAAGGATAGAAATAATTACTAAAATATTATGACATGATGTTCTCAGATATGTTTTCTTGCTGAAAATACTCCCATAGTTGGTTTTAAATGTAGGTTTTGGCAGGCAGTAATCCAGTAACGTTCTCCTCAGTAAGGCGGACTGTACTGACAGACTTTAACCAATGCAGGGGACTGACAATTAATGTAATTAATGGTTATTAACACCCGTGAGGGGTGATACATTACGTTAAACTCCGTCTATTGCTGTTACCGTCTATTATCACCAAACTTAAAAAAAAAAAAAGCACTATCTGCCCTGTTCTGCATACACAAGTTTCCAGATGAACACAATTGGTTAGTGTTGTGATTGACACAGGAGAGAATGTACGACATCCCACCCACACAATTTGCTCCCTTAGACATGGATGGCTGGAGCATCATCAGGAAATGAACTTACAATTATGAGGCTGACAGTCCACCTACTGTACTAATCTAATTTAGGTATAGACACAACAAGTTCTGTATCAAATGAAAAGTGCAAGATTTAATTTGTGCAATTAAATTACAAAACCTTGAACAAATATTTGCCATTCCAAAAGCATGTCACACAATAGCAGTTCATTTTGACTACATTATTAAAAGCATGAATCTCAAGGTTTCATACACTTGTCGTTGATCTGTAGTCCGCTGCACATAAGGAGTATATGTGAATTTCTTTAAGGTAGAAACATAGTGACTCCCTTGAGCTTTGTACCAAGCTCATGTTTTCCCCATTAGAACATGCTAAACATGCATTAAAGAACAAACTGTTTTAGATCTTTAGTTTGCCTAGAAGGTTCAGTCTATTACCAACCCTTAAGTATACATCATGAATGTGTACAACCATCTTCTCTCTCAGCTAAAGCAAGGGTAATGCTTGTGCTTGTCCTTAGGGGACTCTGAGAGGAAGAGGGCTAATCTCATAGGGAATTGAGCCTAGGAGTTTGATTGATTATGGTTTCTTATTGTCCACAGCTGTTCACAGCCTGAGTGTGCTTGTAGGCTTTTGATTTCTAAAGCACATAAGCTGTTCTGTGATCACAGCTAGCTCTCACATAGAATAAATTATTTTTGAACTACTGAACTATTGTCTGCTATGTTTTTTATTGTGTTAAGTATTTATTTTTGCACAAATAATTATTTATTTTTTATTTTTATTTTTACAAAAGGTAAGGCTATAACATTTTAAACATGAGGTCAGTGATGCAGGTCTGATGTTATTAGAGCACATTATCTGATCATTTTGCAAATGTATTTATCTCAGTCACTGCATGTTTTGGAGACGATGTCGCAAAATCTCTTTTTTTCATGTTTTATTCTTTCTCTGAGCTAAAATTAAGGTGTTTTAGCAATACATGGAGATCACTGATTGTCTATCCATTCATCAATCCCTCCTTGTCTTTCCCTCTTTTCATTCATTCATTCATTCATTCACCTTTAATAGCAATGCTCAGTTGTTCAAAATTCTCATGTGTCATAGTAGATGAAGAGCTGATCCCCTACAACACTAGACATAATTTGAGAATGCATTTCAAACAATTATACATAATTGAGATCTAATGACTCTCAAAAATGTTTTCATGACTTTTGGTGATTGTATCAAGGGGAGGGGGGATTTCCATATATTAGCATGATGGCCTGCTATTAGTATTTACATAACATGGTTCCATCCAGCATTACTTATTAAATCATTGCAGAATGACTTTGGTTGTTGTAGACACATAGCTCCTAATTTGTCTTCTGTTTCTTGTGATGGGCATACCGTAACAGATGTAAATCTGCACTGCTGGCTGCTGACCTCCATAATGACTTGCTCAAATTCCGTGAGGTGTTGTCCGTGCACGGCTTAGATAAAGGAATTTTGCCCTATATTAATACTTCACATACAGCATAGTGTGTGTGTGTGTGTGTGTGTGTGTGTGTGTGTGTGTGTGTGTGTATGTGTGTGTGTGTGCATTGCTGGCTCATGGGTATCAGGTGCAGCAGCATCTCTAGGGATTTTAAGGATTTACATTTTGTTAGACTATGGATTCATGGTCTATCCTGAGAATACAGGTGTGGGAATACACCTAGGATGGAATGCCAGTCCATGACAGGGCACCACGCGAAACATGGCTGAATCAGCCATTTCATATCAGAATAACCTTCATCTGCACATCCTCACATTTTCAATACTTTTTTCTTGCAGTTTTCATATTTTACACTGATATCTGTTTCACTCGTATTATTTATAAGAAGCATAAAGTGCTGACCATGAACAGATCTTTTTTTACATTTTTTATAAAGTATTAAAAATGCTTGAGTTGAATAACATTTTCGAACTTTCTCAGCCACGTCCAAGTATGCACAGTGGCCCATGTCTTTTGTCTGTCCCATGTGTTGCATGTGACACAAGCCTGGAGAAACAAATCTCACATGTGTGTGATCATTACTTACATGTAACTCATGCCTTTTTGTTGTACACATAATGATGACAAAGGAAACATCAACGTAAAGTGCTTTAGTAAGGTTTTGGCCACCACAAGCTACCATGGGATTTTCAGCAGCCCTTTGCACAGTTCTTGGAACTGTTCTGGCATGAATGTACTCCATGGTTTCTAAGGATATCGCCACCATTGTTGCTTTGATGAAGGTGGTGGAGATTGGTGTCTTCGTCATTGCTAAAGGAGGTTATAATGCCCTGAAAATATTGATATTGTCTTCTGTACACTTCTGTACACACATTCTAAACATTCTCAAAGATCTAGAATATATAGATCAAATGGAATATTATATGGACAATGGAAAAATGTTATATCCTAGCACTTGATGTTGTACTGTATAATCATTATCTTTCTGAGGACCAAAAAGTGGACTGACTGGATCAATGTTATAGAGTTTGGGCTTCATTAAGGATATTCATTTTCATTTACACTGCTAATTGACTTCCCTAATACACTTGACTACATACAATGCATCTTCGACAAGCAAGGGTATGGAAGACCTCCTTTTCATGCTGCCTATATCATGGTATGTTGTCTGTCTAACCACATTAAAGCACAGCTGGGAAGTTAACCTCAGCAGCAAGTATTGCTTAAATTAACCAAAGTAAGTTATTTAGCTGACATTGAATTACTAATTGACCCCTGCTATAAAAAGAAAAAAAAAATTTTTATCTCCTCCTGAAGAAACACACTGGGATCCTGGAATTCAGAACTGAATATTGGCTGGGGGTCATAGAGGGCTATGAAACTCTTTCCTTTATTGTTCAGAAATAAGGTAAAGAAAAAAGTTTTTTTGTAGGAATCACAAAAATCATCTAGACTTGGACTGCACAAAGATGGCCTTGAGCTCTAGAAATCAATAGGCGATTATATAAATAACTATGCACTCACCATTTATTTTTCCCCATTTGTTTACTTTTCTGTGCATATCCAAAAGATCCTCACATCTTTGCAGCACTTTGGTTCAGTTCTCGTCTCAGTTTGTGCCTCACAGGTTCAGCTTAGCAGATCATATCTACAGAAGAATACTGCACTTCACTAAAAATACAAATATGTTTGGTTTGCTTCATGCTGTTTGGTTGATTCATGGTTGAGTTGCTTTTTCTCTGTGATTAAACTACCCTCGAGTTCACTTGGAACTGGACTTGCTTCGATGGTCTTGGTCCAGCTGTCCTCTGTAACTGAGTGTAATTGTAGAATTCTCTCATCCCTAAATGAACCACAAGAAAGCAGGAAATGCACCTAATAAACTAAGGCTCTTAGTAGTAGTTGACAGTATGGTTAATATCATTATGGATTGCTGATTGTTTGTAGAATGTCTAAAGTGGACCATCCTAATAGAGCTTGGATGTAAATGGCCATTGTTGTAAATCTTTTAGATATGATTCGATCTTTCAGATGTGAAGCAGGCGATTCAATCATGGCTCTTGCATACTGAGAAAACTTTCTACCTTTATGGTATTCCAGCACTAGTAAAGCACATAAATGCTTTGGTGTAGGACGGAATTGTATAGAGATAGTTTTTCCTCTCATTGATTTATGTGATTCTGCACAATCAGACAAAGTTATAGTTTAAATTACAGATGTACTGTACATGCATATACTTTTCAGTTAAAGTGACTGTAATATATCTCCATTATGACAGCATATAAAGGCCAGTTATTCCTATTCAGCAGGTCAACTGGAAAAATGTCAGTGCACAATAGCTTCCTCCTGCTGCCATTCGTCAATGACCTCCCATTACCATAGGTGAAATTTGATGCATCTGTTAGTGTCACTACCACCTCCTTCCCTCCTCTTTATCAATTCTCCACTAGCCCTCTAGACTCTAGTTCTCCAGCCTGTGACATTTGTGTCATTTTGTGCAGCTGTTGCTAATAACTGAGGTCACACACCTCACTGAGAAAGTCTAGATCCTGACATTTTCTCCACTAGCTGTAATATCCAATCATTGTGTTTCCAATAACACGCAGGTCACCACCTACATTATTAAGCAGCCACTTGCCTTTTGTTACAAACACAATGTTCACAGAATCTCATTTTCAATAAGGGGGAGGGTTTGCTCAAAAATGGGTAGAGTATGAAACAATAGAAAGAGAAAGAAAGAGAAGATGAAAGGGTAAAAAGAAGGGAGTAGTATAATCATTTGAAAATCAATTCAACTGATTGATGTAAAGTGGAAATAGAATGAAGTGGACACTAAAAAGATCATAAACACATCACATTTAGGCTGATGAGGCTAAAGACTAAATTTAATAGTCCATCCTATGAATACACATATTTTACTGTATAAAGCACATATGGTACATGTATGGTACTGTACTGTACATGTTTCTCTTCTTCCACTGACATGATTATTAATGCAGATGATTAATTTTGTGTCTACACCAGACTTTTAGGGCTTATGTAAACATTTTGTCTTATTAGTGTTTTTTATGTAAGCTTAAAAAAGCAAATGTCCATATATTGCTCATTCATATGTTCTCGTGATATCAAAACTGTCACATATTCATGCACTAACACTAACTAATATTTCCTCCAAAAGGAAATGAAAAACATGTACTTCCAACATAGTGTAGTCCTCTTCTCTTCATCTACTCTCCATTCAATTGATTGCATTATTACAATCTTAAGCACATTGTTCGGGCTTTGTTCCACTTGATTTAAGTATCCATGGCCTCATTTTTTCCTTCCTCTTTCAAAAGTCCAAGATTAAGAGAACTCCATTAAACACTAGACTTGCATCCATCTATTTAGACTTCCATTTCATCAGTGACCATTTAAACAAAGCAGGATATTATTTAATAGCATTGCATTATTTCTGTAATTTATGGCATTAAATAGAGTTTGACTCGATATATCAGGAAATAGCCTACATTATCTACTCAAGAGCAGACCCATAGCCTTCTTGCACATTACCCTTCTGAGTGACAAGCTGTCATTTTCATGGTTCAAAATGGTTCACCTTGAATTATAGCTTCCATTTGATTAATCAAATTGCAGCCTAGTGAAGGGAACATTGATAGACTCTTATGCAATCCAATCCTTTCTTTAAGTCTTATTCAATGTGCATGTGTATGTGTGTGTTTGTGTTTGTGTGTGTGTGTGTGTGTGTGTGTGTGTGTGTGTGTGTGTGTGTGTGTGTGTGTGTGTGTCTGTCTGTCTGTCTGTCTGTCTCTCTCTCTCTCTCTCTCTCTAGTATTAAGTAACTATACTTAATGTTCATTTTGTTAAATAAACTTAAGTAAGCTTCAAGTATATTTCCTAAGTATGCTGACATTAGTGGACTAGATGTAAATGTAATATTTTAATATCTTTTGGGACTAAATTAGGCCACTTTTTTAGTTGATGTATATTTAAAGCATATTTATGTGTAAGAGTAGTAAACTTTAAGTACAAGTAACTACTAACAAATAGTTTATATTTAAGGTTTTTTTTTCGTATTAAAAATGTACTTAAATGTATATTATAAGTGAATTTACTGGTACTAGTTTTGTATGTATTTCTAGCTTACATTTTACTTTACAATAGTATATTTTGAAGAATACTTTGGGTGAAAAAGTAATAAACTTTTGTAATACACCATATTACTAATACACCATATTATTATTGTGATACTTCAGACATTACCAGGGTAGGCACCATAGGACTTTATATAATTTCAGTTTAGTCTGTACCACAGTAGTTTTATGTTATGCAAGAGTCTAACTTTGGGTTCAGCATTGGGGTTTGCTGCCCATTTAGGGGGTGAGGGGGTGTCTGATCATATGCATCTTGCCAGAACATTTTTTTTTATTATTCTTTGCTTGTCAGTTTAACGTTTAACAGAGAAAATCAATGACTTTATCATGTTTAATAATGGTTAGTAATTTTGATTTACCATTACAAAATGGTTTTCTTTTTTTGGTGGGGGTGGTACTGAATAGTTTTAATTATTGTGGGTTACAATTGTTTAAAGTTGGAAATAAATACTTATAAAATCTAATAATTAATAGATTTTGACATAACTGAAAACCATGTGGTTATATATGGAAGCCTGTTTTCTATAAAATTATGGTTATATATGGAAGCCAAATTTTCTATAAAATGTTATTGGTGTTACCAGGAAGAAAAGTGACAATGTCATTTCCTGGATAAATACTAGATAATATTAATTATAATATTAATAGAAGAAATGTTTAAATATTAAAAAGTTGTTTAAATTTTATTTACAGACTTGTCACGGGGCGAAGCGGACGAGGTGAATCCAGGCGCAGATGAATGACAGCAACGAAAAACGAGAATACGGTTGGAATGCGGAAGCGGGGGTCAATACCGGGAGATCAGTCAGCGTTGCGTCGAAGCCAAATCGTAAAACGAGAGCCGTAGTCAGAAGGGGAAGCGCGAGGTCAAAACCGGGAGATCAAAGGACGAGGCAAACAAAATCGAGACGAGAAACCGAAGGCAAAAAACGAGAGACAAAAGCGGGCTTGGCAACGTGAAAGCAGGGGAAAAATAAACGCGAGAGAATCGAGGCAAAAATACACAAGATAATCCAGCGATTTAAGCAGCGCACAGCGCGTGCTTAAATGCTGGAGTAATCAGACAGGGATTAGAGACAGGTGTGCAGACGGGGCGGAAACAGGGGCGTGGGAAAGGATGCAGTCAGACAGGAGTAAATATGAGCACATGGGGAAAGTGACAGCGTGGGAAAACAAACGGCCGACAGACCGTGACTCGTGACAGTACCCCCCCCCTTACGAACGCCTCTGGGCGTTAGGACGGGGAGCCTCAGGGAAGCGTTTCTGAAAGTCAGAGATTAGCTTGGGGTCTAGGATGAACTTGGCAGGGATCCAGCTTCTCTCCTCAGGTCCATAGCCCTCCCAGTCCACCAGGTACTGAATGCCTCTACCTCGGCGGCGAGCTTTCAGGAGGCGGCGGACGGTGTAGGCTTCACCGCCGTCAATGATACGGGGAGGAGGCAGAGGGTGGGTGGGGGGACTTAATGGGCATGAGATGAGGCGACGTAGCTGGGACACGTGGAATGTAGGATTGATTCGCCGCATGGTTGAGGGGAGCAAGAGTTTAACAGCGCAGGGGTTGACTATCTTAGTGATGGTGAAGGGGCCGAGGTAACGGGGGGAAAGTTTGCGGCAGGTGGTCTTTAGGGGGATATCTCTGGCGGCGAGCATGACTCTCTGCCCCACCCTGTACTTGGGAGCCTGGGAGCGTCTGCGGTCGGCCTGTGTCTTATATCTTCTGCCGACCCGTAACAGCGTTCTCCTCGCTTGCAGCCAGGTCTTTCTGCATCGCCTGACAAAAGCTTGGACGGATGGGACACTGACCTCTTCCTCCTGAGATGGGAATAAGGGTGGCTGATAGCCCAAGCAGCACTGGAATGGAGACAAACCAGTAGATGATGATACTTGGGAGTTGTGGGCGTATTCCACCCATGGCAGAAACTTGCTCCAGGAGGCGACATCTCAGGAGGCCATGCACCTTAAGGCTACCTCGAGGGACTGGTTCTTTCTTTCGGTCTGCCCGTTGGACTGGGGGTGAAAGCCTGAGGACAGACTGGGGGTGGCTCCAATGAGTCTGCAGAATGCCTTCCAAAATTGTGATGTGAATTGGGGCCCACGGTCAGAGACAATGTCATTGGGAAGACCATGCAGCCTGAAAACGTGCGTAATCATGAGATCAGCGGTTTCCTTGGTGGATGGGAGCTTGGGTAGCGGAATGAAATGGGCAGCCTTAGAGAACCGATCCACGACGGTCATGATGCATGAGTGGCCGTTGGAGGAAGGTAACCCTGTGACAAAGTCCAGTGCAATGTTGGACCATGGACGAGATGGGATAGGTAATGGTCTGAGGAGGCCTGCCGGCGCGGTGTTGGTATGTTTGCATCTAGTACAGGTGTCACATGCTGCCACGAAGCTGGAGGTGTCTTCCTTGACCGTGGGCCACCAGAAACGTTGTTGGACTTGAGAAAGGGTTCGAGCTGAGCCAGGATGACAGGAGAGCTTGGAGCTGTGTGCCCATTCCAGAACTTGAGAACGTAGAGGAAGTGGAACAAACAGGCAATTAGGAGGCACGTTGCTTGGTCCGGGTTCATGAGACAGGGCTTGCTGGACCTTGGTCTCGATATCAAGCTCAGCTGCTGCGAGCAAGCATGACGGGGGAATGATGGTTTCGATGGCAGTGGAGTCGTGAGTAGGTGAAAACTGTCTGGAAAGTGCATCTGGCTTGGAATTCTTGGACCCAGGACGATAGGAGAGGACGAAGTTGAATCTGGCGAAGAACAGTGACCACCGAGCCTGGCGAGAGTTTAGCCTCTTGGCATTCTGCAGGTATTCGAGGTTCTTGTGGTCAGTCCAGACCAAAAATGGGGTCTCCATCCCCTCTAACCAGTGTCTCCATTCTTCTAGGGCCAGCTTGATGGCCAGCAGTTCTCGATCGCCGATGCCATAATTGACCTCAGCAGGAGTTAAGCGGTGAGAGAAGAAAGAGCAGGGGTGTAGCTTGTTGTCGTGTGCAGCTCTCTGGGAAAGGACACCTCCTACCCCCGTGCTGGAGGCATCGACTTCCACAACAAACTGGTGTGACGGATCTGGAATAGTCAGGATTGGGGCAGACGTGAACCGTTTCTTGAGTTCCGAGAAGGCTTTTTCAGAGTTCATGTCCCAACAGAAACGTGTCTTGGAGGAAGTCAGGGCTGTTAAGGGGGCAGAAATGGAGCTGTAGCCTCGAATGAAGCGACGGTAAAAGTTGGCAAAACCCAAGAATCTCTGAAGTTCCGGTCTTGTGGTGGGCGTAGGCCAGTTCGTGACTGCATGGAGTTTGGCAGGCTCCATTTCAATGCCTGAGGGACCAATGACGAACCCCAGGAAAGTGGTGGTTGTGGTGTGAAATTCGCACTTCTCTGCTTTGACGAAAAGATTGTTCTCTAACAGTCTTTGTAGCACCTGTCGAACATGATGTTGGTGCTCTTCTAGATCTCGGGAGAAGATTAAAATATCGTCCAGATAAACAAACACAAATAAATTCAGAAAGTCCCTGAAGACATCATTGATGAGGGCCTGAAAGACGGCCGGGGCGTTGGTCAGGCCAAACGGGACCACCAGGTATTCATAGTGTCCTGTTGGGGTATTGAACGCAGTTTTCCATTCGTCACCCTCTCGGACTCGGACGAGGTGATATGCGTTGCGTAGGTCCAATTTGGAAAAAATCTTTGCTTCCTGGAGCAGTTCAAAGGCGGTCGCCATTAACGGAAGGGGATAGCGGTTCTTCACTGTGATCTGGTTTAGGCCCCTATAATCGATACATGGACGAAGGGACCCATCTTTTTTACCCACGAAGAAGAAGCCGGCTCCCGCTGGGGAGGAGGAGGGGCGAATGATCCCCGCCGCAAGGGACTCCGAGATATAATGATTCATAGCTTCACGCTCCCTGGGTGACAGAGAATATAGGCGGCCCTTGGGGGGCGTGGTACCTGGGAGCAGGTCGATAGCGCAGTCATATGGTCGGTGGGGGGGCAGAGAGACAGCACGAGATTTGCTGAAGACCTCCTTGAGATCATGGTACTCTGGCGGGACGGCGGTGAGGTCCGGTGGTTCCTCCACAGATGCAGGGCTGAGGCAGGACGTGGCTGCAGCTCGCAGGCAGGTAGTGGCGCATGACGGGTTTCAGGCTATGATTGTGTTCCTGACCCAATCGAGTTGAGGATTGTGACGGGTTAGCCAGGGCAGGCCCAGGACAACAGTAGCATGTGATCCCTCCATGATAAACAAAGAAGTTTGTTCTAAATGGTTGCCCGAGACCCTTAGGCCGATAAGGGGAGTTCTGTGTGTGATAGATGGGAGTGGGCTGCCGTCGAGTGCCTGAACTTTGAGGTGGGTCTCCAAGGGTAGCGCGGGGATTCCTAGGGTCTTGGCAGAAGTCGCATTGATCAGGTTACGGTCTGAACCTGAATCAATCAGTGCCTGCACCAGGTGGGTCCGTTGCTCGTGGATGAGAAAAACTGGAAACAGGCGGCGTTGATCTGGGACTCTTCCTGGTGACACACCCTCCAATCCTCCCAGCTGGACTAGAAGACGCCCCCTTTTAACAGGGCAGTTCTTGAGCTGATGACATGATTTCCCACAGTAGAAGCACGCACCATCCACTCTACGTCGTCGTCGTTCTTCAGGGGAAACGCGGGTCCTGTCCAGTCGCATGGGTCTCTCCTGAGGATTAGTTTGAGGGGAGCGAGATTGTGGGCGGTCTCTGGGTGGTGAGAATATGGTTGACTTTCCCAGGCGGAGACGTGAATCTACTCGGCCGGCCAGATCCATGAGATCTTGGAACGACGAGGGAAGTTCTTGGGAAATCAGCGTATCCTGGAGCGTCGCAGTCAGACCTTGGAAGAAGGTATCACTTAGGGCCCGACCATTCCACCCGCTGGAGAGAGCTAGGGTCTGGAACTCTATGGCGTAGTCATAGGCTGAACGTGAACCTTGGTGAAGTTTTAACAGCTTGTGGCCTGCCTCCCTGCCATGACATGAACGATCAAACACCCTCCTCATCTCTTTAGCGAAGTGCTCGTAGCTGGTGCAGCAGAAGTCATGAGCATCCCAGAGTGCAGTGCTCCATTCCCGAGCCCGTCCTGAGAGGAGAGTTATCACGTATGCGACCTTGGAGCGTTCAGTGGGAAATGTGGATGGCTGGAGCTCAAATATCAGCGTGCACTGAGAGAGGAAGGAGCGACAGGTGCTTGGATCTCCTTCATAGGTGGGGGGGGCAGGCAGTCGTGGTTCCCGTTGCGTGCAGGGGCCCCCACTTTGTGCCGGAGAGAGATGGAGCCGTTGGAGTTGGGAAATAACATCAGCCAGGGTTTGCTTGGTGTTGAGCAGCTCCTGCTGGTGAGCTCCGAGAAGTGCACCTTGACTCTCCAGCGTCGATTTCATGCAGTCAATATCTGCTGGATTCATTTCGCTGGCTGGATTATTCTGTCACGGGGCGAAGCGGACGAGGTGAATCCAGGCGCAGATGAATGACAGCAACGAAAAACGAGAATACGGTCGGAATGCGGAAGCGGGGGTCAATACCGGGAGATCAGTCAGCGTTGCGTCGAAGCCAAATCGTAAAACGAGAGCCGTAGTCAGAAGGGGAAGCGCGAGGTCAAAACCGGGAGATCAAAGGACGAGGCAAACAAAATCGAGACGAGAAACCGAAGGCAAAAAACGAGAGACAAAAGCGGGCTTGGCAACGTGAAAGCAGGGGAAAAATAAACGCGAGAGAATCGAGGCAAAAATACACAAGATAATCCAGCGATTTAAGCAGCGCACAGCGCGTGCTTAAATGCTGGAGTAATCAGACAGGGATTAGAGACAGGTGTGCAGACGGGGCGGAAACAGGGGCGTGGGAAAGGATGCAGTCAGACAGGAGTAAACATGAGCACATGGGGAAAGTGACAGTCTGACCACCAAAGAGTGAAATATTTTAAAATTCAACATGAAATATTAAAAGTGAAATATTTAAAATGATATGCTCATCACTAGTGTTACAATATGTTTTTACAGTAAAAGTTTAAATGTATTTTTTGTAGAAAGTAGAAAATATATTTTTAGGTGATTGGTTATGTAACTAATGATTTAAATTTTAGAGTTAATATTTTTTCTTTTATCTTTTTTTTATTATTTAATTATTGTTGGTTAGACAAAAAGCACAAGTTCATATGGTGGTATTTAAAAATTGCACTTGTATTTAAAAATATACAAACAATTAAGTAACTTTTTGGTCTTATCATTCCTCTACTCTGCATTTAACTAAATATCAAGGGCGTTTAATGTTGCTTAGATTAGACAGCAAACGAATTCTTTAATTAATGGTATAAAAATAATATGAATTAATATGAATAATATGAATTTCTTTTTTGTGAAAGAAAAATTCCAATTTCCACACATATATGTGGGAATGCCAATTAGCCTAACTGGCATGTCTTTGGAATGTGGGGGTACGTGTAGGAAACTCACAAGCACGGATAAAACATAGGTAACCAGCAGTATACGTATTTGATAGGGAGATTTCTCTCTTGCCTCACTCACTTTCTGATGCTCTGTTCTCCCTCACCTTTCCATTTATACCTGTCCTTTTGGCAGAAAAAGCTCATCTGAGTACTGGGTGAGCCTTGAGTGTTCCTGTAATTTAGAACATTATTATTGATTGACCATTTGGCATCTATTGTAGATCTGAGACTTGGGGCAGAGTGTATTGAGGAGAGTCCAGAGGTGTACTACTGTGCGCAGTCCAGTCCAGGAATAAAGTTTAGAAATTTTAAATTACTCCACTTTCTACTGAACTTTCAAAAAATATGATTGGGCAAAAGTGTCAGATGTATTTTAATGTGTCATTTTAATTAATTCATTTTAATTTTTCAATTTATTTAATTAAATCCTTGTTAATTCTGCTTTGAACAAGTTGTGTTCTTATTTAAATTCTCCTCTACTCCTTAGATTTTTCAAGCCTGGATCCATTAGTAGATTTTGATAAGTTCTGATTGAACCATTCATCTGTGCTGTTGATATTGCCAATGACACTAAGGACTCTGATTTAGAAATGGTTCAGTACCTGCATTACCATAGTTACACTAAGTAATATATTACCAAGGCATCAGACATCAGATGTCTTGGTTCAGGGTGATAGGAGCTGTGGAAAGTCACTGTCTCCATTCACAGAGAAAGATATGCGATCTGAGTTAAAAGTGACACCTTTAAAGGCAATGCACTGGCATAATGTGCAGTTAATGCTGTTGTTTAGGATCTAAAGCCGCTCATTATATTATTTTATTTAAGGACAAGTATATTTCTGTAATGGTACATTTGGCAGATGTACAGAAATTAGCTTTGTGCAATTCTATATTGATTTTTGAGTGTCACTTTATATGGATGGTGAAATTAATTAATACATTAACATTAAATGAAAACTAAATTAAATGAAGACAGTGGTCTGTATTAGTATGGAAGGGTTATAAACAGTTACTCTACTTATGAAAAATACATTTTTGGAAACTGTATGACGTAGTGCTAGTAAGGGAATGTATTTGATGGTATGTTGATTGACTGAACAAGCTATAATTTATTAAATCTTATAAGATAAGCAAGTACTGAAAACCCTTGTAGGCCATCTAAGCTTGGATTCTGACTAAAAGGAATGTATGCAATAGGTATCTTGCAAGACCTTTTTATTGATCGTAGCTTAAGTGAGGTGAAAAAGAAGCAAACATGTTGGAGTTGTGGTGATTTCTACTTTGAACTAGTTATTATGGGTCCAGTAGTGAGGTGCGAGAGTCATAGAGAATTGATCTTTACACCTATTGAGTGGAAGTGCCAGTGTTTTCATGGTTTCTATAGCACTAAAGAGTGCACAGGAGTGAATTTAAGAGACCAGGGCTGGCAAACCATTCAACCATTATACTGTAGAAGACACTGAAATGAATAAATGGATCAGCATGTGTGAGGAACCGCAGGTCTTTCTGGCTGACACAACATCCTGATAAAAAGAGCCAAAATGCAAGCTCCATGCTGCTATAGTGTCATCCAGGAAGATGGGATCATGAGGCGAAGGGACTGACTTAGCTATTTGAATTAGTTCTCAGTGCTAAGAGATATGTCTAAAGCTTTTAAATTGATTCAATCTCAGAATCTCAATATAACCCAATGAAAGCAAGCATATGCAATATTATCCATCATAATTGAGTGTGCAGGATTGTCCAGGGTGTCAAAATATCAGAAGTAAGACAAACAAATATCCAAAAAGATGACCAACAGCTAAATAGATACCAGACACTATGATAAGAGAAGCTGTCTTATTGAGTGTGGCAGTGCTGAGAAAAATGTGAGGTATGGACAAGGCAAGTGATGAGGGCTGCCACAGAGCTAGAATAAACTATAATGAAGGACTTTCAGCAGAATATATGGGCTATACTGACAGGTTCGAAATGGTAGCTGAAGAATAGAGGGGACACATATGTTTAAGAAAGAAACTAAAGATTTAGTATAAACTGTATTTATTATAAAAGCCACAGAATCTTCCTTTGCCAGCAGGACTCAGCAGTAGCAGGGCTAAGTTTGTTGCATAAGGGAGAAGATATTTATGAGATTGACTGTGAAACAGAAAAGAAACAGTGCTTATCCTTGCCTCTTCTTGGGTTAATGTCTGTGTGGAGTTTATTTCCATGTTCTTCCCAAGTCTGTGGGCTTCTTTCTGGTTCTCAGTTAATTTGGACCTCTCAAAAACACAAGTGTATTTGCTTTGACAAATTTATTCTTGGTGTAAATAGTTGTGTATAGTGCCCTGTGATGGACTTGAGTTACATTTAGAATGAAGTGTGTTCCCGACCATACTCCTGGAGTAAGGCTCTGCTCCACTGAGACCCTGACCAGGATACGTACTGTAAATGTCAATGAAAGTGAGTAAATGTACTGTACAATGATGGCATGGGTACTGCTGCATTCTCAAACCTTAGCAGCAAGAATATAACCAATTGATGTTTCAACTATGAGATTAAAATTATGATCTAATGGAGTCTGACATTCCTTAATAGTGAAAGTTTTTAATTGCAAATTAATTGATAAAATTAATTACTGATAAAATAAATCAATTAGGCCAATGGATACATTAACTGCCGTGTCAACATATTTGGGCATTAACAAACCTTTATATTTTGTATTCTTTTCTTACTTATGTTTACTTGATTGGCAAATCTGCCAAACAAGGAATACTGAAAGCTTCCAAGACGTTTTTCAAGATGAGCAAAAATTAAACATATGTTAACTTAATAAATGAGTGAGATCTTGATATACATGAGGTCTTGATATATGACGTGCGTTTGTCTGCTGAGCATCACATGATCACAGCTGAGCCAATGGTTCTTCTCTGTTGCACGTTACAGAATTATGGGTAATCATATCCCATGGTCATGTACTGTTTATTATAACATTGAGACCATGTGTGTGTGTGCACGCAAGTAAAGCAAAAGCAAGTGTCATTAGAGAGGTTCCTTGTTAAAAATACTTTCTAGAGTCTCTGTCAGAAAGCAGTGATTCTGTTAGTGTGTGTGAATGTCATTAGAGTGGTTCTTTGTTAAAGACCTTTCCCGGCAGAGCAGTGTTTCCATCAGTGTGTGTACACACACACACACACACATACACTAACAGAAACACTGCTCTGTCGGAATTCTTTTTAAAGGTAAAGTGAAGGTTAATTATTTCTATATACAAATAACGAATGGTTATGACTATAACCTCGGTTCCCTGAGGGAGAGGAACGAGGTACAACACATATTGTATGGGATATCACGCCCTCTCGTGTCCTGGCTGAAGCCACTTTTATTCACGCCGTAAGGCAGGCAAACCTGTGGTGACGTAGGTGTAGCCCCGCCTACACCTATAAACCCTCGTCGCCACGGTTGACCTTCAGTTCGACAGCCGCTCTTCGCCGAGCGTAACTGTGAGGCGGGGCGGCATTGTGTTGTACCTCGTTCCTCTCCCTCAGGGAACCGAGGTTATAGGGAACCATTCGTTCCTTTTCAGTCGATTCACTCGGTACAACACATATTGTATGGGACATATATTCACGTCCCGCCGAGCATCTACCAAAGTCAGGCATAAGAACCCTGGTAGCTACTCTACTGCATCGTGGACCCCGCAGAGAGGACCGATTTTAGAGTAATCTTTAAACCATTAGCAGCAAACTGCGTACAAGATGGATGCACGGACAAAGCGTGGAGATCACCCACTCGTTTAGCAGACGCTAGAGCAAGAAGAAGTGCTGTCTTATATGAAAGAATTTTCATATCTATAGACTCAATTGGCTCAAAAGGAGGCCCACAGAGGGCCTCAAGTACTAGCAATAGGTCCCAAGACGGAACACTGGACCTCACAGTGGGTCGCAAACGTCGTACTCCTTTTAAAAATCGTACCGCCAGCGGATGAGCACCTGGTGACACTCCATCGAAACCAACATGACGGGCTGATATAGCCGCCAAGTACACTTTAATAGTAGAGAAGGAAAGGCCTTTTTCTAATAGTTCCTGTAGAAAAGACAGAACTTCCACCATGGAGCACTGAAATGGAAGAACCTTACGTTCTCAACACCATTGCTCAAAAGCTCGCCACTTGTAAGCATATAAGCCTCTCGTAGACGAAGCCCGAGCACTTTGAATTGTCTCAATCACATTCGGGGGAAGCCCTTTAGCTATCAGATTGGACCTTTCAACAGGTAAGCATGCAAGTTCCACAGCTCGGGACGCGGGTGCACTACCTCTCCCCCTGCCTGAGACAGAAGGTCCCTGAGGAGAGGAAGTTTCCATGGCTCTGCTGCTAGCAGGCTGACTATCTCTGCATACCACAACTTCGCCGGCCAACGAGGGGCCACCAGGATTAGTGACAGGCCCTGCTGGCGCACCCTCTCTGTGACAGGCAGAATCAGTTCTACTGGAGGAAAAGCATACAATAGAGCTGGGGGCCATGAGTGTGCCAGCACATCAATCCCCAGAGGGGCATTGCGGTTCGTTATGGAGAAAAATAGCGGGCAGTGAGCGTTCTCCTTTGATGCAAAAAGATCCACTGCTGCCCTGCCGAAGCGCTCCCAGATCTGAGCTACCACCCATGGGTGTAACCTCCATTCCCTCACAAGCGGGCCCCCTCTGGATAGAAGGTCCGCCCCAAGATTCAGGCGCCCTGGAATGTGAGTGGCCTTGAGTGACAGAAGATGAACACTGGACCATAGCAATAGAGAATGAGATAGTTTTAGCAGTGGGAGTGAGCGAGTCCCCCCCTGTCTGTTTATATATGACACCACTGTTGTGTTGTCTGTCCTAATCAGGACATGATGGCCTGTCAGGGTCAGACGAAATTGCCTCAGGGCTGAAAACACTGCTAACAGCTCTAAACAGTTGATGTGAAGCCTGCGCTGTTCCTGTGACCACGCCCCTTGACCGCGGAGCCATTGCACAGAGCGCCCCAGCCGCTGAGCGAGGCATCTGTTGACACCACTTTGCGAAACGACACCCTGCCTATCGGAGAGCCCTGACGTAATAGCCTGGGTTCCCTCCAGGGCAGAAGAGCTGTCATGCATGACGGTGTCACTGTCAACCTCCTGTTGAGGTGGCGCGCCGCACATAGGCAGTGAGTGCGCACCCAGCGCTGAAAAGCGCGCATGTTCAGCAGCCCGAGAGGCACCACAGCGATCATAGACGCCATCATTCCCATTAACTGTAAAAACACCCGGAAACGAAGTTTGTGTTGCAACTGAAACAGAGCAAGGCAGCGCTGAAACACAGTTATTCTGTGCTCTGAGAGACGTGCTCGGCTGGTAACGGAGCATATCTCCAGACCCAGAAATGAAAACTGTTGACTCGGAGTCAATGAGCTTTTCTTCATGTTTATTGAGAACCCTAAAGTCTGAATGTGAGACACAACCAGCGCTGTTTGTTTCTCCGCCTGCTCGCCTGAGCTCGCTATCATCGCCCAATCGTCTAAATAGGCCAGTATGCGAACGCCCCTCTCCCGAAGAGGAGACAGGGCTGCTTCGACGCACTTCGTGGATGTTCGGGGAGCGAGCGACAGGCCGAACGGGAGCACTAGGTACTCGTAGGCCACGCCCTCGAATGCAAACCTCAGAAACTTTCTGTGGCGCGGAAAGATCGCTATATGAAAGTAAGCGTCTGTGAGATCTATCGTAGTGGACCAATCCCCAGGGCCTATTGCATTTAGCAGTTGCCTCAGTGTAAGCATTTACTTGTACATTCTTAGAAACGTGTTCAATATTCTCAGATCCAAAATAGGACGCAGCCCTCCCCCTTTCTTCGGAACGACAAAATAACGGCTGTACCAGCCTGAGTTCATTTCCGAAGGAGGAACCACTCCAATCGCCCCTTTGCTCAGAAGAGAATTTATCTCCTCCCGAAGCACCGCTGCTGCAGCTTCCGACACCACTGTGTTTACTACGGAAGAGAAGCGCGATGGCCTTGTGCGAAACTGTAGTCGGTATCCCATAGCGACCGTGTTTTGCACCCATGTCGAGACTGCGCATGCGCGCCACTCGAGGATGTGGGAAGCCAGCCGGCTCACCCTGATCTCTGAAAGGGGTCTGCTGCCCCCTGGCGTTCTGCCAGAGTGCAGCCTCATCAATGGAACTGGGCTTTTTTGCTTTGCAACATTGCAAACAGGAAAACTCTTTATTGGTTTTAATGAAACGTTCACATTGTTTACAAAAGGCACAATTTTTGAAGTAATCAAACTGTAAACATTGGGGGCACTTGCTGTAAGTCCCTGAAAATTTTTTAACACGCCCCAACCGGGGTTCATAACTTGAACACAAACACTTGTGTGTGAGGGGGGGGGATTGTGCTTGGGAGACTGTGTTAGGAAAGTGCAGCGCCGTTTGGGACTGATTCCCTGAACATAACTTAGCGGCCTCTTGGGCTCCCCTCCCTTTGAAATCTGAGCTAGGAGGAGTGAGGATTCTTCCTCCTAGTCGCTGAATCCTTCTGGAGGCCCGGTGGGGGGCCCCTACTCCAGGCCGACTGCCGTGGGTTTTGCCCGGGAGGTTGTTGCTTCACCGGCTGGGAGCTCGAGCTGGCTGCCGGCGGTGGTCTTTTCTGAGGTGGCCGCGGAGTGGTCATTCTTCGAGCCTGTTTGGGCTTCACCTCGCGTCGCGGGATGATATCTTGCAACGCTTCAGCCTGAATGTAGTCTGTCGCGGTCCTGACCTCGTTAAGCAACGCACATAGTGGGCTCTCCTGAGGCACCAGTGAACCGAGCTCCGCCAAACACATTGCCTGATATGTTTGGAGCAGCGTAACAGAATTGAGCGCACGAGCAGTGCCCGCTTGAGCGCGGTAAATCTTCTCCAGCTGGGCAGAGGAGAATCTGCAGTGTTTGGACGTAAGAACAGTAGGACCAGACACTCCGTGGTTTTGCGAGGGTGCCAAATAAGCAGCCAAAAATGGCTCCATCGGCGGTGGGCTCACTAGTCCTGCTTTTTCAGCTCCGTCCAATTCCAAAAACTGTCCGTAACCGGGTACTGATACGCGGGTCGACAGCGGCTTGCTCCATGACGACGTTAGCTCGCCGACAAAGTCGGGAAACATAGGCAAGCAGTTCTTAACTGTCGTCGGTTCAGGAGGGAGAAAAAATCCTGCGAACTTTGACGGTTTTTGAGCTGGCTGTGGGGAGGGCCACTCCACTTCCAGCATTTCGGCCGCTCGCCGGTAGAGGGCGAAAAACGAAGTGTCGTCCCGTGCTGCTAGCGCAGTAGCAGAGGAGCTCTGGGCGAGTGGCAAGAGTTCATGCTCGTCCTCCGACAAACCATGCATCTCTAGGCTGATATCGAGCACGTCATCGTCCTCGAAAGGCCGCTGATCGGTGCCTGGCTGCTGGCCAGCACTGTAGGAGAGCTCACGGTACTCCGACTCCTCGAAATACTCCATTTGGTCTGCCCAGCTAAGCGCGGGGACTTCTGAAGAAAACTCCTCGTCAGCAGACGCAGGCGAAGCTGGGACTGCTAGTCCGGAAAGGAGGGGGTCTTGCTGAGCGACTGTATTTTTTCCCAGGGTTCTCTCCACGAACGTGACCCGTCTTTCCAGCGTTGAACGCCGGAGCTGGCGACAAAGCGCACATGACTCAGGCTCAGCTAGCGCTCTCCTAGCGTGGAGAATTCCCAGACAGACGGGGCACGCCTCATGCTGGTCCTTCTCGTGCAGGGAGAAGCCGCACTCCTGAGGACAGGGGCGAACAGTGGACTTTCACATTAGCTTCCATGCTCATGACAGCTTACACTGTTAGCACAGCTAAACAGGAGCCACCCGAACCGAAACGTCGCTAATGTTACGACTGACAGGGAACTTAAAGTCAGCGCTCCGCGGGTAGACGACTCACCAAATGAGGCTGTTGTCACTAACACCAACAGGAACAGTTAAGCTGATTTAAGCGCAGTCTAGTAAAGTAAATGTAGAGTTGACTAGCAGCACCTAGAAAACTCTACGGAAAGGTGTTCACAGCGAGGTGAAGAGCGAAAGAACTGAAGGTCAACACAATGCTGCCCCGCCTCACAGTTACGCTCGGCGAAGAGCGGCTGTCGAACTGAAGGTCAACCGTGGCGACGAGGGTTTATAGGTGTAGGCGGGGCTACACCTACGTCACCACAGGTTTGCCTGCCTTACGGCGTGAATAACGGTGGCTTCAGCCAGGACACGAGAGGGCGTGATATCCCATACAATATGTGTTGTACCGAGTGAATCGACTGAAAGGGAACTAACTGTCACCACACCAATATGTGGATGTTAGGTTGGAAGAACACTTTTGAATAGATTGTCCTTGTATGCTGTAGAACTACTATTGCCCTTCATTGTAACTTCATTGTGTCCCAAACATCCACATGACCACATGTACTGTATCTAGTTTGGTGTAGAAGAACTTGGGTGGCCTGCAGAAAGCCTTGACCTCAACCCCACTAAACCCACTGAACACCCAGTCACCTCAGGCAACAGTGCCTGATTTCTTTATAGCCCTTTTGGCTGAAAGGATAAATCCCTATAGCCTCACTTCAAAATCTAGTGGAAATTCTTCCTAGACGATTGGTGGTTTTTATAAAAGAAAAAGAAAAAACTTTCATTCATGGCTCCAGATTTTAAATCCCGATATACCCCAGACTTAAGTTGGACGCTGACTAAACCAATGAAAAAGCAGCATGAAAAATTTGTGCCTTGTTATTGCTTACATTATAGCAGCCATGTAGACCTTCTTTTACCATTTTCTCTCTCACTTGACATAAAAAAATATGCAGCATGTCAATTTACTGAGAAAGCTGCAATGTCCTCTGTCCTGAAGACCGTCTCATGATGAAAAATGTACTAACTGCAGACTAAACATTGACACTTGAGATGAATTTCGTAAAACGTTAAAGGCATCTTCAAACCCTTATCATCAGTTTAATCAATAATTATATGAATTTATTTGTTGAATAACAACATCTATTTACATCCTTTATTTATAGGCTTAGATTATATTGAGCATACAGCATACAAATCCCTGCAAATATGCAAAACTTGAACAGATTAGAATGGGTGCAGAAATAATCTGAAATACAGCTGCTATTCCGGCAGAGCTGTTGCTACAGAAAATTAAATAACACCTACATGGTAGGTACGTAAGCCTAATTGACTGGTCTCTTTAAATGTATGCCAGGCAAATTAATATGCTTTTATAGAATGCATTTCATTGCATAGTACAAAACCTGGTAACTTAAGACTAAGCATAAATACTTTAGGCTATAATCTACCTTCAATTTAAATGTAAACTAGTACATAATATACTTTAATCTTTTACCTAAATTTTTTAGCTTTGTTGAGCTTAAAATGTCTAAGTACTTAAATAAACATACAGTATCCAGCTGTTAATCTATATGTGTTCTTGGATTACGGCTTGGATTTAAAAGTAAGAAATCCCTCCTACTTACAGTGATCAAACTACATACAGTAGTACTGTACGACCTATGATCTGTGGTGTTATTACTGCTCTGTAAAAAGGTAAGTCAACAGTTCCTTTTCATATAAAAAACAGTACCTAAAACATTCTTTCATTGGGAGTCTTAATTAGCTGGAGAAGCAGATCTTTCATTTTCTTCTACAAATAGACCATGGTAATAAAATCACATTATCCACAATTCCTTTGAAATTCATAAAAACAGTAATGCTCTTTTGCATGGGTTTCATTTCATTATGCAACACTGAATTTGAGCTAATTATATCCCTGTGACTCATGCCTGTAGATATCAGCATTACACAATGACTAGGGTATAAATTATATTTGATTTGTTTAGCTAAATTTCTAAACTAATTGTTATGCTTTTATTTAGAGATCATTTCCATTGGGTGCCAGTAAAAACTTAACTGTATGGATTAGCTTTCTATTTTACACTATTTGGGATTAAACCCAACATCCCACACAAAATAATAATAATAATAATAATAATAATAATAATAATAATAGTAATAAAATTCATAATTCAATGTGTTTCATTATTTTGTAATTATTTATGTTTACAGTGGGGCAAAAGTATTTTGTCAGCCACCAAGTGCAAGTTCTCCCACTTAAAAAATTTAAAGAGGCCTGTAATTTTCATAATAGGTATACCTCAACTATGAGAGACAAAATAAGGGGGTGGGGGGGGGGGGCAATCCAGAAACTCACATTGTAGGATTTGTAATGAATTAATTGGTAAATTCCTCTGTAAAATAAGTGTTTGGTCACCTACAAACAAACAAGATTTCTGGATCTCACAGACTTGTAACTTCTTCTTTAAGAGGCTCCTCTGTCATCCACATGTTACCTGTATTAATGGCATCTGTTTGAAATTGTTATCAGTATAAAAGACACGTGTCCACAACCTCAAATAGTTACACTCCAAACTCCACTATGGCCAAGACCAAAGAGCTGTCAAAGGACATCAGAAACAAAATTCAGGCTTGGAAGACTGAATCTACAATAAGTAAGCAGTTTGGTGTGAAGAAACCAACTGTGGGAGCAATTATTAGAAAATGGAAGACATACAAGGCCACTGATAATCTCCCTCAATCTGGGGCTCCACGCAAGATCTCACCCCGTGGGGTCAAATTGAACACAAGAACTGTGAGCAAAAATCCCAGAACCACACGGGGGGACCTAGTGAATTACCTGCAGAGAGCTGGGACCAAAGTAACAAAGGCTACCATCAGTAACACACTTCGCCACCAGGGACTCAAATCCTGCAGTGTCCCCCTGCTTAAGCCAGCAGGCCTGTCTGAAGTTTGCTAGAGAGCATTTGGATAATCCAGAAGAGGATAGGGAGAATGTCATATGGTCAGATGAAACCAAAATAGAACTTTTTGGTAAAAACTCAACTTGCTGAGTTGCATCCAAAGAATACCATACCTACTGTGAAGCATGGGGGTGGAAACATCATGGTTTGGGGCTGTTTTTCTGGAAAGGGACCAGGACGACTAATCCGTGTAAAGGAAAGAATGAATGGGGCCATGTAAATTTTGAGTGAAAACCTCCTTTCATCAGCAAGGGCATTGAAGATGAAACGTGGCTGGGTCTTTTAGCATGGCAATAATCCCAAACGCACCGCCCGGGCAACGAAGGAGTGGCTTCGTAAAAAGCATTTCAAGGTCCTAGTGTGGACAAGCCAGTCTCCAGATCCCACTTCACTGCTCTAGAGGAGATCTGCATGGAGGAATGGGCCAAAATACCAGCAACAGTGTGGGAAAACCTTGTGAAGACTTTCACCGTTTGACCTCTGTCATTGCTAATGAAGGGTATGTAACAAAGTATTGAGATGAAATTTTGTTATTGACCATATACTTATTTTTGCACCATAATTTGCAAATAAATTCTTTAAAAATCCTACAATGTGATGTTCTGGATTTTTCTTATTATTATTTTGTCTCTCATAGTTGAGGTATACCTATGATGAAAATGACAGGTCTCTCTCATCTTTTTAAGTGGGAGAACTTGCACAATTGGTGGCTGACTAAATACTTTTTGTCCCACTGTATATTTAGTTTGCAAGTTAAAAATGTAAACGTTTTCCCCTCCCATCCTGAAAACAGCGAGGTAAATTACCTTATTTTGATTTGCATCCAGCGCTGTTAGCCATTTAGACACATTTTAATCTATGTGAAGCAACTTATCACCATACCCATTCCCAACTTTTAGCTGGGAATAGCAGCTATGATTTGCCGAAGTCACTTTTGTTTGAACGAAGTGGGGAAAGCAGATTAAGACCACAACACACAACTATGTATGGCTTTATCCTTTAAAATAATATTTTATATACTGTATCATTTTAGTGTGATTGTATTTTGGGAAAGGTTTTTTCCGCTAATAGAAGTGTTTTGAAATATGTGTATTTTATAAAGATGCATTTTTACAGAATATTTACTGTAATCTAAGGCAGTGTTCAAACATATGCATTTGATATATTTTCATAGTCACTGATAATAAATGGATTGAATGTCTTATTCAATAGGAAAATGACTTTTTTATAGTTCCCAAAGGAACACATTAGATACAATTAAGGTACAAAAGGGCTTGTCACTGGGGTGTTAGTCTCAAAGACAACATTTGTACGTACACCAGTGAAAAAAAAAGCACTTTAGTGTATTACAAATATATTGAAATATTCAATAGTACATTGCAAATCTAATAACAAAAACTTGTACCATCACTTAATATATAAAAAGTATACTAACATCATGCTTTTTACCAAATTTTGAAATTAAACTTTAAATATAATGTACAGTCCCGATCAAAAGTTTAAGACTACTTGAAAAATGGCAAAAAATCATATTTTGCATGGTTGGATCTTAACAAGGTTTCAAATAGAGCTTCAACATGCAAAAAGAAGAAATGGGAGTGAGACAAGACAATTTATGTACATGCAATTTAATGAAAACAACAATTAAACTGAAACAGGCTGTTTTACAGCTGATCAAGCTCCAAAAACACCCGTAAACCGCCCCAAAACAGAAATCAAATTTCCAAACATGAACTCAGTACTGAGTAGCTCCACCGTTATTGTGGATCACTTCAAAAATTCGTTGCGGCATGCTTGTTGCAAGCGTTTCCATGAGGTGAGTGGGAACATTTCTCCAAGTGGTGAAGACGGCGTCACCGTCTTCACCAGTAGGGCATCTACTGTCTGGAACTTTTGTCCATTTTTGTAAACTTCCCTTGCCATCCATCCCCAAAGGTTCTCAATTGGATTTAGATCAGGGGAACACGCAGGATGGGCCAAAAGAGTGATGTTATTCTTCGTTATGAATCCACATCTTTGCACAGATTTGGCCTTTTAATGGCCAACAGCCTGTTTCAGTTTAATCGTTATTTTCACTTAATTGAATGCTCAAAAAATGTTTTGTTTCACTCCCATTTCTTCTTGTTGCATGTTGAAGCTCTACTTTGATCCAACCATTTTTCAAGTGGTCTTAAAATTTTGATCGAGACTGTACTTCAAAATAATTGTATTATAGTACACTTTCCAAAAATATATTATTGGAAAATATACTTTAAGTAAAATGTTGTTCTAATTTCCAAAGTATACTTATTTAAACTTGTTTTTCAATGTATTTTTGGTATATTTTTTAAAAATATGCTCGAAATAATCATTGTACAAATGTACAGAAATAATTTTTTTTTGGTAGTCTCAGTATATTATTAGTTAAATTTAAATGTATTTATTCATCTGTACTTATATTTAGAGCACTACTCTCTCGTGCGTGAACACTTTTAGACTCGTTTTGCACGCTGAATCTCTCTCGCGCGCACTTGCACTCTCAAACTCATTTTTGTGCGCATCGTTTTTGCGCGTTCAATATAATTTATGTTTGCACTCTCTCAGTCTTTTGTGCGCTCACTATCATAAAGCTACACTTGCACAAACTGCAGCAGCGTTAGAACTCTGCAACTATTCCAGCCAACCAGAGACCAGAATCGGCGCCACACCAGCCAATCAGAAACTGGAGGCGGGCAGATTCGGACTGTCTGTTCTCTGATTGGCTCCTCAGTCCTCCGCTTCTAGTTTGAATTAACGGCTGGAAGCAGCATCATTGCATGCGTTATTTCATATCGTTATTATTTTATTTTCATCAGCATAAGGTAAATTTTATTGTTTTTGTCAGGTAGTTTGTAATTAAGTACATATTTTAAGCTATAGAATGTACTGTATAGTCTAATGTGTTGCTGCTAAATCTTATGTACTTTGTGGTATAATGCTCTGTAGCTCTCGGCCTGTTTTCAATCTCTGTGCAACAGCTAGAATCAACACACCAGGTTTAAACTAATACTGTACCTGTATATTCTAATACTGATGTCTGTCTGTGTTCAGACAGCAGTTTAAATTTGAGTTTGTGAACACGTTTTGTTGAACACAAATAAACTATATTATATTAGTGCTTTTTTGTAACCTTGTGCAAATTAAATATGTTGAACTCATGAATAAAATCTGCCTCAAAATTACTTACATAATGTGTTTCAAAAACATGTTATAGTGTAGAAAATGCATTTAGCATTTGTAAATTATCCTAAACACCTTTAGTGTACTGGTAATGCATTTGCAATACTGTAGTATAGAAGGTTGTATGTACTGTATGATATAATAAATTATATTTATATTAACCACAAAGTGTACTTTTTTATATTTATAATTGTCCAGAAGTATATCAGCATGCTACTGCTACAACAGGAATATACTCATAGTATATTAATCATGCATTTGTAACACAGTAAAACAATAGCTGTAATGTACTTATAATACATTAAATATATACTGTCAGGTATCACTGTCAGGTATGTACATTAGTACACACACAGCCATATACTCTAAGTGTACTAAGTATACTTAAAGTTGTTCCACTTTAGCACACAAAAGTATACTTAATACAATTAAATTGTGCTTTTGTACAATTTAATTACAACTTCAATACACTTAGTACAAAATTAGTTGTTCCAAAAACTTCAAATATACTAGTCATTAGTCTGCTGCAAGTACAGTACATTTAAGTATTTGGCATGCTAGGATTTAATATACTTAGCGTACTTTTTTTTTTTTACTTGGGTACCTTTGATTGAAGTACAATAATGTACCAGCAAGTTTATAAAACAAAATGTACATTTTTGTTGCCCATGATACAAATAATGTCCTTGCTGGTACAAACAGTATTGGTACAAATTTGTTTCTCTATATTAAGGTACTGTACAATTCTGTGCCCTTAAAAGGTACTGCCTGTAACATCTGGACCACCACGGCCTCAGAGAAGATCCGGTTCCCCGGACTACTGAGCCGCAGCCTTTGTCTCCCCCTAGTGTGTCTGTGTGTATATGTCAGTCCTGATTACCTGTAGTTAGTATCACCTGTGTCTCCCCTTTGTGTGCACCTATATAAACCAGCCGACCCCGGAGCCACCCGTTCGTCCACCGTTGTGATGAGTGAGAGTCTGTGTGTGTCTGTATTGAAACTTAGAAACGCTGACAAAGCCTGCTTCTCCGTTCCAGGACTGAAACATACGGCAGGAGAGGGGTCATAACCCCGGGACTCAGCATCCTCGTCTATACGCGAGAAACGACACAGTGAGGGGAGTTACTTTTGGGGAATTTCAGTTTGTGGGGATTTATTTGTGTGATTAAAGACTCAATCATTTTCACCTGCACTTGCGTCCGCCTCTTATGAGCAGGAAACATGACAGAATGCTCGACCAAACAAGAGGCATAGCAGAGGGGCCCCCCCGGGAGAAAATTTTGGGGGGGAGCTGGGACTATAACGCCGGGGCAAGCTGACCGGGGATAATCAGCTTGCCCCTTGTCAACCAGGGGAGGCTCCAGTTTTCCAGTGGGCCTCAGTGGAGGCTCCAGTTTTCCAGCGGGCCTCAGTGGAGGCTCCAGTTTTCCAGCGGGCCTCAGTGGAGGCTCCAGTTTTCCAGCGGGCCTCAGTGGAGGCTCCAGTTTTCCAGCGGGCCTCAGTGGAGGCTCCAGTTTTCCAGCGGGCCTCAGTGGAGGCTCCAGTTTTCCAGCGGGCCTCAGTGGAGGCTCCAGTTTTCCAGCGGGCCTCAGGGGAGGCTCCAGTTCCGCCAGCGGGCTTCAGGGGAGGCTCCAGTTCCGCCAGCGGGCCTCAGGGGAGGCTCCAGTTCCGCCAGCGGGCCTCAGGGGAGGCTCCAGTTCCGCCAGCGGGCCTCAGGGGAGGCTCCAGTTCCGCCAGCGCGCCTCAGGGGAGGCTCCAGTTGGTAAACTAACGCCCCTCCCGGTGCCGAACAGACCGTGGTCCCATATTGCAGTGGATTTTGTCACGGACCTGCCGGTCTCGAACGGGTACACCACGGTGCTCGTGGTAATAGACAGGTTCTCCAAGGGATGTAGATTTATCCCGTTTCGTTCCCTTCCGTCAGCCCTCCAGGTGGCAGAAACCCTATTCACTTCAGTGTTTCATTGCTACGGCATTCCCGAAGATATTGTATCAGATCGTGGTCCCCAATTTATCGCCAGGGTCTGGAAAGCATTCTTTCAGAAATTGGGGACCACTGTTAGCCTAACGTCGGGCTATCACCCCGAGTCTAATGGGCAGGCAGAGCGGACTGTTCAAGAACTCGGCAGATATCTTCGAGCATATTGTAGCAGCAGACAACATGAATGGGCGGACTGCCTACTCTGGGCGGAATATGCACAAAATTCGCTACGCCACTCCTCTACCGGCCTAACGCCGTTTCAGTGCATATTAGGCTATCAACCTCCGCTGTGTCCATGGGACGCCACTCCCACCGAAGTACCTGTGGTGGACGAGTGGTTTAGTAAAGCGGAGAAGGTGTGGGAAGACGCACACACAAAAATTTCACGCGCAGTGCAGCGCTTTAAAAAGTATGCCGATAGGCGACGACGGGAAAGTCCTCCGCTCCAGGTAGGCGATCGGGTGTGGCTCTCGACACGGGACCTTCACCTCAACCTCCCCTGCAAGAAACTCTCCCCCAGGTTCATCGGTCCATTTCCCATATCAGCGCAAATAAACCCCGTCTCCTATAGACTCTCTCTCTCCCTACACATCTTCGCATTAACCCCGTTTTCCATATTTCTCTTCTCAGGCCGGTGGTCCGGGGCCCACTAGATGAAGGAACAGCGGAACCTTCACTCCCTGGGGCCGTGGACATCGGGGGCGCCTCCGCGTTCCGGGTAAAAGAACTACTGGACTCACGAAGGAGAGCAGGTGCCTTGCAATACTTAGTCGAGTGGGAGGGGTACGGCCCGGAGGAGCGGAGTTGGGTCCCGGCCCGGGACATACTGAGTCAAGAACTCATTACAGATTTCCATAGGGCACGGCCGGATCGCCCGGCTCCGCGACCACCGGGTCGTCCTGCCCGCCGGCATCTCCATCAAGCAGGTGCATCCTCACTCCCTTCAACGGCGCGTAGGGGGCGCCCTCGCCTCCCTCAGGAGGCCGGTTCTGGGAGAGGGGGTACTGTAACATCTGGACCACCACGACCTCAGAGAAGATCCGGTTCCCCGGACTACTGAGCCGCAGCCTTTGTCTCCCCCTAGTGTGTCTGTGTGTATATGTCAGTCCTGATTACCTGTAGTTAGTATCACCTGTGTCTCCCCTTTGTGTGCACCTATATAAACCAGCCGACCCCGGAGCCACCCGTTCGTCCACCGTTGTGATGAGTGAGAGTCTGTGTGTGTCTGTATTGAAACTTAGAAACACTGACAAAGCCTGCTTCTCCGTTCCAGGACTGAAACATACAGCAGGAGAGGGGTCATAACCCCGGGACTCAGCATCCTCGTCTATACGCGAGAAACGACACAGTGAGGGGAGTTACTTTTGGGGAATTTCAGTTTGTGGGGATTTATTTGTGTGATTAAAGACTCAATAATTTTCACCTGCACTTGCGTCCGCCTCTTATGAGCAGGAAACATGACACTGCCCCAGTGACAATGGGTTGTACCTTCCTTAGTACAAACTGTACCGAGAGTGCAGAACCTTGGAAGCTAGGTAATATTCTTAAGCAAAAGTCCACCACCCCCACTGTCTACATAGTACTGGTAAGAATTTAACACTATTAATTACAATAACTGTGTAATTTATTATTTCATCATAATTTTATTCACTTTAAGCATTAATCCACACAAAAGAAAATGTACAAAAGGAAATTATAAAAATAACAATACAATGTACAAAAGTTTAAATAAGAGTAAAAATGTACAAAAGAAACTATCCAGAAATAAGCAGGACAAATTCAGATATGTTTTGTTCATATTCATGCTTTTGCAAGACATCATGTAGAAGTTTACTTGTAGGTTTAAGGATATCATCATTGTGAACAAGTAATGCCCAGTATTAAAATTAATTAATTAATTTCAATAAACTAATAATAACAAAAAGCATGTAATTAATGAATGTATTACATTTCTGGATACTAACCTTGTATACATTACTTAAACACAAGTTTGGCTTAATTTCTTAAGTTTTTTCTTGATTCTAAATTAAGAAATTAATTTACTCAGAGGATGTATTCGCCAGTATTCTTTTTAATATTCCTGGTCATTTAAATTTGAGTGTGATTGGTAGATTTGTATATTTAATATTAGCCAAACTGCTTATATTATTATTAATATGTAGTCACTTGTTAGAAAGATTTATCCTATTTGGTTTCCAATTTTGCCTTTTAATTTTGTTATGAAACACATCTACTAGGAAATTGGTCTCAATGGTCCTGAAGAAGCTAACATTTAAATATATACCGATTTAAAGATAGCCAGTGTAAAATAGTGACAGGAAAAGAAAGGAACACTCCTTCAGTATGGCCTTAATTTCCCATCCTATTATATGCTGCCACTAGCATTCCACTGAGACCTCTGCCCTTGAATATAAATTGATGACATCTATATTTAAAGCAGTTATATTATTAATGGCTCACTTTTCATGCTTCCATCTCGGCCCATTTTCTGCACTGTTTAGATTTAAGAAAAAGCCAGACTGACCAGACTACCCCAAATTTCTGCTGTCCTCATGGATTTGATAAGGGGAAGGATATTCCCATGGTATGCTCAAGATAAACCTGTGTCTTTAGTGGGGACCATTGATTTCACCACAGGCTTTCTGCAGATGCGATGTTGTAGATGGTGTAAGTAAAATAATACATGAATAAAAACATCAGAAATATGTACAGTACACACCCACACAAACACACACACAAAATGTAATGTGTAACTTGCTTTAAAATCCCTTGTTTTAATGTAAGCATAATAATAATAAATAAAAAATAGGAATAAATAAAAAATTTAAATAGACCATTTCACAATGTTAAACCTCATCTAAAAATGAAAACATATATTTTTTTATTATAAAAAATAGTACATTAATTGTTCTGAAAGCATTCTAAAAACATTGTTATCTGGAACAATATACAGTATGTGTTTTGAGCTAATTTCATATGTCTGTGCTGCAAATTTGTAAATTATATCTGTGATGTAAATTCAAAGTATACATTTAATTCTGGGAAAGTTACATGCATTCAAACTCATGTTACACATCTGCTTCAGTTGATTTTCAGTTTGTTTGTTTGTTTGTTTGTTTGTTTGTTTGTTTGCGTGTGTTTTACAGCATTTAAGCATTGAAGAAAAACATTTGATAGGACAATGAATGGGGTTAAAATGGTTTAATTGCATCTGCAGGTTGCTACAAGTGACTATATACTGTAGGTCAAGAAAACATTAATATTTTATTTACATATTATGCAGCAATAGGTATTTGGGAGCACTGGCTCTGTTTTAATGAGACCATGAAATACAGTGAAGGTCAGAAAATTGTAATTACATTCTAGTTACCAAAAACTGCATTAAATGAGGTCTTTTTGTGGAAAGCTAGCAGCAATACGATGTGCCATAAAGGTTAACGATGATGCTTCACGAGTGTATTTTCCTCTTTTGTTCAGTTCTCTGCCACTTTATCTGTCCGTGTCTGGAGATTGTATCACCTCAGTAGACTGCTGAACTCTGCTGAAAGGGGGCCATACTCACTGTCTTTTCTTAGTGGTGATTCTTGTGTAGCAGAAGCTTAATCCTAAGTGATATATTTTCCATTTTCCTTTTTCAAATATTTTCAATCCATTTCTTTAAGATGTCTCTAAATTATACTGACTCATTTTACAATCACACACAGAAATACACATGCTCAACTATATATGGATGTTGCACACATACAGTAATTTGCAACTTCCCTCTGTGTTTGGGAAGAGCAATTGGTCAATCACTTCTACTTATTTGTGCTTAATGACTGTCAGGATGTTTGTATGTCAGAATGCATGTACATGTGGATAGATTTCCTGGGGAGATATCCATAAGCTAACTCAGCATCTACAGAATGTAGTGAGAGGAATATCATATATAACATAAATGCAGACATTTATTTAATTGTTAACCTAAAATGTAACCCGCAGGACTCATAGTCAGATGAGTCAGGCATGTTTTATTGGTACAGTACATCTCTTATAACTGGTGATTTAAATATATCCATATATCTTTCAACTCTCTCTTTCTGTATGTGTATACATGTATGTGTATGTCAGCTGTGTAGTATTTGTGGCTGATTGCAATTTGTTGCATACAATACATACTCATTTCATTGTGAATTAGTATTACATTTTCTTGTATTACATTTTCTTGACTGTTTGTATATGAAATATAGAGAAGCAAAACCAGCCAAGCTCAACTCACAATCAAGCAGAGCATTCACATGATGAGGTTCTGTGACGGTTAACCCCTAGAGGGCGCCTAACGCCCGCTTTTGGTTTTAGTTTGTAGTTTGTTTTTGTTTGATATTTGACTTCAGTTCCCAGTTTGCACCTCGGTCAGGTGACGTAGAAGCTCACCTGAACCGAGGGAAGTTAATTTGTTTATGTTTGTTATAAATAGCCTGACTGAACAGCAGTCAGGCGTCTAGCTTTTGTTATAGTTAAGTTTCAGTTTGTGTTTGGTGTTATGTTTGCCTTTAAATGCCAAATAAAAGGACATTGTTAAACCGTCAGCTCGCTTCCTCCGCATTCATGCCACGCACACACTCCAGACGCAGACGCAGAGGGAAACGTGACAGAAAGCTAGACCGTTCAAGTGGCATGGCGGAGGTTCCCCCCCGGGACGAATTTTGGGGGGGCGTGATTACCATCTCCAACGAGCTGGCGGACTGGCTAGAGGACAGCGAGGAGGACATGTACCACAGCTGGGAGTACAGCTTGCTGATGGAGCAGGAGGGCTTGCGGGAAGACAGCGAGGAGCACAGCGAGACAGAGTTCTGGCAAAGCTGGGAGAACTGCAGGTACGCCGAGGAGGCGGAGAGGCAGGAGGAGAAAGCGACACAGAGGGAGAGGATGGCGCAGCAGAGCTGGGAAGGCTGCGGGCTCGCCATCCGGCGCACACCGCCGAGAGGTGTAGCAGCCGAGGGAGAGACAGAGGAGTTCTACAGGCAGTGGGCAGAGCGCAACGAGGAGTGCATTCGTGACCTGCGCGAGCAGGTGCTGCAGCTCCAACTGCAGTTCGTCCAGGTTCGGGAGAACCAGCCTGTAGTCCCGGAAGCGATCCCCCTCCCGGATCTGGACGATGCACTCCTCCCCCGGCCACTGCCTGAACCTGCCACGGAGGACAGTGCGCTAGCGTGTCAGCAGCCGCTGTGCCATGCACCCGTTCTTCCGCCGCCTCCCGGCTTTGAGGATGGAGAGTTAGCGTGTCAGCAGCCGCTGACCGACGCACCCATTCTGCCGCCGCCTCCCGGCTTCATGGACAGCGAGCTAGCATGTCAGCAGCCGCTGACCGACACACTCATCCTGCCGCCGCCTGCCGGCTTCGAGGACAGCGAGCTAGTATGTCAGCAGCCGCTGACCGACACACTCGTTCTGCCGCCGCCTCCCGGCTTTGAGGACAGCGAGCCAGCGTGTCAGCAGCAGCTGACCGACGCTCCCGTTCTGCCGCCGCCTCCCGGCTTCGAGGACAGCGAGCCAGCGTGTCAGCAGCCGCTGTCCGACACATGCGTTCTTCTGCCGCCTCCCGGCTTTGAGGACGACGTTGAGCCGTCGAGCACACTGCACGCTCCAACGCCGCTGTCGAGTGCACTGCACGCTCCAACGCCGTCGTCGAGCGTCGTGCACGCTCCAGAGCCGTCGTCGAGCGTCGTGCACGCTCCAGAGCCGTCGTCGAGCGTCGTGCATGCTCCAGAGCCGTCGTCGAGCGCACTGCACGCTCCAACGCCGCTGTCGAGCGCACTGCACGCTCCAACGCCGCTGTCGAGCGCACTGCACGCTCCAACGCCGCGGTCGAGCGCACTGCACGCTCCAACGCCGCGGTCGAGCGCACTGCACGCTCCAACGCCGCTGTCGAGCGCACTGCACGCTCCAACGCCGCTGTCGAGCGCACTGCACGCTCCAACGCCGCTGTCGAGCGCACTGCACGCTCCAGAGCCGTCGTCGAGCGTCGTGCACGCTCCAGAGCCGTCGTCGAGCGTCGTGCACGCTCCAGAGCCGTCGTCGAGCGTCGTGCACGCTCCAGAGCCGTCATCGAGCGTCGTGCACGCTCCAGAGCCGTCGTCGAGCGCACTGCACGCTCCAGGGCCGTCGTCGAGCGCACTGCACGCTCCAGGGCCGTCGTCGAGCGCAGTGAGCGCTCCAACGCCTCTGTCGAGCGCAGTGAGCGCTCCAACGGCTCCGTCGAGCGCAGTGAGCGCTCCAACGCCTCCGTCGAGCGCAGTGAGCGCTCCAACGCCTCCGTCGAGCGCAGTGAGCGCTCCAACGCCTCCGTCGAGCGCAGTGAGCGCTCCAACGCCTCCGTCGAGCGCAGTGAGCGCTCCAACGCCTCCGTCGAGCGCAGTGAGCGCTCCAACGCCTCCGTCGAGCGCAGTGAGCGCTCCAACGCCTCCGTCGAGCGCAGTGAGCGCTCCAACGCCTCCGTCGAGCGCAGTGAGCGCTCCAACGCCTCCGTCGAGCGCAGTGAGCGCTCCAACGCCTCCGTCGAGCACGTCTCCGGGACCGTCACCCAGCCTCCTGGTCAGGAGGCCGAAGGTAGTACTGTGGGGTGGGTGCCCGGGGCCTCTGGCGATGCTCCGGAGGAGCATTTCTTTGGGGGGGAGTACTGTGACGGTTAACCCCTAGAGGGCGCCTAACGCCCGCTTTTGGTTTTAGTTTGTAGTTTGTTTTTGTTTGATATTTGACTTCAGTTCCCAGTTTGCACCTCGGTCAGGTGACGTAGAAGCTCACCTGAACCGAGGGAAGTTAATTTGTTTATGTTTGTTATAAATAGCCTGACTGAACAGCAGTCAGGCGTCTAGCTTTTGTTATAGTTAAGTTTCAGTTTGTGTTTGGAGTTATGTTTGCCTTTAAATGCCAAATAAAAGGACATTGTTAAACCGTCAGCTCGCTTCCTCCGCATTCATGCCACGCACACACTCCAGACGCAGACACAGAGGGAAACGTGACAGGTTCGTAACAAAGAGATATGACTTTATACATACAGTGGTGTGAAAAACTATTTGCCCCCTCCTGATTTCTTATTCTTTTGCATGTTTGTCACACAAAATGTTTCTGATCATCAAACACATTTAACTATTAGTCAAAGATAACACAAGTAAACACAAAATGCAGTTTTTAAATGAGGGGTTTTATTATTTAGGGAGAAAAAAAATCCAAACCTACATGGCCCTGTGTGAAAAAGTAATTGCCCCCTGAACCTAATAACTGGTTTGGGCCACCCTTAGCAGCAATAACTGCAATCAAGCGTTTGCAATAACTTGCAACGAGTCTTTTACAGCGCTCTGGAGGAATTTTGGCCCACTCATCTTTGCAGAATTGTTGTAATTCAGCTTTATTTGAGGGTTTTCTAGCATGAACCGCCTTTTTAAGGTCATGCCACAACATCTCAATAGGATTCAGGTCAGGACTTTGACTAGGCCACTCCAAAGTCTTCATTTTGTTTTTCTTCAGCCATTCAGAGGTGGATTTGCTGGTGTGTTTTGGGTCATTGTCCTGCTGCAGCACCCAAGATCGCTTCAGCTTGAGTTGACGAACAGATGGCCGGACATTATCCTTCAGGATTTTTTGGTAGACAGTAGAATTCATGGTTCCATCTATCACAGCAAGCCTTCCAGGTCCTGAAGCAGCAAAACAACCCCAGACCATCACACTACCACCACCATATTTTACTGTTGGTATGATGTTCTTTTTCTGAAATGCTGTGTTACTTTTACGCCAGATGTAACGGGACACGCACCTTCCAAAAAGTTCAACTTTTGTCTTGTCGGTCCACAAGGTATTTTCCCAAAAGTCTTGGCAATCATTGAGATGTTTTTTAGCAAAATTTGGACAAGCCTTAATGTTCTTTTTGCTTAAAAGTGGTTTACGCCTTGGAAATCTGCCATGCAGGCCGTTTTTGCCCAGTCTCTTTCTTATGGTGGAGTCGTGAACACTGACCTTAATTGAGGCAAGTGAGGCCTGCAGTTCTTTAGATGTTGTCCTGGGGTCTTTTGTGGCCTCTCGGATGAGTTGTCTCTCCGCTCTTGGGGTAATTTTGGTTTGCCGGCCACTTCTGGGAAGGTTCACCACTGTTCCATGTTTTTGCCATTTGTGGATAATGGCTCTGACTGTGGTTCACTGGAGTCCCAAAGCTTTAGAAATGGCTTTATAACCTTTACCAGACTGATAGATCTCAATTACTTTTGTTCTCATTTGTTCCTGAATTTCTTTGGATCTTGGCATGATGTCTAGCTTTTGAGGTGCTTTTGGTCTACTTCTCTGTGTCAGGTAGCTCCTATTTAAGTGATTTCTTGATTGAAACAGGTGTGGCAGTAATCAGGCCTGGGGGTGACTACAGAAATTGAACTCAGGTGTGATAAACCACCGTTAAGTTATTTTTTAACAAGGGGGGCAATCACTTTTTCACACTGGGCCATGTAGATTTGGAGGTTTTTTTCTCCCTTAATAACGTAAACCTTAATTTAAAAACTGCATTTTGTGTTCAATTATGTTATCTTTGACTAATAGTTAACGGTTTTTGATGAGTAGAAACATTTAAGTGTGACAAACATGCAAAAGAATAAGAAATCAGGAAGGGGGCAAATAGTTTTTCACACCACTGTATAGTATCAGTAGTGCATAGTAGGTACTAAAAAACATTCAGTGAGTAATGATAACTGAAGATGCTCAATATGTCTCCAAGAGCTGAAACAATAAATGTATGCACTACTTCTGGATAACTGTTACCGTACAACAGAGCTACTGTATTCATTAATGTGAATATACTGTACAACACATAATTATTTTTATAAATGTGCAAAATTTAATAAATAAAAATAATGAAATTTCGCAGTGTTGTTAATCCTTTCTCAGTTATTTACCAATATTTCTATTGAATTGCATCTTTTTTTAGTCTTTGATATATCTTCCCCTGTAAACAATATTAACACTGATCCTTTCACTTTGCTGCCTAATAATACCCTTTCTGTGTGTTTTCTATTCATGGCTTGTTATATCAAGTCAAGTAATAAGTCACACAAGTTAGTTTTGCACTATGTCCACTAGTTTGCAGTAGGTAAAATGTAAATATTGGTTGATAAATACTTTACCTTCCTGATGCTCCAACAGACCTGAAAAGTTTAATCATTGTTGTATGCACTTTAATGAACACTCAACTCAACTCAACTCATATTTATTTGTATAGCACTTTAACAAACAAGAATGTCCCAAAGTGCTTCACATAAAAAATAATAATAATAACAGTAATCTAATAAAATAAAAATAAATACAAGATAATAATAAAAAAATAAATAAAACAATTTATAAAATAATAAAAGAAGAACATAATTAAAATCACAATCACAAGCATATCAAGCAATATATAAAATTAACATCTCATGTTGGTTTAAATGCCAGAGAAAACATGTGAGTTTTAAGACTAGCCTTAAACACCCTCAATGCTGTGGCCTCACGAATGGTTAATGGTACTGTAGGTCATTCCATAATTTAGGAGCTGCCACAGAAAATGCCCGATCACCCCTGAGCTTGCATTTGGTCTTGGGTACCATCAGCAAATGTTTATCTGATGATCTGAGAGACCGGGGTGGGGCATAGGGCTGGAGCAGATCAGAGAGGTAGGGAGGGGCAAGGCCATGTACACATTTAAACGTGACCAAGAGAATTTTAAAATTTATTCGGTACTGTACCGGGAGCCAGTGAAGAGAAGCCAGAACTGGAGAGATATGTTCTCTTTTACGCGTGGACGTTAATAGTCAAGCAGCTGAGTTTTGGATCAGCTGAAGCCGATGTAATACTGCCTGAGAAACTCCAAAGTAGAGAGCATTGCAGTAATCAATGCGAGTGGTGATGAAAGCATGGATGGCTATTTCAAACAGCCTAAAGGACAAAACAGGTTTAAGTTTTGCCAATTGCCTTAACTGAAAGAAACTGGACCGAACCACAGCACTAATCTGTTTGTCAAATTTAAGGCCATGATAAAAAATAACCCCTAAATTCGACGCTGTAGGTTTAACATACTGCCCCAAATCTCCTAAATCCAGAGGTGGAACTTTACCCCTGGCACCAGGACCGAATACCAAAACCTCTGTCTTTTTATCATTAAAATTTTAAAAATTTTGGGCTAACCATGCTTTTATATCATCTAGACATGTTAACAGCGCCTTGACAGAGTAGCCTTCCTTCTGTTTTAACGGGAGATAAATTTGACTGTCATCTGCATAGCAGTGAAAGGAGATGCCATGATTTCTCAGGATACAGCTGAGCGGCAGCAAATACAATGAGAAAAGAAGGGGTCCAAGGATAGACCCCTGTGGAACCCCATATGTAAGAGGAGCCGATGATGACTCAAGATCTCCAAGGCTAACAGAAAAAGTTCTATCAATAAGATAGGATCTAAACCAGTCTAGAACTGTTCCCCTAATTCCCACCCAGTGTTCTAAGCGTGACAGAAGAATGTCATGGTCTACTGTATCAAAGGCAGCTGTTAAATCAAGCAGCAGAAGAATCACAGAGTCACCAGAATCAGTAATACGATAAATGTCATTTAAGACTCTTAACAGAGCTGTTTCAGTACTGTGAAGAGCCTTGAAACCAGACTGAAAAACCTCAAGCATTCCATGCTCACCAAGATAACTTATTAGCTGTGTATAAACTACCTTCTCCAGAATCTTAGACAGAAATGGTAGCTTAGAGATTGGTCTGTAATTAGACAACACAGACGGATCAAGATTAGGTTTTTTTAACAAAGGCTGCACAACTGCATGTTTAAAATGGGTGGGTACCACCCCAGATCCCAAGCTGCTATTTATAATATTTTAAACTTTAGGACCTAGAATGGGAGCCAACTCTTTAAAGAGATGTGGAGGAATGGGATCAGCAGGAGATCCTGCAGGCTTCATAATATTAATAATCTCTAACAGAAAGGAAAGAGAGATGGGCTCAAACTGGTTAAAAACAGCAGAGCTAGAGACAGAAATGGAAATAGATGCGTTACATGCAGGAGATGTGATAAGAGCCCTTGTAGAAGAAACCTTATCAATAAAAAAGTGGAGAAAGTTTTCACACACCTTATATGAGCTTTCGAAACTGGCAATTTGGGGACCATTAAGAATTGCATTAAAAGACTGAAATAAAACGTGAGGCTTACAGTGGTTACAAAATTGGAATGGCGATCTCGCCGCGTATACCGCCGTTTAAAGGCAACAGCTGCCAAAATAAATCAGTTGCATTTCAAAGTCATTCGTAAAATGGCCGCCAGGTGGCGCAAAGTGACATTTTCATTCATCGCAGTAAATACAACAGTGATGGTAATTTCCACAACAAACATGAAAAATCTGAACCAGAGCTATTAATGTCTACTGTACAATAATGAGTAAAAAAAAATTATAGTAGATTTATTAACTGAAATAAATGACCATATTTTTCAAGAGAATTTTCAATCCCCACTCATCAAACAAAATTACAACAAAATCGGCCAAGTTTACTATTTATTTAAATATAAATTTCTAAACCAATAAGATCAAATAACACCAAGTTATTATTATAACAGGCTTACTTCGTCACTTATCAAAGACGTACACTTGCTTTCAAAGAAGTCGAGTGGCTTATTAACGTCTCTGGTGTGCCTTGGCTCTAAGTGGCCGCTTGGTGTAGCGGATAGAACACTCGGTCAGTGATCTACAAAGCGCCGGCTCGAATCCCGAGTGATGTTTTAAAATTGTTTTATTTTAAAACTAAATAAAATGTTTTAAGTGCGCTTAAGGTAGAGTCTTATAAAGGCTATGTAGACTTATATAGTTTTATTATATATTTTTTGCACATTAATCTGAGTCCTCATCTGTTAGATCTGTTTAGTTTTTTTTTTCCTGCCGGGACGAATGCGCGGTTCCATCCCTTTCCCGCCTATTCAGGGAGCCTACGGAGTGAGCGATTAACCATAGTCGAATCGATTGGTGTGCGTCCAACTCACGTTACTCGTGTGCTATTAATGCCGGCTGGTGATAATTAACGTTAATATGATCTCGGGCTTGCTCACGATGCTCAACATCTATAAAAATAGCAAAGTATTGTGTATAGAGTGATAAAAAAAACTATCTAACGCATGTTAGAAAACATAATTTCCTGCATTTTTTTTCTGCTTCAGGAGTCAGTCTGTTCTGAGACAGTGAGAGTAGAGGTAGAGGCAGATTCAGAACCAGGGAGGGAGCCGGAGACAGCAGAACAAAGAGATGATATTGCCAGCACCAGCACAGGGAGCACAGTTTTTAGTTTAGATCTCATGTTTACATTTTATTGTATGTTGATGGCTTGACTGTAAACAACATAAACAATGCAATAAATTTATAAAAATATATATTTATTGTCCCCCCTGCTGTTAAATGAAATTTGCGTTATTTTACGTTAATGTTACGTTATTACATTATTAACGTCGACAGAATAAAGTAAAGTTTTATTTCTGGAATTGATGCACGGGCTTCATCTTAGGCTTTTTTTTCTTTCGGTTCTTTCGTTTCTCAGCGCCGGACTGTTGATGTCTCTTTCCAGGACCAGGCATATCGTTCAATTATTACAATTCTTTTGGCCAAATACTGTAGGCAGCCGTAACAGAGGTGAGGGCGCGCGCGTCATCACGTGTGCTTAGCCGACTCTGCGTTCACCGTAAACTTCAAAATAGACGTTTATATTTTTGTTTATTTGTATATGTAAGTTATTAATATTAATTTTTTAGAGATTGTGTGTGTGCGTGCACGGAGAGTTTGTGTTGATAAGTGTATGTGGATAAGTTGATAAGTGTATCAGAAAACATTAAAATGTTCATTTGAATTAAAATGACACACACACGTCTGTATATACAGTATATCAATTACATATATATCCATTTCATTAGTTCGTTCATTCTATTTGAAGCTTCGGATGTTTTTTTTTTTTTTTTTTGGTTTGGTTAGATTAGTTCTGAACTCGCTTCCGTGAAACTATCGCTAAAACAATGTACTGAGCCCTCCTGAGGATATAAAGCTTTATTATTGTGTTTGGATAAATAATCAGATCTACCACAGCAGATAATAAACTATGGTGTGTCATAACCGAAGCAAACACCACGATTATACCTCGTTTCGTTTGACAGGAACGTGGTTCACTTGGCCGCTGTGTATTATAAACCTGTGGAATGTTTCACTGTTTATGTTCACATAAGAGGAATAAAAGCGAGTGAAATGTGGAAATGATGAGGACTAAACCAATGATTTCGGTAACTCCACTGAGTGTAACATCTGCATAGTGACACTGAACATCTTCACTTTTCCGTTTACCTCTGAAAAAAAAGCTGTATTTAGTTTGTTTATATTTAGAGTTTTTATAACAGTAGAAGAAGTATGCGCGCGCACGCACACACATAGACACACACACACACACACACACACACACACACAGACACACCTCCCTTGAGCCCTGCGGCTGTCGGATTTCAGCTGTCACGGGGTGGAAAGACTTTGAAGCAGTTTATATATGAATCTAAGCTTGAACTTATCAGCATTGTAAATATATAATACTTTTCAAATAAAATCGCTATTACTTTGACCCTGAAGTTTAGTTTAGCACACACAAAAAACAGAAAAGTAATTTCTGGTAAAATCAACGGAATGTGTAGTATTTACAGTAATTCATTAAAAAATGAATATACATTGTACAGTACACGGTAAACACGGGAAAGATTACAAAATGAAAAAACAAACAGTGTCTACTTTATAAACAGCTTAGTATGTGCGTCGAGATGCTGAAATCCCTTGCATGTTTTTGCTTCCAAGTGGAGAGATATTTGACCGATAGCCTAGAACAAAAGATCTATAGGTGTGATCACAACCCCCTCCGACCGACCGTGCCATCAATCACTGACCACCTCAGAAGTTCCCTCCAATGTATGGCTGCAATACTTGTTTTGCAAGTATTTTTAACACCATTCAAAGGCTTACAAGTTCCATTCAACATATAATGATGTCTCCACATGTTAATATATTCCTAAAATTTATATATTACAAGTTGATAAACTGATCTGCGGCAGCGGAAAAATCCGCTGAAAAAATGACAGGCTAAAGCGCACGCGCACTCACACACAGACACACACACATACACAGACACACCTCCCTTGAGCCCTCGGTAAACATCCAAGCACTGAGGCACGCAAATCCCCTGACCACAATAAGGTGGCAATCCCTCAGGGGGGAAGATGAAAAATACAAATTAAATAAATAAAACAAAATAAAATATCCTTAATCCAGATTTTATCAATCAACGACATAATATTGATCTTAGCTGGATGGTCTAATTCTCAAAACCGTTTAACCTAAAGAAAAACTTAACACACTATAACTAGAATATTTACAAAACTGAAAGGTTGTCTTATGTATAATAAAAAAACCTCATAACTCAAAAAGATCATATTATGTTTTTATATATATATATATATATATATATATATATATATATATTTTTTTTTTTTTTTTTTTTTTTTATAGTAACTGAACAGCTCTCTTCTCTCCAATCCACTCCTAAACCTCAGTCTCCTATTTCTCTGTGCGTGCTCTGGAGCCTGTGAATGAATACACGCAGCGGAGGTTTTGTAAACTGTAGAGATACAATAATTTTACTGCTGGAAAATCAGCATTTTATCTAATTTGAAATATAAACCTAATATTATCTGTTACTTAATATATTTTCTTTTGATGATGACCATAACAGCCTACTGCATTTCATTATTTATAATAACACAAAAACAATATTACAATATTTGATATTTTAATATAAACTCGGTATCATTATCCTCCTTGTGTATGTGTAAAATACATTTGATTTGTTCTATTTTTTATTCTGATAGTGTGCTCAATTTGTTTCTAGTAATTTATATATTTAAATTCGGATGCCTTTTACTGTTACAAATTTAACTCTTTGCTGTACAAGCCCTTGTGTTGTTGTTTGTGCTGCTGTTCTTTAATAATACCAATAATCAGATACAAACAGTCTGTCTAAACGAAAATTAAGCAATGCTTCTTAACTCATCATTATGTGGATATTTTTCATGTTCGTTGGATAAAGTATGTACTGTAATGATTTGGTCTACTCTGTACTGTATGTGCGTGAGAAAGAGGGGTGTCGCGGTCGTGAAACAAAGGCTCATTTCAGCTCATTCAGTTTCTCTGAATGGATAGGTGAGAACAGCTGATTCACGGTGAATAATTTGCATTTGAGTGTTGCCAAGTGAAAAGAAGACAAACATTAAGACGAACAACATATAAAACTGAGACAATATTTTAAAAAGAATCGCAATCAACCTGAACAGGTAAGCTGGAATAAAATCAGTAGCAGCATTAACTAAAGTAATTAGTAATTATTAGCTGCTACTGATTTTATGGACTCATCACGGTTAAATACGTTGGTCACATGCCAGCTGTATAAGCCGGTTAAGGGACTCATTACGGTTGCATATCGTGATCTGAATAATAATTTTTTTTGTTTGCTGTTTGTTTGCTGAGTAAAATTAAAATAGAAAAAAATTTTAAAACAGCATCATCCAGGATTTGAACCGCCGCTTTGTAAATCCCTGACCGAGCGCTCTAACCACTACACCAACCTATTTCACGACCGCGACACCCCTCTTTCTCACACACATACAGTACAGAGTAGACCAAATCATTACAGTACATACTTTATCCAACGAACATGAAAAATATCCACATAATGATGAGTTAAGAAGCATTGCTTAATTTTCGTTTAGACAGACTGTTTGTATCTGATTATTGGTATTATTAAAGAACAGCAGCACAAACAACAACACAAGGGCTTGTACAGCAAGACACATTTTTATTATTTTGCAAAGAGTTAAATTTGTAACAGTAAAAGGCATCCGAATTTAAATATATAAATTACTAGAAACAAATTGAGCACACTATCAGAATAAAAAATAGAACAAATCAAATGTATTTTACACATACACAAGGAGGATAATGATACCGAGTTTATATTAAAATATCAAATATTGTAATATTGTTTTTGTGTTATTATAAATAATGAAATGCAGTAGGCTGTTATGGTCATCATCAAAAGAAAATATATTAAGTAACAGATAATATTAGGTTTATATTTCAAATTAGATAAAATGCTGATTTTCCAGCAGTAAAATTATTGTATCTCTACAGTTTACAAAACCTCCGCTGCGTGTATTCATTCACAGGCTCCAGAGCACGCACAGAGAAATAGGAGACTGTGGTTTAGGAGTGGATTGGAGAGAAGAGAGCTGTTCAGTTACTATTAAAAAAAATCTAAAAAAATATATAAAAACATAATATGATCTTTTTGAGTTATGAGGTTTTTTTATTATACATAAGACAACCTTTCAGTTTTGTAAATATTCTAGTTATAGTGTGTTAAGTTTTTCTTTAGGTTAAACGGTTTTGAGAATTAGACCATCCAGCTAAGATCAATATTATGTCGTTGATTGATAAAATCTGGATTAAGGATATTTTATTTTGTTTTATTTATTTAATTTGTATTTTTCATCTTCCCCCCTGAGGGATTGCCACCTTATTGTGGTCAGGGGATTTGCGTGCCTCAGTGCTTGGATGTTTACCGAGGGCTCAAGGGAGGTGTGTCTGTGTATGTCTGTGTGTGAGTGCGCGTGCGCTTTAGCCTGTCATTTTTTCAGCGGATTTTTCCGCTACCGCAGATCAGTTTATCAACTTGTAATATATAAATTTTAGGAATATATTAACATGTGGAGACATCATTATAGGTTGAATGGAACTTGTAAGCCTTTGAATGGTGTTAAAAATACTTGCAAAACAAGTATTGCAGCCATACATTGGAGGGAACTTCTGAGGTGGTCAGTGATTGATGGCACGGTCGGTCGGAGGGGGTTGTGATCACACCTATAGATCTTTTGTTCTAGGCTATCGGTCAAATATCTCTCCACTTGGAAGCAAAAACATGCAAGGGATTTCAGCATCTCGACGCACATACTAAGCTGTTTATAAAGTAGACACTGTTTGTTTTTTCATTTTGTAATCTTTCCCGTGTTTACCGTGTACTGTACAATGTATATTCATTTTTTAATGAATTACTGTAAATACTACACATTCCGTTGATTTACCAGAAATTACTTTTCTGTTTTTTGTGTGTGCTAAACTAAACTTCAGGGTCAAAGTAATAGCGATTTTATTTGAAAAGTATTATATATTTACAATGCTGATAAGTTCAAGCTTAGATTCATATATAAACTGCTTCAAAGTCTTTCCACCCCGTGACAGCTGAAATCCGACAGACGCAGGGCTCAAGGGAGGTGTGTCTGTGTGTGTGTGTGTGTGTGTGTGTGTCTATGTGTGTGCGTGCGCGCGCATACTTCTTTTACTGTTATAAAAACTCTAAATATAAACAAACTAAATACAGCTTTTTTTTCAGAGGTAAACGGAAAAGTGAAGATGTTCAGTGTCACTATGCAGATGTTACACTCAGTGGAGTTACCGAAATCATTGGTTTAGTCCTCATCATTTCCACATTTCACTCGCTTTTATTCCTCTTATGTGAACATAAACAGTGAAACATTCCACAGGTTTATAATACACAGCGGCCAAGTGAACCACGTTCCTGTCAAACGAAACGAGGTATAATCGTGGTGTTTGCTTCGGTTATGACACACCATAGTTTATTATCTGCTGTGGTAGATCTGATTATTTATCCAAACACAATAATAAAGCTTTATATCCTCAGGAGGGCTCAGTACATTGTTTTAGCGATAGTTTCACGGAAGCGAGTTCAGAACTAATCTAACCAAACCAAAAAAAAAAAAAAAAAAAAACATCCGAAGTTTCAAATAGAATGAACGAACTAATGAAATGGATATATATGTAATTGATATACTGTATATACAGACGTGTGTGTGTCATTTTAATTCAAATGAACATTTTAATGTTTTCTGATACACTTATCAACTTATCCACATACACTTATCAACACAAACTCTCCGTGCACGCACACACACAATCTCTAAAAAATTAATATTAATAACATACATATACAAATAAACAAAAATATAAACGTCTATATTGAAGTTTACGGTGAACGCAGAGTCGGCTAAGCACACGTGATGACGCGCGCGCCCTCACCTCTGTTACGGCTGCCTACAGTATTTGGCCAAAAGAATTGTAATAATTGAACGATATGCCTGGTCCTGGAAAGAGACATCAACAGTCCGGCGCTGAGAAACGAAAGAACCGAAAGAAAAAAAAGCCTAAGATGAAGCCCGTGCATCAATTCCAGAAATAAAACTTTACTTTATTCTGTCGACGTTAATAATGTAATAACGTAACATTAACGTAAAATAACGCAAATTTCATTTAACAGCAGGGGGGGACAATAAATACATATACAGGGGGGACAATAAATATATATTTTTATAAATTTATTGCATTGTTTATGTTGTTTACAGTCAAGCCATCAACATACAATAAAATGTAAACATGAGATCTAAACTAAAAACTGTGCTCCCTGTGCTGGTGCTGGCAATATCATCTCTTTGTTCTGCTGTCTCCGGCTCCCTCCCTGGTCCTGAACCTGCCCCTTCCTCTACTCTCACTGTCTCAGAACAGACTGACTCCTGAAGCAGAAAAAAAATGCAGGAAATTATGTTTTCTAACATGCGTTAGATAGTTTTTTTTATCACTCTATACACAATACTTTGCTATTTTTATAGATGTTGAGCATCGTGAGCAAGCCCGAGATCATATTAACGTTAATTATCACCAGCCGGCATTAATAGCACACGAGTAACGTGAGTTGGACGCACACCAATCGATTCGACTATGGTTAATCGCTCACTCCGTAGGCTCCCTGAATAGGCGGGAAAGGGATGGAACCGCGCATTCGTCCCGGCAGGAAAAAAAAAACTAAACAGATCTAACAGATGAGGACTCAGATTAATGTGCAAAAAATATATAATAAAACTATATAAGTCTACATAGCCTTTATAAGACTCTACCTTAAGCGCACTTAAAACATTTTATTTAGTTTTAAAATAAAACAATTTTAAAACATCACTCGGGATTCGAGCCGGCGCTTTGTAGATCACTAACCGAGTGTTCTATCCGCTACACCAAGCGGCCACTTAGAGCCAAGGCACACCAGAGACGTTAATAAGCCACTCGACTTCTTTGAAAGCAAGTGTACGTCTTTGATAAGTGACGAAGTACGCCTGTTATAATAATAACTTGGTGTTATTTGATCTTATTGGTTTAGAAATTTATATTTAAATAAAACCCTACACACTTCTTTTCTAATTACACGTGATAAAATCTAAAGGCTCACTGTGTTAATATTTATTGTGCTTAAATTTGATCTTAATAAGATTTTATTTAATTTGAATTCTACATTTGTACTGTAATTATAGTACTGTGATTATGAATTCGGTCAACTACAGTGTTTCACTTGATGTTATCGGCTATTACATGTATTATTGAGGCAGAGAATGAACTAAGGCATGAGGCGTCAGTCTGTAGTTATATAGCGCCACTCAGTGGTAAAAGCCAGCAAATGCACAGCAAATGCACATCCCGTAATGCGGCGGCGACGTTACATACGACGCTCCGATTTTGTAACCACTGTATGACAGTTTGCTAAAATTAAGTCAGAGTAATGTTTGGTTTTTGCCGCTTTAACAGTTTTCTGATAAAGACGCCAACAATCTCTCAACGAAATAAAAGACACTTGTAATTTGTCCTTTTTACATTTGCGTTCCACTTTTCGACACTCACGTCTGACAGCACGAGTCTCGTCGTTTAACCAGGGTTCGGATTTAACTTTCGGGCGCCTGATTTTTAATGGAGCCACAGAGTCCAAGGCAGCCTTACAGGTGGAATGGAACCAGGATGCTAGTGTCTCAGTGTTGAAGCCAGCAACAGAAGTGTACTCCGAGATGTCATCATCACAGCTCCGGTTAAACGCATCAGAGAACTGAGCAGCGGTGGAGGAGTAATTCATCGAGAAAATTCATCCGAGCCAACCACAGGTATGAGGCCGGGTACCACGTCCGTGAAACCTACTGTATAATACGGTACTGGTCAGTTCCATAGCTCGATCGGAAAGTCTCAGGAAAACACGCCAAACAGGCTTTAAGCTTCACTTGGCGACCTGGAACTGCACAGCGGTAGAGGTGAGCAGGTATTCCCGATAGCAGTGGGGGGAAGTAATTTTGCTCATTATTCTCAAACCGTGTAAAATTTTCCACAGCAGGCCGAAGGTTCAAGAGTGTTTGGCGATCATACACCAACAGAGAGTTAACTTTTTGAGTGACAAGTGACAAAAACAACAATAATCCAAAAAGCAAAGTCAGCAGAAAACGGCAAGCCACACACACCGGCGCCATCTTGTGACTCGAACACTAATAAAGGTGTTTACTCTATTTATGATAAAAACATATGTATTCTTTTGCTATAAAAAGTTATTTTTAGGGGAAATCCTGGCCAATTGAAGCTAAGGGTTCCATCATTCTTACAACATCATAAAATCCTTATTTACATATTATAAAAGTAGATTTCACTTTTTTCAATGCCCTCCTCTTAAACAAACTGCCCATATCTCACCAACCAGATACAGTAAAAAAAAAAAAAAAAAAAAAAACTGATATCCTGAGGTCCTTGGAATCCTGAACATGAAAATATGCACAATTCAAATCACCGTATGCAACCAAATACTTGATTTGATGTGATTTAATTAAAAGCACATATTAAAATTTAAAGATTGTATAGGTTATCTACTGTGAAAGTGTTTTTGTGTCCCTGCAACATTTAACACCTGGCTCTATTTAAAGCCAGGTGTTAACCTCATGGATTCAGTTTTGGAAACAAGAACTCTTATACTGTTGATGTTTATAATTCAGTTGTTCTTCACAAAGGCCTTTAAACACCATGCCTAATAAATATTTTTAGAACAAAGTTATGACAAATTTCATCAACTGGCACAAATTTTGGACTTGATACTAATTAGCTATCAGTGGGTGCTAATCTCATTCATTGCTATTAATTAATTAATTAAGTAAGTAAGTAAGTAAGTAAGTAAAACTTTGTCACATTTTGCTTTTAATTACTATTTCTAATTATCACTAAACTAGAACCTATTAATATTGAAGTTCTGCTGCAACCAATTACCATAAGAAGACACATCATTATTTAAGTGGAGTCTGCCTCTATGCAGGTAAAATGTATATGAGTTCAATATACTGTGAATATGCATGCCCTTGATTTTTCTTCCACAGACTCTTATAGATCAACCTAGACAAGCAGCATTATGAAGACCAATGAGCTACAGTATCAAAAAATGCCAAAACAAAACAAGCAGAGTGCTGGATAGTTATCAGGTTGGTCATCAAAATACTCCAGACCCAGAATCCCAAACACCATAAAACAAAAAATCAGCATATAAAAGTATGGCACATCCTAATCACCAAAATCACACAAGGAGACTCTCTACCAAACATGGATAACCAGGGGGAAAGGCAGCCAGGTGGCCAGTGGTAATACTCAATAAGGTGAGCTACTGTATCACAGCAAAAATGAAACAAGCTTTTTATGACACTCTATAAAGCTGGCTTTTTGGGGGAACAGTGATTAGAATAAAGCCATTACAGATGTGACTTTCTGCTTGGAGTCTTCAAAGATGGAACATTTTGCTTGGCATAAAGAGCCATATTTGATGAATACCTGAATTTTTTTCTACAGTGAAGCCTAGTGGTAGTGGCAATATGGGGAAAAAAGGTTGAGTTTGTTCGAAGTTGATATTCCACATAATCATGTTCTACACAACTTTGCAGCTATAACTGCAGCCAAACAATTAGCTAACAACTACTAATTAATTTACTTAACCTTAGTGCCACTGTAGAAATGTACTGTAAGCCTGGGGTTGCATGGGACTTTCAAGGTGACAAAAAATAATCTTATTAATCTGTTAAATCTGACAATAACAACCATGATTAATTAAAATGTCTATGTAAACTGATATTAAAAAATGTTCCAAGTTATATTTTAAAGTGTATTTGGAGCTAATGTTTACTACTATTAAAATTGGGTTGTATTTAACCCATTGCATAGTTCCTAAAATATGGCTAATGTTAATTTAAAGCTGAAGATTCATGAAAGCAACTCAGTAACTACTCCCACTGGCAAATTAAAATAATGCCGGCTAGCTATCCTGTTAGCTGGGTAATATGTCATCTAGTTAATGTTAACTCACTTGCCAGCAGTCTAGTTTTAGTAAGGTAATGCTAAAGAACTTAAATTAGCCGGAGATAGCTTATGTTAGTATTAAGAAACTGTACAGTGTAACCAGGGTAATGTGAGGTTTTATTTGTGCATTAATTAAGATAGATAGACAGATAGACAGACAGACAGTCAGATTTTATTGATCGCGTGAGGGAAAATATTGTGTTACAGCAGCAGCAAGTTAGACAAAAAGCAATAAGGGGAGGGGATAATAGGGAAAATGTATGTAATTATACCTATAAATTAATACAGTATTGCAGATGTTATATAGTAAAAAAAATAATAATAATAATAAATAAAAATGCAGCTGGCAAAAAAAAATTAAAAATTAGCAAATTGTCAGTGTATGTACTGTATGTGTGCATAAAAAGAAATAAAATTTGCTAATATCATGGATAGTGTTAGCTACAGTAGTTAGTTACTGTAGTTAGATTAGCCATGTTAGATATATAACTAACACAGTTATGGTATGTAGTTAAAAAATATACAGTGGTGTGAAAAACTATTTGCCCCCTTACTGATTTCTTATTCTTTTACATGTTTGTCACACTTAAATGTTTCTGCTCATCAAAAACTGTTAACTATTAGTCAAAGATAACATAATTGAACATAAAATGCAGTTTTTAAATGAAGGTTTACGTTATTAAGGGAGAAAAAAAACTCCAAATCTACATGGCCCTGTGTGAAAAAGTGATTGCCCCCCTTGTTAAAAAATAACTTAACTGTGGTTTATCACACCTCAGTTCAATTTCTGTAGTCACCCCAGGGCCTGATTACTGCTACACCTGTTTCAATCAAGAAATGACTTAAATAGGAGCTACCTGACACAGAGAAGTAGACCAAAAGCACCTCAAAAGCTAGACATCATGCCAAGATCCAAAGAAATTCAGGAACAAATGAGAACAAAAGTAATTGAGATCTATCAGTCTGGTAAAGGTTATAAAGCCATTTCTAAAACTTTGGGACTCCAGTGAACCACAGTGATAGCCATTATCCACAAATGGCAAAAACATAGAACAGTGGTGAACCTTCCGAGGAGTGGCCGGCCGACCAAAATTACCCCAAGAGCACAGAGACAACTCATCCGAGAGGCCACAAAAGACCCCAGGACAACATCTAAAGAACTGCAGGCCTCACTTGCCTCAATTAAGGTCAGTGTTCACGACTCCACCATAAGAAAGAGACTGGGCAAAAACGGCCTGCATGGCAGATTTCCAAGGCGCAAACTACTTTTAAGCAAAAAGAACATTAAGGCTCGTCTCAATTTTGCTAAAAAGCATCTCAATGATTGCCAAGACTTTTGGGAAAATACCTTGTGGACCGACGAGACAAAAGTTGAACTTTTTGGAAGGTGCGAGTCCCATTACATCTGGCGTAAAAGTAACGCAGCATTTCAGAAAAAGAACATCATACCAACAGTAAAATATGGTGGTGGTAGTGTGATGGTCTGGGGTTGTTTTGCTGCTTCAGGACCTGGAAGGCTTGCTGTGATAGATGGAACCATGAATTCTACTGTCTACCAAAAAATCCTGAAGGAGAATGTCCGCCCATCTGTTCGTCAACTCAAGCTGAAGCGATCTTGGGTGCTGCAGCAGGACAATGACCCAAAACACACCTCTGAATGGCTGAAGAAAAACAAAATGAAGACTTTGGAGTGGCCTAGTCAAAGTCCTGACCTGAATCCTATTGAGATGTTGTGGCATGACCTTAAAAAGGCGGTTCATGCTAGAAAACCCTCAAATAAAGCTGAATTACAACAATTCTGCAAAGATGAGTGGGCCAAAATTCCTCCAGAGCACTGTAAAAGACTCGTTGCAAGTTATCGTAAACACTTGATTGCAGTTATTGCTGCTAAGGGTGGCCCAACCAGTTATTAGGTTCAGGGGGCAATTGCTTTTTCACACAGGGCCATGTAGGTTTGGATTTTTTTTCTCCCTAAATAATAAAACCCCTCATTTAAAAACTGCATTTTGTGTTTACTTGTGTTATCTTTGACTAATAGTTAAAAGTGTTTGATGATCAGAAACATTTTGTGTGACAAACATGCAAAAGAATAAGAAATCAGGAGGGGGGCAAATAGTTTTTCACACCACTGTATATTTGGATAAACAGTATGCTTGTCTAAACTGAATTAGTGAGGATAGATAGTAAAGGATAGATACTGTTCAAATAATGGAACAAATCAAAATGTATTATAAAATAAAATGTATAATGTATCTAAAGCACTTCTACTGAAATGCTACAAATGTTATAAAAATAGTTCTCAGAAGTTCTGCTAAAAAGTGTTAAATCTTTTTTTAATATAATAAAAAAATATTGCCATATTAATTTAGGAACGTTTTATGGTTAAGAAAAATGAAGTGCTGTGAAAAGTATTGTGAGCAAACAAATTATTATAACAATACTCTAACAATTATTATAAGAGTATTATAATACAGTACTGTTAAGACTTATGGGTATTCATGTGAAACTGAATTGTGGCGTGGGCGGGGCGGTGGCTGACCACCGTCATGCCTTGCGGGGGTTTCCTCTGTGTCTACCATGAGAGAGAAGGATGTTTAGGTTAGTGGCTTCGGCCAAGTTGGGCGTGTGTATGGGTGTGTGCTTGACCTGTGTATGTGTGCTTGTGCTGAGTTAATAAACTACTCCCCAGCCATTTGCATTGGGGAGCAAGTAAGCTCACTCGTCCTCCAAGATCCCTGCTAGCATCGAAAAACGCTACAGAATATTAAAACTTTAGCTTAATGAATAAATTGAGAAGCAGACAAAATAAGATAGATTCTTTTAGCTTCAATTTATATTATTACCATTAACTTTGCAGATCTACATCAAACTGTGTACATACAACATCAAATCGCAAAAGCTTCTCATAAATCTCGTCATCTGCATTAAAATATTCACAGAAACAGGACAAGGCCCAAGACCTTATTTGGATGCCCATATTTTTTCGGCACTCTGCGACATCCACTGTTACAAGTAGTAGCATGACTATATGTCAGAACTAACCTGATGACGACCGAAAAGACGTAGCTTTAGCAGTTAGCCCTGTAGCGTGAATGGTAAACCCAAACGTGGATGAAACACGAGCGGGCAGGATAATCAGGCGATTTGATCTAAGAACTCTCACAATAAATGAGCAAAGGAAAGACACAATCTAACCCTCGTTCTATAAACACACACTCAGTCTGGAAGCAAAGCCAAGAAAGTGAGTACTCACATACACGGGAACGATTCCGAAATGACATGGGCAAAACTCAATGACAGAGCGGTGTGCGGCGCCATCTTGTATCCTTTTATGCTTTCAGGTTCGCGACCATCTTACTTCCGGGTCCTAGTGCCGGCCGCGGCTGAGTGTGCATGACACTATGTCACTGTAAAAAAGTCAGTCTAGATATGGAAGTTGGGGAGAACACAAGTTTTTGACCGTAAGCCAACTTAAACCAACGTAAGCTGTCATGATTCATGCCCTGTCTGACTCGTGTTCTCTCCTTTTTTTCCCCACGCTGTCACTTTCCCCATGTGCTCATGTTTACCCCTGTCTGTATGTATCCTTTCCCACGCCCCTGTTTCCGCCCCGTCTGCACACCTGTCTCTAATCCCCGTCTGATTACTCCAGCATTTAAGCACGCGCTGTGCGCTGCTTAAATCGCTGGATTATCTTGTGTATTTTTGCCTCGATTCTCTCGCGTTTATTTTTCCCTGCTTTCACGTTGCCAAGCCCGCTTTTGTCTCTCGTTTTTGCTTTCGGGTTCTCGTCTCGATTTTGTTTGCCTCGTCCTCTTCTGACTACGGCTCTCGTTTTACGATTTGGCTTCGACGCAACGCTGACTGATCTCCCGGTATTGACCTCCGCTTCCGCATTCCGACCGCACTCTCGTTTTACATTGCTGTCATTCATCTGCGCCTGGATTCACCTCGTCCGCTCCGCACCGCAACAGAATAATCCAGCCAGCGAATTGAATCCAGCAGATATTGACCGCATGAAATCGGCGCTGGAGAGTCAAGGTGCACTTGACTCACCAGCAGGAGCTGCTCAACAGCAAGTAAACCCTTGCTGATGTTATTTCCCAACTACAACGGCTCCATCTCTCTCCGGCACAAAGTGGGGGCCCCTGCACGCAACGGGAACCACGACTGCCAGCCCCCCCCACCTATGAAGGAGATCCAGGCACCTGTCGCTCCTTCCTCTCTCAGTGCACGCTGATATTTGAGCTCCAGCCATCCACATTTCCCACTGAACACTCCAAGGTCGCATACGTGATAACTCTCCGGGAATGGAGCACTGCACTCTGGGATGCTCAGGACTTCTGCTGCACCAGCTACGACCACTTCGCTAAAGAGATGAGGAGGGTGTTTGATCGCTCATGTCATGGCAGGGAGGCAGGTCACAAGCTGTTAAAACTCCACCAAGGTTCACGTTCAGCCTATGACTACGCCATAGAGTTCCAGACCCTAGCTCTCTCCAGCGGGTGGAATGGTCGGGCCCTAAGTGATACCTTCTTCGAAGGCCTGACTGCGACGCTCCAGGATACGTTGATCTCCCAAGAACTTCCCTCGTCGTTCCAAGATCTCATGGATCTGGCCGGCCGAGTAGATTCGCGCCTCCGCCTTGGAAAGTCAACCAGACCCTCACAACCCAGAGACCGCCCACAGTCTCGCTCCCCTCAAACTAATCCTCAGGAGAGACCCATGCGACTGGACAGGACCCGCGTTTCCCCTGAAGAACGACGACGACGCAGAGTTGATGGTGCATGCTTCTACTGTGGGAAATCATGTCATCAGCTCAAGAACTGTCCGTCCTGTTAAAAGGGAGCGTCTTCTAGTCCAGCTGGGAGGATTGGAGGGTGTGTCACCAGAAAGATTCCCAGATCAACGCCGCCTGTTTCCAGTTTTTCTCATCCACGAGCAACGGACCCACCTGGTGCTGGCACTGATTGATTCAGGTTCAGACCGCAACCTGATCAATGCGACTTCTGCCAAGACCCTAGGAATCCCCGCCCTACCTTTGGAGACCCACCACAAAGTTCAGGCACTCGATGGCAGCCCACTCCTATCTATCACACACAGAACTCCCCTTATCGGGCTAAGGGTCTTGGGCAACCATTTAGAACAAACTTCTCTGTTTATCATGGAGGGATCACATGCTTCTGTTGTCCTGGGCCTGCCCTGGCTAACCCGTCACAATCCTCAACTCGATTGGGTCAGGAACACCATCGTTCAATCAAGATGGCGCCGGTGAGGTCGGCTGCCGTCACGACTGCTCCGACCACCTTTTCTTTGTTTTTGTTTTTTAAGTTAGTTTTCAGTGTTTTAAAATCGGCAAAATCACCACCATTGAGTACATTAGGTATGATAGAGACACTCTTGTTTCTATTGGTATACAATGTACTCACAATTCGACGGTTTTAACTCCGGATCCGAACTGGCCGAGTGAGATCCTGAGGGAGAACAATGGACGCGACGCGAAGCGACGGACCCGAGGGAAACGAGCTGGCGTGAGGAACAGGCTCCGAGCCCGTGCACACCGCACACCTCTGCCTAGCATCCTGCTCGCCAACGTCCAGTCACTGGAGAACAAACTGGATGACCTCAGGGCCAGGATAAAGTTCCAGAGAGACATTCGGGACTGCAATCTCCTCTGCTTCACCGAGACATGGCTGAACCCAGCGGTGCCAGACCACGCCATACAACCAGCCGAGTTCTTCTCGGTTCACCGCATGGACAGGACGCGGGACTCGGGGAAGTCAAGGGGAGGCGGCGTGTGCTTAATGGTGAACAACAGCTGGTGCAACAGCGCGAGCGTTGTTCCTCTTACACGCTCCTGCACACCAAACCTAGAACTACTGTCCATCATGTGTCGTCCATTTTATCTTCCACGGGAGTTCACATCGGTCATAATCAGCGCCGTTTACATACCTCCACAAGCGGACACTGAAACTGCCTTATGCGAGCTGCATGAGGCGCTCACACAGCACCAGACACAACACCGGGACGCTGCGCTCATTGTGGCGGGGGATTTTAATAGCGCCAACCTCAAACGCGCAGCGCCGAACTTTTATCAGCACATCACCTGCCCCACCAGGGGCGAAAGGACACTGGACCACTGTTATACCACGGTCAAAGACGGTTACAAGGCACAATCTCTTCCAGCGTTTGGTAAATCCGACCACGCCGCCATTTTCCTCATGCCAAAATATAAACAAAGGCTGAAACAGGAAGTGCCGGCTCAGAGGGAGGTCGCGCGCTGGACGGACCAATCGGTGGCCGCGTTACAGGACGCACTCGATGACGCAGACTGGGACATGTTCAGAAACAGCTCCGATGATGACGTCAGCGTGTTTACCGAAGCGGTTGTGGGATTTATTGGGAAGCTAGTGGACGATACGGTGGAGAAAAAGACTATCAGAACGTTTCCCAACCAGAAGCCGTAGGTGGATAAAACCATCCGCGACGCTCTGAGATCTCGCACCGCTGCCTACAACACGGGACTTGCGTCGGGGGACATGGAACCGTACAAGGCTGCGTCATATAACGTCCGGAAGGCGGTGAAAGAGGCGAAGCAGCGCTACGGGAGAAAACTAGAGTCACAGCTTCAACAGAGTGACTCTAGGAGCCTGTGGCAGGGACTGAGAACAATAACGGACTACAAAGCACCAACATCCGGTATGACGAACGCGGACGCGACTCTGGCAGACGAGCTGAACACATTTTACGCTCGCTTCGAGGCTGCAGCTAAAGACGCTAGCAATGCTAATGCTAACGGCGCTAATGCTAACGGCGCTAATGCTAGCGGCGCTAACGGCTGCAGACAGGAAGACACAGTCAGCACCGGGAACGCGCTCATCATCTCCGAGCACGACGTGAGGAGAGCCTTCAAGAGAGCGAACACCAGGAAAGCAGCAGGGCCAGACGGCATCTCAGGTCGTATCCTCAGATCCTGGATCCTGGGAGGACGCTGAGAAGCTGCTTTTTTCCGAGCTCCACCATACTGACCAACTTTTAAACTTTTTCGTCCCCTTACGAAGAGTGTACATAAAACGGATAAGTATCTTATAATATATTTACTCGAAACGCGTGTTATATCGTTAACTTTTAATTGTTTTGCAGCACACCGCTTTTAGCCGACATTAGCATCGCTAATTAGCATTAGCATCGCTAGCCCATCTATCACGTTTGTTTGTTTGTTTGTAAAGTTTGTTTTCGCTTCCTCACACCGATTATTTTCCGTGTTTAGACACCATGTCGGTTGTGATTCTGCCTCTGAGTGCAGGTGAGGAGACATTGGAGCTGCACTCGGTGGATTTGGAGGTGGAGGCCGTGGAGAAGCTGATCCGTGAGCTACAGGTGAAGCTGGCCCGGTTACAGCAGCGGAAAGCCACGCTTGAATCGACGCAGACCGACGCTCATCTGTCCCAGGTAAATTCTCGGCGTGAGAATTCTCCTACAACCTCAACCCCGCGTGTTTCTCTGCCCAGGTCCAACACACCAAGGACGCAGCCCGCCCAGTGTTCCTACACCCCGGCGCCGGGATACCACGGACCCTGGATACAGGAGCGGCGGAAGAAGCACGCCAAGCCCCGGGCGAGGACCTCTCCCCCTCCACCACCACCACCCGTCTTCGACATCTCGACCCAAAACCGCTTCGCTCCTCTCCGCGAGACGGCACAAGACGTCCTGGTCATCGGAGACTCCATCGTTCGTCACGTGCGTGCTACCACGGCTAAAGGTAAGGTGCACACACGCTGTTTACCTGGTGCACGTGTTCTTGATGTTGCTGCACAGGTGCCTGCTGCCCTGAGGAAGAACATTGGAGCTGTGGTTCTTCATGCCGGCACGAACGACACCAGGCTGAGGCAGACGGAGATCCTAAAGAAGGACTTCAGGAGCCTGGTCGAGAAGGTCCGCAGCACATCACCCACGACAAGGATCATCGTATCTGGACCGCTTCCCACATTTCAGCGAGGAATCGAGAAGTTCAGTAGATTATTTGCTTTTAATGAATGGTTACAATCTTGGTGTCAACAACAGAAATTACGCTTTGTTGATAACTGGAATGTTTTCTGGGAGCGTCCTAGGCTCTATCACACCGATGGCCTACACCCTAGCAGAGCTGGAGCAGCGGTCCTCTCTGACAACATCTCCAGAACACTACGAACCATCTGACTGGCGGTAAGTCATACTGTAGATTCCAAACATATTAGACACATCACAACTCAACGTAGTGATAGACGAACACACATAGCTTGTCCTATAGAAACTGTGTCTGTTCCCCGAATACTGAGAAAAAAGAATAAATTTGTTAAATTTGCCCGAAACAATCTGATAACCATAAAACCAGAAAAAGGCAAAATAAGTAGTCAAAATCCACCTCTAAAGTTTGGACTACTCAACATTAGATCCCTTGCGCCTAAAGCACTTATTGTTAATGAAATTATCTCAGATTATTGCCTTGACGCACTCTGTCTCACTGAAACCTGGCTTAAACCAAATGAATATTTTGGTCTGAATGAGTCTACTCCGTCAGGATATTTCTATAAGCACGAGCCCCGTCTAATTGGTCGCGGTGGTGGTGTCGCCACTATCTACAATGATGTACTCACTGTTACCCAGAAAATAAGGCCCAGGTTTAATTCATTTGAAGTGCTTATCATTAATGTTGCACTAAATGAAATACGTAATAAACCCTTGCTATATTTTACCCTGGCCACCGTGTACAGACCCCCGGGGCCATATGGCGATTTTCTTAAAGAATTTGGACATCTGCTATCAGACCTATTGGTTAACTCTGACAAAGTATTGATAGTAGGAGACTTTAACATTCATGTAGATGATGCTAACGACGCTTTAGCACTCACATTTATGGATTTATTAAATTCCTTTGGGGTTAAGCAAAATATAATTGGAGCAACTCACCGCTTTAATCATACGCTAGATTTAATTATATCCCATGGTATAGATGTCTCTAATATAGAGATCATACCTCAAAGTGATGATATCACAGATCATCACCTCCTGACATATACTCTACCCGTAGAACAGATTAGCTGTGTCTCCCCACGTTATCAATCTGTTAGAAATATGAATCCCACCACTAAAGACAGATTCACAAGTAATCTGCCGGATCTGTCCCAATTTCTTATTAGACCCCTAAATGCAGATGATCTAGATGAAGTGACTAGCAGCATGGGCACTATTTTTACCAGTACATTAGACACTGTTGCTCCCATCAGATTAAAAAAAGTCAGAGATAAAACATTGGCACCGTGGTACAACAGTCATACTCGCGCCCTAAAGAGAGCAACCCGTAACCTCGAGCGAAAATGGAGGAAAACTAAATTAGAAGTTTTTCGAATTGCGTATAAAGACAGTATGTGCAGCTATAGACAGGCTCTAAAAACTGCTAGGACCGAGCATCTTAGCCAACTGATAGCAAGAAACCAAAACAATCCCAGGTTCTTATTTAGTACAGTGGCTCGCCTAACAAAACCTAAGATGCCCGCAGAGAGTATCCCATCACAGTTTAGAAGTGAAGACTTTATGGACTTCTTTAATGAAAAAATCAATAATATCAGGAAGAAAATAATGGAGGTTCAACCTCTAATAGTATCTCACGATCCAGTTCAGCCTATAGCTTCACATTTAGATTTTCACTGCTTTACAGGTATAGGACAGGAAGAGCTGTATAAACTCATCACCTCGGCTAAATCAACAACGTGCCTGTTAGACCCAATCCCAACCAGATTTTTAAAAGAAGTGATGCTTACGGTTGGAGAGCCACTCCTAAACATTATTAATTCTTCATTACATCTAGGTCACGTCCCTAAACCTTTCAAGTTAGCAGTTATTAAGCCGCTTCTTAAAAAATCTAATTTAGACGCGAATGAAATAAAAAATTACAGACCGATTTCAAACCTCCCGTTCATATCAAAAATACTAGAAAAAGTAGTATCAGCTCAAATTTGCACATTCTTGCAGGATAACAACATCCTTGAAGAATTTCAGTCAGGTTTCAGGCCCCATCATAGCACAGAAACTGCACTAGTTAAGATTACAAATGACTTGTTTTTAGCTTCAGACCAAGGCTGCATCTCATTGCTAGTCCTGCTTGATCTTAGTGCTGCATTCGACACTATAGATCATAATATTCTCATAGATCGCTTACAAAATTATATAGGTATTCAGGGACAGGCATTAAAATGGTTTAGATCTTACCTGTCTGATCGCTACCATTTTGTAGATCTAAATGGAGAACCGTCTGGTATAATGCCAGTGAAATATGGGGTCCCACAAGGGTCAGTTTTAGGACCTCTGTTGTTCTCAATATACATGCTTCCCTTGGGTAACATCATTAGAAGACATGGGATTAGTTTCCATTGTTATGCTGATGATACCCAATTATATATCTCAACTAAACCAGACGAAATACCTAAGCTGTCTAGATTAACTGAGTGTGTCCAGGACATAAAAGATTGGATGACCAATAACTTTCTTTTATTAAATTCAGATAAGACAGAGATATTACTTATTGGCCCAAAAACCAGCACACAACAGCTTTCACAATTCAGCTTGCGCTTAGAAGGATGTACTGTTATTACCAGCTCAGCAGTAAAAGATCTGGGAGTAATATTAGACAGTAACTTGTCTTTTGAAAATCACATTTCAAATATCACAAAAACAGCCTTTTTCCATCTTCGAAATATTGCTAAACTTAGGAACATCTTATCCGTATCTGATGCAGAAAAACTAGTTCATGCATTCATGACCTCCAGACTGGACTATTGTAATGCATTACTAGGTGGTTGTCCTGCATCCTCAATAAACAAGCTTCAGTTAATCCAAAATGCAGCTGCCAGGGTTCTCACTAGATCCAGAAAATATGATCATATAACCCCAATATTATCATCCCTGCACTGGCTACCTGTTCAGTTTAGAATAAATTACAAAATAGTATTACTTACATACAAGGCCTTAAATGGTTTAGCTCCCACATACCTAACCAGTCTTCTGATACGCTACAATCCACCACGCGCCTTAAGATCACAAAACTCCGGACTTCTGGTAGTTCCCAGAATTTCAAAATCTACAAAAGGGGGTAGGGCTTTTTCATATTTAGCTCCAAAGCTTTGGAATAGCCTTCCAGACAGTGTTCGGGGAGCAGACACGGTTTCTCAGTTCAAAAGTAGACTCAAGACGCATCTTTTTAATCTGGCATACACATAACTCATCCCAGTACTCATACTCCAGTACACCTATACCGAATGGCAACTACGCTAATTCTCCCCATCTGTTCTGTATTTCTCTACCCATCCCGAGGCATCGGGAGATTTTGCCAGCTTCAGTAGACAAAGGCCGACCCTGCGAGGTTCCTGAGGCATCCAGAGAAGGACCAGCTCCAGCTGGATTCAGCTTTATGATGGTTGGAGCTACACATGCTGCTCCTGTGCTTCCAGTGATCCAGACCTCATCTGCCCTCTGCACCTACTGACTCGTCCCTATGCTGAACTGGTCTTCATGTCAATTTAAATAATTTCTGTCATATTGAATTTTCACCTGCACAACACACAAGATGTTATATTTCTATCTGTTATCGCCCAAATGAGGATGGGTTCCCTGTTGAGTCTGGTTCCTCTCAAGGTTTCTTCCTATTGCCATCTCAGGGAGTTTTTCCTTGCCACCGTCGCCGTCACCCTTGGCTTGCTCATCAGAGAAATTTCATTCATTCGTCTCATTATTATCTGCACATTTTTCTCACACATCCACACTTCCAATTATTTTTTTTTTTCTATAATTATTATTATTTGTTTTTATTTATTTATTTTCTATTATAATTTTATTTATTTATTTATTATTTTATATATAATTATTCTATATACAGTTTTTTTTTTTGTTAAATTTCTTTAATTTTTGTGAAGCTGCTTTGAGACAATGACCATTGTTAAAAGCGCTATATAAATAAAATTGAATTGAATTGAATTGAATCCTGCGCAGATCAGCTAGCACCTGTGTTCGACTGAGATAAAGAGATGTTGAATATCTCAGTGGTGATCCCCACATGCTTCAAAGAGTCCATTATTGTTCCTGTTCCAAAGAAACCACATCCTGCTTCTCTCAATGACTATCGCCCTGTGGCCCTCACCTCAGTAGTGATGAAGTGCTTTGAACGCCTTATCAGAGACTTCATCATTTCTTCACTACCCGACACACTGGACCCACTACAGTTTGCATACCGTCAGAACCGCTCCACAGACGATGCAATCTCTCATCTCCTCCACACATCACTCACTCACCTGGACACTAGGAAAGGGAATTATGTTAAAATGCTCTTCATCGACTACAGCTCTGCTTTTAACACAATAATTCCTTCCACACTCACCACCAAGCTGGAGCACCTGGGACTGAGCTCATCTATATGTCAGTGGATCTCCAATTTTCTGACTGGCAGACCACAGGCAGTAAGGATGGGCGGACATGTCTCAGCTACACTCACTCTCAGCACTGGAGCCCCCCAGGGTTGTGTTCTGAGCCCCCTGCTGTACTCTTTGTACACCCACGACTGCGTGGCCACTACCAACTCCACCTCCATCATCAAGTTTGCTGACGACACCGTCGTGGTCGGACTGATCACCAACAATGATGAGTCGGACTACCTAGAGGAGATTGGAAATCTGGAGAACTGGTGCCAGAGGAACAATCTCCTCCTGAACGTCAGTAAGACAAAGGAGCTGATAGTGGACTTTAGTACAAAGCAGGAGAGGAACTACCAGACCCCCGTCATCAACAGGAGCCCAGTGGAGAGAGTGGACAGCTTCAGATACCTCGGTGTTCACATCACGCAGGACCTATCATGGTCCTGTCACATCAACACCGTGGTGAAAAAAGCCCGGCAGCGTCTCTACCACCTCAGACGCTTGAGAGACTTTAGACTGCCCTCCAAGGTGCTCAGGAACTTCTACTCCTGCACCATAGAGAGCATCCTGACGGGAAACATCACGACCTGGTTCGGGAACAGCACCATGCAGGACAGACGAGCTCTACAGAGGGTGGTGCGATCAGCCGAGCGCATCATCCGCACTGAGCTCCCTGACCTGCATTCCATCTATAGCAAGCGGTGCTGGACTAAGGCCAGGAAGATCATGAAGGACCTCAGTCACCCCAGTAATGGACTGTTCTCTTTGTTGCGGTCTGGGAAGAGATTCCGCTCCCTAAAGGCCAACACAGAGAGACTGAGGAGGAGCTTCTTCCCGCAGGCGATAAGGTCTCTCAATCACACCTCCACACAGGACTAATAACATCTTTTAAGCTCACAACACTGACTGGACAATCATGGACACATTCATACACACTTGCACTAAATACTCATACATCTAGACAATTGCACATGTCACCTTTTATGCATATTTGCACAACCACTGACACTTTAATACCATATTTCTATATTTTTGCAATATTTTATTATGCCCTTATGCACAGTTAATTTTACAAATTTTACTAGTTAAAATTATTTCTTTAGTATTTCCTTTTTATTGATTATTTATTTTACGTACAAGATTTTATTTTCTTATTTTCTTTTTTTTTTAAGGTCACTGGCGGTCGTATAAAAGCATTTCACTGCATATTATACTGTGTATGATTGTGTATGTGACTAATAAAATTTGAATTTGAATTTGAATTTGTAACCTGGAACCCGTCATGCGCCACTTCCTGCCTGCGAGCTGCAGCCACGTCCTGCCTCAGCCCTGCATCTGTGGAGGAACCACCGGACCTCACTGCCGTCCCTTCAGAGTACCATGATCTCAAGGAGGTCTTCAGTAAATCTCGTGAAAAATGTAAATGGAAAACTGCTTTTAATACCCCAACAGGACACTATGAGTACCTGGTGGTCCCGTTTGGCCTGACCAACGCCCCGGCCGTCTTTCAGGCCCTCATCAATGATGTCTTCAGGGACTTTCTGAATTTATTTGTGTTTGTTTATCTGGACGATATTTTAATCTTCTCCCGAGACCTAGGAGAGCACCAACATCATGTTCGACAGGTGCTACAAAGACTGTTAGAGAACAATCTTTTCGTCAAAGCAGAGAAGTGCGAATTTCACACAACAACCACCACTTTCCTGGGGTTCGTCATTGGTCCCTCAGGCATTGAAATGGAGCCTGCTAAACTCCATGCAGTCACGAACTGGCCCACGCCCACCACAAGACTAGAGAAATGGAACTTCAGAGATTCTTGGATTTTGCCAACTTTTACCATCGCTTCATCTGAGGCTACAGCTCCATTGCTGCCCCCTTAACAGCCCTGACTTCCCCCAAGACACGTTTCCGTTGGGACATGAACTCTGAAAAAGCCTTCTCGGAACTCAAGAAATGGTTCACGTCTGCCCCAATCCTGACTATTCCAGATCCGTCACGCCAGTTTGTTGTGAAAGTCGATGCCTCCAGCATGGGTGTAGGAGGTGTCCTTTCCCAGAGAGCTGCACACGACAACAAGCTACACCCCTGCTCTTTCTTCTCTCACCGCTTAACTCCTGCTGAGGTGAATTATGGCATCGGCGATCGAGAACTGCTGGCCATCAAGCTGGCCCTAGAAGAATGGAGACACTGGTTAGAGGGGACGGAGACCCCATTTTTGGTCTGGACCGACCACAAGAACCTCGAATACCTGCAGAATGCCAAGAGGCTAAACTCTCGCCAGGCTCCATGGTCACTGTTGTTCGCCAGGTTCAACTTTGTCCTCTCCTATCATCCTGGGTCCAAGAATTCCAAGCCAGATGCACTCTCCAGACAGTTTTCACCTACTCACGACTCCACTGCCAACGAAACCATCATTGCCCCATCATGCTTGCTCGCAGCAGCTGGGCTTGATATCGAGACCAAGGTCCAGCAAGCCCTGTCTCATGAACCCGGGCCAAGTAACGTGCCTCCTAATTGCCTGTTTGTTCCACTTCCTCTACGTTCTCAAGTTCTGGAATTGCAACACAGCTCCAAGCTCTCCTGTCATCCTGGCTCAGCTCGAACCCTGTCTCAAGTCCAACAACGTTTCTGGTGGTCCACGGTCAAGGAAGATACCTCCAGCTTCGTGGCAGCATGTGACACCTGTGCTAGATGCAAACACACCAACACCGCGCCGGCAGGCCTCCTCAGACCCTTACCTATCCCATCTCGTCCATGGTCCAATATTGCCCTGGACTTTGTCACAGGGTTACCTTCTTCGGACGGCCACTCATGCATCATGACCATGGTGAATCGGTTCTCTAAGGCCGCCCATTTCATTCCGCTACCCAAGCTCCCATCCGCCAAGGAAACCGCTGATCTCATGATAACGCACGTTTTCAGGCTACATGGTCTTCCCAATGACATTGTCTCCGACCGTGGTCCCCAATTCACATCACAATTTTGGAAGGCATTTTGCAGACTCATTGGAGCCACCCCCAGTCTGTCCTCAGGCTTTCACCCCCAGTCCAACGGGCAGACCGAAAGAAAGAACCAGTCCCTCGAGGTAGCCTTAAGGTGCATGGCCTTCCGAGATGTCGCCTCCTGGAGCAAGTTTCTGCCATGGGTGGAATACGCCCAGAACTCCCAAGTATCGTCATCTACTGGTTTGTCTCCATTCCAGTGCTGCCTGGGCTATCAACCACCCTTATTCCCATCTCAGGAGGAGGAGGTCAGTGTCCCATCCGTCCAAGTTTTTGTCAGGCGATGCAGAAAGACCTGGCTGCAAGCAAGGAGAACGCTGTTACGGGTCGGCAGAAGATATAAGACACAGGCCGACCGTAGATGCTCTCAGGCTCCCAAGTACAGGGTGAGGCAGAGAGTCATGCTCGCCGCCAGAGATATCCCCCTAAAGACCACCTGCCGCAAGCTTTCCCCTCGTTACCTCGGCTCCTTCACCATCACTATGATAGTCAACCCCTGCGCTGTTAAACTCTTGCTCCCCTCAACCATGCGGCGAAACAATCCTACGTTCCACGTGTCCCAGCTGCACCGTCTTGCCTCATGCCCATTAAGTTTATTTTTCCCTGCTTTCACGTTGCGAAGCCCGCTTTTGTCTCTCGTTTTTGCTTTCGGTTTCTCGTCTCGATTTTGTTTGCCTCGTCCTTTGATCTCCCGGTTTTGACCTCGCGCTTCCTCTTCTGACTACAGCTCTCATTTTACGATTTGGCTTCGACGCAACACTGACTGATCTCCCGGTATTGACCTCCGCTTCCGCATTCCGACCGCATTCTCGTTTTACATTGCTGTCATTCATCTGCGCCTGGATTCACCTCGTCCACTCCGCCCCGCAACAGTAAGCTACAGATACAGCAAATAGGATGTTGTAAAAGTAAGAAACCGTAAGCTAAAAGATACAGCAAATTGGTTGTTGTAACTGCAGTGGATTTACTGGATTTACTCAAGACAACTGTATGAAGTGTTGAATCTTTGATGCTGAAAATAAAACAAGAGACAAAGAGACCAATGGACTTCCATGTCGTGAGTAACCAAATATGATAAAAAGATAAGCGTCAAAACCTGTGGAATAACATGCCCGTACATGTAAAGTCAAAAGCTTTCTCCATCATTTAAGCGAAGATAAGCAACTATTGAATTCGAAATCGAAAAAGGATTAGCCTGCCTTGAATGTCACTATGTCGGACAACGATGACAACACTGCCATTACCAAGTCTGAGCGTGAGATGGCGCTCGTCGACAAAGATTCGAAAGAGAAGCTTCAAGAAATGATGGAAGCTAGAGAAGAAAAGTGGAGTCAATTGAGTGCATTATCCAACGAAATAGAGTTGCTTATGCACAATATCTATAATTTGTATAATGTTGAAACTAAGTACTATACGGACTACAAAGAGCTGCTAAAGGGCTTTACTCAAAGCAATAGAGATGTGCGATTGTGCTTAAACAAAGACGAACGCGAACAGGACCTGCAAAACTGGTACAAGTCTAAATCACTGTGCCCCACAGAATTTAAGAAAACTGTAGAGTCATGGATCACGGAAACTAAGACCCTCCTCACGACGCTTCACGCGTACAATGATAGAGTTTTGTCAGATGACAGCATGTCTGTGGCGGAGTTTAAGATGCTCGCCTCTAATAGGCACGGAAGCATAGCGACTGCAGCATCCAAAAGGTCCTCAACATCTACAACATCCTTAGCTCAGCTAAAAAAAGGCAGAAGCTAACAGAGCAGCATTGTTGGCTGAAGCAGCAACCTTAGACCAACGGCAGGCACTAGAAATGGAGGAAGCACAACTAAAGGCTAACGAAGCACAATTACAGGCAAAAAAGGAAAGGTTGAGACTCGAAACAGCGCTTGCAAAGGCCAACGCTGAAATAAAAGTGTATCAGAATCGTGAAGAACGACAACATCCTGCAAGACAGAGTGTGGTCAGCGAACCGAGAAGTGCACATTTTCCCAAATCAGAATATAATGAACACTACGACCACAGTATGTCAACGGAATATATTAGACTGCCATCACGTCTCAAGGCAACCCGTCTAAGCGTGCCCGTAAGTGTAATACCTAAAATGACAAGAACTTTAAAGGAATGGTCTACCCAAGACAACGAATACTCACTCCATAACATTGAGCCAGTAGAGCTTCAGACAGTGATGCAACGTCAGACAGAGATTACAGAAATTAGCTTTACCTCAGCGCGATGTTCCTTTGTTTCATGGAGACCCTCTTGAGTTTACGTCTTTCATGAGAGCGTTTAAACATGCTGTTGAAACCAGAGCTGATAGTGATGCGGATAAGCTGTTCTTTCTTGAGCAGTATACTAGAGGAGAGCCTAGAGATCTCGTTAAGAGCTGTCAGCTTATGCCAGATGATCTTGGTTATGCAGAGGTAATGAGAATGTTACAGGACAGATTTGGAAATAAACGAAAAATCGCAACCACGCTGATGCAAAAGGCAGCCACATGGCCGGAAATAAAGTCAGAGGATGGAAAGTCGTTAAGCGCCTTCTCCGTGTTTCTGGTAACCTGTCACAACATCATGGCAAGCATTGACTACATGGATGAGTTAGATAATGCTACCAACATGCAGACTATTACTTCAAAACTGCCCTATGAATTGCGTAAGAGATGGAGGGCCTACGCATACAAGCATGAGGAGTGCAGTCAGAAAAGTTCTTGCAGCTAGTGGAATTCGTTGACCGATAAGCCAAAGTAATGTCAAACCCACTCTTCGGAGACCTGGACGTCTTGACTAGTGATAAGAAACACTTTAACAAATCCCTTCAAGGATCCAAGCTAAAAAAGGAAGGGAAAAGAGGGGTCAGCTTTGCAACGGGGATTAAACAGGTTGGTGAAATTCATAAAGACTTGATTACAGCAAAGAGTACTGGTGCATCAGTGATCAGTGCCTTTACTAAACCTTGTGCATTCTGTGAGAAAAGTCATACCTTAGATGATTGCCGCCTTTTTAACGATAAGACACATAAAGATAAATTGGACTTTTTGAAAAGGAATGGATTTTGTTATGGATGTTTAGTAAAAGGACACTTAAGCAAAGACTGCACAAAAAGAAACATCCTCGCAGGTTACACATTGCCATACAAGACACAGCTCAGGTAATTGTAAAGGCTGATTAAACTGAAACAGTTAATGCACTGCCTGCTACAGTGAGTCAAGAAACCAGCGCCTGTACTGGGGCTGGAGATAATTGCATTCTCTCCATAGTACCTGTTAAAATAAAGTCAAAGAAAAGTGACAAGACAGTAGAAGTTTATGACTTTATGGACCCAGGTAGCTCAGCTACTTTCTGCATGGAATCATTAGCAAGGCGATTAAATGTTCAAGGTACTGTATAAAGGTTGACATGACATTAAATATCATGAACTCTAAGAAACAAGTAGAAAGTTATGTGCTCACTGACTTGGAGGTTAGCGGTCTGGAAGAAAACACCTTTGTTGAACTTTCCAAAGTGTTTACACAAAAGAGCATCCCAGTCTCAGTGGAAAACATTCCAGAACAGCACGACATTGATAAGATAAGAAACCATGCTTAAAACACATCTGTTTTCATGTGCATTTTCCTTTTGATTTATTAAGCTAGTTTTATTTTATTTATTACTATTATGATTATTTTTATTTTATTTTATCCTATGGATTTCTGTTTCATGGTTTGTAATAGTGAGCGATAAATATTAAGTAGATACGCAGTATAGTACCTGCTGATTTATTGTTTTATACTTGTGCAGCACTTTAGTCAGTGGAAGTTGTTTTAAATGTGCTTTATAAATAAATTTGATTGATTGATTGATAAGTGGCCATACCTCAGTCAAGTAAAATTGCCACAGATCGATGCTGGAAATGAAATTCTCATAGGCAATAAAGAGTATAAGCTGCTAGAACCATGGCAAGTAATTAACAGCAGGCACAAAGGGCCATATGCAGTAAAGACTGCTCTCGACTTTGAATGGACTTCTTCGAGAATCTGTCGAGGAAGGCATATATGACAACGAACAGGCGAGTGTTACAGTCAACAGAGTTTCCATCGACAGTTTAGAACAAATGCTGATACAAGAGTATAGCCATGACTTTCCTGAACGAAACTGTGATGATAAGGCCGAGTTGTCACAAGAGGACTACCAGTTTTTAGATTCTGTATCTAACTCTCTGCAGTTCACCGACAATCACTTCTACATCGGTCTCCCATTTAAGAAAGCAGCAATTCAAATGCCCAACAACCGAAGTGCAGCCATGCAGTGCGCACTAAATCTTAAAAAAAAATTTAAGAACCGCTCCTTTGACGAGGAGTATTCAAATTTCATGAATGATATGCTTAAAAAGGGCCATGCAGTCAAAGTTCCTACACCTCACTTGCATCGACAAGATGGTCAAGTGTGGTATATACCTCACCATGGTGTATATCAGCCTCAAAAGAAAAAGCTAAGAGTGGTTTGTGCTGGCAGCTATCAGGGAGTATCATTGAATAACGAGCTCCTACAAGGACCAGACTTAACGAACTCACTCATTGGAGTGCTTACACGCTTCAGACAAGAGGAAGTTGCTATGATGGCAGATGTGGAAGCCATGTATTATCAGGTGAGAGTTCCGGAAAAGGACACAGACTTGCTGCACTTCCTATGGTGGCCAAACGGAGACGTAAATCAAGACATGGTCGAGTACAAAATGGTTGTTCATCTGTTCGGTGCAAAATCGTCTCCAAGCGTTGCTAACTTTGCGCTTACGAAAACAGCAGAAGAAAACTGTAGCAACCCCTTGGGTTTCCTCGCACCTGTTATACTGCCAGAAAAGATTCTAATGCAAAAGTTGTGCAAAGAAAAACTCGCATGGGATGACGACATTCCCGAACAGTTTGTAAAAAGATGGAAAGCCTGGTTACAAGAGTTGCACCAACTGTTCGAAGTCAGTGTAGCAAGATGTATAAAAGCAGCTAACTTTGTCACAACTACGGCTCAGCTTCATCACTTTTCAGATGCAAGTGAGATGGGTTATGGAGTTGTATTATACCTCAAGTTGGTAAATGCTGATGGACTCACACATTGTGCATTCATGATGGGGAACTCTCGTGTAGCACCTCTGAAAGAAACGACTATTCCTCGAATGGAATTGACTGCAGCAGTAGTTGCCGTGAACAATGACAAAATGTTGAAAGGTCAACTGGAGATAAAATTGCTGGACTCTATGTTCTGGACTGACAGCACAACTGTCCTGAGATATATTGACAATGAAAAACTTAGTTTTAAAACGATTAACAATAACAATTATTATTATTATTATTATTATTATTATTATTATTATTATTTCTTTTTCCTGCTGAGGGCAGCCAAATAGCTCAGCAATAGCTCTGCCCTTTGTGCATCTATGCCTATATACAGTACCTATTAATTCGTGCAGTTACTGTACCCATTTAGTGAATCAAGTGAAAGCAATCTCCAAGGCTCAAAACTATATTCATATATTTATATGACAGGCTTAAGAACATCAAAAGTATTTTTAATCGTCAGACTCAATAATCATTATTTAACAAAAAAAATCTTCATTTTAAATAGTTCCTTTTAAGCTTGACTAGTTAAATGTATTTCCAGTCAAGCCATTTTGCACTGAAGCATGTTTATACCAGCCCCATACAGTGGTGTCAAAAGTATTCACATTCATTACTTGAGTAGAAGTATAGATACTAGGGTTTAAAAAGACTCCTTTAGAAGTTGAAGTATCAACTCAAGCTTTTTACTCAAATAAAAGTGTAAAAGTACTGGTTTCAAAACTACTTAAAAGTAAAAGTAACACGAGGGGGAAAAATTAAGGATAATTAAGAAAAAAGCATTAAGGATAAAAGCTTAGGCAGTGCCACGGGCCTATATATTGCACGAACACAGCATAAAAAAAATAAAAATGTGTTGTTTTTTTTGTTGTATTTTTTAACGGCCATAGTGATTTGGGATACTGTATATGGCAATTGAAAAAGAATGCATTTTAGGACAATGCAAATACATTAAAGAACCATATATGTGTACTACTGAGCATTAACATGTTTCATGGAGAAGAAGATATGATAAGTAGTTGCCTATAAGTATTTTAATGGTGCAAAAAGTCAAACTTCAGAGGCATGTCATCCGTAACCTTTATTGGAATGTAAATGTACATCCAAGCTTAGCTGCAGGAATCTGTGAGGGCAACATACAAGAAAATTAGTGTACCCAGGGCAGGCTTAGTAATAATTACCCTTGTATGGTTGTCTACAATAAACATTAGTGCTGTAGTGTAGTGGTTAGCACTGTCGCCTTGCACCTCCAGGGTCCGGGTTTTATTCCCGGCCAGGATCGATTCCCGTCTCTGTGTGCATGGAGTTTGCATGTTCTCCCCGTGCTTGGTGGGTTTCCTCCGGGTACTCCGGTTTCCTCCCACAGTCCAAAGACATGCAGATTAGGCTAATTGGCGTTCCCAAATTGACCATAGTGTGTGAATGAGTGTGTGTGTGCTCTGCAATGGATTGGCATGCTGTCCAGGGTGTACCCTGCCTCGTGCCCTGAGTCTCCTGGGATAGGCTCCAGGTATATAATATATACACACATACACTCAGCAAAAAAAGAAACGTCCCTTTTTCAGGACTGTGTATTTCAACAATAATGTTGTAAAAATCCAAATAACTTTACAGATCTTCATTGTAAAGGGTTTAAACAATGTTTTCCATGCATGTTCAATTAACCATAATCAATTAATTAACATGCACCTGTAGAATGGTCGTTAAGACCTTAACAGCTTACAGAAAGTAGGCATTTAAGGTCACAGTTCTAAAAACGCAGGACACTAAAGAGACTTGTCTACCGACTGTGAAAAACACCCAAAGAAAGATGCCCAGGGTCCCTGCTCATCTGCGTGAACAGATGAGCAGGGAGGCTCATCTGGGGCATGCTGCAGGGAGGCATGAGGACTGCTGATGTGGCTAGGGCAATAAATTGCCATGTCCACACTGTGAGACGCCTAAGACAGTGCTACAGGGAGACAGGAAGGACAGCTGATCTTCCTTGCAGTGGAAGACCACGTGTAACAACACCTGCACAGGATGGGTACATCCGAATATCACACCTGCGTGACAGGTACAGGATGGCCACAACAACTGCCCGAGTCACACCAGGAACACACAATCCCTCCATCAGTGCTCAGACTGTCCGTAAGAACTGACAAATCTGGTCCAGTCCATGAGGAGGAGATGCACTGCAGTGTTCATACAAATATTTACACATTAAGTTTACTGAAAGTAAAAACAGTTGAAAGTCAGAGGACGTTTCTTTTTTTGCGCTGAGTATATATATATATATATATATATATATATATATATATATATACTCGCTGGTGCTTGGTTGTGACATTTCGCTCGAATCTTGAGTCTCTATCAGGGACAGCTTCGTCTACTTATCACAACCTTATCAACCCGAAAATGCTAATTTATTCAAATGTCCTTGCTGGAGTGTGTGACGTAACGTCATGTGCAGGTGCGATGGATCGCGTACCAACCAACAGGGTGTCGGAATGGTATGTTTATACTTCTCATCTGTAACGTCCTTCTGTATAGAAGAAAATAAAGATGACAGACAAACGGAGTTGTTAGCGAATGTGCCGTTTACTTTTTTGTTCTCTCATGCGATCTCAGTGACAGATTACACACGCTTAGTTACCTCGTCCCGCTTGACGTGCTTACGTCAGAGTAAGGATGCTGAACAGAAAACTTGGAACAGAACTACATACAAACATTACATTTAGGCATTTGGCAGACGCTCTTATCCAGAGCGACTTACATTTTTATCTCATTATACATCTGAGCAGTTGAGCGTTAAGGGCCTTGCTCAAGGGACCAACAGTGGCAACTTGGTGGTTGTGGGGTTTAAACCTGGGCTCTTCCAAACCGTAGTCCAATGCCTTAACCACTGAGCTACCCCCGGCCCATTACATTACATCATCCAACCACAATCAAATTCGCTTATGGCGCAATTTATCCGGATGTTTTTTTTTTGTTTGTTTTGTTTTTTGAATGACAAGCTGAAATAAAATAGGAGTAACGAGGCTATTTTTAAAATGTAAGGAGTATAAAGTACAGATAATTGCGTGAAAATGTAAGGAGTAGAAGTGAAAAGTCGGCTGAATACACAGGACCACAAAATGGAGTCTCTGCGCATGGCTCCCTCTAGGGGTTATCCGTGACATACACTACCGTTCAAAAGTTTTAGAACACTTGCAAAAATTTTTTTGTTTGTTTAGTGATTTATTTTCTACAATCTACAACAATACTGGGGATTTCAAAACTATAAAATAACACATACAGTATGGGATTAGGTAATTATGTAACAACAAGAAAAACAACAGTTAGTTTGTTATTTTAAGACACAGAGGTCAGCCTTTCTGTAATAGTTCTTGCAGGAGCAAAATTCGTCAAGCACCATAATGAACCTGGCTCTCATGAAGGCCATATAGGAAATAGGAAATTAATGGAAATTTTAATTATTCGTTCCACAGCCCAAAAAATAAATACATAAAAATAATTAACACAAAATATAAAGTAAAAATAAAACAAATTAACCTGCACTTTACCTTAAAAAGTTAAAAATTAATCCAGACAGGTAAGTGTTTCCATTTATGCATGCAGGCACTGTGTGTGTGTGTGTGTGTGTGTGTGTGTGTGTGTGTGTGTGCGCGTGCGTGCGTTATGTGTGTGCGCGCACGTAATTTGACCCTGTGCCGGTTCACACACTCTCACTATCTCTCTCTCTCTCTAGTGTGTATGTGTGTGTGTGAGGGGGTGCTTCATACACACACAAACACACGCACACACACACACTTAAGGTGAGAGAGAGAGAGAGTGTCTGTGTGGCACTGTACTGTGGAACATTGGATTGTGAGTAACTTGGTCTGTGAGCATTTTGCAGGATGAGCAAATTTTTGTTAATAAATTTTAACTTAATAGACAAGCAAGGTCTTGAAATAAGAGTAGTATGCGTGCATTTGGTCTGTTGAGTGTCACGTGATCACAACTAAGCCAATGGTTCTTCTCTCTCGCACACTACAGGATTATAGATAATCGTCTTCCATGCACAGTCTCAGTGCATCTAGTCAACATCTGAGAGCGCATGTACTGTTTATTATAAGATCTAAGCTCACCTCAGTAATGTCAGGGTGCCCCAGTATAATGATAAGCAGAAACACACCAGCCTCACATATATAATGCTTACTGTCTAAAATACCAAATCGTAAATGCAAATGCAGAAAGTATAAACATTTATCTGTTATGGTTCTTCCCTCCTTATAGAGCTCATTAAGGTGTGAAAGTGCCACAACTGTAGTGTATTGGAAGTCAAATTCCACACATTCATTCATTCATTCATTTATTTTCTATACCGCTTAATCCTGTGTTCAGGGTCGCGGGGGACCTGGAGCCAATCCCAGGAGACTTCGGGCACTAGGCGGGGTACACCCTGGACAGGGTGCCAATCCATCGCAGGGCACACACACATACACACACTCACACACCCAATCACACACTACGGGCAATTTAGGAACGCCAATTAGCCTAACCTGCATATCTTTGGACTGTGGGAGGAAACCGGAGTACCCGGAGGAAACCCACCATGCACGGGGAGAACATGTAAACTCCATGCACACAGAGACGGGAATCAAGCCTGGCCGGGGAATCGAACCCAGACCCTGGAGGTGCAAGGCGACAGTGCTAACCACTACACCACCGTGCCGCCAAATTCCACACAAAGCTTATAAATTCTGAGACAGTTCACTGTAGGAAGCATAGCAGAGAAGTGAGTTGCACATGAAGTGCTTCTCATATTTCTTCAATTTCTGAAATAAATCACTACAGTCATCACTATTTTAAAAATATTAACAAAATGGTCAAAATGCATTTTTTTTTCATAACAGTCTCTACTCTCCGAGCACCCTTTATATGTGATCTGGTTATGACTGAAAAAAAATGAAAAATCTTAAGAGTAGAAATGCACTTCATTCATATAATGATACAAATGTGCTTTTAAGCCAAAAGATAATTTAATTGTTCTCCACTTTCAGTGCGATTTCTGCGAAGTTAGAAGTTCCCTTCCGTTCATTCCCTTGCACATGAATGCCTCAAGGCATTCTTTTATCCTTCCATCTGTTCTTCCCTTTCCCCCAAAAAATGTCTCATTTGCAAGATCTCTGACATCATGCCACATGGCTCATTTTTGTTTCTGTTACTCTGCATCTTACAATTCATAAATCCTCTTTGCATCCTCTTTACTCTTTTTGTACTATTTTGCAGCTCACACCAAATTTTGACTGTGATGCCACCTGCATTATTATTATTATTATTATTATTATTATTATTATTATTATTATTGTTGTTGTTGTTGTTGTTATTGTTGAAGCACACAAAACAGAAATATTTTTTTTAAATACTTGGTGCCAAAAACTCCACACAAGTACCATTGTCACCATGGCCAGCAACTCAAGCAGCACCTGAACAATACACAAAGCAACAACAATTTCATGTGTACAAGTGGCAGTACAGGAGAAAAATGTCCAATTCTAGATTAGGGTTATAATCACTCTTGGCTGGCAGCTTGTAAAAGAAAGCATAAGAGAGCTTGCAGCTGCATAAAAGGAAACATGAATCAGTGGATGCTTTTGTCTGTGCACAAACACTCACCATTACCCCATAGTTTCCCATGAGGAAACCTGTCATCTAGCTAAGCATTTATCAAAGAACCTGTTTCTAGGAATGAAAATCACTAATTCTGTTCTTTCAGCATCCCCTTTCACCTCCTCACTGAGACTCTTCACTTTCACGGACCCTTCGTTGTTCAGGGAAGGAAAAAATCCTCTAAGATTTAATTTGATCATGTTGGCATGTTCACACTTTGCCCCAGGCATATACTACCACATCAAGTACAACGGCGGGAGGGAATATTTTTATAGTTATCGTTAGATCCACCCAAGGCAACTTGCTCCATGCCCCCTGAGTACTAATACCTGAGTCTTTTGCCTTTCTAGCCTAGCTCTCTGGTCCCACACTGATTTATTGTTTATATAATTGCTGTCACTTATTTAATTGCCTCTTTCTTCCTTGTTTTTTTTCTGCATGTAATGTATTAAACCTTCTGCATTTGCATTCTGTTTCATGATTGAATGTCTTTTGAATCATTTCCTTGCGATGATAAGCCATGCCAAATGTCATACAGGTCTTTCATGCATTTCTTGCACAAGTTTATCTTATCTTTGGGTGTCTGTAACATTTAGGTATAAAGATCTGTTTGAGCAGTTTTTAATTTGTATTGCATTAGGTTAGCATAATGAAATGGTGTTATGCTCTTGTGCCATGAGGATTATCTTTGTGAAAATACCAATAATGCTGAGAATTAGTATTCCTGTTTTAAACTGTTCTGACCTTAATCCCAAGACATTTAACAAAACGCAAAACAAATCATGTGCTCTTTTATGTAGAATAATATTTCTCATTAACATAAGGAGAGAGATTCTAGAAAGAAACGAAAACAATATTATGTGCATAACTATTTGCAGCCAATATACTGTAGATGATTATAATTTTTAGGCTGTGTTGTTTGTCATTTGAGCAGAAGTTGGCAAAACAATTTTGAGTTCTGCTTACTCTCAGTTTCTGGATATGTTATCTCAATGTTTGTGTGGTTTTTCTCCAAAGTTCTACAATTTCCTCCTACTTCAAAAACACATGCTGCTAAACATACAGTCTACATGAAATGTAATTATATTGCAAAGTTTGTGTGTGTGTGTGTGTGTGTGTGTGTGTGTGTGTGTGTGTGTGTGTGTGTGTGTGTGTGTGTGTGTGTGTGTGTGTGCATGCGTGCATATGTGTGCATAGTGCATTCCAAAGGACTGTGATCTCTTTTTGGAGGTGTTCATTTTAACAATAAACAATCTCTTCTCTCACTTGCCACTCAGGAAGCACTGTTCCCCTTCTCTTACTAACTGCATTTTATGGGACATGAGATGTGAGATGTGGGTGTGAGATGTGTAAAAGGAGCTAATGTTCAAAATACCTCAGTTATGTACAGGTTCATACAGTAATTTCATTTAAAAAGTAAGAATTTCGTACTATTTTTAGGAATCCCAAAGAAAACAGTTCTCCTGCAGACTCTGCAGGGATGGCAGCGAAGTCCTTGTGATCTTTTCAGCAGTCTTCCCCACTCTCTACAGGTGTTTGCGGTCCATAACAGTAGTACTACCATACCATACGATGATGCAGTTAGTCAGATGCTCTCGATCATGCAGCTGTAAAGGTTTGTGAGGACCTAAGGAGACATACCAAACTTTCTCAGCCTTCTATGAAAGTACAGCCGCTGTTGAGCGCTCTTAACCAGCTTTGTAGTTTTAAGTGTCCAAGTGAGGTAATCACTGATGTGGATGCCTAAATATTTATAGCTGCTATTTATCTCTCCACTTCAAGCTCCAGGATGAACAGTAGTCAAAGGGGCCTTTTCTCCTTCCTTATGTCTACTCTAATCTCAATAGTTTTGTCTGTGTTGAGGTAGAGTTTGTTATCCTCACACCATGCTACCAGACTGGCCAACTTAACCTATAGTCTGCTTCGTCCACATCAGTAATGTATCCTCTCACTGCAGTGTCATCTGCATAATTCAGGATGATGTTGTCCTTGTGAGAGGTGACACACTTGTGAGGACTGAAGACATCCCTATGGAGTGCCTATGTTTGTGATAGTGTTAGCTAAGGTCCTATTTTCAATCCTGACTAAAGCCTAAAGTCTAAAGCCGTTCACAGAGTGTAAGGTGCAGGCCAAGTGTACAGTGACAGTTTATGTCACTGTACATGAGGGCCAGGTGTAGCTCAGTGGTTAAGGCATCGGACTACGGTTCGGAAGATCCCAGGTTCAAACCCCACAACCACCAAGTTGCCACTGTTGGGCCCTTGAGCAAGGCCCTCAACTGCTCAGATGTATAGTGAGATAAAAATCTGGATATGAGCGTCTGCCAAATGCCTAAATGTTATGTGTGAGTTTGTTGGGGGTGACCATGTTAAAAGCAGAACTGTAGTCTATAAAGAGCATCATGGTGTACCACTGTCTCAAAACACTGTATTAAGATGATGGATCCATGTTTTGGCTGTGTTTGAAAATCCTCTGTTTGTGTTATAGATATGCAGGTGGTTAATTCTGCCTAAATGGAAAAATGTATACCACCCACTAAAAAAATTGGATAAAAAGGTAATGGCTCATTTTAAATAAAAAAAAAAAAAAGTTAGTAAAGTTCTGAAGTATTTATACAATGGGTGTTTCTGTTAAACCAGGACTATATAATCCCCTACCATCCTGGTGTTTTACTAGTGTTAGGATACCATCAAAGTAGAAAGTTTTCTCAGTACTCCAGAGCCACAATCGGATTGCCTGCCTCAAATGCTGAGCTCCATGGAGCGAGGTCAGGACTTTTACGCATTAGTTTATGAGAAACTTCATCAAAGTCCCGATTTTGTTTTCCTTTTATATTTTGAACAAAATATTGTCCCAGTAAATACAACATACTGTGCACAAGATTAAGAATGAAATATCTTACATGCATATTCAAACTTATTTAGAGTTGCTTTCCTGCCTGTTTGGAAATTGACCACGTTGTCTTACTGTAAAAAAAAAAAATAAAAATAAAAAAAAACAGCAACACCACCAACAACAACAAAGCAGGAATTAAGCATTAGGATGCATTAATCAAGTCCAGAGATATAGTAGAGCAGCATAAAGATGTCCTTTGTGTCATGTTTTGGTAAAAGGCTCTTTTCGAGAAAGTCATATAATAGAGCGTATGCAGTTTTGATCATTAATATCTTATAAAATGTCTTAATGTACTGTAGATATGAAGATTAATTAATACATTCGTAAGTAATTAAGTAATTAGTATGTTATTGTGTGAAAATTGTTTTCACTTCTGTTTGGATATGGCAGTGTTTTTGTATGAATGCTATGGAAAAATAAAATAAATGACAACATTATAAAGTACATTTATTAATATAAATAGTTTTAATTAATTAAATTCGTTTTTTTCTGTGAATTTAACATTATTTACATTTACATTTGGCATTTGGCAGACATTATGTAGAATTAAGTGTTTGTAGAATTGTACCTTCAAGTTCAAACCTGTTGTTTACTATTGTTCACATATGCCTAATATATTTTTTGACAAGCATAAAATTATTGTCAAAAATAAATTAGGTATCATAAACACATACCTAAACTGTTTAAAATCTATTGTTTGCAAATGTTTTTTAATATGTACACATTAGTAAATCCATTGATCACTATTTTTTAAAGCAAGTATTTAGAAGGTTGGCAGGGATGTTCTTGCAAGGTTTAAAATTTTCCTCTGCTCTTAAACACATTTAACAAAAATACTTTGTCGGTGTAGTGATTAGCACTGTGGCCCCCCCACACCTCCAGGGTTGAGGATTGAAGTCTTGCTTACAGGACTGTGTGTGGAGTTTTCATGTTCTCCCCTTAGTGGGATTCCTCCTGGGTTTCCGCCCACAGCCCAAAAACATGCAGATTAGATTAACTGGAAATCCCAAGTTGCCTGTAGTGTGTGTGTGTGTGTGTGTGTGTGTGTGTGTGTGTGTGTGTGTGTGTGTGTGTGTGTGTGTGTGTGTGTGTGTGCCCTGCGATGAATTGGCACACTGTCCAGGGTTCACCCCACCTTGTGGCCAAAGTTTCCTGGGATAAGTTTCATGCACCCCATGACCCTATATAGGATATTGGTTAGATGGTATTTATTAAATAGGCATTTATTTAATTAAGGTATTAAATAAATAAATACATAAATAAATAAATACACATGCATATTACAATAAAAGTTGTGTACATCTTTACATTAATGCATTTATTTTTGTAGCCAGTAACAGAAAGAATTCTGTCTCTTCTATTCAACAATCATGTTCAACCTGTGTGAGCATGCATGACTATAAACAGAATCCTCTACCCTGCTTTTATTGGGTCTTTACTCATCTTCACAGGTGCAGTAGCCGATAACGAGTGATGTTTGACAAAAGCGAGTGTTTGAAAGTCAGGCATCCTTTCTGTGCAAGCAGATGCTTTTGTTCCTCTAAAGAGTTTGAATTTGTTGTAATTCAATAGAGCAGACACCCAATTTAATAGCAGAAAGTACTTATTTCATTATGCCTTCCACCCAGACCAGTGCACTACATGTAGCACTGACATTTGTAAAGGTCAAAAACCTTTTTATCAGTGGCTCTGCTTTAAAAAAAAATTCACCTCTGTTGCTCACAATGAAATGAAGGTAATCTCTTCGGAGGATAGCTGCTGCGAAGCAATTGAGTGTGATGAAAAACATTATTTTATGTTTGCTACAAGATAACAGAGACTTTTATGAAGATGCTACTTGTAATGTTAAATATGTTTTATATATTTCAAAGTTTCTAACTTTTTAGAAATTTTTTAGAAATGCCATTGTAGAATTTCAGACTAGAGGTGTATCTAATTGATAATGTTTGTACCTAAATGAAAGAAGAACTGAGTCCTGAAGCCCTCTGTGTATTCTCTTATACTGCACTACTGCAGAAAACTTTGTCACGAAACAAATTCACAAAACCCTCAGGAGCCTTTTTTGTTAATTGGCCATGGTTTGTGGCCCAAGCATACAAAGATTTTTTTTTATTCTCCCCAACTTATTTTTTTTTTTCTTTTCAACTCGCTGCAGCATATTATCAGAACTTTCACAAGTGTGGAGCTTTCAGGCTGCTGCCATCCTCCATTTGTTGTTCTCTCTGGGGAGACTGGCCAGCACTGAATTTAAACAGCCAAAAGGCAGCTGGTCACATGGCTAAACTCATGTGAATAATTCAGAGAGCCGACATCCTCAGAATGGGATTGACGTACTAATGTAATCAGCCAACAGATTTAATATTTTACACGAAAAACCTGTAATTAATTGGGGAGTAAGACGAGACACTGCTGTGCCAGTCCAGAAACGTTCTTCCACAAAGTTAGAGAGATGAAGTCATGGTAGGGGGTTTAATTAAGCATCTAGTAGCATCCCCTACCTACCTGTCTGAGAAATAGAAGTCCTGCCATGAACAGGATGGGAACTTTCTGTGTGCTTCTGCTCGGGTGCAGAATTTTTGAGAATTTACTGCAAAAGTTTTCAGTAGTAGTCAAAATGAAAGGATGCGTGTGTGTGTGTGTGTGTGTGTGTGTAGGTAAGGGCAGATAGAGAGAAGATCTACACAGATAATATTCACAGAATTAAGAAAGAAGTGTGATCTCTGTGACTGTAATCAAGTCAGTGGTGTTGGCTGGTTTTCTATGTAGCTTTTCTCTGGGTTAGAGGAAGGTAAGAGTGATAAGGTCAGAGTGCTTCAAGCTTTCAGGATGACTATAGTACTGTAAGAAGTCATCCTAGTAAGAAGAAGTTGCCAAATGACTAAATGTAAAGAAGAAAAATATCTCAGTATGCACAATAGATCTAATGTGGGTGGATTTGCTACAACAGTTGTAGACCACATTGGGCTTAACTTCTGTCAATCAGAAACAGGAATCTGAGACATTCCATATATGGTGGTGTTGGACATGGAAACAAACAACTGTCTATGGAATTTATGGTCTATGGTCCACTGTCTATTTAAGATAAATTTTAAGTGCATTAATCTAACACTAAGACGGCACTGTGGTGTGGTTAGCACTGTTGCTTTGCACCTCTAGGGTCTGGGTTCGATTCCCGGCCAGGTTCGATTGCCGTCTCTGTGTGCATGGAGTTGCATGTTCTCCCCGTATTTGATGGGTTTCCTCCCACAGTCCAAAGACTGTGTAGGTTAGGTTGATTGGTGATACCAAATTGCCCATAGTGTTTAAATGAGTGTGTGTGTGTGTGCCCTGTGATGGATTGGCACCCTGTCCAGGGCGTACCCTGCCTTGTGCCCTAAGCCTCCTGGGATAGGCTCCAGGTCCCTATGACCCTGAATACAGGATAAAGTGGTATAGAAGATGAGTGAGTAAATAATTAACACTACTAATAAAGATTATTTAAATAAAAAGACATTAGTGGAGATAGCAGCTTTAACTGAGTTATTGGTTAAACTTGGATATAAGAAGGAAGCAAAATTTCAGTTGCTTTTACGACACAATGTATTACATTTGCCAAAGTTATTTCCCTCAGTCTGCATTTTTGATCTCTGATTTTCGAGCGCTTAAAGCCAAGTGTTTGTGTTAAAAGATTTGGTTTAGATGCTATTGAAAATCCTTGTCTCGGGCAACCTCAGAGGTGCAATATATACTTAGATGTCTTGTATAATATGAATGGAGCACCAAAACGCCTTACATGTACAGTATACTTAACCCATCTTAAAATACAAGTCAATTTTCCCACATAAATATTGACATAGTTTGTGGACTTACAGTAAGATGTTTCCTCTGAATATGGCCCAATATTACAACTGATTGTGTTGTTATAAGCAACTCAGAAATGCCTAGGTCAGGCAAAAAATTACTTTTGAACATAATATGCCTTTCTGTAACCCAAGTTACACATTACACTTATTTCACTTTTTGTACTTCTGTTAACAGCAGGGGTGAAAGACTTTAATTACCACAACTATAAATATTAAGGTCAGCAACCCCTACATTCAGCCCAGACTTTATGTAAATGAGTACAGATAACGCTATTTAGGAATAAAGTTTAAGGTTTGTTAAAAAAAATTTTATGAAGAGAACTTGTGGTATGTGTCTGAGGTAATAAAAAAGTACAAATATATTACTGTATAATGACATATGTAAGAATATCTAGTGTTTGGAAATACAGTACTGTATCTCTGTGAATGGTAAGATTCTAAGATACTACATATGTCAGTAAGTTACGGCAAGCGGTTATATCTCTAAATACAGGATTTTGCTTTAGCAAAGTGCAGTTCACTGTGGTTATAGATTGTGACCTAACTTATAAGCTTCTCATAAAAGTCTGCTCAAAATCCTGATCTGCTCCCAGGTCTGAGCAGTGGATCATGCACTCAGTCAAGTAAAGAGCAGAGGCTTCTAATGCACAAAGACGATTATGGACTTATCCAATTTTGCCCTCCTACCGACTCAGCATTGTGAGCAAAGGGATGAAAGGACAGACTGAGGGACAGGTAATGATATAATCAGGAAAGCAGTGAAATTTGTTCAATTTTAAAATTACTGGTGGAAACAGGACAGGGTTGAATTTAACATCATCTTGACCTCTGAATGCAGTTCCACAGGTTATTGTGTTATAGTTATCCTCGTTCTGGGCAGTGGTTGCTGACCTGTTTCAAACATTACCTAGACCAAGGTGACCCTGTACTATATTACACATGTCACTGTGTCTCTATGGAGTTCTTATTTTTCCCCACTGTTCACAAGATGCAGCTTCTAGGTTATTTCACAAGCTGAACATATATCAGCACAAAGTATATTAGCATATAAGTTATGGGCAGTTAATCTTGAAGCATCTGAATAATTAATTATTCTAACTCGTATACATAATTGAGAGAGCTGCAGTTTGTTCAAGTTGCATGGTTTCTGTTCCAGGGGACTGAGGAACAGGATCTACTTAGAAATACTACATGGTAACCTTGGAAACATCTGTTTATATATGCATATGCATTCAGGTCAGTCCAACACACTGTAATATTAAGCCCATATTTCAGTATAGTATACTGTATCTAAAAATAGATAGATAGATAGATAGATAGATAGATAGATAGATAGATAGATAGATAGATAGATAGATAGATAGATAGATAGATAGATATACATGAATGTATACAGTATATGAGCATAGGCTCTCAAATGGTTCACATATTGGTCACAGTATAAATACCTTTTTAATGTGATTGGTGCATCTGTGCAAAGCAAAATGTATACTGCTCTGCTTCAGATGAGTGATGTAAAAGTAAAAGTGGCAATAAAATGTGATAATAATGTGTACGATAATATAAAATACTTTTTCTCTATAAAAACACGTGATCAACAATACAGGAAAGCTTGTGTAACTTCCTCTGGTTATTTACTGTTCATCAGCTTAATCTATGCTTGTCTTTTTGGTAATTGATTCATGTAAAAAACATTTTGAATAAAAAATATACAGTATCTTTATCATGATCAGCACTGTAGCTCTACATGACCTCTCCAGACATGTACAACATGCCAAGACATGTACAAACCTGGACTAACCAAATAAGTCACCATTTGTATTTAAATGATCAAGTACTTATAACCAATTGATTGAATAATTACTGCAGTAATTAATATATTTCAGGAAGTAACAAGTCTAGATTTCAGGGTACTAAGGGAAGCGATACACCCATCATGCATGCATGTATGCATGTATGTATGTATGTATGTATGTATGTATGTATAAATAAATTTTTTGCTCACTGGCCAATGTGGCTAGTGGATTTCTGGATTCACTAGCCATTCAGCCTTTTTACTAGCCACAATTTTGTTACCAGAAAATTGCAGTTTTTTCTTCACAATGATACGTTAATGTTTGTTAGATCTAGATTTACTTATAAATGACAGCATACACTGTATCACTATAGCTCCCAATATAAAAACTTAAATTCAAGCCTCTTACGACATGAAATTGAAAAATAACAGATTCAGTACAACTGAACTGATTCTGATATTACAAATACAGCAACTCAGAACATTTATCATTTTAGTGTGTTGACTCTTTATAGTGTTAGGTAATTCAATCAATTGATGAATTTTCTATCATTCAACATGAAATCTAAATAGAACTTAATAGTGATTACTTTTTTATATAATCAGTAAAAAACCTATGCGAAAACACTATGGGCAAACATTCTCATCCTGTTGAGAAGCAATAGCCCTTTAAGGAAATGATGCACACACACCAAACAGGAAGTAAAAGTGTGTGTGTGTGCATGCAATGCATGTGTGAATGGGAGTTTTATGCACGTAATATTACGTTGCAATGCGTTTATTATATCAAAAATATACCAAAGGATAAACTACCCGCCAATGTGTCTAGTGAGACTAAAGTTATTACCCGCCACAGCCGAATTTTACCCGCATTTGGCGGGTGCCAATGTCAAGCCCTGGTTGGTTGGTTGGTTGGTTGGTTGTTAGGTAGGTGGGTGGGTAGGTAGGTAGGTAGGTAGGTAGGTAGGTAGGGAATTTTTTATAGATTATTTAAGGGCTAATCTGTGCTCCCTACATGATCTGGTTGTACATGCATACATGCAGATTATGTAGGAAGCACAGATTAGCCCTTAAATAATCTATTAAAAAATACAAATTAAAACATAATTTTATCATACAAAATGGGCTGGACAGAATTTAATGAAACTTTTGCATTGATTCGTTTACCAGTACATTTGTATTGTATTGCATTGTATTTGGCTGATGACGAAAGAGGCACAACTTCGTGAAAACAAGTCATAAGATACTTAACCTTACAAAATTTTCTTTGTAATAATAAGTTAATAATAACAATAATCACTGATTACATTAAAGCTGATCAGCTTACTTTTTATTTTTAACAAAATAATTTCCCATGAATTACAGGTACTTATGCTAGTTTGAAAATATATTGATACTTTTACCATGTAGCAACATCTCAAAAATTTGGAAGAGACTTTTACCAGCATTCATAAGCTGGGATTGGATTTTCTTGTGCTTGGTGGAAGGACTAAAAATTTAATAAAAATAAAACAAAACTGAATGATTTTGGTTAAATCAGCAGAAATATACTAGTTGCTACCATTATTGCTGCCAGTGTTTGACACCTCTATTATTATTAGTAGTAGTAGTAGTGTTAATAATAATAATAATAAGAAGAAGAAGAAGAAGAAGAATAGTATATGTTTATTTTTCATATGCTTGTTTCCTCATGCAAATATTTTACTTTTTTCAGGAATTCTTTGCTGCAGCTTTTAATCGTGAGGTTGCTTTGTATAGTTTTCTAATTTTAACACTATGAAACTGTATGCATTCACATGAGCTTATTAATTCATTAATTTATTTATTTTGGAGCAAAATGGAAAAGCACACAAAAAGAAATGAATTTTTTTATTAGCAGGTGCAGCAGCTGTGCTACACATAATGGCCTGCTGGTGATTGTGATGATGGAGAGAGTAGAAGAAAGCAGGTAGTGGCTTAGCCATGTTAGCTAAATAGGGATAAGGAATGATAAGCATTCTTGTATGAGGGTTTTTATGTAGGACTGGTTTGTTTTGTGATAGAATCTCACAGATTTTGTTGTTTACTCTTTCATAATCTTTACTAAGCTACTTAAAGAGAAATGACTGGTGATAAAGCTGGTGAGATAACTAGTGGCAATTTAAAGCATTCCCGTCTCTGTGTGCATGGAGTTTGCATGTTCTCCCCGTGCTTGGTGGGTTTCCTCCGGGTACTCCGGTTTCCTCCCACAGTCCAAAGATATGCAGGTTAGGCTAATTGGCGTTCCTAAATTGCCCGTAGTGTGTGATTGGGTGTGTGAGTGTGTGTGTGTGTGTGTGCCCTGCGATGGATTGGCACCCTGTCCAGGGTGTACCCCGCCTAGTGCCCGAAGTCTCCTGGGATAGGCTCCAGGTCCCCCGCGACCCTGAACACAGGATTAAGCGGTATAGAAAATAGAGAAATTTAAAGCAAATTCACAGCCTAATTGTTGCTCTCATCTGCCCTTGCCTGTAATAGACATCAGCAATTATTCAGGTAAAGAACACTTTGAAAACTTCAGTACTTAGATCAAGTCTGCTTTCCATAATCCTCCTTTTCAACAGTGCAAAAGCTTTTCTAAATACCCTCTACAAAGTCCCTATAAACTATATAGGCAGGAAGAGAGGACCTCAAGGCCAATCGACTATGTCAAGCACCACTGACAGCGCATATGCCATAAAAAAAATACCTTAGTGTCTTTGAGAAGACTCTTTCTGACAACACAGGTTTATGCTGTGCTGAGTCTGTAACTCTAAATGAGATGTTATTTCATGCTCCTGACTTTGGGTGTGCATCAGAGCAATTTTTAAGGCGCATAGATCAGCTCTTGTCTCTGCAAATGGAGACGACAAAGGCTTTTTGAAATGGTTCCCAGACAGAGGCATTGGAGAAATAACTGTGGACCCCAACATGCTACCACTCAAAACGATCAGGGCAAAATGGACACATTTTAATGCTATGCAATAGTGAGTGTGTGATTACTGAATCTGTCCCATGAATGCAACTGAAAATGGCCTATGCACAACTCTCTAAATGCTTTATTAAAGAATATTGGACAAGGATTTGTTCATTTCAAGGCCAAGATGTGTGGATGTTGACATTAAGTCTAAAGGACATTGCAAGGACAAAGGGTTCAAAATGGGGGGGGGGGGGGGGGGAAACATTGGTATTGAGTGAAAATACTCCTTGCACTGTGGTCAACATTTCATCAAAGGCAGCAAGTTGCTCCAGAACAAAAGAGTTACCACTTTCCTTTTTCTACTGTGCAATCACACCAGATGACACATTTCTGATTCTACATTTCATCTGCAGGTCTTTGATTTCAGGGCAGCTGTGGATTGCTTTTATGGATTTCTCAGTGTCTATAAACTCTCAAGAATTCAATCAGCCCGGTTCTAACAAAATTATGAATATTAAGATGTCATCCTGGGCCTTTCCCTGGAGGCTAGTCTTCTTAAAGTCATCATGAATTATAGCCTCATCACTTCACTTATTGACTTTTCTCATGTCATCTAATATCTGCGCTACCATTTCTCATTCTCCTGAGAACCACATACAGTACATGTATTTTTGTTTTTAAGTGCATACATTCATACATATGTACATACACACATGCTGTATATGTTTAAATAAATGCTCTGAAGCATATATATATAAAAAAAAAAAAGGCTGGACCAGAATTAATGGAGTATCTCCAAAAAACACCAACATGCCAAGACATGCCTAAAGTACCTTTAATTCCATTGCAAATTTATTTTCATGCTGCAGTGAAATATCATAGCCAAGCTATATCCAGCATTTCTGCACAACCTCGAGTAGGATATTGCTTTCGTATAACAGTTTCACAAACTTTTTTTTTTATTTTACTCCCAACACATATCTTTCTGCTACTGGCAGAAGTAACTAACCACAACTGGTGGAGGTGTTGTCCAACAGCTAGTGTAATTAACAGTGGAGAAAGAAGTCTTAAAATGTTACTGGTACTACAGTAGGTGAGGAGAGTAAACCAAGGAGGTGGTGGACAGTCAGCTAAATCTTGGGAGAAATAAAGTTTCTCTTCATATTGTGTCCAATTCTACTTTAGAATATCAGCTCTGTTAAATTCTTGGTTCCGGAGTAAAATTCCATAAAGCGTCAAATGGACATTGTACAGACCACTGTTAAACTTGGGAGCTAGTTATCTTTGTAGTTGTAAATAAAAAACTCTGATAGAAATTCAGAATGACTTAATGAGTGATTAAAATGACAAAACATTATCAGATGTGTACCTTGCTGAAAGTGCTTCTGTGTTTGTTTTTTTGGCAGGCAGTTGCTCTCTCTTCAGTATAGCAGACCATACAGACCTAAAATCTATATCCATGCTAAACAGCAGAGCAATTAATGACCGTAGGTCACCTGTGACATGGGTGATATATAAAGTTAAATGTCCCAGTGCTGCTACCGTTTCCATTATGTGCACTTGTGAAATACCTCTCGTGCATTCAGATTGCTTGGTCAGAACTAATTATTGTATAACGATGCTTAGACACATAATCATACTGTAGGTTATTTCATGGTGCTGTTTTGTGTGCTTTGCAATTGCACAAAACATTTTCCTGCATGTTTAGTATAGGATTATGATTTGGTTATTCATCTAGGATTTAGAATTGTTGTAATGTTGCACCACAGTTTTATCTGTGGTAATTTAGGAAATGTATCAGAGAGTTTAGCTAGAGGAAAAATTTCCTAGGCTGCTCATTTGAGTGAAAAACCATTAGCTACTGTAGGAGCCTTACAATTGGAGTGGCATATGGGGCTAATGACTGTTTGTTGCTACAGTTTAGGTATGACTTCTTTATTATAACTGTATTACGAAGTGCATAATTATATATTTTGTTTGTAGAGACAATCAGTTGCTGCTTTGCAATTGCTTCCTGCTCCAGGCCCATTTGCTTTGTTGCTTTCAGGCCTGATTGCTGTGTTGTTTTGGCTGTAATTTTATACTAGCTGCACCCACTGGTGACTGCATTCATAGACCTGCTGCTTTGCTCATTCTTTACCAGCCTATATTGGAGGGGATTGTGTGTGTGTGTGTGTGTGTGTGCGTGTGCATGTGTGTGTGTGTGTGATGTTATCATTTGCAAAAGGTCAATATTCATATGCTTTCAATTTCAAATTTCAAATATATTATATGAGTGTTCCAAAATAAAAAATGTCAATTGTCATTTTGTTTTGTTGCTGTTCCTGTTGTATTCTATTTCTAATTAGCAAGTAGAGATAAGTCCCGAACATACAAATGAGTTCCATTCTGAAAGCTTGTTTGTAAGTCCAAATTGTTCATAAGTCCAACAAACATTATCTACATACTGGGACACTAACAATGTATAAAGCCAACATGTTCTGTGATCTTGTCTTTGTACTTTAGAGTTGTACCAAGGGTTAAATGATTCATGTTAAACGAACAAGCAATGTCTGCCATCCTTTGACCACACTCCATTATCTCAATTATTTTCACTTGTTATTGCTTGGCTTTTCTTCGCAGTACAAGCTTCATCGCTGCTGCTTTTATGCTTGCTTTTGAAAATCCTGTGATGGATGCTGCACGCACATGACAGTTCGTGTTGGACATGTGATCTAATGTCCACGATTAAACATACTGTACGTGAACACATATTTGTATTTTCGAAAGTTCATATGTCGAATGTTCGTATGTAGGGGACTTACTGTACTCTTACTGATATAGAGGGATCCAGTCTGCAATGCACAGGGTCTGCAACAACAGTGGTGTAGGATATTATTACATGTTGCTGTAGTCAGTACATGGTGTGGATTCTGTGTGGCTTCTGTGAGTAAAATTGGACGGTGTTGTATATTGTACAAAAGTATTGAGTGTTTTTTTGCTGCTTTTGTCCCTCTTGCACACTGGTCTAATGCCTTGCCAGGCAATGTTCCTGATAGGTTGGAACATTGTTGAAGATTATCTGATTTATTCATACTCCTGTTGCAAGTCATAGTGAACAAGAGCTTAAATGATTTCATATGATTTTTTTCTATCTGCTATAGTTGCTTTAAGCTATTTTGTATTATTGATTCAGATTTTTCTTCCCATTCATTTGAAAGGCTTGTGACTGTAGACTGAAACAGCTATTGGTTATTCAGGTGAACCAAATAAACTGTCAAAGTGAGATTGGCATAGTCACTAGTATGATTTTATCCTGCTTGTACTGACCCCAGTGCAGTCCTCAGAACTCTGACACAGACATGGGCACTTCTTCCAGTGGAGGGTCACTTTGTTCCAGTCTTGCCTTAGCAGCTCAAATAGAGGCATAGGTAGATCAATACCTGCTTTGTGAAGGTGACCCTTTGCTACTGCCCAAACTCTCTGGAGATATTTGCTGTGCAAGGAAGTCAAGTATACGCTCTATCCAACAGCTAATGACTTGAGAGTCATGGAGCTGTTACATTCTGTCTCTCCAGTAGGTGCTTTATTTGTGATCTCTCTTTCTCACACACACCAGTGACCATGTGAGTGGCACAAGCTATTCAGCTCAGCTATCAATCAAAAGACTGCACATCTGTCATCTCACAGAAAATGTTTCCTTTAATGATTACAGCCAAGGATAAGAACTGCATTTTGAGCCAGCATGGCTAAAAAGAAATGGTAATACTAAAACCACTAAGTCAATTAGCCTGATGAGAATGTGTAAAGAGATTATTTCCAGTGTATCCATAAATACACCCATATTCTCTTGTTGATGTCCTTTCTTACTCTCTTTCTCTTTAGCTATCTATTTGTCTACATTAAAAAAGATATGACTGGGTATGTTGATGGCAAAATGTTTGGTGGGGCAGTAACAATGATTTTCAAATTCTACACATCAGCATTGCTCATTACAATTCATATGAATTTTTCATGAGCGGGAGTTGCAAAAAGCTTTAATTCATTTAATGACAAGGAGAGATATCTAACTACATCTAGTTCCCTTGTGACTTTTTAAAATGTGCTAGGAGAGTGGTGGCCAAAAGACTATTGTGCCAAAAGTGAAATTCAATGTTTTAATGATAATCAATCAATCTTCATTCTCTTTTCAAAAATAAATAAATAATGACAATCGATATAAGAATAATTTGTTATTTTATGCAATTAAATTGCTATACAACAATCGATATTCAGTGTGAAGTCCTTTATTCTTAAAAACAAAAACTGCTATATCTGGCTGGGCATAGAGTCAAAAAGACATCTGCAATACTCTGGTGCCACTTGCTCAATCCATGCCTGCTTGATTGCTTCCTGAAGATCATGTACAGAAATTTGCCACAAAAAATTGCAATTAATTTGAGATTGGGGTGCTTTTGGTTTTCTTTTAGTTTTAGCATTTTTTTGTGTGTGTGTGTGCAGAGGTTGACACCCTGGCTTCGGAAAGTAAAAGTCTTTCCACATTTTTGTTCCTTTTATTAACTAAACTATCTGATTCTAATTAGCGCACCTCTTCCACCAGATACGCTCAAACTAATTATTGACACACCCCTCTATTGTGCACTGAAAGGATTATAATATAAGGTGCATGTTGTCTCAATACTTTTAGACATCACTGCGCATACCCCACATAATTTGTTCTGTTTGAACAGGATACCATCTTTAAGACATGTAATACAATCTCCCTGTTTTTCTTAGGGTTTTTTTTTTTCATTCTTTTATGCGAAATATTCTTTCATCCAATAAGTGATACATGATTCTAAGTGTGTAGTTCTTCAGCATGGGGGGCATCATCAGCCAACAGTAGCAGAGATTGCCCTCTTTTGTGGTGGCTTTGTGCTGCTTCACTAAAATTTAACCTGAGTTTTCCTTTGTACCCAGTGACTTCTATTTTATAAGATATACCATTTTAGTGTTCCAACAATAATGCAAAGCCTGCCAGGCTTTAGGCTTTAGAAATGTACCTGAGAGTTGTAAAATGAAAGATAATTAATCATGCTCAATAATCATGCTATTTTTCACACTACTACTTTTTTTTTAATTAATGAACTCATTAATGAATGAGGCTTACCTAAGAATCCAAAAGATGCTTTTAGATGTGCTGATGTATTCACCACTGTTTATTATCATTACAGAATGACCACAGCATGACTAAATGGAAAAACCCCATTAAGTCATATTAAAGCTCTGACTGTGACTAAGAGTGATTTTTGAGAGAGTGTCAGACTGATGTAGATGTTCATTAGTCATGCACTAAAAGTGGTACTGCTGATGAGTTTATTAACAATGGCCCTTGTTTTAATCAAACTCTCCTTGCCATCCATTTCCAATGGCGTTCAGCCCCAGAGGATTTCACATATTGGGTTAAGGATTGTGTAATGATTACATAAACTATATAAATATGGCTCTCAGCAAGAAGAGCCTGCCATATTAATCCCTGGATATATCATTGAAGTGTGGCAGCATTTAATTGTTTTAGTTGTTTCTCTTTCCCTGTTTCACAAACTGTAGGTTTTGTGTAATTTCTCTGGAATATAGAAAGGATCTAAGGATCCTGTGGGAGAAAAACAGATGCAGCTGCTCTGTATTCTTATAAACACTACTAACAGTCCTTTATCAAAATCAGAGGCATTAAACATTTCCCTGATGAAAAACAGAAACTCTCACATTATTACATTGTATACGCATAACACAATGTGGCACTACACAGAAATACAAAACATAAACCGAGCTCACACAGAAACCTCACTCCAGAGCTTCCTAAATGACTGCTCAGTCATGACACAGACTGGCAGCACACACATACACACACACACACACACACACACACACACAGATGGATTCTCTGAAAGGCAGTACTTTCCACTTTGAAAGCATGAGATTGGTTTCTACATCCTATGCTATTATTTTGTATCCAAATAGGATTGAAAATAGTATCTCCATAACTCTAGATTGCATTGCAGAAATACATTCTATCCTTTTCTCACTGGTGATTTTTAGAATATCAATATTCACACTGGGAAAAGGAGATGAGGAAAACAAGGACAAATAAGAGAAAGAGAGAGAAAAAAGGAGAATAGATATGTGGATATTTTTCGCTATATGATGAACAAGGGATTTAAATGAAAAATTCACTGAAATGTGACTTGTGTCGTGTAACATGAACCTAAAGCACTGCAACTCGTACATTTTATGCCTCATTTATTTAGGGCTAAATATAGGTATAAATGTCAGCAAGTACATTTGCATCTGGTGTACCATTTCAACTAAAGTGAGAACTTTTATATTACACCCTAATTTAATTTAACCCAGCAAAATGGGTTATTTGTTTAACCCAGCAAGATGCATATTTAACTATAATGCTGGGTTAATTCTACCACATGAATTGGTCAAATGTTCTACCCAGATGTTGGTTCATTTTAACTGGAATGTTGGGTTAATTCTACCTCACAAATAGGTTATTATTATTTTCATGTTTTATAGTGAATCTGTAAAAAAAAAAAAAAAAAAAAACTACCCATGTCTATTAAACAGTTAAATTACTTTGATATACTGGTCTGTTACAAAAAAACTTCAAGTTTTACAAACCATACATATATGCAATAAACAACATCCTATTATATGTTCATAGAAAAAAACATTTATTTCTCAAAAGGACAAGAACAGATAATCAACAGCGACATCATGACTATACTATTACTCACAAGGGGCAGAATGGAGTAATTTCACCAATAGGCTGAGGCAGCTTCTACAGAGCAGGATCTCTCTGTGACATCAGATATCTTTACTGCAGAACAAAACTATCCAGCCCTGGGGCCTCATGTATCAACGCTGCGTACGCACAAAATCTTTGCTTACGCCAGTTTTCACGCTCACGGTCGGATTTACTAACAGTGAAATTAACGTGAGAATGTGCGTTCTTCCACGCCAACTTCCTGTCTGGCGTACGTGTATTTCTTGTGTGTGTTTTGTTTTATTTCCATTGGCGACTCCTAGAGGCAATTATGTTAAATTGCACACTACCAACACGTGAAAAACATTGCTAATCATTTATAATTGATAAAATGGGTTAATTGACATTATTCTTTTTTTTTTTTTTACCAATTATTTGATTTAGAACATATAAAAGCATTTGCAAATGTATACAAACCTTAGTCTATGGCAATGGCAGTGTTGGCCTTATTAGAGGACATTGTCAATGGCCGAATCCGAAGGGAACGCATTTTTAGGGATCACAGTGATTTCTGGCCCATGATGATGACTGGCTTATTAGCCGTTTCAGATTTCCAAGAGCTATCCTCTTGGAGCTCTGTGCCGAGTTGGGTCCAAATTTGGAAAGAAAGACAGCGAGGAGCCACGAATTACCCGTTCCCTTACAGGTGCTGACAACGCTTGGTTTCCTGGCAACTGGTTCTTTCCAAAGGGAACTGGCAGACTGCTCGGGGTTTAAGCCAGTCGTCTTTGAGCCGTGCAGTGCCAGCTGTATGGGATGGGCTTACCCGCATGTCTAGTATATAAGGTTTCCATACCATGCAGTTGACCACCCAAACATTAAAGCGCAATTTGCAGCGATCGCCGGTTTTCCTAATGTAATCGGAGCCATCGACTGCACGCACATTGCTATAAAGGCGCCATCTGAAGACAAATTTGCATACGTGAATCGGAAACATTTCCATTCAATAGATGTGCAAATAATATGTGATGCTCAAACAGGGGGGCAAGAGGGGGCAGAGCCCCCTCAAATAAATGTCTTGCCCCCTCAAATAAAAAATTAGAAATGTTGAGAAAGCACATGTTAATATACTCACAAAATGAATTTATAACAAGTTGATAAAATGATCTGCGTTAGCGGAAAATCCGCCTAAAAAGGGACACTACACAATAGTGTGAAATTGAAACAATGAAATTAGATTTCACAGGCTGCAGCACGAGCAAACCCCCCGTTGCATGATCTGACCGCGCGCACCCCAGCCCCCCATTGCATGATCTGACCGCGCGCACCCCGTCTCCCCCCCATATGGTCTGGTCTGGAACACCGGCCCTGCTCAAATGCGCCTAACAAATATTGTGGCGAGGTGGCCTGGGTCAACCGATGATTCATTCATCCTCACAAACAGCATGGCTGGGATGAGTCTCCAAGGTGGCAGGGTGCGCGATGGGTGGCTTCTTGGTGAGTGATGTATTTAAAGATATTATTCCAGCTAAGTTTTTTTTTTTTGTTATTAATTCCGCAGGACAAACTTGCAAATAACACAGATTTTCTCCGGTCTACCTCCGATAGGAGCACCTCCAATTCACATTCTGTGCAGTTTCTCTTCTTGCTTGCTTTTGCCATTGCTTTTTCGTTTGGTTTTGCCAAAGGTTCTTTGGCTAGCAGCTATTCTCGGCTAAATTATCATACCTCAGACCAGCCTGAAAGTTTGAGTGTAACCTTAACACGGTAACAGTAATAAATCTAAAAATAAATTTTTCAGTCATATGTGACTTAGGTGAGTGAACATGTGTATACAGACCTTGTATTTAACGTCATTGTTTGGATGCAGATTGTAAGGTTTGATGACATTGTAAGACACTGTAATCTAATAAGAAGGTTCCTGTGCCTTGAGAATAGACCCCTCAATGTGCTTCCTCATGCCTTCTGTGGTAACACTTTCTATATCCTGTATCCAGACGAGGATACATTCAAATGGCTCTTGTCTGCTAGAACCCTTTTGTTTAATCAGGAGAATGTAAATGTATCTCCTCACACCTGTCTGTCTCTGGGTCCCTCTATGACTGACATGTTAATGACTGGTTCTTTTGATGTTCGGGACGTAGCACCGTTTAAATGTGCTCCCTTTGCTGAGAATAAACAGAGATCTTCAGACTAGAGACCTGCGCACGGAAAAATCCGTCCCGCTCCTGCCCGCTCCCGCAAAAATATATATTATTTTCTCACGCGTGGCGCTGAGCGGGGGGGGAGTTGGGGGGGGGGGGGGCAATTGAGTATAGAACCGTATTACCAAATACAGTATTTGTTTAGAAATAAATAAATTTTAAGATAATTCCATTTTGCAGGAGTCCCGCGATTAATGATATTCTCCCGCATCCCGCACATACAGTACATGAGGATTGAAGGTCAATCGGGCCCGGAACGGTAAGTGTATCAAGGTGCAGCGGACACAACAAGAAATAACTCTTACTGTAGCTTAAAACTTAGTTTGGACACACATCTTCTACATTTTAAGCTTAACACAGATCAAGAGAGATAAATATGGAAATATGGAAAATAGTGGAATTTCCTCAAGGTATGTGAGAGAAGACCAAAGCAATCGATCCCAAGCTAACCGATTGAGACAGGTTTGTAGATCTCTGATAAAACTTATCACAGTCTTTATAAAAATCTAAACAATGAAAAATTAATGCTATGACAGATTCTGACACTTATAATGCAATCTGGATTTACAGTGCCTCTATAATTTTTAACAAAATATAAACACATTTCAACCTGTCACAAATACACCGGTGAACTTTGGGGGAGGGGCCAAGCAAACTTCAACCCAGCAGCTGGGTTACACAAAAACTTCCCAACTCTCTGTAAATAACCCAGAAAAATTACCCAACAGAGGCAACCCAGCGATTCGGTAGAAAAAATAACCCAGCATTTTTTAGTGTGTAAGAATAAAAGCGAAAGGTATAGTATTGTATTCAGAGGTGGAAAGTAATGAATTACATTTACTCGCGTTACTGTAATTGAGTAGTTTTTGTGTGTATTTCTACTTTTTAAAGTAGTTTTTAAAATCTGTAATTTTACTTTTACTTAAGTACATTTGTTTGAAGTATTGTAATTCGCTACATTTTAAGTCATATTCGCTACTGAGTAAAAAATAAATGAATGAAAATGCTAAAATAATAAAAATATTATGCTTTGTATAAATGCTTCATTGCGCTCGCGTGTGTGTATCATGTCCTAGTCGCGCGCCCGTCCAGATTCCACTCCAGGTTTTCTGACTGTCCCCACATCGGCAGCTACCTGACATTTGTGGTGGAAATTCTGAAAATATTACCAGACCAGATTTCCATACCTTATCATTTATTCAGGGACAACTACAATCCGGTTGTTTCTATTCTGTTCTCGGCCTTGTGTTTCTAAGCTTCGACAAACAAGTTAAAACTTCTAACGTCTACGTGACACAGTTACTACAAAGATCAGAATTGATACATAATTAAAATATGATTTTTCCATTACACCTTCCACACGGTCGCTTCCGCCCTGAGAGTGACGTCATCAAGTAGCGCGAAACCGGAGAGAGACGCAGGAAAGAGATTGTGATTTTGGCAATTTGTTATTTGGTTGTGTATTCCTGTTTTGACTTTTTGACTCCCATTGACTTTGATAATTTCACTGTTTTTGGTTTAGGGAGTCCGGGAAGGTACCTGTATTTTTGTTTGTGTGTTTTTTTTGTTGTTGTTTTTTTGCAGATAATCTAGCTACTACATATAAATACCATTTTGTTTATTATTTTGGCCTGAGTCCACCCTGAATCTGGGGAGTATACCAGAAAGCTTGGTTAACTTACCATTTGGTTAATTTTAACCTCTGGGTTGATTAACCCCAAACCCGCATACCGCGAGTATGTCGGTTCCAAAACCGAGAGTTTTTCCAAGAGTAAGTTTAATCAACCCTCTACAGGTTACCCAGAGTTAGTGTGCGTGCACGGTGCATTCATAAAGACATTTTCAATGGATCGCTCACTTCACAAGTCAAAATGGGAAATCAAAGAGAGCGGCATACTTCACAGAGGTTTTAATGCACGTATGAGGAATTTAAGCCAATAATAATGAAAAAAAGCAATATGGCTGCATCGGCTAAAGAAATAGAGTTGGCTTGGCAAAAAATAACGGACAGAGTAAATATGTGAGTGTATTAAAGTGCAAATTTGATATCGCCTCGCCTTTTATTATAAAGCAAAATAATTAAACATCCCTTCCGCATCCTTTTGACTGTTAAATGAAAGCATTTACTTTTCCTGCCATTCATTTCTTTATGTTAAAATACCAATGTATACTGACTAGGAATTTATGGTTTCTTATTTAATAAGGTTTAATCCTTCTGGAGCCAGAAGCCAAGTGAAAATGAAACACAAAAACGTTCTACAAAAAGGTAATATTTGATTACACGATCACTGAACTATTTATTAAACATGATTTAGCATATTCTTTCTGTCATGTAGCTAATAGAAAGAAGGTTGAGGCCCATATAACTGGCGGAGACCCATCACCACCTCCCCTCACCCCATCTGAGGAGCAGCGCTGTCCCTTAATAAAGGCTGACCAGTGACACTAACATGGTGAAATGTAAGTTTACCACTATGGTTTGTTTTCATTATATGACTTAATAAGTTACTATCTCTGTCACTTAAAGGCTTTTGAACATGCTTAACGTTTTTATGCAGACTTACTTTATTTAACTGCCTATGATGTATAGGCTACTGTGATCTTAGTTGTATTACTTTGACATGTTTTTTCCTGCATTAGTGTTTTTTTCTTTAATAATAATATTGAGAATTTTATGAGTTGGATTTTCTTATAGATACTGATAGAGGGATTGTATTATTGGACCCTACAGAAAGAACACAGTCTGTCACAGTTGCAAGTGTTTTGTTGTCAGGTACCTTTAGTTGCTTTTAGGTTTTTTTTTTTCTTTCTTTTTGCCAGATAACATATACTTGTATGTTTCCACTGATGAAGAGACCACATCTGCTGTGACAGAAGTGGACAATGCTGGTAGATCCACTGAGGTAGGATGCATACTATTACTGTATAATGCACGTCCCCTTTTTACATTAGAGTAACAAACTGTCATTGTTCTTTCACAGTACATACCTGGGGATTTCTTCACGGATGAAGGTCCATCAACCTCAATGCACAATCTAAGCAGTGTAAGAATTTGTGTGCAGTTGTCCATTTTTAAATTTTATTTTCTGACAGAATCTCATTTATTTAATAATTTTTTTTAATAATAATTCCTAGTTTCCTTCCTACTGTAGTTGCCAGGAGCTGTATAAGGTCCATCTTCAAAAACAAATAAGAAAAAGTGACATGGAGATGGACCTTAAATGGAAGAGAAAAGGCTATCCATTAAAAAAGCAACACTAGAAATTGAATTACTGGAGCATCGCCTTAAGGTGAGAACTTGTGCGTATATTAATCTGTTGCATGTTAAAAGTGTTGTGTATATAAAGCAATGTCATAAAAAAAATTTATTTCATTTTCCTTCATTGTTTTTCAGGAAATAAAGAAATGAACTACACAGCAGACCAGTGCAAACTATGTAATAAAAGTAATTTTGATAAATTCTGTCTCTGAAAGTCTTCCATCTCTGTTGCGTGCAAAACATCTGTAGAGGTTCCTCTGGGCCATCTTCTTCCATATAAGGAAGGTGGCTCTCTCCTCTTATAGTGGTAATGTTGTGAAGCACAACACAAGCCACTATGATGTTGCATGTCCTCTCTGGACTGACCCAGAGACCACGCAGACACTGAAACGACTTGAGGATCCCTACACTGTAAAAAATAAATCCTGAAAATAGTTGTTGGAACAAAGAAATATATGTTGGGCTAATATAATGCTGGTGTCAAAAAAGAAAAATATGTTTTCTCAATGATTGTATAAATTTCATTACTCAACTACGAAAGTTTCATCGAGGCAACGAATAAAACTGTGTTCATGAAACATTTAACTGCACACAAACAATTTTATGTTGGACGAACAAGAGGGACCTCTGCGCATGCGCAAAAGCGTTCTTCCAGAATTTTCGAACTTCCCGCTATTTCCTGCCGAAATGGTGAGTACTTCATGGAAACTAACTGTCCTGCAAAGTAATTAGCAATTTTAGCTTTATAACATATATATTATCCAGCCGCAAGCTTTAGAACATTATATTTTCGAGTGTTTATTTATATAATTTGGAGTGTTACAGTAGTTATCTGACAAAGCACTCGTTTCAGCTCCTAACGCATTTTTTTTTCAGATGGTATGTACATTGACATTAATGTTAATCTATGAAACCGCTAAAGTTTACTTACGTTACATGCATTTTAATCATTTTAATGACTGATCATTTCAAAGGCTATTTGAAAAAGACGTGCGCCACTGAGATAGCTTAATGTTCTCACTCCTTCATCATTCATTAACCTTATAGTGTCTGAAAACGATTATAATGGCTAAACGGACATTTTTTGTCTAGGATTTTTAATGGTTTTGAACTACAAACGGTTACTTAATTAGTTATTCATATATTTTTCTTTTTGTATTTCAGGTATTAGGGAGAATATCTGGGAAACAGTGCTTACTGCATCTGCAAACAATCTTGGAGCTTGGCAAAATTATTTCACAACATTTACTTATTTTTTTTTATTTATCTTAAACCATTTCTGAGTTAAAGCAAATATTTTATTATTTTCAAATAAGCCACTGCACGTTTTTACTGAGAAATATCAGTATGTTTTGTTCTACAAGGCAGAAGTCTATTTATCCAGTATACTGTTTTGACTGAGTGTGATATTAATAAGCTTTGTAACATGAATGTTAAGGGCACAGTTTAATTCTTGCATTTTGGAATGTTATTTGCATATTTTGTTATAACAATGCAGCAGTTGTTTATTTGTTGAAATAGAGTATCTGGATTGCACTTAATCAATGTTGATAGCCTTTAACAGGTGTTTAAAGTTTACATTAAAAAAATATTCAAATTTAGAAGAATGTGTCATGTTATTTGAAATGTGGCTACAGTGAATAACCTACTCAAGTAAACTTTAAGATGTTAATTTTATAATTATGCAAGCATAATTTCCAATTCAAAATGTACCTTTCAGTCAACTTGGAACATTTAATTGACACAACATTATATTTCAATTTGAGACTGCTTGTTGGCCTAACTAGGCATGTTTATTCAGCATAGAACATTTAGTTGACAGAATGTTTTATTTCAATTTGTGTGTACATTTAGAGGTAATCAGCACAGCAAAAACAAAATAGTTTATACAACTTAAATTGAGCCAACTAAAAATTTTAGATGCAACAGGTCACTAGAAATTTTTTAGTTGGAGTAGCAAGAATTTTTTTACAGTGTACACTGTAAAAAATAAATCCTGAAAATAGTTGTTGGAACAAAGAAATATATGTTGGGCTAATATAATGCTGGTGTCAAAAAAGAAAAATATGTTTTCTTAATGATTGTATAAATTTCATTACTCAACTACGAAAGTTTCATCAAGGCAACGAGTAAAACTGTGTTCATGAAACATTTAACTGCACACAAACAATTTTATGTTGGACGAACAAGAGGGACCTCTGCGCATGCGCAAAAGCGTTCTTCCAGAATTTTCGAACTTCCCGCTATTTCCTCCCGAAATGGTGAGTACTTCATGGAAACTAACTGTCCTGCAAAGTAATCAGCAATTTTAGCTTTATAACATATATATTATCCAGCAGCAAGCTTTAGAACATTATATTTTCGAGTGTTTATTTATATAATTTGGAGTGTTACAGTAGTTATCTGGCAATGCACTCGTTTCAGCTCCTAACGCATTTTTTTTTTCAAATGGTATGTACATTGATATTAATGTTAATCTATGAAACCGCTAAAGTTTAATTACGTTACATACATTTTATTCATTTTAATGACTGATAATTTCAAAGGCTATTTGAAAAAGACGTGCCGTTAGTGCGCCACTGAGGGAGCTTAATGTTCTCACTCCTTCATCATTCATTAACCTTATAGTGTCTGAAAACGGTTATAATGGCTAAACGGACATTTTTTTTGTCTAGGATTTTTAATGGTTTTGAACTACAAACGGTTACTTAATTAGTTATTCATATATTTTTCTTTTTGTATTTCAGGTATTATAGGGAGAATATCTGGGAAACAGTGCTTACTGCATCTGCAAACAATCTTGGAGCTTGGCAAAATTATTTCACAACATTTTTTTTTATATATCTTAAACCATTTCTGAGTTAAAGCAAATATTTTATTTTCAAATAAGCCACTGCACGTTTTTACTGAGAAATATCAGTATGTTTTGTTCCTCAAAGCAGAAGTCTATTTATCCAGTATACTGTTTTGACTGAGTGTGATATTAATAAGCTTTGTAACATGAATGTTAAGGGCACAGTTTCATTCTTGCATTTTGGAATGTTATTTGCATATTTTGTTATAACAATGCAGCATTTGTTTATTTGTTGAAAGAGTAGCTGGATTGCATTTAATCAATGTTGATAGTCTTTAACAGGTGTTTAAAGTTTACATTAAAAAAATATTCAAATTTAGAAGAATGTGTCATGTTATTTGAAATGTGGCCACAGTGAATAACCTACTCAAGTAAACTTTAAGATGTTAATTTTATAATTATGCAAGCATAATTTCCAATTCAAAATGTACCTTTCAGTCAACTTGGAACATTTAATTGACACAACATTATATTTCAATTTGAGACTGCTTGTTGGCCTAACTAGGCATGTTTATTCAGCATAGAACATTTAGTTGACAGAATGTTTTATTTCAATTTGTGTGTACATTTAGAGGTAATCAGCACAGCAAAAACAAAATAGTTTATACAACTTAAATTGAGCCAACTAAAAATTTTAGATGCAACAGGTCACTAGAAATTTTTTAGTTGGAGTAGCAAGAATTTTTTTACAGTGTATGGTCATCTCCACCTTGGCCCGTGTTCGGCTGTGAGCCAGGTTAAAGTGTGTCTGTGGTCCAGGATCAGGTTCAGGGTAGGGTGTCATTAGGGCAGACAAGGGTATCCCCTGTCCCCCAGCAAGTAACCGTTGTACTGTCCTGTAATGATTCAAGTGTACAATACAAATATAGTAAAAAGGAAAAAAAAACACTGTATGAAGAAAAACATACCCTGCTGAAATGTCTGGCATAATGATGACTCATGGAAAATTCATGCACAGATCCTGGCCATTTTGCCTTATAATTAGTAATGATGTGGGTTGCCTCACATATTACCTATACTGTAGTTAGTGGAAAAAAGTAATGATTTTAACAAGGCAAAAAATGAAGGACACAAAATTAAGTTGTTCCTATTAACATAGTCTCCCTCATTTATTGAAGGAGCTTTAATAGGAATGTGGGTGCCATCAATGCACCCAATTACATTTGGAAACCCTGAAATAGAAAGTCATATATGGAAAGATCAAGTGTGTGTGTGTGCAGGATGAATACATGTATACAGTAGATATAAATAGTATGACTACATATTAAATATGCATCATCGATTTTACTACAAAGGACAAACCTGCCACTGTGTGGAATTCCTCTTTAATACCACGCAGAGGTTTATGTCCAGGGAACTGTACACATGTGTGTAAGAAGTGTTTAAGTGCCAGACATACAGTTGCCTTTCCCACATGCTCTGCATCACATGCCCCACATTGTACAAAAAATGCCCTGAAAAAAAATGCCAAAAAAACGAAGTGCTATGCACGGAATGTTTTCTAAGCGCAGACCCGCCGTTTGTGACATTTGCAATATGCGGTTTCAGGAGATGTGTTAAGTAAATTAACGATTCCATTGAAAACCAATAACGCTGTCAAATAATCATTAGGAAATAAAAAAACATCAATACGCTTATAACTCTCTCCCGGCAAAAAAAAACCCTTGTATAATCTGTGCCTTCATGTCCACGGGATCATCAAAAGTGCGCTTTGCTCAAAAACCTCCTGAAACAAACTTACCCTGGAACATAACCTGCTACCGAGCAGGTTATCTTCAGAGAGTAAGTTGCTATGGTTACATCAGTGGTTCTCAAACTTTTTCTGTCATTCCCCACTTAAGGGGGTGAGCGAATTTTCAAGCCCCACTTGTCAACAAAATAATAACGAAATCGACCAAAACTCTTCTGCCCCCACCATCCCCACCATGAATCCAAGCTCAAGATAGGCTACATTAGGGGTGGGTGATATAACCAAAATCTTCTATCACGGTAGAAGCAATTTTCTAACTCAATAATGATATATAACACAATATAGCAATTTGTATCTGAAAATGCATAAATAAAAATTCAAACACAAAGAAACTGTTTTACATAATGTAATTTTATTTAAACTGTGAATTGCTGAGGTTTGCCGCATTTTTTTTACTTTGGCCATATTCGTTTGGATGTTTGTATTTCAGATGATAGAAAAGGTTTGATGTGTTTCCACCACTTGTTAAAACAGTGCACTTGTGTACCTTGCAAATCACGTTCATCTCATTCGTATCACTTTTCTTTTACCCAAACCAATTCCACACCACAGACGAGGCATATTTTTTTCTTTACAGTCTCCTCGTCACATGTAAGCAAACTCACTGCTCCTGCAGCGTCTTCTTCCATTGTCGAAGTGTATGTGAAGCCAAACACATCAAAAGTGGGACGAAACCGCGGCACCCGATTGAACCAAATATCTGCGCAAATGCAGCGCAGCGCGACAATCTGGATACCGCAGTGATGATCTGGTTTATTTGCGCAGCCCGGTGGATCGCGCAGCGGCGCTCGAAGCACAAACCTGCGCGACCCACTGTGTTTTATTTAAAAACAATTCATTTAAAATGTCAGGACTGTTTAATATTGTTTCCGCCTTGCCATGCCTGGATTGTACGTGCGCATACCAGCGGGGTAAAATGTATTTTGATGGTCGGCGCAGTTTATTTCTGTCAGAGTCGCGCAGTGCTGCCCAGTGGCTCGCGCAGGTTTGTGATTCGAGCAGCGCAGCTCAAGTTTGTCCGACGTTAAACCATTATTGTTCCACTATGGTTCCACTTTTTCTCCCGGCCCACAACTGATGTTATTTTAAATGTACTTGTATTAATGATCCATTTATTTGTGTGTGATTGTTTTGAGCGTACGCTCTTCATTATCAATAAAGAAAAGCATGAATTAGAATAGGTACTTTCCTGTTTTTCCTCCCGTTCATTGCGCCCCACCTGTCATGTCTGTATTCCCCACTAGTGGGGCGCGCCCCACAGTTTGAGAACCACTGGGTTACATACATACCCAGAAAGTTACCTCCGTTTTTGGAACCGAAAGTTGAGGTTATCCACTAACTTACGCTCAAACTTATCCGGGTATGTCACATAACTTGCTTTCTGGAACACCCCCCTGATCCTCCTCCTCCTGGTGTGTGTGTGTGTGTGTGTTTGAGTTAATTATTGGATCTAGTTCTTTCTGCCATATGCCACCATTTCCATACAGTTTAAAATAGAACCCTGAACCATTCTTTTGCTGTATGGCCCTAGCCCACCCCCGCTGTTAAAAATAAATAAATAAATAAATAAAAAAGTAACTCGGTAACTTTTACTCTGAGTAAATTTTTTAATGAGCTACTTTTTACTTTTACTTGAGTAGATTTTTATAATGGTAACTTTACTTGTACTTTCACTGAAGTAACAGTACTTGAGTACAAAATTTTATTACTCTTTCCACCTCTGATTGTATTAATGATCCATTTTGGGGCCTTATTTATCAAACTGGAAATTGATAAAATAATTCAGCAAGAAATAGTCTGCAGAAGCCTTTAGATAAGAAATTCATTATATTTGTGGACATTAAGTTAGTCCAGAAAGCAAGTTGGTAAACATTTACTGTACATATATGAAATCATTAATAAGATCTATAGTAGTAATTGTTTCTAAATAATGTCATATACCGGAGTTAGTGCATTTTTATAAAGGGATTGTGTTGTATTTTGTACACCTTAATAATTCTTTTTTTTATACACAAAATTATTTTTCATATTAAGAAAGGAGGCAGACAAAATTTAGTCAAAATTAAGACAAATAAAATCTGTTCACTTGAGTGTGTGTGCTAGCTGGGATGCTGTAATATCTGAGCTGCATTACTGCACGATGTAGTGCAAGCCATGCTAGAAGACTTTCATGTGCAGTGGACTCATCAGTTGTTTTGCAGCTCTCTGTGAGCGTTTATGGAGGTCATGGGCATCACAAAACCTGATAATTTATTAGGATTACGATTTATTAACAAAAGCACAAGAGAAGAAAATCAGCATTACTGTAACTCTTAAATATGATTTATATGAATATTTTGCTTTTTTTAAATACATTTAGACTGTTATTCTAAAACATTAATAAATCAGAATGTAAATGATGTCTGTCAAAAACATGTTGATATAAAGCCGATCTGCTGTTTCTTGGGCAAGTATACTTGATTTTTATCTGCTGCTCTGAGCTCAAGGGTATAATTTTGCTGTGAACACCCTGATCAAATGTAAAAAAAAATAAATAAATAAAAAAGACTTTGGTGAATATTCACTGATGGCAATCTAATGTTTAGTCACCCACTAAGGCAGGTGATGTAAAGCCAAAAACTAGATGACTTTGCTTGGCACAGTACCAGTCTTTCTTGGTGATATATTTATTTATTATTTATACTGTACTTCACCAAGACTTTGTTTGTTTTTTTCTCCCTCCAATCCATGAATACTAATGACCCACATGATGGCAATCTTCAGAAACTGGAAAATGCATAATTTATACGCTTGTCAAGATTAGTCCATTCTCATTATTTTGACTAATTTCCATGCCTTCTTGATATTTTGCTGAAAGTAAAGAAAGGCGGAAGATCATGGCATTTAAACAGATAAGAAAAGAGTGAAAACCAACACCAAACAACAGCAATTCATTTGCCTCAATTGTGAGATTGTGTTTCATGCAACCTGCTGTTTGGGTATGTTGCAGCCGTGTTAACCCACCATGTTCGGGAGATATGTAACCTAAAGTAAGGCTTTGGTTTAAAATGTTGAGATGTATGGTTGAAATTCTCATGGGCAATTTTTATTGTTTTTTTCTCTCTTGGGGGGTAAGACTCAAGTTCTTCCATATCAGCCTTGGCAAACTTTGTCTTCATAGATTTCACTTTCATTTCATAAGAGTGGACACATGATATGAACTGTGTAGTAAATTATACAAGTCAATCGTGTTAATATATACAGTACAGTCCACATAGTACTTATGAGGCATGCACCCTCTCTCTCTCACTATATATATATAGGCAATATACAGGCAATCAAAGCAATAAATCAGAGGAATGCTTGGGTAAAGTTTTATAGAGGATGCATGCCTCATACTATGCGGACTGTAAATATTAATATGATTGCCTTGTATTATTTACTACACAGTTCATTATATTTTAGCTTAAATATCAGATCATATCATATTAGCTGTTTTAAACATCATAAAAAAGATAACATGGATATGACTTCAGCAGCACCTACAGGCACCAACACAACCTGCGGTGACAGAAGAAACCAGGATAAAATGTAATCAATGAATAAAATAGATTCATCTGCCAAACTACCAGAGATTCATGGCAACATTTTATCATTCTTTATTAATCCATGACAGCTTTCTATTGTAAATGTGTATAACACTGAACAATTAACTCATTATGTGTACTGTCTTTTGCAGGCCTATATGCCCTCTTTGTTCTTACAGTAAACAAATTATTATCACAGAGCTCCACTGTCACATTTTTGTGACTCCAATTCAACCGAGTGTCTCTCATTAGCTAATGAAAACAATACAATCATCAACAAAATATGTTAAGTAGGTAATTAGTAGGTGCATGTGACAATCAGTACAGGTAGGTGCATAAATGTGATTACATCCACAAACTAGATTAACTTTAATGTCTGTGTGTGATACTGTGGAATGTGAAACTATGTGATCAAATAGGAATATTGATGAAGTAAAATTTTGTTCGTTTTTTGCTTGGTGATTTACTTTTGGCAATGTGCTGACTTTGCTTATAAGGATGTGATCTGTCACATTTTATACTAGCTGTAGTTTACTAGAAACAGCAGGACAGTTAACAAACAATAAATAGTTCACATCGGTCATATAGTTAAATGATTATAGGTAGGTCATAGGTCACACTCTTGAACCTGGATATTATGAAACAGAGAAAGGATTTCACTGTTAGGATTTTCACTGTTAAGTTATCTTATTTTTAATATGTTTTCTGAACAGTAATTTGCATATATATAGGCCTCTAAACAATTGCAACAAAAAGCTCATTAGTCGTTATGTTTGGGACACATAATTCTGGGACAAAAGAGCAAAAACAAGATGTGAACTCATTGCATTGAATCTTCATAACCACTGGTGCAGGTGGCAAGTGGCAAAAATTGCCAAAGGAATATTAATGGGATGAATTCATTAAGAGGTGTACTGTAAGTGTGCTTTTCTATATCAACTCATATCGGCTCTTCTCAGTCTCTGGGAGAATACATAGTGCAGCACAGTAATGTTGTTATAATGACATATATATGACATACAGCCAGGGCCATAGGTATTTGGACAGTGACAGAATTTTCATAATTTTGCCACTGTTGACCATTAGAATGAAATGAAGCCTTTGTAGTGTGATTGCCATGTGGGCTTTAATTTAAGGGGATTACAAAAATGTTGCTTTAACTGCTTAGGAATTAAAGCTATTGTGCCTCAATTTTCACAGACTCAAAAGGAATTAGATGAATTAACATAATTATAAATATAAAAAGGATTGTATTATACCATTATTTGTAATGCTTTGGTGCAAAGGCTAATGGATATTACCAAATGCTGAATTTCCTCCATTTTAGATGCTTTGTCAAACATTTATTGCAGCAGTCGTTAATCGCTGCCTGTTGCGTTTAGGTAAGGTGATAGACTCACATTTACTTATGTTGCCTTAAGAAGCTCTTTCATTGCTTTCAATTTGATTCTGAGCAGAAAATATAACTCAATGCAGCCTTCATTAAGTTTGATAATAATGTGGTATGCATTGAGTCATGTTTTCTTTACCAAGAATTCTGTGATCATACACTTTTGCTGTCTTTCATATAGTCTCCCAGGACTTTTAGTGTTCTTGAGCTCTCCAGTGAAAAGTTGTGCTATTTCTGTAATAGGTCTGTTTTGTTTTACCAGCCTAATGATGGCCACCTCCACTTGCACTGACACTGCTTTGGACTGCACATTAAGAATTTCCATGAACAGCTATCAAAAGCAAATTCAACACCTTCAGACCTTATATCTCCTTTTCTTGAAATAACTAAGAAACAGCCCACACCTACTGTAGCCATAAAAGTCAGTTGTCCAATTTTTGATCCTGTGAAAATAAAGAGACTATGTTTTAAAAATGGCTATAATTCCTACAATATGTATGTAAACACCTTGAATATATATTGATTGCTTTATTTTAAATGCAGTGTGGTGAAATGCAGGAGAGGGGGGGGGGAATCACCACTTGTCACTGGCCAAATACTTATGAGCCTGGCTGCACATTTTAGTGTTATGAATAACCACCTTGCTAAAAGAATTATACTGAATTATACTGGATTTTATGGTAATATTTTAGTGTTAATGTATCCCAAGAGACAAAATGAAAATGCAGCAAAAATTCTGACCTGATATGAAGTGTCCATAATGATATTCATATTCTAACAGCACTGATATTGCTGAATATTATGTAAATTCAGTAATGTTTTGGATTTAAAATGGCTTTTTATTTATTAGTATAGGGTTAAAACACTACATATGCATCTAAAATGCAGTAGGACAGATGGATACACATTTAAATAGAAGCACTAGTTAAAACAAAGGCTGGTTTCTGTGCTTCATAAAAGCGTTCGGTATTAACTGGCCTTTAGTAGGGACAGCTGTGATGTTTTTTTCCCGTAATTTACATCAATCATCCATAACATTAAAACCATTAACATTTGAGGTTCCCCTTGTGCTACTGGGGCAGCTCAGGCCCCTTGGGCAATGGCTCCACTGGGCCTCTGAAGGTGTGGTGTCTGGCACAAGAATGTTTGGAGCAGACTAGGTCCTATGGGTTGTGGGGTGGGGCCTCTGTGGATTAGAATTGTTTGTCATGAACATCCCATGAATGATCTATCGGATTGGGATCTGGGGAGTTTATGGCCCATGTCAGTAACATTGAACTCTTTACCTTCTGGGACAGTACATGGCAGCCTTTGGTCCACTGGGTGTTTTGATGCCTTTCTGGTACGTCTCTAGCAGTTACTCTGTTCTGGGCAGCAATTACTCTTTTCGGTGATTTGTGCTGTATTGGCTTTTTTGTGGGATGGGTTGGCCTTAGCTTCCCTATGGCCATGGAGTCTTTGGTGGTCATGATCCTGTCAGCAGTTTGCTGGTCTATAGTTGGAAATTAATATTGTTGAGTTCACCTCACATTAGTGTTGATTGGTGAATTAAACAATTAAGTCTGTATTTAATTCGTATTTGGATACATTTGCATATTTATGCTGAAGTGATATACTGGAAAAATCACAATAAATCAGCAACTGTATTTCAGGAATGTATAGCACTGATCTTGTATAATTTTGTTTTATTAATGTAGACTTTTTTTAGTTTTAGTATATCCTTCCCTAAAGCACTATTGGAAAAGTGAATTTACATTTATTATGAGATTTACATGACCGCAACCTCCATGTTTTTTTCTCCTTACCTTTTGGCTACATAGTACAGGTAAGAATTTAAACCTACTTTCACCCCTGTTATTTAATATGTCGGTTATTAAATATGGATCGGCGGCTTCACCAGTCTCACTTATTCATTTATTGATTAAGTCATCTTCTCTACCGCTTAATCTAATACAAGGTCATGGGAGCCCGGAGCCTGGAATCTGTCCCAGGAGACTTTGTGCACAAGGCAGGGGAGGGCCAATCCATCGCAGGGCGCACACACACACACACACACACACACACTACGTACAATTAAGGGAATGCCGATTAGCCTAATCTGCATGTCTTTGGAAATGCACACAAACAGACCCTCAACCCTGGAGGTGGGAGGCCACAGTGCTATTCCACCATGCCACAAAGTCTCAGTTACTTAGGTATAGTTAATTACAGAGCAAAGTTACAGGTTAAATAAACAAATCATAATGTGTTGATAATAAATTATGTGTTGTGGAACTGATAAATGTAAGCAATATCACACTGTTGTGCTGGTTTATCTTCATGACTGTGATGCCTTTGACACTCTGGCTGCGCACTCATGCTTGCGAATGCATTACAGCCATGCGATATCCAACACAACAGCCCTCTCTCTTGTCTGATATAACTTAATTGCCCTTTTCCCCAGTGATTAAATCAGAGTACCCATTGCTACGAAGGTCTGAATAAATTTAGAAATCATAAATGTCCTGTTATTTGTTACTTTGACTTACAAAACAACAGTATAAAGTTCTAATTATTGCTATGTGTCAAGCTCGAAAAATAAGCTACTCTGTAACATGACCCAGAGGATAATTAATGAAAAGTGCATTCCACGCTTTTACAAGAAAACCTCCAACATTAACACTGTTTACTTCTTTGACACCCTGTAATTGTCCATTGCACCATGAGACAGATTTACAAAACATTACTTTCTCAAGTGTATACATCTTCTCATCGTTTAACCAGAAAATACAGCTTTGATTACAGGATCTGTAATCTTGTTATAAATGTGCCAAAAGTTAGAAATGATTCTAGTGGAACTTAACACAAAAATGAAAAAGAATCAATTTCTGTATTTTAATAGTGATCATATTTATAATACGCATAATAATCTTTCTTTATATAGTACTGTACATTCCCTACATGTCATTTTACAAAATGACAATTATATAAAAACAGAATTAGAATAAATGGCAAAGGCGATTAAAACATTAGAACATGAACGATATATTATTAATGAATCACTCATTCACTCACTCACTCATCGTCTATACCGCTTTATCTTGCATCAGGGTCGCGGGGGCCAGGAGCCTATCCCAGGAGGCTTAGGGACACCCTGGACAGGGTGCCAATCCATTGCAGGGCACCCACACATACACATACTCACACACTCATTCACACACTACAGGCAATTTTGGGAACGCCAATTAACTTAATCTGCAGGTCTTCGGACTGTGGGAGGAAACCGGAGTACCCGGAGGAAACCCACCAAGCACGGGGAGAACATGCAAACAGAGACAGGAATCAACCAGGACCCTAGATGTGCAAGGCGACAGTGTGATTAATAAATAATCATTTTTAAAAATGGAAAGAAATAGGAAGGTTGACTTCTTAATATTTAAAAACGAGAAAAGGTATACTGTGTCATGCACACTCGGTTACGTGACCGGCACTAGGACCCGGAAGTAATGCGGTCACGAACCAGGAAATACAGTGGTTACTCAATCGGGATGGTTATTACCGTCGCGCTCACCGCCGTTTAAAGGCGACAGTGGCCAAAATAAATCAGTTGCATTTCAAAGTCATTCATAAAATGGCCGCCAGGTGGCGCAAAGTGACATTTTCATTCTTCGCGGTAAATACAACAGTGATGGTAATTTCCACAACAAACATGAAAAATCTGAACCAGAGCTATTGATATGTACTGTACAATAATGAGTAAAAAAATTTATAGTAGATTTATTAACTGAAATAAATGACCATATTTCTGTCATTCCCCACTTAAGGGGGTGGGAGAATTTTCAAGCCCCACTTGTCTAAACTAAACGATAACGAAATCGGCCAAGTTTACTATTTATTGAAATATAAATTTCTAAACCAATAAGATCAAATAACACCAAGTTATTATTATAACAGGCTTACTTCGTCACTTATCTAGAGCTTGCTTTCAAAGAAGTCGAGTGGCTTATTAACGTGACTGGGGTGTGTTGTCTGTAAGTGTCTGAGTGGTGCAGTGGTTAGAGAGCTCGGCCAGAGATCCACACAGCGCCGGTTTGAATGCTGTTGCTGAAAAAATTTTTAAATGCTGTTTTAAAATTGTTTTATTTTAATTATAGCAAAATTAAAATAAAACAAAATAAAATGTTTTATTTAAATTTTGCTCAGCATACTATAGAAAAAAAAGCAAACAAACAAAAAAATGTAAAATTACAATGATTGAAGACATAACAGAACATTTATTATTCAGAGCACGATATACAACCATAATGAGTCCCATAACCGGCTTATACAGCTGTCATGTGACCAACGTATTTAACCGTGAGGAGTCCAGTGGCTGGCGTATACAGTAGTCGCGTTGAGACCGATGACCGACGGACATATCAGTGGCAGCTGCTTTACTGGTAGCGTGCGAGTTTGCTGTTTTTTCTATAGTATGCTGAGCAAAATTAAAATAAAACATTTTATTTTGTTTTCTTTTAATTTTGCTATAATTAAAATAAAAAGATTTTAAAACAGCATCCCTCTGGATTCGAACCGGTGATCTCAGGGTCTCTGAGCGAGCTCTCTAACCACTGCGCCATTCAGAAGCTGTAACAGTACTATTGATTTTATTCTTTTCAGCTGTATAAGCCGGTTACGGGACTCATTATGGTTATATACAGTGGCGGCTTTGCTAGCAGTGCCTTGCTTTTATAATGTGGAGCAAGCCCGAGATCATATTAACGTTAATTATCGCCAGCCGGCACGAATAGGCGGCTCCGTCCCTTTGCCGCCTATTCAAGGAGCCTACGAGTGATTAAAAAAGTGAGTAAATCTACTATCGTTACTCGTGAGCCGCCTATTCGTGCCGGCTGGCGATAATTAACGTTAATATGATCTCTGGCTTGCTCACGATGCTCAACATCTATAAAAATAGCAAAGTATTGTGTATAGAGTGATAAAAAAAAACTAACACATGCTATGATAAGGAAAATATGTAAAGAACAGTAAGTAGTAAGAAGTAAGTAAGTATTTTTTTTATTCTGATAGTTTGCTCAATTTGTTTTTAGTTATTTATATATTTAAATTGGGATGCCTTCTACTGTTACAAATTTAACTCTTGTCAAAATAATAAAAATGTTTCTTACAAGCCCTTGTGTTGTTGTTTGTGCTGTTGTTCTTTAATAATACAAATAATCAGATACAAACAGTCTTTCTAAACGAAAAAATTAACCAATGCTTTTTAACTCATCATTATGTGGATATTTTTCATGTTTGTTGGATAAAGTATGTGTATGTCTACTCTGTGTATGTGTGAGAGAGAGAGAGGGGTGTCGCGGTCGTGAAACAAAGGCTCAGCTTTTAGCTTATTCAGTTTCTCTGAATGTATAGGTGTGAACAGAAGATTTACACCTGGGGAGGGTGAATAATTTGCATTTGAGTGTTGTCTGGCATTGATCTACCCGAGCCAAGTGAAAAGAAGCACAATCAACCTGAACAGGTAAGCTGGAATAAAATCAGTAGCAGCATTAACTAAAGTAATTAGCATTAAAATAAGTAACTAGTTTACTAGCGTGAACTAATGCTGCTACTGATTTTTTCAGCTTACCTGTTTAGTTTTATTGCCATTCTTTTTAAAATATTGTCTTTCAGTTTTATATGTTCGTCTTGATGTCCTTTCATTTGTTTCTTGTATTGTGTTATATTTTATACTAGTAACTGGTGTGCAGAAATTTATCTCTGCATTAATGAGCCAATGTATTATGATGTGGGCTGCTGTGGGCCAGGAAGTCCAGGGCCACTTTTTAGTCCCAGTCCGCCCCTGGCCCACATGACATGACGGAATTAGGCATGGCTGGTGAGCTATCCTTGCTAATGATCCAGGGCTTGCACCACGTGCTATAAAATACTTGTGGTTTGTTGGGTTACAATGAATTTTACTACGCGGTGTGAGCTCCTGCCTACGTCCGCTCCCGCTGGCTCCGCTATGACTGGACCGGCCCCTCCCATCTCTCGCTTCTTTTTTTCCCCTGGGACGTGTTCCATTTGCCCCGTTTGCATGCCGCACTTCCACGTTGTTGCGCGCGTCGCAATCACACCGTGTAGTAAAAACCCACTGTAAACCAAAAAACCCAGAGTATTTTATAGCGCGGGGTGCAAACCGGGATAGCTTGCCAGCCAAGGATAAAAAAAGCCAAGGCTAGCTCACCAGCCGTGCCCAATTCGGCGGCCCTGCTCCTTCGCATATCTGAAGGGGAGGATGCCTAACTAGTGAGCGAGGAGCAATATTGATTTGGGCGCACGCCGTGACAGGCTGAAAAAAAACTATTGTCCTCAAAAAAGTAACAGATGAGGACTCAGATTAATGTGCAAAAAATATATAATAAAACTATATAAGACTACATAGCCTTTATAAGACTCTACCTTAAGCGCACTTAAAATATTTTTTTTTGTTTTATTTTAATTTTGCTATAATTAAAATAAAACAATTTTAAAACAGCATCACCCGGGATTCGAACCGGCGCTTTTTGTGGATCTCTGGCCAAGCGCTCTAACTAGGGCTGCAACTAACGATTATTTTGATAATCGATTAGTTGGCCGATTATTGTTTCGATTAATCGATTAATCGGATACCGCTAAGCGCTTCTTTAATTTGATGTTTTGCTTATACTTATATATAAAACCATACCAACATTTGTTTTGTTTTTAACAATAATTGCAGATGGCAAGTTGACTGTTATATTTATATATATAAATAAAACACTGTCAACTTGCCATCTGTATACATACATACCATACATACATACATTATATGTATATCGATTAAATCGGATAAAAGCTAGATGCTTTAATTTGATGTTTTGCTTAACTATATAAAACCATAAATTAGGGTATTATTTATGTATAAAAGTAAACTTTAAAAAATGTAATAGCCACATAGTTTAATTATCTTTAATTTTGACATAAAAACCTTATTTTATGTAAATCAACATTTTTGTTTTTAACAATAATTGCAGATGGCAAGTTTACAGTATATATATATATATATATATATATATATATATATATATATATATAGTTTAAAACAAAAATACATTCAGTTGTTAAGAATGACTTAAATTTTAAATTCTCTTAAATGAATTCAACTTAATAATAATAAGAATATACTTCTAGATTATGATATTATTTTTAATTGAAGTGGCTACTACATCCTTTTCACGGTTTATACATTATTTCGATCCTCTCGTGTGTATTTTATCCTTTTTTTTGTCTCAATAAAAAAAAAATAATAAATACTAGACATTCTCGTAATACGGCGACGTGGGGAGAGAGAAAAAAAAACTCGCCGCTACTGGATTCACTCTGTTTATTTTGCCCTTTTCCCCTCTGAACAGCATGTAGGATCATGGGATATAGCCGGTCCTCCGAAGTGTAAAATGAACGTGAAGAAAACGCACTAGAAGTGTTTTCCTCGCGTTCGTTGGTATTTGAACGCAAAGAAAAAGCTGCATGCAACGTTTTTTTTTTACCCTGTATAACCGCGCAGCCGGTGAGAGAGTTCACATGGGCTTTGGTGACGGGGCTTTGGTGACGTGTAAACACACGTCACCAAAGCCCGTGTGAACACTCTCACCGAACTCTCTCAGTGACTCCTACAGTATGTGTAGAAAACCCTCAGCGTTTCATCCGCGCTCACCGGACACTACGACCGGCAGAAAAACGGTCGATTTTAACGCCCGATAAGAGGATTTTAATGTAAATTGTTTCCATACCTTGGAGGACTTGGGCCACGCGCTTTTTCCTGCAGACGCTTCTGTAACCTCCATTGCGCGAGCAACTGTGTATCTGTGTGTATTTGTGCATCTTGTGGTCGCGCGCCTCAATAACGTGAGCAGCCCAACTAATCGATAACGGCATTCGTTGACAACGAATTTCATTATCGATAATTATCGATTTTATCGATTAGTTGTTGCAGGCCTAGCCCTATCCGCTGCGCCAATCGGACACTTAGGGACAACATACCCCAGTCACGTTAATAAGCCACTCGACTTCTTTGAAAGCAAGCTCTAGATAAGTGACGAAGTAAGCCTGTTATAATAATAACTTGGTGTTATTTGATCTTATTGGTTTAGAAATTTATATTTCAATAAATAGTAAACTTGGCCGATTTCGTTATCATTTAGTTTAGACAAGTGGGGCTTGAAAATTCTCCCACCCCCTTAAATGGGGAATGACAGAAATATAGTCATTTATTTCAGTTAATAAATCTACTATAAATTTAAAGAACACAAGAAATAAGATGACACAAAACCCTACACACTTCTTTTCTAATTACACGTGATAAAATCTAAAGGCTCACTGTGTTAATATTTATTGTGCTTAAATTTGATCCTAATAAGATTTGATTTAATTTGAATTCTACATTTGTACTGTAATTTTAGTACTATGATTATGAATTCGGTCAACTACAATGTTTCACTTGATGTTATCGGCTACTACGTGCAGTTCTTAAGGAGCGCGTCTCATTAATCCGGCAGAGAATGAACTAAGGCATGAGGCATCAGTCTGTAGTTATATAGCGCCACTCAGTGGTAAAAGCCAGCAAATGCACAAACCCAAATGCTAAACGAACGCTCCGATTAGGTGACCACTGTATAAAAGGAGTAAACAAACAACAGTACAACACTCAGTCATTGAGTTCACCAGATGCCCTATCGGAATCGTTCACCGAATCGTGAGTACTCACCTTTTTGACGTTTCTTCCTGATTGAGTGTGTATTTTTAGGATGCGGGTTAGATTGTGCCTTTCCCTTGCTCCTCCGTTGTGAGAGTCCTTAGATTAAAGTGCGTGATTATCCTGCCTACTCGTGTTTCTCCGCTTTTGGGTTTACCATTCACGCAACAAAGGGCTAACCGTTAAGCTACATCTTCTGGTCTTCCGAGGTTAGTTCTGACATACTATGTACAGTATGTACTGCTATTTTCAGTAACACAGAATTAAACACAGTGATACAGAAACCACATCTTAAATGGTGGCAACACCTCTATGGTGTCCATGTGCCCTCCATATGCCCATCAAGAACTTAGATCATGCAAGCATCTTAGCAGTTTTGGGAGTGATAGATGTTAGTGTTGGGTTTACAGGGTCAAAACTGGTCAAGCACCAAAATATAGAGTTATGATGAATTAAAATTACTATCTGTGATGTTGTTGGTCTTTCGGCTGCTCCCGGCAAGGGGTCGCCACAGCGGAATATCCAGTCCGCACTACAACTTGGCACAGGTTTTACGCCGGATGCCCTTCCTGACGCAACCCTCCCATTTTATCCGGGCTTGGGACCGGCACTGTATCCAGTGGCTGGGGTGTGGGCACTGGCTGGAATCGAACCCGGGCCGTCCGCATGGCAGGCGAAACACCTACCACTGAGCCACCAGTGCCCACAAAATTACTATCTGTGATAAAACAGGATAATGTGGTTGACTTTCTCAATTCAATGTAATCAGCAAGCAATCTATATGTATAGAAGAAAGGTTTTGTCTGTACATTGGTCAAAATCCACTCTTTGAATGATGTATATAGTTATATTTCATACATTGAAGAACCAGAAACCAGTCTCTGTCTGTATGTCTGTCTGTATGTCTGTCCAGCTGATTTTGTCACAGCACAGAACATATTAATTAAATGAAATCTTAATGAAATCTGCTAAATCTGTTAAATCAAAATGTTGAGTGGAAGGAGCATTTAATAATTTATTTTAAACAGGGAAGTACAACTTAGTGTACACTCTGCGTAAAATACTCAACCATACAAAATTTTATTTCTTTAATAAGTTAGACAGAGACTTCAGCTGTATGGATAGACAGCCAGACATGCATGTGGGATTCAACCTGAAATAATAATATCACTGATTACGGTAAAGCTGATCAGCTTATTTTTAGCTTTAACCTTTTAACCATTTCTAAAAACTCTTTACTGTCAACAACGGGTACTTACGCTATAGTTAATAATATTCTCCAGGTGCGTGAGACTTGGCTGTGTCCAAACCATCCTCTGGATGCAGCAGTAACTGCAAGCACAAGCAATAGCAAGGACATAAACAACAAAAATTATTTAAAGTTGTTGGTTTGTCAACAGGAAAAAGAGACAAGTTTGTTTGTTTCTTTTTTTTACAAAGTGAATGATTTTGTGTTATTCACTTGCACTAGTTATGATATGTAGAACATGTTGTTTTGGTATGTCTCCTTGGATTGGAGATCCATCTCCTTTGGTATGTCATCATTGTCTTTGGACACCCCCACCATGGTTGGAGATCTCAACCGCCCAATGTTCAACTCAAAGTTAGGGCCTTTACATGAACTATGATGATAAAATGGTTGTCTTACCCTCTTTAGATCCAAACATCCTTGTATAATGTTACCTGACATTTTCTCTCAACTACATTGTCTGTAAATCATTGTATGATCCTAAAAGCACCATATGGTGGAATTCCTTTGCCAAACTTCTTTCTATCTGAAGACACTGATTAAGTTCATAGTTATTGGGTGCCACATTAAAGTTTAGTCCAAGTCTAAGGAGGTTAGATACTGTATTTAGGGGGTTAATGCTACAATCAAAGAACTTTGCCATTGTGCATTTGCATATTTCTTGTCTCCTACAACCAAGATATTGTATCATGACTATGGTCAAGTTATAGCCATAGCATATTCAGCTCATTTGCCATTTTAAAACCATAAGTAATTTTTTCAGTTTCACACTGTTTCAGCCAGACATTCAAAGAAAACAAACTGCTATTCATGTCCATGCCCATGCTATTTATGGCCAACATTGTCGGTCTGTGTTCTTTTGTCAAACACAGAAGAACCCCAAGAGCCAAGATTAAGATCTCTTTACTAAATAATAAATTTTATATACATACAGTGCTCTGCAATGGATTGGCACGCTGTCCAGGGTGTCCCCTGCCTCGTGCCCTGAGTGTCCTGGGATAGGCTCCAGGTCCCCACAACCCTAAATACAGGGTAAAGCGGTATAGAAGATGAATGAATGAATATATATATATATATATATATATATATATATATATATATATATATATATATATATATATACACAGGAAAACTGCTGGTAATCAATCAGAAACAATAATTGCAACAACAAATACTAATGATTATAGTTATAATTAATGACCCTGATTATTTCTATCCATCAGTCTCTGAGACTGACAGGTGTGTTTGTTGACAAATAAATAGTACAAATAAATATTAAAATAATCAGAAATTAAGCCTTGTAAGACTAAACAACAACAACAACAACAACAACAAAAGAAGCAATAATACCTCCAATATATTGTGTTTTGTAGAATCTTGTTAGGCTGATTTTCTGATATTGTAATAATGAAATGAACTGACCTTTTGTTTTCGAACCCAATTTGCCTGTAGGCTCTTAGACTTGACCAATGCATCCATGTAGTTATTGGTGGTTATGATTTTATCCTCCACAAACCTGAAACAGTCAGGGGTGAGATCCATGCTATTTTCTCAACATGAATAAATGATTGCCCTAATTACTGACATCACATTCATCTGTACCAGAAATGTCACAATGCAAAGTGAAAAATGAAATGAATTTATTTTAATAATGATACATTATATTCACGTTTATTTTCACTGAGTTTTTGAATAAGGGTTGAATGAGGGTTATGGTGCCCTCTGCTATGTCCTCCAAACTTTGAAGCAAATGAATGTGAGTATCCACATCAGTGAGCTGTCTACTACGATTACCTGAACAATCTCCATCTTACCGTTCTGAACTCTTTCTGTACAACCAAAGGTTATTCCATTTTATAGGCCATATATAAAGAATGTCTGAATGAAATCTGTCTCTCGTTGTTATCTTCATGAGTGCAGCAGGATGGAACTGGCTACATGGAGGTGGAGGTCATAAACAGGAGGATCTTTGCCACCACCGATATCATCAGTGAACGTGCACGTATGTTGCTCCTAATACTCATGGAGCAGCACCCTGGGGGGAAAATATTTTGCAATAATTGATGCCTGATTTCAGTTAGTTATTTTGTCTATCTTCAGGATTTTCATTAAATTCCTCATATGAGTAATTGTATGCAATAAAGCATAAATTAATTACAGTCGTTTGTTTATGCATACAAAATCATGCTGGAAATCAAAGCATGCTGTGCAAAACTGAACAAGACGCAACACATCCTTTCATCTGATCACCATGATAGCATGGTGCAGGACATTCACGGCTTGTTACTCCACTGTGGGGGTAAAAATGGAGCACTTTACAGGGTTATTTCTGCTAATTATGTAACACAACACCACTGTCGATCTACATGTAACTTTAACCCCCATGTTAAAAGTAGGAAGGACTAATGGCATTTAATACAATGTAATAGCCTTGATGTCACATTTAATTGAAACTGTGATTGTCTGAATTGGTCTCACTATTGCACTGATTAGTAATAATACACCATTAACCCCTTACCCTTATAGCCAGAGCCCACATCACCTCTCTTCTTACAGTACATCGCATAATTGCAGCTTCCCTTTTGAGGATGGGGTAACTCAATCTAATGCAGAGCTCGAGCTCTGAACCTGTCTGGATTAAATGTCTGTCAAACTCCTGGAGTTATCACAAACCATGTTTTCAGATGTACTAGCATTACCCTAAATAAGTGTTCGGTCTTAGTTAAAGTAATTTTGAAGAGGATGCGCAGCCCACAGCGAATATTCAGACCACATGAAGTGCAATATATTACAAAGTAATACAGGAGTAAACAAGACAGAACTGGCTTTCTTGTGTTCCCCATAAAATGCACTTCCAGGCTTGCTTCATCAAGTCATTCTGTTTTATGCCTTAGATTTGATCAAATAAGAGAAAATGAAAGCTCTCATACTTACTAGCACAAATTCACAGGAACTAACAGCTTAAATCAGTTGTCACAGTAATTAAAAGATGGTCATCATCATCTGTTAGCATTTGGGTGCAGAGAAGACTAATAAATGCTAATGCAAAGTTATCAGGGAGACGTTATGGGGCTTCCCATTATAATTTTCATGGGTGAAGAGGCAAGCATAAAAGTTATCACACTCTCATGTATCACACTCTTTATAAACATTTGTGTTTATTAGATTATGTGAAATCTAAGATGAATAGAGAGATGGTTTAATGTGAAAGATAAAAAAAAAAACAATAGCTGGAAGTAAGTTCACAGAACTCACCATTTAATTTACTCTAGTTAATGAGTATGCTCATTAAATGCTATTTAATTTACTCTTGTTACGGTGTTCACTAATATTCAGATATGATGCATATCATCATACCATATCGTGAAGTGTTGTTTGAACATGTACCCTTCTAGCATAAAGGCACATGTACAGTACATATTGCAATAGTAATCAAATTCACATATCTCTTAAAATAAAAAAAGGAATTAATTTATAGCCCTAGAGACCTGAAAAGTGTAAAACATGGTTGGAATATGTAAGCAGGTTGGAGTGTTAAAGTTTTCAACTTGGAAACACAAATACTGTAAGTGATATTTTACAGTGTGTTTGTATGGATTATACAGCTCTGGGGGAAAAATAAGAGAGCACTGCAATTTACTCCAGAAAACTTCTGGACTGTCATCAAGAGGAAGATGGATGTTCACAAACCATCAAGCAAACCTGAGCTCTTTGCTTTTTTGCAAAAAGAGTGGTATAAAGTTACCCGACAGCAATGTGACAAACTGGTGGAGCGCATGCCTTAACGCTTAAAAGCTGTAATTGCAAATTGGGGTTATTCCACTAAATCCTGATTTCTTAATGTTATTTAGTCAAAGCATTAACACAATTTGTTTACAAATGATTAGCATTTTGTTTTATTTGACTTATTAAAGCTCTGCAAATACTGCATGATCTTGGGTTATTTTGACATGTTGTGATGTTGTCATATCCTTTAAATATACACTCTAAATAAGAATAGTAATATTTTGAATTCAGGAGAAATATTATCAGCAGTTCACAAAATGAAAAAAAAATTAAACAAAACTGTTCATGTCAACAATACATGGACCTGTAAGAACAAAAACTGATTATTTTGCAGTGGTCCCATTTTCTTCCAGTGCTTTCGAATATAATGTCAAAAAAAAAAAAACTTTCATTTTGTTGACAGAAATACTACAGTATGCTTGATGTTAGTTGACCAGATAAATTAGAGGTAATGCTGTTACCGATCTTCATGAGTGAGAAATTTACCTGCAGTGTTACTTTCACTTAAGCAGAGCAATTCACAGTGACCAACCTCTGAGAGTACAGGTAATTTGATTCAGTGATGCATGCATTGTGTTGGTGGAATAAAGAGGTGATTTGCCTTCACGTCATCACCATGTCACTTTTAAATACAGTATATGTGGAGATTAATAGAAGATGTGTAGGGTACGTACACTTCATCCTTTACTACCTCATGTTCATACATTTTCTAACACAAAAAAATGTTTTAAATGTATAAATTATGTTAAATATTTAATATTTAAAAATAAATTATATGAAATGTTGGGGGAAAATGAAATATTGATTAATATTGATGAACACAACACATTGAACCTGTTCTTAAATGGTAAATAAATATCTTAAAATATATCACTTTTAAATTATGATTTTTTTTTTATATGGCTGAGGGAACCATTATTTACTGTAGATGCTCACAAAAAGCTTCATGAGATTTAAATGGCAGAAGACAACATGAGGAACTTCACGATAACTGCTAAACTGATGTGATCTCGCACTGCCCTCTGCTGGATATCTTTTTTCTTTTTCTTTTTGCATAATCCTTGCAATCTAATAAATAAAGAGTAATTGGTATTATGCACTTTAGCGTATTACAGTAAGTGTTTTAACTTAATTTATATGTGTATATTAAAGCAGTGTTTGGTGTGTGTGTGTGTGTGTGTGTGTGTGTGTGTGTGTGTGTGTGTGTGTGTGTGTGTGTGTGTGTGTGTGTGTGTGTGTGTGTGTGTTGGGGGGTGGGAACGGTATCTGCAATACCTTACCTGGGGCCTGTTTCAGGAGGTTAAGTGAAAACTCATAGTTTGGTAACCCTGAGATAAGTGAAAGTCAGAGTTTTCCGTTTCAAAAAGGCAGGTTTGTCAAACCCGAGAAAGCAGGGTAACTCAAGCCTGTTTCTGAAAGAGAGGTAACTATTACTCAGAGTCAGTTACCGTGGCAACTTACTCTGTGAACCTAACCTGGTCAGGGGCAGGTTTTATTCTCTGAACTCGGAGTTTCTGTCGGTCTCCTCCCCTTTTTTAAAGACGCAGCGGTATTTCTCGCTGTAGCCTTAGTCATTCATTGCCCACATTTCGGACACAATCAGAGAAGACAGTTAGGAGAATGGCTTGTCCTTTTTTGGAGGATCCCATAGATGAGGAGGCTGCATTAATTCGAAGAGAATTACGTTTACGTCGGGCAAGGATTTTTTTTTGTCTTTTCCCCGTACATTTTTGTTTGAGCGTTTTTCATTGCTATCAATTACATATATCCATAATCTAATCCGTCCTTACATCACTAATGTCACCCATCGTGGCCGTGCTCTTACATCCGAGCAGATACTATGTGCAACTTTACGTTTCTTTGCTAATGTAAGCTTTCTGTACAATATCGGGGATGTATTAGTAAGGCCACTGTATGCAGAGCTGTACGGAAAGTGTGCCTCGCTCTGAGACGCTTTCTGCACACTCACCACCACCACAAAAAAATAAATAAAATAAATGAAATAAACACAAGTCACAACACTTTATTCGGTCTTCTTTATTTCCTCAAAATTAACACGTCACACATTACTTATTATCTATTATACTGAAATATTGAAATACTTTAAATGTAAAATCACGCATTAACTTGAGCAGCTATGTTTTCCCACGCTACCTGTCTCTGTTTCGCCGATGCAGTGGTGTTACTTTTTTTTTATTTGCTGTAAGTTTGCATGAGCATATCAAGTTTAGCTGGGGAAAAATGCAGATCTCTTTTTTTCTGCTGTTGCCATGGTGACTCGTAATATCTGCGCTCCATTGATAATGGCTTTTTAGAGTCGCGGTGTACACGCTTAACTCTGAGTTAGTCCACTCAGAGTTGATTGACCTTACTCAGATCAGGTGTTCTGAAACCGAAAACTCTGAGTTTTTAATCTCTGGGTCAATCAACTCAGAGTTCAAGTTTAAACTCCGAGTTGTTTGAACCTCATTTCTGAAACAGGCCCCTGGACGTTTCTGTTTCATGCTCAAAATATAATTCTTTTTTAATATTTTTATTTTCTTTTTTATGATTGGAGTTTATGAGTAACTTTTTATTTGAAAGACTGACTGACTCATACAGTATATGTAACTTGCCAACAATGCATAATTAATGACAATGACTTGTTTAGCCTTTTCCAATTTAATTTTGTGGAACTTCTGAGTGGCAGCATTGGTAATTAAACTGTAATAAAGCATAGCTCTAAGCATTAGAAAAATAAATCTCCTGTCAGTCATAAAACATCCAGATGGCACAACTAAAAGTAGATCCAGACACAGTTTATATACAGTACAGTCTCCTCAAAAAGTATTTATTTTTATTATCCTAAATTAACTTTATAAAGGGAAAAAACCTGTTCAAACATACCTGGGGCCTCATGTATCAACGCTGCGTACGCACAAAAACTTTGCTTACGCCAGTTTTCACGCTCACGGTCGGTTTTACTAACAGTGAAATTAACGTGAGAATGTGCGTTCTTCCACGCCAAGTTCCTGTCTGGCGTACGTGTATTTCTTGTGTGTTTGTTTTATTTCCGTTGGCGCCTCCTAGAGGCCATTATATTAAATTGCACACTACAGAGTATCGCACCAACACGTGAAAAACATTGCTATTCATTTATAATTGATAAACTGGGTTAATTGACACAATATTTGTCTACCAGTTATTTGATTGAGAACATATAAAAGCATTTGCAAATGTATACAACCCTTAGTCTATGGCAATGGCAGTGTTGGCCTTATTAGAGGACATTGTCAATGGCCGAATTCGAAGGGAACACGTTTTTAGGGATCACAGTGATTTCTGGCCCATGATGATGACTGGCTTATTAGCCGAGTTGGGTCCAAACCAGACGGGATCACCCGCATGTCTAGCAGGAATATAAGGTTTCCATACCATGCAGTTGACCAGCCAAACATTAAAGCGCAATTTGCAGCGATCGCCGGTTTTCCTAATGTAATCGGAGCCATCGACTGCACGCACATTGCTATAAAGGCGCCATCTGAAGACAAATTTGCATACGTGAATCGGAAACATTTCCATTCAATAAATGTGCAAATAATATGTGATGCTCAAACAGGGCCGGTTCTACGGGGGGCAAGAGGGGGCAGCGCCCCCTCAAATAAATGTGTTGCCCCTCAAATAAAAAATTAGAAATGTTGAGAAAGCTCATGTTAATATACTCATAAAATGAATTTATAACAAGTTGATAAAATGATCTGCATTAGCGGAAAAATCCGCCTAAAAAGGGACTACTACATAATACGGTGTTAGATTTCACAGGCCGCAGCACGCGCAAACCCCCCTTGCATGATCTGACCGTGCACCCCCCCCCCCCATTGCATGATCTGACCGCGCGCACCCCGCCACCCACCCATATGGTCTGGTCTAGAACCGGCCCTGCTCAAATGCGCCTAACAAATATTGTGGCAAGGTGGCCTGGGTCAACCCATGATTCATTCATCCTCACAAAAAACATGGCTGGGATGAGGCTCCAAGGTGGCAGGGTGCGCGATGGGTGGCTTCTTGGTGAGTGATGTATTTAAAGATATTATTCCAGCTAAGTTTTTTTTTTTTATTATTATTAATTCCGGAGGACAAACTTGCAAGGATGACCTCCAATTCACATTCTGTGAAGTTTCTCTTCTTGCTTGCTTTTGCCATTGCTTTTTTGTTTGGTTTTGCCAAAGTGGAGTCATTACCATATTTATACAGGGGAGGAGGCAGGGAGGGGTTTTGCGCTCGTGCACGTGCGCTCAATTTCACGTTAATTCGGATGTACAAAGAGAATATGCGTGGGATTCCGCGTACGCAGTGTTTCATACATCAGATTTTTTTACTGCGTACGCACATTTACAGCTTTGTCCGTACGTAATGTTTTAGTATCAATTCAACGCAAGTCTTTGTACATGAGGCCCCTGGCCCTTTGTGAAAAAGTAATTGCCTTTAAACGTAATACAGTGGAACCTTGGATTGCGAATAACTTGCAAGTGTTTCTATCGGTAAACTTGTGTGTGTGTGTGTGTGTGTGTGTGTGTGTGTGTGTGTGTGTGTGTGTGTGTGTGTGTGTGCATCTCTATCGGTAAACTGGTGTGTGTGTGTGTGTTTGTGTGTGTGCTTGGTTGAGTGAGAGTCTCTATCGGTAAACTGGCGTATGTGTGTGTGTGTATGTGTGTGTGTGTGTGTGCACGCATGTGCAAATGTCATCCTACACAGTAGCCCGCTTTCTCCTCCTCTGCTCTCTGGTCTCAATCACTACAGCCACGATTCTTATCAAATGTAAAGTTTATTTTTATTTCATATTTTGTATTAATTATGAATATTTTGGGCTGTGGAATGAATCATCAAAGTTCCTATTATTTCTCATGTGGAACTTTGCTTTGATATAGAAGCATGCTTGTAAATCCAGACCCTAGAAATCCAAGGTTTAACTGTAATTAGTTGTGTACCAACTGCAATCAAATGTTTGTGATACAGTAACTGGCAATTAGTGATGGGTCGTTTATGAACGATTAGTTCTTTTTGAACGAATCTTTAACGTGACTCAGAAGAATGAGTAGTCTCGGAGAGTGATTAGTTAATTTTCTACTGGGCATGCATGCACGAATCATTGCAAAACCCCCGTAGGTTATGTACAGGAAACAGAGTTGAGCAATTCGTTTTCAGTGACTCGTCTACTACAAGTCGTTCATTCTTTTGTCATGTGACTCCCATAGACGCTATGCAGTGCAGTACACAGGAACCAGAATTGAACAGTTCTCAACGAGTCTTCAAGTCCTGAGTCATTCGTTCTTTTGTCACGTGACTCCCATAGATGCTATGCAGTACACAGGAAACAGATTTGAGCGATTCTTCCTTAATGAGTCTTCAAGTCCCGAGTCGTTCGTTCTTTTGACACGTGACTACCATAGATGCTGTAAAAGAATGAATGACTCAGATTGGAAGGTAAGAGGTGAGTTACTCATTCTGTTTATTATAATATGTCCTTAGATGCATTGTAATTACTGGACCTATAGCCAAAATTTGTGTATGTAGATGTATGTATTTTATTTTATTTCTTATTAAAAGAACGAAATGAACTAAATGACTCAATAAAGGGTTCATTCATTTTGATGAACAAGATTTAAAGAACCGAGTCACTAAAATGATTCAAACTTCCCATCACTACTGGCAAGGAGTCTTTCACATCGATGTGGAGGATTTTAGACCAATACTTTTTTGCTAAATTTCTTTAATTCAGTCACATTAGAGCATTTAAGAGCATTTTAGAGCATTTAAGCATAGGCGTCCTGTTTAATGATCTCAATAGGATTTAAGTCCGGAAACATTTTATTCATTTTGCTTATTTTTTGAGCCATACAGAGAAGGACTTGCTGGTGTTTCTGATCAATCCAAGTGCACCTGAGCTAGAGGTCAGCAACTAATGGCTGGACATTCTCCTTCAGGATTTTCTGGTAGAACGCATAATTTATGGTTCTATGTATTATGGCAAGTCATCCAGGTCTAGTTAGTTTCATGCCAGATGTAACGGGATGCAGACCTTCTATACAGTTAACCTTTTGTCTCATCAGGCTACAGAATATTTGCAGAGAAGTCTTGAGGAAAATCAAGACGTTTTTTCAAGCCTTTGTGTTTTTTCACCTTGGAACTCTCTTAAGGATGACATTTTTGACCAGTCTCTTTCTTATTGGTGAATCATGAACACTGACCTTAACTGAGGCAAGTGAGCCTGCAGTTCTTTAGATGTTTTTCTGAGTTCTTGAGCTCATGTGTTGTCATTGTGCTCTTGGAGTAATTTTGGTAAGCCTGCTTCTCCTGGAGGTTTCACCATTGTTCCAAATTTTCTCCATTTGTGGATAATGATTCTCACCGTGGTTCGCTTAAATACTAAAGCCATTTGAGACTATGCATCAGCCTTAAATTCCTAACTCTATGGTGTGTAAGACATGAAACATCTATGGAATACTCATGCAGTGGTTGCCAAGGATTAGTAGGGTTCCATGACACTCTTGTGTGCACACACTAACGGAATCACTGCTGTGAAAACAAAACAAATTAACCTGTACTTTACCTTTGTAAAGAATCGCAACAGAGCAGTGTGTCGGTTAGTGTGTGTGTGTGTGTGTGTGTGTGTGTGTGTGAAACACTAACGGAAACACTGCTCTGTCAGGATTCTTTTAATAGGTAAAGTGCAGGTTAGTATGTTTTATTTTTACTTTACAGCAGTGATTCCATTAGTGTGTGTGCACACGTGTGTGTCATTAGAGAAGTCCCTTGTTAAAGAAATTTCCCGAAAGAGCAGTGTGTGTGTGGGGGGGGGGGGGGAAATGGAGAGAGTGGGGAAATGGAGCAGAGATGGAGGGACTCATTCTACACAGTAGCCCACTCCTTTTGTCTTTCTTCAGCTTCACATAGCAATTATTTTGCAAAATAGGACACATCTCCTGCCTTTTATATCGGACTGGGGCTGGGGATGCACACACTGCCAGCTGATGTCCACAACCTGTTAAACATGATGCATCTCTCTGCTTTTAACTTCATCCCGTGTGTCCTCAAATGGTTCATTATGTTTGATATGTTTTCCCCTTTGTTTGTTTCATGTCACAGTGTTGGAATCACAATCCTTTGTTGTGAAATACGGCCACATTTTAGAACGGTTACCTTTAGGCATGGCGGCACGGTGGTGGAGTGGTTAGCACAGTCGCCTTGCACCTCCAGGGTCTGGGTTCAATTCCCGGCCAGGCTTGATTCCCATCTTTTTGTTCATGGAGTATGTACTGTATGTTCTCTCCATGCTTGGTAGGTTTCCTCTGGGTACTCCGGTTTCCTCCCACAGTCCGAAGATATGCAGGTTAGGCTAATTGGCGTTCCCAAATTGACCGTAGTGTGAGTCTGTGTGCCCTGCGATGGACTGGCACCCTGTTCTCGTGGGAACTCCTCCTGGGATATCCAGGTCCCTGTGACCCTGAATACAGGATAAAGCGGTATAGAAGATGAGTGAGCTTTAGGCATTTTAATTAAGCGTGTTTATCTTAGTGAGCTGACGCCACCTGCTGCCATCAGAGTAAGTGTAATTAGTGCAAGCACACATGGCATTCAGGTGGATGGTCTGATTTTCCGAGAGGTGCTTTAAAGTTGAAATGTGAAAGCAACATGGACACTCGCATTACTACAAACATTAGGTGGACAGAGAATCTTATAAATGATTGAAAAGGACCACACAGAAGTTTCTAACTTAACTCAAAACAAAAGTAGCCAGGGTCTGGGATCAGGAATGAGTATAAATTTACAGACACAATCAAGTGGCAAGGACTGCATACAGGACTGTCTTCAAGGATAGTAGTAAAAAACTAAATCAGAAAAAAAAATCTAAGATCCTGTGAGACCTCCAGACCCAGACAAATAATAAACCATCTTGACACAGTAATAAAAGTGGGAGAATATAGCAGTGGTAATAGAGGTGACAAGCCCAAGTCATAGTAAGAGCTAAATGATGCAATAAAGGAAGATGTTGAAATAGCAGAGTTTGAAAACAAAACTACACAGAAGTCAAAGGTCCACTGCTGACATCTCACAGAAATAATAAGAGTACAGTCAATCAGCAGATTAGCCACAGTTTCACTAAACACATCCCAAATAAGAGAATTTCCATGTAAACGAATTTTCGATGAATGACAAAAAGCATTATCATATTCAGTACGTAAATTGATAGATAGATAGATAGATAGATAGATAGATAGATAGATAGATAGATAGATAGATAGATAGATAGATAGAATTAGTTAGATAGATAGACAGAGAGTTTATATAAACATATATATATGGGCTATCATATTGATATGTATGATCATATTATAGTAATATTATGAATATTCTATTAATATAATATACATCATACTATTTTTCTTAGCCTGAAGTGTGTACAGTTAAACTTTGGATTGCAAGCATAATTCGTTCCGAAAGCATGCTTGTATATCAATATATATCAACTCATATCAACGCAAATCTCCCCATAAGAAATAATGGAAACTCAGATGATTTGTTTCACAGTCCATATAAAAATAATGAATACAAAAAAAATAATAAAACAAACTAACCGGCACTTTACCTTTGACAGAAGAAGCAAGAAGCAGGAGCAGGGGGGCTACTGTGTAGGACAAATATCTACATTTCTACTGCAGTTACTTACTGTTACTAAAGATCAGTCACTACACTTGGACACAAGATAAAAAAAATGCTTTATGTGCACACACACGTTTCCATTGTTATAGTAAACACGCAGCACAGAATTTGACTATACGAGTGACACATGTGCCCTGAGACTGAGCATGGGAGACAATTGCCCACAATCCCACAAGGCACAAGAGAGAAGACATTTACATTTACATTTAGGCATTTGGCAGACGCTCTTATCCAGAGCGACTTACAAAAAGTGTTTTAAAGTTTACACCACTGGATACATACTTACACTGGGTTAACTAGGTTAATAACTAAGTGCCATTAGTCCAACACAACTGGGAAGAGGGATTTTTTATTTATTTTTTTCCAAGTACTGGAGAAACAGATGCGTCTTGAGTCGCCGTTTAAAGATAGTCAAAGTCTCTGCTGTACGGACATCTAGAGGAAGTTCGTTCCACCACCTAGGTGCCAGAACAGAAAAGAACCTGGATGAATGCCGCCCTCGATCCCTGAGAGATGGTGGGATGTGGTGAGCTGTGCTGGAGGATCGGAGGGAACGTGGTGCAGTGCGTGGTGTGATTAGAGCAGAGAGGTAAGTGGGTGCTGGGCCATTTTTAGCTTTGTAGGCAAGCATCAGCGTTTTTGAATTTGATGCGGGCAGCTACAGGAAACCAGTGCAAGGAGCGGAGGAGTGGGGTGGTGTGGGAGAACTTGGGGAGGTTAAAAACGAGACGTGCTACTGCATTCTGGATCAGTTGCAGAGGACGAATCGTGGACAGAACCAGGCCTGCCAGGAGTGAGTTGCAGTAGTCCAGTCTTGAGTCTGTAGTGGTTAATAAGCATAACCTGCAACAAAGTTAGTCAAGAATCTGTAGAAGTGTCTGTAGCGGAGACACCTTCAATATATGTAGCTAAGCCCTGCCTACAATTCACAATTCAAGTTTCAAGCCTGAAACTACTCTTGATTAATTACATGAGAACAAATTGCTTTAGACCTACTTCAATCACACTGCAATCAACACTACCAAACAGCAAAAACTAGGTACGATATACAGTAAGAACCAATTGTGTTTCAAAAACAGTACAAAAGTTAAAAACCTACCTTACCAGTGAAGAAGAATCCAATATAGAAAACTAAAGCACACTGACCCATTGGCTCAGTTGTGATCATGTGATGCTTGGCAGACAAAGTGTATACATAGTACAGTAATTGTATATCAAGGCCCCGCTCATTTATCAAATTAGGATTTATTAAAACATTTTGCTCCTCTTGCAAAACACTCGGAGACCAAGTTACTCACAATCCAAGGTTCCATTTTTTGGCTGACTCTGTGTATGCTAAACGTGTACCCACAGCTCCATTACCTCCATTACAATCGATCGATCGATCGATAGATAGATAGATAGATAGATAGATAGATAGATAGATAGATAGATAGATAGATACTTGGTGTATCATCAGGAAAGGGTGGTGGCACGATGATATTCATGAGTATATACAGAGAAAGAGGTTAGCTACAAATAAAAGGGACACTGAAAGGACTGAAGAGAGTAGACAGAAGTACAGGGAGATGTAGCGTAAGGTGAAGATAGAGGTGGCAAGTCCAAACAAAGAGCATGTGAGGACTAGCATATGAATATGCTAGGTTGGACAGTAAGGAGAGAGAGGTGGATCTGTACAGGTTGGAGATAGAGATAAAAAGGATGTGTGGCAGGTTAGAGTGATTAAATATAGGGATGGAAATATACTGACAGGTTACAGGAGGGTGATGGGAAGATGGAAGGAGTATTTTGAAGAGTTGATGAATAAGGAAAATGAAAGCGAACGAAGCGAATGCAGTGTAGAAGAGTTGACTGAGGTGGAGCAGGAAGTAGCAAAAATCAGTAAGAGTGAGGTAAGGAGGCCATTGAAGAAGATTAAGATTGGAAAGACAGTTGGTCCTGATGACATACCTGTGGAGGTATGGTAGTGTTTAGGAGAAGTAGCAGTAGAGTTTTTGACTAGTTTGTTTAACAAGATCTTGGCAAGTGAGAGGATCCCAGAGAAACGGAGGAAAAGTTTATTGGTGCTGTTCTTTAAAAACAAGGGGGATGTGCAAAGCTGTGGGAACTACAGAGGAATAAAGCTGAAGAGCCATACAATGAAGCATTTGGGAAAGAGTAGTGGAAGCTAGGTTAAGGGCAAAGGTGAGCATGTTTGAGCAGCAATATGGTTTCATCCCTAGAAAGAGTACAACAGATGCAGTGTTTGCTTTGAGAATGCTGATGGAGAAATACAGAGGGTAATAGAGAGTTGCATTGTGTCTTTGTAGTTTTGGAGACAGCGTATGACAGGGTGCTGAGAGAGGAGCTGTGGTATTGTATGAGGAAGTCTGGAGTGGCAGAGATGTATGTTAAAGTGGTGCAAGACATGTTTGAGAGCTGCAAGACTGGTGAGATGTGCTATAGGTGTGACAGAAGAGTTCAAGGTGGAGGTGGGTCTGAATTAAGGACCTGAGCCCCTTCTAATTTGCTATGGTGTTGGACAGGATGACAGATGGGGCTAGACAGAAGTCTCCATGGACTATGATGTTTTCAGATGCTTTGTAGCGAGAGCAGGGAACAGGTGGAGGAAAATCTAGAGAAGTGGAGGTATGCTCTGAAAAGAAGGAAGGAATGAAGGTTAGCCATAGCAAGACAGAATACATGTGTGTGAAAGAGAGGGACACAGGAGGAATGGTGAGGTTACAGGGGGAGCTGAGGTAAAAAAAAAAAAAAAAAAAGTGCAGGAATTGAAGTATTTAGGGTCAAAAGTCCAGAACAATGGACAGTGTGGAAAGGAGGTGAAGAGTTGTGGAAACACAAGTTGGAACGGGTGGAGAAAATGTCAGCTGTGTTATGTGACAAAAGAGTAGCAGCGAGAATAAAAGAAAAGACAGGAGGCAGAGTTGGAGGTAGCAGAGATGAAGATGTTGAGGTTCTTTTTGGGAGTGATAAGGATGGATAGGATCAAGAATGAGTTCATCAGAGGGACAATCCAGGTTAGATGTTTTGGAAATAAAGTCAGATTGATGTGGTTTGGACATGTTCAGAGGAGATATTGTGAATATACAGTATATGTAGAAGGATGCTGAGGTTGGAACTGCCAGACAGGAGGTCTAGAGGAAGACCAAAGAGGCCATAAGTTGTTGTGAGAGAAGAGGATGCAAAGGATAGGGTTAGATGGAGGCAGATGATTCGCTGTGGCGACCCTTAAAAGGGAACAGAAAGACAAAGAAGATGATTGATTGATAGATAGATAGATAGATAGATAGATAGATAGATAGATAGATAGATAGATAGATAGATAGATAGAAAGAAAGAAAGAAAGAAAGATAGATAGAAAGAAAGAAAGAAAGATAGATAGAATGTACAGTTGTCCCAGACATTTTGTGAACATGAAAATTAATGGCTTGTTGTGAGGTTCAGGTATTTACAGCTATGTAATATAAAATACATACAAAAGACACTAAGGCAGTGGTTCTCAAAGTGTGGGGCGCGCCCCACTAGTGGGGAATACAGACATGACAGGTGGGGCGCAATGAACGGAAGGAAATTTGTGGTAAATAATAGGAAAAAACTAAACAATCACACACAAATAAATGGATCATTAATACAAGTAAATTTAAAATAACATCAGTTGTGGGCCGGGGAGAAAAAGTGGAACCATATAGTGCAACAATAATGGTTTAACGTCGGGCCAACTTGAGCAGCGCTGCTCGAATCACAAACCTGCGCGACCCACTGGGCAGCGCTGCGCGACACTGACAGAAATAGACCGCGCCGACCATCAACATACATTTTACTCCGCTGGGATGCGCACGTACAAAACAGGCATGGCAAGGCGGAAACAATATTAAACAATCCTGACATTTTAAATTGTTTTTAAATAAAAACACAGTGGGTCGCGCAGGTTTGTGATTCGAGCAGCGCTGCGCGATCCTCTGGGCTGCGCAAATAAACCAGATCATCACTGCGCTATCCAGATAGTCGAGCGGCGCTGAATTTGCGCAGATATTTGGTTCAATCGGGTGCCACGGTTTCGTCCCACTTTTGATATGTTTGGCTTCACATACACTTCAACAATGGAAGAAGACGGTGCAGCAGAAGTGAGTTTGCTTACATGTGACGAAACCAAGAACGAGGAGATTGTAAAGAAAAAAGGTGCATCGTCTGTGGTGTGGAATTGTTTTGGGTATAAGAAAAGTGATCCGAATGAGATGAACGTGATTTGCAAGGTTCACAAGTGGTGGAAACACGTCAAACCTTTTCTATCATCTGAAATCCAAGCTTCCAAATGAATATGGCCAAAGTAAGAAAATGCGGCAAACCTCAGCAATTCACATGTTAAATAAAATTACATTATGTAAACCAGTTCCTTTGTGTTTGAATTTTTATTTATGTATTTTCAAATGCAAATTGCTATATTGTGATTGTGATCGTTATTGAGGTAGAAAATTGCTTCTACCGTGATAGAAGAGTTTGGTTATATCGCCCACCCCTAATGAAGCCTATCTTGAGCTTGGATTCATGGTGGGGATGGTGGGGGCAGAAGAGAGACACGTGTGTGTTTTGTGTCTTAAACCGCTGGCAGCAGACAGCATGAGACCCAACAAATTAGGAAGACACTTAGAGACAACACACTCACTGTCACGTTGGCAGAATACAGACAGGAGGAGAATCGCATGGTAAAATCTGAATCAGTGGACAGCAAAGCACAAATGGCTTCATTCAAAGTTGCATACAGAATTGGCCAGTGCAAAAAAACTACAAACGATTGCTGAGCAGCTAATAAACATGGGGTCAATTATGCAAAGATAAGTGACAACGTAAGCCTTTTATAACAATTGCACGTGTATTTTATCTGTTTTTAACTTGGTGTTGTTTGATCTTATTGGTTTAGAAATTGATATTTCAATAAACAGTAAACTTGGCCGATTTCGTTATTATTTTGTTGACAAGTGGGGCTTGAAATTTCGCTCACCCCCTTAAGTGGGGAATGACAGAAAAAGTTTGAGAACCACTGGTCTAAGGGAAGGAGAAATATGTTAGTCATATTGGTTATGTATGCCCACATAGATATTTATAGCTAGATAGATCACTAGGTGGCGCTACATGCCTGTGTGTGGGAGGTACGGCGAGGGCACGTGCTCTCGGGATACTGGAGGATTTCCCCGCCGCACAATGTCATGGCGACCATCACCGAGCAACTTTATAGTGCTTTCCTAACACAGGACTATTCCGGAAATCAACGTTAGCGGTTAGTACATTAATTTTATATCTGCAACATTGTACGTTTAGTTTTTACTCTACAGTGATTGTATTGCGTGCATAGCTGTTTCAGGGTAGCTACTGGAGAATCACATTGTTGCGTTGTGTAAGGTGCTAACGGGGTTTAGCTGGCCTGCTAGGAGGCCGGTGGGACTCAGCAGCCCTGCTCCTTTTGTTAGCGCTTCAGCCAGTCCGTAGGGGGGAAAGGAGAGTCGTATACTCCTGGTCCAGCAGCTGCTGTTTTGGATTATAGTTACTTCAATATAGTGGTGTAATCCCACTAGATTTCTTTTTTTTGCGCTCGGCTAGAATCAGCTGACAGACATTTCTCACACGCGTTTTTTCGTCTGTTAGCTACCGAGCCTTTAAGCTAGTTATGCTCGTGGCCTAGCCAGATTTTTGTCAGGCGAGACGTCTCGAACATGTTAATTGTTAGCTGCAAGGTTGATAGAAACAAGCCTGTGTATGTACCTTCAGGCACGGTCAGGAAAAGCTCAGCACTGCTAGCCAGCGTTTATTCTGTTGCACAATCCATTGCTTCCACGCCGCTCACAAACACATTCCCAGCATTTTGAGACTGCTTAAGATGTTTTCTGTTTTAATAGGTTTTCGTTTTGAAATGGGGGGAACCTTTCTAACGGATCTGGTGCTATATAACGCGCTACGAGATTAGCGCGGCTAATTCTCAAATTATCTGCTCTTTTGTGGAGGCTGTCGTTAGCATAGCTCTTCCACTTCTACTACCGCAGCTGGAAACCGCGTGGTGAAGACATTTTTTGTACTCCAGGGTTGAATCTATTTCAATCTAAAGATTTATTTTTATTTTTTTGCTGCTGCGAAGATGATGATATTTATCGCTGCGTTTTGCAGCTCTTGGACCAGGTGCAGCTCTTAACGTTGAGCTTATGGCTTTGACACGCTCAGGCTCAAAGTTTTGGCGCTATTTACCCGCCGCTGAATACCAACCTGCTTTGTAAACGACTCGTGTAGGAATTAGCGAGTTTTCATTAGATTTACACAAATGATCATACAAAAACTCTGCTGACTGAAGCCAAAAATATTTTCTAAATAATTCGCATGATTTAAACAGTGTGTGTTGTTCGGTGAAGTCTGTTAGTTACTATTTAATGTCAAGAAAACAGTGTGGTAACTTTTGAAGCTGACTTTGTGTCCGTTATACCTATTGATTTACTCTACAAAGTAATAAGGAAATGGACACGGTGTCATACAGTAGGTAACTTCATGCTGCATCGAGTTCCATAATGGTTGAGAAACCTTACCTCCAGGTACAGTACTTCCTTAAGTAAAGCTGCAGGACTTAAAGATTGAGTTATAGTAACGTTCTTTGTCTCTAATTAAGTGACATTTAATGTCACTATTTTAAAATTCATATTTGTAAGAAATTCATCATTTCAGGCCGTACATTTGTTGGAAAATAATCCACAATGTTGTGGTGTAATTTGCAGTGATTTCTCAATGCTTACAATGTTGTCAACTGAAACGGATTTCCTGTTGTACAATTGCATTTTCTACCTTCTAGCACAAAGTTATAGAAAGCAATTATTTTTGTCACACTGTCTATCTCTCAAAAAGAGGAGTAGTTAATTTAACTGTCCGGTTCTCTCAGGGAGTTTTTCTTTGCCAACAACGCTTATAGCTTGCTCATTAGGGACAAACTGATGAAATGTAGTCTTTTACTATCCAGTATTATTAATTCTGTAAAGCTGTTTCATGAAGTTGTGCATTGGTAAAAGTGCTAGACAAATAACATTGAATTTAAGATTTACATTTCAGCTGTTTATAGTTAACATTGCGGAAAGTCCACAAGTCAAGTTAATTCATATTCTCTTTAATTTTAGAGCTGCAAGACTGTAAATTGTCTGCCATTGTGCGAGTAGCTGTGGATGGGTTCTTTCTATAGAAATGTAAAAAGTATCACAGCATACATGTACATTTATATCTTTCAATGGGCATGATTCATAAACTCAACAAAGATTGCATAAATGCGGATATTAGGATTGTTCTGTTTTTATGTTCCAATTCCATTTTTGTTTTTGATGATGCTCGTCATAGGAAGAATGTTTTGCTTGATAATGGCACTAAAAGAAACCTAAGCATAATCATTTAGTTTATTGAGCGTGTACACTAAACCATACATTTGGAGTGTTTGTGTCCAGTGTTAGCATTATTGTTAACATTGTCTTTTTTTTCAACAGGATAAACAGCAAGTTTAACGTTTCTCACATCCAAGTCAAGGGGGCTCTTTACACTAAATTCGCGAGGGCGACTGCAGAGCTCCAGTAATGGAATGTGATGTGACGACCAATGCTGGTATGTTTCACAGAATATATTTGGTATGGCCTAAAAAATTTGTCATTCTATTGGTGATTTTTCTTTCTGTTCAGCGACTGTGGTATCTATATCTCATTCTGTAGTCTGCTTCAAATGTGTGCGCTTGCGGCCAAACTGACATTATGACAGCATACAGGGTCATACCGAGAAACTTGAGTGCACTCATGTCCAGATTAGGGTTGTGTACCGAACACCGGTGCTAATATGGCACCGGTACCTATAGAACCGGTTTGTACCGGACCGAAACAGAACGCGAATTTCGGTGCCTCATTTTGGTGCCACTTAAATGCCTGAACTGTTGATTGAAATATTTGTTCTCTAGATTAATATATTTTTGTAGGTTAATAGTTTTTTAGATTAAATTAAAGAAATTAAAAGCACAAATTATCCGGAAATGATAGACCATCCGAGATGCGCGTGAATGCAGCAACTAACGTTACACTCGCTCTGACGGCAGCAGGCAGTCTACCGATAGCTTAGCATGCTAAATTAAACAACTTTCGTTAAAATGCCTAAAACTAAATGGTCGAAAGTGTGGCTGTATTTCAGAAGATAGGATTCCGACACCGCGACGTGCAGCAAATGTTTCACGGCAGTTGCGTGTAAAGGGGGAAACACGTTAAATCTAATGAAACATTCGAGGGCAGACGGAATAAAGTTTAAAGCAGAGGGTGGCACCGTGTTTTCTTGCGGACAACAGCTGGTGCTATCGGTGTGGACGGCCCTCAGTCCCAGTCACACCAACTGTAGCAAAAAGGAGTCACTGATTATGATGATGACAGCAGACTTTCCGCAGGTTAGTAGTAACACTAATGTAACGTTAATAGCAAAATGCAAATCTTGCATTCATGCTAACAAATAGTCAAACGATTTGTAAAAAACTAATGTAACATGGATTCGGTTTATAATTATGGCTTTCCAGCCTGTACTAGTAGCACTACAACAGTGACCCCATTTACCATTGCAAAGAAGGCTATGCATGTCCTGTGCAGGGCAATAAGGCAGGAAAGGTGTCGTATTTTGCCAGAAAAGGCAAATATGGTGAAATTTCTGCAAAAGAATTGCTAAAATTTGAAGCTTACATATTCATATATACTTTTAATATATTGTTCAATTTTAAGCATAAAATTTTTTGTTCAATAAAAATTAATTCTTGAGTCATCCACTATAATTTTGTGGCTTAAAAGTATCGGTTCAGGCACCGTTTTGGCACCAGTACCGTTTTCAAAGTATCGATTTGGCACCGGTATCGAAAAAAAAAAAAACGATACCCAACCCTAGTCCAGATCGTCCCTGACTTATAATGATTCCACTTATTAATGGAGAAAAGGCATATAGTTTTTAATTTTGATACTCTATTGTGATGCTAATGTTTTGGGTTGCCTGTATGTGATGTATACGTGATCTATACACATACACACGTGTGTGTGGTTGTAGGAGGTTGTTGGCAATTCGGCATTGAAACAGCAACATTATTTGAATGTATTTTTGTCTCTTTAAAATATTTCGAACAATGGTTCTCTTTTTTTTCCTCAATGGACAAACCTTCTCTTGTGTGAATAGAGATTCATTTTATATAAACAAATTGTGCCCAAAGGAAAGCAACAATCAAGTTTTTATTTTAAAATTTTTACAAATGTTCTTAAGTTAACCTTTAAAATAAAGATTTCTAAAAAGTTGCACTCATCGTATAATACAGAAGTAGCAGCCTTTGGGGGAGGTGCAGGAAAGCAACTTCTATACAATCAAGTGCGCAAATAAAATACCTTACAAGCGCACTAACACATTTTTTTCCCCCTCACTAACCTAGCCAGGCTTTCATAGGTATTCACTTAAATTTTTCCTTTATCTTGAAATTCATATATTTGTATAATGCTGCGGTTTGAGATGATGCGTGTTAGTAGTTTCCACGTGATGTATGTGCCTTTATTTTTCTTTTGTGTTTTGCACAGAACCTCAGTCTGGGCAGCGTCACTGCTTTTAAATCTGAAGTACTGCCAAATTATAGAAGAGGATTGATGTCTTTTTGTCAGCACAATCTTTCTTTTTCTGTATTTTTGTTAGTATTCAAAAATGTATTCAAAACTCAGATGATAAACCTTTCATGTGCCACGTGTGGACTCCGAAACCACACGTGGCACAAATTCAAAGCAAACAATGCGCTTAAGAACAAGGCTAAAATTTGTTTTAGCATGTTTATAAGTCTTGCTAAGTATGCTTCAACAAACTGCATGTATATTTCTTACTGTGTATGCCAATAATTTCTTTAAGAAATTGTAGAATTTCAGCCTCCGAGTGGCGCAGTGGTAAAGCGCTCGCCCTATCATCTGGAGATCGCTGGGTCGCACCCCGGGTAATGTTTCAGGGCGGAGGGATGAGAGGTACTTGTGCTCCCACATTAATCACGGCTCTACAGCCAATCAGGGGCGTCTGTGAGCTCGCGCACGCGGAAGGAGCGGCTAGCGCTTTCCTCCGAGTGTGTTACTCCGCCCCTAATTGTGCGTGAGCAAGCAGTTCGAAAAGATGCGGTCGGCTGACGTCACACGGTTCGGAGGAACTACGTGATAGTCTTCGCCCTCCCGACTGAGTGGTAGTGGTAGCTTTAATGTGGGAGCCCCCCTAGCGACGGGGGAGGAATTGGCCACGACTAAATTGGGGAGAAAATTGGAAAAACCCAAAAAATAATAAGGAAAAAAATAAATTGTAGAATTTTACAATTGGATAATTGTTTTTGCATGTTTGTGATAAATTATTTCATTCAAATGTAGTTTAAGGTTAGTGTTTTGAGCATGGTTAAGGTTGGCTAGTGATGATATGGGTTATTATGGGTTTCTTTTCATGTAACTGCATTGTAAGTTGGGGACCAAGATCGACAAGTACATGATGGTCAAAAATTAATGGACTCTGGAATATAAAACTGTGAAATATAAGTTGTGAATTTTATTGTATCGACAGTTACAGAATGTGCTGTAAAAATATAACACCAGTGACAGTGTTGAAGCTTTCAGTATATTTCATCAGAGCTCACTGTTGCTTATACTGGATTAAGCACTTGCAAACCTTTTAATATACAGAATTTAGTGCTGACTCATTAATCTGATAGGACGAGAGGCAATTAGCGAGTGGTGATAATGGAGCATAGCACAACTGGGACTTTTAATTGCATGTTTCATTTTGCATCACGGGTATTGCACTAGCTACACTAACTCTCGGTTGCCAGCTTGAGTTAAATTAGATTGGGACGGCCCAGGTTCGATTCCAGCCAGTGCCCACACCCCAGCCACTGGATACAGTGCCGGTCCCAAGCCCGGATAAAATGGGAGGGTTGCGTCAGGAAGGGCATCCGGCGTAAAACCTGTGCCAAGTTGTAGTGCGGACTGGATATTCCGCTGTGGCGACCCCTTGCCGGGAGCAGCCGAAAGACCAACAACTCTTTCCAGTACTGTGTACTGTTGTTGAAGAGAGCAGCTGCCTTCCAGAACCGATGCATCTAACTTTGTCTCCTTAGTAACTTTTTTTCAAGTCTTTCAGAATTGTCTCTAAACTGTCTGTGTTATTCTGTTAATGGCTAACACAAGCCTGAGAGCTATTGGGGATTCAGCCCCAGAACCAAGAAATTGGCTGATAAGTGCCACTATAAAATAAATAGTATTTTTCTCAGGACTGTCCACACCTCCATGGTTTATTCTCCTCATCCTTTCAAAATTTCTAACTTTCACCCATGTTGTACAAGGCTACGTTTTGTAAGTGTTGATCTCCAGGTTGGCCAACTGCCGTTAGTCATTTCCACTGGTCACGCAAGGATCTGTGTTGAGGAGCAAACTTGTTAAATAAACGAACAAATCATAATCTGTTGATAATAAATGTCATCTGTGAAACGGTTGTATAAAAGCAAGATCACACTATCTGATATGTAGCACAACAGATTTACCCCTCGTTTGATGTTGCAGAAATACAATGCAAAATAAAGCTGTGAATATTTATTCTCCACAGAAAGCGGGGCTCCAACTGATCCTATTCGACATGAAGAAAATGTCCTCAGGGATGGCAGTGAAACACCAAGAAAGAAAAACAAGAAGCACAAAAAGCACAAAAGTAAAAAGAAGCGTAAGAAGAAGAAGGATGAAAAAGATAGCAGCTCTGAATCTGGAGTGGAATCAGACCAGGAATCTCAATTAAAGTCAAGGTAGGAGTTTGTGCGATGTGCATTTTAAGTAAGCACACCTTTTGGAATTGTGTAATTAAATGTGTTGTTATTCATCACAGTTTAAAAAAAGGAGACCTGTCCAAATTTGAGTCTGGTGATCGTGATGCAGATAAAGAACTAGCAAAAAATGCAGGTGAGTTTATCGGTGTCCTTGCTTAACTAATGTTGCATGTCAAGGTTTCCTTCCTTGTGAGTATTTTTGGACTTGCATATTTTTGTTTTTCCAACAGAACCACATGATGATGACCATAAGGCCAGAAAAACAAAGCGTCATACAAGCAAGAAGAAAAAGAAAAAGAAACGAAAAGAAGAAAAGCATCCGAAAAATTCTCCTTGTTCACGCTCAGTTAGTACATCTGAATCTGAGTCTGAATCAGAATCTGAGTCAAAGTTGCCACAACCATTAGACACCTCTAGCTTGGATCAAAAGTCACCAGTGATGGTGTTGAAGCTTTCAAATGACAGATGTAAAGATAAGATGCCACTTCCAGATGATAAGAAGGGAGAAATCACTAGCAAATCTGAGCATACTGAAGAGGAATGTATAAAACCTGCATGGAGGGAAGATGGGTCTCCTCAGAATTTGCAGACTGTACATCAAGAACAGCACAATGAAAATTGCATCAAAACCGAGAACCTTGAAAAGAATGGGGGTTTTAGCAAAACACAGGATCTCCCTGACATAATCCCTAAGCAGGAAAATGTGCACAAAGAGCAACTCCTATTGAAGAACATAGAAAAAGAACCACATAAGAATCAGAGAGGAAAGGGAGATAAGGAAACAGTCTCTAGATTAAGGTCTCGATCGCATTCTGATGATAAATCAGGCCACAGTCGTTCAAGAACTCCAAAGCAATCCTCTGCTATATCAGCACGTCGAAAAGATAGATCACAGTCCAGAGAAAGGTCTGTTTCTAGCCCAAAAAGGAACAGTAGTACTAAAAAAAGATATTCAAGGTCACCATCAGAAAGTCACAGGTCACGGTCAAGATCTGTCAGAGGACCAAAGCGCAAATCCAGGTCCCTGTCTGCAAAAAGAAGGCGTCGCTCTAACTCTAGGTCCAATACCAGAACAAAAAGATCCAGAACCAAGTCCCCACGACGTGGTCGGCGAACAAGATCACGGTCTGTTGTAAAGCTACGCCGTTCACGGTCAAGGTCAAAACAATCGCCTTCTCGCAGAAAGAACCGTTCAAGGTCCCGCTCAAGGTCTACTCGGAGAGGCAGGCGCTCACAATCACGCTCGCGAAGGAGGACACCACCATCCCGTACACGAAGGTCTCGGTCCAGGTCAATCAGGAGAAGGAGGAGAACCCGTTCAAGGTCCATTGTGATCCTCAGGCGATCTAGATCCAGAATGAGAAGAAACAGACGATCTAGATCAAGGTCTAGAAACCAAAGAAGACGAAGCAGATCTAGCTCTCCCCTCCGCTCCAGGCGCTCTAAATCAAAATCCCCTGTTCGGCAAAAGAGATCCAAGTCTCCACGTAGGACAAGGTCAGAATCAAGATCTCCTAAGCGCAGTAGGCAGTCAAAATCACGATCTCGTAATTCAAAGACTGCCTCGCCTAAATTTAGTAGAGGAGCCAAAAAAAGCAAAACAAAGCAATCAAGATCAAATTCACCGAAAGACAACTCTAGGTCCAGATCTAATTCCAGAGGAAGACTTTCCTCAGATAGAAGTCAGTCTCCAGCTAAGACTAGGTCTAGATCTTCATCACTGGCCAAAGACCAAGACTCGTCAGTTCAACATGATTATAAGGAAATATCAGAGTCTAAAATAGAAGCTGCCCAAGAATTAGAACAAACAGCTACCACAGAAAGGTGGAAACCATTGATGGATAAACAACAGTCCCCAGAAAAACAACAGTCCCCAAAAAATTCCTCAAACGAGGACATGGAACAAAATAAACTTGAATTGAAAAATAACTCCAGTAAAGAGTCTAAGAGTACCCTGGAGGGCAGTGGGAGGCAAACTGCATCCAGGTCAAGGTCCTCTTCATCAGAACCATTAGCTCAGGATGAGAGTTCTGTGTCAGATGATGAGCTGTCTGACAACTCAAGATCTCGAACACCAAGCCCAGCCAAGAAAAAATCAGGTTTAAAGCCCAGCAGGGTGTCTAAGTCACCTATTCGAAGGAAACGCTCGAGGTCTGCTTCCTCAACCTATAAGGCAAGGTCCAAATCAAAGTCTGTTAGTGGTAGGGAAAAGTCGAAATCTCCACCTATAAGGAAACGAAGATCTAGGTCTTCTTCACATAGCCCAAGAAACAGGTCGACGTCTAGGTCCCCTGCCAGGCGAAGGAAATCGCGTTCTAGATCAGTCACTCAAAGGGGGAAATCGAGGTCCAAATCTCGTACCAGGACCAAGCGCTCAAAGTCTAAATCTCCCAAAAGAAAGCGCTCTAAGTCTAGATCACCAGTACGTAAAAGGCGCTCTAAATCCCGTTCTCCTGCTCGGAGAAAGAGGTCAAAAACTCCAGAAAAAAGTAAACGGTCAAAATCTCGTTCTCCTACCAGGAAGAGACGGTCACGATCATGGTCAAGGGTCCGTCACTCACGATCTAAAAGATCTCGCTCTGCATCTCACCGGAGGAGACCTGTGTTTCGAGGTCATTCTTTTGACAGACGGGACCGCTGGAAACGGGAGCCAAGCCATTCTCCTATTCTCATCCTCCGTAAGAGACGGTCCGCCTCAAGAACACGTCGTAGTGTTAGCAAGACGCCACCACGACTCACTGAGCTAGGTAGCCATCTGTGCAGTTTGTGTATTTATATTCTTAATACTTCAGCTTTGTTCAAGACGCCTTAGCAATTAATTCATAGTGTTACTTTTCCTCTTCACAGATAAGGATCAGCTGTTGGAGATTGCTAAGGCTAATGCTGCAGCAATGTGTGCTAAAGCAGGGATGCCCATCCCAGAGAGCCTTAGGCCCAAGGCTATCCTCCAGTTGCCTTTGCCAACTCCTGCTCCAGCCCCTCTGTCTTTGCCGCTGCCCCTTCCAGTTCCTAACATGCCCATGAACATCCCGATGGGAATACCTGGTATGCCTGCAATACCAAACATGCCCATGAATGCTGCTATGGCTAGTATGACGGCTGCCACCATGACTGCAGCACTTTCTAACATGGGAGCCTTGGCAGCCATGCCCCCTATGCCTCCACTGCCCACCATTACCAACAAACCTCCACCAGCTCCTACTCCAAATCTGGCAAACATTGAAGAAGTGAAGAGAAAAGTGGCTCAGCAGGCTAACAGCATCAGTATTAAGGAGCTGACAGAGGTGGGGAAAATTTCTACAATGTACTAGGTCAAAAATTTCTTAATTGTAAACCTAGACTATGTGTATGAACAATGTAAAGAATGAAAAACAATGGCTATGCTGAATTGAGCTGTAAATCATTGGTACACTATTGATATAATTCAGTTAGCTTTTGGGGCATTGCGATTTTTGATTCAGTTCAAAGCACCTATGTTTTCTACAGGTTTTTAATTATTAAAAACTATTAAGTATCGAACAGTGAAATACTAAGTTGTCCTGGTGGTTATTTAAATATGTCTCGTACAAAGCCTTAATCTTTTTACCAGTCTTCTGCCCCACACTGTGTCTACACACAGTCTAGTAAGGTGAAATGCTCATAAAACACAGGTATTTGCGAAAGACATAAACAGTGTGCATTTTTGCAATATCTGTGGTATAGTTGTAAGGATTTGTTACATTTTAGTCAATTTAACATGTACAAGTTTACTTAAATATTTTAAACTTGGATTGATTCTGAATTGAAAACCAAACCATCGAATCATCAGTTAATTGAGCCAACCAACTAAAGATTAATTAAATTGTGAAAGAGATTAAATCGCTCAGCTCTAGTGCTGATGTTGGAAAATAAAGCTAAGAGGCTTAATTGCACACAAACTCAAACTGGAGAGCTGTTATTGATTTCCTGTAACATCATGCCCTGGAGTGTTTTATTCCTCGTATAGCGATTATGTCAAAGATGCCATAAAGTTATATCTTTATCAAATGAATGCTATACTGTTTCATGTGGCATTTCTGTTTTTAGAAATGTAAGCAGATTGCAGAAAGTAAAGAGGAGATGGGTCTCTAATGATGAAGACTATGGAAAAACAGTTAAGTTTCTACTATCACATTATCACCTATATGACCTGACCATTTTTCTATTTGACATTGTGCATGTTTTGATCTAGATCAAGAGATGCCTGGTATTTATACTGTATGAATAGTAATTTATAGTAATTAACTCAAGCTCAAAATTATTCTAATATTCTGCACCACTGGATGTTTGGTTTTCATGATGGCTACAGATAGATAAAACCAATAAGGACATGGAATTAATCTAAAATTGAGGATTATATAGAGATATTTATTTATTTATTTATTAATTACAGGTCCTTCTAAAAAAATTAGCATATTGTGATTAAGTTCATTATTTTCTATAATGTACTGATAAACATTAGACTTTCATATATTTAAGATTCATTACACACAAACTGAAGTAGTTCAAGCCTTTTATTGTTTTAATATTGATTGTGGCATACAGCTCATGAAAACCCAAAATCCATCTAAAAAAATTAGCATATCATGAAAAGGTTCTCTAATCGAGCTATTAACCTAATCATCTGAATCAACTAATTAACTCTAAACACCTGCAAAAGATTCCTGAGGCTTTTAAAAACTCCCAGCCTGGTTCATTACTCAAAACAGCAATCATGGGTAAGACTGCCGACCTGACTGCTGTCCAGAAGGCCATCATTGACACCCTCAAGCAAGAGGGTAAGACACAGAAAGAAATTTCTGAACGAATAGGCTGTTCCCAGAGTGCTGTATCAAGGCACCTCAGTCGGAAGGAAAAAGTGTGGCAGAAAACGTTGCACAACGAGAAGAGGTGACCGGGCCCTGATGAAGATTGTGGAGAAGAACCGATTCCAGACCTTGGGGGACCTGCGGAAGCAGTGGACTGAGTATGGAGTAGAAACATCCAGAGCCACCATGTACAGGCAGGAAATGGGCTACAGGTTGCAAATTTTGCATGTCATTCGGAAATCAAGGTGCCAGAGTCTGGAGGAAGACTGGGGAGAGGGAAATGCCAAAATGCCTGAAGTCCAGTGTCAAGTACCCACAGTCAGTGATGGTCTGGGTTGCCATGTCACCTGCTGGTGTTGGTCCACTGTGTTTTATCAAGGGCAGGGTCAGTGCAGCTAGCTATCAGGAGATTTTGGAGCACTTCATGCTTCCATCTGCTGAAAAGCTTTATGGAGATGAAGATTTAATTTTTCAGCACGACCTGGCACCTGCTCACAGTGCCAAAACCACTAGTAAATGGTTTACTGACCATGGTATTACTGTGCTCAATTGGCCTGCCAATTCTCCTGACCTGAACCCCATAGAGAATCTGTGGGATATTGTGAAGAGAAAGTTGAGAGACACAAGAATCTGCAAAAGGATTCCCGACCAAGTATTGAGTGCATAACTGAACATAATTATTTGAAGGTTGACTTTTTTTGTATTAAAAACGCCTTTCTTTTATTGGTCGGATGAAATATGCTAATTTTTTGAGATAGGGTTTTTGGGTTTTCCTGAGCTGTATGCCACAATCATCAATATTAAAACTATAAAAGGCTTGAACTACTTCAGTTGTGTGTAATGAATCTTAAAATATATGAAAGTCTAATGTTTATCAGTACATTACAGAAAATGAACTATATAATAATGAACTTTATTACAATATGCTAATTTTTTGAGAAGGACCTGTATGTGAGGGGGAAAACTTTTCAAGATGGGTGGTGACCATGGTGGCCATTTTGAAGTCGGCCATTTTGGATCCAACTTTTGTTTTTTCAATAGGAAAAGGGTCATGTGACACATCAAACTCATTGGGAATTTCACAAGAAAAACAATGGTGTGCTTGGTTTTAACATAACTTTATTATTTCATGAGTTATTTACCAGTTTATTAATTAAGTTATTAAATGTTATAAATAAGTTTTAAAATGTGTTCAATGTGCTGCCCATTGTGTTGGATTGTCGATGCAACCCTTTTCTCCCACTCTTTTTATTTATATATATATATATATATATATATATATATATATATATATATATATATATATATATATATATATGTATATATATATATATATATATGTATATATATATATATATATATATATATATATATATATATATATATGTATATATATGTGTATATATATGTATATATATATATATATATATATATATATATATATATGAAGGGGAAGAAAACTTTTCCATGATATTGTAGTTTTGAGAGTGTGTGTCTCCAGTCTGTATTATTTAAAAATCTGTTTTTCACTGTTAAGTGCTTGAACTCGCTAACATTCTGTTTATTTTCCAGTAAATGATGTCCTGATTAACAGTAACATACCTTGGTAGTAATCCAGCGCAGCGTTTAAAGATGAATGAGAAGATGAAGTGAAGACACCACTGGATTTTAAACTGTCAATCCAGGAAAACGTCCTGATTCCCATGGATAACTCAACAGTCTAATTTTCTGATGACACCACTGTAGGTCGCAGTTATTCTCAAAAACGGGACTCAATCTGCTAGATGAGATCATTTTGTGTGTCTTCAGGAAGATTAAGGGACTTCCTTGTATATGAAAAAAATGCTCTGCTTGGTCAGATTCACAGTGAAGTATTGTTTGAATTTCAACATGGTCTCTCTCGACAGTTGGAAGAATCAACATTTTTTCAAACTGCACTATTGTGGATTTTTTTTGATTAACAGTGAATTTCAGACCAGCAAGCACCATGACTCGCTTCACATGTAAATCCCATAAGAAATGTAAATCGCATTTATAAAGTACTTTTGTGATCAGGATTCCATTGTTATTTGTTCTTAACTCTTGTGCTAATTTTTTTTTTTTTTTTTATTAAGAAACTAAAATTTAAGGATAAATCGTCACTAAATGCTATGCTTCATAGGTGATATTTTATTTGTGCAGGGTTGCAGTTGTATGTGATCTGAGGGAATCTGGGAATTTAAATAAACGGTCACACTATACTGGATTTTAGACCCTGATGGGTGTATAGTGCTGTTTTATCTTATTTGAATTAGATGTGTATATGGCCAGTAGAGGTTGTGACGGAGTGCTTTGTTTATGCTATTCAACATTCTCAGAATGATCAGATTAAAATAAGAGTGCGTAAAATGTACGGAAAAGAACTGCTCCTGTTGAGACACCTGTACTTTTTGCTACATCTTCAGTGACTTTCTAGGTGTTCAAGTTCATTTTGGTGCATTTATTCTGTGCTAATTCCACCCCTCCCTCCTCCTCCCACTTTCTCTCTTTTCCCCCTCTTGGTACAGTTTCAGTATTTTGTGGGTGAGACATCACCAGTCAGGCCACTTCTTAGGAAATATTTGTGTTGGCAATTTTTTTTTTTTAACTGATTAAATTTCACATCCCCATCCAGACCCATCATTTACCATAGTTCTGAAACCAAACACATAACTGATATACAGACTTGGTCTAACACTTAAAACGACAACTGATTTTTAACTGGAAGTTCTGAAACAGTTAAAGCAATGGTTCTTGTAATAGAATCCCTCAGTACAATTAATCCGTGTGGAATAAATACACTCCAAATAATTACACAGATTACACAACAGTTTGGTTTCAAGAAAGCTGAAGTCTTATAGGCATATAGTTGATAGGTCATATATGTCCAGTAACATACTACACAAATTATTAACCAGGACTCCCCCCCCCCCCCCTTTTTTTTTTTTTTTACATCTCATTTATAAGCCACTATGTAATAGGAATGTAATCCACTTGAAATATTTAAAATAAGTGGTGCTTTACCTATGTGAGGCAGTGTGTTATTGTACACTTTGTATAAGTTCTATGTTCCTATCATAATGGCATCCACATTTTTGATTACACAGTATAGTTTGGATTTTCCTTTGCTGTAAGACAAGCCTGCTTTGTACATAATGCACCATATGATTATTAAAATAAATGCCCATGACCACTGATTGTTTCTCATTTTGTCTCTTGGCGCTCAATTTTAATGCTCATTTAACCATTCACAAAGGTCGGACATTCCAAATAGGACTTCAGAACCTGTGCTGTGTGATACATTTATAATGGATCTAGTGATCTTTGGTTTCTCTGGCCCTTAGTATGGCCAAATGTGTCCGTCCATGTTCAAGTTCAAATGCACTATCTCAGTTGAGCATGTTTTTCACTCTGTGGTCCATGCACTCCTGTGTGATGTAATGCTAGTGCCAGATTCTCACACTGCTGCGTCTCATGAAATGCTTTGTAAATGAACATCCAAAACACACTGTTGTTTTACTTGTGATGAATGAGTGAGGATATACAGTATAATCCACAAGGGTGTATGTGCACATTTAAAAACTTACATAAAATATAATTTACCTTGTAATTAATTGAGATGAGTCTCAATGCTTATTTCCTTGATCTGGCTGACCTGACAGAGGTTATACTGCTGTATCAGCAGTGGTGTCAATTTTCCAGACACTCGCCAACACTGCTTCCTTAATAGTTTTTTGTTCTATTCTGCCCTTTCTCCAAGAATAGCTTGCAAATAGTAATGTTGAGTCAACATGCAAATTATGCAAAGTACTTATGTCATTTGGGGACTTGGTGTGCATGCATTAGGTACTTTCTCCTGAGAAGAGATGGCACTACTGGTTGTAAAAGCTCAAACTTGAATCAGGGTTATGTGCACGGAGCTGTGTGGAATCTTCTCTCAGATGCATAAGGAGCAGGCTGACTTCCAAATAGGTGTTTGGTCCCTATAAATGTTTCCACTGTGCATTCAGTTGTAAATAATGACATTTACTGCGTAGGTAAATACCTGGGGGAAAAGATTGATGAACAGATAGAAAGATAGATTAATTACTGACTTACTTTATTGATTAATTGATTCCGAAAAAAATTCCAGAATAGAATCCCGAACCCAGAATAACAGTTATTTTTTTCTGATGGGCCTTATCTATTTTACGTATTAAATATGAAGTGTTAAAATGTATACATTTTACAATTAGTTCTGAGGCTTTAATTTTGAAAACTGCTCTGCCGGTACTTGCCTGAAAACGAGATACGGTTCACATATAAAACATGAGCAATGTTATGGCTTAACTTTTTCTTCTCCATAATCAAACGACTGTTTGTTTTAATCTAAACGCGTATGTTGTGCATTTAGAAACATTATTACCCAGTTTTATACGACCTCTTTTCCCCCCTAAACGTTTGAAGTGTCCTGTAATTGGCTAGCTTTAGCAGCTAGCTAACCAGCAAGCCGGGGTGAAGCTAGCGGGCGGACATCATATATATATATATATATATATATATATATATATTGTGCGGACATTAGCTAGCTTTCCCGAGACATGCAGCAAGTGGACATGGCCGAGGAAGGGGAGCTGGTTAATGTGCACTTTACCGCTCTCCCCGATTCTCTAATCGCGTGTAAAGTTGATGAAGACGTGCTCCGACACGGACAGCTGCGAGTGAGTGACCAAATTACATTTAGCCTGCTAGCTAGCTTTGTGTCTTTATGCTAAATTCACTTGTTACCTGAAAGATGAACGACACCCTGGAACTGAGATTTCTGAATAAATACATTTTGTATAAATATCTACTTAGACACAGGTGCAGGTTTAATTGGGATTGTTTGCGTTAACAGAGCGAACAGTTCACGGCTGTGCAGTCTGCATATTTGTTCCTGTTGTAATTCAGTTCGATTCAGTTTTATTTGTATTCTGTTCGCTTTGATGTTTTTAATATATAGATACTGCACCCACAAACGTAGAAACCGGTGATTGGATGTTATTAACCTGTATAGCTGTCGGCTATGATGTGAGTTGGAGAGCCATATCAAGTGCAGAAATGTCTTTAACTCAAACCTTACTAGATTTGACACGAAGTCATAAAATTTCCCAATTAGTTTCTAATTCTAGCAGCAATGTTGATAATTTGGTAAAGCTATTCATTGCTAACAGAGGTGGAAAGAGTAATAAAAAATTTTTACTTGAGTAAATGTACTGTTACTTTAGTGAACTTTTACTGACTTTTTTTTATTGTGACAGAAAATAATCAGGAATTTAGATTTTTTTTCCCTTTAAAAGTAACAAATTTAACAACAACAAAAATGCAGTCATGATTGCTTCCTTGTTAGACAGATTAACCAGCCAAGACGAAACAAGAAGTGTGGTTGAGTGGAACAAACAAAATGGAAATGTCATATTATTAAAATTTCTTAAATTCTTCTTAGCCATTTGTGTGGTTCAGTGTGCCGCTACACCGAAAGCTGCCATTATGTTTTTCATCTTTACACTTAAGACACATTTAGAACTGAAATTTCCAAAGTTTGCTTCAGTTAACTTCGTTAGCTTCCAGATTCAGGAGTCTTTGTTTTGGTGCAGAAACACTTTAAATCTGTAATTAATAAAAAAGTAAGATGCTGTAACAAAGTAGAATGAGCATATAATAAAAGAATAATACAGAATAAATAAAAGTATTTAAGCTAACAGTCTATAATACTTTTATAATAATTATCTAGTACACTGAGGTATGTTTTGGAAATGATCCCCAGACATTGAACAATTGTACTACTTCAGATTTACAAATTGCGGTGTGTCTTGAAGGCTTAATTGCACATTTGCATATTCACAATTTCCATATTGCATTTTTATTCTTTTTTAATAAATAGGTGAAGGATAGTAACTAGTAACTCGGTTTTACACCAGATACACTGGTTATAGTGGTTGTAATAAATAAAAATCTGATGACTTTAAAACACTTTTCATTATTATACTAAATTCTGCTCTGATTAATCCAGGTGGCTTATCTGATTTGTAATGAGATTGATTTCATGGTTAAATAGAAAGAACTGTGTCATTGTTTGTTATACTGAATGTGTTGACTGATATTCTTATCATGGCATCTTAAGATAAAAAGAAATGTTATAAACCAGGCTACAGCTGGACTCGGTCAGCTGATAGTCGTGTGACGGAAGATTCCATTGGGTTTTAGTGTCTCTGGAAAGTCTGGAAATGTACAGTTGGATTGAGATATGTTTCCTTAAAGCTCATAAACAGTTCACTCAGTGGAAAGTGCAAGTCGTTGCTGTTCTGAATCAGGAATGTCCTCTAAAGGACAGTTGGAAGGAGACCAGCCTGCTTATCAGGAAGCTTTGTGTAGGAGCTCAACAATCTAACATAGTACAGAAGTCTCACAGTGACAATCTGGTGGACTTGATGTGGTCTATCCTACTGTATGTGAAACACTTCCAGTTATTTAGCTAAAGTCTTACTGTATTATTATTATTTTTTGTTTAGCTCCCCTTCAAGCTGCTTGACAGTCAAATTCCTAAGTGGTTAAAAAGGATCTCAGTGTATAATAATATAGAATCAGGTGGTCAATAAATAACAGACTTTGTTGTTGGTGTTGAGTGTATTATCTGTCATTTGGTTAAAAACGCTGTTTTCACTGTGCCTTCTCCAAAGCCTCTGTTTACGGAAATTTCCACATCTTTTAAAGCTTTCGAAATCCTTTAAAGTCGTTGTAAATGAGCGGTTTGAGTTGAACAGAAAATTTGGTTATTTGTCAAATGCCACTCTGTTAAAAGCCTCATAACCCTGTCTCACGTCACCTACATTCTTTCCCTTTGTTTAATGTTGGTTTCATCTTTCCACTGCACAAGTGGTCTGGCATCATTTGAATAATGGTCTCGCTAAGCGAACGCACACAAATGAGTGTTTAGATATAGTTATGCTCATCTCGGTGACTGTGACACAATGGATTTTACCTGAGAGGCTTTAGGTTGTATTTGTTTGGCTTGGCAGACACAGAGAGAAAGACGTCATGTAGTGTAAAAATAAGTCTGACGTCTTCGTGCTGAACACCACTTAAAATGATGGGCTGACTGTGCCGCAACGAAGGGACAAATCCACTGGCTCTGGAGTCGGAGAGAAAGGGTGGGGGAGCAAATGGATAGAGCAGAAACAGGGAGCATGAGAGAGATGAAGGGAATTAACACCCATGGAAAGTATGCTGCAGGGAACTCTCGATAACACAGCTGCCTCATTGCACAGCTCAGCTGATTTGTATTTTCCATCCCGCTCATCAACGGAGGGTGTTCAGGGAGTGTGAGAGAGAGAGGATCGCAGTTGTGTGTGATAGATTACAGTTTTCCAGCTTGACATGCCCAACAGGAATGTGTCAGAACGGAGCAAACTGAGGTTGGTAAAATTGAGTTTAGACTATAGTCAGCAGTGACACACAATTTCCAGCCCTTGTGCTCTTGGTTTGATTGGAGATGAGTCAGCATAGACAGCAGTCGGGTTAAAGAGCAGTTGAGGAAGGAGGACTGTAGTTTCACTCCCTCCCTTCCTGAAGGGGCTGGGCCTGTCACTGTGCTACTGACGCTCTTGCATAAAGAGCAGCAAACACACAAGTCTGCAGTCTGGCTGAGCCTCAGAGACGTTTAATCAGTGGAGCAGAAACACGGTCCCTTTTGAAGATTCTTTTTTCGGATAACAGCTTTCTCATGCTCTGGTAAATTCAGCCTCTGATCTGGTTTTACGTGTTGCTCGTTTCACCTGCGACCTATTTCCTGCATTGAACTCTTGCTTTAACCACAACCTTGACTTCAACACGCAGCAATAAGAGGAAGATAGAAGAGAAAGAAAAAGTCTTCCCATCGGGAAAACCAAAGACGACTACCATTTATTTCTGATCCAGATCTCATTCTGCTCTCACCCTGGGGAAGACAAAACGGACCCCTTTGAGATTTCTCACTTCTCAAGTCCGCTGCAGGATTCAGCGAGCATCCGTCATGCACCTGAAGACCATGAAGTGCAACCCCTTCTGCCTTATTGCATCTCTAGAGGACCTGGATTTGTTTAACAGACCTGAGGCCAGGGTACTGTAGTGCTTTTAGTGCTTTCAGCCAAGCATCTTTTTTGTGCACCAAAAAACACCTAAATGTGACTGACTGTGCTCTAGTAAGAGTAGACTGGTAAAATGTACTGCTTTTGTTCAGCACTTTTATAAAAACATTTTAGAGGGATTAGTACAGATGCAGTATAAAAACTGTACCGCAAATTATTGACTTAAAATCACTTTGCTAGATTCGATTGGCAGTGTGATTACAGAAACCTATCCTAGGTTGTAGGATAGTCATTTTTGTCATTCCTGTATGTCATTTTTCAGAGGTTAAGTCACAGAATTGCTAATGATCCAGAAACATCTGAAAACATCAAATAATTGTGTAACTGTTAAACAGCATAAGATTCTGTTCAATACATGACAAAGGCTAGTAAAGCAATATTTATTTAATACCCAGTTTAACTAAATTCGGTAGTCAGGTTTCAGTGATTTTCCTGACAGGCATGATGGTCAATACATCAGAAATTATTTCTTCTTAGTCTGAGATATTATAGTTCTATGCTAATTTGCGATACTGTACTGCTATGCTTTTCCAAAATACTTTTGTCCAGTCACCACTGTGAGGTAACTGGTTAGTCATGTTGTCTAAAAATGAAAGAAAAGAAAAGAATGGGAAAATGGAAAACAATGGAAATGAGAAGGGGTGGAATGACGAATGAGGAGCGATTCAGACTTGTGAGTCTGACGCGAGTGATCCTCAAATAATGCTTTACATACAGTTGATAAACAACTGGTTTTCAGGCAGTTGGCTCATAATGCAATCTTTTTGCATGGGGGCTGATTCAGTTTCCCACCATCATTTGTCTGTGCTCCTGCATCCTTCAGTGTGTCTCCCTTGTTACCTTGGAAACCAGGATCTTGTGGCATGTTCCCAGAGCCAGTCAATTACAGGCCTTATTTAGCAGTAGAATTTTGTGCGTCACTGAGGATTAATATAGACAGGCTAACAAAATGTCAGTCTCTTTTAGCTTGAGTTAAAACAGCAAGAATAATAACAACTTACTAATTGCTTCAGATGGCTTGGTGTGCTTGCTATTCTTCTGTGTGAAATGTGTTTTTTGAGTATCTGTGTATTTATTTCTGCTTGTGCTTTTTCTCAGGTTAGTTTCGAAGAGCTCTTCCGTGCCTTTGATGGTGAAGTTACCTTTCAGTTTTTTAAGAGCTTCAGGAGAGTGCGAATTAATTTCAGCAATGCTCTGGCAGCTGCGGAGGCGAGAGCGAGGCTCCACAAGAGTGATTTCAATGGCTCAGAGCTTCGACTTTATTTTGCCCAAGTATGTTAATTTTTTACATTTTTATGCGTCACGTCTTTCTGACTTGCAGCAAAAGATTCGTTCAGTGACATTACCCTTGATTGTTGCTTCCTCTTTTTGAATGTCATCTTTCTCTCTATAGTCAGTACATATAGGAAGTGCACGACTGGAGCCTCCGAAACCAGATAAGCAGTTCCTCCTCTCTCCACCTCCATCTCCTCCTGTGGGATGGGAACAGGCTCAGGATTCCACGCCTGTTATTAACTATGACCTTCTTTGTGCAATCGCCAGACTTGGCCCAGGTACCTTCATGCATACAATAAGAATAAAACCTACTTGATTGTATTTCTTTAAAAACGTAGTAGAGTATCCTTTCACATGCCTTACTCATTGTCTCCTTTTAGGGGAGAAATACGAGCTACACACTGGAACCCCAACTACCCCCAGCGTGGTGGTGCATGTGTGCGAGAGTGACCAGGACAGCTCTGGTGCTGAGGACGATACGGACAGCTTCAGACGGCCACGACCCAAAATCATCCAGACCCGGCGTCCGGATTACAGCTCCACCGTCACCCAGTGAGCACGAGGAGTGTGTCCTTGTGCTGTTAAGTTTGTTTTTGTCTCTAGACTGTTGGACGTGCAGGTAGTCTGTCTCCATAGAGGAAGTGTTCAGTCAGAGCTCAGTCTGGAGAGAACGGTACACTACATTTGCAGTGTCTTTCAGGGGAAAGTGAGTTTTATTGCATGCATTTGTTGAGAAAGTGGCTCATTTCCCAACATCTAAAGGTCAATGGGGTTTTATGGATGTTTCCATTAAGTCTATGGCTACAGAGAACAAAAGCCTCCCATTGTGGCTTTATTTATTTCCTTTCATTTGAGAAGCATGTTTTTTTTATTAGCCTCTTTTCTGCAAAAGATGTTTTCTTTAATCAGTGGAAATGTGAGGTATTAATACAAAGCCTTAGTATGACTGTTTGTTAATCTTAGATTTGGAACATTTGTGGTAATGGGTATTTTATTATTATTTTATATGTTGGTTGTAGAAAAAGATAAGGAAGTTAAAATACTAATTAAATTTAGTAAGCTTCCTTTCTCAAAAAAATCATGTGTTGAATAACAGCTTGTTTACCACTGATTTAACAAATGGTTTTGGTCAGTAGAAATGAAATGTTTATCAGACATCCTGACACATTATCCTGATGATAATATTTGCATTGAATCTCTTTGACCATAACACTGTAATACAATCAGTTGTAATGAGGGACAGCCTTTATGCCCTTTATTAGGATTTGCACAGGTTACATTTGTTACATGGTAAAAATCATCAAGTGTTTGCTTTTTTCAATCAATTCGTGTTGTTTGACTGTATGTACTGTATGTTCACCTTGTTATAATGTCTTATTTGTCTGACTGTTCAGAAATTCGAAAGGACCTGCTTGGTTTCCACAATGTACGAGTCAGTTTCCACACTGTTGACTTAGTTATCGCTTGGATGTATGTCATCTTGTGATTTGTACCTTAACAACCAAATTAATAAATCAGGATTTTGACCTGTGGGTTTTTTTTCCATCATTTAACTTTATAATTTTGAGTCCCAAGCCGCATGTGAGATGCTTTTTTTCACTCATTCATTAAAAAAAAGAAGAAAAACCTTATAAACCTCTATAATGAGGTAATGATGCATGTAAAGGACTTTTCAATGTGAAACGTGGATTAATCTAGAAATAGAATCCATGAGGATAAAAAGACCTCACATGTCATCAACAATGCCTATCTCAATGTGCAGCATTGTTCCCTCTACTGTAGAGCTATTAATCCACAAGGTCAAATGGATGTCTGTACACTCGGTACACTCAGTTTTCTGTCTGATCTTACTCAATAAGCCCTGTCTGCTTTCTGGCATTTTTTCTTTATTACATCTACATAATAGGATCCAAGGAAAGCTTATTACGTACACTGTGTGTGTATCAAGCCACTATATTAGCATTACCAATGTTATACTGGTTTAAATCATTTCAAATTAATATTTTTCCCCATGTCTACTTTTTAAAGGTCATGCAAATCAGTTCTTGGCTTGGGGAAATGTTAGCACATTTTTGGTTCAGAATCTGCTCATTAAACAGTAGTGATGACATGAGGACGTTGCCCTCACTGACCTTCACTCTTTTTTAGACTTATTAAATGTGCTGATGACTTGAGGGAGATGTGTGTGTGTGTGTGTGAGACTTTCGTAGATGTGGGTGGATCTCATGGTCTCTTAGTATAGGCTCAAGAGTCGCCTTGTGCCTATAATTCATGAGTCTGAAGGAGGTTACTATAAACCACAGGTTGTGCTTCATTAAATCTTTTTATAAATCAACCCACTGGAGATTCAAAGGTATGTTGTATTTTTTTTTTATTTTGTGTGTGACTATTTTTTAATCTGTGTTTAAATGAGAAATTTCATTTGATATATTTCCTGGCATTGAACTGTACATAATTTAAAGTGTTGTATTCAAAAATCAACTAATTGTTTTCTTTTATTATAAATAGCAAAGGTGAATATGCTACCACAGAATCGTTCAGATGTGCAATCTCTCCTGCTCTCCTTACTTCAGCACTATCTTAATGAAACCTGGAAATTTCCAGCAATTGCTCTGCCTCCTGCTGCTCACCAGCCAGCTAAGCCTTTCAGTGCAGTGCCAATTAAAGAGCAAAACCAAGGATTCATCTACATTTTACTGATGGTTGGGCTCTTCAGCTTTTTCACCTTCGGCATCATGTTCAGTTACATCCGCTCTAAAAAGCTGGAGAACTCGCAGGATCCATACCACCAGTACATAGCCAGAGACTGGGCGAGTGTGTTGGCTCCATCTGCAGTCATAACACGCACTCTCAAAAAGGAATCTGTGGTTATTGGAAACCCAGCAGCCCTGGAGCATTTACCAGGATGACATGGAAAGAAAGTGGGGCAGTAAACATGGATAACCGATGATTATTGCTCTGTGGAAATTTTTTTAAATGCTTTTAGAGTGATTACAAGGTCAAACTAATCAAAAGACTAAATTGTACACTTCCCAAAAAAATCTAAATATTCACAATGACACTGTATATCTAAAATAGAAGGCTTACTTAGAAAGATAATACTGTAAGCATTATTTTAAACATAATCATAATGATTTGTCTGAGCCATGTTTAATCTATTTTCTCTTTTCAAATATTCTTATATACACAAATAATAATAAAGAAAACATCGTAAAATGGCTTGTGCAATCTCATCTGTTTGGTGTAAACTATTTAAAACATAATTGTAATTTACATCATAGTGATTCATCTGAGCCATATTTAATATATTTTCATATTTTTAAAATAATGTACCCATATGTATCATATACCCATCTATACATAAATAATAATAATTGTAAAATGCCTTGTGCAGCCTCCTCAGTTTGGTGGTGTTTACAGCAGTGTTTTGAAATACAGTGTTATTCAGACATCTTTACATTTGAGAAGATTCTTCATCCACATAATAAATCTTAGCCAAGAGTTCTGATGAAAGGCAGCTGCATTCTCTTTCTCCTCCATGAGCTTTTTCTCATTCTCTTTCTCCTTTTGCTTTCGATGTTGTTCATCAGCTTTCAGTACTTTCTCCATCTCTTTGTTCATATTAAAATGAACCATCTGCCAACTAATTAGAGGCACAATCAAGTTGAAGTCATCAACTTTCTTGTTAAGCTTGGCCAGTTCGTCAGAGAAAGTAGCACAATGTTCTTGCCACTTGATCTGCTCCGAGTGTTTCATGGGGTTTCCTAGTCTGGCCCGGACTTCGAGCAATCCCTTGCGCATCTTCCCAATGGTCTCTTTAATCTCTTTCTGAGCCACTATCCATTCATGCTGGTAGCCGTTATCTGTAAGGATGCGGTTAAGGTTGTGGGTCATGGGATCAGCATAGGGGTTGTAATCAAACTTTCTTAGTGGTTTGCCAGCACCGCTTAGGTTACGGAAGTCACCGCGCGCCATCGATTCCTGGATAAGATCCTCAACCAGCCTCTCTACAGCCTGCGTTATCTTGATGTTCTTGCTTCGGAGACGTGTATCCCTCAAAACCATGGCTCCCTCTTCTGCCGCGGCTTTTTCCATGCATCTGTAGCGATATTCAAACACCTCATCTGTAGCTCTGTCCATCTGGAACTGCTGATACTGTCGTTCACGCTGGCTTGGTGTTCCAGAGCCCACTCCTTCATAGTTGAGGTAGTGTCTGTGCTGTGGTGTATGCCTTTTAACCTTTTCCTCCTCCGCCTCCTTCTCCTCCTCTTCCTGAACGCTCTGAAAGCTTGACTTTTGCTGCGTCAGGTGGGCTAGTACAAATCTATACGCCTCCTCTATTTGTGAGAATAAAGCAGCGTCAGCAGTGGAGGCTCCAGAGTCAGGGTGGTGGAGTTTGGCCATGTGCAAGTAGGCTTCTTTGACCGCGGCATGGCTGACTTTGTCCTCGGGCAGCTGCAGCAAACGCAGACTTTCTTTTAAACCACGGCCATGTCCAGGACTAGAGGTGAGCAGGCGAAGAGTGTTGGCACTGTAGACAAAAGGCAGTCTGTGACGGTCTCCAGGCTTAAGTCGCAGGAATCCAGAACAGCTCATCGTGCTGAAAAGAAGAACTGCAAACATTGAGAGAAGACAGACATTAAAATGGTCAAAATAAACACAGAAAAGACATAACACAATTCAATTCAGTTAAATTTTATTTATATAGCGCTTTTAACAATGGTCATTGTCTCAAAGCAGCTTCACAAAAATGAAATAAATTTTTTTTAGAAAAGAAAATGTGTGTGTATTTGTGAGAAAAATGTGTATAGGTAATAATGAGATGAATGGATGATGAATGAAATGTCTCTGATGAGCAAGCCAAGGGTGACGGCGACGATGGCAAGGAAAAACTCCCTGAAATGGCATTTGGAAGATACCTTGAGAGGAACCAGACTCAACAGGGAACCCATCCTCATTTGGGTGATAACAGATAGAAATGATATGACATCATGTGTGTTGTGCAGGTGAAAGTTCAATATGACAGAAATTCTTTAAATTGACATGAAGTCCAGTTCAGCATAGGGATGAGTCAGTAGGTGCAGAGGGCAGATGAGGATCACTGGAAGCACAGGAGCAGCATGTGTAGCTCCAAACCATCATGAAGTAGAATCCAGCTGGAGCTGGTCCTTCTCTGGATGCCTCAGGAACCTCGCAGGGTCGGCTTTTGTCTACTGAAGCTGGCACAATCTCCCGATGCCTCGGGATGGGTAGAAAAATACAGAACAGATGGGGAGAATTAGCGTAGTTGCCATTCAGAATAGGTGTTCTGGAGTATGAGATTATGGGATGATGGGATGAGTTATGTGTATGCCAGATTAAAAAGATGCGTCTTGAGTCTACTTTTGAACTGGGAAACCGTGTCTGCTCCCTGAACACTGTCTGGAAGGCTATTCCAAAGCTTTGGAGCTAAATATGAAAATGCCCTACCCCCTTTTGTAGATTTAGAAATTCTGGGAACTACCACAAGTCCGGAGTTTTGTGATCTTAAGGCGTGTGGTGTCTGCAAGCATTTCCAGTAGACTGCCAAGTACAAAAGATTGTAATGTTAGGAATAGAGCTTAAAAGTTATTGCTTAAAAATTAAAATCACAATATTAACTAGTGCAGTTTTCTAATCTCAAAAGGCTGCAATTTACATATAGTCATAATTTTTTAGGTGTATATTTGCTGTTAGCCTAGAGAAATACAATTAAATACAAAATGGTACATTATGACATATCGCAGTATAAATCGCAATATGTGTTAAAATGACCTCAATGCGATTTTTATTTAGTCTTTAGAAGTCTCTAATTTGTTATTGTTAGAGTGCTCTTGGGAAGAGGTCTCTAATTTATTAGAGTGCTCTTGGGAAACCCATCGCAAACAGGGAGAAGCGTTATACAGTACGTAGTACTAATGACTGTAAAAAGCAAGCTAAGACCCAGTTAATTCTCTGAAGAACCCTCGACTCTTGAAGAACACTTTTCTTCCGAGTGCACATAATATCAAACACACAGAAAGAAAGATTTGTTTACACTTAGCACATCAATCTTTTTTTTCCCCACTGCTTTGTCCTTCTGCATCAGTGCTGCAATGCAATATATTACAGGACCAAGCACAGAACATGCTTAATGAACCCTACTGAAATTGTGTGATGTGTCATGGTCGCCATCATCATCATCTTGTTCTTCTTTATAAACACCTTCATCTTCTTCACCATCATCATTTTTTACATCACCTTCATCATCATCATCACCACCACCACCATCACTTTCGCCATCACTGTCATCTTCTTCTGTTTCGTCACCACCACCATCATCTTTATCAACTTTTTCTTTATAATCAGCTTCATCATGATCATCATCTTGTTTTTCTTTTTTCCTCCATCACCTTCACCATCATCATCTTTTTCTCACACCCCTTCATCACCATCTTCATCTTTTTCTAAATCACCTTCACCATCACCATCATAAGCATTTTCTCCTTCACCTACATCATCTTCTTCTGCTTCATTGTCACCTCCATCATCGTAATTATCTTTTCCTCCATCATCATCATCTTCTCAATCATATTTTTTTTCCATCATTAATATTATTATCATTATTATTTTTATTATTAAATGTAGTCATAGAATATATACACACTGGAATTAATACCTCTATGCCGACACGCATGAAAGAAATGGATTGTGCAGCTCCAGAAAGGCTGTTTTGATATTCCCCAGTACAGGGATCTTTTCTGAAGCAGCGCAAAATGTCAGCAGATGGACAAACTAACGGCGTCTCACCCGTGAACAATCTACTGTTTAGGATGGTTTATGTTTCTGAATGGATGATAAGGGTAAATTACGTCACATTGTGCGACAACCCTTTTAAAACTTATGATCACTTTACAGATTACTCATTACGACATGTATTTTTTTAATGTTACATGGTGTTCGTTTTAAACTGCTCTCAGCACTTGGTTTAAGAGCGACTTTACACCCTGATTTTCCCTCCGCTAGTGTATCCGCCCCTCCTAAAAGCCAAGCCTGTGATAGGTTTAGCGCATTAAAGCAGGAAAAAATGATATGCCATACCTCAGTTTACTCTCCAAACCCCCCATTTACAGTGAGACTCAAGTGAAACGACCTTGTGACCCGGAAATCGCGTTTTGTTGCGCGTGATAAGAAGAAATGCTTGCTGGGATTTGTAGTTAAACAGCTTATAGTCAAAAAATTCCAGAGGATGCATTGTCGCGAACTAACCTCTAGATGGAGCCAAACACCACGTACCTCTAATTGACCCGGCAGTGGGAAATGTTGTGGCTATATCACCAAAGTTATTAATCATTTTAACCTCACATTATGTATATGTCTGTGTGCATGGAGTTTGCATGTTCTCTCCGTGCTTGGTGGGTTTCCTCCTGGTACTCCGGTTTCCTCCCACAGTCAAAGACATGCAGGTTAGGCTAACTTACTTTCCCAAATTACTCATAAGGTGTGAATGAGCACCCCACGCATAGGCTCCAAGCCCCTGTAAGGCTGTGTACAGGATAAAGTGGTATAGATGATGAGTGAGTAAGTGAACCTCAGATAAATTTCCCTTTGTACATAGTAATTTAGAAGTTAATGTGCAATTAATTTAATTGATGCACTTCTACAGGTACAATGACCAATAACACTGGATTGTGATTAGCCATAAAACCGATGAAGCTTCAAGACGCCTTTTCACTTTATATAAAATAGCTGAGTATAGTTAATTTGTAGGCTATTACTCACAAATATAGTGGCTCTAATCGTGTTATCCATGCTTACATATTGATGTAACGGAAGACTAATCTAACATAAATGACTGACTACAGATATTTAAAATGGAGCAGGTGGTCAAATAACAACAATCAATGGTACAGTGGATCATTTTGAACCTGCTGATAAGTAAATGCTCTGGGCATCCTGCCAAAGACATTTTTTTTTAAATTATTCATTTATTTTTTAAATGCTCTTTTTTTTAATGCTTTTCTGTGGATCAGTTGGATTTCTTGTCCATCAGAGCCTTTGGAATCAATCCTGATTGTCTCTGCTTTAGGGTACTGTCAAATGGTTATATTAAAAAATAAAAAATAAACAAATTAAAAAATTAAAAAGCACTGTTGGATTGTTGGATGTTTGCATTCAGTATATGAAACATACTGGAAATGCAGTATGAAGAACTCCGTTACTTTACAAAAGATTAAATTAAATGAATGTAGAATGCGTTGCTCGTTATTGAAATGCATCCTGTACACAATTAAAACTTAATCAGGACACACACACATGAACACACACATACATACTTTCTTTGTTACATAAAGTACACACCACACACTCTCAGATAATCACTCTAAAAATACTAATCATGTAGAATTTTGTCACATGAAGTGAATTTATGTATTAATTCCAAATGAAAAGGACAGTTTATCTAGCACATCTCTATATCAAATCTACATTGACATATGTTGATTATTTGTCTGGTCGGTATAATGTAGGTCGTGTAAGTGGATCATTGTTCATTTGGTTCCCCAGAGGAGCACGGGGGCATTTTACAATCTGAAAAAAGATCAATGCACTAAGATCAATCTGTTGGAGTGCTTTTCCATAGGTTGTGTCCATATTGGGCTACAAAAGAAAAGTGGCACAGATTGGGACACAGACCTCGCAAGCTCAGAAGCACAAAGAGAATATAACAGCAAGGAAGAAGCCACGGCATAAGAGGATTGGGAAATGACGACTTTTACTGACGAAGACCTGGACCATTATTTACAGAATCAGGTCATACAAATAAATAAAAAGATTTGCAATGATTTATATAATTGGAGTATGTTATATATAGAATTGTATTTGCTTTTTTAGATGAATTGTAACAAATAAAAAATAAGAAGAAATGGTGTAGGTTTGCATTTGAATGAGATTAGGAAAGAATAATTGAAATCATTTTGTGGGAAAATGGTGGCAATAATGCATTCTGTTCAGGTGGACCTCAGACATCGTCAGGTCTCAAAATCTGTCGAGGAGGTGCAAAAAATAGTCAAAGAATTAACTGCAGAGATCAGCTCAAAGGATACACGCTTTCATTCCATTACCAACACAGGAGTTCACAATAACAGCTTCAAAGTAATTTTTTTAATTAATGTAATGTTTATTTAATATACAGTAATTACCATAGGTCAGAATATTTATTGTAACTTCTATGTGTTATCTCTAGGATAACCCTGCTCTAGCATCCAAATGGGCTGCATTACTTCAGGGAAGGGCAACTTTCAATCCTGCCATTCAGGTAAAGCCACTGAAGTGAAAGCTATTAATCTCTCATGCAATATAATTTACAGGAAAAAAAATCACATGTGAATTTTGTGAATATTAAATATACATGTGCTTTTTAGGCAATTTACTTATCATTTCTGAATTCAGAAGTTGACCTTGCTACTGTATGTGTCCCTGCAGGTGCTGACTCCCACTCTGTTCCTGATTTCTGTGCCAGTACGGGGCCTGACAGGTTATAAAGAGAGACGGACACGTCAGTGGCGATATTACACGTCGAGTGGTTCACAGCTTCTTTCACCAGTCCGAGAACCAGAGAAGTTGCACCAGTGGCTGGAACTGGAAAGTTTCACTAACCCCATTCAGGAGTGGCATGATACCCGTGTGGCTATTGAAGGTGATCTGGTGCCAACCAAAGTAGTGAGTGCTTTTAAGGAGCAGTTAGAGGCAGCTATTAAGACATGTGGCCTGACAGGTGAGCTTACTTTTATATATACATATATAATATGATATAACCTTAAGGTATCAAAAAACTAACAATGGAAATTTGTAAAAGTATAAATCCTATAATATCAGGAGGGGCTTTGTCTGCCACTTGACTGCATTTTGCATATCAGTTTGAATTTGCTGTTGGTTTTTATATATTTTAAACATTACACAGATAGTGCTTATGTACAATGTTCAATGTTGTATTCAGTAATGTTTTATAGGCTATAATTACAGTTTCTTGATGCTCAGTTAATCTGTAATGCTAATTAGGAATCAAATCTATAGCAAAGAGCAAATCTATAGTAAGGATACCATGGGAGGTCTGTGCGTTCACGGTTAGCATTGCTGCCTACACTGGCCTCAGGCACGCACACATACAGAGAGAGAGAGCGAGAGAGAGAGAGAGAGAGAGAGAGAGAGAGAGAGAGAGAGCGAGAGAAGGTTTCAGATTCCCACTGTGGTGTTACACAAGTCTAGCATCATCACTTCACAACACTCCATGACCTTTCCTTACTATTATAAAAAAAAAATACATTCTGTAATCTGGCTTTAAATCAATTCCACATCCTCTTGGTTTGTTTTGGCTGTTTTCTTACATTTGCTGTGATAGAGAAATTGAGCATACAGGAGTCATTGGGCTCAGTGGTACGTGTAGTAGTGGAGATATCAGATGTACAGATTGAAGTGGAGCTGGTACCCACGGTGGAGGTGATGAACTGCTGGCCCAAAAGAGCCCGCTGGCCTCGTCTACTTCAGAGGTGGCCTTCTACAGAGTGCACTCGCTGTATTAAGGTAAGAAAGTGAAGTGGGGATACAATGCTTTCACTATACAAGCACTGAATGTAAATGCAAATAAATACTTGAATGTAAATGCAGGACCTCACTAATGCTCTTGTGGTCGAATAAATAAATCAGCACAGCTGCAGACCCAAAATCTAATGGTAATCCTAACACAAACAGTGGAGGTTATAATTACAGCAAAGTCGGACAATGTCTGGAAAAGGATGTGAATCTATTTATGCATATAAAAATAGGCAAAAACAAATATCCATTTAAAATAAAAGTAAACTATAATTATATGAATCAATAGTTGTTAGGAATACTACTAATTTCAGCTGCTCCCGTCGAAGGGTCACCAAAGCAGACTATCTGATCCGCACAAACAACTTGGCACAGGTTTTATGCTGGATGCTCTTCCTGATGAAACCCTGCTATTTTATCCAGGCTTGGGACCTGCGTTGGATCCAGCAGCTGGGGTTTAAGTTGTAATTGAACCCGGGCCTTCCGCATGACAGGCGAGAAGCCTATTTGAGCCACTGAGCCACCAATTTTTATCAGGAATAAATTGAGAAACAAAAATACATGAGAAATATAGTAGGATAAATAAAAACTACAATCAGCCTACAAATATGAATATACAAGGGGGGTGTATTTACAGTTATCGCCATGGATTATTGAGGGCAGAGGTGTATTCTACTGAATGTTCTACCTGTTCATAAGGTTAATGGCAGTCTGCTTGTTTTTGTATCAGAGGTGTCAAGTAACGAAGTACAAATACTTCGTTACCTTACTTAAGTAGAAATTTTGGGTATCTATACTTTACTGGAGTAATTATTTTTCAGCCGACTTTTTACTTCTACTCCTTACATTTTTAAGCAATTATCTGTACTTTCTACTCCTTACTTTTTAAAAACAGCCTCGTTACTCTATTTTTATGATCAGAACGCGCACAACGCCCCACCCCCGTCACATGATCAGAACGCGCACAACGCCCCCCCCCCCGTCACATGATCAAAACGCGCACAACCCCCCCCCCTCCCCCCCCCCCGTTGCATGATCGGAAAGCGAAACCTTAATGCTTTTTCCCCCCCTCACGGTACTTTTACTTTTATACTTTAAGTAGTTTTGAAACCAGTACTTTTAAACTTTTACTTAAGTAAAAAGCTTGGGGTGATACTTCAACTTCTAAAGAAGTATTTCTGAACCCTAGTATCTATACTTCTACTCAAGTAATGAATGTGAATACTTTTGACACCACTGTTTTGTATACAGTGTTCTGTATACAGGTCTGAATTAAGGGCCTGTGAAAAGGTCTGCAGAGATTTTCTCTGCCCTACTCTTGACACGTGAAGTGTGGTATAGTGATTAATTTTAAGGATGAACTGCTTAATTATTGTGCAACTGGGAATTTGTCATTTACCTCCCTTCCTTTTGGCATCGTGGACATCATATCAAACAGTGTTAAGTAGGTAAATTGTGTAGATGGGGAACATTTTATGCTGTAGATTTCTGCAATCTGAACATACTGAATAAAGCCTATATCTAAAGACATAGGCAATATGAAACAATATGAAAAATATAATAGTTACTAATATACTGTACTGTACATACACTAATGGCAAAAATAATAATAATGCTGGATAAACAAACACTATTAGTTAATATAATTTAACAAACATGACTAACAATAACAAAAAAAAAAACCTTTGCAACTATGGGTATAGCTGCAAATTTCACAATAAAGATAATTGGATGGCTGACATGTTTACTAAAATGGCTCCTTTGAGAAGTTAATCCCTTTAAAAAGACATTGTCCATTGTCCATGCTAAGAGCTCAATTAAATAGACTGAACAAGAAAACATAATAAACAATATAAATGAAAATGTAATGTCACCATTGTAATTTCTTTCTACATGCATGTCCATTATTTGCAGTCTTTTGGCTTCAACCTCATGGCAACTTCTAATTACCACTGGCTGCTCTCATTCTCACGAGCAGAGCAGGTGCTGCTGGCTGGTATAGATGAGGATGGTGGCTGTCGGCGCAAGTGTTATAGGGTGGTGCGACAGCTGAAGGAGGATATATGGTGTCCAGGGAGCAAACCTGTCATCACTACCCACCATTTACAAGTATCTTATTATCCAGATTATTGTTCTGTCCACCTTGGCTGTGTGCAACCTACCTTCCTAATTGGCAGTCTGACTGCATGAAATGTGTTAAAAATGGACTGCAGTCATAAAACCCATACTCAGACAATACTCCTGAAATCCACTAGAGGTGCCTCTAGCTCTGATTAACATCTTGACTCTCCAGCTAGTTATATGATTTACTTTAATGAGATATTTCATTCTGAACTTTGCTTAAGATGCTATCTATCTATCTATCTATCTATCTATCTATCTATCTATCTATCTATCTATCTATCTATCTATCTATCTGTCTGTCTGTGTGTGTGTGTGTGTGTGTGTGTGTGTGTGTGTGTGTGTGTGTGTGTGTGTGTGTGTGTGTGTGTGTGTACAAGTGTATGCACATACACCGATCAGCCATAATATTAAATCCACTGACAAGTAAAGTAAACATCATTTATTTACCTCATTTATTACTATTACATGGTAAAGGCTAATTGATGCATGTTTTGCACAAAGATGTCCTTGTCTGGTGTGATCCCACAGATCAGGAGGTGCCGTATCACAAATTGCTGAAAGCATCAATAAAGGCAATCACAGATTCCTGCATATGGGGTTTCATAACCACAGACCAGCCAGACTACACATGCTGGCCACACAGTAGAAGGCACGTATTGTTTGCACATGTGCATCAGAACTGGACCATGCAGCAATGGCAGAAGGTGGCCTGGTCCAATGAATCACATTTTCTTTTATATTATATAGACAGCTGTGTGTTCATGTGTGTCACTCTCACCTGTGGAAAAGATAACACCATGGTGCACTATAGGAAGAAGAAAAGACAATAGGTCCTGGCATTCATGTGGATGTTGCCCTGACTCATACCACCTACCTAATTACTGTTGCTGACCAAAGACACCCCTTCAGGGAAACAGTATTCCCTAATGACTGTGGTCTCTTTCAGCAGGATAATTTGTATTGACACACTGCAAATACTGTTCCGGGATGGTTTAATGAACATACGTTTAAGCTGTTGACTTAGCCCCAAGATATCATTCCAATCAAGCATCTGTCGGATGTCTTGGACAAATAAGTACTGTAAGATCTTGGTTCCAAATACCACAGCACACCTTCAGAGGTCTTGTGGAGTCCATGGCTCAAAAATTCAGATGTTTTGGTGGCCAATGCAATATTAGGTACAGTAGTTCGATTTTAATGTTATGGCTGATATAAAATATATGCATATTTTCCAGTTTGTATATGTATGTACACAGCTTTTAATTGTTCTTCTGGAGTTCCAATTTGGTGTACTTTAATGTTCCTTTTTGGTTCTGCTTTAGACTCTGCTGTTCTGGACATGTGAGAAGTTCCCAACCACCAGGGATTGGTGCAACTTACGAGAGTGTGTGCTGCGTTTGGTGCAGAAGCTGCATAAATGTGTGTCACAGCGCTACCTCAGGCACTATTTTGTGTGCACCTACAACCTACTGAAATACACCAACACAAACGAGCTAGATGATATGGCCAAGAAGATCTCAGAGTTTCTCAACAATCCAAGCACCTATATTCATTAGCAACTCTTTTTGCTTCTCATAACATTGCATTATATAATAATATATATTAAATTAATAGATCAGCACATGATAGAAATACATAGTAAATGCGCAATGATAAGATCAAATGTATAGATGATAATGTACTGTAGAAGAGAGAAAAAGTCCATCACAGTTCCATTATGTAGGTATTAGAGGTTTGAATCTATGCTTCGAACTACGTGATTTTTTTTTCTGCGTTTAGAGGTTGTATTTGTGAGTACTGGGGATTTTGTTTTTAACAAGTTCTGTATTGTGTGTTTCCAGGCTGCAAATTTAATATGCTGGTAGAATTCTGTTAGTAATGACTTTAAGTTTGCATGCTTGCAAGTCCATGGGGCAAATTAAAAAGATCCATTGAGGTGTGCTGTCTTTAAGTTACTGATAGCCACGTAGAGATTCTTTGCCTTAGCACCAGGTGAAATATTCACTGCAACAATGAGCACAATGGTTCACTCTTTTTGGAGACCAAAATACCAGTCTTATCTTATAAAGAGACAAACACACAAGTTTTATGCTTACTATCAGCATTAATTATTATTAGCAATAATAATAATAATTAGCAAGTAAGTCATAGAGAGACCTGGAGACAAACAGATATATATATATATATATATATATATAAAAAAACAACAACAACACATTAGCATTTTCTAACGTGTATTCATATATATTCTCCTGGACATACTGTAGGCTATAGTAAGTATTGCCATATAAGGAATCAAGAAGCAAAATAAAGGATAAGCAAAATGGGAAAGTTTGAACAATATCAGAAAACCTTACAGCTGGCTTGGTGAATGGTTGCATCCTGAGTTTATTCTGGATAGGCTGAGGATGTCCAGCTTAATGTTAATTGGTTAGGAGGACAATAGAGAGCTGGTCAATTAGGGTTAGTTTTAAGCCTCACAATTGGTTGCATAGTTTAAATAATAATTCTGTTTTGGAGTTAAGCTCAATAGTGCCTAGGTGCCTGTTATTATGAAGATGTGCTGTGGTATCTGGCAACATCTGGCAGTTAAACGGTAGGCCTCCATTGATCAGACTTTTATGTCCAGCCCATTCCACAGCTCTTCAATCGGATTGACATCTAGGGAATTTAGAAGCCAGGTCAGTACCTAAAACTCTTTGTCTTGTTTCTCAAAGCCACAGTGTAACCAGATAAGCGATGCACATCCACCCAGCCATCCACATGTTTAAAAAAAATTAGCTACATAGCAAGCTGCAATGCACTGTGTTAACATCGTGGGATCAGACCAGACTGGCTAACCTTTGCAGCCTACACACATCAGCCAATGACCCCGTTGCCAGGTCACAAGTTGATGTTTCTTGAACAACTTTTGTTAGATAATTACCACTGCATACTGTAAACACCTCAAAAGACCTGTTGTTTATGGATGTTTTGGCCCTTGTGATGCCTTAGGGCCTTACACTAGGCCACTTTTCCTGATTCCAACACATTAATTTCAATAACTGAATGTTCACTTGCTGCGCACCCTTTACATGACCCTTTACATGAACCACTGACCCTTTACATGACCCTTTACATGAACCACTGACCCTTTACATGGTTTCCATGAACCACTGACAGGTGATGTTATTCACGTCACCTGTCAGTGGTTTTAATGTTAAGGCTAATCAGTGTTTACACTATATAATGAATCTTATCATTTTATAGTCATACTTGTTACTCAACCTCCACTGTACAATTTATTAAGTTAAAACAGAGATGGAAAAAAATTATGTCAAATATCGGGAGGCATCTGTAAAACTTTTATTAACAGATTACTAAATGTGATGCTGAGTAAACTAACCAAAATAAAATGTGTAAATTATAAAGGAGTATTTGTCAGTTATACAGGAAGTGAGCTGAGAGGTAGACAGGACATGTCTCAAGGACTTTATCAGAAGTCTGTTATTGAATTTATCACAAGCAAATCTAAAAAGGAAACAACCCTATTTCTGTACTAATGAATAGATGAAAACTAGAATGAAAAAAATTATATTTACTGAAAGAAACTGAATGAGACTGTAGCTGAGAGGCAGCATTTTCCAGGAATTTGAGTTCAGAAGGAATAATGCTAGAGGTTAGGCTAATAATAATCAAATGGCGAAGGGGAGGCAGTGATTAAGGGAGATGCAGATACTTTTTGAAACAATAAATGTAAAGTGAAAAAATATATAAGCAGACATGAAGATGCATACAGTGCTATGAAAGAAAACTGCACATAGAAAATATGGATATCTGGATAAAGTCTGGACTATAAATGATTAAAAAATTGAATTAAGAAAAGCAGAAATTAGCCAAACAGAAGAGTCTAAAGGAGCAACATGTTGGGAATATAAAATATGTTTATGGCAGCTAAAATGCTTTAGGTTTCCAACTAACACTGTTAATCATCAAGTTACATTTCAGACAGTTCCTTATGCAGAATTAGCTTACAATAATAGAAGAATGTGGCTGGATTTCTTCAAGGCTACTAGTTCTTTTTATGACTTGGAGCTTTATGAAAAATTTATAAAGAGGAGTGAGAGAAGGGTTACACCTAGTCTTCATGAGAACATATTCTTCCAAAACAGCAGAAATATAATGACTATATTAGTGAAAATGTCCCCGAGGAGAGAAAGGAGGTGTTTTTGAGGCAGAGTTTTGTTCAATGGAGATGGTATCGAGTGATTTTGGGAAGATGTTTTGCAATCATTTAAACACATGCAGGCGCCTGAAAATTGCCATATGAACATAACATTTGGAGAAAATTGCTTAAGATCAGTAAGTATATTTACATTAATACGCACTGGGATATTTTACCAGGATTCATGAACAATGTGGCATATGGGATAAAGGTTTGAGCAAAAGATGCCAAGGTACTTAAATTGAAATTAAATGGGTATGAAAACACCTGCAGTCATTTTTTTCTTATTTAACTAATTCATATCATACAGAACTATGCTGAAACCATCAAAAGCCATTGGTTGTTCTGCTACACTCTGCTGAGCTTTGTGAGCTTATAGATATGTGATGTTCTCCTAAAGTGAGCATAGAAGAGGTTAATATTCTTTTTAATTGGACACTGGCAGCCGTATACTGTAGGTGAACACACAGAGGAGTTACATTCGATGATGTGTGGTGATAATTGCAGCAAACCATATATAAGTGACTGGGTTGCCAGAGAATATTATGACAATTAGCACTTTGTCATGATAATATTATAATGACATCATATAGTGATATTTTAACTACTCATTCTTGGCTCTGTGTTGGAGCAATATATGAAATCAAAAGATATATTTACAGATGTAACATATTTACAGATGTATGGGAAGAGTCAGTACATTTTAGACTTCTGGACTTATACTGTAGTTATGTGATGGTAGGCATTACTGGCATTAGCATCTTTCCTTTTCTCTAGTGCATAAACTAAGAATATAATGACACATCACTAACCAAGATAAATCTGTTCTCTCAATTATCCACATACATAATGTCCTGTAAACTGTGGATATTACTGTATGTACATAAAAATAAAGAAATACTGTGGACAAAATCCTCCACAGGAAAATGTATAATATACTATAAATAAATTAAAATAAAATTCAAATTTTATTTGTCACATACACAGTCATACACAGTATAATATGCAGTGAAATGCTTATACGACCGCCAGTGACCTTAAAAAGAAAATAAAAGCTTGTACGTAAAATAAATAATCAATAAATATCAATAATCATATTATTTAATAGTTTTACTTAGGTAAACATTAGGAACAACATGTTCATCTTTCGACTGTTCTGGGAGGGTTGCGTCAGGAAGGGCATTCAGCATAAAACCTGTGCCAAGTTGTTGTGCGGATCAGTTGGTCTGCTGTTGCGACCCCTCAACAACAACTTAGGTTGAAATGTCATCCAACCAAATCCCAACATTGGGAAAATATAATATATGCTCCATGAGCCCAAAAACAATGTTTTAAGTACAACCTTAAAACTCACAATTTCAACATTTATTTATAGAATTCATGCTGCTTAATGACTGCACTGTAAAAACCTCCAACCAGATAAATGTTGAATGAATTAATATTGTATTGTTGGCCCAACTTCTTACAGTGGAATTTGTTGAGACAACAAGACAAATAGTGAATAAACTTTAAAAAAAAAAATCACCCCAGCTAGCAAAATCTCCAGAAATGCTTAACAGTTAAGGAATAGTGATGAAAACTTTTTGTATGAAAACTGAATTGAGTAAATGCCCGGTTAATTTAAAACATTGCTCCAAACATTCATTTAATCCTAAGAATGACAAAGTAAAAACCTAGAAAATATCCAACCCTTTTAAATATGAATAATATAATAATAATAATAATAATAATAATAATAATAATAATAATATACATTTTATTTATAATGCACTTTACGTTTGAAGCAAATCTCAAAGTGCTACAAATTATTTCAACCCAAAAGCTCTGATAAAAAGATATGTTTTAAGACCAGATTTCATCAACAGTCTGTGCAGCATTCATAGTCTAAGTGCCGCTGAGCAAAAAGCCTGATCTCCCATAGTATGAAGCTTGGTCTTCTGAGTTTTCAGAAGATGAACTGAGACAGAGTGGAGGCTGCGTGTAGATGTATGTGAAGGACAGTAATATGTTCTTTGAGATATGGAGGGGCTTCCTCATAGTTGCACTGGTGGGTAAGAAGGGCAACCTTGTATTCAATTCTGAATGAAACAGGAAGCCCATGAAGAGACTTAAGATTGTGCGTAATATGGTCAAATTACGTGCTTGCATCAGCATCCTAGCAGTGCAGTTTTGAATGAAGTCCCAATGAGGAGTGCATTGCAGAAGTCCAGCCTGGAGGAGACAAACGCATGGAATAACTTTTTCGCAACTGCAAATGTAAGTGCTGGACACAATTTAGCAATGTTCCTGAGGTGAAAGAAAGATGTCTTACACAGATGTTTGATTTGAGCCTCATACGTCAAATGAGAGTCTATTTTAACCTCATGGTTAATAACAGATGTTGACAACGGGATATCCTGACCAGAAAAGGTAATGCTAGTGATGTTAGATGGTGTTAACCTGGTGTGGGGTGCCTACTAAAATAGCTTCAGTCTTAGAGCTGTTCAGCTACAGGAAATTTTGCTTTATCCATGACTTTACCTCCTCCAAACAGATGGTCAAAGTGGATGATGGCGGAGAAGATGAGGAGGTTGATTTTAAAGCTGAATGTCATCAGCATAGCAAAGAAATTAAATTTTGTTCTGGCTGATGACACAACCCAGAGGAAGCATATACAATACAAACAATTTTTTTTACACACTTTGGTGGTATATAGTCTTATTCATATCTTTATGAAAAAATTATTTATCTTTGTCTTTACAAGTCTTCTCTTGTGCTTCTTTAACCAGAGCTCTGCTGTGGAGGATTGAGGGGTGATGACTGGCCTGGATAAGATACTGGAAAAGCATGAACAAGCTGTTGAGGTTGTAGTAGTGTCTGGGTGACTATGCACCAGCTTTACGAGTGATGTCTGGTCAGGTCTGTGCTCTGAACACTGAATCCCAAAAGGAGCAGACGTACACCTTTGAACCATCCAAACAATCTGGAGAGACATGTTCCCCTCAGATTCATATTGTATGTTAAGAACTCTTGTTAACTCTTTTTGTGTGTCTGACGCAATGGGAAAAAAACTGTTCATCTTTGCTAGTTTCTAAAAATGATTATGATATTGTAATATAAAAGAATCAGTATGATACTGATAAGCAATGTGTATGCTGATCACTGTTGTATACTGTTTTTAAGTAATGTTTGTGTTGTTAAATTGTTGAGGTATTGTTAGGCCACTTGAACCACTTGAACCAACTACATCAGTGGGCTACAATGGGAAACAACTTACCTTTTTAAGTACAGTAGATGAAAAGTTGGGATAAGTCAACTCTAGAGAAATATAATAAATTGAGCTCACAACCAATTTTACTTGAGCTGACTTAAATAACTGAATTACAAGTTGATCCAATTTAAGATTTTGAACTGGGTACACATTGTGTCAACTAAATAACATTGTACTAAACAGTGTGTGCACAATTCCTGCCAACATACAGTACTGATCTATGCTTCTTTGATTTTATAAGTTCAGAGTTCAGAAGCCCGGAGTGGAAAACAGAACAAATACAACAGCTTCTTGCACACTGTGCCTGTATCCTGTGCGTCATGTACACAAAGCGTCTCCTGAGTTATTTTTATGTTTGAATTTTATTTGAAAATAATATAGTCACCTATATCATGGTTGCTGAATTGGAAGTAATTGAAAGGATATTAAATAACACAAAGATGGAAAATCAGTGCAGGACATCACTTATGATTTATCCATGTCCCACTGATACATTAGGTACGATTGATAAGTATCCATACTGTTGTAGGGTGATACGGCTCCAACATTTCCACATATCTACATTGTTCTTCCTATTTTTTTCTGACTGCTTACAGATTAAATGTTAAATGTAGTAAATTGCATCAGTCACATATTTTTGACTTGCAATTGTATTGTTCTGTTGGTTGTTTGACAAAGCATTATACTGTACATTATACTGTAACTCAGATGCAGTTTTATGGTGAACAGTGGCTAACTCTCAGCATCTCATGACTGTCATCTGGGTTCAATTCTTGGTCATGGAACAGGATTAGTTACCAAAAGGAAGAAAAATTAAATAGTTTCAGCATTTTATTTCAAACGAGAGTTATAAATAAATAGTACTAATAAATATTGTTTTAGTTTGGGACGGCAAGTTGACTTAGTGGTTAGCACTGTCGCTTTGCACCTCCAGGGTCCAGGTTCAATTCCCAACTGGGTCCGATACCTGTCTCTGTGTGCATGGAGTTTACATGTTATGCCTGTGCTTGATGGGTTTCCTCTGAGTACTATGGTTTCCTCCCACAATCCCAAATTGCCTGTGTGAGTGAGTGTGTGTGCCCTGCAATGAATTGGCACCTTGTCCAGGGTGTACCCCGCCTTGTGCCCTAAGTATCTTGTTTTAGAATGTGTATCTGCAACTGATACCAAGGGTGTTCCAAAATCTATAACATTGCCAAATTAAAGCTGCCACAACATTATGATAAATCAAAAATTCCTGCTGGGCTGTGTATCTAAATCTATTTTATTAGCCCATTGCAAAATCCTGCCATTCTTTCTTATCACAGTACAAAGCCATTATATGCTGAATTGATTTTTCTGTTTTTTGATAATGGTGGATTTGTTTACTGATTGGTGTATTTTTCTTCTCTCTCTTGTTTTGGTTGCCTATTGTTTGTCTGTTTGATTTTGCCTGCCTTTACAACTATGATTGTGTCTTGTGTTTATTCTGAAATATACTCTGCACTTGGATATACTCTACTTTCTCAGTAATTGTAAGGGTTATGGTGATGCAGCATTTTATGAGGTAAATGAAATAATAAAGTGGTATAAGGTCTGTCCACGTGCCGCCAACATTTGGTGATGTATACTCTTCACCATGAAGATATGTCAATCATTTCTGTTGCAGTTACTTACAGGGTCATTCAACACCTTAACCACCAAGCTACTCCTGCCACAAATGCAGCAGTAGGTTATGCCAAAACTCAGTCTGGACTAGCTCCACTACCGTAGTCTGTTTTCTTCCTTTCTTTTCCCACCTTCTTTTTAAAATTTGTTATCACTCACTGTTAAGATGTGTACCTTTTTTTGTAACAACAAATTATTTCTGACAGTACACAGTGTATATGCTAGATTGTTCACATCTATTTAAAATAAAGCCTAATTTATAAGCAAATGCAAAAAATCTGTAGAAAATATTGAAATGATCTCTCATATACAGTATGTTACATAATACAATGATATCAAGCCACGTTTCAGAGATTACATGATTACTGGTTTAAACGCTGAAGCTCATTGATTCACAGGGAGAACATGCATTTAAAAACAACCTGGTCCAGTTCTGATGATCATTTACCTTAGCAAAAATTATATAAATATATGAAAAGTTAAATACTTAGAAATTGTTTGTACAAGTGTAACTGTTCCTGTAGTGGATACCATTACCTAATACAGACTCATATTGTTTATAATAATGCACATAATAATGTATAACATACGTAATACACACAGATTTCATATTACGTTACATTATATTATTGCTTAAATGTAATAAGAGCTGAGCTCCCTTGTTGGTACATCCATTCTATAATTTACTTCCAAATGCTGTAGGTGTTTAAAATAGATTTAGAGGTTGTAAATAAGGTGCTGGCAGGCTCTGAGAATGCTTTCGGACTGCCAGCAGTAAATCAACTCTTGGCTGTCCAAATCATCAAGGAGATTATTAAAATAACAAAGCCGTGTGAATGTATTTGAACGATCCATGGCTTAAGGTATATGTTGCCTGGCAACAGTATAGCAGACTCACAGTAACGGCCACCATCTTTTAAAATTCTCTTCCCCAATTGCCAGTAGCCCATGCCAAAGATAATAGAGATTCATGAGCCAGAACCCTGCTGAACGTTTACTTCCACTGTTAAGAACACTTAGTGTGGTGGTCAGGCAAAATGAAGAAATATAGCACACTTTTAACTTTTAGAAGTTAAGTTTTAGAAGTGCAGTTATTTATTAAGACATTATTTAATAAGACATGCCTAAGCATATTTATGTGTGATTTTGTGATTAAAATGTGACTGATTTTGTCATGCTCACAGTCCCAAAGGAGCTTAACTTCCTCCCTCTTAAATTCCCAGGTGCCTTTGGTGGAAAGAGCTGACCTTATAATCTTTAAAGTATTATTAGTGTTTCCACGAGAGAGTATTTAACTGTGTTTATAGCATTTGCATTTATGTGTGTGTGTGTGTGTGTGTGTGTGCGTGCGTGTGCGTGTGCTTGTGTATGGATGTGTTTTCAGTGCTGTGCTGTCTCCCATAATTGAGTGCCCAGAAACAAGCTGCTCTTTGTTTCAGGTCTCGGGCTTAGACTATGTATTACTCTCTCTCTCTCTCTCTCTCTCTCTCTCTCTCTCTCTCTCTCTCTCTCACACACACACACACACACACACACACACACACACACACACACACACACACGGTTTGATTATTGACTCTTTAATTTAATCTTGGATTTTTCAGTGTCTTGACAGACTGATGGCATGCTGTGGTTGGAAGAGCAACTGAAAGTAATGGAAGTGAATAGTGACTGCCTGGTTACACACACGGTTCAGGGAACATTTCCTTGGATGGTTACATAGGGCCCCATCCTTTTATGTTGTGTAATGAACAAAAGCAATTCAACACAACTACTGATTCACATCCAGCTACATAATAGTGCTAGTGTTGAACGGCTTTCTCTGGGTTTACTTACAATTTGTTATAGTCAGATGATTATGATTACAATAATAATAATAATAATAATAATAATAATAATAATAATAATCATTATTATTATTATTATTATTATTATTATTATTATTATTGCTGTTGCTGCTGTTTCCTTTAAACCATGATTTATTACAAATATTCTTCTAAAGACACATAAAGTAAAAAAAAAAAAAAAAAAAGCTTTTTCCATAAACGTCCATATCAGTTCTACGCTGTAAAATGTCTTAAGAACAAGAAGTGAATGAATGTGTTTGTTCAGATTCAAGGACAATCACACCAAGTGAAACACTCTTATCCTTCTCATTTCTCTATGCTCATTTTCATTTTCTCTAAACAAAACAAAAACAATGGGTTGAATAGGCTTAAGAACTTATTTTAACGATCCTAAGAATTTATGATCTTATTTTTATTTAGGGTCTTTACATTGGTAGACCAAATTTGTCTTAATAGTCATATTTATTTTTTTATTCTTTTTGTCTCATTATCAAGAATTTCAGTATAGATTTATTTTAGCAGGATTAAATTCCACTTTGTCTTTTAAATAATAATTTTAATACTTCATTCATATTTTGAAAATAGACTCATTTGTGGTTGTATGATATAAACTGAAAGCCTTATATAACAGAAACACCAGTGGGTGTGGGTAAATGTATTTATTTATTTATTCATTTATGTACATTTAATGTTAAATTTATTTAACATTTACAGATTAAATGATTTCTGCCCTCCAGCAATATTCACAAGTAGTGTTTTTAGCGCATCAGAAATAGCACTATTAATTTTAACACACAAGCCACAGGGGCTTAGGCATATGGACATCTTTTCTGTACACACAGCCAGAATAAATGATAAATATAATCCTGGATTGATCCTTTGGAGCATTACATATATAAAGATTTTTGCTTTCATCTGAAGCTTTGTATTTACTTCCAGTCATGCCTTTAGACTTTTCTGCTGCAGAATTTTGAGTGCTATGTAAATTACAAATTAATGCTTATGTAAACTCATGAAGGAGCTGTCATTTCCTATGTTAAAATACTTTACTGTCCTACTAAAAAGTAAAAAATCTTATTGAACATATCATGAACATAACTTCTTCATGAAAGTTAGGTGAAGAACTTAACAGCACTGAGATGTCAGGCAGCGAACAATTTACTGACAGCAACAAGAAGAAGTAGTACGAGGGAATAGAGACGGAGAAAATGGAGACGGGGCCAGCTGGCATGCCACACAAAAAGATGACTCAAAGATGAAGTATTGACTGACATATACTGATATGTAGAAGTCATAGCAAGGAACCGAACTGAGAGAGAAGTGATATAGGAGGCATTGCAGTTGCACTGATTCACAAAGGTAATAAATAACCATGGGAGACACCACAGCAAGAGCGAGCTTAAAAGATAAAATAACAGATAAAGATGGTTTCTTGAGTTAAGGGTACTAACTCTCTAACTTCAGGTGACACAAAACAATTGCCAAGTTTGGGCCAGACATTTTGTCTTTTAACTTGAGTGCTTTAGTTTTTATTTATCTGATTAGGTGGCTTGTTGTATCAGTAAATATGTCAAGTCTACATTAGTCAATGTTTTCAGATATGTAGTGGATACCATAAACTAGTTTAAACTAAAATGCTTATTCCCTGATATCATATATAAATGAAATAACAACTGTAGTTAGACATAGCACTTCATCAAATATAAAAATGGGTTTAAATAATTCACAGTCACATGTGGAATGTATTTAAGAATGGCAAACTAAATTTCTGCTTTGTTTCGGCTGTAGATAAGACTTGCAAAGCTGCTTATCCTCATACCCTGCCCAATGCCTGCACTAGGCTTATCTGACCTACTGTAATGAACAGTAGCACATGCTAGTTTATAATCTCAAATACATATAGACACATTTTAAACCAAAAATAAATAAACAAAGAAACAAACAACACATGTGGGAACACAGCTGTGGGTGTCTTTTCCTGCCATGATTTGGGTCCACTAAACTCTTTACAGTGTGAAAACACTGAAAATGCATTGTAATTCACCGTTATCTTGTAATGAAACATTTATATGTTGATGGAAGTGGTTTCTTCCAGGATAATAATGCTCCAGTCACAAAATATAAGTTATCATTGAATTTTATAAACAATAACTGAATAAGATTGCTTATGAATGAGTCAGTTATACCTCCATAATAATGTTCTGTACGTCAAAATATTACTTGTGGTGTTTGACACATTTTTGTAGTGCATTACAAACAAAAGTCACTCTCAGATAGAACATTTTGTTACAAAAAGTTTTTTTTTCTTCAGGTAGCCATTGAGAAAGGCCATTCTCTTACCATGCTGTTATCTCAAGGCTCTGTCTGCAGCATGCCACAACACTCACAGCTTTACAACAGGAGCCTTAAGAAGATAAAGCTCTGGATATTTCTGTGCTGTCCAAGCTGACATTCCTGTGAAATGTGCATTCAACAGCATCAAGCCATAGATAATATGTGTCTTTTTTCAATTTCTATTGGAACAGAAAGCAAAAATGCACTGAGATGCACTTTGGGTATCAGTTCTTACAGTTGAATAAGAACAGATGAGAACAGGAGAACTGACAAACATTTAATAGATGCACAACGAGTGTAGAATAGAAAAAGATGGAAAAAAGTAGAAAAGGTAAGAATAGAAATAGATATTTATATAAGCTTCTTTCATAGCTGCAGATATTAAACTTTCTGAAAAGTATGCTGTACATTGTGTGATGAACAAATAAAAAGAGCTCTTATAGTTTAATTGACACCTTAGAAGCAAAAGATTGATAGAATACAGAAAAACTGTATAGAGCCATACAGTAGAGCCATATTATAGACATCTCATTCACTCACTCGTTGCCTGCACCGCTTTATTCTGTAGACAGGGTTGCCGGGGACCTGGAGCCAATCCCAGGAGACTTAGGGAACAAGGAGGGGTACACACAGGACGGGGTGCCAATCCATCGCAGAGCACACACATACACACACTCAAACGCTCATTCACATACAGTACTAGGAATGTCAATTAACCTAACCAGGTCTTTGGACTGTGAGAGGAACCCAGAGGAAACCCAGCAATCATGGGGAAAACATGTAAACTCCATGCAAACTGTACAGACGCAAGGATGGAATCGAACTCGGACACTGAAGGTGCAAGGCAACAGTGCAAACCACTGTGCCATCCACACATATTTAAGGGTTAATTTTACAATAGTTAATTAGTTGATTAATACAACTTGGCTGGAGATGATAAATTTACCTGCTGATCTGGGTATCCTTAAATGGACCCTGAACAATCCAATGTGCCCAAGTTGTGGCTAAATTAACAACTGTCACAGGATTGGCTAAAATAATATTGTGCCTATGCAGTGAGTTGTTAAGGATTTAATTGGTTTTTCTTCATCTATAGTGAGCCAAGTCAGCTGAAATGTGTAGAGATGTGGAGATATATACAGGGTGGGTCATAAGTTTCCAAACATAGGAAACATTTATATTTTTATTTTTAAAAACGTGTTTTTTTCTGTTTTAGATACCCCAACAAGATGAGTTTGACAAAACAGCAACAAATTGAAATCATACTGATGGCCGAGCCAGGAGTCAGTTGCATGGTTGCAACAAAATTTAACAGAAAACATGGAATGAACATCACACATGACACTGTGGCAATGTGTTTTCAAAACAAGGGTAACCTTATAGAGCATATTATATGAATAAATTGTTTCTTATAAAAAATATAAGTTTTTCCTGTGTATGGAAACCTATGGCCCACCCTGTAGAGATATATAGTATATAGAACATCTGAAACTCCACACAGATAGTAACATGTGCTCAAAATAGACATGTTACGTACCAGCCAGTGTCCAACTTTCTCTGCTCTAACACGGTCAAAAGTCATTTAATTTTTCAATACATTTATTATTATTATTATTATTATTATTATTATTATTATTAATAATAATAATATAATAATAATAATAATAATAATAATAATAATGGATTGGCACGCTGTCCAGGGTGTACCCTGCCTCGTGCCCTGAGTCCCCTGGGATAGGCTCCAGGTCCCCGCGACCCTAAATACAGGATAAAGCGGCATAGAAGATGAATGAATGAATGATAATAATAATAGTGCAGGATCCAAAGTTTTAAAAGTGATGTCATTGTTATATTGATAAATTATTTTGATAATTCTGCTCTATGGCCGTCCTCAGAAACAGGGACTGTTCATCACTTGGGATGAAGTTAGCCTTACGAGAACCCAAACCACGCCCCTAGGCCATGTGTTACTACGGCAACCACAGCACACGTCATCCGAGCAGCAGATTCAGCTATAAAACTTCGAAGAGTTTCTGGTACTGTGCAGAATTTCAATTGTCTAAAGGCGTCAGGAACAAGTTCTAGGAGCAACAGAAATACATCCGAGAAAGTTGGAACTTCGCTAGCAAAGATGGGACGCGGAGTGAGTAAAACTAGACAACTAGTTCTAAACGTATTCGGAGTGAACGAGACAAAATATGTGTTAGTGAGCAGTTCCACCTGAAGTGCTTTAATACCTCGCTGTTAAAGAGAAAGATATGGATTGTACAGGCAGAGCTGCGGGTTCATGGTGAATTTACTAACTGCCGGTGTAGAAGAGACAGCCTGCGATTTCCTTCACACATTCAGCTGGCATTTAATCAAATCATTCATTAAACATAACGAGAGAGAAAAAACTATTAATGTATCAACGTACAGTAATTAAATTCACTCCAGAATTAGTAAAATTAGAAAAAGTAAAATATGTAAGTTGAAATTTTTTTTAATATATTTATATTTATATATATCGTCAAACACTTTAATGATAAGTTCGGTATGTTTAGTTCAAACAAATTAAATAGAACTTATCACATTACAACATCATTTCTTTTACTAAAATAGACATAATATCAATATGTAAAAGCTGCATTGTGGACAGAATCCTCTTTTACACTTTTTTTTTTGGCATGATGGTGGATAGAATGTAAAAAACTTTGAAATGGCTGAAAGTGAGTGTACTGACTATGCCAACATGACCAGCCTTAGAAGAAATACATGAGAATCTGAAATCATTGTATTAGTTAAAAAATACTATGGTATAATAATTGTGTCCATGTAATGTCTACATGTTAAGAAGTATAATTTTCTCTCTCTGTAAGGATTATTTGGACACAGGCTGCACTTATCCAGAGACAACTAATGTAAAACAAAAAAGCATTCTCAGTGCCATCCTCATGCATCTGTCCTATATACAGTACCAAGTGCTTTTTTAAACTTACAATGATTTTTAAGATAAAATATTTAAGTTCTTTTCTTAAGAGCCACTTATGTGGGGAAAGAAATTATAAAATAATATTATAAGAATTTTTTATGTGCATGCAGGTGTGTACTTCAGTGGCCTTTATCCTCACAATATTGTTGGCGTTAAACCTATAAACTATGTTTTTTATGTGTCTGTCTGACACAATTTGTGAATATTTTAGGGTTTATTAGTATTAATGTTATGTGTAAAAGTTTTATTTGAGTTGCAACTGGTGGGATCTGGACCTAATCTGATGAAAAATCACAAAGATACAGGAAGGATTTAGCCTAACATGCTTTAAAAAGTGGTGTTGACTAATCTAGTAGTTCATTCAAATACCTTTACAAATGGTCTTATCATCCATGGCAACTGAACAACCCCTTACTGTGAGAGGACTGCTGCTTGAGTGCTCACACAACTTCCATCGTGTTTCTGAAATGCACAGCAGCTCCTTTTTTTTTTTAACTCCCCGAGGCTCTCTTTTGGCCATTGTCTAATAGTGTTGTGTGATCCCTATCACAGAGCTTACTGCAGGCTTACGGGTTGTTGTTGCTGTTGTCCCTCCACTTTGGGACATATTGTGCTCTGTATGTTACGATTGAATGAGTTATCTACCTCAGAGTGAAACATTGTGATTATACTCAAAAAAATTATTCAACCCCATAGTAACTTGTGAACAAGGTAATTAAAAAGTCTTTTTTTTTTTACTTAGTAATGATTGTGATTAGATATTCTGGAATGTTGTGAGGGATTGGTAAAAGATATTAGTCTGCTAATTGTAATTGCGTTTTGTTAATTGTATTGGGATTGGCTTTTACTTAATTGATATATGTATTATGTTAGGTATGGATAACAAAATTAGAATCATGTAGTCCATGCTATTCATGCCATCTTTGATAATCATTTCCCACAGATTCTTTATCCAATCGCTGCTTTTTATCAATTGTGTAATCTCACTATAAGGGAAGGTGGTGATTCAGTTTTCTACGCAAAAACAAGCATCCTCACTACCTCAGCACTTCTGCCATGAACAGTGGTTGAACAGTCGTTTGAATTAAGCGTGAGAGAGAAAGGCCACCTGAGGGTCTTTGTGCACTGTAAAACTTTCAGTTTTAGGCATCCAGAGAGTTGTTAGTGATGATTGAGTATTAAAATACCTAACCAAGATGCTCATCAAAAGACAGGGATGACTTTTATGTTCAGACGTGCCATTTTTAGTGCTGCTTCCAGTCATTTGTTCCACTTAGAATTACACCATTTCAGTGTAATAGCTGCATGAGTGCATAGTTCAGATGGTCATTATACTACAATGCAAATGTTATTATAGTGGTTGCCTTGTAAGCACTGTATCGCTATTTGACCTGTTAAACTGGGTTAATTTTGAGAAAGTAAATTTCTAAACATAGTAAATTTCTAATAACATCATAATTTCATAATTTTTGAATATTCACTTTACCATGCCGCTCTGATTAGACATTTAGCTAAACGTGTTTTCTTCAGTAATAACAATAACTGTACGGTGTGTTCACTGCAGTTCATAATGCATGCAACATCATGGACAGCTGGCTTATACAGTATAGACAATGTTTAATCCTGTTGTAATTTCCCATCCACACCCATCCATTCTATATGTGTACACATTTCACATATCACTGTGTGTTTTGTTTTAAAATATAACAGAGAAAATTACTTAAATATTAGATTTTTATATTCTAATTATAAGGTATAATAAGGGCTGCTAAAAATTTTATTATTGAACAAAGGGTTTGGCCTGTCCAAATCAGCACTCTGGAGTACAGGCAGTGGCACAGTGTTCTAGACAATTTTCTGCTGGGAAATCTTGGGTCATGGCTTTCATGCGACTGTTACTTTGACACAAACCATCTAACTAAACATTGTTGCAGACTAAGTACATCCCTTTGTGGCACCATTGTTGCCTAATGTCAGTGACTTCTTTCAGCAGTATAATGCACATTGCAATGCTGCAAAAAATATTCAGGAACGTGCCTGAGACTTCTAGGTCTTGACTTACCGTCTAAAATTGCCAGATGCAATCTGATTAACAGAGTTGATTGAAGAACACGTTTAATCTATAGAGGGTTATTTTAATTTACGAGGGTCATTAAATTTGTATCATCATATGAAAAAACAGAATTGTTTTTGTTTAATTACAATTTTTTTTGTAAATTAAACAATTTTTTGTAAATCAGACAAGTTTAATTTACGAGTGTAATTACATTTGTATTATCCTATGAAAAAATTAAAACTTTTTGGCCAAATTATGTCTCTGGAAATGTTCATGAATATAATGTGTGTGTGTGTGTGTGTGTGTGCGTGTGTGTGTGTGTGTGTGGTAATACAGCTTCAAACTGTTATTGATAAAAAAATGGTTAATTTTTTTAATTTTCGTTTGTTTTGTTTAAAAAAAACTGTAATCATAACCATTTATTCCACAATAAATCTTTGCATGGTCTGTGTCCTCACAGGGAGGAGGACGTGATCAGTATGACCCGGCAGCATCATCAGAGCAAAGTGGGAAGAAAAAGAACAAGAACAGAAAAGATATGGATGAGCTGAAAAAAGAAGTGGCTTTGGTAAGCATTTGATCTTGTTTTATTAAAGCTTAAAACTGGAACATCAGTCAAAAGTTTGAAAATTTATTTTTATTGATATTTCTGTTAAGGATGATCACAAGCTGAGCTTAGATGAGCTTCATCGTAAATATGGTACTGACTTGAGCAAGGTAAGTGAATTAATAATATTTGTAACAATTATGGGAATCTGTTTAGCATCTGTTTAGAACTAGATTGTTAAAGATAATAAAATCTCTCCCAGGGCCTCTCATCTCCACGTGCACAAGAAATTCTTGCCCGTGATGGCCCCAATGCCCTCACTCCTCCACCGACCACACCGGAGTGGGTGAAGTTCTGTAAGCAGATGTTTGGAGGCTTCTCCATGCTGCTGTGGACTGGCGCAGTTCTCTGTTTCCTTGCCTACGGTATTCAAGCTGCAATGGAAGATGAACCCGCAAATGATAATGTGAGGAAAAAAAAAAAAAACAAACGGTAGATTTAGTCTGATTCATGTTGTTATGATAATTATTTTGTCACATTCCACTTTTTGCTTTGCAATGCAGCTGTATTTGGGAGTTGTGCTTTCAGCTGTGGTCATCGTCACTGGTTGCTTCTCATACTACCAAGAGGCCAAGAGCTCAAAAATCATGGACTCTTTCAAGAACCTAGTGCCTCAGGTAACAATCATTGCTGAATAACAGATAAAAAGCTGATTAAAACACTTTATAGCCCTATTCGGACGGGACTAGTTTTCCAAACGACGTTTGAGTTAGAATTTTTTTCAGACGACATCTGTCATTTCATGTATGCATTCGAACGGGACTAACATCTCCGTGTTTATTACGGAGGTAGGAGTGTCTGTGTTTTACATGTGGGCGTTGCACAAGACCACATGTCCACATCTACATCCATTATTGGTGCGCAAACTTGAGTACTGGCGCGCTAGAGATAGTACGGTAGCTCACGTTGACCAAAACACAAACAGAAACGTGTTTTGGAAAAAACATTTTCAGCAATCACAGACATTCGCGTTCAGACGGGATTAGATTTCTCAGAGAACCGCCAGGTTTGCTGAAAAACAGTCGGTAATTTGCTCTGGAATTTTTACAGAGGTTGTGTGAGAGAAAGGCAGACATGGCAGATGTGGACGGGATTAAAATCACAAAGTACGTCTGTGAAACAGAAATTTCTCTAACGACCCCCTATAAAACTAGTCCTGTCCGAATAGGGCTTATGTAGTAAAAGTATAACACAGTAAAGTATAACTATATGCAGTACTAGCGTTAGTATAAAAGGTCAAAAGGTTAAAGCTAAAAATAACCTGATTTCCTGATAACCTGATAAGCTTTCATGTAATCAGTGACTTAATTTTTTCAGGTTGAAGCCCACATACAGTACATGTCCGCCTGTCTTTCTGTACAGCAGAACTCTCTGCCTAACTTATTAATGTTAATACAAAGAAATTAAATTTTGTAAGTTTGAGTGTCTTACGCTTTGATTACGCTAAGTTGTACTTCTTTCGTTGTCAGCCAGATACACGCCCTGTTTAAAGTAGATTATTACATCCGGCACCTGACTTTTTATAATATCTCTTTTACATTGACATATCTCTGACATTTGAGCAGCTAACACTCTCAGTTCGGATATTTTACAAATAAACATACGATGATCTGTCCATACATCTTTGAAGGTACAGTTTTTAAAAGTTACATAATTTTTTGTAAGTAAGTAAGCCAAACATTTGTTGGGACATTATGGTAGTTTCTGGTTGTTCTCATATGATAATACACTGTGTATTTACAGTAAACTATAGCATTGTTTAGCTCTGTTGAATGATGCGTATAGCCACACCCACACAAAACTGCTCATAACATCCCTTCTCCTCAACGTTTTGATTCGGCTGGAGGGAAAATCGGCTGGAGGGACACACAGATATACAGACATATACAGACAGAAATATTTCTAAGATTGTTTTTTGCGTCCTCCAATGTTTGGAATGCAAAGATAAAATTCAAAGGGCGAGTTCTGACCAATGTACAAAATAATTTTTTTTAATTTATATAGATTTACATATTTTGTTATAGTTCAGTTACTGATCATGAATTAAATGCATCACTATTTAGTCCTGAAGGTCAATTTTAAAACATTTGCAATACGTGTCCTTATAAACCCATGAGAATAAACAATCATATGTACAGAAACATATCAGAACCTGCACAATATGTAGTATTTCCTCTATTTCTGAAGACTTGTGTGACACAATTGATTAACACCATTTAATTAATTAATTTAATTTAATTAATTACTTCATGAAGTAATTGAATCATCTAAAGTAGTTAGATGATTGAATCATCTAAAGTAGTTAGGCATACAGTAGATGAAAATATCATATTAATCCTTAAACCTTTTAATTTGACACAAATCTTTACAGCAAGCTCTGGTTATCCGTGATGGAGAGAAAAACCACATTAATGCTGAGGATGTGGTTGTGGGTGATCTGGTGGAGGTAAAAGGTGGCGACAGGATACCAGCAGACCTGCGTATAATTTCCGCTCATGGTTGTAAGGTAGGTCTTTTGAGAGCATTTCAACAAGTCCATGGTAGAGAACCCCTTTTAGTTCTGAGGCCAAAACATTTACATGTTGCATCTTTGTGCATAACACTCTTTTTAACCATTGTATAGGTGGACAACTCATCTCTCACTGGAGAGTCAGAACCTCAGACTCGTTCTCCAGATTTCTCCAACGATAACCCTCTGGAGACCAGGAATATTGCTTTCTTCTCAACCAATTGTGTGGAAGGTACGGTGTATTTCACAGTACAGTAATTTCAGGGATGCGGTGCATCGGATTTTGCAATGTTTATAATACATTTTGCAATTCAGTAAAGACAAGTCTGGTAATAGTAGTGATTTATCTTTAGGTACTGCTCGTGGTATTGTCATCAGCACTGGGGATCGTACTGTCATGGGCCGAATTGCTACACTTGCTTCTGGCCTTGAGGTGGGCAGGACACCCATCTCCCTCGAAATCGAGCATTTCATCCACATTATAACAGGAGTTGCTGTCTTCCTTGGACTTTCGTTTTTCATCCTCTCACTTGTCTTGGGCTACAGCTGGCTTGAAGCAGTCATCTTTCTTATTGGAATCATTGTTGCTAATGTGCCTGAAGGTCTTCTTGCTACTGTTACTGTAAGTAAAAATAAAAATTATGAAACTTTAGCTCTAGGTCTGTTTTGAAACCTTAAATTAGAGTAAACCATAATAAAAGACATTCTTATTAATTTATTTATTTGTTTTTGGTGTGTTTCTTTAGGTGTGTCTAACATTGACAGCAAAACGCATGGCAAAGAAAAACTGCCTGGTGAAGAACCTTGAGGCTGTGGAAACCTTAGGCTCCACCTCGACTATCTGCTCAGACAAAACTGGTACCCTGACCCAGAACCGCATGACTGTTGCACACATGTGGTTTGACAACCAGATCCATGAAGCTGACACCACAGAAAACCAGAGTGGAACCAGCTTTGATCGAAGCTCACCCACCTGGGCCTCCCTGGCACGCATTGCTGGTCTTTGCAATAGGGCTGTTTTCTTAGCAGAGCAAACCGAAGTTCCTATTTTAAAGGTATTCTTTCACATATTATAGCACAATGCTAATACAGTTATACTTGATTCTACTGTGTGCGCATACTGTATAGGAAAACAATGAAAGTATTCAGGTTTGGACTTGAGCCTGTCATAACTATACAGGAATTGAATAGCAATTCAATATTTGCCAGAAAAATTATGTTTCAGTTTTGTTTGCAAATGTGTAGTGATTACCACAATCATGTTCTGATCTTTCACAAAGAGAGATGTTGCTGGAGATGCCTCAGAGTCTGCTCTCCTGAAGTGTATCGAACTTTGTTGTGGGTCCGTGAAAGAGATGAGGGACAGACATATGAAAGTGGCAGAAATCCCCTTCAACTCAACTAATAAATACCAGGTTGGCCAAAAAGATATTTTTAGCATTCTTTTATTTTGATGAAATTATTAGCAATACCAGTTCCCAAAGTGGCATAATTTTTTATGATGAGGCCAGATCTTATTTCAAGGATGAGCACTTGGTTGAATAATGCATGATGCATGTGTCAATACAAAACAGCTAAGCAAACACTGAAATTTCTGAAAAATTATAATTAATTTCTTATTTAATGCATTTTTATTTAAACTTGCAGCTTTCAGTGCACAAGAACCCAGACTCTGCATCAGATTCAAAGTACTTGCTTGTTATGAAAGGAGCACCAGAGAGAATCCTGGACCGCTGCAGCACCATAATGATACAGGGAAAAGATCAGCCCCTGGATGAAGACATGAGAGAGTCATTTCAGAATGCTTACCTGGAGCTGGGAGGGCTTGGAGAGAGAGTATTAGGTAATAAAGGGAAAATGGGAAAAGAAAAGGGACTAAACCTGTAATTAAGATTTAGTCATTTACTATAGCAACCAACAACTGACTATTGATACTTTTGCCAATATTTGACCAGGATTTTGCCACTTGTACTTGCCTGAGGAACAATTTCCGGAGGGCTTCCAGTTTGATGCAGATGATGTGAACTTTCCTACCGAGAATCTATGCTTTGTTGGTCTCATGTCCATGATTGATCCCCCACGTGCAGCAGTGCCAGATGCTGTGGGAAAATGCAGGAGTGCTGGTATTAAGGTATGGCCAACCGACTTTGTCAACAATTGCATTTGATGTGTCTATCACAGATAGTGAATTAGTGTATTATTTGTTATTGTTAAATATTTTAATAGTTTTTTTTTTAGGTTATAATGGTCACCGGGGACCATCCAATCACTGCTAAGGCTATTGCAAAAGGTGTTGGGATTATCTCTGAAGGCAATGAGACTATCGAAGACATTGCTGCTCGCTTGAACATTCCTGTCAATGAAGTCAATCCAAGGTATAATTGTACATTTTAATGCCCAGTCCAAAATTATATTATCTCAGAAACCTTCTTGACTCTAGGTAGGACAAATGGTAAAATCTTTTTAAAAGTAAAATTTTCAGATAGCACATTGACTCTTTAGTACAATAATTCCCCCTTTCTCATAGCACATTGAGATTTGATTGCCCAAAGGAGAACCCCAGGCATAGGGTAAAAATGTAGTGCACTTCTCAAGTCTCAAGTCAAAATGAAGTGGACAGAATTGTGTGAGAAAAGGTATCCGGCATAAAAACCAGAAGAATATCTTTTGAAGTAGCACAGGGTTTTCACCCTTGGTAAAAGGTCAGAAAACTGTTGACCAACCTGTGGCTAGAGGCTGTGTTGTTTTCTGTTATCATTGTACATAAGATATTAAATCCTGACTAGTATTTTTTTTCTCAGTATTTCTAACTGTGAATTTGCTGCATCTTGTGCTAGCTGGAGGGGTATATGACATTGTTTCCCACAGGTCTGAAATATACTTGCGGTGGTAGCCAGCAGTATGGGCCGTCATTACCTGCCTGCACAAAAGTGGTCTACATACAATAAGCAACAAATACATAAAACATTTAATAGAATTTTTTTAATTTATTTGATATTTCTATTCATTTCATAATTCAGAGATCAAACCTACAAACCTTCCCTTCCATTTACCCATACAGTATGTGAAGAGTAACACAATGAAAAAAAATTAGGAACTAAGCACACTTTTGTGGACAAAGATGGCACTTCCGATAAAGGTGGTTTGTCAGAGCACATAGCCCTGAACAACTACTGTAGAACATTACTTGCATTACTATTATTTAATAAATATATATGGAGTCAGGCTTATACAATATAGAGTTCTCTTTAGGTCTATAATTTCTTTTAGCACAACCTAGGCAATATGACGAATTTTATTTCATTTTAACCAATTATAAACACATGGCTGAGCAAAAATAAATAATAATAAAGAAAAGAAAAGATATAGCACAGATTCATGAAATCACTTGTGTTACATACACCGGCAAGACTTCCATATAAGCTATTTTTTTTTTTTAGATCGGTCATTGACCAATGCTGTGTTACCATAGGGATCCGTGCAGCTTGAATTTTATTACTCTTCCAGGGTTTCATAAAGGAGAACCGTTCACCGCGTGAAACTGTGTGTCTCTGCAGAGCATGTGCAACCGTCAGTTCGCCCTTCTTATACTTTTTACCATCCGCAATCGATTCATTATTAGTGGACATTACACCACTCTTGTGTTACCCATCATATATACCTGTTTATTCTGCAAGTGGTGTTGTACTTCTAGTTAACTGGTTGGAATGCCGACATTCTGATGGACTAATTTTTAAAAAGGATGAGAAAATATACATGGGTGGTTGTCAATATATATGGGCAGCCCTCCCAAGTAAATGCTTTGTGTGGGAACCCCTGTATAAAAAACATTGTGCTGATTCTAAAAACAGGTTTCATTTTGACCTTGCAAGCTACATAAACCATCTAGTAAAAGCCAATGTGTAGGTCAGCATGCAGAGGGATACATGGTAAGTAGCAAATGCTATAGTGTATGCAATAAGGAACTGTATAACCCCACCACTGAGAATTTTTTTATGTTGCAAAAGTCAAGAGAAGTAGGGCCTTTACTTTCTTTGGTTATTGAACTGTGCATTAGCAGCTCAGCCACATAATCTCCTGGTTCCAGCTGCCTGTGCGATTGATTTGTTTGAAACTTTGCAGCAGTGGACTTCCAAGACTATTTTTTGAGAGACTCTACTACAACTAACATGCACTTAGATTATTAAGAGCGGGGCACCACAATTCAAGTAGGAGTTACTCATGCACTGTAAAAGCTGAAGCTGTAATTTTCTACTATGGATGAATGAAGAGACTTTTTTTTTTTAGAGATGCTAAAGCATGCGTGGTCCATGGGGGAGATCTTAAAGACCTTACTGCGGAGCAGCTAGATGACATCCTAAAATACCATACAGAGATTGTGTTTGCTAGAACCTCGCCCCAGCAGAAACTGATCATTGTTGAAGGCTGTCAACGCCAGGTCATTTTTTTCTTTTTCCTGTTAAGTTGGTACATCTCATGATTGGGAAATGTTAGGCCCAATTTCTGCTTTCATCTTGTGTACAATGCAAGAATAAAGTATGTGGCATATCATGATAAACATACAGGAAAATATAATAGCTGTTTAGTAACAACCATGATATTTGTATAGGTTTTGACTTCTTATTGCAATAGGCTAGAAATTTTGTCATACTAAATCAATAAAACATAATTTGCTTTATACCACAGGGAGCCATTGTGGCTGTTACAGGTGACGGTGTGAATGATTCCCCCGCACTAAAGAAAGCTGATATTGGTGTGGCTATGGGAATTGCTGGTTCAGATGTCTCTAAGCAGGCTGCTGATATGATCCTTCTTGATGACAATTTTGCATCAATTGTGACTGGAGTAGAAGAAGGTAGATAAACTATGTTTATTGTATTTGCTGAAACTGGCTAAGGGTATATATAAAAGATAGATAATGTACATGCATTTCTTCCATTCAGGTCGGCTGATCTTTGACAACCTGAAGAAGTCCATTGCATACACTCTGACCAGTAACATCCCTGAGATCACCCCTTTTCTGCTCTTCATCATTGCTAATATCCCTCTGCCACTGGGAACTGTCACCATTCTGTGTATTGACCTTGGAACAGACATGGTCAGTGTAAAGCCTCGCTTTAACTGTATGCTTGTAATTGTGATTGTAGCTAATACTATTCTTTGTGTCTTTGCATTAAGGTTCCAGCTATTTCTCTGGCATATGAAGCTGCTGAAAGTGATATCATGAAGAGACAGCCGAGAAACCCCAAAACAGACAAGCTAGTAAATGAAAGACTCATTAGCATTGCATATGGCCAAATAGGTGAGGATGCTGTAATTTTCCTGATTTTTAATGGAAAAATTAAATGACTCAGAATGGTTTCCTATGAAGCAAGCTTTAGTGCCTAGTTAATTTCACAATTATCATTTATGGAGATGTGTGTATGTGCAGGAAATGGAAAAAAACGAACACTTAAACCCTCATTTTTCAAAATGTGTATAACCACATTTATCCCTATTGTTTACATTATATTCTGAGGAAATATACTTTGGTGAGGAAAATATTTATATACTATAAGAGTTTATGAGTTTGTGTAAATGTACATATAAAGAGAATCATTAATATGAAACTCAAATGCCTCCAAATATAAAAAAGATTTATTGGGTGTCTGCTGTAGCCAATATGCTGCTGGGGCTGACCTGCATTACTGGAAGATTTAGTGCACTCCATGTATATTATGTTTTAATGTTAGTCAACATACTCTTTTTCAGCCTTACTGATCTGCAAATTCCATACGTTTATAATTTTGGCAGAAATATTTGCTTGGCACACATTCATACAATAAATTATACACTTTGCTGAAAGACAAATCAGCCCTATAATATGGTAAAAGTCTATTTTTTATTCAATCATGTAAATTGGTTTCATCTTCTCAGGTATGATACAGGCGCTAGCTGGCTTTTTCGCATATTTTGTGATTCTGGCTGAAAATGGGTTCCTGCCACCAAGACTACTTGGAATCCGTGTGCATTGGGATGATAAAAGTGTCAATGACCTCGAGGACAGCTATGGGCAGCAGTGGGTAAGGAGAACACAGTTTTGCTCATATCACCCTTTTTTCTAACTGGTTGTTCTCACATTTCTTTTCTTGCATCATTACAGACCTATGAACAGAGAAAGATTGTGGAGTTCACCTGCCACACTGCTTTCTTTGCCAGCATTGTGATTGTGCAGTGGGCTGACTTGATCATCTGCAAGACTAGAAGGAACTCTGTCTTCCAGCAAGGAATGAAGTGAGTTACATAGAATAAATAGAGATAGATTTCTGAGAATATGACCCATGGACCATGGTTTTAAAGGGATATTTTCCATATGGTTACTTGGCTAAAATAGGCTCCCCCCCCCCTTTTTTTTTTTTTACAGAAATAAAATTCTCATATTTGGACTGTTTGAGGAAACTGCCCTTGCAGCCTTCTTGTCTTACTGCCCAGGGATGGGTGTGGCACTGAGAATGTATCCTCTTAAGTAAGCTAAGTTATATATAATTGCTTTAAATATAGTGTATTTGGTATTAAATGAGTTACGACAACATCTCTTGATCATGTGGAGATTTTCATAATTTATTAGCTATTTATTTATTTTTTAGACCCAACTGGTGGTTCTGTGCTTTCCCATACTCTCTCCTCATCTTTATCTATGATGAAATAAGGAAGCTTATTCTGAGACGCTATCCTGGAGGTAAGTACACATTTTTCCTATTTGTCTAATCCCTTAGTATAAATGTTAGCATCTAAAGACAGTAATTGTAATTCTGTATTCTTCCTCCTTTACTTTCTAGGCTGGGTGGAGAGAGAGACGTACTATTAGACCATCATTTCAACAGAGCTCAAGTCTTTTTATTTAGTTCTCTGATAGTTCTGCTACTCTGGACTTTAAATTCTTTACATTTAAATATGTTTTAACCCATTTTCTACATGTTTAACTGTTTATCAAGTTTAAAGAATTAACATAAACCCATTTATTTACTTTATAGTACAGTAGTTGTATTTTTGTTATATACACTGCCGTGTCTAAAAAAAGTCACCACCTGGATTTAACTAAGCAAATAGGTAAGGGCCTTGCATTGAATAATTACCGCAGTGATTAATATGGTTCAGCTGGCAACAAGTTATTTAAACCTAAATGATAACGAAGTTTCTTATTTCTTACATCATTACACATTACAACATCCATGTCAGGGGACATATCCTGTGGTCACGGCAAAGATGTTTCTCTGTGTCAGAAGGGCCAAAATATTGTCATGCTCTAAGCAAAGAAAGGAGATTTAATTTTTTTCTAAAATTGTGTTAAGAAGTGAAAAATACATTATTAAAACCTGAGAAGATAGTGGTGAACTACCATCAAAAAATTTAATACTGCTGAATAGTTATGTTTAAAACAGCTATGTTTAATAGTGAAAGTATGAATAGGACTCAATCGATTGGGACTAAACAGCTGTGGGGTTAAGAAAACCACTTTTCAGTGAGGCTAATTTCTAAAACAGGCTTCAGTTCGTGGGGAAGCATAAGGAATGGACTGTGGAGCAGTGGGAAAAGGTCATGTGGTCTGATGAGTCCATATTACCATTTGTCAGAGTGACGGGCACACCAGGGAATGAAGAGAGGCGGCTGCAATAATGTACCCATCATGCCAACCGTATAAGCATATGGGGGCAGTGTTATGATCTGGAGTTGCTTCTGTTGGTCTGGCGTAAGTTCAGCAACGTTACGTGCCCAAAAAAATAGGTCAGCTTACTGCATGAATATATTGAATGACCAGGTTTTTTTATCAATGGATTTTTTTCCTTTCCTGATCCAGACCCTAACCCTAACCCTATTAAGAATCTTTGGGATATGCTGGAAAAGACTTTACACTGTGGTCAAACTCTCCCATCATCAACACAAAATCTTGGAGACTAAAGAGCTAATGTCACTCTAGGTGGAAATAAAGGTTACGACATTTTGGGACGGGCAGTGTATTTAGGGATACACTGTATGAACACTTTGGCTCTTATAATCTGATCAACAGAGAGAAATAAAAAAAAATAGAAGAAAGTGGTGGCTTGGATACCATCAATCTCCTCAAAAGTATTTCATTTGTAGTGAGGAAGTACTTTGTGGGAGCCAGGGTTGGCCTGCACTGGATGTGTTTCAGTTCTCCATGACGACATGGGTCCTTTTATTGGCTTTGTTTGTTAGTTCATTCATTCATTGCTTTATTCATTCAAGCTTCATTTGTGTGTAAAACCTATTTAAATGCAAGGCGACTGTGTTATTTTATGTCTGTTTTTCCCTATATACAAGAAGCCACACAGTGATGAATTGGTATTGTCCAATTCAATTAAATGAGGCAATTTATAGTTTTATATGTTATCATTATCTATCATCACTTATAAAGAGAAAAAATGTATCAACTGTCTTACTGAGGGTAAAATAATGTGCTCAAGAGCTCAGTAGCTTAACTAAGACTATGTCCAACTTACCACCCACTGTCAAACCCTGCTAAATTTCCCATGCCTCATTCGAATGAATTAATTACAAGAAAATAGTCTCACTGAGTTGTCATGGCCTGGGCTGTGATTAATGGTTATTGTTGTCTTTACCATGGGATGACAACATGGGATGATAAAATATTACACCACCAGAAAAGGATTCTAATAGTTATTTATATGTAAGCCATTTTAAATAGCCATGGACTCATGAACATTTTTCTCCCAGTGTGTGAGCCAAGTCACGCTTCTTTTTTGCATGGAGAGCTGAGGCCCCAACTGAAACCCTTCTTCTGTTTCGAGTTGCTTGATTCCGGTCTTCGCTGAATTGAGAATGTGACTTGGCACAAGCAGCTTCTGTGCAGTTGAGTGAAAATGAGGCTCTTGTTGGACTGAAAGAGTTAGTTCTGGGCCTCAGCATGTTATGCCTTTGTGAAGTTCAGACCGGTTATATAATGTCAGTTTTCTTATGTAAGATCTGGGTCTGGAAGTGGAACAGAATTCAGACCCCGATTGCAAATAAGTTAGTTGAGGTTTAGCAGTGCATAAGCAGAGTATACAGGGATACAGGGATAAGGAGAATCATGAACGTAACCTGCAGTGTATTATCAATGATAAATGAACATTTAAAAATGTGTTAAAAATTTCTAGCTTGTTTTTGTAAATTGCCTTTGAAGGGTGACACCCTATGACTTCATTAATTTAGCTTGGTGGAACTTGTTTGTTTCCTTCTTGCAAAATTTAGTAGGTTACAAGGTTTACTGACTGACTGGTAACAGATTGTCGCTGTTCAAGTAAATGACAATTGTCCCACTATAAATTATTGATTAGATAATTAACTCTGCATTGAGAACATGGTAGTGTTTGTCATTTGACACTAGAATAGTGCTGCTGACCCCAAAGCATTTGCAAGTACACAAAGGAGCTTATTATTATTATTATTATTATGAAAACAGACACATAATATATGCAAGTACAGTGGTTCAGTACCTTCACTCATAAATGATAGTACAAACACCTCAAACATCAAAGACCACATAATACAAAGGATATTTGACCTTAGCAGTGAACACAAAAGACTGATCTTTTGAATAATTGATGCAACAGGTGGACTGGTGAAAACACAGCAATTAACTAAGCTCTCAGTCACAGGACCACAACAGACTTATGCCACACACCTTCAAGTCTAAAGTCTAGAATTTCTAATGTAAATGGCTACATACCTATGTCAAATCATCCTGTTAGAATCCAGCTTTTAAAATACATTTAAGAGAAGAAGAGAATTGCTTGGTGTGTATTACTTTAATTACTTTAAAGTAGCAGCATGGAATTAAGTAAATGGTGTGCAAATCTACAATGCGGTGAGAGATGGATATGGATAATAGGAGAAGGACAAGTGTACTTCAGGAAAACCTGAAGGTAAAGGGTTATGTAGACAGCAATCTCCTTGAAACATAGCTCTAATGGCTGTTTGGAGAAGGGGTTATTGTAAGGATGGGTGGGATTTGTGGAAAATACACACAGATTTCTTTTTTTTTTGTGAACAAGAGCAAGATCCTGATGGAGGAGAACAATCAGCCGAAGAGTCTCTTAGAAGACTAAAAAACACAACCCAGCCTTGGAGCCAGAAGGGAACAAGACAGTGATAGAGGCAGCTAGGTTAAACTCAGTAATTGCAGAATAGAAATAGGCCTCAATGGGCTTAGAGAGATTGCAGTTTTTAAGATGGTGCTGAATGAAGACTCAATCGTTTGTAATACTTCTTGGTTTTTTTTTCCCATGCTGCAAAAGTGGTCCATTGCTATTTAAAGATGTATATAAGATGTGATTTTTCCCTCCTGTAGACTGATTTATGAAAAGGTGGGGAAAAAGGTGATTGTTGTATACAGTGTCTACTGATTATCCAAGTCAATATAATGCAGACAACTATTATTTTTGGTTTTTAACAATTCAATGGAGGAAAATAAGTCAACAGTAAGCAAAACAGTGTTATTATGTGACCATTCGTTTCAAACCAATGCAAAAATACTTGTACCAAATACCAAGAGCTAACAGGTTGAAAAATGCCCTCAAGAGGTAAGAAGGGGGAACACTGCACAGTGAAATAAAACATCATTATGAAGATAGTTTGCCCTCTGAATAGATGTAATTATTTAATTATTTAACTAATTTAATAAAATAGAAATAAAAAAAATCAATATTAGCTGAGGCCATCCTCGTCAACTGAGGCCACAACTGGAGGAGTCCTGCTCAGTGGGCAGAATACACGTTCAGTTAACTTATAAAGGGTGATGGGAACGGGAACTTTTTTACAATCCAAGAAAGCTAGAAGTGATAAAAGAAATTTTTTTTATTCATAGTAATTGAAACCTAAAACTTGCCATTTACAAAACATTGATGGAATTTACTGTATTTATATATATATATACTCATTTTTTAAAAATTACGTCCATTAGATGGCATCCTCCTGTACGAATAAATTCAAAAGTTCCCGTTATTCTTTCACCCTGTACAATAAACTTGTCTTGTATCTTTGTTGTTGAAATACTCAAAGAAGATATCAAATAAATATTACCAAGTATCCCTGGACCACCAGCTGCAAAAGAGCCCTACTGTAGGACAGGTATTAACCACCTATTCTTTACAGTTGGTATCAGTTGATCTTTTGTCAAGAATACACTGCACACAAAAATATTTTGTAGATCAAATACCATTTAGCAAATTTATCACACTGTGGTTTGTAAGATGCCCTCAAGAAGAACTTATATTGTGGAAATCCATCCAAAAAGCTTTTGTGGACAGTCGAGCAAGCTTGAATGATGTGCACGATCAGAATAGTCAGCTGGTTAAGTCTGCATGTATTAGAAAGGGGGGTGGGGGGGAAGCAAGTTAATATAGTTATACTTTTCAAGTGTGCTGCAGTATGTTCTACTGACCATTCTGGGGTCTGGTGACATGAAATCTGACAACACCTCAGCAGGGATTTGTGGTTGTCAGAACACTGACAGAATTAATTGGCTCATCATAATAGACCTTGTGACCAGAATTGTTATCAAGTGGTTTATGAAAGTTAGAATTACTTTAAGGAAGATACAATGGAGCTACCTACAATGACACAGAGATAGCGTTAAATGAACAACCTCAACACATTTATTGATTGCATTCTTTTTTAAATCTCAGCTGGTACAGTCTTAAAATGCTCTTCCTAGTTTTCTTTCTATCTTTTTCGCCCCGCTGGAGACTCAGCAGCAGGTTTCAGTGGTGTAAGCACAGAAGGCTTTGTCAAACTATGAGCATCACAACATACTCCTTTGAGTAAAAAAAAAAAAAAACTAAAAAACTGCCATTTACCAAATCATTACCTCAGGAAACAGACACAAGGAAAAAATAGCACTGGCAGTATGACTTTGTACAAGATGTTCATATGTGCTGCATAATGTCCCAGATCTGTTGTATAAAACTATACGTTCTGCAGTTTGGATGTTGTGTGAACACCGTTTTATGATTCAGTACTGTAAATGCTTAGCAAAGCTTTCTGTGCTATAATGCTACAGTGTTCTGAAATTATAAACAGTACTGATTTTCCATCTTTGTGTTATTTAATACCCTTCCAAATCAATATTTATCCCTTATACAAGCACTGTATGGGGAAGCTCTTGTGTTTATCTTATTCTCCAATTGGAATTTCTTACCACTCTAATAAAATTAAGCTGCATATACGCTAAAAGGATTTGAGGTCCTACTTGCAACATTTTGGCGGGGGTCAGTTATTCATTATCGCTATACCATTTTATTAAAGTCATTTTAACTTTTAAAAACCATGTGGTCCGAGGGTTGTGTTTTAGGTGGATAACATAGCGACATGATTGCAACTAAATGACATTGTTATCCAATACTAGTGTTCTTACTGGCAGAAATAGCCCAATACATACAGTACATGATGCTAATTGCTATACAAATCTCCTCAGGCAGAATAGTGAGCAGAGTCCATCTCGAGACTTCCACTGAATTGCCAAGTTTTCAGGAGCATAGGTCTTACTGTAATTTTGTTGTTATGGTAGTCAAGTATTTATGTTAGCTATGCTAGTATATATGTGTTATCTTAGCATCCAAGTCACCTTAATTACTACATTAGTCCTCTCTTTTCTGGAACTTTGGCCAATCACATGACAATGACTGATTAAGCATTCATATAGGAAATGTATGTATCAGAATATCTGCAATTATGTTGATTTGATGTTGGATTTTTTTTCAAACCTCTTATGCTGAGATGTTATAGAGATCCTGAAAATGTTTATATAAGTATATATAAAAAGTATCACTATAAGTAAGTAATCATATTGTGCACAAAGCCCAAATTGATGTGGATATGGTGGGCTGTGGTGTAATGAGAAGAGAATGAGGCTGATGGCTGTGTTGGTAGCTCTCATCAGGCTTTGATTTATGTGCTTTTGGTGAATAGACTGGAAGAGACGTTGGACTAAACCATGCAGAGCTCATGCTGTTAAGCAAAAGCATATGAACTCAACCAAAACAAATCTGCCACATCTCATTGCCTCTGCAGTGTGTAGAGAAATCACATTTATATGAGTATTTCTACTTGTGACCCCCTCGCATATTTTCCATTTCAATTTTCTCTACTTTTTTACAATCTCAAAGCCTCTTTTATTTGCATCATTTTGGTACCACAGTATGATGCCTGTGCTATTATCTTCAAGTCTGAGCTTTTGCTTTGACCAAAAATGTCCTATTCAAACTGGGTTGCCAAGACGTTTCAGCTCCACACAGAGGAAGCAATCAATAGAAAATGGAATCGAGGTAACAGACAAAGCTGGCCACTGCATGGCAATGGAAAGTATGAATTAATTATCATTTACACATTTGCATATTAAGAATGTTTAAAGGGAAAATGTCACCTAAAATAGATGTTCAAAGGCAACGAACATAAGGGGAGTGAAAAGAAATATTTATTACTGCATCCTGTCTGTTCAAGAGTGCAAATAAATTACAGACTCATGCAATATGAACATGCTCATGCACCATTCTAGAATTTAGCAGTGCTACAAGTCACTGGAGAGAACAAAAAGTTCCTCTTTTAGCACCAGGCTTCTTTTAATTGCAGAAAATCTATTTCTGCAGCATGAATTAATGATCAGAGTTTGGGCCTGAAGGTGTCTGAGATAGCCTGGAAGGAGCTACATGCACATAAGCCATCAAACATTGATCATTTTTATACAAAGGTCACAATACCTGACACACGTCACAAGGCTGACAACATAATGGGCATATAAGAAATTATAACATTCCATTCATTATATGAACATAATGCATTTCATATGGCACCTATGTGGATATAGTTGGATGCTGAATACTCAATCCTGGACGATTCCTTATGTATTGTCCTAAATGCACTATGTGAATTCAATATATTATAAAGACATAAATGGAAGCAGTTTAATATTTTAAGATTGCATACAGTGCTGATATTCAGCACTTTAAACTACTCATAATTATATGGCACATAATGTTCAGCTATTACATTCAAATGACAAAAATGTGCGCTGTCACATGGATCTATTCGATTTTTGAATAGATGATTGAATGACTACAAAATAAGAGAACTTTTCTGAAAGGAAGCAACAGACACTTCTAGGAATTCTGGCTTTAATATACTATAGTACATAAGATTTTTTAAATTATTATTAGTGTTAGACTTTTCCCTTTTTTTAGGCATGTTCCAAATGCATTCATGTCATGCATATATTCACTATACCTGACGGAAGTTCCCTTATTGATGATAATTACTTTTGAGTAGAGACATGGCAGTATGATAACAACCTGTCACTGTAATGGCTGATAACCTAACTGGGTACACTCTATTAATCCTGAACTAGGGGATTGTATTACTAAATTGACAATATCTCTATAGACTGCCATGTTTACATGGCTGAAGATTATACTGTATGATCAATGTGTGCTTCAAGCCATATATTTACATGACCCACTGCATCACTGACAGGGTTATAATTATCAAACCTTGACTAACGATGTGAAGATGATAGATACCTGTACATGTTAAAAAAGAATACCCTTGCTACTAATTGCCTAGTGACTTTAATTAAACTACAAGCACTTTAAATGAATCTTACAGATTTCCAGGCTTGTGCTCACAGCAGTGTGTATCTGTATGTTTTGCTCATGCAAGCGTTTCCTTATGGCAGTGATGTTTAAATTGGTACAACGTGATTAGAATAGAATCAATGGCAATGAGAGGGAGAGGAATGCAGAGATATCTGTTCCAGTTGGATTATTGCTAGGTCAGCTTTCTCCTTCTATGACATGTAATTTATATTTGTATAAAAGGTATTGAAAAATGTATCGCAGAGACTGTTTGTTTGTGGTTTTTTTCTTCCACAGGATAATGTACAATGTTTGCATAATAATACTCTCAGAGTCATTATATACAATTTAAGCAGTTCAATATGAATGTATACAATGAAGTGCTACCAGATATTAACTGTATACATTGAAAAAATAAAATGTTATAAAACTTACATACAACACACACATACTGTATACACACAAACACATACACTCACTCACTCACACAGTGTCAGGGAGAAGCGTAATTTGTCACTGTGGCTCTATACCCATTGTGTTCAGTGGTTCAGGCTCACACTGTCGGACACAAAAGAGCATCTTTATTCACTGGCCACACACATGCAGCAGGAAGGGCTTCAAAGCAGTTAAAGCTTCACTTCTCTCTTAAAATGTGGCCCTAAGTTGTATTGTTGTTCATGCTGTGTCCTTTGTTTTTCGCTGCACTGCTTGAGGCTGAGAGTTAATGGAAAGGCTGCGCTGCAGTCAGAAGCAGGTTGAATAGGCAATGAGTTCAACATGGACATGGTGCTTTTACATCATCCAGCCACCTGGTGGCAGTCACATCATTTTGATACAGACCACCTTTATTCACAACGATTCTGTTTCCTCTTGAGCACATGCAACCAATAAGCTGGAGGTCTTTTTACTATTAACACATCTCGTGCCAATTTGAAATCAACCTGACTGATCATCATGACTGGTGAGAAAAATAAGGAGAGACTTTTCCCCCTGTATATATATATATATATATATATATATATATATATATATATATATATTAGATGAATGTATTCAGAACTTTACAAAGCCCTTTCTGTCAAAAAACACCAACATATTATTATTATTATTATTATTATTATTATTATTATTTTACTAAATGCTCCAGGAGATTATTCCATATCTTTACAGCTGACTATTGAAGTTTTAAAAACAAATAAGAATAGCAAATTGCATTTGCATTTTCACTCAGCATCTTCCTAGGTAAAATATCTTGAATTACTGATCATGGATCACGTGGGTTTTAAGATGATTTGATTGTGGAATGTCTCTGTCAAATTACATTTCTTGCAAAGCTACTCTTGGAATCCCTTTGAAGTCCATAAAAGACACAAGAATTTATAACCTTGATGATAGAAAATGAAGTGAGGTAACATGCTTTTCTCATGCACATTGTCGGACAATTCTGGCCCCTGGGACAGCATAAATTATTCATGTCACTACGGTATCCTTACACATCGTGCAGACAAATGGAGGGATAAAAAATAGCCTTAAGCTCAGTTGATAGCTGCAGTGTATGTGTTGAACGGCCATGGGTTTTGAGCAGCAGTCCATCATGCATGTGACAGACAGCTCGTGTTATTGATTCAGCAGGAAGTGCACAGCTGGGAATCTAAGACTGCCATAGAGGTGATCGAAAAGACTCCTGTTGCTTCACAACTCCATTCACTGCCAGGCTTCTCTTCTAGACAAAGGCAAATATGGTGGATAAGAATGAAGAAAAGCAGGGAAAACATTTAATAGACTACTAAAATTCAATAATCTTAAATCAGATCTATCTATCTATCTATCTATCTATCTAAAAAGTACTTTGTTTTAGAGCTCTTTAATGTTCTCCACATTCTTATTATTCTGTGTATGCATATTGTATTTAAAACGCATAACTTTGTGTCCTCTTCCTAAGCACAAAGTTGTCTCTCTACAGCAACTAATTAATAACTGTTTCCTGATTGTGGTGTTAATGGTTCAGTAGGTTAGTGCCACTGAAGTGAGCATTATGTTCATCTTGGGTATCTGAGCTTGCAAGATTTGTCCTGTCCTTGTCCTGAAATTCAGTATAAAACATATTTAACCATTCATTTATGACTGTACATGTACAATACACACAATGCAGAGACATGGAAGTGAACAATATCTGAAAGTATCTTTTCAATATGTTGCAACATCGAAAAATTATACTGTATCATAGAGTATGTTAAGTATATTAAATAAATCAATATTTGATGGGTATACTACTGCTTTTTAGAACTGCCTGTTTTAATCAAAGTTGAATCTAAGAAGGGTGTAATCCCTTCTGTCAGGAGGTGAGGGACATGTAAGGAATGCCAATATGAATTGTCATCAAAACAGTGAAGTATGAGATATTTCGCCTGCATCAGCAAGGTGGCAAAAAAGAATCCTTAAACCTGATAACGAGCTGCTTGATATGACTGTTTGCTAGAGGTGAATGCACCTGTGAAATGATTCTTGGGCGGCAGGATTGCCTCCTGAGTGGCATGTTAATCCTACTGAGGTGATATGTTCATCTCAAGGTAAACAGAAAGTGAAAGCAAGGATTAAGAGTGGCTTAAACACCGACCAGAAAGAGCTAACAAAAAGGTTGAAAGAGGTTTTTGCTAGATTCTTATACATGTGCCCTTGCCTATCCTTGCGTAATATGTAATAGTGAATAACACTTAATACTCCTGCGGTTTACATTTACATTTAGGCATACGTTCTTACCCCAACAGTGGCAACTTGGTGGTTGTGGGGTTTGAACCTGGGATCTTCCGAACCGTAGTCTAATGCCTTAACCACTGAGCTACCACCGGCCCCCTGGTTTAAAAAGACAGTGTAGGAAATCTCGCAGTAAAGGGCGATATGCTGTTTTCTAAGTTACGGCACAAAATATAGAAAACACTTAAGTAATGGTATATAATGGTGTGTAGTGGTGGGCGGCCTGGATTGCAAGAATGTGTTAAGAGGACTGAAGAGATGTGAATGAAGTAAAACTACTGCAGGCTGTCGCTAAATTTTGTTTGCTGATATTTTTTTGCTTTTTGTTTTTTCTCTCAGTCTATATTTGCCAAACTGTTTTGTTCTGCAATGAACAGTAATCAATCAGATTCATAGATCGGACATTATGCTTGCAGTTCAGACTGTGGTGAATAAAAAAGATCAATGAATACCTGATGTGCATACAATGAGTGAAAGCAATGAATGCAGGCAAGGTTTCTTGCTTTGACATTGCATAAAGCTCTTAGCACTAGTAAAGTATACTTTGGTCTGTTGTCTTTGTTCTCTAAGTAGGGGGAAATTTCAGTTAGATACTTACAGTAGCAGTTTGTTATTCACAATAATAAAAAAAAAAACCTTCAGCAAAATTCTTATGTGAGTGTTTGCTGGGCGTGAAATTGTCGCTAGAATTTAAACTGACTGAATAATTTGCCTTGGGCATTTTTGCCTTGCTTACTCTTGACTAATCCTAAGGCTTAAAATTATTACAAATTGGTGAGCACTCCAAAGATTTATATTTAGTCAGGCTGGTGGTTGCACAAGGAAAATGGATTTCTGTTAGACAAAGTTCTCAATTCTTGTCAGCACTTGAGAAAAATGCTTCATCTCATCCTCCTTAACTACAATATTCCATGTGAATCTGCACCGATTTGAGGGGTGAGACAGAAGTGTTGAGATTTATGGTTATGTCTCATTCAGCAGTAATAGTGCTTTCACCCTGGAAGTCATGAGGTGTGGTAATGTCCTTCCTGTCAACACTGATGAATAATCAGCTACAGTACCACCACTTTATAGTACAAGGGATGTCAAGTGATGTCCAGCCCTTCCATCCTTTCTTTTTTCACATTTTCATTTCCTCTGAACCATGATCAAAGCCATATAAATAGAAATGTGAGGGTTTATAGTGAGGGTTTAACTCATAGGGCAGGAAAAAAAAATATATATATTACTTAACACCTTGAAGCGTATTAACTGTCATGAAACATACTCAAATCTATGTTCTGTCAAAACAAATTACAGGTAATAAAATTTGTCCTATCAATTTCTTTAATCTGTGCACACAGAATCCACTGTCCTGAACAATCAAAGAAATTATAACTTTTCAGCTCTTCAAGTTCTTGTTATTGACTTTTATTTAGCTTACATTAGTTTAAATCAGAGCATTAAAAATTCCCACAACCAATACCATTCCATGCTCCTCATCATCAAAAATTGCACTGCATACCCATTGACCACCAGAGAGTGAAATTATAATAAATACACCTGCAGAAATACAATATTGTTAAACATGAGGAGTACCAAATGCAGGAGGCTAACAAGTAGACAAGGTTATCTAAAGTTGAGTTCAAGTTGCTTTAGCTCCAGTTGAAACACGATTGCATTGTTCAATTTAATTCATAAATCTTTAATTGATTAAAAAAAAAAACCACCTTAGTGTACATATTATATAACAATTCAACCCCAACCTAAGATGGGAAAATTTTGATGTTTAAACCAGGATGTGGTAGAGATGAATATTTATTTAACTCAGCAGTGGCATATTTATAGTGTATAGTATAGCAGCAGCGTTACATTATACATGAATCTTCTGTTTACTGGCATTTTCCTTGTTGTGTGACACCATATGGCTAAAAGCTTTTGGGCTCCTGACCATGACACGCATACAGTATGTGGTACTACCCTTTACTGTTGCCACAAAGTTGGAAGCACACGATTGACGAGAATGTCTTTGTATGCTGTACCATTACTGCTTCCCTTCACTAAAACTAAAGGACCCAAACGTGTTCCAGTGAAAATGCAAAAAGTTAAATCCGTAAAGACATGTTGTGCCAAGGTTGGTGTGAAAGAATTTGAGTGATCTGCACAGACCCCTGACCTCAACCCCACCGAACACCTTTGGGATGAATTGAAACCCTGTCTGCACGCCAGGCCTCTTCACCCGACATCAGAGCCTGACCTCACTAATACTCTCGTGACAAACTGTGCAAACCCCCACAGCCACACTTTAAAACCTAGCAGAACTGTTAGCCAATATATAGTTAGAGAGATTGAATTGGAGTATAATCTTGAATTATAAACCAGTGTCTAGCACATAGACTCCATCATGCTTAAGGTTCATATTTAATACCTGTTGCTATAATCTTCTCAGAAGGTTTAGAACCTTTGTATTTAAATAGCTATTAAGGAATTGCTTTAAATGAAACTGCTAATCAAAAAGTGTGCTCTCATAGATGAAAAAAGAAAGAAAGAAAGAATATTTTCCATTTCTGAATGTGCAGTAAGAAATATTTCGTAAACAGAGAGCTGTGAACTAAGACTGGTCCAAGAAAAAATTATATACAGTAGCAATGGATCTGGAGTGGAGAAAGTCCAATTAGTCTTACAGAAAGATGATTAGAGTATCTTTTCTCTAACCATCCAGAAATTAGAGCACTTACAAAATCGGGAGGGCCATTCTACCAAGTTTTTTTTGTTCTTGTCCCTAATACAGTGACTCATTTTCTTCTACAAGAAATATGCAATTAACTTAAAAAAAAAAAACCCTCTTTCTGACAAACACAAAAATGGTGTTGGACAGAGAAAAGGGTAAAGTGGACAGTCGCAAAGACCTTTCTTAGGTCACTCATTTATTTTTTTTTTATTTTCCTTTTTTAAGGACATTAATTGAGCACCTAACCTGAATGGCTGAGTATTTTAAGAATATTATTAAAATATTCTTTTAAGAATATAAATGGGATGATCGTAAAAAATTTAAAGCAGTCACCCTTTTGCAGATTTACTGTAGAAACAGTTTTTTTTTTTTTATGCTTGGGTTAGCTGGTTACCTTGGAACAGCAGATCTGCATACTGTATATCGCATCTGGCACAGGTTTTATGTCTAATGCCCTTTTTGCTGCAAGCCATGCAGACGTTCCGTAACCCAGTCTGGGACAGTGAGAGTGCCGCATGCTAGTCACTAGTTCACCAAGCAACACCGACATTAAGACACATGATTAAATAAAACCAATTCAAATTCATATAATGAATCTTTAAATTCCACCTTAACATCAGAGATGGTACTAAAATGTAGACATAATATAAGTGGCATGGAATGTAGTTGAATGGTAAACAGTAAAGGCAACAGAAGGCCTGATTATCCTGGACTAATCTGAAGATTAAAACATTAAGACTTTGTGCAGACTGAAGTGCATCCCATAATATCAGTGTTATTTCCTCTGCATTCTGTCAGTAATCAGTAGAACAGGGTAAGCAGTAATAAATGACATTAACAACAATACTATACAGAAGGTTATTAAAAGCATAAAATTAATAGAAATTGTTAGACTGGGTTTACTAGACCAAATAAACATGTTAACATGTTATATTATATAAACCATCCAGTTAGCACCATTTTCCACAGCATCAAAATTCAGCCGTTGATATTTCTGGTATGCCTAGTAAAAGTTTCTAAAATCCTTTGGGAACAGGGCTTGGTGGACATGCCCTGGTATTACTTCAAATCCAGTTTCTACCCAGCCACCCCACCACCACCACCACAAACACACACACCTCAGAGTTTACTACAGTTTGCAGGAGAAATCACTAGATAGACAGCGTCTAATCTTGTGCCCAGCTGTCACAATCTGATTGACATGGAATGCTATTGTGCAGTGGTGCTTGCATAAAAACAGCCAATAACAAACCCACTGACCATATTACTCTAGTTCAAACACACACTCAGGTTAACAGACGGTTCAGGCTTTTAGAAATCAGAAGATTGGAAAAACTGGCTACTGTGACTGCCAGGGCATGTCCTGTTGTAACACAATGAACCAAAAATTAAATGAGGACAACCTTACATTTAATAAGAATACACTGCCTGGCCAAAAAGAAGGGGGGAAAAAAGACATATACTCTAAAATAGTTTTTGACAGACTTTTTTTTTTCCTTCTTTTTTTTTAATGGGCTTTCACCATGGTGGTGTCACAACAATATTGTGCAACCTCAAAACACCTTTTTCTGTTCAGAATTTTATATTTCTTGGAAGGGATCTTGAATTGATGACGAGAGAGTTGAACCACACCATAAAGCCATCTCCAGCACATCCGAAATAAATTTAATTGTGGTTAGTTAATGTATAGAAATTATTCCTTATGGTCTCAGAATCAGTCTTTCACAATTTGAGCCCAATGAATATGGGCATTGCCATCCTGGAATATGCCCATGACATCAGGAAAGAATAAAATCCATTGGTGTGATAAACTGGTCATTCAGTACATTCAGTAAACCCAATCTATATGTTCTCTGGCATATTGAACCTTTTTTTTTTTTTCTAATGAGCCTCACTAACTAGTTTTCTTATGGCCACACAGCTGTGTTCTCTCAGTTCTGTGAGTTCATGCCACATTGTGTGTAATTTCACTATTAAACAGAACTGCGATTACTTTGCTTTGCTGATGCAGGCCAATAAATTGACCCTTCTGAAACAGAATTACATCTTTGCCTGAGCACAGGATACATCTTGTGACATGGCTGTTTAAGAAATGAGAAGTTACTTAATGTAGTTAAAAGAATTGTTGCCAACTGTAACGTATTGATTGTTGCAGTAATTATCCAATCAAGGAGCTTAAGTATTTGTTCATCCAAGTTCAAATGTTGGCTTTTTTTTGTCCAGGCAGTGTACATTTGGCATTAATAAATTTGGAGCCAGTGTAATCTATAGGTTATAATGTTACAATCTACAGTATATCACTTTGTTGACACGAACAATTCTTATGTATATACAGTGTGTGTGTGTATATATATATATATATATATATATATATAGATATAGATATAGATATATAGATATAGATATATATAGATATATATTATTTTTACAGCTTAAAAACAAATTGTTAAATTCATGTTAAATACTTTACATATGTAATTATTATTAAAGTAGGTATACTGTATGGCTGTCCTTTTCCACGTGGAAATTGTCGGCAGGGTTTTATAAACCCCAGATCAATGGCTGGAATCATCTTTTAGTCCATGTTAAGGTGCATGCCAACAATGCAGTTTTTACAGTAAATAACATTATCATACCCATACTCATCTTTCCCTGGAGTCCTTACACTGAGCTGGCACCAGCTCTGAATGGCTGTTGTCCAGTGCCCAGAAAATCACAGTTTCACATTCTCTTTTATCTGGGTTGGTTTCCTCTGGTTTCTCAAGCTTCTTCTTAGTTGTCTAAAACTTTCCCCCAAGTATGAATGTGCCAACAATGGATTTGATGGATCTTTGTGCTCATTATATCTGCTATAGCCCTGATGCAATGATTTGTGGTGACAGACATTTTACTGGTTAACTTCTACAGTATACCAGTCTACCAAGATAATGCACATATGATAATAGCAGACATATGTGTGTCATACTTTCACAAATTTTATTCTTACTCAGAAGATACAGAGGCTAGATTTATTTTGTGCATGTTTCAACATCTGGGGAACCTTATGAATTGTGAATAATTTAGTGTCAAACTTTTTTTTTTTTTTTTTGATAAAATATTATAAACATGCACAATATCAATAGAAAATGTACATAAATTGAAAGCTTCTCATTCAAATTAACACTGAGAAAATGAGATAAACCTTTAGCTGAAAGTTTTTTTGTTGTTCTTTAGATTATCAGAGCGCTCTACATTTCCTGGAACAGACCTCAGAAAGATGATAGGTAATGGATGTATGTCAGGAATGATGTAGAAGTGGACACAAGTGCAGGTAAGGAAGACAGGGTTTATTGAACTAACAACAAAAGCAAACACAGGTAAATCATAGGCATCATCAAAGAAACAGGCAAGGCTCGGTCGATCGGAAAAACATGTACACTAGGGCAATCAGAAAATCGGAAACCAGAGCAACTGCTCAAAGTCATACAATGTAAAGCTAACACAAACACGGCATGGTAATGTCTGAAAAACTCACAGCAGTGTATACTTCACGAAGTCTCTACATTGATGAGTACTATTTAAGCACCTGGGCTGTAGATGTGTTAGGACTCAGTTGACTTGGAACGTCACAGTTGGCCGCATGGTTTGTTTGTATGCGGGTATGGCCTTGTCTGTTCTGCCATCTTAGCTAACCTGACAATGGATTGGCAAAGTACAGTGAAACCTTGGATTACGAGTAAGTTGGTCTGTTATTGTAAGTAAGTACAATAACCTTGGATTACGAGTAAGACAAGCAAATAAATTATTTTTTTTTAACTTGATAAACAAGAGAGGTCTTGAAATAAGTAGTATGCCTGTGCTTTAAAAGTGGCATTAAAAATATTCACAGGACAATCCCAGAAATATCTTCACACTCAGCAAATTATATAAGTGTTCTTTAGGTATTTATCTTTTAGGTTCTTTAGATTTTCTTTGATGTGTCTCCATAATAGTGTCTGCAGAGCATCATGTGATTACAACTATGCCAATGGTTCTTCTCTCTTGTGCTGAGGGATTGTGGGTCGTTTGCCATATACAGTATAGTCAACATCTGTGTGCTCATGTACTTTTTACTATAACATTGTCATCATGTGTGAAGCATAATTTTATGTCCAAGTGTAGTGGCTGTTCTTCAGTAACTGCACTGCAACAGCAGCCTCTGTTAAGAAAAGGACTAAAATGGCTGTAGCAGTGCGGGAGATGAATCTGTGTAACAACAATACAATATGACATTTCCATGGCATCCTCAAAAGGAAGCAAAAGGAGAGGTTCCTTGTTAAAGATTCCAGTTTACCGACAGAGCCTCTTTGTCAGAGAAGAGTGATTCCATTAGTGTGTGTGTGTGTGTGTGTGTGTGTGTGTGTGTGTGTGTGTGTGTGTGTGTGTGTGTAAAAGTCCTCCTCCCTCTATCCTCTCTTGTCTTACTCCAGTAACAATTTTTTTTCGAAGGCAAAGTGCAGGATACTTTGTTTTATTTTTACTTTATATTCTGTATTCATAATTTTTATATTAATATAATATTTTGGGTTGTGGAACCAATCATCTTACTTTCCATTATTTCTTATTGGGAAACTTGCTTTTATATACAAATCTGGTACAAATTCTGCTCGCAATCCGAGGTTTAACTGCATCAGTTGTTTTGTAAAATTTTTATGTTCCTATATTTTAGATGTTATCTTACAGTACTTCTGTAATAGATAGATAGCTAGATGGATGGATGGACAAAGTAACAGCTATCATCAATCAGGTTGACAATTCACCAGTAGGTAACATATTAAAAAACTAAAGAAACAAAGCATCAGTTCTCAGTTATTGAATTTAATCACTTTATAAAAGGAACTTATATTAATACACTATTATGGAGAGACAGTAAAGAAAATCAATACCTAAAGAACACATCATTTGCTGAGTGTGAAGATATTTGTGGGATTGTACTGTGGATATTTTTAAATGGCGCTTTTATAAAACTAAAATCTTTAAAAAGTGCAAATATACCAAAATATAATATAATCTTCCCACTGTTTATCTTCCTAGTGTTTCATGATTGGATTTATTTGCTTTTAGTTCCTTCTTTAATTAATTTGAGTATTTAGAAATAAGCCCTTCTGTTTTTCATCCCTTTGTAAAGTCTGATTATTAGTACGTTCATAAAATTCCAAGCCGTATGATTTGAATGCGATGGAATATGCACTGGGAACCTTAGCCAGTTTCCATAGAATCATTCTCTACATTTTCATCTGACATGTCCAAAGCATATTTCAGCAGCATATGGCAAACTAAAGTTTCCAAATATTCATATTTTAGTTAATATTTTGACTTGTATTCTTGGTACCTGGAACAAAACCTGCTGGGAGTCAGAAGGTTAGGTATATGTAATCTGTCAGTGAAGCCTGTGAATTGGCAGGAAACCTGGTAATAAAGGGGCACACAGGGTTGGAGACCCACTTTTTTTCCTTAATGCCATTGTAGTGTGCCTATAGTGATTAATAATCTTCTTTATTTCAGTTATTTCAGCATTCAAGTGAATATTAGATTGAACAGTGCAGAGTAATAGAGGTTGAAAATGATGAAGGGGTTCAAATAGTGTTCAATTTGAGTAAAATACAGTATAGTTTCAATTCTCATTTTTGTAACTCATCCTCTTTATCAGCAGAATGTGGAAGGTAGTGTGGACCCAGAGTATGTTAATGGGTAAACCAATCAGTAGATACACAACTTTCCTCATCAGCTAACATTCTTAATCAGTGTTTTGCAAAACTTGATAAGAAGATTTGCTTTATTATTACAACAAGCAACAATAAGGACTTCTCTCCCCCCTCTCTCTCTCTCTCCCTCTCTCTCTCTCTCTCTCTCTCTCTCTATCTCTCTCTCTCTATTAGGTGGTTTCTCATTTCTGTTTTGTTCATGTACTTTAAAAATCCATAAACACATGGTCTGTTCTAGGGCTGCACGATATTAGGAAAATATGCGATATGCGATATTGTTGAATATTGCGATAATGATATTTCTTGCGATATGAGAAATGCATTATTATTATTATTATTATTATTATTATTATTGCCTTTTTTATTATTTATTTATATGTAATGATCATACTAAAATAAACAGGTAATAGATATTCGTCTGATGTAATTAAATATAATTCAGGCTAAAAAGAAACTATATGTCAAGGAAGTTGAAAATATTTAGACTTCAAAACACTATGAATGACTTAAAACCCTCAGCAGATATTCTGATTTCTGGTTTGCTGTTACTATAAACCTGCCAACACAATATGAATTACTTTCAAACATTACTTTATATCTACATGTAACCATACACTCATCAATAGTGTCTTAAAACAAGAGCATCTTTTAAACAAAATATTCTCTTTGGCTTGCCTGTTTTTAAAAAAAATTATATTTATTTATAAAAATAAATATTAAACAATAAAAAATACTATTTGTCACACACACACGCACGCACACACATACACGCACACACACACACTCGCTCCGCGACCGGCACTAGGACCTGGAAGTAACGGGGCTGATGACCGTCATGCCTTGCGGGGGTTCTCTATGTGTCCACCATGAGAGAGAAGGGTGTTTAGGTTAGTGGCTTCGGCCAAGTTGGGCGTGTGTATGTGTGTGTGCTTGACCTGTGTATGTGTGCTTGTGCTGAGTTTAATAAACTACTCCCCAGCCATTTGCATTGGGGAGCAAGTAAGCTCACTCGTACTCCAAGATCCCTGCTAGCGTCGAAAAACCCTACAATATATATAAAGATATAAGCGGGTATAAACATAGTAACGGCCCATCTGATTGGTCAATAAGCAAATAAAGTATTTATCGCAACTCTTTGCGATATGGTTATCGCGCATGCCATTATCGCGATAACGATATTTTTTTGATTTATCGTGCAGCCCTTATCTGTTCTATTATTTGCTTGTTGTCACACTCCTGAAATGTCTGCAAGCACCCCTTTGAAGGTAGCCAAATTATTTTAAGGTCAAAATTCTCAAAATTCTTTTGAAATATGCCCATGCAATCAGAGGAGGAAAAAATGTGTTCACCTGGTTATGCAGTACATTCCAGGTGCCAGCTGACTTGTATTTAATATTCTTCCTGCAGCAAACTATCAATCTGTTCCTGATCCTGTTTGTACAGGAAGAACACCTAAAGGCATACAGTATCTCTAACGGGAAAATATCAGCTGGATCAAAACGTCATGCTCTTTTAATTACTAATGACACAGAAATACTTTTAGAGGTGCTGAGCACTCAGCCAGCACAGCAATGAAGATGCAACAGCTCCATTGCTGCTGCCACCATTCCTGCTCAACATAGATAGATAGAACATTTTCTCACTGTTTTCATAATGAAATATATACATCAAACCGCTTTTGGTGCCTTTTTGTTGTATGGCAGTCTACAGTATTTTCATTTGGCTTTTACAGACCTCGCATTCATCCTCACAAGAACTGTGAATTATTATTTTTGTCGGTTCCTGAAAAAGACTCCTGTCAGAATACTATATGGTGATTTTTTTTGTGATTAATTCTAAAACAAGTAAATAGAATTACTTGTATGTAGAACTGACTTTCCAGAGGTTCAACATGTGAGATTGCCTTGTCACCTGCTTATGGGACATATCTACACAACAGCTAGTGGTCCAGATAGGGAAATACAAACAGACCCTACCGCAACAAATGGACTAGGAAAATTCTCACACCCTTTGGGAATACCCCAAATGCTAAAACCAACCCTGACAGAAAGACTCTAAACTGGCATGCCACTCCAATTATGTGGAGGTGGAGTGGACGTGGAAATTGCCTGTGTGCCACTGCAATTGGAATGTGTACATACAGTATGTATCCTTCAGATTGATGCTCACAGACCCAGTGTAACAGCCAGTTACTACTTTAATTATATGAACGAACTAACTAAGAAGCTGAGCTTCCCTGGAAGTGACGATTTTGGTGCATTTATCCAATTACCGTCCAGCTTTTCTGCAGTGAAAAAAGCTCCTCTGTGCTTCGCACATAGAGATCCAGTGAACCTGGGCTTCAGAAGGGTTTAACACGCTGTGCTGCACGGAAATGTGCTGGACAGAAAATCGCGTCAAACAATCTACAATAAATACCTGATTCTGAACGAGCTAGTCATGAAGTTGAACGTGTTCTAGCGCACTTTTATTAAAACTAATATAAATACGACAGTGCATATATGAGCATTTATTTTCTGACATAGTAGAGGAAGCTGAGCTTCCCTTGTAGTCTTAGAGCAGCTGCCACTGGTAACAGCAGTTGTTTTAGGATGAGATTGTGAGATCCGTGTTCCCTACTGGGAAAGATTTCACCGTTTGGAATTCGCAAACATTTTGTAAAAAAATAAAATAAAATAAAATAAAATCTCTCGTGTTTTTGTGCTATTATTATGGTGTGCAGTATATTTCCATAGTCTCTGGGAGCAACTGCCCAATGCTCAGCACATTTGCTTGGGTATAATGCCCCTGTGGTGCTGAACCCTGTGGCCATGGTCAGCTGTGAAACAGCAAATAATACTCTAAGGACAGTGAGCTCAGTATTTTCTGATCTGATGTTATCCAGCTCCAAACTCTTTTCAAAGCATTATCTGCTTAAGGGAGCAAATATTTCATTGTGTCATAGATACAACTTTCATTTGCCAGTGTAGTTTGTAAACCAGCATGCCAATGCTCATACACAGTACAGGGTTGTAAATAGCAAGGTGTTCTATAGTTGCAAGGATTTATACCCAAAGATTTATCAGACTGTACCACTAATAAGGAAACTGATCTATCTCCAAGGGTTATTCATCCCAAATCTAGGGTTTAATCAGCCAAATTAACCAAATGGCTAGTACATTTTAATTCTGTTCTTTTTTACAGTCATGAAGTTGTTTTGAAATTATTCTAGTCTTTCAGTATAGAAATATAAACAAATTAAAATTTTCCTAACGCTTAATTAGTCCTATTATCTGTAATGGGTGTTGAAGAGGAAATGTTATATTAGTTATACTAGATTCTATGCAGTAACTTCACTTGTTGTTTTGAGGAGTATCCCTGCACTTACAGTAGATAATGCAAAAAAAACTTCACCGTCATTCAAATGATGAAATCTATGCAAATTATTCTGTATAGACAGTATGTTTATATTATACAGTTTCAAATCACCATATAGTATTCTGACAGGAGTCTTGTCCAGGAACCGACAATAATAATAATTCACAGTTCTTGTTAGAATGAATGAGAGGTCTGTAAAAGCCAAATGAAAATACTGTAGAACCCTTCAAACCTTTTATTATTTTTCTTTCTCTCTTTTTTTCTTTCTTTATGAAATAACTACTGCGTGGTATGTATTTAGTCCTTAATATCTCTCCCTCAGAAAGAATATATTAAAAAGACAATAAACTCATTTTAAAATATGAAATCGATAACATCAGTAAGTGGGATACCCATCAAAAAGATTTTTTTAAATATACCAAACAGTACACTTGAAAAGAATGAAAGAAGCATATATTGTACTTAAACATATTAATATCTTAAATCCTAATACTGTCTATACATTTGCTGTGAATGTTAAAGTGGCAACACATAACTAAAATCATTTGCAGCAGTAATTATACTCATCTCACTCGCTCATCATCTATACTGCTTAGGGCTGCAACTAATGATTATTTTAATCTGTCGATCACCCCCCCTTCAATTAATCGATTAATCGGATAACCCCCCCCCCCCAAACAAGAAAAACATTCATTTCCAACCCTTTATTCGAAAACAGAACTAAAATCTTTAGAAAGTGCACAAACATGTTGCTCCTTGAGCTGTTATAATAATAATAAAATAAAATAAAAATGGACTAACACAAAAAACATAGACATGTATGCTTTAAAAACATAGACATGTACAGTGGTGTGAAAAACTATTTGCCCCCCTCCTGATTTCTTATTCTTTTGCATGTTTGTCACACAAAATGTTTCTGATCATCAAACACATTTAACTATTAGTCAAAGATAACACAAATAAACACAAAATGCAGATTTTAAATGAGGGGTTTTATTATTTGGGGAGAAAAAATATCCAAACCTACATGGCCCTGTGTGAAAAAGTAATTGCCCCCTGAACCTAATAACTGGTTGGGCCACCCTTAGCAGCAATAACTGCAATCAAACGTTTGTGATAACTTGCAATGAGTCTTTTACAGCGCTCTGGAGGAATTTTGACCCACTCATCTTTGCAGAATTGTTGTAATTCAGCTTTATTTGAGGGTTTTCTAGCATGCACTGCCTTTTTAAGGTCATGCCACAACATCTCAATAGGATTCAGGTCAGGACTTTGACTAGGCCACTCCAAAGTCTTCATTTTGTTCTTTTTTCAGCCATTCAGAGGTGGATTTGCTGGTGTGTTTTGGGTCATTGTCCTGCTGCAGCACCCAAGACCGCTTCAGCTTGAGTTGACGAACAGATGGCCGGACATTCTCCTTCAGGATTTTTTGGTAGACAGTAGAATTCATGGTTCCATCTATCACAGCAAGCCTTCCAGGTCCTGAAGCAGCAAAACTACCCCAGACCATCACACTACCACCACTATATTTTACTGTTGGTATGATGTTCTTTTTCTGAAATGCTGTGTTACTTTTACGCCAGATGTAATGGGACACGCACCTTCCAAAAAGTTCAACTTTTGTCTCATCGGTCCACAAGGTATTTTCCCAAAAGTCTTGGCAATCATTGAGATGTTTTTTAGCAAAATTGAGATGAGCCTTAATGTTCTTTTTGCTTAAAAGTGGTTTGCGCTTGGAAATCTGCCATGCAGGCCGTTTTTGCCCAGTCTCTTTCTTATGGTGGAGTCGTGAACACTGACCTTAATTGAGGCAAGTGAGGCCTGCAGTTCTTTAGATGTTGTCCTGGGGTCTTTTGTGGCCTCTCGGATGAGTTGTCTCTGCGCTCTTGGAGTAATTTTGGTCGGCCGGCCACTCCTGGGAAGGTTCACCACTGTTCCATGTTTTTGCCATTTGTGGATAATGGCTCTCACTGTGGTTCGCTGGAGTCTCAAAGCTTTAGAAATGGCTTTATAACCTTTACCAGACTGATAGATCTCAATTACTTTTGTTCTCATTTGTTCCTGAATTTCTTTGGATCTTGGCATGATGTCTAGCTTTTGAGGTGCTTTTGGTCTACTTCTCTGTGTCAGGTAGCTCCTATTTAAGTGATTTCTTGATTGAAACAGGTGTGGCAGTAATCAGGCCTGAGGGTGACTACAGAAATTGAACTCAGGTGTGATAAACCACAGTTAAGTTATTTTTTAACAAGGGGGGCAATCACTTTTTCACACAGGGCCATGTACATTTGGAGTTTTTTTTCTCCCTTAATAACGTAAACCTTCATTTAAAAACTGCATTTTGTGTTCAATTATGTTATCTTTGACTAATAGTTAACGGTTTTTGATGAGCAGAAACATTTAAGTGTGACAAACATGCAAAAGAATAAGAAATCAGGAAGGGGGCAAATAGTTTTTCACACCACTGTATCTGCCAAATATATACAGTGGAACTTTGAATCGCAACAGAGCAGAGTTTGTGTGTCTGTGAAGGTGAAAGTAGGAGGGGTCTGTGCCTGAGGCACGGTGTCCAATGACGCACACACGCACACACAGCAGGCAAAGAGCAGGCTAAGCCTTGAGCAGAGAGAGAACATGGATTTTTAACGGCCCTAATGAGACTTTCTTTTGCTTTACATGCGCGCAGTACACACACGTATAGAGACACAAAATAAAACATGTTATAGTAAACAGTACATGCGTACACGGCTGTTGATTATACCCATAAGAGACGAGCACTAAGACCCAGCAGCCTCCGCTATGTATCTTTCCTCTACGTCCGCTCGTTTTTTGTTTTTTTTGCTCCGCCTTGTCTGAGGCGCCAACCTCTGCTATAGTGATGGGAAGTTTCTTTTAGAATCATTTTAGTGACTCGGTTCTTTGAATCTAGTTCATCAAAATGAACTAATCTTTTTTTGAGTCATTTCGTTCATTTAATCAGAGATAAATTAAAATGTTGCGTTTTCAATAGAAATACCCCCAATACATCTACATAAACAAATTTTGGCTATAGTTCCAGTTATGAAAATATTACAATGTAACTAAGGACATATTATAATAAACAGAATGTGCAGCTCACCTCCTATATCTTCTCTGAGTCATTCGTTCTTTTGAATCTACTGCACCGCATAGCGTCTATGGGAGTCACATGTTAAAAGAACGAATGACTCGAGACTTGAAAACGTATTGCTGAGAATCATTCAATACTGGTTCCTGTATATAACATACGGAGATTTTGCGATGCTTTGCGCATGCGCGCCCAATAGAAAATGAACGAATCACTCTCCAAGAAGACTTGTTCATCTGAGTCATGTTAAAGATTCGTTCAAAAAGAATGAATCGTTCATGAACGACCCATCACTACTCTGCTAGCATCAGTGCGCGAGACCGAGTGTGTTCGTTCCGTTCCGCGCTCAACTAAATTTTTTTTTAAATAATCAAATGTCTCCGCGTCGCGTAACACAACGAATCGATTATGAAATTCGTTGCCAATGCTTTTAGTAATCGATTTTAATCGATTAGTTGTTGCAGCCCTAATACTGCTCCATTGTGCACACATGGTGTCAGGAGCCTGGAGCCCATGCTAGGACACCCAGGACATGAGCCATGGTACATCCTGGACGGGGTGACAATCCATCACAGGGCACACACACTATGGGCAATTTGGGGATGCTAATTAACCTAATCTGCATGTCTTTGGACTGTGGAGTACCTGAAAGGAACACAAACTCCATGAACACACACCTGAGGCGGGAATTGAACATGGACCGTTGAAGTGCAAGGCAACAGTGCTAACCACTCTATTAGTTATACAGTAGATTACTATTATACACTAATTAGTACGTAAATATGGGTAATATTAAAAAGCAAAATTAATATATGTTAACTAATACTTGTTTAAAAGTTAATAGACTAGATTATATCCATTTAGAGAATGAAAAAATAAAGAGAAGGAAACAGAATGAACACAGCCTCAAGAAAAATTGCAAATAAAAGCTCAGTTAAGATCTTGAGAATCACAAGCAGCGGCCACCCCTTATTTCTCATTTTTTTCATATTTTGCTTCCAAAGAGGCAGACTTTTTTTTTTTTTTTTTTTTGCAGTCTTGAGCAGTAGTTCTCCAGGCTTTCTGAAGGACTTTTGTGGCTCTCATTTTTTTGCCAAAACACGCTCCTCTGCAGCCCCTCCCACCTGTGTGCCGACCTTTTGTTATATGTCATTATGGACCTACAGATATTAGGGAATGGCCATAATATTACCCATGGTGGATCTCTTTTCGAAGGCCTGTAATTTTTTCTCTCTGAACAGACTATGGCAAAGGAGAGTGCCCAGGTGCAATGGCTGCTGACTGACTTGGTCTCTGATCAGAGACCACAGTTCCTTAGTTGTTTCAGTAAAGGATTTCTGCCATCACTTGAGGGTTAGGCTCAGTTTGTCCTCTGGCTTCTATCTGGAATCCAACAGCCAGACACAGTTAACTATGATTTGGATTTTGAGCATTCCCTCAGAGGCATAACTATTTAATCCTGTGGCACTCTATGTTGGGCATGTCATCAAATCATTTGTTAGGTTTGAAATTAATGAGCAAACCACTAGATCATGCTTGCCGATTGCCTGTCGCTCAGGAGACACACAAACACACACAGACACACACAAAGAGATACTTCTAATGGAGTATCTGAATGTTTTTTAGTTTATTCACAGAAAAGAAGGTATTTAAGTGCCAAATGCCCTGAGTAAACAGGTAACATGTACAGTATATCCGCCAATACATCAAAGAGCATGAGCTATTTGCATGTCCTATAAAGACAAGGGTGGTGGGGGAGGGGGGGTATAGCCATCTATAGGAAGCATTCACAGAGAAAGTTAGGGAAGTATGGGAAAGTTATCATCGTCAAAAGAAAATATCAGAAGACACTAACATTATTTTCATAAATAAATTGGTCACCACATTGCATGAGTTTATCAAATGAAATATTGCAGTGTGTGACTAAAGGGAAAACATAACATATTATCCAGAGCAGGAGCCTTGTCTATGTCGGAACAGAACCCAAAAGTGAATAAAAAGACAACAAATTAGTAAGGAAGCTACCAACTAAAATGACATATAAAAAATATGCTACATAATTATGAAAATATTTTGCTTAAAAAATACACAACAAGCAGTGAATTGGGAAATAACTGACACAGGCACATATATTCAATGTGTTTTGAATTAAGAACACACAGTAAGTGAAATGCCTGTGCAGGGGACTGAGGATGAGCAGGAACTGATGATGGACCGGGAACGATGGACAGGTTTTGCATTGCCGAACGTTTGGTGTTGTGAGCTGTGGGAAGAGGTTGGCATGCTGACTGGACTGGGCACATTACAGACACTTCTGAAAATGTTATCAGCTACATCTTGAATCTTGTATATGAACCTCGTGCCTTGCTCCTCAGCAGTTAAATATGACCCAATTAATCTGGAACTATTAGCTATAAAGACATAGCTAAAGAATTTGCAAAAATGTCTGGAGAGGGCCAAAAAGCTGTTAATGATACTCAGTGACCATAGAACCTTATAAAAAGGATAAAAACGCAAAGAGACTCAGCTACCTTCACCTATACATTAAGAATTACAAGGCTGATCCTTGTCACGGTTATATAATTCACCTTCAGAAAACCCATGTATTGTAGCACCTATTTAGTGACGATATGAGCAGCATTCAAGAAACCAATCCTCACCATCTATAGCGACCAGCAGGAAAAATGTATGCATGTCATACAGTATTATACACTGAACAATGACATGACACCTGGTTCACATTGGTTCTTGCAGGATACAGTATATATTCATTGTCAAAACTATAGAGCCTTGTCACGTTATATCTGCTTTATATCATTAGGTTTGCATATGTCAGCTGCACCTTTGCAAAGGTGATTTTGTCTTCATGCAGCTCTTGCAGACATTATCCCTGCCTTAAATATGCTGAGGCTGTGAGACAGGAAAAGAAACTCATGTTGAGTCTTGAAACCATTCTTGTGTTGATTTGGAAGGAAACTGTCTAAATCTTGCTCTCTTCCTTTAAGGCTTACCCTACAAGCAAAGACAGCCAGGATTTTTTGGCTAAAATATCTCAGAATTTATTAGAATTCATGATGCCATTAATCTACCCAAGCACCCCTGGGCCACTTGCCAAAAAAACAGCTCCAAAGCACTGATCACCCAACATTTTACAGTGGGTGTAATGCAGGTTTGTGTGTGTGTGTTTGTGTGTGTTTGTGTGTGTGTGTTTGTGTGTGTGTGCACACGCGCGCGTGTATGTTCAACTTTCCTTACCAAACATACTGATGGGGTGCATAGCCCAAAGTGGATTTTAACATCTGACAGCAAAACTTGATTTACATGATTGTGCTATATTTTGAGGTTTGTTATAAGCTTTCTTTTGAAACAGCTTGTGGTTATGGTGGTGCTGCCTAATAGCTTATAAAATTTTAAACGTACTGTCTCCAAATAATGCAAAATATAATCTAAAAATAACTATAATGTAGGAGGGTCTAGCAGGACAGTCTTACGCATAAAATTGTCCAGATATTTAGAAATGCAATTCTGATTGAGTTTGCATATCTGATACTGTATGATGCTTGATAAGACATGATGAATTAACTATAATATTATATTTACATTTATAATGCAGTATTACTTTTAGCTAGATTACTTTTCACATTTTATTTTACAATAAGGCATGTGTGGAGAAATAATCAACTTCAAGCTCAATAAAAAGCAAAAAAGAGATAATGGTCTAATGTAATGGATTTGGGAAAGTGGAATTTAATTTCATACATTAAATTCCATTTCAAAACTAAAGTGTAAGACAGTAGGATAAAAGGTTTTATATAAATAAAAATGTATATTGTACTCCTAGGCATAGGTTTACCATAATTATGTACTGTAGTCTAAATACTAGCAATGTTTTATATTTCACATTTTTACTGAAATTTTCTAACCATTTTTCTACCATTAGTAACACCATTACTCATTTAATGTTGAATTTTATGGAATACATTAAAATAGCTGTATGGAATATACTATTATTATTATTCATTCATTCATCTTCTATACCGCTTTATCCTGTATTTTGGGGTCGCGGGGACCTGGAGCCTATCCCAGGAGACTCTGGGCACGAGGCGGGGTACACCCTGGACAGCGTGCCACACACACACACACTCATTCACACACTATGATCAATTTGGGAACGCCAATTAGCCTAATCTGCATGTCTTTGGACTGTGGGAGGAAACCGGAGTACCTGGAGGAAACCCATCAAGCATGGGAAGACTTGCTATTCAAACTCCATGAACCATCAATCGAACCTGGACCCTGGAGGTACAAGGCAACAGTGCTAACCACTACACAAACGTGCTGCCCTTCACTGTAAATATTATTTATGATTTGTAGTGAAAAGTCATAGAAGCCATGTATTACTTACAGTTTACATTTACCTTTCATTTTCTACATGAAGAAGTATATACAAGGTGCCGTATAGGCCATACAAACATTACCCATGCTTATTTATTGAAGGATGAAGAAGCCCCAAAATGTCAGCGCTGCAGAATGACCCTAACCATAAAACACATACTTTTGGACTGCCCAAGTTTTTACAACCATAAGAAAACAATTTCTACCGGAACAAGATTTAAAAAACATATTCTGCAAGGCAAAACCAGAAAAACTCAATTTCTGTTAAAGTACACATAAAGAACCAAATGTAAAACCCTGTTCTTCTGACCAAGACCATGCTATTATGTGATCTATTATTATTATATACTTTTAACTTTCTCACTACGCTCTTAATCATTTAAATTTTTATAACATAATAAATCAGCTTAATATTTGATGTGAATCTTGCCATGAAATAGCCCGAGAAGCTGATATGGCAATAAACCCAAATACAAACAAAATCTACATGAAGAAAGCCAAATGATGCACTGGCTGAAAGAGCCAATTCAATGTATAAAAACTTATAGCATTTTCTACTTGGGCAAGCAGTTGAGATATAGTGTAAAACATCTCATGTGTTTGCTTCCTTCAATGACTGAGATTTATCTTATTACTTCCTAGTACCATACTGTATAGAAGCACTTCAGAAAGACCACGGCTTAGATAATAATTATCAAAAATAAAAAATAAGCCAAAGAACCGATATAATTATATATCGCCCATTATATACATATAGCCCATGTATTTTTGGTTAATATTCCATTTTCAGTGTCACTTTGAAACCATGGCATGGATACTAATGAAGTATAGATGTAGAATGAAGTACTGTTTATTTATCTAAAATAAAAACAGTATTCACTCATCTTTTGCTCAAAATTGATACTTCTGAGGTGGATTAATGGCTTAAAAATAGGGGAAAATACTGCCAAAAGAACAAAATTAACTTTTGGAGAAGGTTTTAAAGTCCATGCACAGTCTTCTTGTACTTTTATTTTTTGCACCATGCACCAATAATGTTGGTTATTATTAACTGCAAATGTATGCTTCTTTCTATGCCTCTTCTGTCATCCCTCTCTCTCTCACTTTCTTTAGTGAAATCAAGAGTAAATGCTTCTCCTCAAAGATCACAGCTCCGCTAACCCCAATTATGCTCTACTTGATTGAAATGAATATTTAAGTGGATGAATATAAATGAACAAAAGGCCACTTCAGTGTGATCCTTGATCCTTTGAAACACCACTTGGCAGAAACACCAAAAAGTTTTTATAAGTCAGCCTGTATGAAATTGTCATGGTGTTTCCCCATGTATCATGCCACGACCTAGTGTGCTTCCTTGCTTAGTATTTGGACTCTTATTTTGAATCAGTTCCAACCCTTAGGTGCCTGTAGGCTTAGCACACAGGTCACAGGTTAGGTTCTTTTTTTAGGTCTTCTTTTTTGAGATTATCTACTGATTTGCATTGCCGATTAGGTACCCTGTGTTTCAGTTTCCTTTGCCTTGTGTTTTTGATATTTGCCCAAACAGTCAAATTCAAATTTTATTTGTCACGTACACTGTCAATACACAGTACGATATGTAGTGAAATGCTTATACGACCGCTCGTGACCCTAAAATCAAGATTATCAATAAGAAATTCATTATAGAATGAAATAAGAATAAAATATAGAAAAGTTCTATATTCTAGTCAGTGATGGTTATGTTGAGTTAACCATTTTAACTGAATTGCTGCTAAAGCTAATGGTAATGCTGATATACTGTAGATGTTAAGTTCCATCTCCTATCCCAATGACTCCATCATTTCTCTTTGTTCAGTGTATATTAATAAGTTAAATAAAGTCATGTGTGCATTCTGGCGTTCACAAGATCACTACACAGATCCAGCAAGCAAGTATGAGGAGTACATGCACTGTGATTTCAATGCTGGCATCCTTCCCAGTTTGCTTCCCCCACAAAAAATGTGGTTCATGTACATTTGAAATGGCATCACATTCCCCCCATAGTAAAGTAATCATTTCAACATAAAAAGAATGCTACATGCAACACTAGACTCACAAATTAATTGTAATTCACCCAACCTAGATGGCTAAATGCCTATTACCGCTGCGGCAAAACGTCAGCAGCCAAATTAGATCAGTGGCATTTTAGAGGTTAATTCATAAAAAGGTCATAATATATTTAGTGTACAATAATGAGTTGGTTAAATGTTAGACGGATGATCAAGTTCACTAGCTGACAATTTTATTTGTACAAAGATTTAACTGTTCTATAGCCTAATTCTGAGGTAATTATTGAAAAAAAAGTTACATTTAAAAAGACAACAAACTATATTTAAATATAGAAATAACTGAAAAAGTAGACTTTCAGAATAGAAAATTAGAATACCTCAAAAAATAAATTGTCTTACATTTGTGTAAATGTTTCATAGGATATATATATATATTTTTTTAGAAATGTTGTTGTACTAAATAATATTTATGCAGTACTGTATAAAAAGGGCTTCTTAATTCGCTATTGGCTCTCGGTTGTGTTGTTTAATGCTACCGTGTGTTTTACAATATCGGACAACATTCAAATGCAAATAATGCACACTTTCCCACTTCCTCAAGTGTGAACATGTCTCAGCTGTTCAGTATTCAGATTCCTCATGCAAAAGCCAGAGAGAAAAACTAAAATGCACCCTTCTCCACTTTAACATAACTCAAGTCAGCTCCTGTGAAGAGGATTAATTTTAACCCTCTTGGATCTGAGGCCTTTCTGAAGACCTGCAGTGCCTCAGGCCTCTTCTTAAATTTGTGTAAATTTCAAATCTTCTGTATTCTAGATTCTAAAATTGACATTGTTGCCGTTTTCAGTCACTGGAATGGAAAATATGAAGAATTTCCTAATCATAACATGGGTGGTATTATTTTTTAATCACCCTATACACAATAATTGTATAAAATAGAATATTAAAATTTAATATTTTATAAAATATTGACGTAATTTTATATAAAATATAAAATAAAAAATTTATATAAAAAATTCCAAAGAAAATTATTCAATTTGTAAAATAGCATAATAAATCATGGATGTATAAAAATGTATAGTCTAAATAATTTTATTTTCTGAATTTGGGCTATTGTTGTTTACTTACAATACTTGTTAATTTAATTTAAATGAGATTTGGGCTCGGGATGTTGAGCCGGCATCATAATCCTCCTCTTTAATTTCCTTCGTAGTCTAATCAGCGCTCAACCGCACGCATAAGGTTTGCCAGAGCACACCGGCAGAAGTAGACTAATGATTATGAATGCGACAGGGGAAAACAGCAAGGAGACTGACTCTGGCCATTTTAATAATTCATTGATGAATTATTGATTTTTTTTTCTCGGCTGTAGTGATGAAGGTAATCAGGTCATCTTGTTGCAGCAGTGGATGCACCTACAGTATATTCATGTTTCATATGAATTCTGAAAATTTTTCCATTAGTTTTTATGAAGTAAACATTATTACATATTATATTCATATGTCACATCTTTATTAAATAATGCACCTTCTGTTTATTATAGCACATTCACTGCACATTTATACTGCACATTACTATATAACTATATACTGTATATATACCATAACTCTATTACCTACTGCATATTCTGTTTGTATTACACATTGTTATTTTTTGTAAATAGTCACATATGCACTTCTGGTTAGAAGCTAATTGCATTTGATAGGCGCTAATCTAATCTAACCTATACAAAACATAATTAGTAGAATGTTTAAATCAGAGCTTCAAATCCTTAAAAATTTTACTTTAACCTCTGTTTGCATGCCAGTAGTGATTTGCTGCTACTGTATGGTATTCTGCATATTGCACCAAAGAAAAACTCCATATTTGGAGAAGCCTGAATTTGAATCGACATATTTCCACAGCCATACATGGCCAAAAGTCAAGTAGCTACAGGTTCTTACTCATCAAGCAAAAAGATTATATGAAATCTGCTAAATTAGACAATTAGCTAACTATAGACATTAAACTGGGTGACACCTTTTAAAATTAAACATGCTTGGCTTTGACTTTTTACATGACTGCATCATGATTTTTGTTCGAAATGCCTTTTGGTATTGAGGTTGCTGTACTAAATTGTTTCTGAAACTTTAATCTCTACATACAATCGCTTGTACTATGCAATACTGTGCAAAAATCGAAAAAAAAAAAATGCTCAGCAGCCTATATATACAGCATGTGCCTAAATCTTTTGCCACTCCTCGTTCACTCCTCAAAATCACTAGGTAGACGGCCTCCTGTTCTGCAGGTGTGCAAATGGGTGGGGTCACAGTAATGGGCACAGCTGGTGATTGATCATCGTTAATGGACCTCAGGCTTTTTCATGCGCTATAAAAACATGGCGGGGAATATAGCTCGAAGTCCAGAGGTCTACAGAGCAGAGTCGTGTGGTGGTGTCGCGGTGCAGAACGTGGACTGTGAAAGTGGACCCAGTTGCAGGTAGAGAGCGAGAGATCAGAGCCGTGTGATCAGTCGGCGGGGGCGTCGAGCCAAAACGTGAAGCTGAGCCGTGGTCGAGGAGGAGAGCAAGAGATCAAAGCCGTGTGATCAGTCAGCGAGGGCGTCGAGCAAAAACGTGAAGCTGAGCCGTGGTCGAGAAACGAAAGCGAAAGTTCAAAGCCGTTAAATCCAAGCGTGGCAATAATCCAAATCGGGAGGCGAGGGGGAAAACGAGAAGCAAGCGAGGTCGGCAACGTGAAAAGTCATGAACAGAAACGCGAGAAAACTATGGCCAAAAAACACACAATAATCCAGCGCGAGGCAGCGCGCTGCGCTTCCTTATAAGCTGGGTGAAATCAGCGCCAGATGAGAAACCGGTGTGCCGGCGGGACGGTCCGGGAGGAGCGATGACAGCGTGGGAAAGCATGACCACGTGATGAGAGTCTGACAGCGTGGGAAAGGAAATGTCAAAAGGTTTCTGATCAGCGCGAAGGCACTGAGAGCGTGACAGTACCCCTCCTCTAACGAACGCCTCCAGGCGTTACGCGGGGTGCGTTGGGGCAGCGTCTGTAGAAGTCCGTGATCAGGGTTCGGTCGAGGATGAATCTGGCTGGGATCCAGCTTCTCTCCTCAGGGCCGTAGCCCTCCCAATCCACCAAAAACTGGATTCCTCTGCCTCGCCGGCGGGCCTTCAGGAGTTTTCTGACTGTGTACGCCTCACTGCCATCGATGATACGGGGAGGAGGATGAGGGTGGGAGGTTGGACTTAGAGAACAGTTTACAATGCGTCGTAGCTGGGACACATGGAAGGTGGGGTGGATGCGTCGCATAGACGATGGGAGTAGGAGACGGACAGCGCACGGGTTGATTATCCTGGTTATTGTGAAGGGTCCGATGAAACGGGGAGAGAGCTTGCGGGAAAGTGTCTTTAGGGGAATGTCTCTGGTGGCGAGCATGACTCTGTCTCCTATGTGATACCTGGGAGTCTTGGAGCGATGACGGTCCGCCTGTCTCTTGTATAAGCGGGATGCTTGCAGCAGGGATCGTCTGGCTCGTAACCATGTACTTTTGCAGCGGCGGATAAAGTGTTGTGCCGAGGGGACCTCTACCTCCTCCTCTTGAGTGGGGAACAGTGGTGGTTGGTAGCCCAGGCAGCACTGGAACGGAGAGAGGCCCGTTGAGGCAGATGGCAGGGAGTTGTGAGCGTACTCGACCCACGGGAGAAACTTACTCCAGGTGGTGGCATCACGAGTAGTCATACACCGGAGGGAGACTTCCATTGCTTGGTTTTTTCGTTCTGTTTGGCCGTTGGATTGGGGATGAAAACCAGAAGATAGGCTAGGAGAGGCTCCGATGAGTTTACAAAAGGCCCCCCAGAAGCGTGAGGTGAATTGAGGGCCACGGTCTGAAACTATGTCGGTGGGGAGGCCGTGAAGACGAAAAACATGAAATATCAATTGCTCTGCGGTCTCTTTGGCGGACGGGAGCTTGGGGAGCGGGACTAGGTGGACGGACTTGGAGAAGCGGTCAACAATGGTCAGGATGCAAGTGTTTCCGTCAGATGAGGGTAGCCCTGTTACAAAGTCCAGCGAAATATGCGACCAGGGACGGTGAGGTATGGGTAAGGGTCTGAGGAGGCCAGCCGGAGGACGGTTGTTGGGTTTGCAGCGGGTGCAAATGTCGCAGGCTGCCACAAAGCTGGAGACATCCCTCCCCATCGTGGACCACCAGAAACGCTGTTGTATGATAAATAGCGTTCGGGCAGAGCCTGGGTGACAGGACAGCTTGGATCCATGACCCCACTCCAGGACCTGCGGGCGCAGACCGGGGGGAACAAAGAGGCGATCTGGGGGGACATTGCTTGGGCCGGGCTCCTGAGTCAATGCCTGCTTGACTTTGGTCTCGATGTCTAGCTCTAAGGCGGCAACGAGACAACGAGATGGTAGAATGGGTTGGCATGGTGTGGGATCTTGTGGGAGGGAGAACTGACGTGAGAGGGCATCAGGCTTAGTGTTCTTAGAACCTGGGCGGTAGGACAGGGTGAAATTGAATCTTGAGAAGAACAGCGACCACCGAGCTTGGCGGGCATTGAGTCTTTTGGCGGTGCGCAGGTACTCTAAGTTCCTGTGATCGGTCCACACTATGAAGGGAAGCTCGGTCCCCTCCAGCCAATGTCTCCACTCCTCTAGTGCTAACTTGATGGCCAGGAGCTCTCGGTCGCCTACGTCATAATTCCTCTCAGCTGGAGATAGACGGCGGGAGTAGAATGAGCAGGGGTGCAGCTTGTTGTCTCGCGGGGATCTTTGGGAGAGAATTCCCCCAACGCCAGTGTTGGAAGCGTCCACTTCTACCACAAACTGGCGAGATGGATCGGGTATGGTGAGTATGGGGGCTGAGGTGAACCGCTTCTTGAGGTCCGTGAAGGCCTTGTCTGCCTCGTTGTTCCAGCAGAACTGTGTCTTGGGGGACGTCAGGGAGGTGAGGGGGGCGGCGACAGAACTGTAACCCCGGATGAAGCGGCGATAGAAGTTCGCGAACCCCAGGAACCGTTGGAGGTCACGTCGAGAGGCTGGCGTGGGCCAGTTGGAGACGGCCTGGACCTTGGCGGGTTCCATCTCCAGTCTGGAGGGAGAGATGACAAACCCTAGGAACGTTGTGGAAGTTGTATGGAACTCACATTTCTCGGCTTTAACAAAGAGATTGTTCTCTAGGAGCCTCTGCAGAACTTGGCGAACGTGGTGCCGGTGCTCCTCCAGGCCACGAGAGAAAATCAAAATGTCGTCCAAATACACGAACACGAAGGAATTCAAGAAGTCACGGAGAACGTCATTAATGAGGGCCTGGAATACGGCAGGGGCGTTGGTCAGTCCGAACGGAACCACCAGATACTCGTAATGCCCAGTGGGTGTGTTGAAGGCAGTTTTCCACTCGTCGCCCTCCCGGATGCGGACGAGGTGATAAGCGTTTCGTAGGTCGAGCTTGGTGAAAATGTCCGCCCCTTGGAGAAGTTCGAAGGCGGTGGCCATGAGAGGTAACGGGTAGCGGTTCCTGACGGTTATCTCGTTAAGCCCTCTGTAATCAATGCATGGACGAAGGGACTTGTCTTTTTTCTTGACGAAGAAAAATCCTGCCCCAGCGGGCGAGGAGGATGGACGAATAATTCCGGCGGCGAGGGAATCTGTGATATACTTATTCATGGCCTCTCTTTCTTGGTGTGCCAGAGAGTAAAGTCTGCCTTTCGGAGGAGAGGTGCCCGGGAGAAGATCAATGGGACAGTCGTATGGTCGGTGCGGCGGAAGTGACATGGCTCGGGTCTTATTGAAGACCTGCCCAAGATCATGGTATTCGGTGGGTACGCTGGAGATGTCCGGGGTTTCATGGGGCGTGGCCAGGATAGGAGTTGGAGGGAGTGCTGAGTGCAGGCATGTCGTGGAGCATGAGGGACTCCAACCCGTGATGACTTGCTTGTTCCAATCGATCTGGGGTCCATGGAGGGCTAGCCAGGGAAGTCCGAGGACCAAGGCGGCGTGTGATTTCTCCATAATGAAGAGGGAGATCTCCTCAGAGTGGTTCCCTGACGTTCTTAAGGTTAACGGTGGGGTTCTAAGTATGATGGGTGGAAGCCGGCTCCCATCCAAGGCCTGAACGGCGAGCGGAGCGTCTAGTGGTAAGCCAGGGATCTTTAATGCTCTCACCGTATTCGCGCTGATCAAATTTCGATCGGAGCCGGAGTCAATTAGTGCCTGAATTGGGTGAGCCTGACCACCGATGATTAGGTTTACGGGAAGTAGGGGACGTGATTGTGGAAATCTATCAGGAGGGGAGCCTTCTAGTGTTCCCAGTCTGACTAGGGGGGGCCTCCCTTTTAATGAGCAGTCTTTAAGCCTGTGTCCTGAAGCTCCACAGTAAAAACAAGCCCCTTGTAGGCGGCGTCGGCGTCTCTCCTCGTCAGAGATGCGGGTCCTGCCTAGCTGCATGGGCTCCTCCTGACTGGTTTGCTGCAGGGCAGGAGGCGTGTGCCCTATTCTGGGGTGCCGTCTTAACTGGAGACGTGAGTCGACCCGCCCGGCGAGATCCATGAGTTCGTGGAGGTCCGTGGGGGTTTCGCGGGAGATGAGCTCATCCTTAAGAGCTTCTGATAGCCCTTCCAGAAAGACATCCGCTAGGGCTCTGTCATTCCATCCACTAGAAGCGGCTAGGGTGCGGAACTCGATGGCATAGTCGTAAGCAGAGCGGGATCCCTGATGAAGTCTTAATAACCTTGTTCCCGCCTCCCTGCCGGCGAATGAGCGATCAAAGACCCTCCTCATCTCCTTGGAGAAGTTGTCGAAGTTCTCGCAGCATGGGTCGCGAGCCTCCCAGAGGGCTGTACTCCACTCCCTGGCTCTATCAGTTAGTAGCGTGATGATGTAGGCCACCCGGGAACGTTCTGATGAGAAGGAGGAGGTTTGAAGCTCGAAAATCAGTGAGCATTGTGAGAGGAAGGACCTGCAAGTTCCTGGTTCTCCACCATAGGTGGGAGGGGCTGGTAGGCGTGGCTCTCGTGGTGTTCCGGAGTGTGAGGTCTGAGCTGTAGGTACCTGGAGCCGTTGTACTTGGGAGATGACGTCAGCTAGGGTTTGTCTCGTGGCGATGAGTTCCTCCTGGTTCTTTCCGAGGAGCACACTTTGGGTCTCCAGTGCCCGTCGCATTCCGTCTAACCCTGCTGGGTCCATAGTGCTGGCTGGATTATTCTGTCGCGGTGCAGAACGTGGACTGTGAAAGTGGACCCAGTTGCAGGTAGAGAGCGAGAGATCAGAGCCGTGTGATCAGTCGGCGGGGGCGTCGAGCCAAAACGTGAAGCTGAGCCGTGGTCGAGGAGGAGAGCAAGAGATCAAAGCCGTGTGATCAGTCAGCGAGGGCGTCGAGCAAAAACGTGAAGCTGAGCCGTGGTCGAGAAACGAAAGCGAAAGTTCAAAGCCGTTAAATCCAAGCGTGGCAATAATCCAAATCGGGAGGCGAGGGGGAAAACGAGAAGCAAGCGAGGTCGGCAACGTGAAAAGTCATGAACAGAAACGCGAGAAAACTATGGCCAAAAAACACACAATAATCCAGCGCGAGGCAGCGCGCTGCGCTTCCTTATAAGCTGGGTGAAATCAGCGCCAGATGAGAAACCGGTGTGCCGGCGGGGCGGTCCGGGAGGAGCGATGACAGCGTGGGAAAGCATGACCACGTGATGAGAGTCTGACAGCGTGGGAAAGGAAATGTCAAAAGGTTTCTGATCAGCGCGAAGGCACTGAGAGCGTGACAGGTGGACACTGGGAGGGATGTCATGCACCCCAGGGACAATGGTGAAAATGGAATGGTGCATGTTCATTGCTACAGTGAGGACAACCGTGAGAAGACTCCTCGAGTTCCCGTGGCATTTTCATTCTTGCATAGAGCCAGATTTCGTGATCCTGCCACAGAAGAGGAAAAAGCTTCTGTGGGCTTCACGTTAAAGCCCCCATTCCCGGCAGGAAAAGCTGCCCAGCCGCCAGATGGACGATGGACTCCCATCTCCCGCGGCACCCAAGTAGAGCTTTAATGGGCCAGTTGGCCAGTCAGCGAGAGGAGCCATGCAAGGGAGCATACAGTAGCTGCTGCTCACATGGGCCCACTCTGCGACAGTATTGTCTAGTGCATTTTCAAAACCCATCAAGCACCATGATGGAACTGGCTTTCATGAAAACTATCCCAGGAAAGAAAGCAGAGGTGAAGCAGTTCATGTAGAGTTAAATCAGTAAATTTACAGAACATCATATTAGAGCCATTATGAAGCCTTTACAGAGCATAAGTACACGGACACATGTCAACTGCATATTTTGTACACCTTCAGCCACAATTTAGAAAGAAATGGAAAACTGGAAAGGCCATTAATTTATTAGATATTAAATAGAGTATCTAAAGTACTGTATATAATAATTTTTTTATTTGCAATTTGCTACCTGTATAGTAAGGAACATAGGATTTTTAGGCTGGCGACTGCCTTAATAATTAAGAACATTGTGTGAAATGCATTGCTTTTACAGAAGGGACTAAAATTGGTAAATTGTCTTTGCCCTATCACTCGTCTTTGTTTGTGTCTTCACTAATAAACCTTAAGCAAACATGTCCTCTTTTTTAAACTTCTGTGTTGGCCCATATCACATTTCTTTGACAGGAAAAAAATATGATTTTTTGGAATGAGTCTTAAGCAGGAAAGTTTTGTTTACGCTGATGTTCAATATTTATTTCTGTTTAAGATAGACATAACATTGCTAAAAAAGCAGATAAAACAAATAGATAATCTACAGTACACAGCACTTTTTAATCCCTATATGCCACAAAATAAGGTTAGCTTTGTCACAAAAGTGAGATAAAAATGCTAATCAGTGATTCATAGACTGTCTGAACCCTAGCTTAAAGAGTCTTATCCCCACACATCAGGCTGTCATATAAAACGCAGATCCATTAATTCACTTAAAGTTAGGTTTTATGACTCCTCCTTACCTCATTCATGTTTATTGCATAATCCATCTTATTTTATTTTAGTTAATTTAATTCTTTTTACATTTTGTGTGTGTCTTTGCCCCTACTTTCCCTCACTGACCACACAGACTGATTATGTCGAGCCGAGGGAGTGAGTGAGTTGCTTCTTTATTATTTGGAGTGTTTGGTGCTCTTTAAGCTGAAGGTCATGCTTATTGAGGCAATCAGGAAGCTGACACATGGTTTTTATAGGTGAATGCATGCTCAATGAGGACTATAATGTGTGCTTGGACAGCTTTAGCCATAAGCCAGACAGACCAGGACTGATTCACACACAGTGCTCAAATACACACTATCTACATCACACACTGTTGGCCTAAACAATAGGGTGTTTGGAAACATTTAAAGCAGGTACGATAAGATTTTACTAGCTATTATTTGATGCATTTCATTGAAATCAGGATCTTTTATCTATTATTTTTATTGTTAAGAGCTATTATTTTCCACGTTTGGAGTATTCAGCATTCATTACAAACAATTCATATGAATTTGTGGATTTTCTCTCTAATCTGTTCATTTTTGTAGACAAAGAAATAATTTGCTGGAGACTGTAATATTCATTTTGAGAATCCAGGAGACCCTCTGAGAAACGCATTTATGTCCATTCTGGACTCAGTAGGGATGCAGAGCAGGACCCGCTCATAAAGCTGGTCATACTCTAAATTTAATACTAACCTTCAGCTTAAGCATTAAAAAAATAGTTACTTTGCACAGTCCTGTTATCTCAGGTCATTATCTCAGCTCATTTAAAGGTTTTATTTTATTTTATAACATATGTGCATTGCCTTGCTACCACATTAAACATATATTCAATTTAACTACTGCGCCAAGGTTTATCAGTAATCTCCCTCAATTATCCTTCTCACTCAAAAAAATAACTCGTTGAATGAACATAATTAAATTATGGAAAGAATTTCCACCTTATTTAATGGCTTTCGTTCAGCATTAAGCAATTTTGTTGGCCCAACTTAATATTTTTAGGTTCCGTCAAAGTAATGTTATTAAGTTCATTTAACTTATTTACTACAGCTGCGTCCAACATAATTTAATACTGTTAACATACAGTAAATGAATAGGGTTGGTACAACAAATTTTTAAGTTGTTCCCACTCAAGTAAATTTAAATTTCAAGCCCTGGTCAACAGAATTCTGTGAAGGAAGGAAACAGACAAACGGGATAAAACGGATATTTTTATTGTACACCAGGAGCAACTTAGAAATGAGGTCTCAATTTGAAAAGATGTACAAAACATAAAACACCACAAATAAGTATTAATTAAAAAAAAAACACCAACAGAAACGTTTTGTACTTTATAACTGTACGTTATGACTTTTAAATATGACCGTTAGATACGTTGCTCAGGAAACTCCTGAAGTCAGATGCAGACAGGACACTTTTCAGTCACAAACTCCTGTGAAAAAATATAGAGAAATATTCAATTAAAATTCATGATACTTAATTTAGCAAATGAACAATATTTATACTTTGTTCCTCTCGCTTCACAACTCATGAGTACAGACTGAAACCAGAACCGAACCGCAGATTAAGCATGCGCATATAACCGTCGGTATTTTAAGTGTGATTAAAAATACAAGAAATAACTTAAACCAAAATAACGTGACTAAACATCGCTAAACAACAGGTGACATTTATGTTCAGTATTTCGTTTCTATTTAGAAAGATGGGAATTAATTCCTGCTTACCTTTTCCACAAGCCCCCCAACGTTTGTCTTCTCAAACTGTGTTCTCTTCTCGCGATGTCTTCTCGCAATATTTCCGGTTTTGCTATTTCCGGTTTTCATATTGACAAGATCTCGTCAAGATATCTCAACATGATTGAATCTAGTACATGTTAAGTTGTTGAATTTCATGCAAATACAACATAACTTATTCATGTTTAGCTTGGAAACATGAAATTATTATGTACAAAACACATATTAAATTTTAGTACATGTAACAGGTAGCCATGTTCATTTTTTTGAGTGTATGAGTGGATCACTCTCTGACCAGGCAAGAGAATGTTTAGAGCCAGCAGTCCATTATACTCTAGAAAAATAATTAGCGAGAAAATTACCAGCACCCTGGTATAATGATCACCCATGCAGCTTAACACACTCAAAAACTAGAGTCTAAATGGCATCAAACTATATTGTAGCATTTCAAACAGCATGCAAGGAGAATGTTCTGAGCTACAGTATATATACAGTATATATTTGTATAGTGGAACCTCGGATTACGAGTAACGCGGTTTACGAGTGTTCCGCAAGACGAGCAAAGATTTTTAATAAATTTTGACTTGGAAAACGAGCATTGTCTTGGTTTACGAGCACCGAGTATCATGTATCACACATGCGCTTCTTGTTTTGACGCCAAGCATCACGTGAGCCAACGGTTTTTCTTTCTATTGCGCTACGGAAATTGTGGGTAATTGTCTCCCTTGCTGGGTCTTAGAGCTTGCAGAGTTTCTGTGAGTGTGTGTTTGTGTGGGAAGCCTCCCACCCCCTCCTCATCTCAGCTTCACATGCACATACAGACACACACTTTCTTCCTTACACAGAAACTGCAGGTGCAGTTTAATTTTTTTTCTTTTACTTTACTTTACAGCAGTGATTCCGTTAGTATGTGCTCATGTGAGTGTGACTAGCAATGTTCCTTGCAAATTTTTCCGATAAAACAGTTTCTCCGTTAATGTGTGTGTGTGTGTGTGCACGTACATTACACGCACACACACACATAGCGTCTGCATGCACAAACCGAAACACTTATCTGTCTGGATTTATTTGTACTTTTTTAAAGTGCAGGTTAATTTGTTTTATTTTTACGTTATATTTTGTATTAATTATTTTTATGTATTTATTTTTTTGGGGCTGTAAAAACGAATAATTAGAGATTCCATTATTTCTTCTGGGAAAATTTAATTTTGTTTACGAGTGTTTTGGAATACGAGCCCACTTCCGGAATGAATTATGCTTGTAATCCGAGGTTCCACATATATAAGCTCTTAATGCTGCTCTCTGCTCTAAGTTAGAAGGTAACAAAATAAATAAATAAAAAGTTGCAAACAAATAATTCTACAAACTTAAATAATTATTTTGATTGTGTAAAGCTGCTTTGAGACAATGTCAATTGTTAACCCTCTGAGGTTCGAGGTGATTTTGGGGCCCTTGAGATGTTTGGACATGGTCTGATATTTGTGCTTTATTCAGCTACTTATAATGTATTATTGACCAACCTGTATTTTTCTTGTAATCAGTACAAACTGTTCTACAATAATACGTGACCAAAATGAATGTATGTGTTTGCATTTTTAGGAGAAAAATATTATGCGTGGTTATTAAGTTTTGTGAAAAAAAGTAGCTGAAATAAGGCCATGAAACTCATACAATTTGTTCACAATACATTGTTTCACAAGGACTAGTGTTTTTGCTTCAAAATTATGTGAAAATGGTCTTGTTTACTTGCTCACAGAAAACAATATAGTGATTAACACTTTTCAAGTCACTTTTTGAGTGTAAAGGGTCTATGCGAGAAGGCGTGATCTATCATTACTAATGCAGTGATTCACACCTGAGAAGACAAAGGCCTGCATACTGATCTGCATAATGAGCCATCAGACAGGTATGTGACTGAGAGAGGAGAGTTACAAAAAAGAATCTGAGGATAAAATAAGTTTATATATTTTCAGTGTTTAGGTTGTTTGAGAATGTATTTGACACACACAAAAATCTTGTTAAAAAAAAGTTCAGTTAAACAGTTTATTAGGAACAATCAAAGTTGACTTTTTAGCAGCATTACTGTAGTCACTATAACATAAAATAGGGTTAACAATATATATATACAGTGGTGTGAAAAAACTATTTGTCCCCCTCCTGATTTCTTATTCTTTTGCATGTTTGTCACACAAAATGTTTCTGATCATCAAACACATTTAACTATTAGTCAAAGATAACACAAGTAAATACAAAATGCAGTTTTTAAATGAGGGGTTTTATTATTTAGGGAGAGAAAAAAATCCAAACCTACATGGCCCTGTGTGAAAAAGTAATTGCCCCCTGAACCTAATAACTGGTTGGGCCACCCTATAACTGCAATCAAGCGTTTGCGATAACTTGCAACGAGTCTTTTACAGCGCTCTGGAGGAATGTTGGCCCACTCATCTTTGCAGAATTGTTGTAATTCAGCTTTATTTGAGGGTTTTCTAGCATGAACCGCCTTTTTAAGGTCATGCCACAACATCTCAATAGGATTCAGGTCAGGACTTTGACTAGGCCACTCCAAAGTCTTCATTTTGTTTTTCTTCAGCCATTCAGAGGTGGATTTGCTGGTGTGTTTTGGGTCATTGTCCTGCTGCAGCACCCAAGATCGCTTCAGCTTGAGTTGACGAACAGATGGCCGGACATTCTCCTTCAGGATTTTTTGGTAGACAGTAGAATTCATGGTTCCATCTATCACAGCAAGCCTTCCAGGTCCTGAAGCAGCAAAACAACCCCAGACCATCACACTACCACCACCATATTTTACTGTTGGTATGATGTTCTTTTTCTGAAATGCTGTGTTACTTTTACGCCAGATGTAACGGGACACGCACCTTCCAAAAACTTCAACTTTTGTCTCGTCGGTCCACAAGGTATTTTCCCAAAAGTCTTGGCAATCATTGAGATGTTTTTTTTAGCAAAATTGAGACGAGCCTTAATGTTCTTTTTGCTTAAAAGTGGTCTGCGCCTTGGAAATCTGCCATGCAGGCCGTTTTTGCCCAGTCTCTTTCTTATGGTGGAGTCGTGAACAATGACCTTAATTGAGGCAAGTGAGGCCTGCAGTTCTTTAGATGTTGTCCTGGGGTCTTTTGTGGCCTCTCGGATGAGTCGTCTCTGCGCTCTTGGGGTAATTTTGGTCGGCCGGCCACTCCTGGGAAGGTTCACCACTGTTCCATGTTTTTGCCATTTGTGGATAATGGCTCTCACTGTGGTTCGCTGGAGTCCCAAAGCTTTAGAAATGGCTTTATAACCTTTACCAGACTGATAGATCTCAATTACTTTTGTTCTCATTTGTTCCTGAATTTCTTTGGATCTTGGCATGATGTCTAGCTTTTGAGGTGCTTTTGGTCTACTTCTCTGTGTCAGGTAGCTCCTACAGTATTTAAGTGATTTCTTGATTGAAACAGGTGTGGCAGTAATCAGGCCTGGGGGTGACTACAGAAATTGAACTCAGGTGTGATAAACCACAGTTAAGTTATTTTTTAACAAGGGGGGCAATCACTTTTTCACACAGGGCCATGTAGATTTGGAGTTTTTTTTCTCCCTTAATAACGTAAACCTTCATTTAAAAACTGCATTTTGTGTTCAATTATGTTATCTTTGACTAATAGTTAACGGTTTTTGATGAGCAGAAACATTTAAGTGTGACAAACATGCAAAAGAATAAGAAATCAGGAAGGGGGCAAATAGTTTTTCACACCACTGTATATATATATATATATATATATATATATATATATATATATATATATAAAACAACAGCTCTTTGCAATTACCAGAACAAATGACTTTACCAATACTGTACAACATTTTTTCTACAATACACTACAGTTTACTATTATGAATATATTGTACAGAATAAACTGTAGTGTTATATTATTATATTATATAGTTTATATATATATATATATATATATATATATATATATATATATATATATATATATATAAAAGTAATAAAAAGTAATTTAAACTAACATCTAGGATATACTGAATGTGCACTTACTCGTGGTTCTCCAGCGAACTCGAAACTGAACGACACTCACGTGACTTTCTTGTGCACGGCGCCGGTGATGCAGCCACAGTCCTAAACAAAAACGAAAATGTAAAGTTGAAGAATGGACGCGCATACAATCATTCACAAACAACAGCTGGTGAACAATTTGACCATTTGAAACACCGTCTAAACAATACAAAACACGTGTATATATATAAATAAATAAATATAAACTTTAGACAGATCATAATCAGATTTTATTGCGGGCTTGTAAGTAGCGTATACATATTTCATATTTTAACCAATTTTACTCTCGCTGGCATTTAGGGTTGGGTACCGAAATCCGGTGCCAATACGGCACCGGTACCTATAGAACCGGTATGTACCGGACCGAAACAGAACGCGAATTTCGGTGCCTCATTTCGATGCCACTTAAATGCCTGAACTGTCGATTGAAATATTTGTTCTCTAGATTCATATATTTTTGTAGATTAATCGTTTATTAGATTAACTAAAAAAAATTTAAAGCACAAATCATTCGGAAATGAGAGACCATCCGACATGCGCGTGAATGCAGCAACTAACGTTACACTCGCTCTGACGGCAGCAGGCGGTCTACCGATAGCTTAGCATGCTAAATTAAACAACTCTCGTTAGGATGCCCAAAACTAAACGGTCGAAAGTGTGGCTGTGTTTCACAAGAAAGGATTCCGGCACCGCGAGGTGCAGCAAATGTTTCACAGCAGTTGCGTGTAAAGGCGGAAACACGTCAAATCTAATGAAACATTCGAGGGCAGACGGAATAAAGTTTAAAGCATACGGAGGCACCGTGTTTTCTTGCGGACAACAGCTGGCGCTATCAGTGTGGACGACCCTCAGTCCCAGTCATATCAACTGTAGCAAAAAGGAGTCACCGATTATGATGACGTCAGCAGCCTTTCCGCAGGTTAGTAGTAGGATAATGTAATGTTAATAGCAAAATGCAAATCTTGTATTCATGCTAACAAATAGTCAAACGATTTGTAAAAAACTAATGTAACATGGATTTTGTTTATAATTATGGCTTTCCAGCTAGTACTAGTAGTGACCCCATTTACCATTGCAAAGAAGGCTATGCATGTCCTGTGCAGGGCAATAAGTCAGGAAAGGAGTCGTATTTTGACAGAAAAGGCAAATATGGTGAAATTTCTGCAAAAGAATTGCTAAAATTTGAAGCTTACATATTCATATATACTTTAAACTTTTAATATATTGTTAAATTTTAAGCATAAAATTTTTTGTTCAATAAAAATTCATTCTTGAGTCATCCACTATAATTTTGTGGCTTAAAAGTATCGGTTCAGGCACCGTTTTGGCACCAGTACCGTTTTCAAAGTATCGATTTGGCACCGGTATCGAAAAAAACCCAAACGATACCCAACCTTACTGGCATTTAGTATTTTCCAAATGTACATATAAAATATAGAGTAATGATGGTGAGAATAAAAGACTTACTCGTCAGGAATTACATCCTCCGTTGAGTCCAGACGTTGTTCAAAATAAAGCCGTTCCTCGTCTGAGTCTTGCTCTTCCTCTGATGAGAAAGTAAATTCTTCATCGCTGTCCAGAACCATCTGAAGCGCTTCTTCATCAGTGTACCGTGACATAATTCAAACGCAGAAAAAGTAAGTAACTCTATGATGAAGCCTGTTGTTTTATGCCATGGGGGCGTGTAGATGATTACCTGCCTCACCTCAGTTCATTTCCATATGAACAGCGCGCGCGCAGGGAGGCGGGAGCACATTAGCTGTAATGAGCTGATACAGGAGAATCTGTACCACTCCTTACATTCATATGGATTACATAAAAACAGATTATTTGTTTTCACTGTGACTTGCATCATTTAAAAGTAGACCCTTGAAGTTTTCTACAGATATATTTCTCATGTCTGTGAGTGCAGTATTCGCGGAGTTTCAGTTCATTTTAATGACGTGTTTCAAAAAGATTTTCGCGGAGACTGAGACGGCTGAAAGCGCACCCGGTTTATTTTATTTATTTTATTAATGTACAAAGTTTTATTTTTAACATGTGTGCATACAAATAAAAGTAGACACTTTACAGATTCGATTAACATATAGATCTTGTCTGTACGATCAAAACTGAAAGTGTAATTTAAGTTCTTATTGGCGTCATCAGGGGAAAACGCCTCAAAACGCATATATGCGTTCGCGAACCCCAGAGGGTTAAAAGCACTATACAAATAAAATTTAATTTAATTGAATAAATGCTAGGTTATTATTTAATACTGTAGCAAAATTAACTAGGAATAATCCATCCATCCATCCATCCATTTTCTTCCGCTTATCCGAGGTCCGGTCGCGGGGGCAGCAGTTTCAGCAGGGATGCCCAGACTTCCCTCTCCCTGGCCACTTCTTCCAGCTCTTCTGGGGGGATCCCAATGCGTTCCCAGGCCAGCCGAGAGACATAGTCCCTCCAGCGTGTCCTGGGTCTTCCCCGGGGTCTCTTTCCGGTGGGGCGTGTCCGGAACAACTCACAAGGGAGGCGTCCAAGGGGCATCCTAAATAGATACCCAAGCCACCTCATCTGGCTCCTCTCGATGTGGAGGAGCAGTGGCTCTACTCTGAGCCCCTCCCGGATGACTGAGCTTCTCACCCTATCTCTAAGGTGAGCCCAAACACCCTGTGGAGGAAACTCATTTCAGCCGCTTGTATTCGCAATCTTTTTCTTTCGGTCACTATCCACAGATCATGACCATAGGTGAGGGTAGGAATGTAGATCGACCGGTAAATTGAGAGCTTTGCCTTTTGGCTCAGCTCCTTCTTCACCACGACGGACCGATACAGACCCACATCACTGCAGACGCTGCCCCGATCCGCCTGTCGATCTCCCGTCCCATTTTACCCTCACTCGTGAACAAGACCCCGAGATACTTAAACTCCAACCCTGAGAGGGCACTCCACCCTTTTCCGGCTGAGGACCATGGCCTCAGATTTGGAGGTGCTGATTCTCATCTCAGCCGCTTCACCCTCGGCTGCGAACCGATCCAGTGAGAGCTGTAGGTCGCAGGATGATGAGGCCAACAGAACAACGTTATCTGCAAAAAGCAGTGACCCAATCCTGAGCCCACCAAACTGTACCCCCTCAACGTCCTGGCTGTGCCTAGAAATCCTGTCCATAAAAATTATGAACAGGATCGGTGACAAAGGGCAGCCCTGTCGGAGTCTTACTCTCACCGGATAGGTCCGACTTACTATCGGCAATGCGGACCAAGCTCCGACACCGGTTGTACAGGGACCGGACAGCCCTTAACAGGGAATCCGATATCCCATACTCCCGGAGTACCCCCCACAGGTCTCCCCGAAAGACACGGTCGAATGCCTTCTACAAGTCCACAAAGCACATGTAGACTGGTTGGGCAAACTCCCATGCCCCCTCCAGGACCCTGCTAAGGGTGTAGAGCTGGTCCACTGTTCCGCGACCTGGACAAAAACCACACTGCTCCTCCTGAATCCGAGGTTCGACTATCCGACGGACCCTCCTTTCCAGGACCCCTGAATAGACTTTCCCGGGAAGGCTGAGGAGTGTGATCCCTCTGTAGTTGGAACACACTCTCCGGTCCCCCTTCTTGAAGAGGGGGACCACCACCCCGGGTTGCCAGTCCAGAGGCACTGTCCCCGATGTCCATGCAATGTTGCAGAGACGTGTCAACCATGACAGCCCTACAACATCCAGAGCCTTGAGAAACTCCGGGCGGATCTCATCCACCCCCGGGGCCCCGCAACCACGGAGCTTTTTGACTATCTCGGCGACCGCAGCCCCAGAGATGGAAGAGTCCACCTCTATGTCCCCAGACTCTGCTTCCTCATCGGAAGGCATGTTGGTGGAATTAAGGAGGTCTTCGAAGTACTCCCCCCACCGACTCACAACGTCCCGAGTCGAGGTCAGCAGCGCACCATCCCCACTATACACTGTGTTGACCGTGCACTGCTTTCCCCTCCTGAGATGCCGGATGGTGGACCAGAATCTCTTCGAAGCCGTCTGGAAGTCATTTTCCATGGCCTCCCCAAACTCCTCCCACGCCCGGGTTTTTGCCTCAGCAACCACCGAAGCTGCATTCCGCTTGGCCTGCCGGTACCTATCAGCTGCCTCCAGAGTGCCACCAGCCAAAAAGGCCCAGTAAGACGACTTCTTCAGTTTGATGGCATCCCTTACCGCCGGTGTCCACCAACGGGTTCTTGAGTTGCCACCATGACAGGCACCGACCACCATACGGCCACAGCTCCGGTCAGCCGCCTCGACAATGGAGGCGCGGAACATAGTCCATTCGGACTCAATGTCCCCCACCTCCCCCAGGACGTGGTTGAAGCTTTGCCGGACAGTAAGGATCCGTCCCCCCACCCGAAGGCGGAGGGAGGCCACCCTCTCGTCCACTGCGGTCAGCTCCAATGTACAGGCCCCGAGCTGGGGGGCAATAAGTATGCCCACATCTGCTCGTCGCCTCTCACTGGTGGCAACTCCAGGTTAGAAGAGAGTCCAGCCCCTCTCAAGAAGACTGGTTCCAGAGTCCAAGCTGTGCGTCGAGGTGAGTCCAACTATATCTAGCCGGAACTTCTCAACCTCACGCACTAGCTCAGGCTCCTTCCCCGCCAGAGAGGTGACATTCCACGTCCCTAGAGCCAGCTTCTGCAGCCGAGGATCAGACCGCCAAGGCCCCTGTCTTCGGTCACCGCCCAGCTCACACTGCACCCGACCTCTTTGGCCCCTCCTACAGGTGGTGAGCCCATGGGAAGGGGGACCCACGTTGCCTCTTCGGGCCGTGCCCGGCCGGGCCCCATGGGTGCAGGCCCGACCACCAGGCGCTCTCCATCGGGCCCCACCTCCAGGCCTGGCTCCAGAGAGAGGCCCCGGTGAAAACTAGGAATAAGATGACAAACATGTACACCTATAAAAAGTATATATCTTCACATGTAAAACTGGGGATTTCGTTCATCTTTTTTCAATAACAAAATTTTAAATATCAGGCAAAATGTTTTAAAAATAATAATTGAATAATGTTGATTTTTTGTCTAATCATATCTGCTCAGCACTTGTCCATTAGATTCTGTACCTCTACATGTTTCAAACAGATAATACCAAAAATCATACAAAAAAAAACTTTTTAAAAATAGTCAACTCTTTATTCAACAATGACTACATTCTTAAATCTCTTAAACTATCAGTTATTAAACCTCTAATTAAGAAAGCTGGCCTCAACCTCTGTTAGCTATCAAACCTTCATCTTTATCTACAAAATCCTAAAAAAATGTTTGTAGCACAAGCTATGCTCATACTGTACCTATATAGGAGTAACAATCATGAAATGTATAAAGTCAGGATTTTGGCCTCATCACAGCCCAGAGACAGCAAAGGTTGAAGTGGTAAGTAACCTACTACTGGCCTCTGATCAGGGTTGTGTCTCGTTGCTTGTGTTGCTTAACTTTAGTGCAGCTTTCAACACCATTAACCATATGATTTTCTTTGATAGAAAATGGTAAAGGACTTAAAGGCCTGGCCCTCTCTTGGCTCAGGTCTTATATGTGATGATACACAGTCCCAGCAATGCCAGATGAGACACATCAGCTTAATAAAGATGTGTGAAGAACATTAGACACTGGATGCTTCCTCCTACTTATTTCTGACAAGACAGAAGTAGTGGTACTTGGACCAACCGCATGTAGCTAGCAGTAAGCTTCCTGACCACAGGAAACTTTGTAACTTTATGACTACTGTAACTTTGGATGGCATTTCTTTTTCTTTGTTTTATAATAATACATAAATATATTGTCACTACATGATGCAGGAAAAACTAGCTTTTGTTACCTCTAGGTTGTATTACTGTAATTTATTGTCAGGATGTTCTACAAGGTGCATAAACAAGCCCCAGTTAGTCCAGAATGCAGCAGCCTGAGCCTTATTAGAACCAGAATATATAAGCACAACACCCCATGTTATCCACACTGCAATGGCTCCCAGTGAAATTTTGTAATTATTTTAAAATACTACTATAAATAAAGCACTAAATAGTCCCGCATCACAGTACCTGACTGAACTGCTAGCGTTTTATCGGCCACCATGCCTACTTTGATCAAATGGTGCAAGCTGCTTGTCAGTACCTTGTATTATGAAAACAACAGCAGGTAGCATATCTTTTTCTTACAAATCCCCAAAGTCCTCAGTGTTTAAGTCTAGGCTGAAAATCTTTTTATTTAGCCAAGTCTTTTGTGATTTGCCTTAGGTAAAGGTGCAGGGGATTTAAAAAGTTTTATGGTGAACAGTGTGACAGCCTGCAGCCAAGGCCTCTTACCACTTTTAGGCTTCTTCTCAACAGGGAAAACAAGGCCAAAAAGGTCACCAGGATTTCCCTCATGGTTTAAAGGTGCAGTCTCATGAGAGTGAAATGTGGAACCAAAACACCTAACCTGCATGTTTGTTTTTTATGCTTTACATTGTATATTTGTGTCAAACGTGCATAAGACTGACTTTGTCTGACTTACATTTACTCTACCACTTACTTTTGTGGGGACTTACTGTACCTAACTTTCAGCCTCGTAGCACACAGTATGTCTGCAAATAAATCCCTGCTATCTATCACCCAGATTCCCTGTTGAGTAAAGTTCTTCTCAAGGTTTCATCCTATTGTCTTCTCAGAGAAGTTTCCTTGCCATATTCGCCCCAGCTTACTCAACAGGGAAAAACTGATATTATACTGAAATTATATATGAAATGATAATTTATATATATATTTTTTCTCATATCTTTCAAATGAATTTTTCGTATTTTTTTGACTCTGCAAATCTGCTTTGCCCTATATAAACCAAATTGAATTTAAAATACTGACACATTTACTGTATACTATATAATCATTCATTCATTCATTCATTCATCTTCTATACCGCTTTATCCTGTATTTAGGGTCGCAGGGACCTGGAGCCTATCCCAGGAGACTCATGGCACTAGGCAGGGTACACCCTGGACAGCGTGCCAATCCAACGCAGAGCACACACACACACACACACACACACACACACACACACACTCATTTACACACTATGGTCAATTTGGGAATGCCAATTAGCCTCATCTGCATGTCTTTGGACTGTGGGAGGAAACCGGAGTACTATATAATCAGTAGAATCATATTTAAACTGCTCTCTAAACCTATTAATAAAATAAAACTTTAGAAAACAAAGATTTGTATGTTCTTAACAAACATGGCATATATAACAGGTCGTTCAAATCAAACTGTCATAGAATTAACATTTACAGAAGACTTCTAGCATCAAGAAGGCTTAAAGCTCAGAGTTTAAATATCTATATATTATAAATGATTCATGAATCTCTATCAAGTCTCAGTCGAAGGAAGTATGGCAATAGAGTGAAGTTTAATTACAATTCTTTCCCAGGTCACTTAAAATCATAACTTATTGATTGTCAGATTTTGGACTATTAAAAACTCCATTGTGATACTTTGTCATCTTTACTTTTTGTTTTATCCTGATATCTTTATCTATAATGACTTATGAATTGTTGTTTCAAGTGAAATACTTTAATAGATTCTGTCCTATCTGTGCAAGGTTGATTCTTTGTCACTCGGTATGCAAGGAACTATTGATTGAGTCTACATATATTAACACCACAGCCTCCAGCAGTGGAAAAAGCATGTCCCTTCATAATTACAAATGATATCACACTGTGGGATAATTAATGAGTCTGCTCAGGAAGAGTCCACATTGCCAGTCAACGTTGGCATTTTAGTGACAATTAATTCAGTGTTGTGTGACTGAAAAGCATCATTCCTATTTGTAGATAAGAGCTCTTACTTATTGGATTTCAATGTCACCTTCACTGCAAAGCAATCATAACAGTTCAACAGAAATCTTTTTTTACCTACTTATTTCAGCTTATTGGAATAGGCTGGCTTTCTAAAAACACGTAGAATGTTCTCATCTCTAAGAATGAATCATGTTTTGTTTTAAGATGGACAAATACAATTTTATGGGTTATCACATCACATCAAAAAAAGAACTTACTTACTCTTACTTCCACATTCCCTTTTTTATTTCCAGTTATCCTTCACTGCATTGCTTTCCTCCTACTGCATTACCTGTCATAGTAAATTACACCTGTCATACTAAATTAGCACAAGACTTGCAATTTTAATATGTCAACTAAGCAATAGGAACCTTGCCTGTAATAGGATCCTTCTGCAAGATGATGGAAGTGAGCTTTAATATAAAAAATTCACACACATATTTTACTAGATCGACATTTGTTACTAACTTTTTCCCCAATATGGTACAGTAGATAAACAGAAGGATGATAATGAGCTTCAGCCCAGCTTCTGCTAAAGCAGGGGTTGTTTCTGTAATCTTAGCTTGTATAAATCAATACGTGATGGCACTACTGAGGAAAAGTAGGAATGCCTCATATCATAAATTTCTATGTTTATCAGGGGAAAAAATCCTTTTGTTTATAATTCACTAACATTGGTCAGATTTAAATACAGTATTGTCCTTAAAGAGCTGACAGTCAATAAGACCGCAGTTAGACATCGTCCAGTCACTGTTATATTTAAAAAAAAATTAAATAGTATAACACTGTTGAAAATATATTAGTGTTTTTCCTTTAAATCATTTTAAAGGAAAAATATGTTGATTCCAAATTTCACGGTGTCTACAAATCCCAAAAAAGATGGGACAAGTAGGAATAAGAGGCTGGAAAAAGTACATTTGAGCATAACGAAGAGCTGGAAGATCAATTAACAGTAATTAGGTTAATTGGCAACATGATTGGGTATAAAAAGAGCACTCTCAGAGTGGCAGTGTCTCTCAGAAGCCAAGATGGGTAGAGGATCACCAATTCCCACAATGTTGCGCAGAAAGATAGTGGAGCAATATCAGAAAGGTGTTACCCAGCGAAAAATTGCAAAGACTTTGCAGTTATCATAATCAACTGTGCATAATATCATCCGAAGATTCAGAGAATATGGAACAATCTCTGTGTGTAAGGGTCAAGGGCGTAAAACCATACTGGATGCCCGTGATCTCCGGGCCCTTAAACGACACTGCACCACAAACAGGAATGCTACTGTAAAGGAAATCACAGAATGGGCTCAGGAATACTTCCAGAAACCATTGTCCGTGAACACAATCCACCGTGCCATCCGCCGTTGCCAGCTACAGTGCAAAGAAGAAGCCATTTCTAAGCAAGATCCACAAGCACAGGCGTTTTCATTAGGCCAGGGATAATTTAAAATGGAGTGTGGCAAAATGGAAGACTGTTCTGTGGTCAGATGAGTCACGATTCTTGTTGGAAATGTGGGACGCCATGTCATCCGGACCAAAGAGGACAAGGACAACTCAAGTTATCAACGCTCAGTTCAGAAGCCTGCATCTCTGATGGTATGGGGTTGCATGAGTGCGTGTGGCATGGGCAGCTTGCATGTCTGGAAAGGCACCATCAATGCAGAAAAATATATTCAGGTTCTAGAACAACATATGCTCCCATCCAGACGTCATCTCTTTCAGGGAAGACCCTGCATTTTTCAACAAGATAATGCCAGACCACATTCTGCATTCTGCATCAATTACAACATCATGGCTGCGTAGGAGAAGGATCCGGGTACTGAAATGGCCAGTCTGCAGTCCAAATCTTTCCCCTATAGAGAACATTTGGCGCATCATAAAGAGGAAGGTGCGACAAAGAAGGCCCAAGACGATTGAACAGTTAGAGGCCTGTATTAGAATGGGAGAGCATTCCTATTTCTAAACTTGAGAAACTGGTCTCCTCGGTCCCCAGATGTCTGTTGAGTGTTGTAAGAAGAAGGGGAGATGCCACACAGTGGTGAAAATGGCCTTGACATTTTGATTCACCATATTTTTCCCTTAAAATGATACATTTTCTCAGTTTAAACTTTTGTTCCGTGATGTATGTTCTATTCTGAATAAAATATTGACATTTGCCATTTCCACATCATTGCATTCAGTTTTTATTCACAATTTGTTTAGTGTCCCAACTTTTTTGGAATCCGGTTTGTGTATATATATATATACAGTGGTGTGAAAAACTATTTGCCCCCTTCCTGAATTCTTATTCTTTTGCATGTTTGTCGCACTTAAATGTTTCTGCTCATCAAAAACCGTTAACTATTAGTCAAAGATAACATAAGTGAACACAAAATGCAGTTTTTAAATGAAGGTTTACGTTATTAAGGGAGAAAAAAAACTCCAAATCTACATGGCCCTGTGTGAGAAAGTGATTGCCCCCCTTGTTAAAAAATAACTTAACTGTGGTTTATCACACCGGAGTTCAATTTCTGTAGTCACCCCCAGGCCTGATTACTGCCACACCTGTTTCAATCAAGAAATCACTTAAATAGGAGCTACCTGACACAGAGAAGTAGACCAAAAGCACCTCAAAAGCTAGACATCATGCCAAGATCCAAAGAAATTCAGGAACAAATGAGAACAAAAGTAATTGAGATCTATCAGTCTGGTAAAGGTTATAAAGCCATTTCTAAAGCTTTGGGACTCCAGCGAACCACAGTGAGAGCCATTATCCACAAATGGCAAAAACATGGAACAGTGGTGAACCTTCCCAGGAGTGGCCGGCCGACCAAAATTACCCCAAGAGCGCAGAGACGACTCATCCGAGAGGCCACAAAAGACCCCAGGACAACATCTAAAGAACTGCAGGCCTCACTTGCCTCAATTAAGGTCAGTGTTCACGACTCCACCATAAGAAAGAGACTGGGCAAAAACGGCCTGCATGGCAGATTTCCAAGGCGCAGACCACTTTTAAGCAAAAAGAACATTAAGGCTCGTCTCAATTTTGCTAAAAAACATCTCAATGATTGCCAAGACTTTTGGGAAAATACCTTGTGGACCGATGAGACAAAAGTTGAACTTTTTGGAAGGTGCGTGTCCCGTTACATCTGGCGTAAAAGTAACACAGCATTTCAGAAAAAGAACATCATACCAACAGTAAAATATGTTGGTGGTAGTGTGATGGTCTGGGGTTGTTTTGCTGCTTCAGGACCTGGAAGGCTTGCTGTGATAGATGGAACCATGAATTCTACTGTCTACCAAAAAATCCTGAAGGAGAATGTCCGGCCATCTGTTCGTCAACTCAAGCTGAAGCGATCTTGGGTGCTGCAGCAGGACAATGACCCAAAACACACCAGCAAATCCACCTCTGAATGGCTGAAGAAAAACAAAATGAAGACTTTGGAGTGGCCTAGTCAAAGTCCTGACCTGAATCCTATTGAGATGTTGTGGCATGACCTTAAAAAGGCAGTTCATGCTAGAAAACCCTCAAATAAAGCTGAATTACAACAATTCTGCAAAGATGAGTGGGCCAAAATTCCTCCAGAGCGCTGTAAAAGACTCGTTGCAAGTTATCGCAAACGCTTGATTGCAGTTATTGCTGCTAAGGGTGGCCCAACCAGTTATTAGGTTCAGGGGGCAACTACTTTTTCACACAGGGCCATGTAGGTTTGGATTTTTTTTCTCCCTAAATAATAAAACCCCACATTTAAAAACTGCATTTTGTGTTTACTTGTGTTATCTTTGACTAATAGTTAAATGTGTTTGATGATCAGAAACATTTTGTGTGACAAACATGCAAAAGAATAAGAAATCAGGAGGGGGGCAAATAGTTTTTCACACCACTGTATATATATATATATATATATATATCTGGTGACAGGGTCATTGGCATCCAAAGCTCACCTATGTCCACAGGGCCAGTCTGTCCAGTTCGATTCCACAGACAAGCTAATTCACTAATGCAGCACAACAGGGACCAACCGCACAACTCACAGCACCAAAAAGACCCGAATGCCAATGTTCTGGGGCCAGACACCATAGCACACCCCAGAGACACAGTGAAGCCATGTCCTGAAGAGCCAGAGCTGCCCTGCTGGCCCAAGGGAAACCCGAAAAAAAAAAAAAACCTATGTTAATGGTTTTAAGGTTATGGCAGAGAGTTGTAAAATTTGCTTAATACTTATTCTAGAATATAAAAGCACTCGGGAGAGTGAGGAAGAACACAAGACCAGGCTGCGTCGAGGAAAAGGTGCACTGTTATTTTCGCGAAGTTGTGAGTTAGGGGTAGTGAAGACCTCTGTTAAGAGTGGCAGTAAGGGCACAAAGAGGTGCTCTAAGATGAAGCGTCTGGTGGGGGTGAAAGCTTGGGCTGGAACGGTGGCAGTCAGCAGCATGGCCGGCAGCTTGGTCGATACAATGGTGGAGAGGTGTTGAGAGTGGCCAGGCAAGGGGAACAATCTTGTGACACCACTTACACAGGAGACACAACTGTCAGAGGCAAACCAAGAGCATTACCCACCCAAACATTGATGTGGGGGGTCACTGAGCATGGATTGTGCTGTTGTTTGGGTGGGCAGGGCTTTGCCACAAAACAATTACAGTAATTATGAATAAAAAAATGTTCATATGTTCATTTTTGTTCATCACGATACTGTAGGTAACAAACAAATGACATGGAAAAATAAACAAAACTATAAACATGTCTGATCTGGTTAAAAATACACTCAAAATTCCTGTCAGACTTTTATACATTTTTTTAGCAAGTCGCTAAGAATTCCCAGAATGGGGAATACCCCCAGGGCAAGCCAGTTTTAGTGCCACTCCCAAGCTCGGATATATTAGGAATAGTGTGTCAGGAAGAACATCTACTGTATATACAGTATGTGGTTGTAGTGATCTTTAACCCGTTTTGCCTAAAAAACGGTATTTAAAAAAAGCTAGAAGAGAATATTATACATTTAGGAATTTCTGGTATAAAGTTTTGGAAGCTAGCATTAGTTGTGACAAAATAGGAAATGTTTAGGCATATAGTATAAAATATTGTCAGGTAAGTTGCAAGCTTGGTTAGCTACATTTGGGTGTCAAGAACTAAATGTACTCCAACTCAGTAATCACTCGCAATACCAACACAGTGATCACTTGCAGAGCAAAATGTTAAGAATAAATAAAATGAATTTCTTTTGTATTTTACATAACCACTGGTACTATTTGATCTCATTTATCCAATCAAGGGTTCAAAATCGAAGAACAAAACAAAGAAGTGATCTATTATGACACTGTTACTAATTAATGATTATGATAACTAGGCGATATTTCTGATGAATCTCTTTGTCTCGCACTTTTGCATTTATGGAACAAAAAGGAGGTTTGAGCAAGGTGTGTGCCTGTGTATGTGTGTCCCATAAACAATTCTGCTTTTTGTGCTTAGCTTTTGTCTAAAGGTCAACAATAGAACCATTTACTGTGTTTTTATTTAATAATACTGTAATTTGTCATTTTAAATCAAATTTATTTTAATATATTACAATTTCAGTATGGCTTGAGGTTATATTCCCATTACACATACAAGTTCAAAGGCTTTTATTGTCATTTCAACTATATACAGTTAGTACACAGTTAGTACACAGTGAAACGAAACAACGTTCCTCCAGGACCAAGGTGCTACATGCAACATAAATTTCAACATAAATTAACAGAATCACTAAACTAGCTAACTAAAGAGACCTAGTTAGCTGGCTAGCAGAGACAAGACAGATAGACCTAACATAAGTTACAACATAAATTTACAAAAACTAACTGGCTAAGTAAGACATGTGCAAACAAGAGCAACAACAAAGTGACAGTGCAACGAACATAACATAACAGAATACTATGGTGTTGAGGTAGTGAAAAACTGTAAACATTCCTTAACATAGCAGCAAGAATTGAGGAATTAGTGCAAAAAGTAGTCCAGTAATGATTATTGTGCAAAAGTGATAAACAATGAAGCATTTACAGGTTGGTGTGTATGATAGTTTGGTAGTGTAGGTCAGTGTGTCTGCACTTGTGTTGATTTGTCAGTCCAGTCCAAATATTTTGAGGTAGTTGAGTTAAGCTGAGTGTGTTGTGTGTGTGTGTGTGTGTGTGTGTGTGTGTGTGTGTGTGTGTGTGTGTGTGTGTGTGTGTTTATCAGTCCAGTCCCTTTTTGTTGAGGAGACGGATGACTTGTGGAAAAAAACTGTTGCACAGTCTGGATGTGTGTGCCCGAATCCTTCGGTACCTTTTTCCAGATGGCAGGAGTGTGAAGTGTGTGTGAGAGGGGTGTGTCCGATCAGCCACAATGCTTGTGGCTTTACAGATGCAGCGTGTGGTGTAAATGTCTTCAATAGAAGGGAGAGAGACCCCGATGATCTTCTATGATGTTCTCACTATCCGCTGTAGGGTCTTGCGGTCCGATATGGCACAATTCCCAAACCAGACAGTGATGCAGCCACTCAGGATGCTCTTCTCTATAGAAGGTGGTCAGGATCGGTGGTGGAAGCTGGGCCTTCCTCAGTCTTCTCAGAAAGAAGAGATGTTGTTGGGCTTTCTTGTGTAGGGAGCTGCTGTTGAGGGACCAGCTGTGGTCCTTCTCCAGGTGGACGGCCCAGGATTTTGGTGCTTTCGACGATCTCCACAGAGGAGCCGTCGATGCTCAGCGGAGAATGGTCGCCTCGTGTCCTTCTAAAGTCAACAACCATCTCCTTTGTCTTGTCAACATTCAGAGACAGGTTGTTGTCTTTACACCAGTCCGTTAGCGTCTGCACTTACTCTCTGTACGCTGACTCGTCGTTCTTGCTTAAGAGACCCACCACGGTTGTGTCATCAGCGAACTTAATGATGTGATTTGAACTGTGTGTTGCTACACAGTCGTGAGTCAGCAGTGTGAACAGCAGGGGACTGAGCACACAACCTTGTGGGGCCCCAGTGCTCAGTGTGGTGGTGCTGGAGGTGCAGTTCCCGATCCGTACTGACTGAGGCATTCCGGTCAGAAAGTCCAGGATCCAGTTGCAGAGGGAGGTGTTCAGGCCCAACAGGCTCAGCTTCCTCATCAGTTGTTGGGGGATGATAGCGTTGAATGCTGAGCTGAAATCTATGTACAGCATTCGAACGTATGTGACGTTCTTGTCCAAGTGTGTGAGGGCAAGATGGAGTGTAGTGGAGATGGCGTCGTCCGTTGAGCGATACGCAAATTTCAGTGTGTCCAGTGAGGGGGGCAGCAGGGTCTTGATGTGTCTCATGACGAGCCGCTCAAAGCACTTCATGATGGTGGGTGTAAGTGCAACGGGACGGTAGTCATTGAGACAGGACACAGTAGACTTCTTGGGCACCGGGACGATGGTGGTGGCTTTGAAGCACGTGGGAACGACGGAGCTGCTCAGAGAGATGTTGAAGATGTCTGTGAGAACATCTGCCAGCTGTTCAGCACATTCTCTGAGCACTCTGCCTGGGATGTTGTCTGGTCCAGTAGTTTTACGTGGGTTGACTCTGCGTAGAGTTTTCCTCACCTCAGCTGTAGTGAGACACAGCACCTGGTCGTTCGGAGGAGGGGTGGTCTTCCTCGCTGCCACGTCGTTCTGCCTGTTGAACTGAGCGTAGAAGTTGTTCAGCGCATCTGGGAGGGAGCCGTCACCGTCACAGGCAGGTGATGTCGTCCTGTAGTTAGTGATGGCTTGTAAGCCCTGCCACATGCGCCGTGTGTCGCCACATACACATACAACATATATTACAGTTTTGTACTATATGATTGTATTACTTAATATTATATACGGCACATTAACTGCAACAATGCAAGAATCCTCTTTGTCACTACTCAATAAATGAGCCGAAATGTGAGCTAATTTGATATTCTACTCTCCTTAATCACAGCTGTATACATGGCTGAGACCAGCACATATAAGGTTTAAGTCTAATAACCTAAAATAACTTAAATATGAGATTTACACAGGTAAAATATCAGCAGACTTTATTCCAAGCACAAGGCATTTCCCAGTCTGGGAACCTTTTTCTTTAGCAACATAAGGGAATGTGTTCTTCCTAGTGTACCCTCCAGAAGATGCATGGTTGGCAGATAGTAGAATGACCTTTGAGTGATGACATCTGCCTTTCAGAATCAAAGTGAGATTAAGTAATCAATTTTTAGCCAATTTAGTGCATGCATTAATAGGGAACACTGGATTTCTTCTTTAGCTTTGGAGCACCAATTTTCTATCATTTTCTAGGTTTGATGTTCAGCTACTGTACATGAGAGTCTTCATAGACATAGACATTCCAGGCACCCATTACACTCTTTGTCTGTAAGAGTAGCAGGAAATCTCAAGGTCTTGGGAGTTCTATTCAATGTTTTATTCTAGTTTTATTTAAGAATTTAACAGCACTGCAGTTTGAGAGATTGGTCAAACAATGTTGATTGGTTTTTAAACAATGTATTCCTGTTATAAAATAATGTTTATTATATTAATGCACTCATCATAATATCGTGATTTAAGAATAACAATAATAAAATTTTAAAAGAGGTTCAAATGTAAAGCATAGCAATGTAAATTATATTAAGGTTTACTTATGATGAATTTTTCTTTAAACACTTGTATCAGCCAGCTCATGCATTATCCAGAGACAAAGCTGTTCTTTCAAGTTGCTTCTGTGCTGCAATTTGTTTTGTTACTGCACTCACTTCAAAAAAGAGAGGACAAAGAGAATGTCTAGATGAAAAACTAGCACTGGGAGAATATGTGACAACAAGAATTTCTTTTACATGTGGAGATTCCACCACATTAAATGTAAGTAAATAAATTGGTAATTTTTGGTTTATCCCTTTGAAATAAAACAAATCCAGATGTATTTATTGGAAAACAAACAATTCTTAACTTAATATTGGGCTGGAGTAAGGTATATTTGTGTAAAGCTGTTTTGAGACAATGTCAATTGTTAAAAGCGCTATACAAATAAAACTGAATTGAATTGAATTGAATATATTTTAGAATATTAGAGTAGAGAATATTTTTCTGTAAAAGAATGCCCCACCCTGTTTTATGTCTTATTTAGCCAAAGACGTTACAGTTGATATGATATTACACCTGCATTCTGAAAGGAAGAAAAGGTCCCCAGAGTCTTTGCAGCCATCAAGCATTTATCACAAACAAAAACTACAGTGGAGATGTAGCCGGGGCAAAAGAACACTTTAATGGGCATTGAGGAGAAAATCAGAATAAAAATGAATATGAGTCAGACTGGCAATAAATCTGAAAGCCTGTTTCTATTGTTCCTGTTCTTCCTTTCTGTCATGGGGAATTGATGGAGAGCCATGCGGTCTAAAAATGGGGACGTACTGCAGATAAGAGAATAATGCTGTGCCAGTGAAGTGAAAAGGATTCACTCTCAAGGGAGGACATCTGGACAGACTCCAACACAGAGCAAAAGAAGCTTGGTCTTCACCACCAAATTAAATTTATGTTCTCCAGGGACATTGGTTCATGGGTGATGTATTCTACTCATTTCTCTTTTATTTTTATATTTGCTATCTCTAAAAAGATTAAATCCATATAACTTATTGAAGATACCTGTATTGTGTACATGTTGTCTCTGTTTAAGTCTTATACACAACCATATGGAATGCAAGCTTTTTTCTCTCTGAAATGCAAATGTTTTTGTCTGCTTGTACAATACCTGCCTTTTTCTGACTTGGCAGTGCACAATGAATTCAGGAATTCTGTTACTGCTAATTAGAATGGCCTGATTTGCATTGAAGTAGGATGAGAACCATACATCCATTTCTAGATGTTTGGAAAGTAAGCATCATCAACAGGCCAAACTAAACTGCATTTCTGCAATTTCCCTCCAATTAAATAGAATAAACTGAAGAATGGAAGGGAAAAAAGCACAATTAACAATAAAAGTAGGTTGTAATCCACTTTTGCACTCAGTGGGGTGTTGTCACAAAAAATCCACCCGCTTAATAAGTGCCAGGAAGGTTGTAGTATGTACTAAGCCCCCTGAGGTACACCTGTGTATCTCATTCTTGCAAAGAACAGGTGGAACAGACAAACAGACACAAGGAATATTTCCAAATTATGGAAAGATTTTGAGAGACAGGCAGGTTTAGTGGAACACCCAGCTTGTCTCATTATAGTCTGTGAATCCCTCATTAGAAATGCCTGGTCTCTCCAAGCGGGTCCAATCAGAGGCCCAATGCATCTCAGCATTCTTTTATTACATGCCAAAGCCAACAGAGCCACATAAACCCTGCCTGTTGGTAATGAGGTGCTGATAGAGAGTGCTGACCAAATAGTGGAGTGATTGCTGTGACAGCCAGGCTAATGGAGGGATGATACCCAAGGACGACTGCCAGAGCGCTGACTAAACATGGTGCAGAATTCTGATTATAGCCAAGCCGTTCAGATTGTCTTTCAATTTCTTTTAAATTCTCTTTTCCTCATAGAAACTGTCTTTCTGCCTGTATTATTTTATCCTTTGTCTTTTAAAGGTAATGCCACCTCAGCTGCCAAAAATATTTTCAAGGAAAAAAAAAGAAAGACAGAAAAAATAAAGAAAGAAGTTAAGTGTGGATATCTCCAAATAGCATTTCTATGAATATTAAATGTACTGATTATTTAGCCAAGTGGTGCATTAAATCAATAGCTTTCTTTTCAAGCAAGACCAGCATGTCTGCTGCATGGCCTTGCAGGCATTGTTGATAGTCTCATCATAGCTATACTGTAGTTCCCACTCATCTAACATCCATTTTCTGAAATTGTCGATCTCTGGTGCAGTTCACTCTCCTCTTTGCTCTAGGATCTCATTTCCATTTTTAACAGAGAATCAAAAATCCTTCTGAAGCTGTGCATAGCAGCTGATCATAAGTCCGGAGCAGACATGCTGAGAATGTTATCTGGATATGCCTTATACACTATAGCTGATAAATGAATCTCTGTCCATGGTGCTTAAGATTCCTGTGGCTGTCATCCTTCAGATTGATTCCTCAGCACTCCACAGGTGCAGAGCCTCAGTCTGGACCTCATTAACTGATAGCGGCAAAGATGGAAATATCAGCAGGGAAAAGTGAATCAGACAGAGTGCTCAGATGAGGAACTGTCACACAGCAGTTGGCTACTGTAGGTGTTGACAGAACCCAGACAGTCTCAAAACCGTCTTTCTTCAAGATGGAAAATTCACTTTAATAAACAGATGTATAATTATACTGGATAGTATACTTCTTCACATAATCTTTATAAAATGTGATTATGTAACTGGGGTGGTATCGTTCACATTGTAACATGACTATAGGTCACCTGTAAAAGATTTAATATTAATACCAAATTGAACAATTATACTTGAGAGAATCATTTAAAATTAATTTCAGAATTTCTTTGGTACAGTATGTTATTTTTTTTTCTTTTAACACAAGTGTGACCTCGAGCTGGCATAGATTGCTCTGGTTTGCGCAAAAATCATTAAAGATCAAGTATGTCAGAGAGTTGTCTAAAACATGCCTCAGAAGAAGAGATTAGGCATGAGTAATATCTGTCCTTTTGTACAAAGCAGTTAACAAGGTCAGCACTCTTTTAAATAAGGACCTATAATCAAATATTTATTAATATTTCATTATATATGGTATGTGTGTGTATACATAAATGTATGTATAGATATATATATACAGAGAGGGAGAGAGAGAGAGTAGCTTACATTAGTCATAGTAAAGTTTAGTGGGTCTCTGCACTTAAAGATACAAACAGACCATTTTATTCAAGCCACTAACGGGGACAGTGTGGAGAGTTGAATCCTGTCAGCTATGCTCTTAAGAATCTTCACACTTTATGGTTTATATTGTATTTAGTATTGATCATGTTCAGTCGTAGCCCTCAGGGACACTCTACATTTGTAGATTTGCCAAACTGTTGAAGAAAAACTACAACAAAAGCTGTCATTTTAGTACCATAAAAACCCTACATTTTAGAGTTTGAAGTATGAGTCAGACATATAATTAAACCTCTGTGAGCATACTGCTCAAGTGTTGCTATTTGATTAAACTGAGCACATAATTATAGTCCTCTTGTAATAGGCAATTAAATTGATGGAGCTGGTATAGCTTCAAATCTGAAATAATTCTCAAAGAATGACTGATAAAACAAAGCCATGGAATGGGATGAGCAGGATTGTTTTCTTGGATTCCATGTAACTACACATGACTCAGGCTCTTATTTGTATTTTGTCCTTCATTTTGAACAATGAAAGTGTGTTTAAAGTCAAACATGGCAGTAAGCATAAATAGTTACCTTCCACTGTTATTTATTATGTAGGTACAGGTAGGCTGGAATGCCTTTTCATAACCTTGTTTATTTTAGAAAATAGAAAAAATTGGGAAAGCATAAATGAAATATTTGTGAGTGATAAATTATTATTATATTTTTGTTCAAATAGATTTAGGAAATGTAAAAGTTGTAAAACATAATGCATGCCTGAGCAGTCAATTATATGTGGAATTTGAATAATGCAGCTTTATATATTTAAAAAAAAATTATAATAGTAATAATATATAAAATGTCATGCTAACTTTTTTTTTCAGATTTGATGTTCTGTGTTTTGATCACATAAAGAGCTATCCAGCTGTCAATAGGTAAAAGGCATGTTCTTGTTGAGCGCCTTTGCACTTTCTTCTGATATGCAGTTACCGTGACAAGTTATTATTCTTATAACGCTTCAGTAATACTGATCAATCATTCTATATAGTATATCACATCATTACTATTTATGTTTACCAATTTAATATTAACATTGTTCAGTTTGAAATACCATCTATTTTATCTAAATGTGTGCTTTTATAACCATGAGGCTAAGGCATGCATTGAACAAACAATGGATGGATGGCTCCTGGAGCATTTATTCACCAAACAACCAAAAATGAATCTAAGAAATTTGTCAGTGAAAATTCATAGCCAGAGTTGAAAAATCTGGATTAATGATAAGGTCATGAGCATTTAAAAAATGAAAGATGCATATTTAGTTTTGGTTTACTTTCATGCAAATGAAAATCTTACTTTAGTCTTATCTTTTGTACCTTTTCATATGGCTTCTAATGCAGCAAAAAACAAATACATGAATAAATAAATAAACAATACATGACAGCTACATAAATGGTTTAAAATACATGTTCATAAATTATGAAAAAGAATCCGTTTTGAATGTGTTTTTTATGCAGTGCTTCATTCAAAGATATGATTGTTCTTTGTAAATGCTTTTGATTTGTGGTCCAAAAAAATAATTAAACAAGCAAGAAATAATCTTCAATTGTACAAAAACACTGTACAACACTGAGTTACTGATTGCAATTGGCCAATGATGTACTACAATGTAGTTAACAATAATTTGACTATGTACAGTGGTGTGAAAAACTATTTGCCCCCTTCCTGATTTCTTATTCTTTTGCATGTTTGTCACACTTAAATGTTTCTGCTCATCAAAAACCGTTAACTATTAGTCAAAGATAACATAATTGAACACAAAATGCTGTTTTTAAATGAAGGTTTACATTATTAAGGGAGAAAAAAACCTCCAAATCTACATGGCCCTGTGTGAAAAAGTGATTGCCCCCCTTGTTAAAAAAATAACTTAACTGTGGTTTATCACACCTGAGTTCAATTTCTGTAGTCACCCCCAGGCCTGATTACTGCCACACCTGTTTCAATCAAGAAATCACTTAAATAGGAGCTACCTGACACAGAGAAGTAGACCAAAAGCACCTCAAATGCTAGACATCATGCCAAGAACCAAAGAAATTCAGGAACAAATGAGAACAAAAGTAATTGAGATCTATCAGTCTGGTAAAGGTTATAAAGCCATTTCTAAAGCTTTGGGACTCCAGCGAACCACAGTGAGAGCCATTATCCACAAATGGCAAAAACATGGAACAGTGGTGAACCTTCCCAGGAGTGGCCGGCCGACCAAAATTACCCCAAGAGCGCAGAGACGACTCATCCGAGAGGCCACAAAAGACCCCAGGACAACATCTAAAGAACTGCAGGCCTCACTTGCCTCAATTAAGGTCAGTGTTCACGACTCCACCATAAGAAAGAGACTGGGCAAAAACGGCCTGCATGGCAGATTTCCAAGGCGCAAACCACTTTTAAGCAAAAAGAACATTAAGGCTTGTCTCAATTTTGCTAAAAAACATCTCAATGATTGCCAAGACTTTTGGGAAAATACCTTGTGGACCGACGAGACAAAAGTTGAACTTTTTGGAAGGTGCGTGTCCTGTTACATCTGGCGTAAAAGTAACACAGCATTTCAGAAAAAGAACATCATACCAACAGTAAAATATGGTGGTGGTAGTGTGATGGTCTGGGGTTGTTTTGCTGCTTCAGGACCTGGAAGGCTTGCTGTGATAGATGGAACCATGAATTCTACTGTCTACCAAAAAATCCTGAAGGAGAATGTCCGGCCATCTGTTCGTCAACTCAAGCTGAAGCGATCTTGGGTGCTGCAGCAGGACAATGACCCAAAACACACCAGCAAATCCACCTCTGAATGGCTGAATAAAAACAAAATGAAGACTTTGGAGTGGCCTAGTCAAAGTCCTGACCTGAATCCTATTGAGATGTTGTGGCATGACCTTAAAAAGGCGGTTCATGCTAGAAAACCCTCAAATAAAGCTGAATTACAACAATTCTGCAAAGATGAGTGGGCCAAAATTCCTCCAGAGCACTGTAAAAGACTCGTTGCAAGTTATCGCAAACGCTTGATTGCAGTTATTGCTGCTAAGGGTGGCCCAACCAGTTATTAGGTTCAGGGGGCAATTACTTTTTCACACAGGGCCATTGTAGGTTTGGATTTTTTTTCTCCCTAAATAATAAAACCCCTCATTTAAAAACTGCATTTTGTGTTTACTTGTGTTATCTTTGACTAATAGTCAAATGTGTTTGATGATCAGAAACATTTTGTGTGACAAACATGCAAAAGAATAAGAAATCAGGAGGGGGGCAAATAGTTTTTCACACCACTGTATGTACTTGTTACAAGAAAACTTGTTTTAGTTACTTAAAGTCTGCAAATTGCCATTTACCATGTAATTGACATCTAATGAGTATAAATACAGTATAACATATATGCAGTATACATTCACTGTTTGCTTAAATTGGAAAATATTTTAATCTGTTAATTTATGCAATTATTCTAGCAGCCAAACATGTATACAATCATTTAAATACAGGTTGTTTACAGTACATGAAATGCCAGAAAGGGAAAAGAAATGTGATGTTAGTGACAGTAAATGTGATCCCACCAAAACTTGACAGTTTGACAGCTGAAGGTTGGAAAACATTGCCTGTTGTTTTTTCCCCTATATTCAGTTGGCAGGTTTTGATGAGGCTGTGCCTATTGAATTTTCAGATGCCTGTTCTTGGCTGACAGGAGTGGAACCAGATGTGGGGTTCTAACACAACAAGTGTGTGCTCTGAGATGCTCTTCTACTTACCACGGTTGTCCAAAATTGATATTGGACTTCTAGTCTGACCATTACCCTCTGACCTTCTTTATCAGCAAGGCATTTCTGCGTAGTGGTTAGCAGTATGGCCTTGTACAACAAGGGTCAAGGGTTCAAGCCTTTGTGTCTGTGTGTGGAGTAGTTATGTTTGCCCTGTGCTTGATGTATTTACTCCAGGTACTCCGGTTTACTCCTACAATTCAGGGACAAGGATAGAGTAATTGGTGTCTTCAAATTGTCCTTAATGAGTGAGTGTGTGTGTGTGCTTTTGCCCTGCAATGAACTGGCTGTTGACCCCCACCTAGTACCCCAAGTTTATGCATGATTTGTGCAGATTTTGCTGTGTGCAAATGTAGTTGCAGAGGGTATATGCTATTTTATTTGCTTATAAAATGATGTTATCAAAATCCTACCATATTTATTGGGCTTTATTATGTTATGTATTATGTCAAATGTAGACAATACAGGTATGTCCAGTTTAACTAACTACAGTAAACCTATCTAAAACAAATCACTGCAATAAATTGGCAAAACAAATTTAGCAACATTAAAGTGCTAAAAATGTATTAAACGTAAAATGTATTAAACATAAAACATGTATAATAATATGAGTATATTATAATATTATATATGAATAATATGGAATTGAAAATCGAAAATCCACCTAAACGACAGATTCTGTTCATTGTAAACTTGTGGTAGTGTGTGAAAGACAACAGGGCAAGCAGCCAGAAGCATGTTTGTGTCTAATTTAGATGTTATAAAAGCATGAATTACTTACTCAGTACTGTATCTTATTTTGGCTGTGTTTTTGTGATAATCAGTTGTTACAACAAATGTAACTTTTGATTCCACAGGTTTTATTCAGAACATGATATTTAACATTATGTTAAATCATGTGTGTTATTATTGACATTACTCAACTTTGTATGATTAGAATTCAAAAGACTATTTTTATTTCAATCTTTGCTTTGGTTGTATACTAATTTTATTGTTCCCTTTCAAGGCTACACTCGATGCTGCATGAAAACGCTATGGGAACCATTTTGTCCAGTTGCCGGTTGTGAAGCATGTGTGCAAACACGCCAAAATTTGGCTATATATATAACCTCGGTCAGGTGACGTCATCTGATTAGATGCAGGTGGAGGTTATAAATACAAGTGAGCCGGCAACAAACCTCAGATTATTTGTCTTCACTTTGACCTTGTTGTGAGCGTGTCTGTGTTTAAACCAGCAAAATAAGAAGTGTTTAACTCACCGATATCGGAGTTTTAAACAAGATGTCCCTCCGTGTGTGATAATCCATATCAGAGGGCGATCTTTACTGCTTTGATTAAAAAGTGCTCACGCGCCTCGCATTCCTTGAGAAGCCCAGAGCCGCGGCGCATTTTGGTGCTTAAAACTCACTTCCTCGTAGGAAAACAAACAAACAAAAAAAAAAGAAACAGCGGCAGTTTCTGTCGGGTGGCCGGGGGGGGCGGAGCCTCAACGACGCGCTTCCCCCCCCCCAGCTTTCTCCATATGAGTTAACCATTTCATGGAGTAAGCTGTATTAATCCTGTGTTTTCCTGCCATTGACTTATTTAGTTGTTTAAATATAGTTAATGTCGAATCGCAGAGTTATATGATGTAGCCCAGATCAAAAGCTATCTCTCTCTTGGGACATCATCCTTCCTGGAAAGCTAATACTTCCTTTCAAGCTGTGTAGACTTTCATCTTCCCTGAAGGGAAAAGCTTTTCAGGCAGCAGGTCAGGTTGGTGCTCCTTTGCACACCATGGCGGTTTTGCAGGCCTACCACGCTACCTGCTGAGAGACTTGAGCACTGGTGGCGCTCTTCGGATAGGGCGTATTGGAATTACGCCGGGCCACAGACTTGTCTCTGCGTGCAACAAAAGCAGACGACTCATGCTATCGGCCGTTTTATGGCTGCGATGAGTTTCGCGTGGAGGCACTTGTGGTTGAATCTTAGGCGCATCAAGGATAAGAATCGTGCATTCCTCCTGGATGCTCCTATCTCGCCTTCCGGCCTGTTTGGCGATATCGTTAACTCGGTCGCCACTAGGTTCATGAGGCGAAGTTATATGACCAAGCCTTCGGAAAATTCCTTCCCCACCGTACTCAAAAGTCGGGACTGTCGGCCACCCAGTCTCGACCGGGTCTGACACTTGCGAGGCGTGAAACACAAGGAGTGTGTTTTTGAGCCTGCCACCCCTTTTGGGGTACGACGCGCCTCACTATCAGCCTCAAAAAGGGTCAGACTGGCATATTGTCTTCTTCACAAAGAAGCCCTGAGGTTCATGTGCCCAGGACAATGGGGGTGCCCCCCCCCCCCCCCCCAATGGGGAGATGCATGCAGAATTTCTTTCTAGAATGAAGTGGTCTCCCTAACACCCCCAGGAGGTCTGTGTTTTTGCTCCGCCACCGCTGGTGTTTCGGGCAACACCAGTCTCCAATAAAGTGTTAGTTCTTCGGTTTTTCCTGCCATGTTTCAGGATGCCGAACATCTAACACCCAGCCCATCCCCCCCCCCCCCCCCGTTTAACCAAGTCTCCTTGGGTACTAAGCACTGTAGAGAAACTACAGGACTCAGTTCACATCACCTTCCCTGTTTCAAAATGGCGTGATCTCCACTTCCATGAAACCGGAAGGTGCACATCTCCTGACAGAAGTTGCTGGGTATGGGGCCATGGAACCCTACCTGACAGTGAGTCAGACTACTACAATCAGTATTCCTTGGTTCCCAGAGGAACGGGGGGCTGCGTCCAAATTTTTAGATTTCGTGGGCTGTCCCACTATCTAAAATAAACAATACAGTTTCAATGTTGACTGTTAAAGTGATTGCTCTCAAATCCTACCAAGCGATTGATTTGTGACAATCGATTGAAGGACGCTTAATTTCATATAGAAATATTCCCACAACACAAGGAAAGACCTGAGGTTTGCTTTTGGGGGCCAAGCTTACCAGTATCGGGTCCTTTCAGTTGGTCTAGCTTTCTCACCCGCACATACAGTATTAAAATGCATGGATGTAGTTATGGCTCTTACGACTACCAGGGCATCCATATTTGAATTACATAGACGACTGGCTGGCCCAGTCTCATTAGCTAGCGCTTCGACATCAGCATGTCGCCCTAGCTCATCTTGTTTCTTAGGATTGAGACCCAACGCCACGAAAGCGTGCTCTTTCCTGTTCTGAGGATTGGGTGTCACATGAGATTCGATCGTAAGCAGGCACAGCTGTCTCCCGCTCGTGTCGAATCCATTATCAACACCCTCAAGGAAACCAAGCTAGACCAAGAAAGTGACCATCACTTTCAGAGATCTTACTGTAGCTCTCATGGCAGCCTTGGGCCTGCACATGAGAGCATGCCCCCCGGACCTGTCTGATCCATCCTGGTGCCCCGTGTGTCTCTTTGGGATGCGTCTGGTGTCTGAGGATGATTCTATCTACTTAGAAGATGGTTCTGGCCTCGACTGGTGTTGTCAGCTGTTTCTCTGAGGACTTGACAATTCGATAGTTCAGGACTGGAACTTTTTACAAGTCTATCTGAGTCTCCAATAACTACTGGACTCCATTTTAACATCAATTAACATCAACTATTATAGCTGAACCTAACACTTAACACTGTATAAATGCAGATAATTTCCTGCTATCTGTTTCACCCAGATGAGGATGGGTTCCCTGTTGAGTCTGGTTTCTCTCAAGGTTTCTTCCTATTACCATCTCAGGGAGTTTTTCCTTGCCACTGTCGCCCTCGGGCTTGCTCACCAGGGACTATCTGAACATTTTTTATTCATACACATTCACATTCCATACAAACTTAAAAAAATTCTTTTGATTGTGTAAAGCTGTTTTGAGACAATGTCAATTGTTAAAAGCGCTATACAAATAAAATTGAATTGAATTGAATTTCAGTTGTGGCTAAGACAGGGGATTTCACTCTAGGGCCGATCCCCAACAAGGGTTACGCGCCAGGTGCTTCGTACCCGTCCTATGTGGTTCAGACCCCGGTTTCTGACTCTGGGTCCCACTCTAAGTTCGTCTTGTCGTCGCAGATGCTAACGACAGACGCTTCCCTCACAGGCGGGGGTGCGGTCTTAGGTGACCGTCCCAGCCCAAGGGTGCTGGAGAGGCCTTCTTCTCGCGCTGCACATCAATTGCCTCGAAATGATTGCTCTATTTCTCGCCCTAAAGCACTTCCTCCAGTGGTTGAGAGTGCCATGTCCCATTGCGGGTGGACAACACTATGGCAAGTCTCGTATATTAATCGCCAGGGCGGACTGTGCTCGCGCCGCTGAATAGCTAGCACCAGGTTCCTGTCCCCCAGCGCGATTTACGTTCCAGGGCATATGAATGTGAGAGCAGTTGTAATTGTCCAGTCAATCTCTGATGCACGGGGAATGGAAACCCCACCTCGAAGTAGTCAGTGGGCTCACTTCGCCTCTAGGAATCAGGGATCATTCAACCTGGGGGATCGCCTCATCTATTGCACTAGCAAGAGGTATTCCCCTGCAGCAAGTGTGTGCGAAGCAGGTAGACCCAGTCCACTGCTGAATTGCTTCAGTGCTGGAGTCCCTGCAGGAAAGTTGTCCTCGGGCCTGTGCCCAAGTACTCTCAGGACGCACGTAACTGCATCCTCACTGAGCTATCGGCCTAAGTCCATAAACAACATCACCCTATTGTTTTGAAGCATTCCGTCCTCCGCCTTTACAGCTTCAGAGCAGGAGAAACTTCACTTACTGTCCAGTACGTGCTCTTCAGATTTACAGTACGTCCACCGCATGAGCCAGTGGCGTAAGTCAGAGCGCCACTATACTGGGTGAGAGATGCCATTGCCCTCTCCTATGAGGCACGTGGGCTCACTTCGCCTCTAGGAATCAGGGTTCATTCAACCTGGGGGATCGCCTCATCTATTGCACTAGCAAGAAATATTCCCCTGCAGCAAGTGTGTGCGAAGCAGGTAGACCCAGTCCACTGCTGAATTGTTTCAGTGCTGGAGTCCCTGCAGGAAAGTTGTCCTCGGGCCTGTGCCCAAATACTCGTAACTGCATCCTCACTGAGCTATCGGATAATAAGTCCATAAACAACATCACCCTATTGTTTTGAAGCATTCCATCCTCCACCTTTACAGCTTCGGAGCAGGAGAGACTTCAGTGTCCAGTACGTGCTCTTCAGATTTACGTCCACCGCATCAGCCAGTGGTGTAGGTCAGAGCAGCCTTTACATGTCTTGGGGCCGCTGGAGCGGCCACCACTACACTGGGTGAGAGATGCATATTGCCCTCCCCTATGAGGCGCGTGGGTTCACTTCGCCTCTAGGAAGCAGGTCTCATTCAACCAGGGAGATCGCCTCCTTTTGCACCAGCAAGAGGTATTCCTCTGCAGCAATTGTGTGACACGGAGGGTTGCTCCTTCCCGCACACATTTGTTACATTATAATCTGGATGTTCATGCTACTCCGGGCGCAGGGAAAGCCCAGAGTTAGCTGCCCAGGCATAGTTCTGAGACCTTCTTGGCTTTGTGCCACATGCTACACAACCTTGGGGTCCAGACACCTGTAGTGCGGCGGCGTTGGTATTCTCATTCCCATAGCATTTTCACGCAGCATCGAGTGTAGCCTTGAAAGAGAACGTCTCGGGTTACTTTGCTGTAACCCCGTTCCCTGAAAGGCGGGAACGAGATGCTGCGTCCGAATGCCGCACTAGCACGTGACCTGTCGTCTGTTTAATCTGAGGTTTGTCGCCGGCTCACTAGTATTTATAACCTGCAGCTGCGTCTAATCAGATGACGTCACCTGACCGAGGTTATATATAGCCAAATTTTGGCGTGTTTGCACAGATGCTTCACAACCTTGCACATAGGCTTCCCATAGCGTTTTCACGCAGCATCTCGTTCCCGCCTTTCAGGGAACAGGGTTACATCAAAGTAACCCGAGACGTTTTCTATATAATAATTCTCTAAAATATAAGAACCTGCAGCTGACATTAAACATTTTTTTTAAATATGCAATCAGATGGCTGTCACGTTCTGCTAGGTGTTGGACTGTGGGCATGATGGTGTAGGTCAGGGTTAAGGCATTGGACTACGGTTCGGAAGATCCCAGGTTCAAATCCCACAACCACCAAGTTGCCACTGTTGGGTCCTTGAGGGCCTTGAGCAAGGCCCTTAACCCTCAACTGCTCAGTTGCGTAATGAGATACAAATGTAAGTCGCTCTGGATAAGAGCGTCTGCCAAATGCCTAAGTGCCTAAGGTGAGGCATAGGTGCAGAGGGGATGCGGTGAAACAAAAAGTCTTTAATAACAAAAAACAAACAAACAGAAGTTGGCTAAAAAATGTGGAGCATACTATAAAGAGAACTCAAAAACACTTAAACATACACAGACTATGGATTACAAACACTGATACAATACAGATGGGACGAGACAAGACACACTAAACAGACTAGCGGACTAAACACTAGGGACTATGCATGTAAGGGATAAACAAACACAAGACAGGCTTGGCTAGGTCTACTAGCTGTTACTAGCTGTTAGCTAGTAGCCAAACAGACCAGTTGCTAAACAGGCTAGTAGCCTGAGACCCAAGGGATGAACAGACAAGGTACACAGCAGACTAGGTATGGAACAGACTAAGAACTCTAAAGGTTAGTTGCTAAACAGGTTAGTACTCACACAGACTAAGAGCTAATCAGACAATGAGACTAGACAGACTTGAAGACTAGACAGACTAAGATCTAAACATGTTTGTAGTGCCCTCATTAATATTTATACAGACTAATAACGAAACATGTTAATTATTTTCTGTAATGTACTGATAAACATTAGACTTTCATGTATTTTAGATTCATTACACACAACTGAAGTAGTTCAAGCCTTTTATTGTTTTAATATTGATGATTGTGGCATACAGCTCATGAAAACCCAAAATCCCTATCTCAAAAAATTAGCATATCATGAAAAGGTTCTCTAAACGAGCTATTAACCTAATCATCTGAATCAACTAATTAACTCTAAACACCTGCAAAAGATTCCTGAGGCTTTTAAAAACTCCCAGCCTGGTTCATTACTCAAAACCGCAATCATGGGTAAGACTGCCGACCTGACTGCTGTCCAGAAGGCCATCATTGACACCCTCAAGCAAGAGGGTAAGACACAGAAAGAAATTTCTGAACGAATAGGCTGTTCCCAGAGTGCTGTATCAAGGCACCTCAGTGGGAAGGAAAAAGTGTGGCAGAAAACGCTGCACAACGAGAAGAGGTGACCGGGCCCTGAGGAAGATTGTGGAGAAGAACCGATTCCAAACCTTGGGGGACCTGCGGAAGCAGTGGACTGAGTCTGGAGTAGAAACATCCAGAGCCACCGTGTGCAGGAAATGGGCTACAGGTTGCAAATTTTGCATGTCATTCGGAAATCAAGGTGCCAGAGTCTGGAGGAAGACTGGGGAGAGGGAAATGCCAAAATGCCTGAAGTCCAGTGTCAAGTACCCATAGTCAGTGATGGTCTGGGGTGCCATGTCAGCTGCTGGTGTTGGTTCACTGTGTTTTATCAAGGGCAGGGTCAATGCAGCTAGCTATCAGGAGATTTTGGAGCACTTCATGCTTCCATCTGCTGAAAAGCTTTATGGAGATGAAGATTTAATTTTTCAGCACGACCTGGCACCTGCTCACAGTGCCAAAACCACTAGTAAATGGTTTACTGACCATGGTATTACTGTGCTCAATTGGCCTGCCAACTCTCCTGACCTGAACCCCATAGAGAATCTGTGGGATATTGTGAAGAGAAAGTTGAGAGACACAAGACACAAGAATCTGCAAAAGGATTCCCGACCAAGTATTGAGTGCATAACTGAACATAATTATTTGAAGGTTGACTTTTTTTGTATTAAAAACACTTTTCTTTTATTGGTCGGATGAAATATGCTAATTTTTTGAGATAGGGATTTTGGGTTTTCATGAGCTGTATGCCACAATCATCAATATAAAAACAATAAAAGGCTTGAACTACTTCAGTTTGTATGTAATGAATCTAAAATATATGAAAGTCTAATGTTTATCAGTACATTACAGAAAATAATGAAATTTATCACAATATGCAAATTTTTTGAGAAGGACCTGTACAATGCTCAACCCAGTTTCCCAGAACAAACAGGTATTTATAACATGACTAATGAGCATCCTCAGTTTAGGTGGGCATCCGCGTCACCTGACTGAGGTGCCTTCTGGGAAACTGAGTCTATGAACAAAACTTCAAACTAAAACACAGTGCCCTCTAGTGGGCAACCCTCACAGTGACAATTATAAAAAAAAATAAAAAATTAAATAAAGACCCCTGCCAATATGGGTCCACCCAAATTCATGGCTACAGTAGTTCTAATTGTTTATAGATTCGGTTTAGATTCTGTTTATAAAATCTGCCACCTTATTTATTTGTAGACTCTCCAATTCAAATAATATGCTAAGACCTTTGGGTACAGAAACACTTATCCCACTTTATCTGACTTTATCTGTTTTTGGGTGATACTCTCTGTCAATTGGTTTATTTAATATTGTTCTACTTATATTTACTACTGTTATTAATTAATTTCTTGATTGAATTTAGGAATTATAGAAAGTTGCATATATAAATAAAATATATTATTATTATTATTATTATGCTTGGGGCTTTTTAGCACTCCCACCTTCATTGCTTCATATAGCTTTTACGCTTGCTTCCAGGTATCCTGGTCTTGTACTGCACTCTTATGCTGCACACTGCAATGTACATCTGATCTAACTTCCATGATTAAACATAAGTGTCTAATATATTCACATTATTTTGACTGCTGAGGACTTAATTTAGCTGTCAACATTAGCTGTCTGTTACATTTTTACTGAGCGTAATCAACACAAGCTAACAAAGTCTAATTTTTAAACGATCATTAATGATCAATTATGCTAAAGCCTGATCAGCAGGGTAAACAATGTTTTCTACAGTATGTTGTATTAGTATGATAAATCAGTCCAACATTTGTCTATTTAGAGCTCTATTTCTCATGCTTTTTTTTTTGATGGGGGTCACAGTGGCAAAATGCTGAGAATGAGAGTCCAAATTTCTCTATTCTCAGTCAGAGATTACACCTCCTACCACAAGATCCCAGATACTAGACAAAAGTGAGATACAGTATAATCTCCCCAAGTGCGTCCAGGGTCTGCAACAGGGTCTCCTTCTACTGGGACATGTCTGACACAGCTCTAATGGGAGCAGTCCATGGGGCATCCTTTTAAGGCACCCCAGACTACTTAAACTAGTTCCTCTGAATTTGGAAAAGCAGTCCCTCAACTTCAAGGCTGTTCTAGGTTTCAGATTGTCTAGGTCTTCACTCTATGGAGAGTAAGCCCAGACACCTACACTGATAATTGCTCTCACTGCGGCCTGCTGAAGTCCCAAATCCTTAGAAATGTCTTGGTAATCCTTTACAGACTGATACACGTCGGATACTTTGTTTGTCATCTGTTCTTTCATTTCTTTAAATTGTGTTGCTTTTTGAGATATTTTAGCCTGCACTTTATCAGACTCTGGTTCTCTTTAAGTGATTTCTTGATTCAAAGGGCTGGCAGTATTCAGACTTGATTGTGGTAAGTGAAATTTAACACAGCTTTCCAATAGTATAGTTCATTCATGATTTAACAACTAGTTTTTTAGTAGTTACATAGGGCCCAGTAGATTTGGTTGGCTTTTTTCCTTTAATAAATTAAAATATTAATTTTAAAAAGACATTTTGTATTTACCTAGGTTATCTTTGTGTAACATGAACACTACTGTAGACTAGACTGTTTTTTTTTTGTCCTGGCACCTACTGTATTGTAGGTGGTGGAATAAACTTTCTATAGATGTCAATACAATTGACTCTCTTCCATTCTATAAACAACAACCTTCAGTATTTGTGTTAATCCCCTCCCCGTTTCACAATGTTTGATGATCTAAATCATTTAAAAGTGACATCTTATTGCTCCTGCCATGCAGTGGTACACTAGTAAGACTGGCCAAACCATCTTCGGAGATGGCAGCTGATCTTCCTCTCCAGGGTCTCTACTGTAGATATAGACACTTCATACATCAACATCGGCCAAAGGATCCGTGGCAACATGCCATGCTGGTATATCCATGCCTTGAATCTGCCAGGTAAACCAGACTTAGCTACTGCCGACACTCAAGCTTCAAGCTTCTTAATAGTTGTCTGGACTGACGGTGTCTCTGAGGCAGCAGTTAAAAACCTTACCTAGGTTAGTGACTGGTTTCTCGTTGATTGATGGTATTACTACGCCATCGACTGAGAAGCAAAACTTGTCCACCACTTTCCCTCTCTTCAGAAGAAGGAGAGAAGAATCCACCTGCACCCAGGCACTGAGGTAGTGGTGACTGTCAAGTCATCTATAAAGGCTCTGATCGAGGGCTGCCAGATCCCAGACTTGGACAGGGGGCCTCTACACTCCGTTTCAGCAGCCTTGACCAACATATTCATCGCAAGAGCAAAAACGGTTACAGAAATTATACAGCCAGCAATGATGCCTTTCTCGAGCCGGTGCCAGTTTGATGTAATGCTCCCTGATGTAACTCTCAGCCTGAATGTTACTGTAATAATCCAGGATGAGATCCTTGATCTTACAAGGTATATGGTGTCGGTCTAGAGTCGTCTCAACCAGCTTGTCGGGGATTGACAATCCAGCCAAAGCACAGCTAAATCCCCATTTCCCTCACATGCTTGCCTCATCAGTTGTGTGACGACTCCGGTATGTTCCAGGCACCCTGCCACTCCGGGAATGCCGCCCTTCTGTACCGATGTTTAGATATACTCATTTTTAAGTAGGAAGTCTGTCACCCTTCTAGCTAAAATGCTAAAGAAATTCTTGCCCTCCACACTGAGGAGTGAGATGGATTGGAACTGCTCCAGTTTTGTTGAATTCTCCTCCTCAGGGATCCAGATGCCCTCCACTGTTCTGCAATGATCCCTCTTCGCCAAATCACTCTGAGAATCTTCCAAAGAATTTGAAGGAGTCCTGCACAGCACTTGTACACCTTATAGGTACTTGACTGGGACCTGGAGCAGAACTCGCTCTGGCTGCTGGTACCACCTTTTGAACTTGGTGGGTTCTGAAGTGTTGAACTCCAGTAGTGGTACTGGTACCTTCAAGAGGGCTGTCTGTGACCCTAGCTCTTGCTCTCTGTCTCGATCGCTCAGGGTGTTGTGCAGGAAGTGATGTACCTCTTCCTTAGGGCAATACAAATGCCCGCTGTGCTTCTCTCACAACAGCCTTTTTGTGAAGCCAAACTGATCAGTGTATGTATGTGTGTGTGTGTGTGTGTGTGTGTGTATATATATATATATATATATATATATATATATATATATATATATATATATATATATATGCACAATAGGTTTTATATATAGTTTTTATATGTATATATATATATATATATATATATATATATATATATATATATATAAACTGGTGTGTGTGCATGCGTATGTATGTGTGAGAAAGAGAGAGAGATTGTGACATTTTGACTTTTTATTTGACATTTTTAAAGGTAAAAGGAAATAGAATACTGTGGGAGAAATTTTGTGCAAATATATAACGGTGTCCCTGAAACTTGAAGGATGGGGAAACTCACCATAAGGCCAAGATCCACATACAACTACATTCTATGTAAAATGTGACAGAAGACAGTGGCAAAACATATAAGCTGCATATTTTTATTTACTTCTACTACCCACTGGTATCATTGACATACACATATTTTATGTTTTTTTTTTAGACTCAAACAAAGAAACAGCATTAAACAAAAGCAACAGGGTGTGTTTGCTCATGCATAATTCCTGGTTTTTATAGCCCCTGTGGATTGAATCACCGGATGGATGCATTACATCCATGGATGCATTTCTTCTTTATAAAAGCTTTCTGTTAAGTTAGCCTTTAGTGATTTTTTTCAAATATAAAATTTTAAAAGAAAAAGAAAATCGCTTTTTGTATTTAAGTTGTAAAGTACAGTGGAAATATGTATTGCGAGTAACTTGGTCTGCGAGTGTTTTGTAAGATGAGCAAAATTTTTTAGATAAATTTAAATAGGTAAACGAGTGAGGTCTTGATATACGAGTACTGTAGTACATAGATGCTTTGTCTACCGAGTGTCACATGATCAAAATTGAGCGAAGGGTACTTCTTGCTGTGGGATTGTGGGTAATCATCTTCCATGCTTAGTCTCACTGTGCGTGCTTCACTTGTATAATCAACTTGTATAATAAAAAAAAATATTATTTTGTGTCTAAGTATAGTGACTGTTCTTTAGTAACTCTGCAACAACTGCCCTAGTGAAGAAAAAAAAGGTAAAAATACTGTAACAGTGCAAAAGATCAATCAGTTTTTGCAATGTCACATTTCCGCAAAATCTTCAAAAGGAGGCAAAAGCAAGTATCATTAGAAAGGTTACTTGTTAAAGTCATCCAGTAGCCCCCCTCCTCCTGATCCTTTTCTAATTTGCTGTGCATTATTGTTGGCATACACCGTGCCACTGTAAGCAGTATGCTCGGATGACTGATCTTCTTGCTCTGCGCTTATGATGGAAAGCAAAGGTCAAAAAATAGTTTTATGATTGAGTGAGATGTCCTGTACAGTGGTACCTCGGATTACGAGTAACGCGGTTTACGAGTGTCCTGCAAGACGAGCAAAGATTTTTAATAAATTTTGACTTAAAAACGAGCGTTGTCTTGGTTTACGAGCACCGAGTATCACGTATCACGCATGCGCTTCTTGTTTTGACGTAATATATAATTGTGGGTAATCGTCTCTCCTGGGTCTTAGTGCTCGTCTCTTACTGGTATAATCAACATCCGTGCACGTGTGTACTGTTTACTATAACACTGTGACCCAGTGTGTGTGTAAAACTTATTTTTTTTTGTGTTCGGAAGCGCGTGTGTACAGCGCGTGTACTGTTTCTTATAACACACGTGTGTGCGCGCGAGTAAAGCAAAAGAAATTCTCAATACAGAGGTTAAAAATAAATTTTCTACCTCAGCTAATAGCGGTGTGTGTGTGTGTCTGTCTGTGCGTAAGCGTAATTTGACACTGTGTTTCTGAAGGGGGATTCACACACAGCCGGCAAACACGCACACACACGAGACACACACGCTCTGCTCTCCGAAGAAACTCAGCTCAGAGGTAAGGTGCTGGTTCATTTGTTTGTTTTACTTTACAGCAGTTATTCTGTTAGTTTGCGCTCATACGAGTGTCATTTGCGATGATTTTTGCAAATTTTTCAGGTAAAACAGTGTAGCGGGAGAGAGACGTTGATTTATGACCGCTGTTTATGGAAGTGTAGTCCAGTGCGGGAGATGCATTGTGGGTAATGCAGTCCGGTGTGTGTGACCGCGAATGCGAGATGTAAGGTGGATATAGAGCCTGAGTTTTTTTCTTCAGTAGTTTTTCAGTTGGATTTAAGTGCAGGATCCCCCCCGAAAGTTTGTACTACTGTATAGCCCGACAAGGCAGAAAATAAAAGAACGGGCATCGACCAGTTTGTCCATCTCATCATTACACGAGCATGAATTAACGAGCTTTTACGCTGTCGCAAGCAACATTAAAATAAAGCAGAGAACCTTTAATAATTTAGGGGAGAACAACAGTCTTTCCGTTAATGTGTGTGTGTGTGTGTGTGTGTGTGTGTGTGTGTGTGTGTGTGTGTTTTATTCAGACAAAAGGAGAAAGTTTTACTGTGTAAGATGAGAAGGGGGAGACAGGAGGGGCTGAAAGCAAGAGTCTGCACTTACTCTAGCCTCACACACACACACACACACAGAGCGCCTGCACGCACAAACGGAAACACTTATCTGTCGGGATTTATTTTTTACTTTTTTGAAAGGTAAAGTGCAGGTTAATTTGTTTTGTATTACTTATTTTTATGTCTTTATTTTTTTGGGCTATAGAACGAATAATTTATGTTTCCATTATTTCTTATGTTAAAATTACATTTGGTTTACGAGTGTTTTGGAATACGAGCCCGCTTCCGGAACGAATTATGCTCGTAATCCGAGGTTCCACTGTATTTCCTAACTAATGGAATGTAAAAATACTGCATTACAAAGTCTTATTTTACTTATTAAAACACGTTTACTTAGCTTCCAATGATTAATGCTTCTTATTTCTTAACAATAGTTGGGTAAAAATGTATCGGTTAATCAGGATATGCAAGATGCTGGTTTTCCTGAGGCTATTACAAAGGATTAAGTATCACATATGCCTAGCATAAACAGCGGTGCTATTCAATATTCAATGCATTTAAATCAAGTCATTCTGGATATTTACAACAGGTTGGAATTTACTTACAGTGCCTGTGATGGCATATTTTTCATAAATGATTTTATTTGACAAACAGCACTGAGACAGTGCTGCTACTTAAGCTTAGCCTGGTCATAAAGAATGTGATCATGTTCTCACAATGGGCATGTAGAAAAGGGAATTTAATTAGAGGAGCCTAATGCGTCCTTTTATTAAGCCTGGAGGGTATTCGTCCCCTTCTTCTGCATATTCATGACACTACTCATCCCTTTTGTGAGGCATTAAGAAAAGAGCACAAGATTGTGGCAGGGGAAGTAAAGGGTTCTTCAGCAAGCACAAAAAAAAGCATGCTTCCCGAAGTACTGATCACAACTGACAGCAAGTAAAGCACAAGGAACACAGAATTAGGGTGAGCAGCTTCCAAATGCATTTGGTGCAGGTGCTCCCAAGGTTAATAAAACAAAGTAGTAGGAGGAATGACAAGCACTTTACATAGAAATATCTTCAGTAACCATTTAATTTTTTTTTACTCTGAAAATTTATGAGACATAATGTGCAAGCAGTGAAAAGGTTCAACAATAAAAAAAAATTCCTTCTACTTTTTTATTTTCTTCTTCTTGCTAGTCATAAAATAATAGAACATAATAATAGTCATAAATACATCCTGGAATTATTATGCATATGATTGATATATTATTATTCACTATTAATTTATAAGTACTCATAATTAAGCAATTTTTACTTAACAAACCAATATCTTCATAACTATTAAACACTCCTTGATAATTACTATTAATTAATTGCTGGGCAGGTCAAGATTAATTGGCAATTAAATAATCTTACCTTCCCATTCCATAACTCTTAACTGAATCCATGTAGAGTTCTTTTTTTTTTATTTAGTTGGTCAAGATATAAAAGGAAAAAATTACAACTATAGCCTACAAAAGTGCAATGTAGTAAGGTAGCATTTAATCTTTATTAATAGAAATTTGACTTTTTCACTGGGCTTGGATGCAGTAAAAGCTACAAATGAAATTACTTACACTTATTCCAGATCTTACACTTATATAAGACCATATCACCAGAACATATCTTTCTTTATTACCAAAATAGAAGGTGAAGTGCATATACATTAATAAACAGAAATCTAGTATTATATATCAATATTATATGTCATTGATGTGGATCTATATAGGACACCTTAATTTCACCTCTGTCCTTTTCACTTCCTTAAAGAAACTAATATTCTGTTCCAATCATGATGGCCTGACAGGGTATTGAAATGTCATCCTGCTGTAATAACTTTATTTAAACATGTTAACATAATTGAAAAGCTACCAGTCCAAAGCGTCATCATAAGGGAATGTCAGGTAGACATGGTTCTAATGGATTGTAATAACTTTGTTATATTAATTTGTAATCATGTGAGACCTATTTCAATACCAGTGAAGATGAAAGGAATGTTTTAACGAGTTTATGTGAGCACAAGTTAATTACATTTGACAACACAAATTAATATTTGACAACATGAAGTAGCTAAATCACAAGATTTCATAAATATTCTTCTTTTGCTGTTGATGAGTTATAGCTTGTTCCTGACACCATATTGAAATTTTAGACAAGATATCACATAAATATGTTGTCCTCATTTACATTGGCAAACTTTACATATGTTGATGTGATGTTCGAAAGGACTTCTGAAACTGGACACGATAGGCTTTGTGATCTAATTTAAGTACTAATTCTGTGAACCTTCAGTTTAGAGCATCTGTTCCTAAACTGAGTAATATTTTAATTGTGGAGGGCTTCTAATGGAACAAGATTAAACATAATGGTGTCTCTTTAACTAAAACTAAATTCTACATTGAGTGTGGTAACATGGCTGGGACTTTCCAGAGGAGGACAGCACACTGCAATATGTCAAGATTTTTCGACTGTTACACATGAGAATGTGGACCCATATTACAGCCCACAGCCAAGCATTATGGACAGATCTTCAACTCCCAGAGGAAGTCATTATATTAGGACTCAGCTGTACCACAGGATGTCTACTGAGGAGAGAGAAAAAGCTGCCAAGGAATATAAGAATATGACAGATTGGCAGAATAGATTTGAGGATTAAAAAAAAAAAAAGTTAGAGAGAAAATATATATATTTTCTTGTCAGCTAGTCAGTTATCTGTATCAATAATTGCATTATCACAAAGAAATTTGGACTTCTCTCCATGACAAGAGTGTGAAAATATTTCTACACTAAAGACAAGGATAGAAGTTATTTTGCTTCCCTTCATTGTTCTTTAAATACAAATGAACGATTGTTTAAGTTTATGTTGACCCAGCTCCAGAGATGAGTAGAAGCAGGCGGCACCATTCAGCTCTGTTTTTTCAAGCATTAGTAAAAATACTTATAGCAAAGAAGGATGGTGCTGTCATAAAATGTCTAAACATGCCAACAGCATAGTGAATACTATTAGTGTCTAGATACTACCTGGCTATACCTTTACATCTTGTTTTTTTCCCTAGGCACAAAATCATCTAGCAAACTCGACATCATATAGCCTAGCAACATAACACTCACGTAAAATAAAAAAAACACGTTAATTGAATAAATTGCTTCTGCATGATACTGAGTTGAGTGTAATAAACTCTTCCACAGTTGTCACATTATGTTGTCAGGCATCAGAGTAAGATTGCAATGCCTAATTTAATAAGCATTTATAATAAACATTGTAATGAAGTAAGAGTTCTATATGCAATTATATCTAGTAATCTAGTTTCTAGCTGCAATTCCACATTTATTAAAAGTTAAGTAGTCTTCTTTCACTTCAGGAAATTTTAATGAGCCTGCTTTTAGAATTGAGTTGCGCTGAAAAGGAAAATGAACAAATGTGTCAATTATACTTAAATAAACAGAATAAGGACAAATAAGACCTTCATTATACTGTAACAGTATTGAAAAGTAAATAGATTTTCTTAAAATTACGTATGAGTGTGCTGATATTTTAGAATTGCATTTTGCTTGGGACAGAGTCATTTGTATATTTCATTACAAAATAATGATACTGAATTTTTAAATGTAAAAACCAAATCACATAGTGATATTGCCACTGTTACAAATCCCCTTTCCAAGTGCTGCTCTCCAACTTAGGCTAACTAAATGCTTTTTCTTTTTACTTTTACTCTTCTTTCTATCACTGCTCTATCATTGATGGGTTTACTGAAAGTGTCCAGATGTTCTGAGTTTAGTTCTTGCCTGTAGATATTGTAGTTTTACTTGATCTCAAGGCTTCTTGTTGAATTTTCCTGAGTACTGAATAAAATGGGGGTGTTGCACCAGGAAGGGCACCCGGCATAAAACCTGTGCCAAGTTATTGTGCAGATCGGATGGCCCACTATGGTGACCCCTTGATGGGAGCAGCCTGAAGACTATCAACATCAACCTATATAAAGCATAATCATATGAACATAAAAAATGTTATGTACATATAATGTTATGCTCAGGGTCAGTGTTTCAAGCCCTAGCTTCACCAAGTTTCTATTGTTGAGTAAGCTTATCAGCTCTAGGGGTTCTGTAGAAGTGCTGACCCTGCACTCTAACCCCAGCTTTCTAACATGCTGGGATATCTGAAGAGCAAGTGCAGCAATGTATATGCAACAGAACCTTTTTTTTAATGGAAGAATTTAGAATGATTTACCCTTCAACGGAAAGCTGGAATGCAAATGGAAGAATTTGCAACAAACTACTAAACATGACATTTTAAAGGTTTGTTTATTTGTTCATTAACTTAGAGGGTCGACAAAGAGCTATATATTTGAACATTTACCCTGTAATCTTAATAAATAACAAATGTCAGGAAAATTTAATATTTTAATAAATTAATAGCATTTATTTGAAACACGCTTCTGGTTTCAAAAACAAAAACCTTCCTCCTTGAATATGTATCAAGTGCACAACCACATCTAAAGCATCTGCATCTTAATATTAAGGTACTAACGTAATTTCAGGAATAATTACTCAGTGCTTCCATTGAACTCTGAATACTGCCCTGTGCACATTTGCTGTAGGTATACTTTGACATTTTACATCATTATTTAATTGCAGCTGTTTATAGTAAAGCCCAACCTCAGTTATATACTGTAGGTTAACAAATTATCTTGACCTTGTTTTCAAAGACAAAAATGTGCTAAGCTGTGACACAATCCTTTGATACACTTACTCTACAGCACATATGAAGGCAGATAAAATTTTGCAATCCTGTTGCACAGATTTTGATAACCTGTCAGGCATATATATATATATATATATATATATATATATATATATATATATAGTATAGTTACTTGGTCTGAATTTGTGATTGACCTAATACATAAAAAAAAAAAAGACTTGTCTGACTACACTCAACTGGATGCAAATGGAAAGGGTTAGAAATGGAAAAGTGGTTGCCCTAAAAACCTGTCCTTCTTTTTAACTCATCAAAGGCGGTCCTCTTGAGGTGCAGGACTTAGCAAGCATAGGAAGTACTCATTCATTACTTCTCAGAAGTAGATTGATGTAATTTACTCCTCTCTGGGGGTTTTCGGCAGTAAATGACAGGGGCCTACCATCAGACCCACACTGATTTTTTTATGCTGTTTTAACAGTTTTTCCCCCCAGTTTAGCTAATGAATTGTACATTACCACATCTAGGACAAGATACATATTTGATTATTCCAAACTCTCCCCCTTTTTATTTCAGATATACAGTATAAACCATATAAGCATCTTATGATGTGCATTAAAGTGTTTGTAAAGAATATTTGGGAAAAAATATTTCTTTTGTAGTTGTTCTTTTAATAAGATTTTCAGTTCATTTCAAAATAATCAAGGACAGGTGGTAGGATGCTCTTGCTACCCCAAGGGTTTATTCATTGCTTGCTTGTCTTAACTAGCTTATAGTGATATTCTCAACCTTATGCGCACAGGTTCTAAACTCTTGGTAGAATGACATGTCTTTCTGATGCATTTACTGTACAGTACAGTACTTGTGATGATGGGGCATTGCCTAAAGTAGAGTAATTGAAATGTCTATGAAAGCCAAATCACTGATAAAATAATGCACAAATACATTCCATTGTCTTCCTCTCAGAATATAAAATATTGTGCAAACTTCTTGATCCACCACTCATCTCTTTATATTTTGCGTCCAAAGAGTCAGACTTTCCTCTATTTGTTTATGGCTCAAGACTTTTGCACTGTACCGTATATGTGTGCATTTCTGTCACTGTAGAGTTTAGGTAACTATGCTGATACATATTGGATTCACTGATGACACGTAATCCCACAATTGAAATTCTAAATATATTATTGTTATCCATACAATTAGCAATTCAACTTTTTTAATATCACTTTGAATATCTCGCAGTGGCGATGTGTGGTGTATCATTGCTTAATCTTTCTTTTTGCAAATATCACGTTGGGTAATTCAATGAAATTCAATTCAGAATTGAACGGAGTGTGTCAAAAAGTAGTCTAAGACATTTTTTTTTTAAGTCCAGATGGATGTATAAAAAGAATAGATTCGTAGTTTTGGTCAGTTTACTCCTAATGAGCAAGCTGGAGGTGACAGTAGCAAGGCAAAACTCCCTGAGATGACATAAGGAAGAAACCTGTGAATGAAAAACTCAAAAAGGAAGCTCACTTTGGGTGATACTGGATAATGTGCCGATGAATAAATCACTTCCTTAGTTGTATTATGCCCAGGAGTATTATGGTCTGTAAAAACAAGAAATGTGTTTTATTTAATATGAAGTCGACATTGTTAAGGTTACCAACTGTTTACTGATGGACATTTGGGTAGAAACCTGGTCTCAGTTCCAAACCAGAGCAATTGCAGCCACAAGTGTCCACAACACCACTTTAAGACTGTCAAATGTCTGTGCTACCATACGGCTACCTAACATAACCTGAATGTATTAATCAGAGGATATTTCAGCACAAAGAAAGGAGAAAACTGTGATGACTGTGAGATGATGGGGATGAGGCATTTGTTTAAATGCAGAGAATGACATTTTCCTCAGCTGATTAGGTGCTCATAATGATAATACATTTCTCATCATAAACCTAAAATCCTTTAATAATGCTGTTTTTCATAAGTAGATTAGGTTACATATGTAGAGGGAAGCAGGGATTCAAATTGCCTGTCTGGTCATGCATAATATTATTATCTATTTAAAGCTGACAGAGACAACAAATAAGGTAAAATAAAGGGAATACAGAACAAAAAAACATTAAAGAGAAAGTGGAAAATGTATATTTCTGCCTGTCCCTGAAAGACTACTTGTGCTATGACAAGGTTTTAAAAATACACATTGCCACATAACTGCGAGTCATGTCCTTCAAAATGCAAGCTCAGACGCTTGAGAAATTGTTTGTGGCCATGCAGTGTGGAGTGTTAGACATGTAAACATAGTGATGAATGTGGCAATTTGTCTTTATTGTGGCCAGGTGGGAGGTACAGCCTGACCTACTTTACACACTTTACACTTTATCTGAAGGTGACAAGATGTCGGAAAGCCACGAAAGAAAGGAAAATAGGGGTAGAAGAAGGAACATCTTAAACCTCCACTACATTTAATCAGCCACTTTATTTTAAGTGTGTTAAGTATGTGTGACATTTAAGGTTCATCCTTGTTTTAGTCCTGAATGTGCAGGGTCTACAACTACTGTATCTGTTTATATTTATACTCATGCACAGCCCAATAAGTTTTCAATAATTCTTTTGATGGCAAATTTTATTTTAAGTGTTGCACTAACACTATTATTTGTATGAAATATGATATTTGTTTGGGGCATTTGTTTTGCAAGTTACAGTATTCATTTTGGAAGTATACAGTAATACCTCCTTCCTAGAGTATCAGAAAGATTTTGGCTGTTTTATTGTGATGATAATACATTGAAAACAGCCACCTGTTAGGGCAAGTAATACGTAGTATAATGCCTTTTTTTGTAGTGAAACAAGTATATTTTTAGATACTTTTATATCTCTAAAAATGATAAAGGTCTTTTCTTTTACTTGTCCAAGGAGCTGTCTGAACTGGGAAAGCATACTCGCATGAGGTGTAAGAACAGTTTCAGTGTGATTTGGTACAGACTCTGAAACTGTCCTGGAAGAATGAATAAGATGCTTTCAAATGATATTCCTGTAGTCATGGTTTATGATGGTGAAGAACACTCCAACATTTTGTCCAATATCTGCCAGGTGAGATCTTTTGACTCTGAAGGCCATAGAATAAGATGGACACCTTTGTCATGATCATTAAATAATTCAATGATCCCTTTTGCCTTTTGGGTGGCATTGCCATCCTGGAATGCCTCAATTCCGTCCGGTTTTAATGAGCTTCTGTACACTTTTAACAAACCAGCCAAACTAGATGAGCTGCAGTTTATCTAACAATGAACTGCCTAATTTCTAGTGTAACCCAGAAAAACCTGAAACATTTACAACCACACTGTCTATCAGCAACTCTGTTATAAATATTTGTGCACCGGTATTTTTGCACCAGTAATGGGGTAACAAACATTTGACCTTGTTGCTGCATACAGGTCAGTTCTTAATATGCCATCATTTTCACAATCACCTCTTAGTACAAAAACAACCCATAAAGGATGTCTGAGTGTGGTGTCAGTCAAATAGCCTCTTCTTGTTACAGTAATCAGCTCTTGGCCATGTTTATTGATGAAAACTATCAGACTCTGTCTTACAAATAAGGCAAACCGAATACAAAATTTGTCATTCTCTTGCACCCAGCCCAAACTGAAATATAAAACTAAAAGTCAATTTATGCTAAACCTTGTTCAACAAATAAGCTTCTTGATTCCCACTTGTAAGCCACCCTGAGCTTTGTTACTATTGGATCTGAATAAATTACTGTTAATGTAGCCTTGAAGGCATACTTTTGAAGTCATACTATTTGTGCCAGTTGTATTTTGTTAGACTGATATGGTAGTTCCCCTGTTATTTGGTTACTGTATATATTCTTGTCCTGGTGTTTTGTGAAGTAAACTCTTATACATTCATTCTTTCTTTCTTTCATTGCTTGTTCATTGTCAGGTTTGTATGTGAATCCAGAGCTTAGCTAAGGAACAGTGAGAGTGAAGTGAGAACACACCCTGGATAGGACACCCATTGATGCACACTTACATTTATATTACGGTACATCTAGGTGTTAGAAATATAATCCGTGGACATGGCAAATGAAACATTATACATCAATATAGTGCTTGATTTCAAATATAGACAAAAAAATGAATGAAAGTAATTTTTACTGGACGCATAACAGAAATGTACATATCACTCTGAGCTAGCTAGCCAGCCATCCAAAGGACTACAGCGGTGAGTGTGGACTCTTTGAGAGATACTTTTGTTACAGAAGAAAACTATATATCTTCTGTATTGCATCCAGAATGTCAATTACTTCTTGCTAAAGCAAGATCATACTGTTTTACTGAATATCAGCATAGCTGTCATTACATACAGCACACAGGCTGTGGTTTGTGTCTACACCAAATCAGTGCCATCCCAATTTTGAATATAATTGCACTAGGTGTAATTCAAAACAAAGAACAAGGCACATTTAAGCTTTTAAGCACATTTAAATTTACTATAAATCTACTATATATAACTATAAATTTATAGGAAAAACATAAATGTAGTCATATCTTTAGACAGCTTTTATGATCATACATACAATAAGTTCATACTAAAACTACACATTAAAGCAAATTTGATAAAATGTAAAGATAAAAGATGCAGCACAGTGGCTTAGTGGTTAGCACTGTCGCCTTGAAACTCAAGGGTTCAATTCCCGCCTGTGTGTGCATGTGTGTACTGTATGTTCCCCCCGTGCTTGCTGAGTTTCCATTGCATACTCAAGTTTCCTTCCAGAGACATGCTAATTAGGTTGATTGGCGTTTCCAAATTGCCAGTAGTGTGAGAATAAATGTGTATGTGTGTGCCCTGCGATGGATTGACACCCTATCCTGGGTGTACCACACCTCGTGCCTCCTGGGATCCTCATGTGCTCCAGAGGCTCCCCGCGACCCTGTATACAGGACAGATTAAAGCGGTATAGTCGATGAATGAGTGAGTAAACAGAACTGATACATTTCTAAAAAGGTTGCCAGGCTTATCAGTTACTACTTAATTTCTTAATTAAACACAACCTCAAATTCCTCCATTTGTTACAGTTATATAAAGGTAGACATTGTAGGAAAGGTTTTGTAGCTTTCAAATTGTAGACGAGTGTTTGATCTACTGGTCAAGGACAAGCACAAAGCCCTGCACCAAAGCACTGCCTAAGGCTAATGTTTAGAAAGATGAATTTTACAAAGCACATTAGTTGTAGTAAGTCTTTTAAATGCATTCACATAATAATTCACAGCATCCCTATATACATGTTACAATAAGCGCCACACAATATAAAATATAATAAACGTTCAATTTGTTATGGCAAGATTGAGACAGACATGCAGGGATGTTAAATATAAAAATATCACTGCTCAGTTCTTTATCGACTTCAATTAGCACTGTACTTGCCTATTTTGGCCCCATGTTTTTGAATATGATTTACTTATGATTACGCAGAGTGTGGACAAAAGATGATAAAACACCAGCTGCCCTGATCTTCTGTTTTTTTTAGCAGCATTTGAAGAGCCCTCACTAGTAATGCCCTAGACAATTATTATTATTATTAATATATTTTTTTTACAATCAATGGGGGATGTATACTTTTTACATTAAGGCATTTTAATTTTATGGAAGCCTATTCCACTGAAAATAAAATAAGGTTTCTGGAAGAACGCAAATATTAGATACAGTATGAAATGAGGGGCTAAGAGAGGAGTAAGATGTCTGAGGTCTGTCGGAACAATTAACTTTGTTAATTTTTAAATATAACAAAAGAATAGTCTTTGATAACATCAGAAGCCATTTTTTCTTTTTGTTACTTATAGTGTGTGTGTGTGTGTGTGTGTGTGTGTGTTGCTATAAAATGTAAGCATCATTCAGTGAAAAAGTTTAGTCTCTTTTGAACCTTTAAAAATCCACTTAATTGCATGTGCCTCTCTCATGCCCCATGACCAATATTCAAAGACAAATAGATTTGACTTGACTGGATTTTAGGGGCAAAAACTATCTATGTTTCATTTCAGGCTCCAGTGAAAATGAAACAATGGATGAACATTTCCACACATCTCCTGAGTTCATTTCACCTTTTCATTGTGCAGAAGCATTTTTCTCTTACACTTAGGAGTTGAAACCCTCTGGGTGAGAGAGAAATAATTATTTAGGATCAAGCTGCTGGCATTTTTCTTAGCTTAGAGTGGTGTTAATTACCTCTGGTAGTTCAGGGGAGATTTTAGAATTTCTCTTTTCTACCACTTTTATTGGCTTTTCATTTCTAAATGAATAAAAAATAAAAATACAAATATTGAGTCTCACTCTCTCTGTCTCTCTCCCTTATGCACGCACACAAACACACACACACACACACACACACGCACACACTTTCTTACAGAACACTCAGTGGGGTGCAGGGATAACATGGGAAGCCAAATTAGTATTAATTAATTGAATGACAAACATGGTCACCATTAAAATTAAAACTTTAAACAGTTTTAAACAGTTTGTTTATGGAAAAGTTCTCTCCCTGCTTGGTGATCAAAGTTTTAGTAGCAACAATGTCAACGAGATGTATAAATACTGGTGAGTGAAGTACAACAGGTCACTTTTTGTCTCACCTTTGCTGGAGGTGAGAAGCTGAGAAAGTATGAGCAGGATGATTGGTCTCTTGAGGCAAAGTCGCCTGGGGAAAGATGAGGTTCTTCATCATCAGGGACCTAGTTCTCTAGCGTTCATTGCTGCCACGCACTTCATCACATGGCTGAATAAAAACACCATTTCCATCTTAGCAAATTCTTAAAAAGTCCACATCGAGTTTCCCTTTTAAATGGGTCAAAAACATCTTTAAAACTGCAGAAGCTGTATCCACTCTGCATATATTCTTTACAATTTTCTTAGCTAACCCATTTTTTTGTACTTTCTTTAATTTTTTTTTTTAGATTTATGAATGCAAATCAGATTAATCTAAAAATAGGGACAATGAAAGTCCATCAAAATATAATTAAAAGACTAATTATTGTTGAGTTGTGGCTGTTGTATTTGTTGTAGAGTAAATCCAAACTATTAAAAAATAAATGATAAAAGAAATGTAAATAATAAGTAACAATAACAGCTTTCATGGTTAATTCGATTCAATAAAATTTTTTGTATAGCATTTTTAACAATTGTCATTGTCGCAAATCAACTTTACACAATCAAAAGAAATTATGGAAGTTTGTTTGAAATGTGAAAAATGTGAATGAATCAAAATGATCAGATTTTCCCTGATGAACAAGCCAAGGGCGACGGTGGCAAGGATAAACTCCTTGCTAACCTAGTTCTTACAATAATCACCACAATTTATCATTTGCAAAACTACCACCTCAGACCTTGCTATGTTTTTGGGGCAGACATATACTGTATATATACTGTATTTACAGGGACTTTACTTTCCTATGTACTTACTTGGGTTAATCCCCCACACTACCACACACTCAAACACACACACCCCACCATTCTTTGACAGATTTACTGAATTAGAAACCTAGTAACCCAGTGTAAGTATCTATCCAATGATGGAAACTTCACAGCACTTTTTTAAGTCACTCTGGATAAGGGTGTCTGCCAAATGCATTAATGTAAATTTAATGAAAACATTTCAGGTTGTGCTTTAAAATATTGTAAAATAGTCAACTTCCTGGTGGGAGGGCACTTCACATTAACACAATCAAAAACATACAATGAACTGTTTACCTGTACATTTACTGTATTTTACAGAATATAATCATTGATACATTTGCATTAAATAGCACAGGAAAGTAAACATCTACTGTATATAATTCAATCCTTCTTCAAAGTCTTGTTGAACCACAATGGCTCTGAGATGATGGAGAGCAGGAGAGTGTATAGAGGGTATGATGGATCAGGATTGCCTATTTGCCAGAGAAAAAAAAAACACACAAAGAAAAAACTGTCCAGGTGTCTGGAGGTTCTGGTTTTGATGAACTTGAAACATATTTTTATAGATTATAGTTTTATGAACAGGTGGTGTCTCAGGTGGGATTGGCAGCACTGATATTCGTCTTTGTCCTGCCTGACGGTTTTTGGATTGTCCTTTAGTAGAGTTGAGTTCCAACTCCTATTTCTTGCACAATAAAATGTTCTAGCATATACTGTATGTTGTTGTTAGTTTGGTGCACGTTGTATTTTTCCACAAGTATCATTATGTTGTCTTATGTCATGGTTGGTGTTCATTTTTGACACATACATTTTGAAAGTGGCTTCTTTGATAATGATGGTACAAAATTCACCTTATAGAAAAAAATTTTGTCTGCTAATTTCACAGCAATAGGCCATGTCCACACATAGCCAGGTATTTTTTAAAAACAGAATGTTTTTTTAATGATTCTGTCCACACGGCCTACTGTACGTTTTTAAAAAAATATTTTTGTCCACATGAAATCTCTAAACGCCCTGTTAAGTGCTTTCAGAAGCATCCCTAATCAACAGGGGGCAAATCAGAAGCCTAGACAAAAGGTCATCACCGGTTTCGCCGTGTGAAGTCTGACGGGTCTCGTCCAAATCTGCCGTCACTCTCGTCAGAGTTTTGTTTGTACAGTAGCAGTAGTGAGCTTCATTGTACATTCAGGCCCCTCTGTTTGTTAACTCAATGTGTGAGTAACTGTATGTGTGTATGTGAACGCATGTAAAACGTCCAGTAAGCAACATTAACACAGTCACTAGTTTACTGTATGTAAGTCCACTACTGCACAAATATCATATCAAGTAGAGTAGCACACAGACAATGATATTAGCACACAAGGTGACATTACAACAAGCCAAAATCTCTGTTTTCAATGGTACTGTTGGACCAGGGAAACAGAGTTTGGGAAAATCTTCACTTTGGGAGGAGTGTTCTAAAAGCTCAGTTTTCAACGATCTTAAACTGCGTTTTCATGGATAAAATGCCAAAACCGCAGATGATACCCAGCTACATGTGGACCTGGTTTAGTAGCTTTGCTTACAAATTGTGGGTGTGTGGCATTTTGTTACATAGTCTAAAGAATCGGCAAATACTATCTTCCAATAGAGTTGTTTACAATAAGCCTGTGGGATCGTATTACAAGCAGAAATGTATTTTATGCAAGTACATGGGTCCCCTGAGAGGCTGATATACCATGGTGTGATCGCTCACCACCTGAGCAATACATTACTTTGCTTTACCTAGCGGTGTATAGTGCACCTTTCCTCTTTTTGTGGTTTGAGTTAAATAAATGAAGGGAATAAAATGGCACACTTGTACCTTATCCCATCACTCATGCAGGCAAATATGAAAGGTGACATGCATTGACCACAATGTGTCAACCTTGATAAACGTTAAGCTTCAATTTCTGTGCCAAATAAACAATGGCTTTCTATTAAAGAAGGCTTGGACTGCGATTAACTGGGCCAGAGCACAGCAGGTCAGGACTGAATGCTGACGAAGTCTTACCTGACAAATGTACTCTAAAATCAAAACATGTGAAAACATTTGTTTCACTTGTCTATTAAGAGACAAGTTGTAATTATCAAAGAAGTCTGCAACCACTAATTAGCCAGTAAAGAATTTGTCTTTCTCTTTTCACTGAGAGCGTTCTTTTTTTTTTCTTTTTTTTTTTTTTTTAACCTGTGCCTGTTTTTATTTTTCTCCCCCCCAGGTTTAACCTCCCAGTATTACTCTCTGTGTCTGTATCTTGGGTTGACAGTATAACCACTCACAGGTCCTCACTTAGCACAATTTTCTCCCATTGTTTCATACACTAACATGAAAAAAAATTATGAAAGATTGTCATAATTTCCAGGTACAGTACTGTACATACACAGACACATTTCAGTTTGAATGTGTATTGTGAAATACAGTGCTAACTGGTAGCAAATATGCATGTGCAGTAGTTCACATATTCTGTGTTTTTTTTCTCCTATATGGTCTTCTGTTTCAACCCTTTTGGCGCATACTGTTTATAAGTTCATTTCATAGAGGGTCACTGCTAATTACAAATTGATTGGAGCTTGGAAGCATGCTGCTTTCACAGTTAATAACCCAGCTGCATTTAATCAAATCAATACACCTCAGGAGAGTTGAATGTTATCACCCCAGGGCATGACGGTGAGTTACAGTAGTTGCTCATCATCTCCCAATCTCTCATTCTTAAAAGAAATAAAATAAATAACATAAGTTGCATCACTGCAAATTCTGCTAGAACCCTTTGAGGTTTTCTGAAATAGCTGTAGGTACAGTATATTCAAGTTGAGTACTTTGGAACTATCAAAAGTTGTATGCAAGTAATAGAATTTCTTGATATCTGTGACAAAAAAAAGTTTTTTTTTAAGGATTTATAAATTATGCTTATGCAGCTCAGAGATGAGCATCCCAAAAGCCCTGGCATTTTTGAGAACGAATTATTAAGCAAAAGTTATTAAAATATTAAAGAGAAAGTTATTAAGTTAAGTTATTAAAGAGAAAATTATTAAACTATCTGGTAGGCAACATGCAGATTATCCTGTATCAAATATTAGAAAATCATTGTGCAAATGGCAAAATTGTATCACAGTGGAACATTGGATTGCGAGTACTTTGGTCTATAAGTGTTTTGCAAAATTACTTTTTTCCACCTTCCTAAGACTTGAGATTATGGTTTGTCTGGTTTCTTCTTTGTGCCATATTTCTTCTGAAATTGTTGCTTGGGGAAAGATGATATACAGAATTTTTTTAAATAGAAAAGCAGAAATGAACATGCAGAATTCATCAGAACATTTGAATAGACAATGACTTACTCACTAAATTGGGGGGATAGGGCAGGCTTTGGCCATGTTACTGTATAATTTTTCAAAAGCACTTTCCCTAAAAAACTGCTTGACAGGTGGCAGCTTTATATATTTTAAAAACCTTGTTGTTTTAATAATTGTTATTATTGTGGTTGGTGGTGGTTTACTTGTATCCAGTGTGGTGTTTTGGAAATGTAACAATACTCAATCAAATAACATAAAGAAAGCCAGTTAGTTCTTTGCATGTACAGTACACTGGATGTTTTTCCCTTTTCACACCATTCTTTGTAAACACTAGAAATGGTTGTGTGTGAAAATCCCAGTAACTGAGCAGATTGTGAAATACTCAGACCGGCCCGTCTGGCACCAACAACCATGCCACGCTCAAAATTGCTTAAATCACCTTTCTTTCCCATTCTGACATTCAGTTTGGAGTTCAGGAGATTGTCTTGACCAGGACCACACCCCTAAATGCATTGAAGCAACTGCCATGTGATTGGTTGATTAGATAATTGCATTAATGAGAAATTGAACAGGTGTTCCTAATAATCCTTTAGGTGATTGTATATCTGGATTTCTATCAAGCGGTGTTGTGCCAATTTCTACTGTTAAAAGCATCGAATAACATTAAATTATAATACAGTGTGCCTTGCCTTGGTAAAGGGATCTGAAATGGGTACAGTACAGTTGTTCTTCCCTGATGTTCTCTATTTAGCACTTAATTATGTTCTTAGACTCCCCTGACACTGACACTGAGTTTTTTATCTCTTCTGGTGCTTTTCAGGCGTTGTGGCAAAGATGTAGTTGCCTCTCTCTCTCCCTCTCTCACACTCACACACACACACACACACACACACTGAGGTTGTCTGGGTACAAAATAAATAGGTAATTATCCCACTAGTGTGAGGCAGCAAAGACAGTGAGTGACACGTGACCATACTCAGCTCAACCCTCCACTCACACATGAATAGTAATGAATAATTCTGGTCAATGACCATTTTTACAAAATTATATTTCAGTGAATTTGGCATTTCTTTTGACACATAATGTCTTTTCACATATTCCAGCAAAGCCAGGATTAGACAGTCATTTTGTTCATCAAGTCTTTTCTCACCACTAAGCCAATCAATAATGCTTGACAGTGAATGCACATTCAGCCCATTCTATTTGTAAGGCTTAAAATTATTATGTTTGCATTTACTGATTAGCCCTCATTGGGATTGACCTTCAACATGAGAGAAGAACACAGAAAGCTAAAAAATAGTCAACTAAAGGTAATTCAAAAGGTTATTTTTCTTTTTAATAACAGCCATAAGTTCATACTGTTCTCCTTATTTTTTATAACAGAATCTAATTGGTACTGTATATGAAAGCACTAACTCAACACAAAAAAATGTTGGAAAATGGAAAACAATATAATTTTAGCTGTACATCTCCGCTAAGGTAATGCTAGGCCTACATATTTAATTTTGAAATAAACAGTGGCTTAGTGATTAGTGGTTAGCGCTGTCGCCTCGCACCTCCAGGGTCTAAGTTTGATTCCTGTCACGGGTCTGTGTGCGTAGAGTTTGCATGTTCACACAAAGTCACTCACACACTGAAGAATTTGGAAAAGCTTGTTAGCCTACCCTGCATGCCTGTGAGACAAAACCAAAGTACCAGAGGAAACCCACCAAACACGGGCATCACTACATGCACACAGACCCAAAGCTGGAATTAAACTACAAACCTGGACGTGTGAGTCAACAGTGCTAACCACCAAGCCACCATGCTTCCTCAGAAATAAACTATTACAGAGGAACCTTGGAAGCGGGCTCGTATTCCAAAACACTCGTAAACCAAATGTAATTTTCCCATAGGAAATAATAGAAACTCAAATAATTTGTTCTACAGCCTAAAAAAATTACAACGTAAAAATAATTAACACAAAATATATAGTAAAATTAAAACAAATTAACCTGCACTTTACCTTTAAAAAAAAACCTTTAAAACAAATCCAGACAGATAAGTGTTTACATTTGTGCACGCAGGCGCTGTGTGTGTGTATGTGTAATGTGCGTGCACAAACACATTAACGGAGAGACCGTTTTTTAAAACTTAACGTGTTTAAATATTAACAGTTTAGCGCATACTAACGGAATCACTACTGTACAGTAAAACAACAACAAACAAACTAACCAGCACCTTATCTTGGAAAAGAATTTCTGCAGAGCTTGTGTGTGTTTGTTTGGGAACCTGAGAGGAGGTAAAGCCAAGAGAGAGAGTGTGTGTGTGTGTGTGTGTGTGTTGGTGTAAGCGAATGAGCACACACACACACACACACACACACACACACACACACACACACACACACGCCTTTACAGCCCCCCTCCTCTCAGGTTCCCAAATAAACACACACACTCTCTGCCTTACACAGACACACGCACACAAACACACTCAGAAACTCTGCAAGCACTAAGACCCAGCAGGGGAGACGATAGACGATGTCTCCCCTGCTGGGTCTTAGTGCTTGCAGAGTTTCTGAGTGTGTGTGTGTGTGTGTGTGTGTGTGTGTGTGTGTGTGTGTGTGTGTGTGTTCACCCAGCATGGGAGTCGATTACCTACAATTCCGCAGCGCAAGAGAGAGAAAAACCGTTGGCTCAGTTGTGATGCTGTGACGCTCGATGTCAAAACAAGAAGCGCATGCGTGATACATGATACTCGGTGCCCGTAAACCAAGACACTACTCGTTTTTCAAGTCAAAATTTATTAAAAATCTTGCGGAACACTCCGTGTTAACCGTGTTACTCGTAATCCGAGGTTCCAATGTACTTACAAAAAAAATATTTACATTTGCGCATTTTAATAAGGAAACTATCTGGTATGATTTAAAAAGCATCATGGACAATCTGCTACGGTTATTTTAGAAAGATTGACTGTCACACTAGCTTCATATTTATTTATTTGTTTGTTTGTTTGTTTATTTTTGTATTTGTGTGTGTGTGTGTCAGTAAAGAAATGTTTTTTTACTGACTTTTTTGTCCTTGTATGTTTGATAATGAGGTGAGATAATGAAAATAATTAAATAATGATTAATCTATTAAGATATTGTAAAAAAAAAAAAAAAAGAAAATCTCTGCAAAAACTGCATTTGTTATACTGTATATGCACATTTCATTGTTGTTTTCTTTTTTGTCTGTAAGCTCATACCCTATATGCCTTATTTCCTGTACGACATTTTAAATAACTACAATTTAATTACAGATAATGTTTTATGAACATAGTGTAGAGTATAATTGTCCATGCATATAGAGAATTATTTGAACCCCTTTAAAAGAGAAATTGACTGTTGTTTCGGTTTATTTTTAATTAGCTTTCCTATAAAAGTCCTTGATGAAAATCAATTAGAAATTAACAACAAATTATTTATGCCGAATTTCATTCTTGTGCTAATGCATTACTCGATGAAAAAGTGGTGCTTACGTTAATTGCACACTGTGTAGCTTAAAAAGCACAAATTTACTTGCATTAGTTATATAGTGGTGCTTACATTAAAGACTCAAATGTACAATGTTCAAGTAAAAAAAAAAAAATTTTATCTGATCCTGGAAATCCATTGTCTCATAAAAGCACACTGAAGAAGCAGTGGATTATTTTCTTCTGAACTCCATACAAGCTAGACTTGAATCCAAATTATTTGTATGCTTGTCTGTGCAGAAAAATGGAAGAAGACGATGTAGTATAAATTATGGAGGAGAGAATGGCTTGAGAAATGTGGGCATCAAGCATGGTCTGTTCTTCAGCTCGTGAACAGACTGCGGAGAGGCTTTGATCACAACATGATTGTATATTTGGTCCTGCATCCTTCACTGGTTTTCCTCTCTCATGCTTGCTGGATATTGTTCATTTCACTGCTTGTCATATTTTGCGGAAGGAAAAAAAAGCAACCATTTTAAAAGTAGTTGGGGAAAGAGTTGTTATTACAAAGTCATTTATATTGTCAAGTACTATAAGCCACAGTAGGAAAGTTAACACAGCTAACATAACATGTAATAGTTTCCATCGCGGCTATAGACAAAGACTTCACATGGATGCATAGATCAGTTTTTCTCAACCTTTTGTCCTTGGTGCCCTCACCTCACCATACCCCCCTAGCTTATATTATAGTATCTAAGGCAATCTTCCTCACAACAACCCACTTCAGTCCAGTCCATATACACAAAAGAAAACACTAGTTTTCTATGCAGACTTTTAATTACTGGATGTGTGTAATTATGAATTATGATTCTTTGACCTGTGCAAATCTAATTCTGACAACTTTACAGCCTCAGCGCAAAGGCTTGTGCACCCCTGTGATATACTGTATATCAGGTGTGAAGAAGAAAGCACTGGTGTTTAATAGTTATCCCCTGAACATGCCAATGTTTCACTAGCATCTTAACATGTTACTTTTCCAATAACTCATTGCATTTCATATTACTGTATAAAACAGCAAGACAGTCTGAGGTTGCTTCTGGTCCTGCTGGCCTCCTGTCCTACAGCTCAGCAGGTATATTACCTAAATTGATATAGAAACTAGTGTAATTCATTTAGCTAATACCAAGGACCTAAAAGGGCAAGCTGACCATTATCAGTGATTAAATTAAACCACCATTCACATCAACCTCATGATTTAAACCAAACTAAGTTATTAACACATGCATGGCTTGTTTCGCAAAATACCCTAATGTTATTCTATTTATTCTGTATTGTGCATTTTATAGGTTAATAAATCACTGTGCATTAATCAAACAAATACTTACAGATGGAATTATGGGAGAATAAATAGCTACTACATAATAATTCACCTTATCCTTTTGGTATTTACTATGTACTATAATCTCCTTGTGTCTACTAGTGATGGGAATCATCAGGCACCAGCCAATATGACATTATCATGACACAGTGCCAATTCAATTTGTATCTTGATTATTTTTCAGTATCGTGATTTTATAAATATCCCCATTCTATACATATTCGGCTCTGGAAAAAAAATAAGAGAGCACTGCAATTTATTCCAAAAAAACTGAAATGTCATCAAGAGGAAGATGGATGGTCACAAAATCATCATGCAAACCTGAGCTGTTTCCTGCATTAACGCAATTTGTTTACAATTATTTACATTTTGTTTTATTTGAGTTATTAAAGCTCACAAATACTGCATGATCTTGGGTTATTTTGATGTATTGTGATGTCATCTCCTTTAATTTATACGGACAAAGGGGCAGGTTGACCCAAATGCAACATTTTGCAGTCCTGCACTAAGACTGTGGATAGAAGTTTTTACTCATGTCTCTCAAACAAGACTTTCATGAATAACCTACAGCACCAGTTACAAAATGATCTTGCTGTGTAATATGCTCGGGACCTATTCCAGGAGAAGTTCTTTGTGCCAACCTACCCTACTATGGGACTTTGTGCCAGCCTACCCCACTGAAATCCAAGTGTCACCCTTATTTGCTTCCATAACTGGAATGTAATGTGCTATAAGTGTGATACAAAAGGCTATTTTCTGCTGGCGTATGCGCATCCCACTGCCATGGGCCTGATATGCTGCAGCGAAAGCCTCCTTTGGGTATGAAGCTCGGTCACTTTTACGGATGTAATTGCGAGCCATCTGAAAAAGGTTGTTACCATCATCTGGTACGTGTATGGTGCTGAATAATTGTGTTAAATGTTAATAGTGATACTAATATTGGGCATGTTTATCAAACATAGAGTTCTACATTTGAGCTGAATGTGTGATATTACATGACAATACATGTACCTGTAAAAAAAAAAAGAAAAAAGAAGAAACATAAGAAACTATATTTTTTAGTGGTCTCTTATTTTTCCAGAGCTGTATTGTAACGACATGGGTCTTACAAGGGGCAGAACTGCATGAAAATACTCTGCACTGTTCAGGACGGGCAGATCTGTAGCCTGCTGAGTTCTGAACAGGCAGAGCCGCGGTCATCTAGACATGCAGTTGCCAGGCGACGCCGCAGCAGAGGTAATCAGCGTGAACGCACCACACCTGGTGGTGTGTCTATTTAGACAGGTTCTAATACCTGTGCATTTTATTAGACAGCTCCGAGTAAATGTATCAGGGTCAAGACAAAGGACCCAGCCTCGTCTTCATATTAACCCGGTGTGATTGGCAGTGAAAGTGCAGCACGCCATCAGTGCAGCGTACGCTCTTAGTCATAGTGCAAAACTTAAAAACATAATCATATATAAATCCTCGGTAAGGGTGCACGCCCTGAGAGAATGTTTTTTTTTTTTTTTTTTAAGTTTCCAGAGCCATGTCTGGTCTCATGCAGACAGCGGAGCTCTGTTAGTTTTTGTTTTCAGTTCTCTTTGGCTTTTTTCTTACGTAACACACACACACAAGCCTACCGAATAGAGACTCACCTTCACACAAGCACGCGGGTGAGTCTCTATTCGGTAAACTCGTGTGTGTGTGTGTGTGAAAGTCATCCTACACACACATACAAACACAAAATGAAAGTTATTTTACTTTTTAAAGTAAACAGTACACGCGTGCATGGATGGTGACTACAGGTATATGACTGAGACTGAGCATGGGAGGCAATTATCCACAAATCCGCAGCGTGCGAGAGAGAGAATCTATTGGCTCAGTTGTGATCACGTGACTCTCTGCGTCAAAACAAGAAGCCACATGATACTCGATCATGTCAAAATGCATTTAAACGCTTTTATTAAAACGCTTGCAAACCAGGTTACTCGCAATCCAAGGTTCCACTGTATTTGTTTTCAGAATGCAGTTCACAGTTGCTTATTATACTGTGCAACAGTTAGTTGCAACCAAGCAATCTGATTGGACGAGTGCATTTCCACGAGGGGTCATAAGAGACACTAACAGCACATTTTCACAACAGAAGTCAATCTATACCGGTTCTGAACCACCCATGTTCTTTTATGTATGGCTACAGCATGAGGGCACTTCTTGGTGTGCAAAGCAAGGGATTCTACCTAGCCCCCTACATACAGTATTATACTACCTTCCTATGGATACCCTATGGTGACACTTGGGGAAAATATTTAGTGGCCATGACTTTCTAAGGTGTGGGAACATGATACAATGTTGTGGCCACTACTTACTAAGGCTTGGGAACAAAATAGTATAATGCATGGCTACATGATACTATGTTGTGGATAGATTTCTCAGGACTGTCCACCGCCTCCATGGTTAACTCTTCTCCTCCATTTGGCTACATAGTCGCGGTAAGAATTTAAAACTACTTTCATCAATGTTATTTACAGTACACTAGCTATCAGTCACCAGTTATGCCAGTCACAGTTCCAGAAGGATATGTGTTTGGGGAGCAAAATAACTGATCAATTATTAAACAAATCATAATCTGTCAACAAAAAATGGCATTTATTGAACTATTGTATAAAAGAAATATCACACATGAAGTCATGTTATTATGCCAGATACTGTATCAGCAGGGCTGTGATGTGGCCAAAGGGATCTTTACTGGACACCATAGGCTTTCAAACAGCTACTGTTGGTAATCTCAGTTACATTTTGTTCCTACAGTGTATTAAATTTAACATACTTTTATGCCCCCCCCCCCCCCGGAGCATCAGAAAAAAAGAAGAAGAAAAAAACACTAGGCAATAGGCTATGAATTCTTCTTCACAGCGTCTCTTTCCACAAAGTGAAAAGAGAAAACATATTGCCTCTTTGGTGTTTTTTTTTTTTTTTTAGGATTTAAAGCTTTTAAACCAAAGCTAACAAGCTTTGTTTTGAAGGCAGATGGAGATTGTACAGTATGGCATCTCAGATCCACATTCAGCTCTAACACATTATTTATGTTCAAAACACACCTGCTCTTAAATAAATAAATAAATAAATTTGTTTTTTTTGTTGTTCAGTTATTAAGGCAGCTGCTAACTCTACAAAAGGTAAAACTAGTTTCCATAATTCCATAACTCACTCATTGATCATCTATAATGCTTTATCCTGTATACAACATTGCAGGGGGTCTGGAGCCTATCCCAGGAAACTTAGCTGCTTGAAGTACTGCAGTGCATCTCCTCCTCATGGACTGGACCAGATTTGTCAGTTCTTGTTGTGAGATGGAGGGATTGTGTGTTCCTGGTGTGACTCGGACAGTTGTTGTGGCCATCCTGTACCTGTCACGTAGGTGTGATATTCTGATGTACTCATCATACGCAGGTGTTGTTACACGTGGTCTTCTACTGCGAGGAAGATCAGCTGTCCTTCCTGTCTCCCTGTAGCGCTGTCTTAGGCGTCTCACAGTGCGGACATGGCAATTTATTGCTTAGCCACATCAGCAGTCCTCATGCCTCCCTGCAGCATGCCTAATGCACGTTCACGCAGATGAGCAGGGACCCTGGGCATCTTTCTTTGGGTGTTTTTCACAGTCGGTAGACAAGTCTCTTTAGTGTCCTGCGTTTTTAGAACTGCGACCTTAAACTCCTACTTTTTGTAAGCTGTTAAGGTCTTAACGACCATTCCACAGGTGCATGTTAATTAATTGATTATGGTTAATTGAACATGCATGGAAAACATTGTTAAAACCCTTTACAATGAAGATCTGTAAAGTTGTTTGGATTTTTACAACATTATTGTTGAAATACACAGGACGTTTCTTCTTTTGCTGAGTATATATATATATATATATATATAAATAATTATGAAATAATTATAATAGTCATTGCTCTTTTGTCAAATGCACCTTTTTAGGTTATCAGAAACATAAAAAAAAAAGTTAAAATATTTTATTTAAAAAAAAAGATTAAAAAATTTTATTTTTCCCATGCATGGAAATTTATGGTCCACCCTTTATCTATGTTAATGAGAATTTACAGCTTAGGCAAAAACTTTAAAAAATAAGGTGGAAACTTCTGCAGTCATGTACATTTGTACCTTTGCATCACAAACAGTATGACCGATGTGGCATGCCAAGAATCCTCACAAAATCTAACTTGATCCCTCCTTAAACGGTTTAAATCCGCTTATGATGGAAACTCCTAAAGGTATTCTTTTTCCCATATTTTCTCACTGTTTGGTCATTTGCCAATTCACACCCAAAGAACAGCTACCAACTGTGAAAGCTAATAAGTGTTCTTTTGAGACATGTGAAACCAACTGTGAAGGCTAACGCATGCTTCCTCCAAAACCTGCGATACCAGTCACTTCGTCTTTCCCACCTGCTGCTCATGCAGCATTACAGGCCATCGTAATACACTCAGAGGAAAGTGCTATTTGCTATCTTCTGCATACATGGGCTAACAAATAACCCACAATTGAGTGGTGTCACTCAGATTGACAGAGAAGTGAATAGTGCCATCCCTCTTCCAGAAGATTTATGGTGAAGACCCTTTTAGAAAGTGAGAAGTATTCATTATGCAGGAAAAAAAAAATTTTCATAGATGATAATGTTATAAAATTAAATTAGTAAGTTGGACAGAGAGCAAATGAAAGCGGCCTAGAAGGTGGCGAGAGGCTTCGTCTCCTCAATAACCTTTCCAGATTTGCTCTTAATTTCAATCAAAGGCTCATATCACTCATTAGCTGGGGATCTAAGAATAACAGTGCTTTCTGACCTTCAGCCTTTGCTCCTTCCTTCAGGATGTTGAGTCGCTCAATCTCCTCCACAGGGTGATGACCAGCAGTGATTACACTCTGGAAACTTTTTTTTCAGTCTCTAGCCAGACTGCTCATCTGTGACCAATCGATGTTAAGGGGCCTATAGATGGTGTGTGTGTGTGTGTGTGTGTGTGCGCGTGCGGATAAGCGCATATCAGAGAAGACCAGCAGATTAATTTCTGATTCAGTCCATCCACTAAGGGGCTCCTCTGTTCTTTGCTTGTGCTACTGCCTTGATTACTGCACAGGGAAAAGCAGTACTGAGCTGGCCTGAGCAGAAGGGCATTGTTACTCCTGTGTCTGCAAAAGCTCTAATAACAGCCTATTCTGAAGAGCTCAAGAGCCTCCCCACATACAACATAGTGAAGATCCAATTATAGAGCTCCTGTTCTGGGAAAATTTATCAGTTTAGCTAAAAGCATATACATGTATGTCCATGTCTGCTTTCATTACATCTCAGTACATTGTCCCCTAGAGAAAAAGGCAACAAGTCTTTGTTGTTAGGGTTTGTGCTCCGCTTTATCCTGTATTAAGGGCCATAGGGGGGGGGGACCCTTATACTCTCTCTCTCTCTCTCTCTCTCTCTCTCTCTATATATATATATATATATATATATATATATATATATATATATATATATATATATACACAGTATATATATATATATATATATATATATATATATATATATATATATATATATATATATAGTATAAGGGCACCCCTTCTATATTATTGTTATTATTATAATTTTACACTGTTCTTGCTACCTGAAACAGGATGCAATGTAACCAGCTGGATATTTTATATCACTGCATGTTATTATATTTCTTACCATGTGTCTAATATATTATTTACTCCTACAAAGCACAAGATTTATATAATAATTCATTATTCTTTAGAAACAAGCTTTATCCTGGTCATGGTTGTCAATGAGCCAAATTCTATCCTATCCTAACACTCCCATTCTCACCTAGGTGTCAATTCGAGTAATCCACCCGAATTATGTACAGTACTTAGCTATATTTATTATTATTACTGATTCATTTATTCATGTATTGAATTTGTTTTATCTTGGAGGCAGTGAATCTGGAGCCTTTCATACTGGACAGGAGAATAGAATTGATCCTGGACAAAACACTGGTTCATTGCATAGTACCATAATTACATATTCACACAATCATTTATCTACTGGAGAATTTTTAGTGTAGCCAGCCACCTACCAGCATATTTTTTTGAGAACCCATAGGAAAGCCACACAAGGACCATGTACAGTACAACAGTTCACACAGACAACATCTTGACATTAGTATTACCCTGGAGCTGTGCTGCACCTAATAAGTTAAGTTAGTTGACATGGTCATTAGCACAGTTGCCTCACACCTCCAAGGTGGGGCTGCCGTTGGCGGTTCATATATCACTTCTGGTCTGTGTGTTTGGAGTTTCATGTTCTCCCTGTGCTTGTGGGTTTCCACAGGTTACTCCTGTCTCAGTTAAAACAGTTAAAACAGTTAACAGTTAAAACAAATCGTCACAACCTTTCACTGGGTTGGCACCCCATCCTTTGTGTTCCCTGCTTTGTGCCTTGAATTAACTTGCATAGGCTTAGCAGGATGGAAAATAAATGAATGGAAATGAATACCAGATATTAACATAGTTGGTTTAATAATATTATAAATAACATTGTACATAAGGTTGCAAGTATGTTGATATACTTTATCAAATATGAAACACAAATACTTTATTTTGATCTGATGACTATACTAGTGATAAAATAATTAAAATGAAAATCCTGCTGCTGTAGCTGCCGGTTGACTGTTGACTTCCATTCAATCATCCAGAAACAGCAGGCAAAATGAAACCAAGCAATACCCACAACACATTATACAGCTTCATGGCTCTACACAATAGTCTGTCAGTGCTGCCTTAAGGGAGCTGAATAAAAATGTTCTTGTGTTAGCTAGCTGAGATCAGGAATGCCTGATTCCAGTCCTGATGGAGCAGAGTTCAGCAGAGTTTCATGATTTTTTTATTTATTTATTTTTTTTGCTCATGGTTCATCTCACTGGGTAATGGCCAGGCTTACCATGTTCAAGAGCAAAGAAATCATAAAACTCTCCAGGACTCCAGGCTTCTAGTTTAGAATAATGTGTATTTAGTATTATATTGCGATGGTTACTCTGAATTTTATTTGGCTTCATTAGAATTATACTGTGTCTCAGTATTTAATTTGCTCCTAGATGCTAAAAGACACTTATACCACTCGAGTTTTTGTTTAAAATTAGATTCTGCACATTCGGCATTGAAAGATGGATATGCACTTGCACAAAAGGATGTGGATTCATGACCATCCACCTTTATATAGGTCTTCCACCAAATGTTACAACAAAGTTTATAAATGGTGTAGTATAAAAAAAAACCTGAAACCTTTTCCAGAATGATAATGCCCCAGTGCATAAAGTATGTTCCAGGAAGAGATGACTTGTAAAGGTTTGCCTGAACAGATCCCTAACCTCAACTCCTCTGAACACCTCTGGGATGTACTAGTGACATACTTACTAATGCTCTTGTGGGTGAATGATCAAACCCTGTAGATGAAACCCTTCCCAGAGTTTAGTATAACAGGACATTTGAAATAGGATGCATAATATACAGTATATATATATATATATATATATATATATATATATATATATATATATATATATATAAACCGGATTCCAAAAAAGTTGGGACACTAAATAAATTGTGAATAAAAACTGAATGCAATGATGTGGAGATGGCAAATGTCAATATTTTATTCAGAATAGAACATAGATGACGGATCAAAAGTTTAATCCGAGAAAATGTATCATTTTAAAGGAAAAATATGTTGATTCCAAATTTCACGGTGTCAACAAATCCCAAAAAAGTTGGGACAAGTAGCAATAAGAGCCTGGAAAAAGTAAATTTGAGCATAACGAAGAGCTGGAAGACCAATTAACAGTAATTAGGTTAATTGGCAACATGACTGCGTATAAAAACAGCTTCTCAGAGTGGCAGTGTCTCTCAGAAGCCAAGATGGGTAGAGGATCACCAATTCCCACAATGTTGCGCAGAAAGATAGTGGAGCAATATCAGAAAGGTGTTACCCAGCGAAAAATTGCAAAGACTTTGCAGTTATCATCAACTGTGCATAATATCATCCGAAGATTCAGAGAATCTGGAATAATCTCTGTGCGTAAGGGTCAAGGGCGTAAAACCATACTGGATGCCCGTGATCTCCGGGCCCTTAAACGACACTGCACCACAAACAGGAATGCTACTGTAAAGGAAATCACAGAATGGGCTCAGGAATACTTCCAGAAACCATTGTCAGTGAACACAATCCACCGTGCCATCCGCCGTTGCCAGCTGAAACTCTACAGTGCAAAGAAGAAGCCATTTCTAAGCAAGATCCACAAGCACAGGCGTTTTTATTGGGCCAGGGATCATTTAAAATGGAGCGTGGCAAAATGGAAGACTGTTCTGTGGTCAGACGAGTCATGATTCGAAGTTCTTGTTGGAAATGTGGGACGCCATGTCATCCGGACCAAAGAGGACAAGGACAACCCAAGTTGTTATCAACGCTCAGTTCAGAAGCCTGCATCTCTGATGGTATGGGGTTGCATGAGTGCGTGTGGCATGGGCAGCTTGCATGTCTGGAAAGGCACCATCAATGCAGAAAAATATATTCAGGTTCTAGAACAACATCTAGTCATCTCTTTCAGGGAAGACCCTGCATTTTTCAACAAGATAATGCCAGACCACATTCTGCATCAATCACAACATCATGGCTGCGTAGGAGAAGGATCCGGGTACTGAAATGGCCAGTCTGCAGTCCAGATCTTTCCCCTATAGAGAACATTTGGCGCATCATAAAGAGGAAGGTGCGACAAAGAAGGCCCAAGACGAACAGTTAGAGGCCTGTATTAGACAAGAATGGGAGAGCATTCCTATTTCTAAACTTGAGAAACTGGTCTCCTCGGTCCCCAGACGTCTGTTGAGTGTTGTAAGAAGAAGGGGAGATGCCACACAGTGGTGAAAATGGCCTTGTCCCAACTTTTTTGGGATTTGTTGACACCATGACATTTTGATTCACCATATTTTTCCCTTAAAATGACACATTTTCTCAGTTTAAACTTTTATTCCGTGATTTATGTTCTATTCTGAATAAAATATTGACATTTGCCATCTCCACATCATTGCATTCAGTTTTTATTCACAATTTGTTAATGTCCCACCTTTTTTGGAATCCGGTTTGTATATACATATATATATATATATATATATATATATATATATATATATATATATAGATAGATATATATATATATACAGTACATATATATATATATATATATATATATATATATATATATATATATATATATATAGATAGATAGATAGATAGATATTAACCATCCAATATAATATACTGTATATTGTATATATATGGGTGTGATGGTCAAGAGTCCAAATACTTTTGTCCATATAGTGTACCATTAGCCTAAAGTTTATTCTCAAAGCAAAAAGCCTTTTTTCTGTCCATTTGAAAAAAGGATAGACATGTTTATTATGGTGGGGCTACACCATTAATAATTGCATTATTAATCTGTCACATGAGATACTTCATATGTGGCCTTAAAATATTTACTTGTTGGTGCAACATGTTGTCACTGGCTTAGTGTCATTTTACTGAATTGAGAATGTGTGTGTGTGTGTGTGTGAGAGAGAGAGAAAGAGAGAATAATCCCCTTGACAGCCACATAAAATGTTACTGCAATGCATTGTAGCAATGAACAATTATTCATTTATATACTGAAAAATGTATATTTCCTATCAAACATAGAGTAGGAAATATGGAGATGAGACCTGTGGATATAATCCTAGTCATTTAGAAGCTGGTGCACATTAAACATTGATAGAATCAAATGTACAGTATGCAAGCACTTCATTTGTACACCTTATTTGTACACAGTTTCTGCCGCATACTGATGAGGCAGACTACCTTCATTATGGCGTTTCTGCAAAAATGACCGCAAAGAGGCTTTTCTCATTGATATTACAGAGCTATCGCTGATGTTTTGGATTGAAACATCTTCATCCAAATGCAGTGGGGATTTTTTAAATATCAAGTATCTACGGCTTTAAAAATGATAAGAGGTTATTCATCTTTTCATCGTGTTCATGAAGCAACGACCTCATTTAGATTATTGCATGACAGTCATTAAGTTTAAATGTTAAAATCCTGATTTTTCTAGTTTCTCTAGATGGCAGTGTTAAGTCAAACATTTCTCTGTGTACCTGAGTGCATTGTACACTTCACCATAGAGCCTCCATGCCACAGCATGTGCATGTGTGTGGGTGTGTGCCTGCGCGAAACACATTGATATGTCACATTGATTATTTTTTTTCAGACCAGCTGGTTTGGGAAAAGTTATCACTTGCATATTGAAATAGTGACACTGTCGTAACGTGTCATGGCTAAAACCACACAGGTAGTTAAGACCAAAGACTTCAGGGTATTTTGCAGTCTCTGTGCTTCCTTTGTAAGAGCTTGACATGCGCATTGAACTCCTCATGTAAATCAATATTTACAAAAGTAACAATCAGGCAAGGCACCTGTGACAAAATATGACAAGCACCTGGTTGAATTTCAACAAATAGGTTTGCCAGCATTTTTCACAATTAACCGCGAAACTGTGAAATATTCAGTTCATGCAGCTCAATCTGTAGTGGAAGCACAATCGTATGGTTTAATCACTCGTATTACAGTGAATCTGAACTCTTATATCACCTTGTTAATCCCTATAGCGCACACACACACACACACACACACACACACACACACACACACACACACACAGGTGGTGGACAGGAATGTCAGTATGAAACAGTCATATCCCCAAAGGATCTGAAGTTAAGGGGAATGTGGGGTAAAAGTGCAATTATTTCTCTTTTCAGCCTGACTGAAGTGATTCATCTAACAAATAGCTGTCATCTAAGCTCTTGATTATTAACAGTGTATCTCAGACCCTGGGGTGCATCATTTGCCCTTTTCCACTTAGTAGGAGTGCTGTACTGAAATTCTGCACTTCAGTTAGAAACCCCACAAATGCACTCTTCTCATTTTGAATTCTGCTCCCCTGTAACAAGTGCCTAACCTGTTTTGCCAATACTGAAAAATTTTAAATGGGGAAACACACATTCTATCTATTCTATTCTGCAATCACACAAATACAGTATACACTCTATGATCAGTTAGAACATTTTTCATATCTCACTATGCACAATTTGTCAGCCTCCTATTCCTCATTAATTATTGGAACGAATAACCACTGATTTGGGTGGTGGTTGTTTATCAGCACAGATGTGACACTAACATGCCAGTGTCTCAATAGGATGTGTGTGGAGCTAGTATAAGTGCATCAGGCCCAGCACCTTAATATCAATGCTGGCTTGAGAAACAGTCCACCAACCAAACCATCCAGACAGCAGCACCCTGCTGCTCTGAAACAGACACTGATGAATGGACAGTAACATGACTTTAGCGGTCATGTGTAGCTGGTGTTTAATAATCCTAGTAATCCCAATGTACTACTGTAAAATGCACCTACAGTACCATGACAATGTCACTGCCAAACTGCTGATAATGGTAGACCCCCTGAATATTGGCCAAAAAAGTCATTGGATGGTTAAATTCTTGGCTTATACAGCAGAAAGAGTGTAAATGAGACAAATGTGAAAGGGTGAAGTGAGAGTTTGTGATTTCTTTATTTTGGTCAGGTGATTTATCTTGAATATGGCGTTCTCATGGCGGTCCGTTTCAACTGTTTCGCAAACTGTACACAAAAACAATAACAAGCTACAGTCATGAATTATACACTTCAAAGGTGGACATACGGTATGGTGTATTTTCTGGTGTATCTAAAAAAGAATGCCAATAAGTGGTGTAACTACAAATGCAACGTAGCTAAGCCCAGTAATATGGCCGCTGAGAGTATATACACAACACTTATTCTAAAAACTTTTTTATTCTAAAACTTCTCCATTGTGATGACAGACAGAACATTTCAGGTCTTATGAAGAGATATGTGTATGGTTGTAAGTGACTTGGCATGTAGACCAGAGGTGACATGCAGGCTCTATAATAACGCCAATCTAACACACCAGGAACTTGTGAAGAGAAGTAGAGTAGATAAGCGTACACTTCATAGGGAAAGATTCAATTCACTGGCTTATAAAGCATGGACAGGGAAGTGGTAAAGAAAGTTGGGTTTGGAGTCAGTGGGGCAGCCCCGTGGCATGTTCGCACATGTGCTGTCGGGCTTGTGGAAGCGCAGAAGGACCCAGAGGTCTGGTCTGAGCATCACTGCTATTGACAGGGCCAAAGGCCTCCACTACACCAGTAGAATATTTATTAGCACAAGAGCTTTGCATCAGTTGATGTGCTTTTCTCTTTGTGTGTCTTTCATACTACTTAAAAGCTAAAGGTTAACTGCTGACCATGAGAGAGGTGATGATGTATAGTGATATGTGACAGTTTATTTACACATCTTATACAAGTAGCTTTACCATTATTTTGCAACAAGTCACCTGTTGTACGAATAGAAATAATATTCTGTATTGAATGAATATAAGTGATCATTTGAATAGATATGAGCTAAGCAGTTAGGCCATTTTATGGCTATATGTACTGTAGCTTTGTTTCAAAGGCATTGGCAGGCAGCGGTAGCCTACTGTACATAAAGTACTTTGTGTTATGAAAAAATAATTACTCTTTGAATTATAGCAAGTCATTTTTTTCTCCGCTGCAGTTCTAACAACACAATCAGGCTCATTTGATTCCGCTAGTAAGACTGCAACACTTTTAATTGCTGACCTTTAAGAAAGGTTCAGTGATTTCTAGATACTACACTGGCTTTGTGATGGACATTAGCAGTCTATTAGTGTTAAACGTCAGTACCAAAATAAGATCAGTAATCAAAAATAACAGTGAAAATGCAACAGTCTTAATTTAGTCAAAGAACAGTTGAATCCCCTTAAATTATAACAAATATAAAAGAATGACATGTACTTACTTGTACCATGGAGATCAAATTATATAATTTTCCTCCACTATTATTTTATATGTCATAAAGTGATTGCACAAAAGATTGCAATAGACAGATACAGAACAATGTACGTGCATGAGGAAGCATGTTTTACAAAGCTGAGCTCTGTTGCTAGCTTGGGGTAAAGGAATATAAAGAACAGTTGGTGGTTTCTGCCTGAAAGCCAGAGCTTTAGTACTGTAAATGCATAAGCTTCCCTGAAGCGTGTTGTGGGTCGTCCACTGTGTGGGCAGTCTTCAGTAGCCCTTGTGCTTTCAGTTCCAAAAACATGATCTTGACTCTGTGTCTTCCACATTTCATCTTATGGCCCTGCATAGTCCCTGACCAGTGGTGATAAGCCACAGACGGAAAACCATTAAAAACAGTTTTATACCATCAGCATGCTTCATCCACTATGTGGTGGGATTCACGTGTAAATAACATCTAACATACACTTTTTTTTTTGGTTGTTTTTGGGTCTTCAAAGCATTTCATCAACAAAGTGAAAATGTATTTTGTGTAAAAGTATAATACTAGTACAAGGCACACAGCACTGTAGTAGAGAACAGCTCCCTTACCCCGAGGGAGCACTAGGGATAAGCAGCACTCATAAAGCCCTGATTAGCCCCTGCAACCTCAAATCAGAATCAGGCAATAAGCTTAGGTGGCTTGGAGTTTGAAAACTTTCAGTGGTAATAGACTCAGATGTTAGAGAGTATATAGCCCACCCAGCACGATTACTCCAGTATGCAGGATGTACTGTATTTATGTGGATACAAATCAAGACAAACAAATAAACTAACTAACTAATTAATTAAATAAATAAATTATTAAATTTGAACATGTAAATATCTTAACCAAAATATGATTAGGAGTTCTTTTTATTAAAATTTTTAAATGATTAAGCATATTTAAATATATATATATATATGTATGTGTGTGTGTGTGTGTGTGTGTGTATATATATATATATATATATATATGTATATATATATATATATATATATATATATATATATATATATATATATATATATATAGATATGCTTAATCATTTTTAATTTTTAAGAAATTTTTATATACAGTGGTGTGAAAAACTATTTGCCCCCCTCCTGATTTCTTATTCTTTTGCATGTTTGTCACACAAAATGTTTCTGATCATCAAACACATTTAACTATTAGTCAAAGATAACACAAGTAAACACAAAATGCAGTTTTTAAATGAGGGGTTTTATTATTTAGGGAGGAAAAAAAATCCAAACCTACATGGCCCTGTGTGAACAAGTAATTGCCCCCTGAACCTAACAACTGGTTGGGCCACCCTTAGCAGCAATAACTGCAATCAAGCGTTTGCGATAACTTGCAACGAGTCTTTTACAGCGCTCTGGAGGAATTTTGGCCCACTCATCTTTGCAGAATTGTTGTAATTCAGCTTTATTTGAGGGTTTTCTAGCATGAACCGCCTTTTTAAGGTCATGCCACAACATCTCAATAGGATTCAGGTCAGGACTTTGACTAGGCCACTCCAAAGTCTTCATTTTGTTTTTCTTCAGCCATTCAGAGGTGGATTTGCTGGTGTGTTTTGGGTCATTGTCCTGCTGCAGCACCCAAGATCGCTTCAGCTTGAGTTGACGAACAGATGGCCGGACATTCTCCTTCAGGATTTTTTGGTAAACAGTAGAATTCATGGTTCCACCTATCACAGCAAACCTTCCAGGTCCTGAAGCAGCAAAACAACCCCAGACCATCACACTACCACCACCATATTTTACTGTTGGTATGATGTTCTTTTTCTGAAATGCTATGTTACTTTTACGCCAGATGTAACGGGACACGCACCTTCCAAAAAGTTCAACTTTTGTCTCGTCGGTCCACAAGGTATTTTCCCAAAAGTCTTGGCAATCATTGAGATGTTTTTTAGCAAAATTGAGACGAGCCTTAATGTTCTTTTTGCTTAAAATTTGTTTGCCTTGGAAATCTGCCATGCAGGCCGTTTTTGCCCAGTCTCTTTCTCATGGTGGAGTCGTGAACACTGACCTTAATTGAGGCAAGTGAGGCCTGCAGTTCTTTAGATGTTGCCCTGGGGTCTTTTGTGGCCTCTCGGATGAGTTGTCTCTGCGCTCTTGGGGTAATTTTGGTCGGCTGGCCACTCCTGGGAAGGTTCACCACTGTTCCATGTTTTTGCCATTTGTGGATAATGGCTCTCACTGTGGTTCGCTGGAGTCCCAAAGCTTTAGAAATGGCTTTATAACCTTTACCAGACTGATAGATCTCAATTAACTTTTGTTCTCATTTGTTCCTGAATTTCTTTGGATCTTGGCATGATGTCTAACTTTTGAGGTGCTTTTGGTCTACTTATCTGTGTCAGGTAGCTCCTATTTAAGTGATTTCTTGATTGAAACAGGTGTGGCAGTAATCAGGCCTGGGGGTGACTACAGAAATTGAACTCAGGTGTGATAAACCACAGTTAAGTTATTTTTTAACAAGGGGGGCAATCACTTTTTCACACAGGGCCATGTAGATTTGGAGTTTTTTTTCTCCCTTAATAACATAAACCTTCATTTAAAAACTGCATTTTGTGTTCAATTATGTTATCTTTGACTAATAGTTAACGGTTTTTGATGAGCAGAAACATTTAAGTGTGACAAACATGCAAAAGAATAAGAAATCAGGAAGGGGGCAAATAGTTTTTCACACCACTGTATATATATATATATATATATATATATATATATATATATATATATTTTTTTTTTTTTTTATATATATTTTTTATATATTTTTTTTATTTATTTATTTTTTACAAATTTCAAGCTTAAAATTTCCCAAATTTGTTGGCAGACAATTTTGCTTGTTTCAATTGGCTACTTCAAGAAAAAGGCAAAGGCATCTGCTAGTGAGTAAGCGAGAGAGAGAGAGAGAGAGAGAGAGAGAGAGAAATAGGCTTAATGATCTTACACTGATCATCAATCTCATAATGAGAAATATTAGCTACCTTTTTGAAGTGCATCAAATAGTCCAAATGCTGAGCAAATTTTTTTTACCACAACACAAACTTTGAGACATGATCAAGAGAAAGAGAAAAACAGACGCTGTCAAATGAACAAGACAAAACATCTAAAGAAGTACACTGTTGATTTATAGAAAGTCGCAAGGAAAATTACAATTATGGTGCTAGGGCATTAATGCTGTAGGAGTAGCATTATAAAAGATCTGTGATGATTTATACCCTGGTGGCAAATGTGCCTTGGAGACCTAGACTCATTATTCAGTTTGCTCAGGTTATCTTCTACGTATATTGAATCCAGCTAATCCAAATAAAATTCCAGATTTGAGGTGGTCCATAGAGGCCTATTGGTTAATAAAATAAAAGCCTTATTACCTTACTTATTTAACTCATTATTGAATGTATATTTGCTTGTCTACCTTTATTATTTATTTAGCACTTGGGATATGTCCTTGTTTTTCAATTAGTGTTAACCAGAATTATCTTATGATTTTTGATTAACTTTAAACTGTTTATGAATGTGCTGCTGGTAATATACGTTCAGTTCATTTGACCCACCAGCATTGTTTACATCCTCGCTGAATTGTTCAGTGCTCTCTTCCCAGCAACTAATCATTGATAACTATTTTTTTTCCAGTGACCAAAACCTGTTCACTATTTTTCCCAGTGACCAATCCCTAATCACTACTTCTCCCAACAGATAATCACTGAAAACGATTGTTTTCAATTCTCAATGATCAGCATTGTTTTCAACAACTAATCATTAAAAATAATGGCTTCCAATGACCAATCAATGATCACGGTTGTTTCCAACAGCTAATCAACACAATTGTTTCCAAGGGTCATGCACTGATCAGCAACTGTCCCGGACAACCAACCAAGATGACCATTATTTTATGCCTCACTGTTGTATTTTTTGAGCTTCATTTTGAATTATCTTGTTGCCTCCAAGTAATAGAGGTGTTTTCTTTCCATCTGTAACCATGTTCCTTTGGGTTTACTGCACGACAATTCCTTTTTTTTGTCTTCGTTGTAGAGAGAAAAATCCTTTTGTCACATTCATTTCTGAATAATTTGTGTTGCCACGAACAATGGCTTCTGAATTCTCTAAGAAATCAGCTATCATTTATTTTTCTTTATTCCATTTAAAATTAGCCTGTTATGCAATTTGATTACTTCTATTCTGAGCATGAATTAAGCTCCATTTCCCATCTAGCAGTACTGATGTGCGTTAGATGGTCCTACTGGGTGCTGAACTGCGGAGATTTCATTTATAATAAAGTGCTTTGCTTCCAGTTTGAGTTCACACGTCAGTATGGAATGAATTGAAATCTCGCTCGTTGCACTTAGTAATCACTGTCAGGGAGCACAGAGTCGGTGTTTGGTCTAAGGCTGTGGTTTCCATCCTTCAGTCTCAAGAGGCCACATCAGTACAGCCATGTAGCGGTGTCGCCGCAGTCTAATCTGTCTGTGAGTGCAATTCTCTGCCCATCTCTCTCTCTCTCTCTTTCTCTCTCTCTCTCTCTCCGGTGTCGCTCGCGTTCTCGTGCAGTGCTCGCCGAGTCGAAGCGCAAGGAGTGTGTGTGTGTGTGTGTGAGGAAGGGCACGTTATACAGCGTTATACCCACACGCACACCACAAACATTTCGCTCGTCGCCGAGAACCGGAGGGCTGCACTCGGACTTCAGTGGCGGTGAAGTGCGGCGGCGTCAGCGCTCACTCGGCCACCATGTCCCAGCTGCTGCTCGCCGCGGCGCTCCTGTGCGGACTCGGGGATGGATTCTCCTCACACGGCCACACGCCGAGACCAGCCGCTGCTGACGAAGGTAAGACCGCAAAGCAACGGGAGGGGTGCGTGCGGGGTTGTGTGTTACGCACTATAATAATATTAATATTAATAATCAACTTATATCGCTGCTTATGCGTGCCAACTATGCTCTGGAGGCTAACAGGTTTCCTGCGAGAGCTCAAATGGATTTTTTATTGATTTACTTACACTGTACTAATCACAGACTTTATCAGGATATGCAAGATATGGAGATGCATTTTATTCAGCTCTAAATATATGCGTGTGCAATGTAGAAATCCATACAGCACGGCTGGTTTAGACGTGTGTGTGTGTGTGTGAGAGAGAGGTTATTTGAACAGAAAACAGCAGGTTGATGCGCGGAGCCTGAAGCCAAACCGAGCTCACACTGGGTCTTGAGCTGCATGTGTTTCAGTGTGTGTGTGTGTGTGTGCTGTGCCGCACTAACAGCATGGCATACAGGTTCAGGAGCTTGAATGGTCTTATAATCGGGATGCAGAGACGGGAAAAAAGATGTCCATTTTGTCTGACAATTCAAAAACCATGAGTTATGCTTTGGGAGTTTTCTGTGCTGTCAGAACACAACACTATACTGTGCTGCAGATCCTGAAAGCAGTCAGTGTCTGTTTCCTGTTTTAGTGAGCAACAATCCTGCTCTCAACTTGTACCCAGTATTAACATCACAGGTCTGGGTCAACAAGATTGCAAACACTGCATAGAGATTTGTTTTACAGTGCTCACTACAGCATGTCAAACAGCACAGCATCATTCACTCGTCTTATTATCTCTGTATTAAGGCTTAGTAAGAAGTCCATAGGAAAAAATCAAATACAGTAAATAAATAATTTACAAAGTAGCTTGTTTTGCACCTGCCTTTTAATAGCAAGTTGCTGCAGTTATTGTACCCCTTGACAGATTATTAGCTAAAACACCAGTTAAGTGTAATTTAGCCTCATATAAATTGACTTAATCAGCATGTATTCAGAAGAAAAATGTGACATTTCTAAAAGCTGCATATTCATCATATCAGATGAACGCTAGATGATTCATCATATCAGATGAAAATGTCAGAAAACTCTCTTCAGAGATTAGCTGAATGGTCTGCCTGTGAGACTCCTTCTCCTGTTCTCTCCTTCTGAATTCATGCATCTCAAAAGCTTCACAGCCCTTTTGAAGACTCCCAATTATCATCCTGTTGCACACTCTTATCTGTTTTAAAAATTATAACGTGGGTTGTCCGTGTCGTCTTAGCTTCTCAGCGGGTACTTAGAGTGTTCTGTGAAACTGCTCCCCTCATTATCCATTTACCATGACCAGCCTCAGCATTTTAGGGGCCGTAATCAGATTGTAATTTGGCTTCTCCCTCTTCAGATCGGTTTGCTATCACGGACATACGAAACAGCACTGACGATGTTATATGTGCAAATACAGTACAAATTCAAGACTGTTAGAACTAATAAAAATGGACTGATAAGTACTTACGTAGTTAGCTCGTCTAGTGAACAGTGGCACTTAATGACATGCGAAAAGTGTGTCAGTGAAAGGAAAAAAATAACTATATGATTCATTGCATTGTTTTATTCCTGGGAACCAAATATTAATATCTCAAGATATTAAGCTTTTAAAAATTATGAAGGACTCCACGATACTATCCTGCACATCTATTTGTATGGATAGAGAGATTCAGTAATTCATTATTTCACACATGCACACTCACACTAAAGGTATTTATCTATCTATCTACCTACAATTTATGTGTATGTATGTAATCCTGGATGTATAAACTCTATTTAAATGTATAAACTCTATTCACCCACATAAATTTGCAGACTATAAATATTATTTTGGACTATTTCTGTAATGCAGAAATAGTATTTTTGTTTCTTTATCGATATGGCCAATGTTAATGACAGTTAACAGGGTATCTGATCTATTCATGCTTAGCGTATATTAGCTGTCTGTATCCAACATCTCTATGCTCTTAAAGCTTGGTTGCCAGCTTGACTGACTATTTATAATCATACATTCATACTAGCAAGTGACAGAGCAACAGGGGACTATTCACATTATATATATGTCCCTGACATGCAGCCGTGATTTTAGAATCAGCCGCCAGTGACAAGCGCGACAAGCAACATTTGAACTGACTTTTTTTCAATTCTATGCAAATTAGGTAAAATGCAGGAAAGCGACAGATTATGGTGGGTGGCTTGACTGATACCTTTATTCAATCTTATTTAGCAATAGCGTATTTTTATTATTATTATTATTATTATTATTATTATTATTTTATTTATAGTATAAGAAAAAAAATGTAAGGAAAACTAGAAGAAAAAAAAAAGATCACTGTGCTTCCTTCCCCTGTTTTTCTGAAAACATGGAAGTAGCATCATTTGTTGTTGCGTCTATTGTGTCTACTTTGCTAGACAATTAGCTTGCTTTGCTAATCCGTCAGTGGAGTTAGCGCTAAGTCTAAAATATAACATTTAAATCAGTTTCTTACTGATTAAGGCATTATGTTATTGTTAAAAATTTGCTAGATTTAAAAGTAACACGCAACTAATGTAGGATATTTTATTTATAATTTTCATACCTTACCGAATTGACCAAGGCAAACATTAATGTTGCTGATTTTATTCCTTTTAGCCTTTTTTTTTTGGTCTTGGTATTGAGCACTAAAAAGCAGAGTTTGCAGCTTTTTTAAAACTACGTATCTAGCTAATTACGTAGCTTGATTGACAAACTGCTCACCATGACAAAGCAGTACCAAATGATCACATTGTCATGAACAATACAATGAAATAAACCTACTTAATTTATTGTTCTTTTTCTTCCTGAGTTTTCCTTTTTCACCCACTTCAGAAGGCTTTGTGCCTTTCACAGAAATCTCACACAGCGCTTATATTCTTTCAGTGCTCTGAAAAACCTATTTGAAATTAATTTAAACCCCTTATGTACAGTACATGTATATTTTTACTCGGCCAATTATTCATTAAATATATCAGGGGTATTATTATTATTAATAATAATAATAATAATAATAATAATAATAATAATAATAGTGTTATTAATCCTTTTACAGCTTGTTTAGTTCACATAGTTATATGGCTAGTCCTGTATTTAGTTTAGTGCATCAAAGCCAGAAGGTTTTGCTCTGATGGGCAGACATTATGGCTATTGAGGCTACACAAACCAGAGCATCATTTTATCTGCTCTACTTTTACGGTTCTTTATCTTGGTGTCACACAAGATATCGATCTACTATAACAGACATTTCAAGGTTGCTGGAAACATATGCTCCATAAAGAGTACAAGCCACAGCCCAAGAGGCAGCTTAAGCACAATAATTTCATAATGAAATTAGGTGGATGGACCCCAGAGCCTAATTAACTGAGATTATATTGAAGCATGCTTTGTTAGCTTATTGTCCAATTGTAAGTTGTACATGGTATTGGAGCCAAGTCAATAAAAGCATAGACCACCATTCATGCACTCTCAGTGTTGTATAATTTAAATATGCATTGGATCACACCGTAAATAGGTATATATTTAATTTTACACATTGCAGATTCTTAGAAATGTATCTGTATTTATTCCTCTACACCTTTGCATTTTCCACCAAAAACACACCTTCATTGTCAGTTTGAGAGAATAAAAAGGTCAGCTAATGCATCCTTTGATATGATTAACAGTTAGAATTGTGTCTCTTTGAACTATCAGCTATAGATGTGCCCTGAAGCACAGAAGAACTTGTAGACTAATATAAGGAAAAACTAGTAAGGGATGATTCCTGCCTATGTGTGAAAATGAAGCAGGCACAGAACCCGAATTTCAGCTTCAGAACATATATCTGCACAGCTGGATGCAACGTATGTTTCTGGGAAATTACTTTAGACCCTAAACCATTCTAAAAAAAAAACTCTTGTGAGTGACATCTTAATACCATGCATTTTTCAAAATAAGAAAATACTTTTTGTGAGCAGCCTATGTAGAATTTCCTCACCTGTCAGTGTGAAAACAGTACACTCTAATCAGTTATTGGCTCCCTTAAAGAGAATGGGAAAATGGAGGTAGAAAAATAAACATTAGGCATAATTATTAAAATTTCTCAGAGCAATTGGTGATTTGTTTTCCTCAGAAAAAACTCTTTAGTGTTGCATTGATTTTTGGCCAAGATCTTGTATTGATAATGGGAGAGTTAAACCACTCCCCGAAGTCATCCCCAACAGGACTCAATCCCAAGGACTTTCAATGGAGTTAAGGTCAGGACTCTGTGGATGCCAATTTCGTATGTGAAAATGATTGATCCTTCTTCCAGAACCACTATTTCCCAAATTGAACATGATGAATGTCACTATTGTTTTCCTGAAATTTGCTTTTACCATCAGGGAAGAAAAAAATCTATCAATGGTAAAACCTCCTCATTAAATAATAATTAGGCAGAGGTGGAAAGAGTAATAAAATTTTGTACTCAAGTACAAGTACTGTTACTTCAGTGAAATTTTACTTAAGTACAAGTAAAGTTACCATTACAAAAATCTACTCAAGTAAAAGTAAAAAGTAGCTCATTAAAAAATTTACTCAGAGTAAAAGTTACCGAGTTACTTTTTTATTTTTATTTTTTTAACAGCGGGGGTAGGATGAGGCATTCTAGCGTAGTTCAAAAAAGATGAGCAGATATAAATCTCAAACTAGTTGTTTATAACTGAAGGAACACCTTTGCATAATAAAGCTGTTGTCTTTCTTGTGCTTGAAAATCAAAGTGGTCACTTAAATATGGTGTTACGTCCCAGTCTAGGGTCATACAGCAAAATGTTCTATTTTAAACTGTATGGAAATGGTGGTATATGGCAGAAAGAACTAGATCCAATCATTATGAGGTTTGTATACACACACACACACACACACACACACCAGGAGGATGAGGAGGATCAGATTCAGGATGGACCCAGGCCAAAATAATAAAATTGTATAAAATGGTATTTATATTTAGTAGCTAGATTATCTGCACAAAAAAAACAAAAAACACACACAAACAAAAATACATGTACCTTCCCAGACTCCCTAAACCAAAAACAATGAAATTATCTACAAATATATACAAAGACCAACCAAACCAAAGGGACAAAGCAATAATCAAAGTCAACAACCAAATATCAAAACGCCAAAATCACAACCTCTTTCATCTTTCCCGCGTCTCTCTCCGGTATATATATGGTTGTGCTAGTCGATGACGTCACTCAGGGCGGAAGCGACCGTGTGGAAGGTCAGGAAGATGCCGATGTCAGAAAACCTGGAGTGGAGTCTGGAACGGTGCGCGACCAGGACATGATACACACACACGGCGCAACGGAGCATTTATACAAAGCATAATATTTTTATTATTTTATCATTTTCATTCATTTATTTTTTACTCAGTAGCGAATATGATTTAAAATGTAGCGAATTACAATACTTCAAACAAAACGTACTTAAGTAAAAGTAAAATTACAGCTTTTATAAACTACTTTAAAAAGTAGAAATACACAAAAAAGCTACTCAATTACAGTAACGCGAGTAAATGTAATTCGTTACTTTCTACCTCTGTAATTAGGTTATCAGCTGACTTCATTTTATTGCCATATAATGCTGCTGAGCCTAGACCTGACCAACAGAGGCGTGAACAGGGGCCACTATGCATTATGGGTGCATCACTCATCAAATCACATAATCGTTTTCCATTGTTTGAAAGTCCAGTTTAGGTGTGGGCGATATACTGGTATACACGGTTAACCGGTTGAAATCTTTCAACCGGTAGAGATTTTGGTCTATCGTCTTAATCGCGGTTGAGATCACGTGACGTTGCACGTTACGTAACCACGCAATACACATTCACTTCTATGGGAAGCCAAACACATCTAAAGTGAGACGAAACCGTGGCATTTGATTGAGCCGGCGTGGGCAGAACAAATATCCAGATCCGGTGGATCGCGCAGCGCGGACCAACTTGAGCAGCGTGGCTCGAATCACAAACGTGCGCGACGCTGATAGAAATAGACCGCGACGACCATTAAATTACATTTTACCCCGCTGGGATGCGCCCGTACTGTACAAACCAGGCATGGCAAGGCGGAAACAATATTAAACAGTCCTGCTCAAGTTGTTTCGCGCTGCGCGATCCACCGGGCTGCGCAAATAAACCAGATAATTTCTGCGCTATTGAGATAGTCCATTGGGCCGCGCAGATATTTGGTTCAGTCAGGTGTAAAAACAATAAAAAAGAGAGCACACAAAATCCTTATCAACTCTTTATTCTCCTTTATTCACAAAAACAAACTGAACGCGACACTCTAGAGCAGGAAGTGCGCATGCGCCTTTTGCCCTTCTACGGCAAGCCCCAATGGGATAAAAACCTCACACACACATACAGTATGCACCTCACGAGTGCCTGTGCATCTAACATTAGCAAAATATAACAAAATCAAATTAGGTCTGTTACACATCCAATCGAATATGGCCAAAGTAAAAAAAATGCGGCAAACCTCAGCAGTTCCCAGTTTACATTATGTAAAACAGTTTCTTTGTGTTTGAATTTTTATTTATGCATTTTCAGATACAAATTGCTATATTGTGATATATATCGTTATCGAGGTAGAAAATTGCTTCTACCGTGATAGAAGATTTTGGTTATATCGCTCACCCCTAGTTCAGTTCTTTCTCAAATAGCCTCTATAACAAGTGATTTTGTTATGACCACACAACTGATTAATCCCAATCCTGTGAGAATCCTTTTGCCTTCACTAGTAAACATAGATGTGGTTTACACTATTGTTTTTTTATGATGGAACATAATGTTTATGGTGCAACATCAAACATTTAATTGAGCTAGATTAATTATTGTTTTCTGACCCCATTTTTATCCACAAAGACTTTCCTTCCAGGTTTTAATAAGGTTTTGGACAGTTCTAAAGCCGATCCCTGTAAATTCTTTTTTTTTTTTTTTTTTTTGCATGATGCAAGCCGATAATTTGGCCCTTCTGAAATGGTGACTTTTTGTGGTCAGGCAGTATAGAGTATGCCCTCTTTTGCAATTTTTGTTCAAAAGAGACTTTTTTTGGTTGTTTCTTAGCCATCTCTCTTTCATTACATTGCATAAAGTTTAGAATATTTGTCATGTTAAATTCATCAATTTTGGACAACAGTTGTTCTCTTTGAATGGAACTTTACTCACACTCAAACATCATTACATGAGAAATAAAGTCAGCCCCTCATCTGCTCTCTCTACTCTGCCATGGACTTTCTGGTAACATCATGTGACTGCTTGTCTACAGTTGTATCTGATTAGTACATAAAGCCATTATATTAGAGCATAATTTTTTCTTCCCCTGTCCTGTGCATGAGCACAAACATGTACCTGTTCCTGGTTGGCTTTAACAAAGTTGTGTGGCATGGCCTACAACACATTGTATGTTTACAGAGCCAGGGTATGAACACAGCATTTTTTTCAGTCCATGCAGGGAAAGGATAGCTAGTGAACTTTCAGAAGATATTAGCTAAATGTAACAAAAAGTGCATAGGATTAGAATTGCTAACTACATTTTTAACGGAGGAATCCACTGAGTAATCAAATATGTTTATTATATGCTACAACACATTCCAATATGACACGACTATCACACTCAGGTGAAAATCAATGTGCTGACATTTGTTGAGATGCCTTCGATGCTTATTTTGCCCCATTGTCAATAGTCAATATTGGAGCAAATGCATTTGAATGTGTTATTTTTCTAAAATGAGACTGTACTCTCAGGTAGCATGTTATCAGATGTTACTATGTGAATGTGGATGACTTGGCACAGTTAAGGTACATTTATGAGTTGGCATCATATGGCATGCAGGCCTGGTATTGGGCAGTGACTGTGAATTAGTGTTAGTTCAAGAAATGGGCAGTAGGAAGGATAAAATATTTCTTTCTTTTTTTTGGATACATTATCTAAGCATAATAATGTAGTTATCTTCACTCTTTTGCTGTGGTTTTGTTCCTTTTGCTCATTTAAAAAAATTGCTTAGATGCATATATAAGAACAATGCCGTTATTAAGGCCTGTAAATTTAATGTATTCAACTATAAGCTAAGTTCTCATTAGTTTTCCAAAAAATAATGAGAACAATTAAAATTCTCTTCACATAGAACTGAGTAACCAGGGCTACCATTTCTGCATTTTCAAATATGTGCTACAACTATCTAATCAAAAAGGCTAAAATTTATTACATGGAATAGATGTATATTCAGTAATTAATATAGAATTTGTCGGTAATCTAAGTATTTGTTTTTATTTTTTAACACCTTTACATTGGTTAACACCTTTTGCAGCAAACATCAACTTAATGTGATCATTTAATAGTTACATTATGCAGTTTAAATCATAATCTCATTATATGACAAAATAATCGCTGTGATTTTTTAAATTATTATGATTATGATTATTTTCTTTTTTTAAATGAAATCATGCAGGCCTGTTTCGGATACACCATGGAATAATATCTTATATTCTGCCAGATATTCTGTAAGAACATGAAAACCTAAGCTGGGTTTCATTTTAATGATGTAATTAAATTAAATTAACAGCACTACTGAGGGATGTAACAGGTAAAAGGTTTAAATTGGTTCCCCTTAATGCTTTTAAAGGTGTATATATATATATATATATATATATATATATATATATATATATATATTCAAATGTCAGGCCTTTCCGAAATCATAAAGAGAATGTTTAGTTAAATGATATATACTTGTTTAAATTTATGCTTTTGACATTATACTGTACACTGCTCAGCCAAAGAAAAAAATCACAAACTCTTAATATTGTATTATGTTAGGCCATCATTTGCTTTGATTAAGGCATGCATTTTCTATGGCATTCGATAAGCCAAAATCACATTCATTTTTGTTCAAGATCTTGTATTGATGATGGGAGAGTCGGCCCGCTGCATAAAGTTTACTTCAGCACATTCCTAGGGTTGGGTATCGTTTGGGTTTTTTTCGATACCGGTGCCAAATCGATACTTTTAAGCCACAAAATTATAGTGGATGACTCAAGAATTTATTTTTATTGAACAAAAAATGTTATGCTTAAAATTGAACAATATATTAAAAGTTTAAAGTATATATGAATATGTAAGCTTAAAATTTTAGCAATTCTTTTGCAGAAATTTCACCATATTTGCCTTTTCTGTCAAAATAGGACTCCTTTCCTGACTTATTGCCCTGCACAGGACATGCATAGCCTTCTTTGCAATGGTAAATGCAGGGATTAAAGTTCTCCGTCGTTACGACGGATTTCCGTCAATCACACTGTTCCGCCTGTCCTTAATGTTTAAAATTCACTTTTCATAATTTTAATGCTGTGTATATATATATATAGGCTTACATGGGTGTTAAATTAAGGAAAGACAAAGTGGAGGATGTGATCAAAGCCTGCAGTGGAGCGAATGCACGTTCCTCTCTCCACTCTAAGCGTTTTGTTATCACTCCGGTATGAATCCACTCCGGGTTTTGGTTTAGTTTTGAAGAACTACATGTCAGGCTGAGGTATAACTATATTTAAGATGGCATGGACACACTTAATGCAGGAAGGCTCCGATGTTTCGGAGGTTGATAAATGTGTAAAAAAATAAATAAATGGAGATGGGCTTGGCTTAGCGAAATTGGGGAGAATGGCAAGCCTTTTAGTTCGTGGACTAAAAAAATCAAACATCCAGGTAGGTGTCTCTGCACAGTATGCCACAGGAGACTTCAATATGGCAATAATGGCAAAACAAAGTGTGAGTTCGCCATCAGTCAGCAGCTCGTCACAATGCTGCGGTTCGTGCTCTAACAGTACACATGCTCCCTGTCTGCTGCGACAAGAACCACAACGGAGATTCACACATCTGTGGCCGACCGTGTGCGCGATGTAAAAGTGCGCCTATGTTCTTTCATAGCGGAGCATGACCTGTCGCTCACAGTCTCACAACCACTAGTTAATTTAATGCAATCGGTTGTCAAAGACAAGAGTGCACTTTCAAGATTGTCTATAGGCTACGTTTACACTGCCAGGTCTCGATGCTTAATTCGGATTTGCTGCCTATATCTGATATTTTTGACCGTCTGTTTACACGTTATTTCCACTATGACTCATATCAGATTCACGTGTTTACACTCGCCATACCATCTGAAACATCGCGCATACTTAAAGGGAGGTTCTTGCGCTACACAACAGCCAAGAAAGATGAAGGTGAAATATGCTTAACGCTATCTCTGCTATATACAGTATGCAAACTTCACGAACCGTCACCATGGTTTTAAACCGGAGGAGGGAAAAAAACGGCATAATTGCAGCCTGCGCATATGCTTTATTAATCAAATACTGATTTAATGTGGGGGGGGGGGGGGCGATGTTGTAATTCAACACGTGCTTCCACCGGAGAATAACATTATTATATTACTATATTATTATATACGTTATTCTCCGGTGGAAGCGCGTGTGGAATTACAACATCGCAGGTGACATGGAAAAGGAAAAGAACACCACCCCCCCCGTGTTAATGCTTATTTGGGCTAAATAACATTAAATCAGTATTTGATGAATAAAGCATATGTGCAGGCTGCAATTATGCCGTTTTTTTTCTCCTCCGTTTTAAAACCATTTAAAACTTTGCATATACATATAGCAGAGATAGCGTTAAGTATATTTCACCTTCATCTTTCTTGGCTGTTGTGCAGCGTAAGAAGAACCTCCCTTTAAGTATGCGCGATGTTTCAGATGGTATGGCGAGTGTAAACACGTGAATCGGATATGAGTCATAGTGGAAATAACGTGTAAACAGACGGTCAAAAATATCAGATATAGGCAGCAAATCCGAATTAAGCATCGAGACCTGGCAGTGTAAACGTAGCCAAGGAGGCCTGAAACCGATCTCTAAATATCGGAATGCATGCGTTTTTTCCCTGTTTACACGGACATAGAACATATCCGATATGTGTCACATATGAGCAAAAAATCGGAATTGGGTCACATTTACCTGGCAGTGTAAACGTAGCCGCTTACTGGAAATCCGAATTGTCATCTAAGCTGAAAACGAAGATGTTTTCTTTGGCTACGTTTACACTGTGGTATATGGTTGATTATTTGTCAAGGTATATTTTCTTTCAAATATTACAAATAGCTTTTAAAATATGCAAACTGCGAATATTAAAGCGGTTTAATCTCCCCTAACGATATTGGTCTCGACTATTTAAATAAATTGTTTGTTAAAGTAATATGGCTTGGCCTGAAAAAAGTTCAGTCAGAAGATTTTTTTTCACTTTAATCCCTGTAAATGGGGTCACTGTTGTAGTTGTACACTGTTGACTACTAGTACTAGCTGGAAAGCCATAATTATTAACAGAATCCATGTTACATTAGTATTTTACAAATCGTTTGACTATTTGTTAGCATGAATGCAAGATTTGCATTTTGCTATTAACATTACATTATCCTACTACTAACCTGCGGAAAGTCTGCTGTCATCATAATCGGTGACTCCTTTTTGCCACAGTTGGTATGACTGGTGTTCGGGTCGTCCACACTGATAGTGCCAGCTGTTGTCCGCAAGAAAACACGGTGCCTCCCTCTGCTTTTAACTTTATTCCGTCTGCCCTCGAATGTTTCATTAGATTTGACGTGTTTCCACCTTTACACGCAACTGCTGTGAAACATTTGCTGCACGTCACGGTGCCGGAATCCTTTCTTGTGAAATACAGCCACACTTTCGACCGTTTAGTTTTAGGCATTTTAACGAAAGTTGTTTAATTTAGCATGCTAAGCTATCGGTAGACCGCCTGCTGACGTCAGTGCGAGTGTAACGTTAGTTGCTGCATTCACGCGCATCTCGGATGGTCTCCCATTTCCGGATGATTTGTGCTTTTAATTTCTTTAATTTAATCTAATAAACTATTAATCTACAAAAATATATGAATCTAGAGAACAAATATTTCAATCGACAGTTCAGGCATTTAAGTGGCACCGAAATGATGCACCGAAATTCGCGTTCTGTTTCGGTTCGGTACATACCGGTTCTATAGGTACCGGTGCCGTCTTGGCACCGGTGTTCGGTACACAACCCTACACATTCCAAAGATTCTCGGAGGGGTTAAAATCTGGACGCTGCCTCATGCTCCCTAAACCACTCTTTCACAATTTAAGCTTAATGAATCCCAGCATTGGCATTCTGGAATATGCCTGTATCATCAGGGAAGAAAAAAAATCCACTTATGTAAATAATTGGAACATTCATTGGAATTGGACATTCAGTATATTCATGTAGTCAGTTGACCTCATTTTTTGGCCACATTATGTTCCTGAACCTAGACAACCCCAAGATAATAACACTGCCCTCACAGGCTGGTACAGTAGGGACTACGCATAGTGGGTGTATCCTTTCATCGCCTCTATTCTTACCTTGATGTACCTTGAAACAGGGTAAATCTGAACCACATGGCCTTTTTTCAATGCTCCACAGTAGGGTTGGGCGATGGTGACCAATTTGGCATCGTACAATGTCTAATGTGAAACATCGCGATGGACGATGACATCGTCATCGTACGTGGGGGGGACAGGGGTAGGCGGCAGGGTTTGACATTAACTTTTTTGCTCACTGGCCAATGTGGCTAGTGGATTTCCGGAGTCACTAGCTATTCAGCCTTTTTACTAGCCACAATTATGTTACCAGAAAATCGCAGTTTTTTTCTTCACCATGATATGTTAATGTTTGTTAGATCTAGATTTATTTGTAAATGACAGCATACACTGTATCACTATAGTAGTAGTCAAGTATTCAGTATTGTTAAGATATAAAAACATGCAAACATGAACAGTATATTCTGTTTATTGAACTTAAATTCAAGCCTCTTACCACATGAACTTGAAAAATAACAGATTCAGTACAACTGAACTGATTCTGATATTACAAATACAGCAACTCAGAACATTTATCATTTTAGTGTGTTATTACAGTATGTGAACTATTATCAGGTATTATTATTCATTATGTATTATTATAGCAGAATTCTGAGTTAGGACAATGGACTCTGATCTATCTTGTTGTGTTGACTCTTTATAGTGTGAGGTAATTCAATCAATTGATGAATTTTCTATTAATTGATGAATTTTCATTCAGCATGAAATCTAAATAGATTTTAATAGTGATTACTTTTTTATATATATAATCAGTAAACATGGGCGTAAATCCTGGGGGGGACAGTGGAGACATGTCCCCCCAAATCCGAGAGTTGTCCCCCCCCCCCAAAAAAAAATGCACTCTCTATTGTGAAAAATATATGTATGTATACCTAAGATAATTGTGTAAGTAGAAAACCCCCCCCCCACAAAAACTGCATTTAGAAAGAGTTGAGTTCCCCCCCCTTCCTCACAGTGGTTTGGCCCACTGCCTGCTTTCCCAGTTCAAGTCAGGTTTGCGGCTTCGGCTCAATTAATGTTGAACTCCAGTAAGTAGGGTATTTTATTCACTTTAAATAAAGCGATTCTCTTTAATGTAGTTGATGCAGACTTATTCATTAATTAGTTGCGGCAAAAATCCTCATTACCGATGTAATTTTCCATGAATCTGCTATATTAGCGATTAAATTATTACTTATCTAGTTAACATTGGCTTGTTTACAATAGCTTGTTGCATAGTGCACTGCAACTAACACGACAAACGCCGTTTCCCATGCAGTGTTTTATTTGTGTCGACTTGGCGTAATGTTATCTTAACATTAACGGCCACAACTAACATATTATTTAGCTGTGCATTTAATAAATGAGCACTGTGCTATGTCCGAACTGACACCACTGTATTTTTTTGTATAATTAATATCCATTCTGTTCTAAGTGTCTTAATTATTTTTAAATACAAATTTAAACCTTTTTTTTAAATTCCTTGTTTTATTGTTATTATTTTTTATGATAGTTTCCCTTTCTTTATGTACTGTAAAGCAATTTGAATTACCATTGTGTGTGAAATGTCCCACAGTATAAATAAACTTGCCTTGCCTTGCAGTGTCATAGATAAAATGACAGAGAAAAGAAAAATGGACATAAGATAATTTTTCAGTGCTCGTAAACGCCAAGTAAGTACAACAAGTTCACATATTAAGGCAATTAGGCTTTAAGAATGAGTGCTTATGAAAATACTAATGTCACAATATCAATCACAGACAAAGGAGTCAGAAATTATTAAGGGACAGGTAGACCAGGGTCAATCAGATGTACAGTGTCAGGTAAGTGTGGTGCTTTTATTGAAGGGATAATGACGGATTAGTATTATTATTATTAATTTTTTTATATAGAGCAGTTACTGTAAATTGATTATTTAATAATTGATTTTGTTACAAAACATTAATTATTTTATATATCTTTTTCACAATAACAGTCATGTTTAAATTTTATTGTATGTTGATGGCTTGACTGTAAACAACATAAACAATGCAATAAATAGTTTTGAAGAAAAATCAGCTTTGTCATTGAACCTGAGAAAAACATTGAAAATAACCATAATGGCGCAGTCTCATGCTACAGTAATAATGATGGAAGCAAAGTTTTTCACTGTGGGCCATAGTGTACAATTGACTTTATAAGTATAAGACAATTATAAGTACAATTTGACTGTATTATTTATGTCCCCTTAAAAAATTGCTCATGAGAAATTTTATATTTATTGTCCCCCCCTACTGTTAAATGAAATTTACGCCCATGTCAGTAAATAACCTATGCGAAAGGGGCAAACATTCTCATCCTGTTGAAAAGCATCCTGTTGAATAGCTTTGAAATGACGGACATTTTACATTTACCTGTCTTCAGAAGTGATTTAAATTTGTGTACCAGTTTCTCCTTTTAAATGCTGATATTTTTTACCTTCCATTTATTTTATTTATTAATTTATTTTGTATAATAGCATGTTTAAGGAAAGATACACACACACACCAAACAGGAAGTAAAAGTGTGTGTGTGTGTGTGTGTGTGTGTGTGTGTGTGTGTGTGCGCACGCGCGGAATGAATGTGTGAACATGTGTAGAGAGAGAGGTATTAAATGTCCTCATTACATTCATGCGCGTTTTATGCACGTAAAATTACTTTGCAATGCGTTTATCATATCGGATACCTTTAGAGAAAACTACAAGAAAAATATATTGTCATACCAAAGAATAAACTACCCGCCAAAGTGGCTAGTGAGACTAAAGTTATTACCCGCCACAGCCGAATTTTACCCGCATTTGGCGGGTGGCCGGGTGCCAATGTCAAACCCTGGTAGGCGGAGGTTGTTGTTAAATAAAAAATTATAACGAATTAATTAATTGTAGCCTACCGTTTCCACCTGGCATGAACAGGCAAAGTGATCTGTGTCGTTATAATGGCGTTGACAAACTTGGTTGGTAAAAAAGGTGCAAATTCACCTATCTGGCAATACTTTGGCTTTAGACCGAATGAAAGAGGACAACCACGAGATACGTCAGAAGTGGTGATTAGGATTTGCGATAAAGCTGTCCGCGCAAAAGATGCGCAGATGACAAATTTACATGACCATTTGCGTGTTCACCATCCTGCGGAATATTTGTGCATATGTGCTACTAGTGCTCCGTCATAACGTGTGTTCAGCACAGCGTGTAATGTTGTTACTCCACTTATTAAAGCCAGAAAAGGTGAACATGTTAATATGTCTGTCCAGAAACCTTCATATTTAAACTTGTTTTTTGTTCCAAGCTCTGTTCGTTATGGTAAAGCCATGAAAAAAAGCCATATTTGGTGTAGTTTATTTAACAATTATTTAGATTTTTTCTGCTGTTTTTTGTATGCCTCATTTACTGTATTAATGTAAACGAACTAGTTTGTGTAATTCGTTTGAAGTTCACTATAATTTGTATTGTGATCGCTAACAACTTCCTGGTTATTATTTCCTCATAATAGTAATAAGTAAAGATGCGGAAATTGAAAGCTGCATTTCATTTGGCTATATATTGTGATTAAGTATGTGTTTTTCGCGAGCTGCGAGGGCGGGGCGGAGGATTGCGATGCCGGCTCAGCATCATGATGTCTATTGGCCATCGGCAATGGACGATGGCAACGTCTATCGACCCAACCCTACTCCACAGTCCATTCTTTATGATTTCTAGCAAAATTTAAACCTTTTTTTATGATTAGCCTAACTGACACATGGTTTTCATAGGGCTACACAGCTGTTTAGTCCCAATCCCTAGAGTTCACATTGTGCATGTAGAAATGCTCTTACTTTTCTCTATTAAACATAACCATGAGTTCTACTGGTGGGACGTTCTCCAATTTTTGTTTCCAACCCCATTCCGTCCTTGAAGATGATAGTTTATTAATTTCTTCCAAGTTTTAATAAGGTGTTAGATAGTTCTAGGGCTGCAACTAACGATTATTTTGATAATCGATTAGTTGGCTGATTATTGTTTCGATTAATCGATTAATCGGATGACTCCAAGCGCTTCTTTAATTTGATGGTTTGCTTATAATTATATATAAAACCATACCAACATTTGTTTTGTTTTTAACAATAATTGCAGATGGCAAGTTGACAGTGTTTATATATATATATATATATATATATATATATATATATATATATATAAATAAAACAATCAACTTGCCATCTGCATACATACATACATACATACATTATATGTATATCGATTAAATCGGATAAAAAGCTAGACTTTTATCGGATAAAAGCTAGACGCTTTAATTTGATGTTTTCCTTAACTATATAAAACCATAAATCAGGGTATTATTTATGTATAAAAGTAAACTTTAAAAAATGCAATAGCCACATAGTTTAATTATCTTTAATTTTGATATTTTATGTAAATCAACATTTTAGTTTTTAACAATAATTGCAGATGGCAAGTTTACAGTGTGTGTGTGTGTGTGTATATATATATATATATATATATATAGTTTAAAAAAATACACTGACATTCAGTAGTTAAGAATGACTTTTAAGAGAATTTTTAATTCTCTTAAATTAATTCAACTTAATAAGAAGAATAATAGACTTCCAGATTATGATATGATATTTAATTGAAGTGTCTACTACATCCTTTTCACGGTTTATACATTATTTCGATCCTCTCGTGTATTTTATCCTTTTTTTTTGTCTCAGTAAAAAATAATAATATAATTTATATAAAAATAAATATATTAGGCCATTTTGCTATACTAAACATTCTCGTAATATGGCGATGTGGGGAGAGGAAAAAAAATCGCCGCTACTGGGTTCATTTAGTTTATTTTGCCCTTTTTCCTGCATTTCCCTCTGTATAGCATGTAGGATCATGGGATATATCCGGTCCTCCGAAGTGTAAAATGAACGTGAAGAAAACGCACTAGAAGTGTTTTCCTCACGTTCGTTGGGATTTGAACACAAAGAAAAAGCTGAATGCAACATTTTTTTTTTAACCCTGTGTAACCGCGCAGCCGGACAAACACACGTCACCAAAGCCCGTGTGAACTCTCTCACTAACTCCTATGTGTAGAAAACCCTAGGTGCTTCATCCGCGCTCACCGGACACTACGACCGGCAGAAAACCGCTTGATTTTAACGCCCGATAAGAGACGTTTAATGTAAATTGCTCCCATACCTTGGAGGACTTGGGGCGTGCGCTTTTTCCTGTAAACTCCATTGCGCGAGCGACTGTGTATCTGTGTGTGTGTATTTGTGCATCTTGTGGTCGCACGCCTCAATAACGTGAGCAGCCCAACTAATCGATAACGGCATTCGTTGACAACGAATTTCATTATCGATAATTATCGATTTTATCGATTAGTTGTTGCAGCCCTAGATAGTTCTTAACCAAATTTTAGTAATTTCAGCAATCTCCATAGTTGTTTAACAAATGAGAAGCCACTCACTGCATCAGTTAGGGTTAAATAACTCCTTACCAGCTGAACCTTATTAATCACTGCAGTAGTTATTCAGTGCTTCTTACCTATTTGCTTAGTTAAATCCAGGTAGTGACTTTTGTGGCCAGGCAATGTTTATGCAGGTCTTCATGTTTCTAGTTTGATCCAGACTGTTACATAGAATGCATGTAGCATATTTTAAATATTAAAATACAAAGCATTAGACATTTACTATTTTGTTTGACAGTTTCAGAATGATGCATTTTGACATCTGACACCATACTGATTCTGGGGTCTTTTGTTGCTATGAGGAAAAAGATTTTACTGGTGCCACACAATGTGACAAGATATAATTTCAGTGACTTCTGGTAAACATGTTATTAGAAGCAATCATCATCTTGTAACATGACTTCTGATGAAGATTTTCAAATGTTCAAGGCTGTGTTCCAAACCATGCACTAAGGATTATGTGGAAATAAAACCTCACAAATAAAATTACATCCGATTTAATATGTGGTTTGGGATGAAGTCCGCATATTTAAGTGAGGTCACTTTTTTTTTAAATAATATTGTTTTCAATGTTATTTCATATACATTTATATAAACTTGACAGTCATATTTAATTGATTTATCTGTAAAAGCAACCTTTAAAAAAAGGTTTTAAAAATTACTGTAACTTTGTGCATGCTATAAGTCTATTATGAATGAGAAGAAAGACGTAGCATAGACATAGCTCAAGAATTGTAGCTTAGAAGGGGTGCTGGCAATAAATAATAACAATTTGTATTCAAACATCATGCTACATCATGAAGCAGTGGCAAGGGTAATGTGCTTGAGTAATGCAGAGTGCATGGCACATCAGAGAAAAAAATCCAAATACAAACATCAGGGCAGCATTTCAGTTGATTATCAACAATCGAAACTGAATTTTTCAATACAGAGCTAAAGAGAAACACATGAAACATGGACATTTAGCCAGCTAGCAGGCTTGAGGTAGTTTTCCTGGCTAAAACGGAGTGGAGGATTTAAACAGGTCAGGGGATGAAATACACCAAAGATGAAGAGGCACTTTGATCTACAGTACAACATCTTGCTCGATATAACTCCGTTAGAATGTGATACATCAAACACAATGTTAGGCATTACACAACATCACTGTTAGAGTCAAATGCCATAGTAAAAGTAAGGTAGCCGTTTGTTATTCCCTACATGCTAAGGTAATTAGATAACAGATAAAATGCAGTACAGTACCTGTAAAGTGCTAGCTGTGCAAAAGTTAATTTGACGTCTTCCTTGGCTTGACTGGACATGTACAGCTTCCTGTGATCAGTTCTGTGTTAGCACTGACACTTACCAGATACTCTTTGTGATTAAGTTTATGACAGAATGATTATGACTGTGAATGTCTGACTGAATGACTACAGACTCGTCACCAACACAGTAACACCATGCCTTGGAGTATAATTGCTGCCTGTCTCAATTATGGTGCTAATGCTGCTGGCAAGAATGACTTAGCACTGATTATTTAAATGATTTTTTTCCATTTTTAAACAAGTCAGACTGGAATTTTATGCAAAATTGTTGGACTAAGCATTGTAAGCATTATAATGACCAAAGGCAAAGAAAAGGATTATGCTGAAGTGACTTATGTGTCAAAGATAATTGACTAGATAAGCAATACTGTGTAATTAACCAACATGATGTGCTTCAGTCTGGAGGCAAAACTGAGAATAATGAATACAGACACTTGATATGGCTGATCAGAGCATGGAAATAAAGTATGCAACTCAATCTGACAGCTTAAGGAAGTTCATAACCCAGGAGTATTGCATGAATTCATAGATAGCAGTTGCATTTTTAATAACCATGGTGTACATTTAATTATTTACGGTACATATTATGAGATCTGTTTTGTTTTACCTGATATCTGTCACACATGAAATTGCACAGAACAGAAGTTATTGTCATTATCTTTGTTCAAATTGTCTGGGCTGGATTTCATGATATTGACAAACCTTAAAGATTAAGGTCAAACTTTACAAGGGGTTAAAAAGGTGCAGAACATTTTGTACTTTTTGGTGTTGAAATTATTTTTGAAACCTAAAATCATTCATAATTACTGAACCTTTGAGTAAGTTGAAAGTTCCACTTAGTTAAATGGACTGCAACAGTAGTCTAGGATTAATTACACTGTAGATAAAACCACAGGTCTTTTGGTCAAACCATGAGTTCAGAAAGGCATGATCAGCTTCAGATTTTTATTGTTACTGAAGCATCTAACTATGGATTTAAAATAATAGCTAATCAACAATTTAATATATTTATTTTGACACTTAATTGAAGCTGTTAAATTGCTGAAATATCAAATTACAGTAAGTAACCTAATACCCAAACTATTAAGCAACAGTATTGTGTAGTTTCCCCCTGTGCCATGGGGGCAGCTCTGGCCCATCAGGGCATGACTCCGCAAGACCTCTGGAAGTGTACTGTGGTGGCTGGCAGCAGGATGTTAGCAGCTATCCTTTGGGGGCTGTGGGTTGCAGGGTGGGTTCTCCGTGAATCAGACATATTTGTTCGGCATATTCCATCGATGCTTGATCAGATTGGAATCTGGGGCATTTGGAAACTTTTTGCTTTGCTAAGCCCCATTTGTGGAAAGCTGTGATAATTTATATAAGCTTTTCCATGGGATCGGACCGAACAGGCTAGACTTTGGGCACCACAGGCTTAAATGAGCCTTGGATGTCATTGAGCCCGTAAACAGATTACCTCAATACAATTGAAAATCAATTTTATTGACTTTACCTGGCAGTGGTTTTTGTTTTGTGGCTTTTGTGTACGATAGAAATATTTTCATATTGGTATATGTTACCATTAGTGCCATTCCTTGGGATTTTTCCAAGTTCTTGGGATTTGGGGGACAATTTGGGATTTAGGGATTAGTGATCTTGCGATTTTGTTAATTTTTAGAAATATTTTTAACATCTACAATCATACTAATCTGGAATAAAAGCCTAGTCTGGATCTAGAACTAATCTGGATATGGAAAGCCTACTATATTGTCAATTTTTTGTCATATTTGTGATTCAGGGTCTAGGTTATATATCTACCATCCTATGGTTTTTATTTAGTTCTTTACTTACTTTTTTGTGTGAGTATTTGAGGCCATTGACTCGTTTCGGTTTTGGAACTTCCATTTGTGTATTATTGACGTAAAATTGTAATTAGGGCTGCACGATATATCGAAAAAATATCGTTATCGCGATAATGGCATGCACGATAACCATATCGCAGAGAGTTGCGATAAATACTTTATTTGCCAATCAGATGGGCCCTTACTATGTTTATACCCACTATATATATTTTATATATATAATTTATATCTTTATACTTCATTCTGTCGCGAACTAAGCCCGGATGATCAGAAGACTTAGCGATTGGCCGTTAGCCCTTTGTAGCGTGGACGGTAAACCCAAACGCGGAAGCAAGCGAGTAGGCAGGATAACCACGCAAATTAGTTTAAGGACTCTCACAGAAGGGGAGCAAGGGAAAAACACACATTTAGCCCGCGTCCTATAAACACACACTCGAATCAGAAAGTAAACAATCTGAACCGACATGGCGAACTCAGTGACTAAGCTGTATGCAATGGTTTGTTTACTCCTTTTATACTTCCGGGTTCGCGCCCGCATTACTTCCGGGTCCTAGTGCCGGTCGCGGAGCGAGTGCGTGCGCGTGCGTGTGTGTGTGTGACAAATAGTATTTTTTAAATAAAATTTTTGTTTAATAATATTTATTTTTATTTAAAAAAAACAGGCAAGCCAAAGAGAATATTTTGTTTAAAAGATGCTCTTGTTTTAAGACACTATTGATGAGTGTATGGTTACATGTAGATAAAACGTAATGTTTGAAAGTAATTCATATTGTGTTGGCAGGTTTATAGTAACAGCAAACCAGAAGTCAGAATATCTGCTGAGGGTTTTAAGTCATTCATAGTGTTTTGAAGACTAAATATTTGCAACTTCCTTGACATATAGTTTCTTATTAGCCTGAATTAGATTTAATTACATCAGACGAATATCTATTACCTGTTTATTTTAGTATGATCATTACATATAAATAAATAAAAGAAAAATAGGCAATAATAATAATTAAAAAATGCATTTATCTAGGGATATGTTATATCGCAAGAAATATCGTTATCGCAGTATTCAACAACAATATCGCATATCACATATTTTCCTAATATCGTGCAGCCCTAATTGTAATGACTTAAAAAAAATAATTGGCACAGCAAAAGAAGATAATATTCTTAATATTTAATTAAATGGTACTTACAAACTACTCCAAAACTTCTAGGAAAATCTGTGTTCAAACTCTTATAGTCCTTCATACAGTATGCCATACTTGTATTGATTTAAGAAACTCACAGTCACTCAGTTTTTTCCACAGGGCTTCTGAAGGTTGTAATGGATTTATGGTGGATGGAGCCACATTATATTCAGGAGGTGCTTTTTAAAAAAAAAAAAATGTTGCAGTCACTTTGGGGTCACATAACTGTCATGACTGTGAACAAATTTTCAAATCCTTTTTCATCATAGCAATGTTTAATTTTGGTTCTGTAATCCAGCGGTCTTCACATTGCACTACATGGTGTTGGGTGCATCAATTTTGTCACAAGAAAAAGCAAATAGGTGAGTTTTTTCTTTAAAGATTTGTTAACTGCAATTTAGTTTTTGACAGTATTTTGTCATCCAAGTATGAATTCATAGCTTAGGTGACAGATGCTTTACAGTCTCCCCTTCCATACAGATCTGAAGTATAAAGGTACTGACAGCGGAGCACCGAAAGTGTGTTTCTCACTTCTGTCACTTTTTCTCTAACCGTGCCCTAAATTTCCAGTACTGATGTAATCTTATTAATATTATTGGCTCATTCGGTTGCACACATTTGTGGCCAGCATGTATGATCAAACACTGTCCAAGCACGTATTCTACATGGCCTTAGGGGGAAAACTGCTGCATTTCCCATAGTCCCCTACACCATGTGGCAGACTGTTATGGCAGTAAACTGGAACCACTGAGCCAGATTAAAGGAGAACTGTCCCAGCTGCCACCTGGCATACAGCGACGGCCGAGGGCCTGACGCTGGAATGTTCCAGAAAAGCCACACAGCAGAGTAATTCATCCAGCCATCCACACTCAGGAGAAAGTGCCTGGGGCATTAAAGCAGCCTCACATACTGTTTTTTTTTAAATGGCACCCTTTGATATCATGGAATTAATTACTCAGTACAATTAATTACAGTCTTCAATATGATATGTAATCCTATTCAGCCACATCCAATCTTTTTGAAGACAGATCCAATGACTGATATTACACACAGTGAATCATATTACACTGATCTGCATGCACGGCACATTCTTTTTCAGCTTTAGAGATAGTGCGCTCCAATAACTCGTAGCCTAGCTGTGAAGGGTGCAGATCATCAGAGGAGGCTTGAGATTGGATGCCATAGATCTGAAACACTGATGTACTTATATGTACTCACATTTTTGCAAATATGAAATCTCCATGGCTTCAAACCGATAACTTGTGTTTTTGGTGCAGTCTGTTTGGACGATGAGGGTTGTTGGACGATGATTGTGTACTCTGCCGACTTTGCAGCTGTTTTATAACCATGCACAGAATGAAATGCGCTTTTATGAAAGGTTTAATATTTTTTATGCTAATAATAATCTATTTAGCTTTGAACACAACTATTTGTACATACTCCAGTCAGAAACATTGCTACTGATATTATACAGACAAACTAAAACATTCCTTCATTTAAAATTATTTCAAATGTGTCAAAGATTGCTTTGCATAGTGTAGCATATCATTCACATTTACATTATCATACTGTATATATTAAGTATTTAGTATATACTATAACAAGGACAAATAGACTGAATGCCAAATGCCTTACTGTTCGTTACATACAGTGGTGTGAAAAACTATTTGCCCCCCTCCTGATTTCTTATTCTTTTGCATGTTTGTCACACAAAATGTTTCTGATCATCAAACACATTTAACTATTAGTCAAAGATAACACAAGTAAACACAAAATGCAGTTTTTAAATGAGGGGTTTTATTATTTAGGGAGAAAAAAATCCAAACCTACATGGCCCTGTGTGAAAAAGTAATTGCCCCCTGAACCTAATAACTGCTTGGGCCGCCCTTAGCAGCAATAACTGCAATCAAGTGTTTGCGATAACTTGCAACGAGTCTTTTACAGCGCTCTGGAGGAATTTTGGCCCACTCATCTTTGCAGAATTGTTGTAATTCAGCTTTATTTGAGGGTTTTCTAGCATGAACCGCCTTTTTAAGGTCATGCCACAACATCTCAATAGGATTTAGGTCAGGACTTTGACTAGACCACTGCAAAGTCTTCATTTTGTTTTTCTTCAGCCATTCAGAGGTGGATTTGCTGGTGTGTTTTGGGTCATTGTCCTGCTGCAGCACCCAAGATCGCTTCAGCTTGAGTTGACGAACAGATGGCCGGACATTCTCCTTCAGGATTTTTTGGTAGACAGAAGAATTCATGGTTCCATCTATCACAGCAAGCCTTCCAGGTCCTGAAGCAGCAAAACAACCCCAGACCATCACACTACCACCACCATATTTTACTGTTGGTATGATGTTCTTTTTCTGAAATGCTGTGTTACTTTTACGCCAGATGTAACGGGACACGCACCTTCCAAAAAGTTCAACTTTTGTCTCGTCGGTCCACAAGGTATTTTCCAATCAAGTCTTGGCAATCATTGAGATGTTTTTTAGCAAAATTGAGACGAGCCTTAATGTTCTTTTTGCTTAAAAGTGGTTTGTGCCTTGGAAATCTGCCATGCAGGCCGTTTTTGCCCAGTCTCTTTCTTATGGTGGAGTCGTGAACACTGATTTTAATTGAGCCAAGTGAGGCCTGCAGTTCTTTAGATGTTGTCCTGGGGTCTTTTGTGGCCTCTCGGATGAGTTGTCTCTGCGCTCTTGGGGTAATTTCGGTCGGCCGGCCACTCCTGGGAAGGTTCACCACCGTTCCATGTTTTTGCCATTTGTGGATAATGGCTCTCACTGTGGTTCACTGGAGTCCCAAAGCTTTAGAAATGGCTTTATAACCTTTACCAGACTGATAGATCTCAATTACTTTTGTTCTCATTTGTTCCTGAATTTCTTTGGATCTTGGCATGATGTCTAGCTTTTGAGGTGCTTTTGGTCTACTTCTCTGTGTCAGGTAGCTCCTATTTAAGTGATTTCTTGATTGAAACAGGTGTGGCAGTAATCAGGCCTGGGGGTAACTACAGAAATTGAACTCAGGTGTGATAAACCACAGTTAAGTTATTTTTTAACAAGGGGGGCAATCACTTTTTCACACAGGGCCATGTAGATTTGGAGTTTTTTTTTCTCCCTTAATAACGTAAACCTTCATTTAAAAACTGCATTTTGTGTTCAATTATGTTATCTTTGACTAATAGTTAACGGTTTTTGATGAGCAGAAACATTTAAGTGTTACAAACATGCAAAAGAATAAGAAATCAGGAGGGGGCAAATAGTTTTTCACACCACTGTATGCCAGTCTAATGTCGGGATGGGAGATATGGATTAAATCTCTTTCTCTCTCGCTCTCGCTCTTCATTTGTAAGTCAAAGCCACATGCCACAAGCACTTTTATGAAAATGGTAATCAAAATATTCAAAGACAAGGCTTCAATCTCTGTTTAAAACATGCTGGAACAATGTAAATGACAAAATATGTTAAATAAATAGCCTTTCTCTGAGAATTTTTGTTCACTTACTCTCAACAACAATAATAGATAGTTAAAAAAAATGATAAAAATTTAAACAGAACAAACATAACGATTGAATCAGGTAGACTGTGGAGCCTCCGGAGTTGTCATAGAGAGAAATAAGTACACATACATAACGCTTTCTTTCTGGGCATTACATTACATTTAAACGTCAAAAACTAGTGAGGAAAATACGATGCAAACATTTTTCAGCACAGTAGTACCAGTGCAGTATACTGCAGTATGAAGTGTTAAGAGTGTGTTATACAGTACTTATTGTACAGTATACACAGCACAGTAAGGCTATTTGCTAGGGCTACCCTGATGGCATGTTAAACATGGGAGTAGCACAAATTGTAAACATCGGGTTTATGTCGGGAGAGTGGCAAGGGCTCATAAAACAGATCATGTAACAACATTAGTCTATATCGATACAAACAATATTGTCCCTCCTCTGTGCTCGAAATTGTGTATTATTACTTTTTTAAGCAATTTGACCAACATTTTTTCCAGAATTCCCCTTTTTTCCCCAATTCGGGACTAGCTGCCCTTTCACCATAAATTTTGCATGTGATACTTGCCCCGTGATACTTAAATAAAAAAACTCTGTCAGGTCCCCCGAGTGCAGTGGAACATTTTTCTAACATGGCGCAAAATAAAGACCCTTTGAGTTATGAGTATCCTTTTAGTACCGGTGACAAACCACTTTGCTCTTCTGACTCCTAGTTTTCTTGTTTTTGGTCCGATTGAAAAAAAAAAAACACGGCATGCCAACAAGCTCGAAAAACTCTACTACTTGCAATTGCTGCTCAAAGATAATTCACTGCAAAAATCCCTCCATAGACTGTAGTTGGGTTTGTAGAGTGAATGCACACTTTTAGACCAGTTTGTAAAACCTCACTCAATTTTTAAACTATGCATGAAACTTGACATCCCACAGGTGTAAGGCCTCAAATCTCTGTAAATGAATGTGTAAAGCTCATTACATTCTCTTGGGGTTGTGAGATTCATGTGCAGAGGAGAGGGGCGGCAGCAGCGTGTAGTCCATGCTAAACCTTCTTATGTCATATGCAACCCCTAATATCACAGGTAGTATATAGACTCATATCTTTGTAACATTGTGGTTTAGAAATAAGCTGTTTTTTAGCGGGTTTGTCCAAGAAAAGCAGGTCACCGTTGCACCCTGCTTCATGGTTTCTCCAGGAATTGTATCTAGTTTCAAAATGTATCACTATATCTTAAAACATACAGTAACATACTGCCCAGCTTTAATCTAGTTTAGTATATCCTAGTGAACAACATTTGGGATTCCGATAGAATAAAATTGGCTTGATTCTGTTTTACAGAACTAAGTTGGCGCTCAGATACATTTAAATGTAAACTAACTTCTTAAAAGTAATTAACAATTTTTTTCAGTTGATTAGGAGCAGTGCTGATACATCTAATAGTCAGGGACATTTCATCAAGTGCTGAATGTCTTCATACTACATTTGGTGTATCTTGTTGTCTCAAGGTACAAGTGTACATGTGCAGTGTGCAGAAATTATGCACACTTAAACAAGGGATTTCATTAATTGTATGCCTAGAGGCTTTATTAGGTCTGTTGAAGTTGCACAAGGCCCTTAGTGTGAATCCTGTATAATGTTTACTTAAATACTTCAACATTTACTAGTGTAAAACCATTGCAGATGTCAAAATGCATGGGGCAGGGCTAATATTGCCAGGGAAACTGCCCATCAGACAGTTTGTGATTGAGTTGCCCCTTGCGACAAAAAATTTACAAAAAATAGCTAATGTTATACCATGGTTGTATTGTTGCATAACCAGTTTATTTCCCTGTGAATATGCATATCCCCTTATAACCTTCTGAGCAATGCAGTTAGATTATGTTTGCATCATGTCAAGCAATAATGCCTTATATAGAGAAGGCAAAAAATGTATACATACTTCAATTGAAACTTGAAACTTGAATTGAATTATGACAGCAATGTGTGGTATTATGTTTCCTCTAGAAGGAATGTTGAACCATCGTTTATGCTATGATGTGTGTCAGAAGAGAGGAATATATTTTTCATGTTGAATTGTATATACGTACATCTTTTGCTCCCATCTGTATTAAGCTGAACCAATCTAAGCAATTGAGCTAGATAAGATATAGGCCGCTGTATCACACCTTGTCATATCTTATCATACCTGAAAACAAGTTAATGTTCAGGTTAACTTGCTATATTGTTTAGTATGTTGTCTTTTTAGATTTGAAAAGCACAATTGCTGTTGTGCCCAATGCTGCATTTTTTTCAAAGGATAACTTGCGTCTTGCCCCCTATGATATCATAAAGTATTCATTTCTTAATACTGAATTTAAATTTAGGAATTTATTAATTCATGGAGATAATAGATAAAATTACAAGTAAGTATTTTGTTTTGGATGATACAATTAAGTATATAAAATTTCCAGTAACTTGAATTTGCAAAATCTGCTTTTATATTGTTGCTTCAAGTATAAAATATCAACTCATAAACATATGAGTTCAAAGATTTTCTTTTTATAGTTTTCATGTTGTGGTCTTTTTAAAGTGTTTTATTAAAGTCTGAATGCTTCATATAGCCTGTGTCTATAACATGTGAGTTTTGTTATTGTGCCATGTTGTAGCTGTGTGATCTGCAGTGCATTGTACATTTTAAAAAAATAGTTTTTAGAGATTGAGAGATGATTGAGAGATGGTCATGGGCTGGCAATAAACTCAAGATGCTGCTTAAAGTAGTTTACAAGAAACCAAATCTGCAATAACTTGTTTGCAGAGTTTTAGTAATGGTTTCAGGGGCACATTTTGTTAAAAATTTTTAAGACTATTGAGGAATTTAAAATGGATATTTAATTGCCTATATTTCACATATTTCAGGTATATAATGATTGGTAACATTAAAAATCGGGAAGAGAAGTACTATTTTTTTCAGGTTCAACCAACTCTGTAAAATGTCCGTGCACGTCTCTATTTAAAATGACGTGTGTTATTAATTTGCTATGAATTATTAACACATTAATATTTTTCCTTTTATACAAGTAGGTTCCCTAGTAATTGCTAAGATCACTTACCTGCACCTACTGGCTAACTTATTCATGTGCATTTTGCATTTATGACCATGTTTCTTTTATATTTCCATGCCTTTCATCTAAATAAGCCACCTGCACAGCTCTGCCACAGCTGAGCTTCTTTAGTCTCTGACTCTCTTTGTTCTAATTAGTGATATGCTTGCTTGTTTTTGTTTCTCCTGTCTCCTTGTCGAAGAAGTGCATTCAGCCTCTCTGCCGTTCTGCTGCGCATCAGTGCACTGCAAAGGGAATGGAGATAAAGCACTCAGGCTCACAAACATGGCCTGTCACAGGCTTTCACTGTTTGCTGCAAGATAAAGAATGCTTCTCTTGAAAGTTGTTCAATACTTTCAGGACAAAAAAAATGAAGGAGCACTTTCCACACTTTCAGCAACCATGCTAAATTGGCTATACTGTGTTTTGGCTGAGATGGGTTTAGTTGGTTTCAAAAATTGCATTGCATTTCCTGCTGGCATCAAAAGGTGCTCAGAGTGTAGCAAAGGTCAAGTGTGTCCTTCTACTAGACTGCCAACAATATGCTGAGGGCAGAGTCAAATGCTGACAGTTTTTGAGCCAGGTAAAAAGAAAAAAAAAACAGTGGGGAATTTTTAGAAACATTTGATGGTCAGATAAATCTACTGTAGAGTATTGGTTTACTAGTGCTGTCAGTTAATAATAATAATAAATAAATAAATAAATAAAATAAAATAAAATAAATAAATAAGTAAATTTTCATGAGTTAATCACTGTCTGTGATTTATCATGATTAATGACCATTTTAAAATACTCAGATTTACTTGTATTATAAATGTGAAATGTTTGAATGAAGAAATGCATGACAAACTGGTTAGAGAAAAAAGATTTGATGCAGTTCTATAATATTTTAAACATCAACATTTAACAAATGTTAAATTAAAATCTCTTGAGTGACTAGGTAGTATGGAGTGTGGCAACACATTGACGGCAGGGCTTGAACCCAGATCCTTTGATCTAAAAATCAGCAACCTACAGCCTTACCCACCTCAGCCACCATTCCTACAGCTTACATTTAATGTTTCCTTGTGAAAATAGTTCCCCTTGAAGGTAGCGCAAGCACACAACTTCCATCTCGAAGCTTTTTATAATGAAACTTCCCGTTCAACACACCTGGTGATTTTTCCTTTGCTATTCTATTATCTGCATTAAATGTAATAATAAATAATCTGCAACTATAGCACACATCCGGGTAACCACGTATTATGGGAAGACAGTAGGGTCAAGTATTCACATGCGCTAACACGTTAATATTGACAGCCCTAATTTTAACTTAACTAAGCTATGTTCATAATTGAGAGCAGATTTGTGGTTATATAAGAAGATGGAAGGAATCTTAATTTTAGACTTAGGTTCAGTTAGGTGTTATTTTGTAGCCATTTAGCTATATAGAATGTTCAGATCAGAATATTTCGAATTTGTTTACTTTTAAGCCTTGATCTCTTTACTTTTGGCTTGATGTGAATAATATGGGGCAGCAAAAATGTGACATCTTGAAAGACATTACCTTTAGAAAAATCTGTAACACATAATTGCGCAAGTACACTGTGTGAATGCAAAGCAGTCAGACTTTAGATTGTTCTGGACAGATTTTAATCCATTTTATTTACTGGCAAGTAAATATGTATAAAGCAATGTATGAATTGTGTATTAAATATTAATTAAACCATAAATTACACATTATGATGCACCAATAAAAACACTAGGGATGAAACGATGTGTTTTTAATATGAAATGGTGATAATGACACAATATACTCAGAAGATCAGTAGCAACAATGTACTTGTATAACTATCTGTGCTTTATATATTGGTATAATTTATAATAAAATACCTTAGGTATACTACTGTTACTGTAGGTACAATTATTTTGCCAACCTTCTTCCTGATTGAAGACATTGATGAAATTTATAGCTATCAGCTATGAATGAAGTGAAACAGTCAGTAGAAATTGCACGATGTACACAACAATAGAGTGCAGGTCTTTAGGCATCATTCAATATTTTCAATACTGTATTTGCACACCTGTAAAGAAAGAAACATATGTAACTAAGCAAGTGTGACAAAATTACCAGGAGAACTCTAGCATACTCTCCAGCATACTCAGTAAAACCTCCAGCCTTTTTATTTATAAAGCTGCACAAATTATTATCAAACACTTTTAAGCAAAGGGTTTTTATGCCAAATATTGACTGTGTCTATTTTATTACACTTTTGTGCTCTGTATGGAAGTTTATTTAAATGTAAGGCATCTTTGCTTATGGAATTTTTAATGAACAGTACAGTAAGTGCCTAAGACACTTAGTACTTAGTACTTTTATTGCATAGTACTTTAAGTACAACAGCTACAGTAGTTATCCAATCTGAATGATTATTAGGTTTTCTGACCATGCTGTAGAATATGAGTTCTTCTGGTAACATTGTCACACATACTCCTTTCTATTTTAGGTTTTTTGTTTCCGTCTGAAATTATGAAATTATGTGTTTGTAATGTCATATGGTGTTAATGATACAATAATACAAAACTGGTCAATAATATAATATATTGCTTTCATTACAGCTAATGTTATTTATGTACAGTGAGGCAAAAAAGTATTTAGTCAGCCATCAATTGTGCAAGTTCTCCCACTTAAAAAGATCAGAGAGGCCTGTAATTTTCATCATACTGTAGGTATACCTCAACTATGAGAGACAAAAAAAAAAAAAAATTGAGTGTATCTGTGTCTTTTATACTGATAACGAGTTTAAACAGATGCCATTAATACAGGTAACGAGTGGAGGACAGAGGAGCCTCTTAAAGAAGATGTTACGGGTCTGTGAGAGCTTGTTTGTAGGTGACCAAATACTTATTTTACCAAGGAATTTACCAATTAATTCAAATGTGATTTTCTGGATATACATATATATATTTTTTGTCTCTCATAGTTGAGGTATACCTATGATAAAAATTAAAGGTGTTTAAATGGGAGAACTTGCACAATTGGTGGCTGACTAAATACTTTTTTGACCCAATGTATTAATATTATAAAAGTTATAATCTGTAATTATATAATATTCTTCTGGAATGTTATTTCTTTATACATTTTTGGAATAGTGTATAGTGATTTATATTAGTGAATGATATAAAAATATATAACAAAATTTGTTCTTTTAGTGTTTTGGAATCATGAATTCTTCACTGCAGATTCTGAAATCCCAAATCCACTGCGGGCACTTTAGCTTATAACACGGCTGTAAAGCAAAATAGAATTAATTGTGTGTGTGTGTGTTGGGTGGGTGCGAATGCATGTGTATGCATAAGGTATAGTCTCAAACATACAATCGGAATTAACTTTCACCAGTCTCTGATTGCCTGGTTTAATGTCATGTGTTATGCTGTGCCAAACAGAGTGAGCACGGGACGTGAAAAAAACACACCAATATCTTTTTCTTCTGTTTTCAGTTTTACATCAAAACTTGTATAACTTTATAGAAATTTTCATAATATATAGAGTATTATATGTATATGTATTAGAAAAATACAAGTAGTAAAGGATGGCTGTCTGGTTGGTAGACATGGGCAGTGCCAGCTGATATATAATTAATCCTGCCATTTTTCTCCTTGAAGTTCTGTTGAACAATAATGGGCTATTTACATAAATAGCTTGTTATGTGGAATTTCTGAAGCTGACTGCTGAAAAGGTTAATATAGCATTTTTTGCACACTGATCCTGCAGTGGGTTGTCCGTGTGACCTGCATTTTGTGCATGACGTTTGTTATTCTTTATGCCTAATGGCTTTAATTTTCTTTATAGCATGGCCTTTCACATAGCGTGCAAACATGGTGACAACACAAGCAAGCTGTGACAATAAATGTGTGTGCTGTGTGCATGCAGGACAAGTAGCATTTCTTCTTTGGGAAAATAACTATTATCAGCTGAACTATTCCGTTCTGTGGTGTTGATGTCTGCATTCAAAATAAGTTATAGACTATTGTTGCAGTTTGAGGCAAAATATTGAGACATACAGCTTGCTGACTCATGTCATGGATGTACGTTTAGCTTGTTGTCATGTGGTGATTAGATATACTATAATTTTATATTCATATTTGCTATGCTGGTGTTCTTTCAGTTAGAAGCTTATTTATTTATTATTTTTTAAGAATCTAAATATGTTATGCATTACAGTATGTTTCGAATTTTAATTGTTCCAAGGGGAAAAATAACAGACACTGCAGTTTTATCAGTGGCTGCAGTTTATTTTTCGGTGTCATTATTTTTCTGTGCTGAGATATTATGCTTCTTTACTATTATGCTAAAGTACACTGCCAGGCCAAAAAGGGTCACACACTCTAAGATTTCATTAATGCACCTTATCTTTGAGTACAGCATGCAAAATGACTCCTCATGCTCCCAGAACCACTCGAGTTCTGAATTATGCCTTTGCCAACAGGGAAGAAAAACACCTTAGATGTGATAACCTGCTCATTCAGTACATTTAGGTCATCAGCTGACTTCATTTTTAGTGCCACATAACGCTGTAGACTTGACTAACTGAAACAACCCCATATCATAACACTGCCTCCAGAGGCTTGTACAGTTGCCACTATGGATGATACCAATGCACTGCGTCATGCCTTACCTTCTTACCCCACCACGGCCACCGAGCTGGTATAGGGACAAACTGGACTCACCAGACCATGACCTTTTAGTATTGCTCCAAAGTCAAATCTTTATGCTTCCTAACAATCTGAATCCTTTTTTATGATGAGTCTCATTTAAAACAGTTTTCTTATGAACACACAACTGTTTAGCAGTGTTTAGGGCAGTGGTGGCACAGTTAGGGCAGTGGTGGCTCAGTCGGTTAAGGCTGTGTGTTACTGGGTTACTGATCGGAAGGTTGGGGGTTCGAGCCCCAGCATCGCCAAGTTGCCACTGTTGAGCCCTTGAGCAAGACCCTTAACCCTATTTGCTCCAGGGGTGCTGTAAGCTGGCCGACCCTGTGCTCTGACCACAGTTTCCTAATTGGGATATTCGAAGAAGACATTTCACTGTCCTGTAAAGTACATGTGACAAATAATTGAATATTCTTCTTCTTCTTAGTCCCAATATTGTGGGTTCTCATCACATTGTGTGTGTATGGAAATGCTCTTACTTTCAGTATTAAACATGTTTTTTTTTTTCAAAAGGTTTTTACTGTTGATGTTTTTAACCATGCAACTTCAACAAGTGCCTAAGTGATCTCCATTGATTAATTAATTTTTTTCCAGATCACATTTTTTTTCCCGCAAAGTTGATGGTTCAGGACTATCCAGGTATTGTTAATGTGTAGAGGGGTTCTTAATTAGACACAGGGAAAAATCAATTCAATTATCAATCAAAATTCTGTTGTGTGCTGATTTATGTATCACCACATTGAATCCAAAATCGATTTTATATGATTTATTACATTTATAATAAAGATGCACCGGACACTGAGCCACTGACGGTAATTGGCTGTATGATTAGCCATGACTGATCACGTTGAACATAACCAATTCTTTGCCGAGTGCATGAGCTTCTGTGTGGTGCAACAGAAACAAATTTTTATGGCATTCCCTTATCAAAAGTTACATGCGTTAAAAAGACTCCAAAGTGCCTTTTTAGCTAAACTATGCGAGCAAATTAGTTTTGAATCACTAATTAGACATTCTTAGACCAGTCTTAAAACATCTTATGCACTAATTAGTCACAAAAAATGTGTGTTAGAAGCTGAATCGAAACAGTGCCTAGATATTGTATAAGGTGGTCACTGGTGATTCCCATTCCTATTTTTAAGCCAGTTACAGTAATTTCAAATCTCAAGCAACTGCTTGATGCGGCCCAATAATTTGACACTTTTTAAATGGCATTTTATTAATCTGGCATATGTATACTTTACTTAAGTATTTTTGAAATTTTTACTTATTATTTTTATGTAGCTATTTATTGTATCAGAGGATAACACCGTGCATCTGGGTACCATCACTTTCATAGTTAGGAGGCCACACACCTGGCCAGCCATATGAAGTAAATGAAAAATATGACTCATGTGCCAGGTCACTTTCTTCCATTGTGCCATGGTCCAGTTTTGATGCTCACTCTTCAGGGGTAGAAAGGGGTCAGCATGGGCTCTCTGACTGGTTTGCAGAAACACAGTAAGATGTGATATCATCATAGCCTGCATTGATGTTGTAATCACTTCACAGGTGACATGGTGGCGGAGTTAGCACTGAGGCCTTGCACCTCGAGGGTTGAAGGTTCGGTTCCTGCCTTGGGTCTGCGTGTGTGGAATTTGCATGTTCTTCCTTGTGCTTGGTGGGTTTCTGCCAGGTATTGTGATTTCCTCCCACGGTCAAAAGACATGGAGATGAAGCTAATTGGTGTTCCAAAATTGCCCTTATTGTGTGAATGATTGTGTGCGTGTGATGGATTGGCACCTTTTTTGCTTTGTACCCTGCCCTGTTCCCAAAGTCTCCTGGAATAGGCATCAGGCCTCTCTTGACCGTTTTCAGGATAAGCAGGAAGGAAAATGAAAGAATGAATGAATGAATAACCACTTTATACCAGAAACACCTAACAAGACCTAATTTCAGCCATGTAATAGTTGTTCAGATTCTGACATTTTCTCATTATTTCTGCTTCCAGAACTGACTGTTTACTTGTTATCTAATACATCTCACCGCTTGACAGCTGCTGTTGTAATGAGTTATTTAATGTTATTCACTTCACCTGTCAGTGGTTTTAATCTTGCTGATATGTGTATATTAGGGGGCGTAACAGTACACGAATTTGAGTTTGTAACATTCAATACAGCTAATGCTGGGGTATTTTTTCCATTATGGCATTTGATTTGAATTAGCTAATAGTTTTAAGCTGTCAGTTTTTATCAAGATTGTACATGTTAATATAGAGGCATATATCATTTTAAATTAAAACATCACTTTATACAAACACAAAGGAACAAATCAGTCTTCTTAACCTGATACAATACTTCCTACAGCCTGTGCTACTCCCAAATGCTGTCCTCTAAGATATAAAAAATATGCAAAGATTAAAAATGCAGCATATCAGTGGGGGTCAGTGTGTATATATCACTGTACACTGGGATGCAAGTGTCACTTCAGGGATATGGAATTTGTACAGGTTTGAAAAGTTTGAACACATCAGAATTACATAATTTTCAACCTCATGGCTTTCGAAAGATGTAATGAGAAACTCGAAGCCCCTATTGTACGAAGTTTGTTAACAAGCTAGGCAGCTCATTCAGATGAGTGATACATTTACTTTCTAAAACAGAGAACTATTTAGTCAATGTTTTGAATTTAACAAAAGAATATGTCTGTATGTTGAATAATTTAAAGTTAATTATTGTATACAGTATACATCAACCAGCCATAACATTTGCACCATCATTAACCATTTACATTAAAAGCACCTAGATTTTGGGTAGCCCTTGTGCCCCTGGGGTGGCCCTGGCCCATCTGCATGTGGTCCTACAGTGCCCCTGGGGATGTTCTGTGATCCCTGGCACCAGGATGCTGGCAGTGGATCCTATGGGTGCTGTGGGTTGCTGTTGTGAACATGTTTGTCTGACGCATCCCCTGGATGCTCGATCGGGTTGGAATATGTGGTGTTTGGAGCTGGGGCAGCGACTTTGGGCTCTTTGCCCTCAGGGTGTGGTGGTCTGGATGTTCTGGTGCTGGTCTATTATGTCCTGTACCCCTTCTTTATCAAGCAAATCATTTTGTGTTAGTCATACTGTACGTATCACAACCTTACAGATATTGAATGTACGAGTGTAATTGCTTAAAAATTAAACTTATCAAATAAAACCTGGCATTTTATCAGTTTAAACATTTCCTTTGTGATTCTTGAGTACACTTAAAAATATATCCTTTTTTCTTTTTTCCTTTTGCCTTAGTATTTTTTTCTTTTGCTGAATTTTTATCTACAGTATATTTTAGGTATAGTTATTTTGTATTTTTTACTTACTGAGATTGCTACAGTATGATGATGGTGTTTGCAATTGAACAAAAGAATTTAATATTATTGAGATTCTTTTATCTGGTTGGATGTGGGGTCTGTGTGTCACTTCAACAGTGCTCACAGAGATGGAAGGAAGTGCATCCAGACAGTTAAGTTGCAGGCTTAGTGCTATACAGTACATTTTGATTAAGAAAGATCAACATGTCTACATGTTGAGGAATCGGTTGGCAATCAAATCAGCGGCTGAGCATACCCATTCAAACAGCGTTGATATCTCTAGTATGAGCAGATTGCTTCTTGCCAAATTGGTAGCCAGTTGAGAGATACATACAGTGCTGACTCTCACTGCACACTTCATTTTCTCAATCTGCTGCCAGGATGAGAATTGAAAATGTGCTAACATGGGGTAGAATGCTTTATTACACCCTTATGTTCAAAATACCATCAACTTTTTTTTTCACAGTTAGAACGAAAAAGCCTGCAAAATCATAGGAAATAGTAAATATTTAGATGAAAAGTAAGCATACACAGAATAAATTGTTTTAAAAGAGAGAGAGTAAAAGAAAAAGGGGTATATTGTGACCCTATATTGTGAGTTTAAGTTCATATTCAAAAGGATTGGCATGACATGGCTTATTTAAAGGAGACATACAGTCTCAATTTTGCATAGGTTAATATGATTCTTTAGGGTCCTAATGAAAAGTTTGTAATATACTTTAATTAAAAATTCTCAATTGTTGTGTAAAAAAACATTACTTTTACCTGGTAAAAAGTAGCTCTGTTCTCAGCAACCTGTTTCAGTACATGCTCCTTTAAATGTTAATGACCTCTACTGAACCCGCCCCCCAGTTCTGTGGGGTGTGCCTTCACAATACAAGTGGGGTATAGCTTTGACAACAGTTAAAAATATTTAAAAAACAGTTAAAAATAATTTTACATGATGTTAGAATTATTTTATATATAAAGGAGTTATTTCTACTCTCTTGCTCTCTTCCTCATAGATCTGATATTAACGTGTTAAATCTTCCCTGCTGCTATCTTCCTGTCTCCTCTTGCATCTGTTCATTCACGCTCACCTTCCCATACTCTGTCTCTCTCTCTCCCCCTCTCTCTCCCCCTCTGTCTCCTTCCACCTATCTTCCTCTCCTTTGATTCAAATTCAAATTTTATTTGTCACATAGACAGTCATACACAGTATGATTTGCAGTGAAATGCTTATACGACAGCCAGTGACCTTAAAAAGAAAATAAAAGCTTATACATAAGGAATAAATATCAATAAAAATAAATACTAAAGAAAATACATTTAACTAGTAAAATAAACTGTACAAATGAAGGCATAATAAAAATATTACAAAATATATAATATTTTGTAAGATATATTTTGTAAGATTTTTATTATGCCCTCATATATATATATATATATATATATATATATATATATATATTTTTTTTTTTTTTCCTATATTTTGTAATATTTTTATTATGCACTCATATATATATAGTTTTATATAAAAATTTACATGTGAATCTGGTTGTAAAACTTTTTTGACTTCCCAGACCGGGAATCAAACTCAAGTTGCTGCGCTGAGAGCGCCGTATCCTAACCACTAGACCACAAAGGGTTTCACAGTTCTACTCAGCCGTCATTGAATCCGTCCTGTGCACTTCAATAACTGTCTGGTTTGGCTCAGCTACGAAAGCAGACATCAGAAGACTGCAAAGGACGGTTCGGACTGCTGAAAGAATTATTGGCACTCCCCTGCCCACGCTGCAAGAACTTTATATATCCAGAGTGAAGAAAAGGGCACGGAATATCACTTTGGACCCCTCACACCCAAGCCACCTTCTTTTTGAACTTTTGCCATCGGGTCGACGCTACAGAGCACCGAACACCAGGACAGTCAGGCATAAGAACAGTTTTTTCCCCCAGGCAATCTACCTCCTTAACAGATAAACATCATTCAAACGGTCAATAAATATATGTGCAATATTGTGTACAATACCACTGTGCAATATACTGTATAATACCACAGACTTCAGATATTTATGTAACTTATTTAAAAGTATCTCACATCGTACTCCATTTGATGTCAACCATTTAAAAAAAAAAAATGTTTTTTTTTTTTTTTTTTTTTTTTCCGTCATGCTGTTTTTGTCTTGTCATTTGTATTTTTTGTTCTGGAAGCTCCGTCACTAAAACAAATTCCTTGTACGTGCAAGCGTACTTGGCAATAAAACTCTTTCTCTTTCTGACAAAGGATTAATGGCTACCTCTTGGAAATGCCGGCTATTCAACCCGCGACCTTATCCACGCGAAGCATTGTTTTTTCGGGATCTCACCAGGACATTTACAATGGTTCATTTGTAGTAACATATGTCTATAGCACAGGCGTTTGGTCAAACATATATAAACCGATCTTTTGCTGTTAATAAACAGAGACCTTTCTGACAGACAACGTGTGTGTGTGTGTGACTGAGTCATATAGATGCCGGGAATAGGACATCATACACGCGAAGCATTGTGTGTGTGTGTGTTTGACTGAGTCTCTCCTGGTGTCAGAAAAGCTTACCGAAGCATAGCGCACTCGCCTCGTCTAACTAAGCGAACTTTAGAAAAACTTTATAAATATGTAGCGCAAAAAAGTATGTACCTTGAGCAGGAATCGAACCCGGGTCTCTCACGTGAAAGCACCGAATCCTAACCACTAGACCACCGCACTACAGCAACAAGCTGCACACCAGACTCATGTAGGTGCCATTTTGCTCCAGTGTAGAAAAACAATGGCCGACGGCTCTTTTTTCACTTGGGTGAAAAAAGGTCTTTGCTAAAACACCAGTGTCAATCAACTATAGTAGGAGCGGCCTCTGTCGGTGTGACTTCACGGGCTGATTTCAGAAGGGGCATCTTATATTCATATTTTCTATACCGCTTAATCCTGTGTTCAGGGTCGCGGGGGACCTGGAGCCTATCCCAGGAGACTTCGGGCACTAGGCGGGGTACAACCTGGACAGGGTGCCAATCCATCGCAGGGCACACACACATACACACACACACAATCACACACTACGGGCAATTTTAGGAACGCCAATTAGCCTAACTTGCATATCTTTGGACTGTGGGAGGAAACCGGAGTACCCGGAGGAAACCCACCAAGCACGGGGAGAACATGCAAACTCCATGCACACAGAGACGGGAATCGAGCCTGGCCGGGGAATCGAACCCAGACCCTGGAGGTGCAAGGCGACAGTGCTAACCACTACACCACCGCGCCGCTTATTTCTTCATATTAAATTATATAAAATTCAACTATGTACAGTAGATTCAATTAAAGAACTTGAAACAAATGTTTTACTGCAACAGGCTACAAAATGCCTAAAGATACTATTTAAAATCGTTTGTTTATACAGTATAACAACCTCAGCAGCAACCTCATTTCTCTTCTTGTCTGTTCTCAACGGTTTATGCCTCAAGTAAGATGGTTTTTAATACTTGAATGATTCATAGGTCACTGTGTGGCTTCTTCTGAAACTTGGTCAGAACTGGACTTAAAATTAGAGACAGAAACTTGCCGAAAATGAGAGCCAAATAAGTCCTTGAGGATCTTGGAGAACTGTTCCTCAGGATTACAAAATACAAGAAAGACTTGTTCTTTAGAAGCAAAATATAAAAAAATGAAGGGTGGCTTAAGAATTTGGCACAGTACTGTGCATTTACCAAGGATCAAAGGGTTACATAGAAGTGCACTTTTGCATTGTGTTGTTTAACATTGCAGGGGTGCAGTAACCTAAAACCCCAGTCTTAAAACTGCACAGCCAAAAGACCCTCGGACATTCTTTAAAAAAAAAAAAAGAAGAAGAAGAAGAAATTGTAACTCACAATAGTAGTAAACAATGCAGTGAATGTTGAGTTTATCTTAACATGTAATTATGCTAGGTACATCATATTCATTTTTTATTGGATATAGAGTTCCCTGCATAGTTACGGTACATGTTTCTCATGACTAGACTCTCTCCTGTTTAAATACAGCATTCTGTTTGATTTTCACTTTTTACAGGTTGAGTTCTGTAGCTACAGTAAGCCCTCGACATGCACTTCTTAGTACACTTTAGCTGCTGAGTCAAACATTTTAATATTCTTCACAGTTTCTAAGTGTTTTTATTATTATATCCACTGTTTAGAATACATAATGCCAATAGAAAGAAAAGTGAAAAACTTAATAATAAAATTATAAAATGTCAAAATAAATATGAAAAATATGATTTCTGTGCTCTCCGTCCAAAGTACTGTACACTGTTCATGAAAAGCATGCTATCAGGCTAAAGGAAGTTTTACTGTAGGTACTGTACAGATACAGGTACAGTGATATTGTACTGTAAATACACTTTTTTTTTCACCCATTTGAATTTACCGTCCTGTTTTTTTACTGCACAAGATTATTAGAAATATTGTACCTGTGTTAAAGGACATGCCTGACATTCATTGGTCTGCAGTGGCAAGTCTTTGTTTGTTTGTTTGTTTTATTGATTTAGCAAAATCAATAATTCTATTTTCAGCCAATAAACAAAAAAGGTTTTTAAACTAATCATACCAAAAAGATCATTGTTTTCCAAACCTTCTTTTTTGAATATCCTTTTACTGAAATTTAAAAAAATTGTAATAGTGGTCACAGATTAACTTAAATAGAGAAAACAATGCAATACAAGATTCTTCCTCTTCAGCAGTCATTCTGTAATTTCACCTGACAGTCTGAGGCATTTTCTGTCCCTTTCCATTGGGATACCCTAAAGAGGTCTTGTCACAATAGCTTGTCTCCGGGTGCCAAAATCTGACTGAATTATTTAGCACGTCCTGCATGTCAGGTCCATTATTCCTGATAGAGAGACTGATACATAGATATGGACTGACAGCATGCCTGTAATCAAAATGGCTTTGTGCAATTTGGATGCTTCTTTACTCTTCGATACAGCAGCCAGCAGGTGCCCGGGGGGGATCCTTTGCAGATAGCACTTCAAAACATTCATTTTCAGAGCTGGCAAGTGAAAGCACCGGCCTCCACCACTGTTTCCCGAAGGAACCCCGTCACTTCATTATAAAATGGGCCCCCATATTACATCTTCCCCTCTCCTATGACCTAATGACTTTCCTGAAGATTCAAGGAGGGAATTAAAGCTTATCCTGACTTCATTTTTTTTTCAAAGATTTTCACAGCTCTTGACTCTATATTTATCTTAGACCATTACTCATTGGTTGCAGCTGTTCACTGGCATCAGATCCATTTTTCACTGCAGCTGTAGCGAACAACATTTACATTTATTTATTTGGCTCATGCTTTAATGCAAATATATGTACAGTTAAGACAACATACAAACTCATTATACAACTTAGTTGAGCCTAATTCCTGGTCACTCACACAACTTAACCACTAAGCAACCATTACAGTCCAGTTAGAACTTGATAGAGTGTAAATTTCCATTTTTTTGTCCCTTGCTTTAATAAAATGTAAATAAAGAATAAGGAACTAAAGGCACTGAGGCAGAGTGGTGGAACAGCGGGTATTGTTGTTGCCTGAAAGCTTTCTGATGCACAGTTCAATTGGCTGTGTTTCTGTGCATGTCTGTGTGTTTTTTTTTCTTCTATGCGTTCGCTGGTTTTCTTCTACTTTCCAAAAACCTATGAGTAGGTGGATTGGCTAAAGTAAATTGACAGCATGTGTGTGTATGTGTCAGTGTGTGTGTGTGTGTGTGTGTGTGTGTGTGTGTGTGTTCATGCGTGGCATCCAATCCAGAGTATATTATGACATCATACCTAGTATTCATGGATTAACTCCATACAAGCTTTTTTTCCTTGATCAGAATAAATACTTACTGAAAATGAGCAAGTGAAAACCGTTTAAGTTAACTTAAGAGGGAAGAGGTAAGACCTGTACAGACAGCTGGTTGATATTTAAAGAAAGCTGAATAAACTAAATAAAGTGCAGTAATATGGTATTGGTGTCCTGTAAGCCATCAAAAAAGCCTTGCTGTCCCACTGCTTACCATTTGTCTAAATTATATTCCATCAAATGGTTGGTGGTGGCACACTGTTTAACAATCCAGTCTAATATATATCTCCTAGATGTTAATTGGTTTGAGATTTCATGATCATGACATGACTTATCCAACTAATCAGTAAGCCATGGAAGAAATGTTTCACGCCTTACTAAACCTTTCCTACCAGATTTTTACTGACTGTATTGAATAACTGAGCCACCTGTTTGTTGCCAGTCTGAATAAGGTGGATAATATACAGTATACAGTTGTGTTTTAGTTGTTTTGTATGAAATCCAGAAACATGACATGCTCCACTGTCAAAAATAATCTTTAATATTTTTCATAATGAGTTTTTGCAGTGACGTCACTGTACCATTAGTGTTATTGTGAATCATTTATCAAAACGGATATTGCATGAGGCTGCTATTTGTTCAGGGATCTGTTGAGTGTGAATGCCAGGGGCATATTATACTACGATTAAAACCTTGTTATATTGTTTCTGCAAATGATTAATAATACAGAAAGAAAAACTCTTATTTTATAAGGAAAAAGGTAAAAGGCCAGGGGTAGCTCAGTGGTTAAGGCATTGGACTACGGTTCGGAAGATCCCAGGTTCAAACCCCACAACCACCAAGTTGCCACTGTTGGGCCCTTGAGCAAGGCCCTTAACCCTCAACTGCTCAGATTTGTAATGAGATAAAAATGCAAGTCGCTCTGGATAAGAGCGTCTGCCAAATGCCTAAATGTAAATGTAAAAAGTTGCAACCAGAGTAGGAATATGAATAAAAATAAGAATAGAATGGAATAGAATAGAATAGAATAGAATGGTTGCTATTTACCATTGCTTTAATAAGGCACAAAGTATGCTTGTTGTACAAGTGAAAAATAAAAACCAAATAAGATGTCTCTGCATGCTTATTATCTAAATTTGCAAACTTCTGAGATCTATCCAGCTGTGAACGAATGCTGCACAGGGTCAACAGTGTGCAGCTTCAAAGTACAGCTATACCACAGAGATGATATACTGTGTGCAACACCTTGATGATGTCCTTAGTGCTGCACATGCAGACATAAAGACTCCAGCTTCCCTAAAGAACTTACTGAGTATCAAGCATTGTGGAGTGCAAACATAAAAAAAAAACATACATTTTACCCAGATGAGGCTTTGTTTGGCAGAGATCATCAACCATTTCAGCCTCCCCAGCAAACCTCAGTCAGCAAACAAGTCAGCAAATTGGCCGTTTACACATGGGGCAGAGGGGTTCGTGGACAGTGTGTATCAGTAATTCATTACAGGGATAGAAAGTCTTATAAGCCAAGGGTAAACCAATATACACTATATGGAACATCTTTGAGGTTTCATTATCGTCGCTGCCTGAGAGATGAGTTGTGATTAAGATAGTGGATTCTACAATGTCTAAGCCATCAAGACATGCAGCTGTAGAACAGATAAATTGATATTATTTAGATAAAGGATACTGGCAAACAATATTTGTAAGGTTTGTACTGTAAACTGAAGTGTTGCTGATTTGGATCTTAAATGAGACTTAGTGCTAAAGAACTGCAGGTGTGAGTGGTTGCCTTATAAGGGGCAAAATGCACCTGCATTCATTGTAGAGTTTTAGAAGCGTGATTACTCAATCTGGTAAAAATTACAAAGATATAGTACACATCCTAACATGCATTTTTAGCAATCAGATTTAAGGCATATCATTCAATAATGCAGCAATACTGACACATTGCTTGGATATCTGTAGTCTCCCTCTCTCTCTCTCTCTCTCTCTCTCACACACACACATATGTGTGTGTGTGTGTGTGTGTGTGTGTGTGTGTAAATGCTATACAACAGGTAATCTACATTTGACATATGAGCATGTGTTAGAAAGCAATTTCTAGTTATTGGAATCTTGGTGACATTAAACTATCTGCCACTCATGAACCTTAAAGGCTTTTAATTAAAAGGAAAATCCAGGTTATCATAAGACGGCAGCTTTAGGCACAGCAGTGGAATTTACAAAACGTTTTCCATTGCAGCTAACCTTAACCCGTTATCTCTGTTGTTACCTGATCGCAGATCATTCCCTCTAGTGAGAAAATTGAATTTTTACCTTTTTTAATACCTGTCTGGCTTTATCTGGCATGGTTGTAATAAGAGAAGTCTCTTTTAAGCACCAGCCCGGATTAATTTGAGCTGCTATTTCTCTGGGATGCACATATCTTGCACAATGCTTTTACAGTGCATGTTTAATTGAAATTTCTTTCTCACTCCGATCTCCTGATTAGTTACAAAGTTCTACGGCAATTCTTAAAGCCTTGGATTATCATCATACTCTATTTGCTGTTTTGGACAGAACTGTACTAATCACAGACATCTCACAAGCATATTATTAAGTAATTCATAGAACATTATATTTTCTTTGAATTTGAGCTAATTCACCGTTGCTGAGGTAAGGGACATACTGAAAGTGTTGTCGTAAAACTGAAGGTCAACAAAGAGGTGGCAGGCCCTCCTGGCAATAAGTACTGCGTAATAGTCATGAGATAAAGTCATTAGAATATTGGTTCATGAGCTATAAATTTAATGATCAATGACATATTGGCTTGTACACTACAAAGTAAAAATGAGATGTACACTCTTGGTTATATACTGTACAGTAGCCACAGTTACTCTGCAAATATTTTATATTGCTAAATTTAAAACACCACACTGGTGTTGTCAACACCTTATTAATATATAGTTATTTGTATCTGTTTTCTTTTAGCATTGGGAATTATTAGAACATATACAGTACATTTATGTGGCATTTTTATAGTAAACAACAGTAATTATACACACACACATACTGTACAGTACTCACTGGTTATCCCCCCAATAAACAAAAAACTGAATATGCTGGAATTTCATTGGACTGCTTTTTGCTTTAATTACAGCAGTATTTCTATAAACTTATGCAATGTCACAACATATATTTCCAAGAGCAAGAGTCACATGAATTTCTCTCCAAGATCTTGTACTTGTAATGAGAGAGCCGGACTGCTGTTTAAAGCTTTTTTCAGCACATCCCAAATATACTCAGTGAGGTTAAGGGCTGGATTCTGTGGTGGCCAGTCGATGTGTAAAAATTACTTATCATGCTCCCTGAGCCACTCTTTCATGATATGAGCCAGAGGATTCCTGGCATTGTCATCTTGGGATATGCCCGTGCTATCAGGGAAAAAAAAAAAGAATTATCACAGAACCAATATAAGAAAAAGGAAGAAGTTTGGAAAATGCAAGGAAATGCGCATAACGTATTAATTATAAATTTGTCCCTGATGAGCAATATGAGGTCATGGTGGCAAGGAAAAACTTCCTAATATGACAATAGGAAGAAACCTTAAGAGGAACCAGACTTAACACGGAACTCATCCTCATTTGTGTGATCTCAAGGTTATATTGTAGCAGGCATCGATTTGTGGTAATTTTTAAATTCTGCAAGTTGTGCGTGTGAAATTGTTCTTACTTTCATGATTAAACTTAGCTGTGAGTTTTATTGTTTTTTGTTATAATGATTTGATTTTACTAAGCGTCTAAGTGATCTCCTATCTCGCTCATTCAGGATGTTTTTTCGACCACATTTCTTCCTCGCAGATGATGGTTCACCACCATCCTTCCAGTTTTTAATAATGCAATCTCCTGTTTTATTTGCCTGTCTTTTCCTTTCTTTAAGTAACAATTTTGACAAACTAAAAAGAGGTGTTTATAGTTTTAAAGAATAAAATATCCAATATACATAAGCATTCAGCCCCACCACATTTTGCAGCAATGAAAGCTTTGTGAATGATGCTACGAGTGACCTCTTAGTGGCGCAGTGGTAAAGTGCTCGCCTTATCATCTGGAGATCGCGAGTTCGATTCCTGGGTGATGCTGTAACTTCATTAACCACATTAATCATGGCTCTACAGCCAATCAGGGCGTCTGTGAGCTCACACAAGTGGAAGGAGCGGATAACACTGTCCTACGAGTGTGTTACGCCGCCCTCAATGGTGCGTTCGAAAAGATGCAGTTGGCTGGCGTCACGTGGTTCGGAGGAAACATCTGATAGTCTTCGGCCCTCCCGACTGAGTGGTAGTAGCTTAATGTGGTTACAAAAAATATATATAAAATAGTAAATGATGCAACGAGTTTGGCACATATTTGTTTTAGGAGTTTCTTCCATTCTTTTTTTACAGAATTATCAACCAGGTTCACCAGGGCAAGTCAGTGCACAGCCATTTTCGGGTCTCTCACAGCATTCTTCTTGGTGTTATGCTTTGGGTATAGGTGTTGTTGAGCTGTAAACCTTCATCCCAGCCTAAGATCCTGAGCTCTCTCAAGAACGTTTTCACTCTCTCTATATAGCTCTCTATTTTATCTAAACCAATTTTCCCCCTATATTGACTAGTCTCCCAGTTTCAGTAACAGAAAAACATCCCCACAGCATGATGCTGCCACCCCTGTGTTTGACTGTAGGGATAGGTTTAATACGGTAATGTGCAGTGCCTCTTTCCTGATTTCAAATAGATTCATCTTTGTGTTATGAGAAGATTTTGTCCTTCAGTTGCTTTTTGGCAAACTCCCAGCCATCTGTCATATGCATTTTAGTGAGGAATGACTTCTGTTTGACCACTATACCATACAGGCCTAATTGAGTGTTGCAGTAATGGCTGTCGTTATGTAACGCTCTCCCATCTTCACAAGGGAACTGAGGATCTCATTTATAGTGACCCTTTGGTTGTTGGTTACCTCTCTGACCAAGGCCGTTCATCCCTGATTACTCAGTTTGGTGTCAAACTCAGATCTGGAAAGACTGTTGGTTGTTCCAAATCTCTTCTATTTGAGAATGATGGAGGGTATAATGCTCTAGGGTAATTTCAATGCTGGAAAAAGTTTCTTGTATCCTTCCCCAGATCTGTCTTTTGACACAATCCTGTCTTGTGGGTCTACACACAGGTTTGTGTCAAAACACAGGTCTGACCATATATGAAGGGGTAGCTCCTTATATTCCCCAAATTCCTGTTTCTCTGATTCAGGACTAGGTGACCGTCTCGCCCTCAACTTTGCATGAACCCACACAAAACGTATTGCAAAACATTTAGCCGGATCCCCTGGGCACTATGGAGTCAACCTCTGCACAACATGCACTGTTTTTAAAAGACGAGAATTCGTTTGGGACCCCTACTGCTCCTGTTCATTCTAGCTCAGCTGATTTTGGTCCGATCGCGAAATGAGACACATCAAGGTGAACGGCTTAAAATTTTAATCTCTGGGGAAAATCATGTCAATAAAATATAATGAACTTGATTTGGCCCCTAACTGGCTCCAGACTTGCTCCATAGAAAATGAATCGCATTTTACAGTGGAGAAGCAATGAAGCAGCAAAAAAATATATCTTTGTCTCTGATGCCAATTCTCACTCAATTTTGCACACACCTCCACACACTGGAGAGCCAGGTCTTTTGGCTTGAGCAAACTTTGTGAGATATGAAGATTTGTTTGGGACATTTTCCTTAAGAAGCTATTCATTTTACACTGTTGTAGGTTCCATTCTAACCAGTGTCAGTGTCAGTCAGAAATGTTCTACAGCTTAGACAACTAGGCTAAACCAAGCTCCTTCCTCTTGCACACACACACATAAATGACCATATCTCAGGAACCCCATTAGCCTACAAATGCAGCATTTTCCCCATTTTTCATTGTCCACATACCCCTACATGACACATTTTCCAGGAATTGTCTTTAGCTACATGATGCAGTAAACGAGTCATGGTCTAGTATTAGGGCTGGGCCGATAAACGATATCATATCGAATCGCGATTTGTTTGATTTTAAAAACGATGAAAAGCTCTAGACATTTTTTGCTCGATATGGATTAATCTAAGAGCCAATCACACAGCAGAACAACACGACAACAACCAATCAGCGTGCAGCTTGCGCGTGCCATGCAGGTCAAAGTTAATTTCCTGCCGCACTTTGCAAAGCAAACTTGACACCAGGACGATCAAAAAAAAAAAAAAAAAGAGTGGAAGCAGCGACGAAAGTGAATCTAACCTCGAGTTATTATCCAAAGATGTTGAAATTGTCGACAAAAAAGGTAGCACGAACTCCGTTATATGAACGCATCACCCAAACGACCACACTGAGAGCATGAAAATGCGGCCCGATGCTACTCCGTCAACTAGCAGGGCTAGCAGTGGGGCTGTACCAAAGCAGATATCGATCGTGTCGTCTTTCGTGGCCATTACACCTTATGAAAGGTGTTCCAAAAGGAGCAAGGATATAACCAGGGCCGAAAGATATGATGCCCCTAAGCACACGAGGCTGAAGTTACAGTAGCTCCTTATTCGCAGCGTCTCATTCTGCGGCTGAAGTTAGCTCCTTATTCGCCTCGTTACTAACGGGACTGTTCACGTTGGCGAAAGCTGCGCAGTTTATCAATAAAACGTTATTTTGGTGGCTTAAACCATTCTGGCCAAGCAAATATGAACTATACAACAACTAGCAGGTACCCAACTATATAGTAAAAGTGAAATTGTCCTGGGCCAGATTGATAGCTGCATAATTCATTCCATTTTTGTTGTCATTGCATGCTTAAGCCATTATGTCAGTTTATTGGGGCCATGTGAAATAGCCTTCATTTAACTCTGAATTGTGGGATAAAAAGACAGCCCTACAGTAGTGTGTGTGGTCTAAATGTTGTTTCTCATTATTGTTTAAAAATCTCAAAACATTAATATATCATCAAAAGATACTTTTTATCATCACAAACAAGTATATCTTTTTTTTTTAAATAAAAATCTTTGCCTTGTAAAGATTCTGAGCATGTGCCTATAGTATCTTAATTTTTAAGGCTAAATGTGTCATCTGTTTTTGTTAATAAACTATACTTTAAAATGTAATTTAATGATCCCTTTAATTTTTGTGGCTTCAGTTTAATTTAAGTTGTTCAACATTGATGTTCAATAAATAATCAGATAGTAGATAGTGTGTGTTGCCTTCAATTAATCAATCAAGTAATGCACCCTTCATTCAAAAATCTCTCACTTGTGAGCATATTTACTGTACAAAACTTGTCAGTGAACTATGAGGGCAAAAAAAAAACCCGTTTATTAATCGAAATCGAGTTAAAATGTTCAATTAATCGAGATTTTGATTTTAGGCCAAATCGCCCAGCCCTATCTAGTATACTGTATGTATTGGGGTTGAAAGCAGTCTGTGATTTTGAGAAAAGGTGACTTTTTCATATTAGGTCTCCATCCCATGCCTGTCACCTTTAACATTATAAATGTTGTTCCATACCTGAATACTCTGACTTATCAACACAATCCAATAGAGTAGTTGGAAGTATGTACTGAGCAAGCTGGTTTGCGATCCACCATGAAACACAAAGAAGATGTAACATTACATTTGTTTCTGTTGTCTCTTCATTGTATAAAAGTGTGGGATTTGCAAGATGCCAAGCCCATTCAGTGGAGTCGGCCTTTGCGCTATGCCTACTAATATTGATATTTTGGAAAAAAACTTCATCTGCTTCCTACCTGTCCTATGGCTGTATAATTCAGAGGATGAGATTGGCATGCGAAACCACAAGAGGTGATGTTTTTGGAGTGGAATAGCTGGAGCCAGACTGTAACTAGAGGGGGAAGAGGCTTCAGAAGCTCTGTGGCATATTTCTATCAGAAGAGAGCAGCAGGGAGGGGTGTCTGGGAGTAGAACAACTAGTTCAGCGCAATATGTCCTAAAGCAATAAAAAAAAATACAAAAAAGGCAACAGCCACATGGGGAATTTACCACCTCTACTGGAACATTATTAATGTGTGAACACTATGTTTATTTAGGTGCAGTTTGGGACATTTATACTAATGTCATATACATTGCCATTGCTAAAATACACAGAAGTAGGAAATGATGGGGTTAAATCCCTAGGGGTTTATGCAGTGCTTTCCATTACTCTGACTTTTAGGTATTACCTGGGTAGGTAATTTCCAACTATAACAGAATTATAGTAAACTACTGAAATCCTCAAAGTTTCACATATTAAGTCTGTGTGATAAAAAGAGCATTTTAAAAAGAGATTTACTTTTATTTTGGAAGTGTTAAATTGAATGGAAACGCAAATTGAATGCAGCAAACACTGAGAGACAAATTAAATTTTGCTTTCCAGTTATTGCTTATAAGCATAAAATATGTGAAGCAAATAACTTTTGCCCATTGTCTTAAATAAAACTAAATTAATTATTTGCAATGTTTAAATAAAATTCTTAAAAGTCATATAACAAAAGTAAAATGATAAAAGTAAAAAAAAAAGAGTACTCATTTGATTAATTAAAAGGATCTCTCTCTCTCTCTCTCTCTCTCTCTATATATATATATATATATATATATATATATATATATATTATCCACTATATATATATATATATATATATATATATATATATATATATATATATATATTGTGGATAATACATGTAATTGGCCTACAGTGTGAGTGCTGCTGTTATAACGGGCTCTTTTTTTTAATTGGAGTGGCCTTAAAGCACTGCCTGGTGGGGGTCATGCCTATGCGATCTAGCAACCCTGGTGAGCACAGTATGCAATACATTTAGGCATTTGGCAGATAGAGTTTGACTGAAGAGAAAATGTAATTTGTGCACATGCAAAAAAGGTTTTCACTCATGAATAGTCCCAAATGTAATGGAATAGAGCAACAGCAAAAAATTATTTTGCTCTGTGGTATTTGCAGTTCACATGTGCCTTGACCCATGGGGTGAGGTCATAGCAGAGCTTGGATCAACCCTGGTCCGGTACACCACTACCATGGATCATGATAATATGACCTGTAAAAGAAAGTGTTAATAATTTTTATTTTAATTGTATTAATACGTTACCATTTTGTACCACTTTTGTAGAGTAACAATGCAATTTAATACTTTTTATTTATATTACATAACTATGGAATGCATTGTTACTTTTTAAAAGGTTGCAAGAAAATGTCTGCAGACAGAACACACTAAATTGTACAACAAATTAACAGTGCATATCAGTGAAATGTATTAAAAAACATGATAACAGCAAGGCAACATTGCAAGATGACCTGCTAACCATAGGCAACATACAGTGGTGTGAAAAACTATTTGCCCCCTTCCTGATTTCTTATTCTTTTGCAAAAACCGTTAGCTATTAGTCAAAGATAACATAATTGAACACAAAATTCAGTTTTGAAATGAATGTTTACGTTATTCAGGGAGAAAAAAAAACTCCAAATCTACATGGCCCTGTGTGAAAAAGTGATTGCCCCCCTTGTTAAAAAATAACTTAACTGTGGTTTATCACACCTGAGTTCAATTTCTGTAGTCACCCCCAGGCCTGATTACTGCCACACCTGTTTCAATCAAGAAATCACTTAAATAGGAGCTACCTGACACAGAGAAGTAGACCAAAAGCACCTCAAAAGCTAGACATCATGCCAAGATCAAAAGAAATTCAGGAACAAATGAGAACAAAAGTAATTGAGATATATCAGTCTGGTAAAGGTTATAAAGCCATTTCTAACGCTTTGGGACTCCAGCGAACCACAGTGAGAGCCATTATCCACAAATGGCAAAAACATGGAACAGTGGTGAACCTTCCCAGGAGTGGCCGGCCGACCAAAATTACCCCAAGAGCGCAGAGACAACTCATCCGAGAGGCCACAAAAGACCCCAGGACAACATCTAAAGAACTGCAGGCCTCACTTGCCTCAATTAAGGTCAGTGTTCACGACTCCACCATAAGAAAGAGACTGGGCAAAAACGGCCTGCATGGCAGATTTCCAAGGCGCAAACCACTTTTAAGCAAAAAGAACATTAAGGCTCGTCTCAATTTTGCTAAAAAACATCTCAATGATTGCCAAGACTTTTGGGAAAATACCTTGTGGACCGACGAGACAAATCATCTGGCGTAAAAGTAACACAGCATTTCAGAAAAAGAACATCATACCAACAGTAAAATATGGTGGTGGTAGTGTGATGGTCTGGGGTTGTTTTGCTGCTTCAGGACCTGGAAGGCTTGCTGTGATAGATGGAACCATGAATTCTACTGTCTACCAAAAAATCCTGAAGGAGAATGTCCGGCCATCTGTTCGTCAACTCAAGCTGAAGCGATCTTGGGTGCTGCAGCAGGACAATGACCCAAAACACACCAGCAAATCCACCTCTGAATGGCTGAAGAAAAGCAAAATGAAGTCTTTGGAGTGGCCTAGTCAAAGTCCTGACCTGAATCCTATTGAGATGTTGTGGCATGACCTTAAAAAGGCGGTTCATGCTAGAAAACCCTCAAATAACGCTGAATTACAACAATTCTGCAAAGATGAGTGGGCCAAAATTCCTCCAGAGCGCTGTAAAAGACTCGTTGCAAGTTATCGCAAACGCTTGATTGCAGTTATTGCTGCTAAGGGTGGCCCAACCAGTTATTAGGTTCATGGGGAATTACTTTTTCACACAGGGCCATGTAGGTTTGGATTTTTTTTCTCCCTAAATAATAAAACCCCTCATTTAAAAACTGCATTTTGTGTTTACTTGTGTTATCTTTGACTAATAGTTAAATGTGTTTGATGATCAGAAACATTTTGTGTGACAAACATGCAAAAGAATAAGAAATCAGGAGGGGGGCAAATAGTTTTTCACACCACTGTAGGTATCACTCACCTTGCGTTGTCGGCATCCATCAGAATTACACTTTTCTTCTATCAGCAACTCCTCCTAAACCATTCCTGGGATTTTGAGCTGTTTATTTTTTTAATGCCCCTCAAAAAGCACCTGTTGATGGAGGCAGTGTGTCATGTCTAAGTTGCAGTTGCACATAGTCTACACATAAAAACTCCGGAAAAATCCAAGCAGACACATATTGTGGAACATTATGATGATGATTTAGAAACATATTTTCAGTGGACATTTTAGTGATGGTTGCATGCATCTTTACCCCCAGTAAAGGTTACCGTGTTATAAAATTGGAAGAATTTTGATATTGTTGATACATGGTTGCGAAACATTATCGCACAAATGCTTCTGAGTAATTATCAACAATTTCTCTACAATCATCAACACTCTTCAATGACTGACCATAACCATGACAGAATATCTTATATCGTGGTTATGTAGCCACCTTAAATCCGACTCACAAATATTAAACTTCTTTGATCAGATTTTATTGGTCTGTCTCTCCTCAATCTAGGAATTTGTCACCGGTTGTCACCAGATGTATGTCACCATTTCACCTTCCATGCTGCCTTTAAATCAGTATCATGGTAAACCCTGAGGTATTTGATTTAACTATTTGTTTATCCTACTTGGCTTAATAAACACCAAAAACCTGAAGTCAGAAGGGACAGAACAGTCTCCTGTGCATCGTATAGTATGAAGCCACTTGCAGGGCACAGCTTTCTCAATGAGCCCTTGGCAAGGCAGCACATGGCAGATCCAGGAGGTAAACTGGATCCCACCCACAGGGCATAACTCTGTACTAGTCTTTACACCATCATGTGTATGTGGCCAGGTGTTCTCTAAATAGAGTATTGATGTGAAAGTCTGCAGCTAAACACCCCTAATACAACTCAGATAATCTGCAAAAGTATTTTTTTTTTCCCTTTTGTAACAACTGCAGGACAACAGATTGTCTCCCATTCTGCCATTCTCAATGATTCTCTCAAGTCAGGCTTTGGCATGAGGATGTGCTTTTCAGGAGCCTGGCAGCTTTTCTAGGCCGGGTTGGCCGTGGAAGCTCCTCTCTGATCAGATTTTCAGATAATCTGTTAATGTAGTCCAAACCTCCATAATGAAAGAGCAGTACTGGGCTCAACTGTTCCTGCCAGAAGCCAACTTAGTGTCTGAAACTGCAAGTTAACATTTGTTGGATATTGCATATTGAATGTGCTGTGACACCCAGCAATGTGAAGTAACAGATTACTGACAAAATGTATTTCTTATTTTAGACATGGGGTGGTTTCTATAGTGACCTGTATATGAAATATAGTACTTGACCAATAAGTAGCCTTTTTTGATTGTGTTTTCCAAAAAACACTTTAAAATATATCATACTAGTTAAATACCTGTTTTTCTCCCTGCATTATGCAGTAATTTGTGAAAGAATTACTTTTTACAAGCAAAAAAATTGCTACAGAGCAAGTCTGCCTTCAATATATATAAAAAATAAAAACAACTAGAAAGCCAACGTCAGTATTTGGCATGACAATGTTTGTACTAAAAATAAAGGGTGCCTAAGACTTTTACAAAGTACCGTACTGTATATAAATGACGGTAAGGTAAATAAGTTAATGTCTTTGATTACAGAGTAGAATGTGGTAGCTGATTCCTCTTTCACAATTTGTGTACTGGAATATGCCCATGAATTTCAGGTAATCAGACAACTTTATTTTATTGCCAGATAATGTTGTTGTGTCTAGACCTGACCAACTGAAGAAATCCCAGAGCATAATACTGCTTCCATAGGTTTGTACAGTGGGTATTACAGTATTAGGCATAATGAGTGCATCGCTCAATGAGCTTCCTTTCTTACCCTAAAAATAAGAAATACCCCATCGTCACGTCAAAAGTGTTAGAACTCCAAAGCCAATTTTTTAAAAATTAAACTTAAATTGTTATACATTAAATATGGTGGCACAGTGGCATAGTGGTTAGCCCTGTAGCCTCACACTGCCATGGTTTGATTCCTGACTCTGTTCTGTGTGTGGAATTTGCATGTTCTCTCCATGCTTGGTGAGTTTTCTCCAGGTGCTTCTTTCCACAGTCCAAATACATTTAGAGTAGCCTAATTGACTTCCACAAATTGCCAGTAGTGTATGATTGAACATGTAAGTGTCTGTGTGCATGTGAGCTCTGTGTTGTATCGGCAACCTGTCCTGGGTGTATTCCGCCTCATGCCCCAAAGTGTCCTGGCATAGGCTCCAGGCTTCCTGTGAATGAAAGACATTCTGGTTTGAGGTCAAAATATAAACATTAGACATTATGACAATATGAGCTTTCATTTCCTTATATTTACATCTAAATGTGTGATTGAGTTGGCCAGTCAAAAAACCTTCCACTATTTTGCCCAGATGAAGTCCTTTTGTGGTGTTGGCAGAGTGTATTTTTGGCATTGTCTTGCTCCATGATGAAATTCCTCCCAATTAGATTGGATGCATTTCTCTGTTAATTGGCAGAGAGAATGTTTCTGTACAATTCTGTATTTATTCTGCTGCTGCCATCATGAGTGACATAATCAATAAAGATTGCACCACTTCCAGAAGCAGCCATACAAGACTAAGCCGTGACACCACTTTCATTGTGTTTTACCAATTATTTTGTATTTTTTTTGTATGATGATGTTTTCTTTCTTCATACACTAACCTTTCCAACACTTTGGTAAAATGTAAATATTGGTTCCAGACTTTTTACAGGTTATGGTACTTTTCCCCCTGCCCTATTGGGGTTGTTGTTAATGTTGCTGATTATTCTCAAGGAGTTTATTTTTATAGCTCTCACAATAATTTTGTCATCAACTGCTTTTGTTTTTGTTGACTGACCTTTTCGTTTTCCTGGTTGTTGGTATACAGTACCAGTGGTTTCTTTTTTTTTTTTAAGGACAACACTAAATTATTCTAGTGACTGTACCTAATGTTGTTCAAATTTCCTTAATTTCTCAGCATCAAAATGACTTAGCTTTTCCAATAGACAGCTCTCTGGTCTTCTTGCTGGTTTATTGTTTTTAACAACAAATGCAGTCTTTACAGATGAAACGCAGCATGCAAACCAGCAGCAGTCATTTATAGCTGTTAATTTCCAAACAGTCAACTCAGCAGGGCATACCTAGGCAACAAGAATAATCTGTCAGTCACATGAAAAATGTTACTTTAAAAAGACGATGCCATGTTTTAAGTTGTTTAAAACGTCCAGATGTAAATACCAGGAAAATAAAGCTGGATCTCTTGCCTTATATTTATCTTTTTTTTTTTATTATCAAGCTCAGATGACTTTAGTGTACAGCAAAAACAAAACAAAAAAATGCTATCCAGGACATAAATTCTGTCCATGACAATGTATTTCATTAGTAGTAAGTTTTTACTTGTTCAACATCAATCTTTTGCATTGTTATACTCGATTAAAACATTAGTTGATCCAGGTTGTATTCTCACCTGATGTCATGTCCACTGCAATCCTGATTAAAGCAGAAGAAGTAGAATAAGAACAACATTAACAAACAAAACCTACTCTACCATTTCTCTGAGAAGTGCTGGAGCTGATAATATGCAACCACCTGATCCAGCAAGTCCACCCATTTCCTATGATTTTGTAGTTGGAAAAGCATGGGCTCTACAAACTCAGTTTGCTTCCTTCTCTTCAAAAACCCCATCTCAGTGGAATTATGGTACTTACACACACACACACACACACACACAAAGATAAAGAAGGGAACTCTTAGTCCTGGTTTGACTTGAGCATTGACTTCAAGTCAGGAGTGACATTTCACATGTCTGTCATGTTAATGTTTGTGTGTGTAATGTATATGTATGTGCAACTGTTTGTAATTATTATTCAACTACTTTGACCTATGTTGCACATACACATATTATAGTATCTTCAGTCTTAGTTTCTTCACTGTCTCACTCAGTATCTTTTCCTCTGCCCCAACCTCTTGTCAACTCCACATGGTAGACATATGGGAAAAGTCTACACATTTTATTGAAACTTTGTGGCTAAAAATGAAAGAAACAGATACAACAAAGTAACATTCCTAATTAGGTATAATTGATTAACAAATAACTTCATCTTAATTATTTTAATTAATTATGTGTATTCAGATCAAAATAATCAATTTGGAGCTGCTTTTGGCTCAATCATCCCAGTTGCACATAGATTTTTTTTTCTTTTAGTATAATATTGGTGGTAATGGAGATTATCGCTGTACTGAAATTACTTGTGTTTATCAAATTGGCTGACCCATTAAACTGAGACATTGCTGTACAGTTTGAGTACAGTTTAGGAGGAAACAAAAATTTTCTTCCTGAATGTCCATGGAGGCTATGGTGGAGGCTGGAGGAGCTATTTTTAATGTTTGGGAGATATGAAGGAAATTCAATTTAACTTTTATGCTGAGCATCATATTATATATCTATTCACATTAAGCGTAAGCTTTGTGTGAGAGGGAAGGTGATTTTTAAAAGCTATTTATTTATTTTTCTGGAGGCTGTAGTGCAGTGTAAGCAGGAAGTGGCAGTTGGATCATCAGTCAGCCTGGCTGGCCCTTTCTTAAATGTGGGAATCAGCAACCTCCATGAAACTAGACGTAAATTCACACCGTTTTTGCCATTTTTTTCTAGCACACTCATTCCAGTTCTAATCAATCATCAGAGACAGTTCATATGTAAATAAATACAGTGGCTTCAATTCATGAAGTTGAATATTTGTCTTCGCCTCATGATAGGCTGACGGTAACAGGGTTAGTTGTAGCTATCATTTTAATCATTACGCTTAAACTTGGTATAAATTTGATTATCCAACATTTAGTTCAACCAAGCAATCTGATTGGACGAGAGGCATTCCACGAGTGGTGATAATGGATGATAACAGCACTGGCATGTTTGAATTATATGTAACTTTTCGCATTCTAGGTGTTCTACAATTGCTAATTATTTTAACTGTCGGTTGCAGGATTGGTAAAAGTCAGTACGGTTCACCACACTGAGAAGAGATCAGCTGCTTACTGAAAAACATATTCAAAAACAGTTAAAGAATCACTTTCAACAAGAAACACACTTAATAACAGTATTTCATATAAAAAAAAAAAACATTTAGTAATTGCTCCTAAGATGCTCCGAATTTCATCTGAACTATCAGTGTCGTTTTATTTATTCAATTCAATTCAATTCAATTTTATTTATATAGCGCTTTTAACAATGGTCATTGTCTCAAAGCAGCTTCACAAAAATTAAAGAAATTTAACAAAAAAAAAATAAATAAATACAATTATATATATTGAATAATTATATATAAAAAAATAAATAAATAAAATTATAATAGAAAATAAATAAATAAAAACAAATAATAATAATAATTATAGAAAAGAAAATAATTGGAAGTGTGGATGTGTGGGAAAAATGTGCAGATAATAATGAGACGAATGAATGAAATTTCTCTGATGAGCAAGCCAAGGGTGACGGCGACGGTGGCAAGGAAAAACTCCCTGAGATGGCATTAGGAAGAAACCTTGAGAGGAACCAGACTCAACAGGGAACCCATCCTCATTTGGGCGATAACAGATAGAAATGATATAACATCTTGTGTTTTGTGCAGGTGAAAATTCAATATGACAGAAATTATTTAAATTTGTCATGAAGACCAGTTCAGCATAGGGACGAGTCAGTAGGTGCAGAGGGCAGATGAGGTCTGGATCACTGGAAGCACAGGAGCAGCATGTGTAGCTCCAACCATCATAAAGCTGAATCCAGTTGGAGTTGGTCCTTCTCTGGATGCCTCAGGAACCTCGCAGGGTCGGCCTTTGTCTACTGAAGCTGGCAAAGTCTCCCGATGCCTCGGGATGGGTAGAGAAATACAGAACAGATGGGGAGAATTAGTGTAGTTGCCATTCGGTATAGGTGTACTGGAGTATGAGTACTGGGATGAGTTATGTGTATGCCAGATTAAAAAGATGCGCAGGACAACCACCTAGTAATGCATTACAATAGTCCAGTCTGGAGGTCATGAATGCATGAACTAGTTTTTCTGCATCAGATACGGATAAGATGTTCCTAAGTTTAGCAATATTTCGAAGATGGAAAAAGGCTGTTTTTGTGATATTTGAAATGTGATTTTCAAAAGACAAGTTACTGTCTAATATTACTCCCAGATCTTTTACTGCTGAGCTGGTAATAACGGTACATCCTTCTAAGCGCAAGCTGAATTGTGAAAGCTGTTGTGTGCTGGTTTTTGGGCCAATAAGTAATATCTCTGTCTTATCTGAATTTAATAAAAGAAAGTTATTGGTCATCCAATCTTTTATGTCCTGGACACACTCAGTTAATCTAGACAACTTAGGTATTTCGTCTGGTTTAGTTGAGATATATAATTGGGTATCATCAGCATAACAATGGAAACTAATCCCATGTCTTCTAATGATGTTACCCAAGGGAAGCATGTATATTGAGAACAACAGAGGTCCTAAAACTGACCCTTGTGGGACCCCATATTTCACTGGCATTATACCAGACGGTTCTCCATTTAGATCTACAAAATGGTAGCGATCAGACAGGTAAGATCTAAACCATTTTAGTGCCTGTCCCTGAATACCTATATAATTTTGTAAGCGATCTATGAGAATATTATGATCTATAGTGTCGAATGCAGCACTAAGATCGAGCAGGACTAGCAATGAGATGCAGCCTTGGTCTGAAGCTAAAAACAAGTCATTTGTAATCTTAACAAGTGCAGTTTCTGTGCTATGATGGGGCCTGAAACCTGACTGAAATTCTTCAAGGATGTTGTTATCCTGCAAGAATGTGCAAATTTGAGCTGATACTACTTTTTCTAGTATTTTTGATATGAACGGGAGGTTTGAGATCGGTCTGTAATTTTTTATTTCATTCGCGTCCAGATTAGATTTTTTAAGAAGCGGCTTAATAACTGCTAACTTGAAAGGTTTAGGGACGTGACCTAGATGTAATGAAGAATTAATAATGTTTAGGAGTGGCTCTCCAACCGTAAGCATCACTTCTTTTAAAAATCTGGTTGGGATTGGGTCTAACAGGCACGTTGTTGATTTAGCCGAGGTGATAAGTTTATACAGCTCTTCCTGTCCTATACCTGTAAAGCAGTGAAAATCTAAATGTGAAGCTATAGGCTGAACTGGATCGTGAGATACTATTAGAGGTTGAACCTCCATTATTTTCTTCCTGATATTATTGATTTTTTCATTAAAGAAGTCCATAAAGTCTTCACTTCTAAACTGTGATGGGATACTCTCTGCGGGCATCTTAGGTTTTGTTAGGCGAGCCACTGTACTAAATAAGAACCTGGGATTGTTTTGGTTTCTTGCTATCAGTTGGCTAAGATGCTCAGTCCTAGCAGTTTTTAGAGCCTGTCTATAGCTGCACATACTGTCTTTATACGCAATTCGAAAAACTTCTAATTTAGTTTTCCTCCATTTTCGCTCGAGGTTACGGGTTGCTCTCTTTAGGGCGCGAGTATGACTGTTGTACCACGGTGCCAATGTTTTATCTCTGACTTTTTTTAATCTGATGGGAGCAACAGTGTCTAATGTACTGGTAAAAATAGTGCCCATGCTGCTAGTCACTTCATCTAGATCATCTGCATTTAGGGGTCTAATAAGAAATTGGGACAGATCCGGCAGATTACTTGTGAATCTGTCTTTAGTGGTGGGATTCATATTTCTAACAGATTGATAGCGTGGGGAGACACAGCTAATCTGTTCTATGGGTAGAGTATATGTCAGGAGGTGATGATCTGTGATATCATCACTTTGAGGTATGATCTCTATATTAGAGACATCTATACCATGGGATATAATTAAATCTAGCGTATGATTAAAGCGGTGAGTTGCTCCAATTATATTTTGCTTAACCCCAAAGGAATTTAGTAAATCCATAAATGTGAGTGCTGAAGCGTCGTTAGCATCATCTACATGAATGTTAAAGTCTCCTACTATCAATACTTTGTCAGAGTTAACCAATAGGTCTGATAGCAGATGTCCAAATTCTTTAAGAAAATCGCCATATGGCCCCGGGGGTCTGTACACGGTGGCCAAGGTAAAATATAGCAAGGGTTTATTACGTATTTCATTTAGTGCAACATTAATGATAAGCACTTCAAATGAATTAAACCTGGGCCTTATTTTCTGGGTAACAGTGAGTACATCATTGTAGATAGTGGCGACACCACCACCGCGACCAATTAGACGGGGCTCGTGCTTATAGAAATATCCTGACGGAGTAGACTCATTCAGACCAAAATATTCATTTGGTTTAAGCCAGGTTTCGGTGAGACAGAGTGCGTCAAGGCAATAATCTGAGATAATTTCATTAACAATAAGTGCTTTAGGCGCAAGGGATCTAATGTTGAGTAGTCCAAACTTTAGAGGTGGATTTTGACTACCTATTTTGCCTTTTTCTGGTTTTATGGTTATCAGATTGTTTCGGGCAAATTTAACAAATTTATTCTTTTTTCTCAGTATTCGGGGAACAGACACAGTTTCTATAGGACAAGCTATGTGTGTTCGTCTATCACTACGGTGAGTTGTGATGTGTCTAATATGTTTGGAATCTACAGTATGACTTACCGCCAGTCAGATGGTTCGTAGTGTTCTGGAGATGTTGTCAGAGAGGACCGCTGCTCCAGCTCTGCTAGGGTGTAGGCCATCGGTGTGATAGAGCCTAGGACGCTCCCAGAAAACATTCCAGTTATCAACAAAGCGTAATTTCTGTTGTTGACACCAAGATTGTAACCATTCATTAAAGGCAAATAATCTACTGAACTTCTCGATTCCTCGCTGAAATGTGGGAAGCGGTCCAGATACGATGATCCTTGTCGTGGGTGATGTGCTACGGACCTTCTCGACCAGGCTCCTGAAGTCCTTCTTTAGGATCTCCGTCTGCCTCAGCCTGGTGTCGTTCGTGCCGGCATGAAGAACCACAGCTCCAATGTTCCTCCTCAGGGCAGCAGGCACCTGTGCAGCAACATCAAGAACACGTGCACCAGGTAGACAGCGTGTGTGCACCTTACCTTTGGCCGTGGTAGCACGCACGTGACGAACGATGGAGTCTCCGATGACCAGGACGTCGTGTGCCGTCTCGCGGAGAGGAGCGAAGCGGTTTTGGGTCGAGATGTCGAAGACGGGTGGTGGTGGTGGAGAGGTCCTCGCCCGGGGCTTGGCGTGCTTCTTCCGCTGCTGCTGTATCCAGGGTCCGTGATGACCCGGCGCCGGGGTGTAGGAACACTGGGCGGGATGCGTCCTTGGTGTGTTGGACCTGGGCAGAGAAACACGCGGGGTTGAGGTTGTAGGAGAATTCTCACGCCGAGAATTTACCTGGGACAGGTGAGTGTCGGTCTGCGTCGATTCCAGCGTGGCTTTCCGCTGCTGTAACCGGACCAGCTTCACCTGTAGCTCACGGATCAGCTTCTCCACGGCCTCCACCTCCAAATCCACCGAGTGCAGCTCCAATGTCTCCTCACCTGCACTCAGAGGCAGAATCACAACCGACATGGTGTCTAAACACGGAAAATAATCGGTGTGAGGAAGCGAAAACAAACTTTACAAACAAACAAACGTGATAGCCGGGCTAGCGATGCTAATGCTAATTAGCGATGCTAATGCCGGCTAAAAGCGGTGTGCTGCAAAACAATTAAAACTTAACGATATAACACGCGTTTCGAGTAAATATATTATAAGATACTTATCCGTTTTATGTACACTCTTCGTAAGGGGACGAAGAAGTTTAAAAGTTGGTCAGTATGGTGGAGCTCGGAAAAAAGCAGCTTCTCAGTGTCCTCGTACGGAGGAAGTGACGTCATTTATGGCTACAAAGCTAACTAGCTTTTAACACAAGACTGGATAACAAAATGCTCTCCAATTTCTGATCAAGGGCACTACTTGGTGTGTGTGACAGTGTACACCCTCCATGGGGCATTAGCTTTCCATGTAACGCTATTCTGGGATTTCAACCTTAGAAACCTGGAAGTTAACGGAGCTAATATTCTAAAGCAGATTAAGTGGAAATATAAAGAGAAACGCGATTTACAAGATTGTCCTTACTGTCCTCACGTAGTACCAGTAGCAATTTAAAACTACTTTCCCCACTATTAATTATACTAACTATTGGTTGCTAATTCCACCTGTTGGTTACTTAGTTCCACCAGTCATGGAAGGTTATGTGTTGGTGGAGCAAAATCTGCCTATATACTCTGTCAATTATAATTTGTGTTGGCAGAACAGTGGTATATAAGCATTATCACACATGTGGTTGTGCTGTATTGATGTACATAGCACAGCTGTGATGCCTTGATATTGCCATGCTACTGTATATCCAGCACTGCAGTACTTCCTGTCATGTGATAGTGCTTAATTACCTCCAGAATGTTTGGAGGATGGAGTGTCTGGATTAGTCTATTTTCATCATCATTGCTTGTATGGATGTATTTAAGTCATTATCTACCTGAATAGAAATGCTAATCAGTATGATAAGATTAATATAATACAGTTGGATCCTAATGAACATGTTCCGCGCATGGTTTATACACCAATCCGCCATTATATTAAAACTGCCTAATATTGTGTAAGTTGCCTTGTGCCACCTAAACAGCTCTGACCTGTTCCATGCCAATTCCTGATTCTAGGCAAGACCAGCTGGTTTAGTGAGGCTCTGACCCAGTCTAGCCATCAGATTTTTTTCCATTTGTCAAAGTCTTTGAGATCCCTATGCTTTTGCCATTTGCCATGCCTGCTTCCGACACATCACTTTACAGAACTGACTGCTCGCTTGCTGCCTAATATATCCCACCCTTTGACAGGTGCCACAGTAACAAGATAATCAGTGTTATTCACTTTACCTGTCAGTGATTCTAATGTTATGGTTGATTGGTGTATTGTATTCAGTGAAATTCCCAGTAGCTTTGAGGAGTCATGTCGTGGGTGTGCCAGTTCCATATGCCTAGGGTAGAGACACTGCCTTTGAGTCTTATGACTCGCTGTGCTCTGTCCTCTTTGTTCACATGGAAGCTGAGATAATGACTGGTGTTGGTACCAACTTTATAAAATGTCGGTATCATCCCTAAACTAGCATGTACTGTACTGTATGCACGAAAAGGAAACCAACATCAGGATACCTATAAATGCTCAATCTCTCGGCTGTGAAGGAGGGGGACTATTCCTAGAAGGTCTTTCTCATCATAAATGAAAATGAAAGCTCACTATAGTGAGTCTAATGGCACATTGCCCACTGATGGGACCACTAAACACCTTAATGAGGTTCAGGAGTCATGCTCTAGCTTCAGGGCACTCCTCCGCCCAAGCTAACATATTGTCCCTCTCAACTCATGCTTGCAAGTCATTTTTGGAGCTGTGAACACAATGGTTGGAAACTAGGCCTGATATATTATTGCACAATGCAATTTTGCACTCTTGATTATTTACTCTGTTTTCTAGACACACTGTCATGCACATGTGGAGCAATTTCTGAGACCCAATGAGGAAATAGTCTCCCATTATCTTTAATGTTCCATAAAAAGCCACCTGTCCTCCCATTTCCTCCTCTCTTTTTTGGGTGGGATACACTGGCCACACTCCTGTAGAGCGCTGTGGTCCTGTATTCTCTGTCAGCTTTCTCAGTGCATGAACTTATTCCCTGTGACATTTTACACCATTAATCTCTTGATGTTGGGTGATGGAGTGCCTTTCCATGTTGCACTATAGTTGTGCCACACTGCTTTATGTGTAAGGAATGGTTTATTAGTTACTAGTGTGTTACTTACCTTCAACAAGCTGTAGCATTGATTTAATTGCCTCTATCTATAGGGATTAATAAATAAACAATTGTTTATTTATTTATTTATTTATTTATTTACACAGACATATACTGTAGCTCTGGGGAGATGAAGAATTTTATATGTAAAATATGCATTCAAAATATGTTGAGGTTTTGCAATGTTGATAAATGTAATCAAGGTTATAATTTTATGCAGATAAACTATGAAATCTCATATCTTTAAGTTATTCAGTCTCCCATGCAGCAGAATTACTATGCGTTGAACACTATACATTGCAGATGTATAGCACAGGGGAGACGCACAGTTTTATTTGCCAAGAATATCTTCAGATATTGCAATGTTGATAAATGCGATCAGGGTTATAACTTTATACAGATAAACTACAAAATATGAGATCTCTATATGAGACCTCATGTTTCTTATGCTGCAGCATTGCAATGCTTCATTGGCTATACATTGCTGTATTGTTATTCAGCAATATTTGGTCTTAGAAGAATGTATAAATGATATGTAAGCATTATTTAGTCACTGGCTAAATAAAGAAATAAATTAATTAAAACCAATTTAAGGATTCTTCAACTCATACTAGATGGTGGGGCATGGCAAACACAATTATTGCATGTTTGTGTAGCGTTTAGGGAACACAAATTTGCCTCTGCAGGCATATGAAACCAAGCAGATGGATATTGCAGGAAGGGCCCAGTCCTCCTATCAGGCCTAGCGTATCATAGCCTGTAATAACATTTTATGGATCTGTTGACGGACAGACTGAGACAATCTTTACATGCTGAGCTGCTTACCACTGTGGGAGCAAACTGAATTAATGTATTTCCTGCATGCGGTGTTCATTATGACCTCAGGCTAGATTCAGCTACTCTGCTGTGAATCTTAGTGATATTCTCCTGATGAATAGTGAAATCGATGTAGCTAGGAGGATGCAGTTATCCCCAATGTCAAAGAAGTGCCTTTGCATGGAACATTTATTTTTGTGGAGGCAGCTGTTGGAACAGTCCTCTAAAGTACACTTTGATATCAACTACTTTGGCATCCTCTATAAAGTAATCTAAATGTAAAAGCCCCATTTGAAGCCATCTATCAATGCTTGCAGAAATGGCGGCAACCTTGAGGAGCGTTTGATTTCACTCAAGAGAATATAAGAGATCAGAATAAGACACATGCTTTTATTACTGATTATTTAGATGCAGTTGTTTTAATTGGAAATAGGTTAAGTTCCCAAAATATTGTTTATAGAGGAAATTCCCAGATTTAGTAAGACACAAATGAAGGAATAACACTTGATCACTGTTTTGCTGAATTGCTCTTGAAATGCAATTTAGTTCCAGGTTGGTAAACACTTCAAGCATGCCCATATATGAAATTCATAGTAGCACTTGTTTTTGTTTTTGGCATAGACCACTGTCAGCATCTCTCAGTTCCTATTTGCTAATGTAATCTCCACATGACTCAGTAATTCATGAGGTTTTTTTTTTTTACCATTCGATATGCCTTCACTGCTGTTGGATTTTATTTAGTCTTAGGGCAAGACCACAATTCACTTAAAAGAGATTTTCTCAATCACTTACTGTAGATGTCAATTTTGGAAAAATGACAAGTGCATGGAATTTATGAGAACTGTTGCTGTCATCATAAACACTAAGCCCACTGTCTTCTGTTGCTCTCGGGGAGTTTTACCTGTGTTTTCCGTAAAGCTGCTTTGTGAGAATAGTGCTACTGTATACACATAAAATTGAATTTAATTAAACATTACTTTTAGATGCCTGAATTCTCATGATGCTCAAGCTTTATATTGTGCTAATTAACTTTTACCTTTATTGCAAATGTAACTTCAATGCAGAGCATTTTTATTACTGGGGTTACGTGCTCTGAAGGTACAGTATACGCTATAGCAGCTCTTGGATGAGCTCAGCAGTGACCCTCATCATTCAAGTAGCTATATTGACAGGCAAAAGGCAGGTCAGAAAGCAAAGCCAGAGTATTACTCCTTCAGGTCTTCAATTTCTCATCTCGGTCTTTGAAATGATACTGCTGCACCTATGAGCCAGAGACTGAATTAGTAATGAAGCATCAGGAGACACCCAAAGTCCCATTCAGCCAGAAATCACCTTCAAGTGACTTTGCTCAAGTGCTGAATCCCAGTAGCATATAGATATTTGCTGAAAGATTTTGTCTTTTAACCCTGCAAAAATGGGTATGCTTTTGTCTCCTTTACTGTTAGATTTCTAGTCTTCACATCATTGTCACAGGACATAAGCTCAAGAGCAGTGAGTGTGCTGTGTGATTTTCAGGGTAATTAATCCTGTGTCTGCCTGCAGTGTCTTTCTCACCATTTCTCAAAAGCGTGGCTTGAAATGAAATATCCTCTCTGGCTTTTTGTGCTTTACTATAGTGTGGTCTGTTTCTCTCCGACACTCTGTTGTAAACTCCACTGAGATTGGCTCCAATTTTACTGGGCCGCATTCAAAAAACAATATTTTTCCCCTCTTTTTTGCTGTTTTGCTTTTGTGCAAATGAATAAATTATGTGCTAGCCAAACATTATTTTTTAGAGCTGTTAATCAATACACGTCACTGTTTTCATTTTGGAAATTTTCAAAGGATTGCTTTGTCATTCTGTCAAACATCATTAGGCATACATAACGGAGGGTAGATTGTGACTTGCACAAGTAGGCACTGGAAAACAGATATATACTGTAGCGCAGTACGCTTCAGTGCATAGCAATCAGCGTGTTATGGTGAGTGTATTCGGTCTCTTTTTCTTGCACACCCATTTTTGAAAACAGTTGTTCTTAACTGATTTTATCAGACATCTTCATTAAATGTCTTAATACTTCGGAATCGTAAAACTTACAGATTCGGTACATAATCTCTGTGATAGACTGACTAAATTCCCACCACGTGCTCTTTGTTCTTGGATAGACTCTACTGTAAGTACTGTACACTATCTGCATGACCAGGTTAAAGAGGTTACTGAAGAATGAATGAATGAATGATTGAATGAATAAGCCTTTGTGTGTTAGTTTTCATGTGTTTTCTTTGGGTTTTCCTTAATATGATTAATGCAGTATCCTCAGTGATAATATATATATATATATATATATATATATATATATATATATATATATATATATATAAGGTCCAAGTAAAAAATGATGTGAGAGAGGAAATAAGATATAGAAGAAGAGAGTACATCCTTCCATCCAGCACATTCATCTACTGTAAGTCCGTTCACCCCATTAGAGTCCTGACTTGATCCAAGAGTCTTTCTTACTAGCGTGACCTATTCATTTCAGCTCCAGATGAAAATGGCATTCAACAGAGAAGAGAGAATAAGAGCGAGCGAGAGAGGAAGAGATTTTTGTTGTCATTTTGCTCTCTGTGGTGTGAACGCACCTGTCAGAAAGTGTCTCATTAATGTAATATTTGATTGTTTGCTCTTCAGAGCAATACAGGCACAAGGTAATTTTTATTCCCCTCCAGAGATGTTCTCATTAAAAGTGACCAGCTCGAAAGTTCACCACTGTGCTATGACGAGGAATCTTTGTGCAGCTGTCCCTAGGTGATATTACCCCTTTGCAATTTCAAACGCGGTCTGCATAGTACAAGTAAAAAGCACAGGCAGAGCCATTACTTGTTCCCTGTGGGCAAAGTGGGAGGAAGTTTATGTGAGAGGGTCAGCAAGAGCAAACGGTTAGAAGGTCAGTTCAATTACACAGCGTGTGATTGTCTTCACTGTCGCAGTTAAAAAAAAAATAGTCTTCATAGCAACTCCCACATCATTCTGTTCCTCTTCAATACCACAGCACATCAGCACAACCATCAGCATCCACTAGCCCCTGAGCACACAGAGGTGGAGGAGTGAATGAGAATCCAGGGGCTGACACAGATCAGTCTATAAGTGCTTCATAACAAAGCACCATCGCACTACATTTAATGAAGATATTATACCAGTTTAGGATGTGCCAATATGTCAGTAAAAACAAGAAATATGCGGAAAGAGTTTACACAGCAAGCTGCATGTCTTCTCTTTGGTTAAGAGCCTCGAATGTGCAGTATTTGCACAGGCTTATCTTAATGCTACAAACACATTTTGGCTCCCTTAGGACTTATGGTGTCTCTAGACATGAATATCATTACGAACTTGTCTGTAACTAAACTGTTACTTATTTCTTTAGGGAATAAAGTGATGTTTTAGAGAGATTAATTAAATATTAAATTGAAATGAAAATAAAGTCTTTTCTTCCATATGATTCCGCTGTTTTTTTTATGTGGTTGGAATCATAGTGAACATGATTGGGGATGGCACACTAGAAATTTGTGTGATTCTCACGCCAATCTGTCGGCATTGTCCACATTCTATTAAAAGGCCACCAAGAGTCTAATTGCTCTTGTGGTTTAACAAGGAATGTCAGAAACAGAATTGGATTTTATCTGGCTTCGCTATTGTACGAAAATAAGGTCATAGTAATTATAGTCCTTTTTTGTGTTAGATGTGTCAATCAATGATGCATACTCATGACCATGCATGGGAATTCAATATGCCATTGCTACATTTGAACTAAGGTCTGCCTCTGTGTAGCAGTGTGTACTTAAAGGAATATGGGAAGAGGGGAGGTGGATGTTGATTATCCTCAGAGAAAGGCGGAATGAGGTGGTTTAGCAGTAAGGCACAGGGGCGGACATATGGCTCAGTCTGATTGAGAGCACTGTCCGTTCCTGATAACTTATCAAAGAGAGAGACTGCAGCCGACTGACCACTCAGGAGAACAAGTTTCCTCCCTGGAGAGCTGATACTGGCCAGGCTGAATTTCAAGCACTTAGCCTAGCTATCCTGCTCCCTCATCTTGGCAAGGAGGACTGAGAAAAGGGGTGTACTAGTCACCAAGAGTGATGAGCGAGAATCAGTGCCTCCCTCTCACCCCAGATTGGATTTTGGAGTGCCTATTGGACTGATCAAGCTATCAGCTAGACCACAGACGCCTTTCAGTGCAAAATACTAACAAATGTTCAGTAGAGAGCTCACTGAGAGAAGTCAAATGCTAATCAATAGAACAAGACCGTAAATAATCTATGTCCAGCAGGTCATATAATTTCGACACAAAGGTCCAATATTTACGTTGTTAATTTCTTGGTCTAATTTTGATTTCAGACATTCATTGCCCATGTTAGGGTGGTAATATCCTACCACATATTAGCTGCTGTCTTCTGGTCAGATGAAGAGATGACCCCTATGCTAATGAAGCATTAGACACATTAGACATAATGTCTTTTGAAATACAGCATGAGATGTACCTTTTTTCATCCCACAGTGGGCAAATTTCTACAGTGTGCTACAGCTGCAAAAGAATGGTTCAAACATAAAATAGGGACAGTACGGTGTATAAATAAAAAAGGAAAAAAAAATCTGACATTATTAAAAACAAATGTTTACAGTACATACAGTATAGTATATGAATACAAAAAGAAAAAAAAAAACAATACAATAGGTACACTTTCAATCGAATTGCACTAGGTAATATACAGTACTATAGCACAGTTTAAAATTGGGTGTTATTGCACAGTTGTTATTGCACAAAAATGTAAATATACTGTATTGTAACATATTGTAGGACCATGCTCAAGGGCTCAACAGTGGCAACTTGGCAGTGCACTTCCGATCTTCCGATCAGTAACCCACAGCCTTAACTAATTAAGCTCTTTTCACTTGACAATCTTCAGCACTATCAAATTAAAGAAATTATTTTAAATTAAATAATGGAATTAGAGAAACAGCCTTCTCATAAAAAATCTGAAAAAGTGTCTCACCTACTATTAACATAATGAGAAGGTAAGACAATCTCTTGGTGTTTGTTTATGTAGTTTCATCAAGGGCTTCTGATAGTCAAGGATACTTCTACCCGTCAAGGTACTATTCATTTGAGCAGGCAGATTTGCCTGGCAGCACCACTGGGATGTCATGATTTGCAGCCTTGCCTCTGTTTGGAATTTAATAGGCCTGATCCACAGAACTTTGTGTACTTCATTTCTATCTTCTGCCTTCATCTTTGAGATAGCTTATGTGGCATGCGTGATTCACCCGTATATTTTATGTAAACAATAAATAAGCATTCTGTAATGGTGTCATTTTGGCATATTGGTTTGAGGACAGAAGGAAGGTGCTGTTCTTTTTGCCGAAGGAAAATGCCCCCTGCCTAATCACGCATTACATTCAGTTTGACTCCATTGCCAAATGACATGCTAAATTATGCATCAGTTTTTAATTGGCTGCACTTACAGGGGATGGTGGGTTTTCTGTAGGGGAGTGTGCGATAAGGTAGAGATTGGCCTGCAACTCTCACTCTAACCCAGCATCAGGTGTCAGACCTCCTACCAGAAGGGTGGGGGGAGGGGGTGTGTGTGGAGCAGTTGCGTTAAGCTCTCTGTCTCAGTGTTTAATATTTCAAATGCTGCCATGTAAATGGGAAAACATTCAAAAGACACTAAAGTGCCTGTACTGTATTGCAGTTTAAATCACCTCTGATATGCTTATGCACTATTTCATATGTAATAGCTTCACTTCACATGCCATGGGAAAGTAAAACACCATGCATCTGGTTTACAGCCAGTTGTATCCTATTTTATAGACTTTATCTCACTGTCTCCTTAATTAATTAATAAATTTTTATTTCCCTTTTTTAAGTCTATAAGTTTGTAATTCTCCACCGAGGACTCGTATAATGTTGATTCAAACTTTTAATTGTGTAAAATAGTTCAAACAGATGTACATCTTTGTAGAGTACATCTGTGTATCTTTTTTCAATGCTTCATAACCTTCTCCACTGAATAGAATTATATGATATCCAAAGCATCAGAGTTAGTCTAATCCTGTCTGCATGTATTTACGTACAACAAACTACCATTAATACATCTTGGATTTGCACGCATGTTACCATCACTGACAAATTATAAAAAAATTTGTTTGCAGTAGGTTATCGGTTTGTATTTTAGATTCCAGCAGATATCCTGCAAACAGAGCTGGGAGTACGGCTGTTTTTTACAGTGTCCTATGTAATTAAATGAAACTGTGTTTAAAATCTCACAGCACTTTCAGATGCCAATGGAGTCATCGAATTTCTGGAATCCCATGCAGCATCACTCATAACAAAGACATTTCAGCAGGTGGTTTTAAAATCAAGCAGTGCAGTGTCTACTGTGCTAATGTGTTCAATGATGTGTAAGCTACATCCTCTTCACCTAGCCATGTAGACACCTGCCTGATTTATTATTTTTTTGGTGTTGCTTTACACAAGTTTGTGCTACAAGGATTAAAGTGTCCTGTTGTGTCCGAACTGCTTTGACCTTTACCTGTCTCTCCTTGGTCCATCAAACTGGAGGTGGTCTCTTTTGTCATTGGTCCCTTTTTGACCCTCCCTGTGGGTGAGAGACGTGATTATAAACTCATAATGCTGGGAGAGTGTGTGCACTGGCTATGCATTGAAAGCTCTTTGTGTAGACACTGGGCAAATCTTCTCAAGCTGAGCAGAGTGCTTTGCTAACGTGAGCTGCATCATATACTGGTTATTATCTGTATGAAAATAGACCATCCCTCCTCCTAATGCCCCATTAGCTGCACTACTTAAGGCTGCAGATGAATTGCAGGTCATTGATCCGTATTAAAGATGAAAAATGCAGATGAAACTTAAACTCATATAAAACCATGTCATTTACACTTTGGAACATTTGAAAAGGTGGCAATGATTTTGAAATTAACATGATTGTCATTCTGTTTCATGTGATGTCACACTTTATATTTGATGCCACTTTAAAAACCAAAAAGGAAACTGATTTTGATCCTTCATTAAAATTATGAATTGTATTAATATGGATAACCGACTGCCTTAATACACTCAGCTACATACAGTACAGTATTCAATGCAGTGAATCCTCCTGTCATACTGCCATTTAGCCATGTCCCAAAGCTAGTTATATTGCAGGACACCTAGAAAGATGATTTTTTTGGAGAAAGTATTGATAGCTGTTATGCATCAGTGAATGGTTGTTACCATGGCTTTGTCAAAATTGACTGACTGCTCTGAAAGCACATAACAAAATCCCTGACGCAACCTGCAGGCAAGCCATGAAACTGCCAATTAAATATGGTAAGGATTGACCTTAAACTTAGTAATAACAAAAAAGACAAGGAGACACCAGTACAAATGTCATACACTTTTTTTCCCCCTTGTAGTTATTTAATCAAATGATGTCCCCAGGTGATCACTGCATGCTTCTTGCCTACTTTCCCCAAGACTGTCTGACCTTGACTTACATACTAAAATATCTTTAAAAGTCAGCACACAGCCCGGCTTTGACACCATGTTAGAACAGAAAACATGGTTGTAGAGGAGGTGCCAGCATGCTGGCAAAGTAGCCAACCCACCTGCCTCCGCCAGTTCGTGTCATTCTCCCGGGCGAGACATGATGAGCTGCCTTCTGACGAGCCAGGGGTTGGCCCCCGGCCCTTTCATATGCAGTCGAGTCCTTCAGTCTGGCTGTGTCACCACAGCACTGCTCTCATAACATGCAGCCATCTGGGCCTGTACAAACATCTTTGGGATAACCGTCAATTTAAACACTGTTTCTCAAAATGCTGGCAATCCCCAGTCAGCTCGCACGCCTACTCACCTCTCAAACTGCAGGTGATAATGCAAGGCATCCATCTTTACATGGCAGCTGGCAATGCCAAGGAGATCTCTGTAATGCACAACCTGTTAGTCTCTTATGAAGCAGAATGAGAGCCTACTGTATATGAAGCAGAATGAGAGACTTGTTTGATCAGAAAAAAAGAATTTTTGTTGCCTGCATGTTAGATATAATAATAAACAAGGATCTTTATTGCTGAACATGAGTCAAATTTATGAACAGGTAAAATAATTTCCATGGCCTCACTGAAATGATATTAAATGCATATTTGGTAAATAATGGGTTAATAATAGTTCAGGTGAAACTATAATACTTTACTGTACATGAATACAAATCTCAGGCTCCAGTTCACTGGTCTTCATCTAGGATAGTATCAATAGACCTTTTGCATTTGATGTCATGATGTCTGTCCATATTGGTCCCGCCCACATCCGGATGGCAAAAGTTTGTTATTTACTGAATTCCAATGCAAAACAAATAACATCCACAAATTTTCCACAGTCATTGTGCAGTGGAATGTACTAACAGGCAATGCATAAATAATATCGTCATCAAACATATACCAAAAGACATGAAAACCACATAATGATTTAAACTATGTGGCATGAAATTTAGTAGACTCTGAGCTGTAAGTACAAAATAAAGGTGCAAATACTGTAAGTACATTACAGTAGGTTTTGGTCATTATACATTTTTCCTGCTCTGCACACCAACCATAGTGTTTGTCATCCGGAGTGTGAGTGCAATGTACTGTAACTATTTAGGGACTCATATAAGACGTACAGTATATACATACGGCAGAAGTACCATTACCTGACATTAATGGCTCATATGTATTTTTGTTGACAATGAAACAAGCTTCTGCAGTATTACTGAGTTAATTCTGTTTTCATTTCCCAATATTTTTGAAAAATATTTCTATGTTGTTGTCCCAAAAAGTGAATGACTGCCAAAATCTGATTGGACTCCACAGGAGCGATGATCTGATTGGACTCCTGTGGAGTCCAATCAGGTTTTGGCAGCCATTAATTTTTTGGCACAACACTACAGAAATACACCAGAAATACATTGTGACTTTGAAAGATACCAACTCAACATAGCTCAGTGGGACTGCAGAAGCTTATTATGTTGCTTTCTGTGATTTTGTTTTTTGCCTCCAAAATACACCTCGAACATTATTTTCCCACGAAAATACATAGTAGCCTAATGTCAGGTATTTGTACTTCTGCTATGCACTGTTGCACTATTGATTGATGTCATGGTAGTCACATGACTGCTAAAGGTCTATACTGTATGTGAAGTACTGTAGAAGTGGAAGGTAAAGAGAGAATAAGGACATTTGTAAACCACCTTTTAAAATTATTCCTTTATGCTTATTATTTCTGGGCAGTAAATAGGTGGGGGTGAATAATCGACTTCATTGTGAACACAATATCCGAGAAATATTCTGAAAAATAATATCGTCGAAAAATCTAGATGCTTTTGAAATAAATGCTAACAAGCTTGAGGAATAGATTAGAACTTAGTGCTAATCGGGTATGCATTATTTATAATGCCCATGCAACAGAGGGATTGAAGGTTATTTAAAACGTTTATTGAGAAACAATTGGTTGATATCTGCATGATGAAGGCCATTTAATAATCTGATGTTCGTTAAGAATTAATGGATAATTACTCAGAATGTCAGTCACAGAGTTCTCTCAAGACTAGTATCGTTGTTAGTCAGGATGGTTGGAGAAGGAAAAATAGCAAAACATGTTAAACAGAGTTACATCAGGCTTATGAGCTGCTGTTCACAATCAGACACATATTACATGCATGTAAACAATAGCTGACTGTTCATACAGTATGTATCTAAATATACAGTCTGCACCAAAACTAGACAGCTGTAATTCATCACTATTTTCTCAAACAATGCTTTCAATACCATATCAAATCACAGGGAGAATATGAGAAGTACATTGGAAGCCCATATTTGTTGGCAGAATATGTGAATAATGGCTTTTAGTGGCGCTGTAACAGCTTTTGGCTTTCAATACAACATAAAACTGTGATGATGCAGTTGATCACAGGAGCCTCTGCTACTTGTTCTTCTGGGATTTGCAATGTTTTATGGTGTATTCTATATTTTAAACAACTGAAAAAGAGCAAAATTCAATTCTTGAAGATTGTGATTACGAAAGCATTAACTGGTTCACATACAAGGAAGCTGTTTGTACACATTAGGTCGAAGCTGATTGGAAAATCAATTACACACAATTGTGTTGTCTAAGTAAGCTAATATGAGACGTAATTTAGGTGTCTGGGTTTGTAAGGATGCCACCAATAAAAGCTTAAATCTAGACATTTGTGTTTTAAATCTAGACATTTTTTGTTCTGGAAGCTCCGTCACTAAAACAAATTCCTTGTACGTGCAAGCGTACTTGGCAATAAAACTCTTTCTGATTCTGATTCTGATTAAATAGCAAAACAGATAAAAGAAGAAGACAAGATGCAGGTATTGGCTGTGAAAGGACTATCACATGATGGAGCATGTTGTCTTACTACAATAACCAGTGATGGAGTGGTATGATGCACCCGAAGTTAATTATTTTCCATTACAAAACCATCCTGAAGTACAGTATGCAACGAAATATACAGTACTGAAATGAAAAGATGAACAATATTACCTTGTTGTCATCTGTGAGTTTATTTTTCCTGAAAGAAACTAACATACACACTATTAACCTGTTGATTTCCCACAGTACAGTATGCGTAATGTAAGTGTTCAAAGTTTGCACCGCCTCGCTGTAGACAGCGTTCATATCATTCATTCAGATTCTCAAACATGTCCCGGAACAAAGGTTGCTTTTGGCGGATATTAATAACAACGGACAGTAAAAATGGGTTACTTGGTGCTGTATTATTAAATATCTGTCTGAATTGTTCTTCCTCTTTTTTCAAACTCGGCTCTCATTCATGACCATTTCAGTGTGAGCGGAAAAATACTCAATAGTGAATACTTTTTCCTTCGTCGAGGGGCCCATTTCCAACACAACTTCCCCTTCACTACTAGGAACAAGTGAGTCTGGGGCTATGCCCCATCTACAAACGCACATGCGCTTTCGAGATGCGCAATGCTACAGTAGTTCAGTTGACTATGGGAGAGTGGGCGCAATGGTAACACTGCACATTATTAACACTCTGCTGTTTTCTCTAAATGCTCATATGCAGCTGTGACTTTATTACATGCCTATACATATACATGACTTTTCCTTGTACATCTGAAACAGCAGGATTTATCGACACATGAAGATTGGTGAAAAAATTTATCACTCTCATGTGTGTATCTTAAAAATATATGTTTTCATAATATAATTTTTCGGAATCTTTTTAAATATGGAAGTCTGTGCAGTTGTGTACACTTCGCTGTATGTTAACAGGTAGCATTGTCTTCAGAGCTGCTGCTTTTCAGATGCTGCCTCTGTTTGCACGTGCTACCCGCGAATTGTGGTGTAATTAAAATACCTGTTATAATCATAGAGAATCTTGGTTCAGTGATTGTTCAGAACAGTGAAAACTGACAGCCCTGAGACAGAAAAGAAGCATTCAGTAATTATCATGTGCATAAGAATGAACCTCAATCGATGCAGAGCTCATAAATGTTATTCCATTTTAAATCATATAATTATAGTTAAACCTCAGTGACCAAAATCATAATTACAAAAAAATGGAAAAAACCCTGAAAACAAACAAAAATTAAAAAGTATGGGTGCTTTGCTGTCCACACTTTTTGTTTTTCTTTCTGCATTGTCAGTCAGTTACAATACATATATATATGGGTAGCTTTTTGGCTTCTTTAAATGAACAGAGTAAAAATACAATGATCTTTTTAATTATTTAAAAAACAGTTTTTTAATTACAGTTTCCTTATTTTGACCCATAATTTTAGTGGTAGACTCATTTTTGTCTCATTTAGTACGTTGTCTCATTTTCATGAGACATCAAATAACTTTCAATTTTACTTTACTTTTTATAAATTCAAATCATAAGGAATCTGTAAACCATAAATGTGTACGTACAGTAACATAATCAAGTAATATACTTAGATATACTTATATGTGACGGTTAACCCCTAGAGGGCGCCTAACGCCCATTTTTGGTTTCGTTTTGTAGTTTGTTTGTGTTTTGTGTTTAACTTCAGTTCCCAGTGTGCACCTCGGTCAGGTGACGTAGAAGCTCACCTGAACCGAGGTAAGCCAATTATTAGTTGATTTGTTTGTGTTTAAATAGCCTGACTGAACAGCAGTCAGGCGTCTAGCTTCTGTTGTAGTTAAGTTGAGTTTGTGTTTGGTGTTTTTGTTTCCTTTTTTTATGTTAATAAAAAGAAACAAACGAACCGTCAGCTCGCCTCCTCTGCATCCATGCCACGAACACGCACCAGACGCAGACATAGTAGGAAACGTGACAGAAAGCTAGACCTACCAAGTGGCATGGCGGAGGTTCCCCCCGGGACGAGTTTCGGGGGCGTAATCACCATCTCTAGCGAGCTGGCGGAATGGCTAGAGGACAGCGAGGACGAGATGTACCACAGCTGGGAGTACAGCTTATTGGTGGAGCAGGAGAGTTTGCTGGAGGACAGCGAGGAACACGGCGAAGCAAGGTTCGAGCAGAGCGGGGAGAACTGCGGGTACGCCGAGGAGGCGGAAAGGCAGGAGGAGAAAGCAGTCAAGGGGGAGACGAAGGAGTTCTACAGGCAGTGGGCAGAACGCAATGAGGAGTGCATTCGAGACCTGCGCGAGCAGGTGCTGCAGCTCCAACTGCAGTACGTCCAGGTTCGGGAGAACCAGCCTGTAGTCCCGGAAGCGATCGCCCTCCCGGATCTGGACGATGCACTCCTCCCTCGGTCACTGCCTGAACCCAGCGCGGACGCGTTTCCCCCATCCCCGCCGCCGGAGCTAAGCACAGCGGATTGTGCACCGCTGCAACACGGCAGCGCGGGGGGCTTCTACTGGCAGTGGGCAGAGCTCAACCGGGAGTGCATTCTGGACCTGCGCGAGCAGGTGCTGCAGCTCCAACTGCAGCTCGTCCAGGTTCGGGAGAACCAGGCCGTGATCCCGGAAGCGATTCCTCTCCTGGATCTGGACGATGCACTCCCACTCCTGCCACTGCCTAAAACCCTCGCGGAGGAAGATGTGCACGAGCGATGCAGCACGAGCGCCGTGCACGCTCCAACGCTGCAGTCGAGCGCCGTGCACGCTCCAACGCTGCAGTCGAGCGCCGTGCACGCTCCAACGCTGCAGTCGAGCGCCGTGCACGCTCCAACGCTGCAGTCGAGCGCCGTGCACGCTCCAACGCTGCAGTCGAGCGCCCTGCACGCTCCAACGCTGCAGTCGAGCGCCGTGCACGCTCCAACGCTGCAGTCGAGCGCCGTGCACGCTCCAACGCTGCAGTCGAGCGCCGTGCACGCTCCAACGCTGCAGTCGAGCGCCGTGCACGCTCCAACGCTGCAGTCGAGCGCCGTGCACGCTCCAACGCTGCAGTCGAGCGCCGTGCACGCTCCAACGCTGCCGTCGAGCGCCGTGCACGCTCCAACGCTGCAGTCGAGCGCCGTGCACGCTCCAACGCTGCAGTCGAGCGCCGTGCACGCTCCAACGCTGCCGTCGAGCGCCGTGCACGCTCCAACGCTGCAGTCGAGCGCCGTGCACGCTCCAACGCAGCAGTCGAGCGCCGTGCACGCTCCAACGCCGCAGTCGAGCGCCGTGCACGCGCCAACGCCGCAGTCGAGCGCCGTGCACGCTCCAACGCCGCAGTCGAGCGCACTGCACGCTCCCACGCCGCAGTCGAGCGCACTGCACGCTCCCACGCCGCAGTCGAGCGCACTGCACGCTCCCACGCCGCAGTCGAGCGCACTGCACGCTCCCACGCCGCAGTCGAGCGCACTGCACGCTCCCACGCCGCAGTCGAGCGCACTGCACGCTCCCACGCCGCAGTCGAGCGCACTGCACGCTCCCACGCCGCAGTCGAGCGCACTGCACGCTCCCACGCCGCAGTCGAGCGCACTGCACGCTCCCACGCCGCAGTCGAGCGCACTGCACGCTCCCACGCCGCCGTCGAGCGCCGAGTACGCTCCAGCGCCGCAGTCGAGCGCACTGCACGCTCCCACGCCGCAGTCGAGCGCAGTGCACGCTCCAACGTCGTCGAGCGCAGTGCACGCTCCAACGTCGTCGAGCGCAGTGCACGCTCCAACGTTGTCGTCGAGCGCAGTGCACGCTCCAACCTTACCGTTGAGCTCTGCACAAGCTCCAACGTTGTCGTCGAGCGCAGTGCACGCTCCAAAACCGCTGGTGAGCTCTGCACAAGCTCCAACGTTATCGTCGAGCGCAGTGCACGCTCCAACACTGCTGTTGAGCTCTGCACAAGCTCCAACGTTGTCGTCGAGCGCAGTGCACGCTCCAACACTGCTGTTGAGCTCTGCACAAGCTCCAACGTTGTCGTCGAGCGCCGTGCACGCTCCAACACTGCTGTTGAGCTCTGCACAAGCTCCAACGTTGTCGTCGAGCGTAGTGCAAGCTCCAACGTTGTCAACGAGCGCAGTGCACGCTCCAACACTGCCGTTGAGCTCTGCACAAGCTCCAACGTCGTCGAGCGCAATGCACGCTCCAACGTCGTCGAGCACAGTGCACGCTCCAACGTCGTCGAGCGTAGTGCAAGCTCCAACGTTGTCGTCGAGCGCAGTGCACGCTCCAACACTGCTGTTGAGCCCTGCACAAGCTCCAACGTTGTCGTCGAGCGTAGTGCAAGCTCCAACGTTGTCAACGAGCGCAGTGCACGCTCCAACACTGCCGTTGAGCTCTGCACAAGCTCCAACGTTGTCGTCGAGCGCAGTGCACGCTCCAACGTCGTCGAGCGCAATGCACGCTCCAACGTCGTCGAGCACAGTGCACGCTCCAACGTCGTCGAGCGTAGTGCAAGCTCCAACGTTGTCGTCGAGCGCAGTGCACGCTCCAACACTGCTGTTGAGCCCTGCACAAGCTCCAACGTTGTCGTCGAGCGTGGTGCACGCTCCAACACTGCCGTTGAGCTCTGCACAAGCTCCAACGTTGTCGTCGAGCGCGGTGCACGCTCCAACCTTACCGTTGAGCTCTGCACAAGCTCCAACGTTGTCGTCGAGCGCAGTGCACGCTCCAACACTACCGTTGAGCTCTGCACAAGCTCCAACGTTGTCGTCGAGAGCAGTGCACGCCCTAACACTGCTGTTGAGATCTGCACAAGCTCCAACGTTGTCGTCGAGCGCAGTGACAGTTCCAACACAGTCGTCGGGCTCTGCACAAGCTCCTACGCAGTCGTCGAGCTCGGCACCAGCTCCTACGCAGTCGTCGAGCTCTGCACAAGCTCAAACCTCGTCGTCGAGCTCTGCACAAGCTCCAACCTCGTCGTCGAGCTCTGCACAAGTTCCAACGTCGTCATCGAGCTCTGCACAGGCTCCAACGTCGTCATCGAGCTCTGCGCAAGCTCCAACCTCGTCGTCGAGCGCTGCACAAGCACTAACGTCGTCGTCGAGCTCTGCACAAGCTCCAACGCCGTCGTCGAGCCCTGCAGAAGCTCCAGCGCCGTCGTCGAGCGCCATGCACGCTCCAACGCCGCCGTCGAGCGCCGAGTACGCTCCAACGCCGCCGTCGAGCGCCGAGTACGCACCAACGCCGCCGTCGAGCGCCGAGTACGCTCCAGCGCCGCTGTTGAGCGCCGAGTACTCTTCAACGCCGCTGTGGAGTTCAGCACAAGATCCAACGCCGCCGTCGAGCGCCGAGTACGCTCCAACGCCGCTGTCGAGCGCCGAGTACGCTCCAACGCCGCCGTCGAGCGCCGAGTACGCTCCAACGCCGCCGTCGAGCTCAGCACAAGCACCAACGTCGTCCGCGAGCTCAGAACATACTCCAACGCCGTCGTCAAGCGCAGTGCACGCTTCAATGCCGTCGTCGAGCGCAGTGCATGCTCCAACGCCGTCGTCGAGCGCAGTGACAGCTCTGCAATGGCCGAGCACGTCTCCAGCCCAGCCTCTGCCAAGCACGTCTCCAGCCCTGTCACCCAGCCCCCTGGTCAGGGAAGATAAGGTAGAACATTGGGGTGGGTGTCCAGGACCTCCGGTGATGCTCCGGAGGAGCATTTTTTGGGGGGGGATACTGTGACGGTTAACCCCTAGAGGGCGCCTAACGCCCATTTTTGGTTTCGTTTTGTAGTTTGTTTGTGTTTTGTGTTTAACTTCAGTTCCCAGTGTGCACCTCGGTCAGGTGACGTAGAAGCTCACCTGAACCGAGGTAAGCCAATTATTAGTTGATTTGTTTGTGTTTAAATAGCCTGACTGAACAGCAGTCAGGCGTCTAGCTTCTGTTGTAGTTAAGTTGAGTTTGTGTTTGGTGTTTTTGTTTCCTTTTTTTATGTTAATAAAAAGAAACAAACGAACCGTCAGCTCGCCTCCTCTGCATCCATGCCACGAACACGCACCAGACGCAGACATAGTAGGAAACGTGACATTATATTATATATTATACATAAAAAAAATGGGAGAACACTCACCAAAGTTGACAGAACATTTTGACATAAATGAATTGATATATTTAAATTATTTAAATTTAAAATGGTTATTATTATGTTCAGATTTAGACTTAATAGACTTAATACATTTTAAAATATTAGTTCAACCATTAATTGCCAAGTTTTACAGGGGGACAATTTGGGAACGTTGAATTGAAGATTGGATTGCATAACGTCATAATCATTTTGCTTGAAATACAGGAAACCCGGTACATTAGCTCAGTCCCCACTCCTCTGCCAGCCAGATTTTACAATGGACATAAAACGAGTTGGCAGTATGCACTTGATTGGTTTGAGAGCTAACAATAGAAGGAAGAAGAAGTATACAAATCATTATCTATTTCAATTCTCAATATCTATCATATTATCTATTTATCTATTTATTATTATTATTTTTTTTTTTTAAGTCAAGTGTGAAATTTTTTGCCTGCTCTCCTGCCTTCTAAACTATGGTTTGGCAATTTAGAGGATGAGACTGGCCCATGCTGCGTGCATACACAGCATTTATGACATCACATATTAAACAGTGGTCCGCTTCCATGTTTACATATGTTTGGTCAGATTCAAAACATTCCTGAGTACACCATCTGTGCCCAAGACCAGCTTTTTAGGGAGAAAAGAGCAGGATACACAGATCTGTGCCCAAACACAGTACAGAGTGTTCACACTATGCAAATGTACCAGACTTTTGGTGTACTTGGATCCGTGCATGAGTCATTAGTGTGAACAATTCTTTAGTTTTAATGAAATTACTCACTGTGAAAAGTTGCATATGACAAAACAATTAAACATGTGCCTGATGTTATGTGGAAAGTACAGAGTCTGCAATTTAATTATCATTGAGTAATTTCACTTGAACAAAAAAAATCCAATTGTGCCAGCTCTTTCTAATCGACCAAGCCGTGCTTTTATAGAAAATTAATCAGCACCTTTTAACTGGAATCGAGAATTCAACAATGCCATGGTGTGCAAATAACTAATACATACACACTGCTACTGAGTCGATGTTTAAAAATGCAATGCATTCTGTAAGGTTATTCAAGTTTGTAAATTTTAAATCCCAGCCATTATTTATTTCTTGTTAAACATTTTACAGTATTAAGTTATGTCATGTCAATGTAGAACTGGTGTCCAATTTTACCGCCCATAACAACACATAGCCTACAAACACGGACAGAAAGGACCCCAAGTCTCATCACGCACTGTCCCTCTCATCTGATTACTAATTACAAACGTCTATACCCAGTCACCGTCAATGATATACAGTGGAAGTTTGGATTACGAGCATAATTAGTTCTGGAAGCGGGCTCGTATTCCAAAACACTAGTAGATCAAATTTCATTTTCCCATAAAATATTAAGTAAAAATAAAACAAATGAACCTGCACTTTACCTTTAAAAAAAACCAAACAAATAAATCCAGATAGATAAGTGTTTCCATTTGTGCGAGCAGGCCCTGTGTGTGTTTGTTGGTGTGAATCTAAAGTAAGCTCCCCTCTCCCCCTTCTCATCTTACACAGTTACCCTTCCTCCAACACCGTTTTAGAAAAATAAACAAGAAATTTCTCTAATGTTATTCGATTAAGCGACACACTAACAGAATCACTGCTGTAAAGTAAAAATAAAATAAATTTACCTGTACTTTACCTTTGAAAAGAATAGCGACAGAGCAGTGTTTCTGTGTAGAGCAGAGAGAGAGAGAGAGAGTGTGTGTGCGTGTGTGTGTGTGTGTGAGACACACTGTGTCCAATGATGCACGAAAGAAAATGGATTTTTAACCTCTCTAATAAGACTTACTTTTGCTTTACACGGGGCGCTGTACACACATGCATACACGGATGTTGATATACCAGTAAGAGAGAGACGCGCACTAAGACTCAGTATGGGAGGCCATTACCCACAATTCCGCAGCGCAAGAGAGAGAAAAACCGTTGGCTCAATTGTGATCACGTAACGCTCGGCGTCAAAACAAGAAGCACATGCGTGATACATGATACTCAGTACTCGTAAACCAAGACTTGTTCGTTTCCCAAGTCAAAATTTATTAGAAATCTTTGCTCGTCTTGTGGAACACTCACAAACCGTGTTACTCGTAATCTGAGGTTTCACTGTATAATGACTCGGAGACATAGAACTAAAGTGAAGTATGTTTTTCTATATCAGTTCAGCACTAGAGCCTTGTTATATTTACATTTAAATATACAGCATCCCACATCCAGAGCGACTTACATAAGTGCATTGAGGTTTCCATCAATAAATGCCTCAAATACCCTAAGACGTCATGTAGAGTGACAGTAACACTCTTGTACCACTACGAAGTAATCAGTTATATAATTGTAATTATTTTGGCTTAATTTAATTAGGTCATTTCTGTTTATGGTGTACCACATAGTTGGTATTATAGACTCAATGATTCTATTATCAACTGAACTGACTAGCTAATTGCTTGAAAAACTTAAACAGTGATGTGTATGAAATTGCATTCCAGCATTATTGACGCTATATTGACATTGAGTACTGAAACTCTTCTTGTAAAGGTACATTTTGTACAATTAACTAACATTAACTAGAATAGCATTAGTTCCCGGAACGACTTACTGTAGCTGAAGGAGTTGCTACTATCCAACATTATTGTTTGGCACAAGGAACTGTTTTTTTTTTTTTTTTGGCAGTTTTTTTATGAAAACATGCATCATATAGTTCGTTCATTATTTTTGATGCTTTATTTTTACCCTAATTTGCCTAATGGGTGCTTAATGCAACATTTATTAGGAGTTTAATACTGGCTTCATGGGAGCCTTCAGTACTACTAAAATATTAATGTTGTCATAGATTTGAGAGATGACCCCTTAGCAAAACAGCACTGGGTCTTTAATGCTGGTGATTAATAAGGGCAACATTGATTTGCTATCTTCCAGATTTCTGACTGTTTTTGACTGAACAATATATGTGATCATTACCTTGCTACATGTATGAGTCACATTTTCAAGCCAGTTGTTCTTTCGGCTCACCTGTCAAAGCTGTGAGTCACCTTACTGTGAGGTAGTTTTCATACCCTGCTTGTCACTGCTGTTGTGTTTAAAAGTTCAATGTGGACAATGGATGATGGCTGTGTGTATAATATGCAGGGCCAGTACTTTTAGGGACACTTGGTTCTGTGTGGCTCAGATAGTGGAGGAGACACACAGTGTTTTTCTCCCCAATGCCTCTACACTGGACTAACTCCTGCCTCCTGATCACCACTGGCATTTGCTTTATTGATCGGTGAAGGACTTTGCACCAGGCTGTGCAGGTCTGCATGATTCAGCAACAATAAGACAAAGATTCTTTGAGACAGCCTGGGCTTAGACAGCAGTGACAGTCACAATGATTGGAGGATCAAACAGGAAAGGGCTGTGAAAAAAAAAAAGTTTAGGATTTAGGCAGCTTAGTGTATAATTAGAGCTGTAACGGATGAAGGTTCTTACTTCAGTACTTCATCAGGTCTAACAATACATTCAGCACATTCAGTATAATAAAAGAGACTATTGATCATAAAATAGCACTTATATTACGTGAGGTGAAATAAACGTTTAAACTTAATCAAGCCCATTTAAAACAGAAACATCCTCTTTATTTCATATTAGAAAAGGCTACAGGGTTGTAAAAACACATTTCCACTAAAGTACAATATTTTTTCAGTAGTGAATGCTCTAGTACTGCATACTACTGTAGTTCCTACAGTCAGCAGCAAGCAAGAACTAGAAGATTTCCCCATGTCTTTACGGTTTTGTTGACAATAACACTTTGGCATTCCAGTAAGTTACGATGCTGACAGCCAGTGAGTGGTGGACCAAAAATATTATAGTGTACCGAATAAATTAAATATGCATACAAGACATCATTGGTGCACAGTGCACACACAAAAGCAGACATGAATGGCAAACTCTGTCCTACATTTAGCCAGCCCTGATTTAGTCCTGTTTGTAGAAATCACCATCGTGATTAACAAGCTCAGAATTGAGAATGCAGGACCCAGAAACATATCAAGGTTTACAGAGAGCTGTGTGATTCTGACAGCACAATTGACAAACATCATAATAAGAAAAGCCCCATGCTTTAGACACACCACCCTTGTGAGTGACCTCACATTTTGTTCAGTTATAATGCTTTTGTCTTGTTATTTGGTTATAAGGGTCTGAAAGGCTTACTGTGGTCAGTGCTAATTTTTTATTATACAGTACAATGGTTAGTTGTACAGTATAACTACTAACTTGCTATTAATACTTTGGACCAACAACAAGCAGAAGAGACTTGCTTGGGGCAAGATGCACAAAGAATGGATATTAGATCAGTGGAAAAGTGTTCTTTGGTCTGACATGGCGGAGGAGGTTTGATGGTGTGTGGTTGCTTTTTTGGTGAGTTGTGAGTTTTCATGTTGTGGTGTCTTTTCAGGGGTTGGTGACTTAGTCAAAATTCAGGGCACTTAACCAGAACGGCTACCACCGCATTTTGCAGGGACATGCCAATACATCTGGTTTGGATTGGAACCACCATCTGTTTTCTCACAGGACAATAACCCCAAACACACCTCTATTTTATGTAAGAACTATTTGTCCAAGAAGCTGAGCGATGGGATGCTGCATCAGATGGCCTGGTCCCCACAGTCTCCTGATCTATATAAAACTGAGATAGTTTGGGATGAGATGGACCAGAGGGTGAAGAAAAAGCAGCCAACTAATCACCTCTGGGAAATCCTTCAATATTATTGGAAAACCTTTCCCCATGTGGATGACTGAGAGAATGTTAATGCAAAGCGGTAAACAAAGCAAAAGGGAGCTACTTTGAAGAATCAGAAATATAAAAACTACTGAATGAATTTTAATAGGTTTTCATAGGTGTATTGGGTCAAGATTGAGGTACAGTAACATATAGGCTTTGTTTCATTGCAATTGACCAATGGGAAGAGAAGATATTCTACTTTGAAATTTAAGTAGAGATCTTCTATACCATATATCTGTACCTTGGAAAAATCATGACAGATGGCGCTGTAGATTTTTTATATGCGCTTATGAGTGTGCAATCAAACTCCATGTGAACGACATTGCAGGCACTTCTAGTAATTAAATAAAAATGTCATGCTACAGTAAAGTTACTGTAACTATACCATGAAAATTAAAAACATTTATACCATGCTATCATATCATATATCATATTAGCGAAATGAAGTTAAGTTAATATTAAGTTAAATTAAGTTCCATAATTTACCTTGCGGCCTGCATTACTGTACTATTATAGAGGAAACGCTGCAATGAGAAGGTAATGAGTAACTTACATGTATAATGCATGTGCTGTATGCAATATGTCAAACCTCAATGGAATAGATATTAATCAAATAATTTTATAAATATGTACTCTACCACGTATTGTTTCACATTTATTTACTTCTTTAGCTTTTGTCACCTTAATTAAAAAAACAAGTCTTCAGTGGTTATTTGCAATTATTTGTGGTTATCCAAACCTGAACAAACAATCTCTCACTAAGTAAATTCTTGTGTTTACATAATTCTAATAGCATAGAATGTGGCATTAATACAATAAGCCATTGTGTTTACCAACAATGAAAGTAAATGTCTGCTTGTAATCAATGTAAATATTCTAAAATTAATGCCATATTATACTATTAACATATTAGACATTTATATGTATTAGGGATGTAACGATATCAAAACTTCACGGTACGGTAATACCTCGGTATGAATGGCACGGTACGGTATTTATTGAATCATTTACAGGAAAAACAAAACTAATGAAGAGACTCGAAAAAAGTGCCAGAAGTGTTTATTAAACAGTATACATGAACACTGAACATATCAATGGCATACAAATTAGCCATCTATCTGTAAACTCTGAAACAGAAACTTAAATTTTTCAATTTTAATAACAAAAAATTACTAAACCATGTAAAAAAATAAAGTTTCAATTTAGTATTCTTGAAAACTCAGAAAAAATTTAAATAGCAGCCTACTTATTGCAGCTGGCCCATGTGCTGAATGAGTATTTGAGAACACTCACCTCATTCACTCACTTATTCAGGCAGAGACAGGATTTTTTTCCCTTTCTCGTTGATTTTCAGAGAGAAACCGAAATGACTCGATAAAACTATACTGTAGGTCTTCTGAGAAAAGTTTGCTCAGGCGAATGGAGCGAACGGGAGGTAGCGGGAACTACAATTCCCATCAGCCCAGGCGCGGCCGTCATCCTTTGTGGTCTGTTGTCGCTACAGAACCAGTAATGCGGAAATGGCGGGTGCTGCTATTAGCGGCTAAGGAAAAGAGATGGAAAGAGTAATTAATCATTACGGAGTAAGCGGGTTTTAAATCAGATGTGCACATTACTGCAAAGCAGCTTTACACAATCAAAAGAATTATTTAAGCTTATATGAGATGTGAACGTGTATGAATCAAAATGATACGTCTGTACCTGATGAGCAAGCCTTGAGAGGAACCAAACTCAACAAGGAACCCATCCTCATCTGGGTGATAATGGATAGCAAGGATTGATCTGCATTATACTGTGTGAGACTGGACGTTCAGTATAACAGGAAATGTTGAAGTTAAAATTGAGTCCAGTTCGTTATTTGAGGCTCAGATAGACTGTAGGAAACTATCAAGCGACTGAAGTCACAAGTCCTCATAGAACAGCTGTCTGCATCAGACGACGACAGGACCGTCTTCGTGGAAAAGTAGAACCATCCCCAGTCACTACATGCATCCCAGACAGACCACACGGGGCATCCATGCGACGAGATCTCCAATCAGAAGCAGAACACCAGGACAAGTCAGACAGCTCCATGGGGCAGAGGGGGTCTGGATCTCTGGCAGCTCAGGAGCGACATGACAGGACTAACTATGACAGCATAACTAAAAGGGAGATCCAGAAGGAAACAGACATGAGGGCTCTCTGGGGTGTAAAGCAACCAGTCACTTCAACCGTCAACAAACCTGAGTGATCAGTGAAAGTGGGGAAGACAGCAAACATACCAGTTCACCATAATACTCTACGTCCATGAGTCCCCCAGATGTGCTCCTTTACCTAAGGCAAATATACAGTATTTATAAAAATGCTTGGCTAAATAAATAGTTTTTTAGCCTGGACTTAAACACTGAGACTGTGTCAGAGTCCCGAACATTAATTGGAAGACTTCCATAACTTTGGGGCTTTGTAAGAAAAAGCTCTGCCCCCTGCTGTAGTTTTCATAATACATGGTACTAACCTACAACCTGCATCTTTTGATCGAAGTAGGCGTGGATCGTAAGACACAAGCAGTTCGCTCAAGACTGCAAGTCAATACAAAGTTATTCTGACTGATCACTTTTATTCTGTCATGAAACATTTCTAATCTGACAGAACTGGTCTTTCTCAAGATTACAAAATCCTCATCCACAGACCAAAAGGACTTGCTGAATGATTTGATGAGATCAAAATTAAGTCAATCATATGCTATAGCCTTCACAGTCACTAGATCTCCAATTGATGGAACACCTGTATGAGATTTTAGACACTGCTCTACACCTTCATCAGTAAGACATCAGTTGAGGGATTTATTTATTTTTTTTGCAAATTGAGGGAATACTTTTTGTTCACCCCTCTTGGGCAGGCTCATAGACTTGCAGAATCAAAAGTGTACTGGAGCTGTTCTGATATTTTGCATAGCTTACTAACACATTTCATCCTGGTGGGACTTTAATTTGCAACCTGACTCTAAGTACTATTCTCAAGACTCTTCATTGTGCTGAGAATTATTTAATTACCACAGTGCCCATAGTGTGCGCAGTCTGATGGATTCACCTTTTGGAAATGTCCGACTAGTTGATTCCCTCACAAAGACAGAGCCCATAATATAAATGCTCAGAATTTAGGCATTTTTTAATTACAGAGTCTAGACCAGAACCACTTTTCACCAGCAATTCTCAGTTCACCATCACATAACTGTGCAGTGTGAAAGGGAATGCACTGATATCTGTCATCTTCACAGTGATGGTGGGTGGAGAGGCAACCGAGCATGTGAAACAGAAAATGCACCAGACGGAAGTTTCATTTGTCCAGATGGAGATACTGAGGGGCGGGCCCAGCAGATGGTGGATTTAAGTGATGGAGAATGTATGGGTCAGCATTTTAATGTTGAGGGTGAAGGAGACTGTTTTACTTTTCAAGTCCCTTCAGTTGGGTGAAAACTTGAATGAATTACTTGCAGCAGTGCCTTTTTGCCATAAATTACAAATGGAGAGAAGCATCACGATCAACTGCAGAATGTTTTCATGGATAATGGATAAATAAGCCATTTGTTAGGTGCTGTTTGTTATGCTGTAGAATATCACCAAGGAAATTGGACTGTGCTAGTTAGTGAGGGAGCAACAGTAGTTCAATACTTTCTTGAACTTTATTTTGTTAAAGTCATCCTATTTTAAGGTGTTGTACATAATTATTTATTTTTGCATTACCCTGCAAATCTGATCACGAAACTGATCAGAAACAAATAAAAAGTATCTTATTATATTAGAAAAAATTATAGCAATGCCTTAAACAATGGTTCTCAGTATAGTCATCGCCAGCACATGTCATTCATAACAAATTCAAAGAAAAGTGTAAACCAACAACAAAAACACATCACATCTAGGGGTGCTTGGGGATTCATTTGGGATGCACTGATGCATTTTAAAGAATACTTATGATAATTGCAAAATTAGCATATTATTAATGTTTCATTCAAAGTTTGATTAATTGACTACAATTCAAATGTGTGCCCTTCCATCACTGAACTCAGTAATTAGTTGCCTAGATGAAGTATGAGGGAGCTGCATGAAGCATGAAGTATAAATGAACACCAGTCAAATTCCGAAAGAGAGTGAAGTGACCAGACCAATACATTCTTAGGAGAACTCAAATATTAAACCTCAAATATTCCTGGGAAATTGCCCAAGGTTCTTAGAAAATCAATTGGTTTCTCCTCTTCTTTAGCTGTAGAAAAGGAGCAGTTATGGTTCTTAAGTGGCGTGCAGAGATATGCCTACATCTAAAAAGATTAATTATAGTTTTTAAGAACCCTAACTGTCCTGTCAACTTTAGGTGCTTGCCCATGCACTTTCCTGTGAATTTATTTTCCATATTCATTTTATATTCACATGTATTCAATAAACTAACCACATTCACCACATATACTGAACAGCTTAAAACCTTAAGGATAAAAAAAGTTTATTTATGTTGCAGCAAAGATTTTAAATATACCAACCGTAAGTAAGGTCCCAACACATGCAGTTGACTGAAGCACAGGGTTGCATTTGGATTTTAATGTTTGAAAACTGGTAAATTAATTATTACATTTTAGTAATGCCATGTTAAGAAGTAGTTACAGTACTGCAAAGCTAGTGTTAAGTATAAACCTTATAAACCAATCAACCATAATATTAAAACGGCCTGCCTATTACAGTAGGCAGGTCTGCCTTGTGCAGCAAAACAGCATAGACCCTTTTTTTTTTTTAGCTATGCTGTAGAATATATGAGATTAAGATTGTTGTGTTACCTGACACTTGGCACTGCATGCAAATGTAATATTAGAAATATATATATATATTTTTTTCTCTGATTTCCGTATCAGTTAAGTACAATATAAGCATATACAACAACATAAACAGCTTTATACTTTTTATAAACTCTGTGGAATTACCTTGAACTCTTTGTCTTCTTCCTCAAACCATTCCATTTGCTGTGTTTCAGAGTGCATTATCCTCTTGAAAAAGGCCACTACCATTAGGGAATACAGTATATGTACTTGGTCTGCAGCGGTACAAATTCCTAGCCCCAAGGTTTCTTAGCAGAATATCGCCCAGCACACTCCTTTCACCACCTTGCATTTCATCCATAGTGCATACTGGTGCCATCTATTCACAAGAGCGGATGTCTTTTAATTGGAGAAAATGTCCTAGATTTAGTAGTTGAGCATATTTACCGTACAAACCATGTCAGTGAACTATGAGCGGGAAAAAACGGTATCATACAGTGATCATTATGGGGATAAAATTTTTAATTAATCACCATATTAATTTAAGGTCATATCATCCAGTCAGAGATGGGTAGTAATGAGTTACATTTACTCCATTACATTTAGAAAAAAAATGTGTAGATTTACTGCACCATACTTTTTACTTTTACTTGAGTAGATTTGCAAAGAAGAAACGCTACTCTTACTCTGCTACATTTGGCTACACTCGACTCGTTACTTTTTTAACCATTTATACTACACATTGGATATTCTTTATTTTTGCCAGAGAAATGCAGATCTAGCACATGACTGTGTTTCACCAATGAGACGTATCATGAGACTAATCACATGACACTATTTGACTAATCAGCCACAATGACAATAACCATATGTAGCAAACTGTATGAAAAAAAAAACAGGTCATGATTAGTTTAGCTGTTTTATTTAATGTTGAAATATTAGCATATATAATTAGCAAATAAGCTAGAGACAAAAAAATATAAGTTTCTTACTGTGTTGGACACAGTTCATGGTAAAGCGAGACCTCTTGTACACATGTTCTAATGTTATCTGCTGAGCCATTTGGAGAGCAACTGAACATACAGTACACATTACCACATTACTAGTAATATCTTTAATTTACACTGCCTACCTACACTAGGTATTTATTTTAAAAGCTTTATGTTGTGAAAAATTGAGATTAGGAAATTTGTGTTTCTTGTTCTTTACAGTAATTTGCTATTTTGTAAAGATATTTTATTTATTTATTATATTTATTTAATTTTTTGGAAATATTTGTACATTATTTGTACATAATTATATCATTTTGTTAAAAAAAAAAAGAATAATACATGGTCAATTAATCAGAGAACTCAGTACAACATCTGATCATACTGTACATCTCTGGACATTCAAATTGAATGTCCTTTTGATGAAAAAAAAAACATACCGTATATAAAGAAAGAGAGAGAGAGAGAGACTCGAATTTAGTCCTCTCTGCATTTACATTTTTTCTCATTTTTATTTGTTGAGGTCAAATGTTATATCCCATCATGGTCAGGCCACTAAAATTGCATGTTAATGCACAGTGTAAATGGTGACCAAATTATGGCTAGGAGCGATAGCATGTGCCCATGAAGAACTTAAAAGCACTTTGTACTGCTCATGAAAATTTATGTCCTCATGCACTGACCTCCTGTTAAGTGGGGGTTGAAGACTGCAAAAAAAAGCAGATTGTTTAATTAATCATGTTAGGCTGAAACTTTATTTTTAAAGGCTCTGCAAACATGGAATAATTTCTTTTTTAAATTCAACACTTAAGTTATGTCAATGAATAAGCTTCTATCTTGTGCCTGATCAGAACTATGCTGGCTTGTCAGGTTGATAATGATTGACTCAAAATCTCCACAGCAACATAAGCAAGTTGTTGACAGCTTCTGCTGGAAAAGGTTGCAGGACTGACAGAGAAAAGACTGTTAAGTAAAGCCAAAATGATTTTTTCTTTTTACAAGTTGGGAGTCCAGAAAGTTGCATAGTGTGTCTTTTAGTACATAGAAGTACCCAGAGTGACACAGAAAGCAATAAAAATAAGTTAATTTTGTTTTTCATAGCTTTGTTCACGTTTTCATAATTTTCATCTAGTCGTTAGTTGATTATTAGCAGATTATTGTACTGTGTACAAGCGAAACACTTATTGCAAGTGCTTGTATTATACTTTGCGTTTAAATACTGATGAATAAATAAAAATATAATAAATACAATCATCAGGCAAAAATAAATACCTACATTTCTCAACTGAACTGAACTGAACATAGTGCAGTAGGGCTAGGTTTTTGTTTCCCCCTCAGAGTCAAATAAAATAAACACAGAAGTTACAAGAAGTAGCAATAAAGCTAATTCTGAAAATAAGTTTGCAGGGGCTTTAATATTGTACAACTGTGCAATACTCATAAATTGCTTTTGTTAAAGACTAATCCTGTAAACATCTTTATTTGTTCTTATAGTGCAACACTCCAATAAACAGGTCATTATTCCCTGAAGAAAACAGCTAAATACTTCATCTACTCCAGTACTTCATTACATCATATTGCTAAGAAAACTAGAAATAAGTGACTTTGAAGCATTTCAGTGAAGCTGCCCGTCCATAGAAAGCAATCACGTAAATGAATTCTAACCTACAGTATAATACATCTTCATACTATAGAAACTTTCAGCTCACTCATGCAGTTATCCAATCAGCCAATCATCTGGCAGCTGCACAAGGTAGAGTTCAAGCTGAATCAGATCACAGCTTTAGTGGAACTGCAAAGTTAAATACTGCAAAAAACAGCATTATTTTCCATCCTGAACTGCCCATTTTTAGTGAGTTCACTCTGCCCACTGTAGCCTCAGTTTCCTGTCCTTTACTGACGTAAGTGGAACTTGCTGTTGTAATCCATTTCCCTTAATGTTTGATGTGCTGTGCATTTTGAGATCATTTTCTGCTAACTGGAATTGTAAAGAGTGGATATTTGATTTAAGATAGGTCATTCTCCTCTGACCTCCATTATCAACGAAGAGTTTCTGCCCACCATGTTGTTGATTGTTTTTTGCATTTTTTAAATTTATTTATTATTCCTTTATTTTTCCAGGAATAAAATATCCCATCCCATTTTCCGCATCAACTCTATATGCTGTTTTATTATAAGCCTGGGATAGCTTCTAAATCTCTCAAACCAGATTGTCTGGCATGCTTTTTCACACTCTAATATTTAAGTGGTGCTCTTGACTTCACATTCGCATTGTACACGTTGAAATTATTGGCTGATTGAGCAAATACATGAAAAGGTACAGTTGTTCCTGTTAAAAGAGATAGTAAGTTTATGTAAAAAAAAGTCACAATAACTCTGCCTATTTTTTTTTGTAGTTTATGAGTCTTAAGTCTTCATTTAAGCTTTTGATAAGATTGGTAGGATTTTCTCATCTGAGCCACTTCTGCTATCTACTGTGAATATTCCATATAGACATTTATATTGCCACTGTATGGCTGTTTCCACATTATTCATATTTCTTATGTACTTTTTGTATTAATTCACTGGCATGATGGAGTCACGGATGGTGTGGAGCTCCAGTTGTCTTACTGTTTTTTTTTTTTTTTTTTCCTTTTTTTATAGTCAATTATACCACGGATGAAATACTGAACATTTGGCAGAACACACCACACAATACTCAGATGGCTTTTAATTATTTGGACGTTTTGTTTAACATTATAACTTGTGAAGCAGCGGCTGGGGAGGAGAGCCGTCGCCCTCGTCAAGCTCCGAAAGCACGGCTTTAGAACTGCACTGCCTAGTATTCTTCTGGCGAATCTTTACTCTAACTTTTACTGCTCTCCCTGACCAATAAAGACTTTTCTAACTCTGCTTCTCTGTGTTTCATGGAAACCCAGCTGAATGAAGCCATTGCAGACCACACACTACTTCTGACTGTCTTCCAGCTTCAGAGCGGATCGTGACACAGAATCAACAGGGAAATCGCAAGGTGGCGGGACATGCTTTTACATCAGTGAACATTGGTGTACAGATGTAACTGCGATGAAAAAGATGTGCTGTCCTGATCTAGAGGCATACATTTAGGGCTGGACCAGAATATTCGAATATTCGAATATTCGTTTGGAGGGATGGCATTAGATTTTTCATTTTGAGATTCAAATATTCGGAAAAAGAAAAAAAAATTAACCCATGACATCGATCCCTGCGAAACGGTTCTCATTCGCGCTTAAATGACTAGCCCTTGCGGCAAACTTGTGTCATGCACACTCAGTCTGCGACTGGGATTAGGACCCGGAAATAATATGGTCGCGAACCAGGAAGCATAAAAGGATACAAGATGGCGTGGCACATCGTGACACACCATCCGCGCTAAAAGGGCTAACCACTAAAGCTACATCTTCTGGTCTACTCAGGTTAGTTCATGACAACTTGCCTGTATCCATATGACACAAAAATGCGACAAAAAAAAATGCAATCCCTTGCGTCTGAAGCAGTTGGATGAACGGTTCTCGACATAAAAATGCAACAGACAGACACACACAGAGATATTCCTGCCTTTATTAGAGATAAGAATATATTCAGCCCCGTCCCACCGAAGCTTCGAATATTCGATGTTGATCACTACCGAATACTCGAAGCTCAAAAAATGGTATTCGGACCAGCCCTACATACATTATTATGAAAGCCTTTTTCTTTGCCACGGGAGTTTACCTTGTTCATTCTGGTGAATGCACTGCAATAGCTGGCTGATCAGATCACAGACACAGAGCAACACCCAGACTCCGTTATAATTATTCTTGGTGAGTTTAACAAAGCAATCTTCTCATGTGAACTGCCTAAATTCAAACAGCACATTACATGCACCAGAGACAAAAATATTTTGGACCACTGCTATATAACAATAAAGGATGCATATCGCTCTATCCCCAGAGCAGCTTTAAGACTTCCTGACCACTGCCTTGTTCATCTTCTCCTGACCAACAGGCAAAAACTGCTGTGGTTGTAGTAAGGACTGTAAAGGGATGGACCAGTGAAGCAGGGCAGGAATTACAGGCATGTTTCGACGGCACTGATTGGAGTGTTTATGAAGCTGCTGCCCCCAAACTGGATGAGCTCACAGATTCTGTAACATCATATATCAGTTTCTGTAAGGATATGTGCATTCCTACCAGGACTTATTGAACAGTATTTAACATACAACAATGACAAACCATGCTTTACAGCAAAACTCAGACAACTTTGTTAGGCCAAAGAGCATGCCTACAGGAGAGGGGACAGGATCCCCACACTAACAAAGGAGATTAGAGTGGCTAAGAGAAGCTCGTCAGATCTTTCAGGAACAGAATTGAAGAAAAGCTCCAGGCCCAGATGGCATTACACCAGCCTGTCTGAAATGCTGTGCTGACCAGCTGGCCCCCATCTTCACACTGATCTTCAACAGATCATTGGAACTATATGAAGTCCCTTTTTGCTTCAAACTCTCCACATGACTGCACCTCTACAGACCCTTCTGTCAAGCTCGTGAAATTTGTGGACAACACTACAATCATCGACCTCATCCAGAATGGTGACGAGTCTGCATATAGAAGCAAACTTCAGCAGTTGGCTGTCTGGTGCAGTACCTGGAGCTGAACATGCTCAAAACAGTGGAGATGATTGTGGACTTCAGGAGAAACTCCCCAACTCACCATCATGAACAGTACTGTGGCAGCAGTGGTGTCATTCCGGTTCCTTGGCACCATCATCTCTCAGGTCCTGAAGAAGGACAATCACATTGACTTCATTGTTAAAAAGGCCAATCAGAGGTTGTATTTTCTTTGTCAGTTAAAGTTTGTACTGCCACTGGGGCTGCCCACACAGTTCTACGCAGCTGTCATTAAATCTGTCCTGTGCACTTCAATAACTGTCTGGTTTGGCTCGGCTACAAAATCGGAATCAGCCAAACTGCAAGAACAGTACGTATATAGTTAAATCTTGGATTGCGAGTATAATTTGTTCTGGAAGCATGCTTGTACTGTATATCAAAGCTCTCATATAACATCTAATTTCCCCAGAAGAAATAATGGAAATTTGGATGATTCATTTCACAGCCCAAAAATATCCATATAAAAATTATTAATACAAAATGTAAAAATAAACCAAATTAACCTGCACTTTACGTTTGAAAAGAAGCATGCGCGCATGTGAGAGAACCATTGGCTCAACTGTAATCTACTTGTATATCAAGACCTCACTCGTTTTTTAAGTTAAAATTTCTTTAAAAATTTTGCTCAACCTGCAAAACAATCGCAGACCAAGTTACTCACAATACAAGGTTTATTAAGTTCAAATTTCTTAAAAAGTTTTGCTCATCCTGCAAAACAATCGCAGACCAAGTTACACGCAATCCAAGGTTCCACTGCACATCAAGAGTGCGGACAAGGGCTCAGAAAATTACTTGGACCCCTCACATCCAAGCAGACTTTTCTTTAAACTTTTGCCATCTGGTCAGTGCTACAGAGCACCGAACACCAGGACAGTCAGGCAGGAACAGATTTCCCCCTCAGGTAATTTATCTCATGAACAGTGCAATATTAAACTGTGCAATAGATGCAATTTACTACTGATATTTATTTGACTTATTTGATAAAACACCCACATCCTACTTCATTTGTTGTTAACTGTTTTTTTGGTTCATGTTGTGACTGACAGGGAGTACTTATTGATGTAATTTATATTGATTTTCGAATTTAGAAGCCCATTCTTGATATGAAATGCCTTAAAATCCTAAATCATAAAATAGTATTTGAGAACATGTGTAGTGACCAGGCATTTAAGAGGATGCCATTCAAGATTCAGCTAATCACATAAAACGTGTGCCAATGAACATCGTAGCCCTTTATAATTTTTTTTTTTTTAATAATTGTTTGTTGCTAAATAAAAAGTGGGAACTGTATAGCAAATTTATAAAACCTTACAAATACTAATTATATGCTAAAAGTCTAAAAGTAATTTCTAAACGTCTAACATAAATCTGAGGCTAACTAATACCATGTAAAGATTTATTCATATGCTTTCTCTGAAGAAACAGTGTACCTTAAAAAATTTACATTCTCTGAGACACAGATACTGTAAACACTTTTTTACTGTTATTTAGGTCTGACACTCACTGATATGATATTGTGTGAGTTAATTGCTCTCATGTGTAGCATACTGTACTTCAATATTCAATGAATAAATATATTTCATTAATGATAAGTAGATTAATTATAAACTGCATGGCCAAAAAAATTAATTCCACCACATTTCGCTTTGATTAAAGAACACATTCGCTATGGGATCATTTCGATAAGCTTATGCAATGTCACAACATTTCTTAATGTCCAGAGTAGCCTTAATTTGTCTTCAATATCTTGTGTTGATGATGGGAGAGTTATATTGCTGTGGAAAGCCTTCTCCATCCTAAAGATTCTCAATGGTATCCATGGTCTGGACTCTTTGGTGCCCAATCCATCTGTTAAAATTAAGTCTCATGTTCCCTAAACCACTCTTTCACAATTTGAGACAGATGAACTCTGGCATTGTTGTCTTGGAATATGCCCGTACCATCTGGGAAGAAAAAATACATTGATGCAAAAAACAGGTTATTCAGTATATTCAGATAATCCGCTGACCTTATTTTTAGAAACATTGCTGAACTTAGACGTAATCAACAAAAGCAACCCCAAATCATGACACTGTTCCCACAGGCTTGTATGGTAGACACTTGGCACAATGGTTGCGTCACTTCATCCACCTCTCTCCATACCATGATGTGACCATCAATCTAGACTCATCAGACCATGTGACCTTTTTCCAATGCTGTACAGTCGTCCTTTATGCTTATTTATGCTTCCTAACAAACTGAAGGTTTTTTTTGTTTAACCCCGAGAGTTCTCTTCTTATTGTGCATGTGGAAATGCTCGTATTTTTACTATTAAACATAGCCGTGAGTTTTACTGTTGTTTTTTTTACAATTTGATTTCACCAAACATTTACGTGATTTTATTCCCACCACATTTCTTCCTTAAAGATGATGGGTTACCAATACCCTAAGCTTTAATTATGCATTTTTTAGTCAATAACCCAACTTTAGTAGTTTCAGCAATATTCTTAGTTGTTTCTTTGCTTAAGCCAGGACAATAATTTGACCCTTATGAAACATACTGTAGTAATATCTTTCCAAATCCTACAAAATATGTCACTGTTAAGTCATTTAGGGGTACATGTAAATAATTTGTTGCCTGCTGAAACATAGTAATAACTGCAGTAATTATCCAATAGTAATTATCCGCTTACTTATTTGTTTAGTTAAATCTAGGTTGTGACTTTTTTTTGGCTGGGCAGGGATTCTTCTATATTAATTTGAACCGTATGACATGACTGGAGCATTATGGTTTAAACATTGCAAATTTAGGGTCCAAATCATGTACTGACAACAAATTTATAAAATCATCACCATAAAATAACATAATTAACACAATAAACAGACATGAATGTAAAATCCTGGCAAGTCATAACATAATGGGTATCATTAAATATTGATAGATTTAATATTAATAATTTCAGTTGCTTTACAAAGTAAGTTCTTACAAGCTGGACATTTTAGAATTTTCTGCTTATCCGTTAGGTCTTATAAACTACCCAGAAAGTTTAGTTTTATATAAAAAGAGAACTCACACTTGCCCATGACCTACACCTCATAAAGTCACATTTTTTTTTTTTAACATTGTTTGGATTTAAGCTCCAGGCACGGCTACCTGCACTTCTGTAGTTTAGCTGCAGTGTTGTATTATCCCAGTAAGGTCGACAGAATTGACTAGTCTGCATTCAGCTTCCTCAGCAAGGTTCTGACTCCAAAAAAATTGTGCTCTTCATATTTTTATCTGATGGACTGTTCTCAACTAACAGTGATATTGACATGTTTTAAAACATGCAACCAATGCGTAATCAAACTTTAAAACTCTGTGAGTCTGTGAGATTCTTTCTTTCTTTCTTTTTTTTTTTCAAGTGTTTAATTTGCCAAAAGGCTCCAGGGACAGTCTGTCAAATGAGACATTACTCTAGGCGATTTTTTGGCTAAATTTAGTGACAAAACCAGACTTGTTAGAAATCTGGCTTGTGAATGGGATTCAGTGAGTAAGCATATGGCTAAAACATTTTAGAATTAACCACATGTCCACAAAGTGTACAAACCATTTGCTCCTTCCAAATTCTGATTGACTTCTAAGCCATTGTGTAACTGTTTATACAGTATGTGTACACACCTCTCACAACAACCATTAAACGTATGCCTAATGGCGTCATGATTTCAAAATCCCAATCATGTTGTAGCTTACTGCTAAGACTATATGGCATTAATATTTTATGAATATCAATTATTTTTGTGGATGTGCCTTTTTATTCTTTGAAACAAGAAATTTTTTTTTACTTGAGACAAAATTATAATGAAGTATTAATTATGAAGACTTTATGAAGTAAAGTGAATACATCACATCCATGATAAAAATGACTTGCATCCTATCAGTGATTTTGCTTTATTATATTCAGCGGTTGATATTTTATAGAAAATAAAATTTAATTATTTTTATATTTATTACAATATTTTATGAAATGGAGGTCTTACCATAGTATTCACATTTAGACAGAACATTTAATAATGCACTTCATCATAGATGCACAAGTTACGTTCAGACATTTACCATAAAAATATTGCAAAGCTGTTCAGCAAGAGAAGAGTGTGAGCAATTATCTAAATGGATACATAATTTCTGTTTTGTATTTAAAAATAAATTAGTAATTTTTGTAGGGCTACAGCGAAAGAAACTATTTGTTTCAGAACACTGGCTGATGGAAGTGATTAGCAAAATAAATAACATATAGATTAGGTAATTGGCATGTTCATGCATTTTAAGTGAATGCGATCATACAGTATAGATAGTTTAGAAATAGCAATTAGTCTAGACTGAATGTTTTGTCTTTGGCGGGAGACATGCAAACTGTATCTACACAGATTGGAGGCGAGCTTTAAACCCCCCACTCTGTAGGTCTGAAGTCATAAGCTAACAACCGAACTAACCCCCACATGTTGTTATTATTATTATTATTATTATTATTATTATTATTGTTGTTGTTGTTGTTGTTATTGCTGTTGTTGCTGTTGTTGTTGATAAAGATAATTAAGATTTGTATGGCTTCACACAATAGGTCTCATGAACAAGCCCTCTACACTCCATAAAGCATGCACTGAGATTTGGGCTTGTTTGCTGTTTGCGTGTAATTAGCTGAGGCCATGAAGGGCACGAGCAGGCAGAGACACATCACTTGATTACATTCATTAATCATGTCTCAGTGAGGAGTGTTTGGGAGCTGAAATGGACTTTGTCATCTTTAATGCTCCATTTCAACTTGATCTTTAACCTCCTTTAACCAGATCCAGTACTGGCTTGCCAATAAAGTACTATAATATCTTACAGGATACTGTATAAGATAAAACAATAAATGGTTCCTGATTTGTCTGATCTTTTTTTTTTTTTTAAGTATAAATTATGGTTAAAAGTCTTGTGTAAGGACACATTCATGGTTTTTAGTTAACGTCAGGAGAAAGTTAGTTGGTTAATCTCCACATTTTATGGATGGCATGCAGATATTCCAGTGAGTATATCATATCTGAGCCATCGTCAAGTCACTTACTGTATACGATTATTGGTTTTAATTGTTGAGGTTGTCTAATCAACAAAGTTGACACTTCATCTTAGAACACAGCAAAGCTGTGGTAGATGCTGTCCCTTCAGGCTAAGATTATTAATTGGGGGCATCAATAATAGCAGGCTGTGTTCTTCTGTGCCCTGAAGAGCACATTCATCATATGAGGTCAGTGCAGTCAGGCCATGGAAAATGGGACAGCATTTGGCCACTAGAAGCTCAGCACTGGTCCCTTGTAAATTTCTCCAGTCCCACAACATTGACGAAATGCCATAACAGAAATGATGCTTGCAGTGAGATTGCAAAGCCATGTTGCTGCCTGTGTGTGTGTTCGGATGATAAATCAAACCTGGTATATTTTCACCTGGATAAAACTGACACTGTGCTTTATAGTTCTGTATTAGACAAGTACATTCTCCATTGGTGTGGAATAAAGTAGCAGAACACAAGCACAAGTAAATCAGAAGACTGAACAGAACGAAAAATGCTGTCTTTCCCTCTGGTTGTTAAAGTCTGAGCAGACCATAAAAAATGCTAACGAAAATCTTTTTGACATGAAAATGAATAGAATATGGATAGGTGATGATTTTGTTTAAACCTTTCAGTCCTGCTTGCCTGTAATGAGAAATTTTGTATAGATTTGACGCAGGGATATCAGAGCTAAAAAATTTTCATAACCAAATGAATGAGCTCATATTTTGAGTCTTTTAGAGACGTTTTTCTAGTAAAATAATCACATAACTGTTTTTATAGAAAACATGTCACACAAACTTATGCATTCACCTTTCTTGTTGTGCTTCCAGGGTTTCCCTTTGATTTCTAGCATTCCCTGTATGATTCAGTTCTCCCAGTATGTGGATTTCCTATTTTTTCGTCCCATTCAATTTTTCATGGAATGGTTTTGAAGATCATAAACTAAGCATTTCTTTTTCTCATCCAACCCCACTGTAACCATGGGACTGGCCTCACTGTATGACCTTTCAAAGAGCTAGATTATATTATAAAGTTTGTAAGCTTGCATCAAAAAACACTAAGCTTTTAACACTTAAGCGTCAACCGTGTTCATATTACAGCCTGGTCTAATTAACCCTAATTATTTTATACTTTAATAGAACACCATTATTTGCATAAACACTATTTCTTTTAGTACATGTACAAGGCATAAAATAAGCAAGTTATAAAAGGGATGTTTTTAGGAATATTATAGAGAATATTGGGGTTCCATTTTGCGTCTTCGTGAAATAAATATAAGATGCAATACACTCGATTTTAGAGCAAGGTTGTAAGGATTCCTTTTAATTCATTTACAGTATTATAAGACTGCATAAGTTTCAATCACAGGAGTATTAATAACTTTAGTCAGCGAGACACAAGTGTGTCTATAGAACAGAATTTTTGCAGTATTTTAGAATAAGAATTTTAGCAATAGTAGATGCTCTTGGTATTACAAAAATACAAGAAAATAAACATTCATCTAAGATTTTACCCCATTACCTTTGTCAATTTACATCCTTTATGTGACCCCAAAATATTATTATTATTATTATTATTATTATTATTATTTCTCTACAAACAAAAATAATTAAATATACATGTTTACATAACTGCTAGTCTTTTATATACCAGCTTAAAATGGCTAACCACTGCAAATCGTTCTGCATTATTTATTCAGACAAAATTACTCAAACTAGATTCAAGACCATGTCATAATAATGCATTTAATCTGCCACAAAGAGTTATTATTTCCTAGCTTTCATATTCCCTTTTTATCTGTAGAACTAGTAGAACACCTTTTAGCATATGTTAAATAACCGGGTCCGGTTCATGCAGATTAGGATAATTGGTGTTCCCAAATTGCCATAGTGTTTGAAGGAGTGTGTGAGTATGTATTCCCTGTGATGGATTGGCACCCTGTCCAGGGTGTACCTCACCAGGTCCAGGCCACTCGCGAACCCTGTATATATTGTAGGATAAAATGGTATAGAGGCGGCACGGTGGTGTAGTGGTTAGCACCGTCGCCTTGCACCTCCAGGGTCTGGGTTCGATTCCCCGGCCAGGCTCGATTCCCGTCTCTGTGTGCATGGAGTTTGCATGTTCTCCCCGTGCTTGGTGGGTTTCCTCCGGGTACTCCGGTTTCCTCCCACAGTCCAAAGATATGCAGGTTAGGCTAATTGGCGTTCCCAAATTGACCGTAGTGTGTGAATGAGTGTGTGAATGTGCGTATGTGTGTGTGCCCTGCGATGGATTGGCACCCTGTCCAGGGTGTACCCCGCCTAGTGCCCGAAGTCTCCTGGGATAGGCTCCAGGTCCCCCGCGACCCTGAATAGAGGATAAAGCGGTACAGAAGATGAATGAATGAATGAATGAAAAATGGTATAGATGATGAGATGAGAGTGAGTTTTAAATCAGAATCTAATAATGGTACAGACTGGGCTCTGACTTGGCCATTATAAGCCATATATTTTCTTTGCTTTTAACTCCTCTCCAGTGTGTTTTAGGTCATTGTCTTGCCTTTTCACCCTGCACTCATGAGCTGATGAAGCTCTACCCAATCAATTTCGAAATCCTCATTCCCTTAATGATTGCAAGCCCAGATGCACACATTTTAAAACCTAGTCTAATGTGTAAGCAGTGTTCTGTGTTACCAGTTTAGGTGGAATGGGTTTGTCTTTTTTACTAGAATGAGAATCAGCTAAATGTTTTGAGTAATACAGTAATCCAGAAATATTTTGAAAGACTGTCATTTATTTTTCCACTTTTACTTGGATGTGAGGTGAGTAATAAGACAGGTGCTGAGATGTGTGTGTTTCATTTTGGGTACAGATACAGTAGCTAGGCAGCTACAGTGTTTTTTTTTTTGTTTTGTTTTTTACAGCTCTTATCCATCTTTTAATATATTACAATATTGTAGTAATATTTTTGTAGTGCAATACTAAAATAGCTCTGGAGAACCTATTCAAAACCTTGCACACCTGGGCAATTTCATCGTTTAAGTTAGCAAGTCTTTTGTGATTTTGTTTATTTTATGTGAATTTCTGTTTGCTTGGGAGAAGACAGCATTCACATATTTGCAACATCTGAAGATGATGGTTCAATTGAATTTCATCTGTGAAGAAATTCATCTAATAATCAGCACAAAGGAGGTGCTAAAAGCAAATTGAACGTTATTGTTTTTGGTCAATACAAAACCATTTGTTAAAACATAATCTTATCATGAGCACAATTAAGTCTTTAACATGCATGTGTGGTAGAAATCCTTGAGCCTTCGGAACTTAAGAGAAAATCAAAACTATAATTATCTTATAAAAAAAACACACATTGTATACACTGCTCTCCCATTATGGGTCTCCACAGCGGATCATCAGATCTGCACATTATTTTTGGCACAAGTTTTTATCTGGGCTGGGACTGGCACTAAGGGTGCTCTGCAACCCCAATGACTGGGCATTAAACACGAATCAAGCCTGGACCTTCAGCATGGCGGGAGCCACCAATGCCTAATATTAAACACTTTATATATCAAACAGATGCAGAAATGCAGTATATACTGCGATATGCACAATACACTGTATACTAAACTATTTACTAATTGCTTACATTGGTGAAAAAAAACAGCATTTGTGGAAGCAGAATGGCTTAAGATTCATGGTGTGTATGCTCTATGAGATCATCCAATAATTATCACATATGCATTACTAGAAGAATTTGTACAAGTGATACAAATATATTGAATGGTCATTTTAGTACATTATGTTTGGAATTTTGTAAGCATGCAGATTTGTTCAATGTCCCATAGATGGATATGGTCAAGGGTGAATGGTAACAATTTAAAGTAAGGGTTGACTGAATGATGAATGTTGCATATGAGCTGCAGAAAGCACGTAGCATCATCCAGGACCACAACTACCCCACACGCAGACTTTTTTCCCTGTTGCCATCTGGTAGGCGGTACAGGAGCCTGTCCGCACACACTAAGAGACTGAAGGACAGTTTCTATTACCAGACTATTAGAATATTAGAATTCTTAACTGGAATGGATGGCTAAGTGATAAAATAATTACATAGCACACCATGTTTCAGGACACAAAAAAAAAAACCTGTTTAAAAGTATAGCTCTAAGAAAGCTTCAAACACTAAAATCCTTGTTTTAAAGGAATGGCTGCACTAGGACACCTCAAATTTATTTATCGGCTTTGTGCAATACAATCTTAATATAAATCATGTGTATTTTAATGCACAATAGGTGACCATGTGCAATAACACACACACACGCACACACACACACACGCTCTTCTCGTCCTAAGCATTTCACTCTATTGTTGGCCCGGTGTTGACATGCATATGACAAACAAACTTTTGGCTTGTTCTGTCAAACAGTTAATGGTGATTGCCACAGGAATCCACCTAGGGGTGGGCGATATACCGGTATACACGGTTAACCGGTAGAAATTTTTCAACCGGTAGAGATTTTGGTCTATTGTCTTAATCGCGGTTGAGATCACGTGACGTTGCACGTTACGCAACCACGCAATACACATTCACTTCTATGGGAAACCAAACACATCTAAAGTGGGACGAAACAGTGGCACCCGATTGAGCCGGCGTGGGCAGAACAAATATCCAGATCCGGTGGATCGCGCAGCGCGGACCAAATTGAGCAGCGCGGCTCGAATCACAAACCTGCGCGACGCTGATAGAAATAGACCGCGACGACCATCAAATTACATTTTACCCCGCTGGGATGCACACGTACAAACCAGGCATGGCAAGGCGGAAACAATATTAAACAGTCCTGACATTTTAAATAAACAGTGGGTCGCGCAGGTTTGTGATTCGAGCGGCGCTGATCAAGTTGCTCCGCGCTGCGCGATCCACCGGGCTGCGCAAATAAACCAGATGAACTCTGCGCTATCCAGATAGTAGCGCTGCGCTGTCCACTGGGCCGCGCAGATATTTGGTTCAATTGGGTGTAAAAACAATAAAAACGAGAGCACACAAAATCCTTATCAACTGTTTATTCTCCTTTATTCACAAAAATAAACTGAAACTCTAGAGCTGGAAGTGCGCATGCGCCTTTTGCCCTTCTACGGCAAGCCCCGAGAGGATAAAAACCTCACACACACATATGCACCTCACGAGTGCCTGTGCATCTAACATTAGCACAATATAACAAAATCAAGTACAACACAGGGTCAGCACACAATCTCTTCTGGTCATTTCAGATATCTGAATGTAAATTTTCAGCACCAGTTTTTTGATTAATTTCTATGCTATAGTTTTGTACCATCTCGTGAGTCTTTGATTTTGGTATCACACGTGGGATAAAACAACCAGTAAATTATAGTCTGTATGTATAGTTGTGATAGATGAAGCTTTAACTATTGCAATATTACCCATAAGGTCTTCATGGTGATGTTGATGGCTGCAATCTGGACTCTTGCTATTAATGTTATTTGTTCATGATTCATTCATCCCATGAAATTCTGACTTAAAACTATAAATTACCTTAAATACTATAATAAGGGAGTCGACAAGCTCTTTCTTCTTGTGATTTCTGCAGATGCTCATGTTCTTCTACTGAGATTTTGTGCCACCCACCTGCTTACTGTATTTTAGGTAAAGAGGCTGTAATACAGTGCTTTAGCTGTCAGAGGAGAAGAAATTAAAGCTAGGGTGACAACAATAAGGCATATTTTTTTTTCTTTTTTTTTTTTAGGTATTTAATATAGATCCATATTTTTATTTAATTGCAGTTAAGTACTTTTATATAAAATTCTAATTCTATAATTACCTCATTCAGTATTCTCCAGTTATTGTGTTACTAATGATGACGTTTAGGCTCTATTCATACTTGCAAAAAAAAGTTTGCACTTAAATATACTTTACAGCCACAGTTATTCAATATGCTATGTTCAAAAGTGCATATTTGGGATGAACATCTAAGTGTAGCTAAGTACATACTGTAGTGTATCTGCTGTAGCTAGGACACTGTTGTTATGGCTAGACATGACGCACACTGCTTGAACAAAGCAAGCTAGCTAGAACATGGACAATTAAGTGAAGCAATTAGTGCTGTTTGTGCTTTTTACTCATGTGTAGTTTCTAATACTAGCCATAGACTCCATTGGATGCCCTCTGTGACCAAATACCCTGCTGCTTAGACTGCAGAATAAAACGTAATGGTAATGTATACCATTAGTACATGTTACATTTAGGGAGTTTAAATTATGAAAGGTTTTGCTGCTTTTAAATGCAAGGTTTCACTGCAAAATGTAATTTTATCACAGAGGAAAAATCTTTTTTCTCCAGTGTACAGTACACATCTCTATCTCTAACCAAAGTATTTTTTTTTGCAAATCACAGTTTATCATTCTTTTAGAAGCTTTGAGTGTAAAAGCTTTTCCTCAAAACATGACAATGAATGACAGCATTTCTTAGCAAAATGCATTATGTAATCACATCTCAATTCCATCACTTTTTTCTGTCACATGATCAGTGAAACGAAACTCCTAGCTAGGCAAAACATTATCTGCTGTGAATGAACTAAGTGAGTTCAATACACTTTTGGAGAATTTAGAATCTTAGAAAAAGAGCCTGTGCAATGTGTTGACTTTGTATTAGTTTTTATTCTTCCAGACCTTCAACAATCTTTTTAATTTTTTTGCCTATCCAAGTAAAAAATGGCTGTGCTCAGTTCTCAAAAATAGTTACCAAATTTGAAGTTACATTAATATGAAACAAATACTGACCAAAATAGTTTTTAAGTGTAGTATAAATATGAATTTTATTTAAAACTAGATATGCCCGAGACTTTGTTTGCGTGGAATAAAAAAAAAAGTACAGGTGCATCTGTTGAATTTTTTTATGAACGTAAATGTTGTTAACGTGTTAAGTGAATTGCGCGGAATGAAGGTGTGAGATCTAGTACATTTTAATTGCACACTCAAAGCGTGTATTAAAAAAATTTACAGCGCCATTTGTTGAAATTTGAACAAATTATATTTTCAAGTTCGATTTTTTAGGATATAAGGACGTTTTCTATTTAAATATCAAAGTAGCATATCTTTTCTTCGCGTGGGCCGATTGCTATTCAACAAAGCCTACAGTACTTTATTTATGTTACCTCAAGACAGACCAAATACAACCGTTGAAAGTAAGATTGTAATCTGTAAGACTGAGTACTGTACAGTATATGACTCACTATGAAATTTTTCTAGTAATTAAAATTAATTCAGTAGTTTTTATGTGATGCATGCACAGACAGACAGACAGACAGACAGACAGACGGACAATATTTTTTCAATATTTTCAATGTACAGACACACCAACCTTACAGACACACCAACTTTACTTATTTACATCGCCACAAAAACGATCACAGGATGATTTTCAGTTGTGACAAAACTGTGGGAGGGTGATTTATACTGTTTACAACATGATGTAAAAACAACATTGATCTAACCAAAACAATTTTAACATTATATTTTGACATCTCTGTCTTATGATACACTTGAACACTGTTAAATTTGAAATTATAACAAAATGTAGTTCCAGTTGAATTAGAAGACTCTAAAAATAGAACTGATGGTCAGCAAGTATAATCTAGAACTAGAAACCAAAAATATTGCATAATCCCCTTGTTTCAAAATCAGTAACAACATGAAAATAAATTAATTGCTAGCCACAGATTCCAAGTAATTTAACTGAAATACTATTGAAGAATTTTACTGAATGTTTGACCGAATGGATGCATGAATTGGAGACATTAAAAATGACAGCAGAGAATGTCTACTGTACTCTTTCACTGCTTTTTAGTCATTGTACTACTTTTTAGGACATGCACTCTTTTCTGCCATTATACTCTTTCATATCTACACTGATCAGCCACAATGCTAACACCACCCCCAGGTGAACTGAATAACACTGATTATCAATTATATACCAGTAAACTGGTTACAGGATCATGAGTTTCCAAGGCTCATCTATGCCTATGAGGAGCAAAGGCTAACCCATCCAGTCCGATCCCACAGAAAAGACAAATGAGTACAAATTGGTGGAAAAGTCAATGCTGGCCACAATACAAATGTTCCAGAACACTGAGTTCATCACAGTCTGGAGCTTAGCAGGCAAAGAGTTCAAGGTTTCTGAACCGGCCTCCACATTCCCTAATCTCATTCTGACTGAGCATTTATGGAATGCACTGGACAAACAAGTCTGATCAATGGAGGCCCTGCCCCGCAACACATAGCACCCAAAGGATCCCCCACTAATGTCCCGGTGTCAGACACCACAGCACAACCCCAGAGGTCTTGTCGAGTCATGTGCAGAGGGGCCGGAGCTGCTCAGGTGGAACAAGGGGAACCTACAGTATACAATATTGAACGTAATGTTAAGGCTTTTAATGTTATGGCTGATCATTGTATGTATCTTGCATGAACTACAGTAGTTTAAAATTTGATACAATTTGAATGGAATGGTATCTTTAATTTTATTTTACAGTGAATGAACAGAAATATAATGTGTTATTTAACATTTACAGTAGAAATGCCATAAAGACTATATAAAGTCTGAAGATGCTGACATGAATATACAATATTCATAGTAGACAAATCACATAAACAACATTTTGATGTAACCCATGTTTAAATGGATAAGGAGGGACAATTTACTGAAAGTGGGGCAATGTTTACCGAATACGAAACACCGCTGTGGTAAATTTGTTGAGGTTGGAGAGGCTTGTGTACAGCTTTATACATGCGTTTCCCAGGAGAACGCAAAACTCTTCTTTAGCCTTTAATGAGTTGGCCGTTAGTGTAGTGGCTAGTGTCACTATTCCACTCTCAGTTTGAATACAAATGCAGTTCAAGGCTCAACAAAATTAGATAAGTTTCAGACTCATAATGCTAAAAACTATGCAATTTTAGTTATTTAGCTTTATTTATTATTGTGTCATGAATGCCCCCCCACACACAGTTTTACAGAATTCATTACTTTTTCTTAGCATCCATTAAATAGTTTGTTTGTTTTTCTCTACCAGTTTTATTTTCATGTTTTTTCAACACCTTTCTGTTCCTTAGCTTTAAACACGCAACTTTTGACAGTGTGACTTGTAATACTCATTACCAGAATGATGTGTTCAAAGTAAACCAGTGATTTCAACAAGCAAATGCAAAATAAAGTAGTTTGAGTGAAGGAGTTTAAATGAATTTCACTTTGGAAATGCATACCACACAGAGATTAAGTAGGCTTAACATATACAGTAGCTATTAGCTAAATAATGTCAAGCACAAATGCTTTGGTTAGTATTCAGAAAGAATCATACTGTATGCAGCAGCATTTATCTGGTTCTTAATTTTCTACCAGGGTTTTACAGGTTTCAGTGTACGCGAATCTAATAATACACTTCTATATTGTTTATTTCCAATACGTTACAATATTCTACAGTAAATCATGACTATGGTCATCTAATGTGCGATTTATACTAATATGTATTCAGAGGTTTCATGATTTTAATATCCTGGTATGACTCATAGTCTCATCAAAATTCAACCGATACATCTCTTCCCAGATATATGTGGTTACAATTTGCTTATGAAATTCAAGCTTTTTACTTGTTTTTGCATGTGTTTGCTACAGTAATTTTTGCTCTCATTTTAATAATAGTAATCCTTGATTGCATACATTTTAATGGAGGCACACTGCTACTGGCAGCCTTGCTAATTAACCATAGGAAAAAAGGTCAGGTGCTCTGTTTCAAAGCAGTTTAGTGAGAAGTGGTGCAATTAGACAAGTTTGTGCAAGGCCACCAAACAGGAGAACTGTATGTAAGGAGTGTCTGACTGATACAGTATGCATACATGGGAGTTGTTTGAACATATGCACTCTGGAGTATTCAGCTCATGTTTGAAAGACGTTCTCATTATTTTGACATAGTTAGAGCTGGGTGTATTTACATGTTTGTTCTGATTGCATTTTTGGTTACTAAACTTTGGGCATTTAGCAGCAAATAGTTTTGCATGTAATTTAGACAGCCTCCTAAAACTACATTAAATCTTATATAGTATTCAATAAATTGGGGAGAGAAACAGTGAGAGTCAGAGCAAATTGAAGACAAAGAAATTTTGCCTCATATTGGGCTATCTTTTAATTGAATACCTCATTAATTAATTAATTAATTTATTAATGAGAGGTATTTAAGTTAAATCGGGAAATGTTATAAAATTTGTCATGAATGAAGTCGTAAAACTGATGGTTTGAAAAATGACATTTACAGAAGCTTTCAAGCACAGTATAGTAATGAGACTCTTAGGTAAAGCATTAAAGCTTGCTGCAGACATTTTAAAGAAGGCTGTATATCCATGAATGACAATCCTGTCTTAGCTGATACAGAGCCTACTGCACTTGTTCCCATGAACATTCAGCAAATGGAATGCCTAATTCTTGACTGATAACTTGTTGCCCACTTGCAGAAGAGACGTACTGTACCCGTCTGTGGGAATTGTAAACACAATCATTCACGAACACCACTTGCATATTACAGGAACTCGGCTGGAGTTATTGGCACATCCCCCGTACAGTTCTGACTGTGCTCAAAGCCACTTTCACATGTTTGGGCCATTATAGGAATTCCTAGTAGGTCAAGCACTAGGGAAACACTGTGATATGTTCATTAGTGTAGCATGGGACTATAAAGAGAAATAAAGGCAGTTTTTACTCTCGAAACTGTGTTCTGTAATTGTGCACAATCAAAAGTCCCAGTTTGATTTGAACACCCTTCCTATTTACAGTATGGATGTGGAATGAACAAATGAAACAATTTTCCTCATGTTAAATACATAAATTTTTAAATTTTACAACAGTACTGTTGCTGACAACTATATGCAAAATAAAATACAGTTTAATAACACAGATGATTCCGCATGCAAAGCCAGGAGGGAATCTCAGGTCATATTAGCCATAACCACACTGCAGTTTAAACTGTTTAGTTTTTAACATTAGAGTGTTATTCCTTAGCTTGTGTTTGTCCTATTGTCCAAAGCTTTCCCTAGCTACAGTATGGTTGACTGTTTTCATCATAATTTTCCCCTGATACAGAATGAAGTTACTAGCAGGGTATACACAGAGCTACAGTCTTACTGAAGCAAATGTTGATTCTAGATGCTTTGCAAATCCATTTTGTATCTACAATAAGTAATGTTTTCTTTTCCCCAAGTCTTTGAATGCATTCTCCAAGTACCAGAATGGGCTAATTCAGTGTCAGGACAATTGACAACTCGTGTGAAAAAAATACAAAGAGTTATTCAACCCGCATTAATTTATTTAAATTTTTTGGCCAAAATTAGTAACTTGCAGCTGTTTGTAATAAATCAGTGAAACAAGAACAATTTAAGTAGCTCAACACAACTAATATAACAAGTGGTTTCTTCAAAGTCAACACAAAATGTTACTTTTAATTACTATATAGTTTTAAAATTATTCAACCATATTCTTAATAGCTATTACGACCTGCTGCAAACACGATGTATAGCCAGTCACTAGCTTCGGCAGTGTTTTGTTTCTTCAATCCATGAAACGGAAATCCTAAACTTTTTTTAAATATAATTTTCTAGCATATTGGAGCTGACTTTTCTTGTGTTTTAAGGTCAGTAGCATGGTACGTCTTGGGTTGACCTTTAGTTTTCAGTATGCGCCTTACAGTACAGAGTCAAACTTCAGTGCCTTCCGCCACCAGATCTTTCTGTAGGTCATTTGCAGGCAATTGAGGGTTTTTCAACACTTTCCTCCTCAGGAATATGGTACCAGCAGGTGACAGCTTTCTCTTCCTTCCATGTCCAGGTAGTGTAGGAACTTTGGTCTTGCAAACTAGGTTTCCTACTGGTTTCTAGGAGCATTTAGTACTATATTTTAACATCCTTGTTATTGTTTGTGCAAGATTTTTATAGACAACTCTCTTGGGTATTTCATGTGTTCTAAATCAAGTCCACCTGATACATCTAATCTGTGCTTGAAACAACAACTGATTTACAACTCAGTGCTCTAATGAGGGGTTTTTCTTCAGGGGTTGAATAATTCTGAGACTGCAGTAAACATTAAAAGGGGCCATTTGTGTTGAATTTGGAGAAATCACTTGTCATATTAGTTGTGTTTAGCTATTTAAATTGCAGTTGTTTCCCAGATTTATTACAAACAGCTGCAAGTTAGTTATTGTTGACAAAAAAAACAACAAATTTTTAATGAGGGATGAATAATTTCGAGAGCAACTGGTGTATACTGTATTAATTTGTTGATTAGGAGCTGAGAATGCACAGGGCAGTGGTCCTCAAGGATCAGAGTTGTGAACCACAGTCGTAAAGTCAGATTTTAATTCAGCAACTACTGTAGTTATAAATATATTTATAAATTTATTTTATTTATTAACTCTTATTGTTATGGGAAACTACAAATGTTTTATCAGGTAAGTTGTGAATGCATGAGTGTCTTTTGAAGAGTTCAGTGAGGCCTTTAATTACAGAAATAACAATAATCTACAATATAAAAAAAACACCAATTAACATCATTAATGCACGACATGAAACAAAACCTGGCAAAACAACACCCACCGACAAGAAAATACTGCATTTACTGTAAGAAAACAATAAAAAGTAAATTTTGTCATTGCTAAACCTTAACTCACAACAGTCCAGTCATTAGAAATTATGAGGGGCATTTTACCCCAGCGGGACCACCACCCACGCTTAGCTCTAATACAACATGGGCAATACATCTGATGACAGGGCACATGTGTTTTTATCATGAAAACCCTAAATTGTATCATCAGTTAGATACAGTATGTCAATAAACAAATCGTACTTGATCTCATTTAAGGGTCAACCATAGGTTTTTCCCTGGAGTCTATTGAAGACTATACTTTTAGAAGAGGTATATTTTTCACTTCAGTAAACCTTTTTATACATATATTAACAAAACTTTATACTGTATCATTTATTGCTAATTTTGTAGGAGAAACATGCATAAAATACGATTGTAGTTTTATACTATAATTACTGTATAATTTCAATATACTACACTTAAGACTATACAAATATTGACTTTATTTTACTGTATTTCACAAGAGGCATGTGTAAATGGAGATATACTGTAAAGGTTTTACATATTTTCAAAGAGGTTCATCTTCATCTTACACACAGTTTATTTATCATTATTCATTACTAGATGAAACTGACATTGAATGTTAGAAATATTACCTAAATGTCAGCTGTTTTGACAGCATAATGAGAGCTGACCTCATACACATCAAGGACATTTGGACATTTACCTTACTTATGCCTTTTTTCTGTTTTTATTATTATTATTTCGTATTTTATGAACAGATTGAAATCAAATGTAATATTGCTACATATTCCAACTTTTAATTATACTGAAGCTTTCAGTAGCATCCTTAGAATGAATGATTTGACAAGCCACTTTTATAGCCAGAACATTCATATTTTCTTTAATTTCAAACAATTTATGCAATTTCCGTTGGTCTAAAATTGCTTGAAATTTCTAAAGAAACATGCACATTATAGGCCATGGTTACAGATGATAAGGCATAGTTACCAATGGTGATGTGTGTATATGGCTTGCAGCTATTTCCCCTATCTTCCCCTTTCATATATTTGTCACATTCCAGCCAGATCAACCCAGCACCTCCAGACCCTAGAATTCCACTCCAGGTTTTTCCCCAGCAAGCTCACCTGCCGCTCTAGCACACCTGTAACCGATCATGCAATCACCTCTAGGCTTTTTAAGCACGCTGAGAAAGCCATTCAGTGCCGCAGTATCTTACTCGTGTGCCTCGCGTTTGTTTTGTCCAAGTGATTTTCTAGTCTACCTAGCCTGTTGTCTACCCTGCCTGTTTTTCGGATTTCTCTCTTCTCTACGCCCCTCCTGGTACCTCTGCTGTTTTCGGACTGATTAATGTGTATGACCTCGCCTGTTTTCAAGACTTCGGATTTGTACTCACGATTTGGATTCATTCGCTCTCGCTGCTGGATTTCCGGATATCGACCCTTGCATGGAAAAAGACGATTCTTCTAGCCACCACTTCGCCTACTTCATCAGTCGGCTTCCTCCTCCAACGCGATCACCCGGCTTTCGAGCACTCTCGTGTTCGCGGAGAAAAGACATTCACGGTGAGCACTTTTCCTTCACATTCACAGAAGAGAATAATCCGTTGCACTCCATCGTACCTATTAAGCGAACTGATAATAAGGAACGAACCGCAAGAACACGAAAAGATTGCCCGTGTTCGGCTTCCGGGATTGTGGAGATTCCCCCGCGTCATAGCCCCGCCTCCTCTCTCGTCACTAAGAGCTTCCCCAGTCACCAAGCACACACAGCCACTACTTCTCTCCCCTGCTCCTGCTGCAGTGACTCACCCAAGCTCTGGTATATATACAGTATATAAACATTAAAGGATTAAATACTACTTTTTATCACTTAATTCCTGTTTGTCTGCTATTGGGTTCATTGCCACTCAATCATCTGTGAACCGCCCGTGACAGTATACTGCGGCCATGACGGACCCAGCGGACATTCCTCGCCCTAGATCTAGCCTTCGAACCAGACATCAGCTCAGATCTAATGTACATTCTGATGCCCGATTGCGTCAGGCTGTCGCTCAGCAAGGAGCTTTGATCAGCTCTCAGCAGCAAAGTCTTCAGCAGATCTCCCAGGCCTTGTCTCAGCTGTCGGCTCAGTTCCAACAGATATGCACTGTTCTTCCTTCTACCTCGGCACCTCCGGCTCGACGCGAACCGTCCCTACCACGACATGAACCTCGCCTACCCAATCCTCAACCATACAATGGCGACCCCGGAACATGTCGCTCCTTCTTGTCTCAGTGTTCTCTGTCACTGGAACTACAACCCTCTACCTTCCCCACCGAACGCTCTAAAGTGGCGTACATCATCACCCTCCTCACAGATAAAGCCCGTGAGTGGGGGACTGCCGTCTGGGATGCTAACGACCCTTGTTGCGTCACTTTCAATACCTTCACTGAGGAAATGAAGAGGGTCTTTGATCGTTCCTATGCAGGAAGAGAGGCCGCGAGGCAACTGCTGGAGCTTCGCCAGGGCTCTAGGTCTGCTTATGACTACGCCGTCGAGTTTCGAACCTTGGCGGCAGCTACTGAGTGGGACGCCCAGGCCTTGTACGACACCTTCATGAGCGGACTCTCAGAGCCAGTCCAGGATCAGTTAGTCTCCCAAAAGCTCCCTGAAGAATTGAATGGTCTAATGGATTTAGCAGGACGAGTGGATGCACGTCTCAGACAAAGACGTCGTGCCCCTAACCAACTCCAACCCCAGACCAACATTTCTCTGGCACCAATCCCCTCCGCCGGCTCTCCAGCCGAACCCATGCAGATTGGACGAACCCGGATCTCACCAGATGAGCGACAACGTCGGGTTCAGACGGGGGCGTGCCTTTATTGTGGGCAACTCGGACATCTACGTCTCCAGTGCCCATTAAAAAGCAAGGCCCCCTCAGTGAACATAGGCACACTGGAGGGGGCATGCCAAAACCAATCGCCTAGGAACTGCTCACTTCTCCCCGTCAGGCTACTTTGGGACAGTCGCTCCCACGTGCTTCATGCTCTCGTCGACTCCGGCTCGGATCAGAATTTAATCAGTGCTACAAAAGTCGAGGAACTGCATTTGCCAACAGTTCTCCTGGAACCGCCATTGTCTGTCCGAGCCCTCGATGGGACACTCCTTCCCCCCATTAACCGGCGAACCGCTCCGGTAATACTGGGGACATCCGGGAACCACTCGGAGGAGATATCATTCCTAGTCATGCCAAAAGCTCAATCCCAGCTCATTCTTGGACGACCCTGGCTCATCCGCCACAACCCACAAATAGACTGGCAGAACAATACCGTCCTTGGATGGAGCCCCCTCTGCCTAGCATCATGTCTTAAGTCGGCGCTCAGTCCCTCTCCAGTAATAGCTTCCCCTGAGGAGTTTCCTGACCTCTCCTCGGTCCCAAGTGATTACTCTGATCTCAGAACGGTCTTCAGCAAGTCCCGGGCTACTTCTCTACCTCCACACCGACCCTATGACTGCGCCATTGACCTCCTCTCTGGCACGACTCCACCACGGGGACGTCTCTACTCGCTCTCCCAACATGAAAGGGGAGCCATGGATAAGTACATCTCAGAATCATTAGCCGCCGGCATCATCCGACCGTCATCATCACCCGCCGGGGCAGGCTTCTTCTTCGTGTCCAAAAAAGACGGGTCCCTGCGCCCCTGTATTGACTACAGAGGGCTTAACGACATCACCGTGAAAAACCGGTATCCCCTACCCCTGATGTCAACAGCCTTTGACCTCCTGCAGGGGGCCCAGGTCTTCACCAAGTTGGATCTCCGTAGTGCCTATCATCTTGTTAGAATCAGAGAGGGAGACGAATGGAAGACAGCTTTTAACACCTCATCGGGTCATTATGAATATCTCGTAATGCCTTTCAGTCTGGCCAACGCTCCGGCAGTCTTCCAAGCCTTGGTCAACGATGTCCTTAGAGACTTCATCAACGTATTCGCCTTTGTCTATCTGGATGACATTCTCATCTTCTCTCGCTCCATAGAAGAACACATAAGACATGTTCGCCAGGTGCTTCAAAGGCTTCTTGAGAACCAACTCTTCGTCAAGGCTGAGAAATGTGAGTTTCATCGCACCACTGTTTCCTTTCTGGGCTTCATCATTGCTCCCTCCAAGATCCAGATGGACCCCGCCAAGCTGCGAGCGGTTACTGACTGGCCCCTTCCAACCACCCGTAAAGACCTCCAGCGCTTTCTTGGCTTCGCCAATTTTTACAGGCGATTTATCCGTGGTTATAGTTCTGTAGCCATGCCACTCACCTCCTTGACCTCAGTAAAGAGCCCATTTATCTGGACTAAACAAGCAGCCGGGGCATTTCAAGAACTGAAGACACTCTTCACGTCAGCTCCAATTCTCCAACAGCCTAATCCTTCCCTTCAGTTCGTGGTCGAGGTGGACGCCTCAGATTCTGGGGTAGGGGCGGTGCTATCACAAAGATCCCCCAAGGACAACAAGCTGCACCCCTGCTGTTTTTTCTCCCGCCGACTCTCACCCACTGAGAGAAACTACGGCATTGGGGATCGAGAACTACTGGCTGTAAAACTGGCATTGGAGGAGTGGAGACACTGGCTGGAAGGAACCGAGGTTCCGTTCCTGGTCTGGACAGACCACAAGAACCTGGAATATTTAAGAACCGCCAAACGTCTCAACTCCCGACAAGCTAGGTGGTCTCTGTTCTTTTCACGCTTCAATTTCTCCCTGTCCTACCGCCCGGGCTATAAGAACACCAAACCGGATGCGCTCTCCCGTCAGTTTTCACCAGTCCAGAGTCACACAGCCGACGCCACAATTTTGCCTCCCCAATGTCTGGTAGGGGTGACACTACTAAACATCGAGTCACGAGTCAGAACAGCACTCAACCAGGGGTCCGGCCCCCCAGAGACACCAACAGGCAAACTCTTTGTCCCGAGGGCAGAACGGCCTTATGTCCTGGAATGGGGACATGGCTCAAGGCTGGCCTGTCACCCAGGGGCGGCGCGTACACTGGCCCTTGTCCAGCAACGCTTCTGGTGGTCCACCATGAGAGACGACATCCGTTGCTTCGTAAGTGCCTGCGACATCTGCGCAAGGAACAAGACCAGCAACAAACCACCTGCCGGTCACCTTAGGCCTCTTCCAATCCCGCACAGACCCTGGTCCCACATAGCCCTCGATTTTGTCACTGGGCTCCCCGAGTCCGAAGGTCACACCTGTGTGCTCACTGTCGTGGATCGTTTTTCCAAGTCTGCTCACTTCGTTCCCCTCTCTGGTCTCCCCACCGCCAAAGAGACGGCGGACCTGCTGATTACTCATGTTTTCCGACTTCATGGACTCCCGATGGACATTGTATCGGACCGGGGACCCCAGTTTGCAGCAAAATTTTGGTCCGCCTTCTGCAAACTAATCGGTGCTACGCCCAGCTTATCTTCGGGGTATCACCCACAAACTAATGGGCAGACGGAGCGGGCTAACCAGAGCCTGGAGACAGCCATCCGGTGTATGACCTCTAAGGACCCTCGTTCCTGGAGCCGGATGCTTCCATGGATCGAATATGCCCACAACTCCTTGCCTACGACAGCTACCGGTCTCTCACCCTTTCAGTGCTCCCTTGGGTACCAACCTCCCCTGTTCCCTCCTCAGGAAGAGGAGGTTTCGGTCCCTTCGGTTCAAGCCTTCATTCATAGATGCCGAAGAACTTGGCTAAATGCAAGATTAAAGATCCGCCAGACTGTCTCGGTCTTCAAACGACAAGCCGATCGACGCCGTTCCAGGGCACCGCCCTATCGAGTGGGCCAAAGGGTCATGTTGTCTGCCCGTAATATCCCCCTCAAAACCGTCTCTCGGAAACTTTCCCCCAGGTTTCTTGGCCCATTTACAATCATTAAACTCATCAACCCCTGCACTGTCAGACTCCGCCTTCCCTCCACTATGCGTCGGATAAACCCCTCATTTCATGTCTCCCAGATCAAACCTCTAGTCTTCTGCCCACTAAATCCACCCTCCCGCCCAACTCCTCCTCCCCAAGTCATCGATGGTGGTGAAGCATTCACCGTACGAAGACTGCTGAAGGCTCGGCGACGAGGCAGGGGCCTCCAGTACCTAGTAGATTGGGAGGGCTATGGCCCAGAGGAAAGAAGCTGGATTCCATCAAGACTAATTTTGGATCCATCTCTCATTGAGGATTTCCACAGACAACATCCTAACGCACCAGCCAGAACGCCAGGCGGCGTCCGTAGGAGGGGGGGTACTGTCACATTCCAGCCAGATCAACCCAGCACCTCCAGACCCTAGAATTCCACTCCAGGTTTTTCCCCAGCAAGCTCACCTGCCGCTCTAGCACACCTGTAACCGATCATGCAATCACCTCTAGGCTTTTTAAGCACGCTGAGAAAGCCATTCAGTGCCGCAGTATCTTACTCGTGTGCCTCGCGTTTGTTTTGTCCAAGTGATTTTCTAGTCTACCTAGCCTGTTGTCTACCCTGCCTGTTTTTCGGATTTCTCTCTTCTCTACGCCCCTCCTGGTACCTCTGCTGTTTTCGGACTGATTAATGTGTATGACCTCGCCTGTTTTCAAGACTTCGGATTTGTACTCACGATTTGGATTCATTCGCTCTCGCTGCTGGATTTCCGGATATCGACCCTTGCATGGAAAAAGACGATTCTTCTAGCCACCACTTCGCCTACTTCATCAGTCGGCTTCCTCCTCCAACGCGATCACCCGGCTTTCGAGCACTCTCGTGTTCGCGGAGAAAAGACATTCACGGTGAGCACTTTTCCTTCACATTCACAGAAGAGAATAATCCGTTGCACTCCATCGTACCTATTAAGCGAACTGATAATAAGGAACGAACCGCAAGAACACGAAAAGATTGCCCGTGTTCGGCTTCCGGGATTGTGGAGATTCCCCCGCGTCATAGCCCCGCCTCCTCTCTCGTCACTAAGAGCTTCCCCAGTCACCAAGCACACACAGCCACTACTTCTCTCCCCTGCTCCTGCTGCAGTGACTCACCCAAGCTCTGGTATATATACAGTATATAAACATTAAAGGATTAAATACTACTTTTTATCACTTAATTCCTGTTTGTCTGCTATTGGGTTCATTGCCACTCAATCATCTGTGAACCGCCCGTGACAATATTCTCTAATTTCATCCATGTTCATGCAGGCTTGTTGCGGTTGAGGAGAAATCGTAGCCATCAGAATAATTTTAGTGCACTAAACATTTAATTGCTGACTCATAAAAGAAGTGAGTAAAGCTATTGGATGCAGAGAAGGTTATCGGTTCAACTAAGATAGGTTAAAAGATGAATAAAATATGGTTTCTGTTTAGTGTTTTTATGCAAAATACCCATTTTGACTACTGTACAAGTGAAGCACAGCACTTGCTAATGCCATTTGAACATAAGGCTTTTCCGAAACCATATTTTATTCATCTTGGTAATGAATGATAGCTGTGCTTGAAATTCTTAAAAGTTGGTGATGTACTGCACAACCTAATGCTTAACTCATGCATTTTGATATGATTTTTGTATATATGTGCATATTACATGTTTTTTTTTTTTTTGCTTGCTGTTATTTTATCTTAATTGTAAAATTTCCTTCTTAGACCTTTGTAAGCAAACACTAGAGCTAATAATATATAATAAGAAATTGTTCCAGCTATAAGGTTATAATATTTTGGAGCAAAAAAAAAAGTGCTTGTATTAACAGGTAAAGATACTTTTTTGTCTTTAATTTCAGTAAATGACAACTAGACTCATAGCTCACAACTAAGGGATATGTTAAATCCCTGTATTCGGAAGGATATAACGGGCTGGTTCTAACAAGACATGCCTGTTGATGGACAGTTTATATGGAGCGATATCGATTGCACCCCCCTCCATAAGTTTACCTTCTGGAATGACAAAAGCTTTATCCTATTTATCTTGCTGTGATGCGTAGTATTTTACAGATTGATTATGGCAAAGAAGATGGTGTTCCCAAACTATTGTAAGTGTGTGAGGTATAAGGCAGTATTTTTTAATCACCTTGACTAGAGGAGATTATTAGCATATACTTTGCATTAGCATAGACTTTTCATGTTGAATTAGCATAGACTTTGCATGTCCCAGACATAGTACTGTAGATTTTAATTAAATTGAAAGCTATTGTAGAATTTTAAAGGACACACATTACATATATTCTTAATTCATTAGCCTAACATTACTACATGAGAAATACAGTAATGTATTATACCAACCTGAAAAGTCATTAAATGTACAGACAGTTCGATTCGACACTGTCTGCTTTGGTCTAAAAATCATAAAAGGCAGAGGAGCTTTGAGGACCAAAGATTTAAATTCAGTCCAATGAATAATTCATTGTTTACAAGGTAGATTATGCCAAGGAGTAGGAGGCTATTCTTGCAATGGCTGTTTAAAATCTTCCCATGTTCCCTTTGATAATTTGTTGACATGCCCCTGCTGTTGTTTAGAAAATATAAGTGACCTCCCTGGAAACTGAAGGTCAGGTCATACCTAATGAAGCCACTCTTTTTCCTTCTTCATTGATGTCCTCTACTGCAATGCAAGGATGCAGGCAGGCCAACTGAAAGTTGCCATGGTAAAGGCCTTCTGGCACAGGATGTGTTTCCTGCACAGGGTGCTGTGTGGAATTTCTAAATGTGTGGCACCTTAAGCATCATTATCCACACCTCACAAAACTCCCTCTTCATACAGTTGAGCTAAGTGGAGTGTTTACTGCAATTTGTATGGAATATTTTTGTACTGTTTTGTGGGGAAGTAAAACATGTATGAGAACAACAGTTTGGTTTGATTGGTGTTTTTCAGTGGACTTATTTTGGGCATAAGCTTGTTTGGTGTTGCATAAAAATCTGAGCACATTCGTATGATTGTTGTCAATGTTATCACAATTCTATAGGAGCAGATGAAAAGTATGCCCCAGGGCCAATAAAAATGTAAAATTTAAAGCCAAAACATGCGCAAGTTTGTGTAGGTTCCAATTGTACCACCAGAACACCTCTGGAGAGTGACTCCATAATACGTCTGAAAGTGTGCAGTGCTGCCTAGCACCAGGCTGTAAGTACCAGATCCTTTAAATACTGTAAGTTGTGAGATGGCGCATCCATGGATTAGACTTGTTTATCTAGTACATCCTACGTATTGAGATCTGGGATTTTGGAGGCCAGTTTAACAATCTTGATCTCTTTGCCCACTAAGCAAGCTGTGATGCACTGAGTGTTCTGATATCTTCCTATGAGCCTTGATGTCTTTCAGCAATCTGTGCTATACAGTATTAGCTTTTTTGTGGACTAGATAGGCTAGCATTTGCTCCCCACAGGCATAGACGGGCCTTTGGTGCCCATGATCCTGTCACCAGTTTACTGGTACAGTATATAATTGATAATCAATGTTATTCAATTCACCTTGTGGTGGTGTTAGTGTTGTGTAGAGTATACAGTATGTCAAGCCAGTTTCTGCCAGACATTTGAGTACATCCCCTTAAATTTACCCTTATGCAAAATAATTTAACCAACTAATATATTCCTTTTTTTTAATTGTTGTTGTTGTTGATTAGCAAAATATGCTTAAGAAGCTGCTTGCTAAATAATGTTCAAGCAAAATTTTTACCTCTGGCAGCATTTAAACATCAAATCAGGAGTCATGTGAATCGTTAATGAGTCATAATGTCATGACACAGCATACTATTCATACAGTGACATAAATTACATAAATTACTGCAAAGGTGTGCACGTTTCTGTGCGGGCGATTTTCTTATATGAAGAAAGGTTGTAGGGTGTAGACATCCAAATAATAATTAAAATAATATGTGAATAAGATACACGTGTATCTTATTAGTAGTTCTGGTGACAAACACAATGTGGAATTATTGATACTCCGCACCAGATTAAGAATATTAATTTTATTATTATTATTAGTAGTAGTATTAATAATAATAATACTACTACTACTAATAATAATAATATTATTGTTATTATTATTATATTATTAATAGTATGCATGTTATGAATTAAAAAAATATTATAACATTGTGCTGTTTTTGTTTACATTTCAAGAAGAAAATGAATCAGTTATATGTTGTTTGAACAAATAATTATATAGGACTGAAAAATAAACATTTTAATGCAAAAGTGTTTATTTTTACTCCTAGGCCAGCAAAATATATCTGACGGCCAGTAAAACTCTATTCTCTGAACAGCCGCTAGCGTCAGGAAAAAACAGACTTTGTCGTGGTGGGGCGTGGTCAAAAGGGAAGTGGGAATCACAGAAGTGGGAAAGCATACACAGGGAAATGTGGCTAATTAGTCTGTCTGCCATCTTTATTTCCAATTCTATTCAGTGAACAGTTTTTTTTAAGTGAATCGCGCACACACAAACACACACACAGTTGCTGCTTTCTGAGCTCCCTCTCTAGTTCTACTGCTCTGTCCTCCCTATTTCCCAGCTCATAGCAACACTAATTAGCCATATTCTCCTCAGGTGTGTGTCCAATCCCATTTACGGCACTCTTGCTCCATTCACAACCCCACCACAGCACAGAACTTATCTCACTTTTCTTAATATTTTAAACTGCCATAATTGACATTTGCCATTTCTAAATGTTAAGCATGTTGTATATTATTGCTGCTACTTTGCTTGGTTCAAGATTTTGACCGAAACCTTATCATCAGGAAAGTTCATTAAAATACTCTTTTGAATGAGCTATTCATCTTTTTTATCTTTATTTTTTTAGTTAGTTTAAAGCTTAAAGGTAAATGGGAATCATGAATAATAATGCAGTTCACAATCTCAATAGTGAATTATTCGTTTCAATAAACAGTAGATTATTCGTCTATCAAAATAGTCATTAATTGCAGCTCTATTAGTCACATTGATTTCGAGATACAGTACTGCATCTTTTTCTGTAATATCAGGAAAAACTGTGGTTTGTTTAGATGTTTTTTTTATGGGTAATATGACATTAAGGGCATAGATAATCATAAGGTAACTGGATTTTGGCCTAAAATATTATGGTACATTATACCTATATATTGAGTGCCTAACAGCCCCAAACTAACAATAATTCACCAACTTATTTAATGGGGCCATTTATGTGTATACAGCTAAACTTGACGACCCCTACACCCTGCACCCTACACCCCCCATCCCAACAAACATTAAGATTAAAAACCTAGGAACTTTCTTGCTGTATGCTTGTGCAATGATCAGTAAACCATGTAACTCTGAAGTAGACAGTATAGAAAGGTGCTGGTGTACACCAGTTTAACACAAGACACTTTAAGATGGCTATCCCTCATTAGCACCGTAACTGCTAGAGCACATGCATTTTTTCCTCTCTCATGGGAGTCACCATGGCACATAAGGTTCACTGCTAATGGCATTGCTGGTTTACAAAAATAAAATATATGCCATAATTACAGTCATAATTAGTGTCATATTAGTAACATAAAAAACTGCCCTGGACAACCAGAAAGACCAGGAAACCCTAAACAATCTGTTCAATTGGCTGCAGGAGGGAGGGTCTAGTTACATACATACTGCAACCTGCTGCCAATGACAAAAAACATAATTGATAATGGTATTTATAGGTTTATGGGGTGTTTTTCAAGGTGTTTCACTTGTTGGCATAAAAACATGTTCGTTATATTATGAGAGGTGGCTCAGGCGGCTAAGGTCCTAGGTTGTTGGTTTGGGGTGTATTTGCCTCTACCTAGCAACTGCATGCAGTGCTGGTCCTAAGCCTAGATAAAATGGGATGGTTGTGTCAGGAAGGGTGTAAAACCTGTGCCAAAGTTGTGTGGGTTGGATGGCCTGTGATGGTGACCCCTTGAAGGGAGCAGCTGAAAGAAAGTTTTTCAAAACAGTTCTCGGTAATAATATGTTATACAGAAACATTTTATTGTCATTTTCAAATAATTAAAAGCTTAATTTATTCTTTAATTCATCATAAGGAACTTCAAAGTATGTACTGTAAAGGACTTTCTTTGAACTGCTCTTTTAAAATCATTTAGAAATATCTTTTAAATACGTAGAAAAGTGTAGCTACTGTAGGAATGCTATTATGAGAGCAACCACATTATAGACAATCTTTATTTGTTTATTAACCTTGAAGAAGTAAAGACTACAATAAAATTTACGTGGATTTACCTGCAATTAAAGTTTGGATGTTTTAGCTTATTAAAAATGCTGAAAATATAGGTATCATCTGAGAGCAGCTCTGTGAGTTCAAAGCCAAACCGAGCTCCAAACCAATCATCCAGACTTTTCAAGTTCTTTCAAGAGAGTATTCACTGTTAGTGTTGATATTTGAGGCCTCGTGCATGTAATATTTTAGTACAGCAAGCTTTGGAGTCTTTCTGGACTCTGTATGCAAAAGTTTCACACACATATATTTCTTTTCTAGGTCTCTGTTTGACAGTGCTTCTGTGTGTAGAGCATTCAGTTTTAGTGGCTATAATCACCGCATTGCCCAAGCAACCCACAATGATGCAGTTTCTGAGAGGTTTGTCTTTATCTCAGCTCAGATGAGAAATGCACATAAACCCTCAGAGACACACTGTTGCTCGTTTTCAAGGTAAAGAAAAGATCCAGGGAAAATTGACAGAGAACAGTTGGAGGGATAATGAGACTCAAGACAAAGGAAGACTTAAAAAGAGGGGCTTAACAGCTGTTGAGCATCCAATCGAAGCTCTAAATTAGTTGTGCAGCTGCTAAGTGATTCCATTTTGAGGGTTACTCCAGTACACATTTAACTCAGCTTCACTAACAAAGCCCACATTTGCAGGTTTTGACATTTACGTCTTATATTTTGTGTCTCCATATAGGTATGTAACATTTCTATCTATCCCTCTATCTATCTAGCAAGAGATGACCATATTTTCTAAAAGCCTCACCAGAAATAAAGTGCATTGTTCTTTGTTATACTGTATGGAAGAGTATCTACTGTTTTTGAAAACAGTGTCATCTGTCCACTGTCGCTAAGTGACAGGTTTGTGCATTGAAAGCTGGTGACATTACAAAGGCTGAGAGACTTCAATGAGCCAGTGTGTTTAGCCCACCAAGGCAGTTGGGTGTCAGTATTAAGCTCATAATAAGATGCCGGCCCAGGCTCTGCTGAACATTTCCAACTGTTATGGTAATGGGTTTACTTTTGCCTGACTAAAGACTGGTACTATTTTGCTGCTTGGTTATTTTTATCTCCCGTCCCTGAATTCTGTTGGAAATAATTTTCAAATAACTGAAACATTCAGTGGTACGTCATATCATTTGGTCCTTTCGTATGCAAATTATCTTTGTATATTGTCTTTGTATAAAATTGAATGGCACACCATTTGACTGTACATACAAGCTTTTTAAAGTTGTATTTCTTTTAAAAGTTTCTTTTTCTCCTAAATGGTCAGTGTGCTGCAGAGAGACAGTTGTGGAACAGCCATGCGAGCATCAAACAATTATGTCAAGAAGAGTGGCCTTTAGATGTTTGACATGGGTTGAAGTCCTGTAGCATGAAGGGTCAGACTGATAATTCAAATTGGACTCTGCGTTTCGTTTTTTAAATCACCTCAACATGAAAGATTGAGCACATCAGTGGCAAGCTGCACCTCCTGGGGCCAGAGGTTGTCCCCTCTCCAGTTTCAACCAGCAGCAGGAGGAATGGTTCTAAACCCAAGCGTATCCATCCATTCACCCATCTTCAATCGCTTATTCAAAGTCGGGTCGCGGGGGTAGCAATTCCAGCAGGGAACCACAAACTTCCCTTCTCATTCATCCATGAGAAACTCAGACAGAGTAGAGACGCTACTCCTGTGCGTAGAAAGGAGTCAGTTTGAGGTGGTTCGGGCATCTAGTAAGGATGTCACCAGGACGTCTCCCTAGGGAGGTGTTCTTGGTACGTCCAGCTGGAAGGAGACCACGGGGCAGACCAAGGACTAGATGGAGAAATTATGTATATCTCCACACTGGAATCTCGAGGCGTTCCCAGGCCAGTAGCATCTCTACTCTGAGTTTCTCACGGATGAATGAGCTTCTCATCTTATCTCTAAGCGAAAACCAACTACCCTTCTGAGAAAACCCATTTTGGCCGCTTGTATTCGCGATCTTGTCTTTTGACTCAGCGCTCATGACCATAGGTGACGGTTGGAATGACCGGTAGATTGAGAGCTTTGTCTTTTGGCTTAACTCTCTTTTCATCACAACAGTGCACTAAAGTGACTGCGATACCGCTCCCACTGCTCTGATTCTATGGCCAATCTCACATTCCACTCAAACACAACCTCACTCATGTTCTATCACTCGTAAACAAGACCCTGATACACTTAAACTCCTTCACTTGGGGTAACGACTCCCTCCCTACCTGGAGTAGACAATCCATCGGATTTCTGCTGAGAACCTTGGTGCCACCAGGCGCTCGCTGACGGGCCCTTTGTCCAGGCCAGGCTCCAGACATGGGCCCCAGGCTTCCTCCGGGGAGGGTCACTTTACTCCCTCCTCTTTTTTTCATGTTTTTTTAAACCATACTTAGTCTGGCCCCTCGTCTGAGACCACTTTGCCTTTTGAGACCCTATCAGGAGCATATGGCTCCACGTTTCATAAGGGCATGCAAACCTCTCCACCGCGATAAGGTGATGGTTCCCGGGAAGGCTGTAGAAGAGTAGTCTGTTTCAAATGCTAATTAATTCAGCTGCAAAGGCAAAAATACCTCCAGGGTTAATTCAGTAAGCCAGACACGTTATGTCCACTTCAGAGACCTCCTTGTCTGTATGGGCCAAGCACTAACTGTTTCTTGCTGTTTGTGCTGAATTTAGGCACCTTGTGTACTAGAGGAATCAGACAGTAAGGCAGTTGACTGGAAATGTTGAATGTGAATGAAGCAGTTGTCAATAAGGGGAGAGTCATCCCACCCAATAATTTCAGTTATTGCCAATTGGATGAAGTAAACATGCTTTCTATATTGACACCACTGTAATCAAATTGACGTCTCAATTCATTCTGAGCTAAAACCGATGTTCCTCCGGAGTATGGGATGAGGGACAAAGGCTAGTCATCATATTATTTGCTGTGATTGCTTTTTGCTTGATGTAATACTTGGCATTGAACTGAATCAACACAGACTACCAGCTGAGCTTCATAGAGCAATCTGACTGTACATGCATCAATTGTGAAACAATTCAGTCTTAGAGCAATTTTAGGGTCTGTTTTCTTTTACAATTACATGATATGAAAATCCTCAATACATTGGTTATCAGGAATAATATTTGATGTGGCATTTCAGTCTTTTCAGGAATTTTAAGTGGTGTAATTTATGGAAGATACTTTTTATTTGCTGAATGTTCTTAAAATGTATTTTATTACTGTGCCCTTGACTGAACAGAATGAAATATGGTTGTGCATTGATCAATTTATGCTGGATTTGTGGGCAGCTTCTGGTATGCTTGAGACCAGACCCCCTCACTGAATCATCTCAGTAGAGAGAAAAGGGGAAAGGTGGTGGATTCAGCAAATCTGTTAAAAGCAGAAAATGGAAAAATCTGAATATATTGTTAGTTATTGTAAAAATGTGTACAGTACCTAATTGGGAAGAAGGGAAGAATTTTTATCAATCCTTAAATAAAAATAACACAAAACCTAACTAAGTGTTTAAATGAATACACAATAGTTTCTGTATGATTTACACATGCAAATACAACCTTATACGTAACTAATATAAACTACCTTGTTACAATAGGAGGCAGTTCACAATAGGGTTTGATTTCCCGATAGAGTGCACACGTCAATGCATTACCGGTCCCGAGCCCAGATAAGATGTCAAATCAAATATATGAATCCGATGATCTGCTGTGGCCAACCCTAATGGGAGCTTACAGAAGAAAGAACAGCAGCATTTTACTTTTTTATAAAATCTTAAATGTATTATTTTATTCTAAGTCTGCACTCTTGGGAAAGACCTTAAATGTTATGGAAAAATCAGTAGTGCAGATGCATGGAACAGGAACATTTTGTGTCTAAGTTGTTGGTTTTTATAGGTAGTTATATTAATAATTAAATAAAAATCAATAAAAAAAAAAGAAAGAAAATAAACCCACTGACTTTAGCCAAACTGAAGTTCTTATAGAGCAGGGGTACTCAAATATAAATTTGAAAGGTTCACTTACCAAATTTCTATTCAGTCAGAGGTCTGGAAAAACTACAGTCCAATTTCAAATAGAGAACTACAAAAAAAGTTAAACCCAAAATTTTCGAACAATACCCAAAAATGACCTGGTAGTCCTTTTAGTGTGAAAGGTGACATCATCTCTGTGCCACCAGTTGTTTGAACTTGGGCATAAAAGGTGTGAGGACCAGGTGCAGGCACTGATGTAAATGTTCTTTGGTGATGGTGCTGCGATATGTGTTTTTCACCATGCTCATAGTTGAAACGGCAGATTGAGGAACAGTACGTTGAGGAAAACATTGTGAGAATTTGAAGGGCCATTTTCTGCAGGACAGGAACACCTGCTGCAGTAACCATCTTTGTCCAGAAGGTGAGAAGGTGACCACTTTTGATTGCTAGATTAAGCACATTGGTTTTCTGCTTCCCACGGGGAGCACGAATGCATATTTTTCTGTCCACTCACTCTTAAATTCGCTGTTTTCAAAATCAACTTATATCAATGGCCAGCTTTGAGAACGCCATTAGGATATTAAGGACATATTATAATAAACAGAATGAGAAGCTCACCTCTTATATCTTCCACGAGTTGTTCGTTCTTTTGAATCTACTGCACCGCATAGCGCCTATGGGAGTCACGTGACAAAGGACCAAACAACTCGAGACTTGACAATTCGTTGAGAACCGTTCAATACATACTGTAGGCTACGGAGGTTTTGCGATGATTTGCGCATGCGTGCCCAGTAGAAAGTGAACGAATCATTCTCGGGGGCGACTCGTTCTTCTGAGTCACATTAAAGATTCGTTCAAAAAGAACAAATCGTTCATGAACGACCCATCACTAAAAGACTCAAAGATATATCGCGCGGAAACACAGTTGAGCACTTCATTGAGAACTCATTTGAATTATGATTAAATTGGCATGTTTGTTTTGGCGTCGGTCCAGATGTAACTGTATTTCGGTCCGGATGCGGACCGGTGTCTGCCTATTGAGTACCCCGGTTATAGAGTGTGTGCAGTATTATTGAACATAATGCACTTCATGGAGTATCACAATTTGACTAAAGTTTAAATCTCACGGCCAGCATTTACATTTTCCACTATTTGAGCTACAATACTGTAGCTCTTCCATTGGATTAAACTACACTGGCCACTCCCCATGTGCATCAGTGAGCCTTGGCTACCCATGACTCTCTTGCTAGTTCACCGCTTTCCTTCATGTGACTACTTTTGGTAGGTCCTGGCCAACTCAGTCTGGAAACATCCCACAAGAGCTGCAGTTTTGGAGTTACTCTGCTGCCTTGCTGTTGTCTAGCCATTACAATTTGGCCCTTCTCACAGTAGCTACATTTTTAATATGTCTTTACAATGGGGGCTAAAAGTGGGTGTGATATACAGTATTAGGCAGCAAGTGAACCTTTTTTCCTGAAGTTGATTTGTTGGAAGCAGAAAAAAATAATTTCATAATTAATAAATATGAATTAAATTAAATTAATAAAAAAATAATTTAATTTCAATTATTTAAGTGACATTGACACGGGCCAAATTGTGTTGGTTAGAGCACCGGGGCAGAGCAACTCCAAAACTGCAGCTCTTGTGGGATGTTTCCTTGTATCATGTTCCTGGTCTGCAGTGGTCAGGACCTACCAAAAGTAATCCAAGGAAGGTAATCGGAGAACAGGCGACAGGATCTTGGGTGGCTAGGGCTGATGTACATGAGGGACGAAGACTGGCCCATGTAGTCCGATACAATAGTTGCTCTAGTGTTGGCAAAGTTTTATGGTGGTTGTGACAGAAAGGTGTCAGATCACACAGTGCATCATTGTTATGGTGGCAAAAAGGGGGCATACTAATATATAATTCTGAAAGCGTTCAGAATCATCCAAGTGTTCAAGCTCAAAGGAAAATTTGATGCAGATTACTCGCTCAGTCATTTTTAATGCAACAGCAACAGTACACATGCTCAATGCCATCTAACACTCCACTGACTTGTACAGTGAAGTCATAATTGCTCATGAATGTGCATTCCAGTCCACTCTCTCCTTGGCTTCCGAGTTACATCGATGTTGCACAAACAGTTGTTGTTATACGGTATGCGGCAAAATATACAGTACTGAAAGTTGCGCATCTTGGACGCGCATATCCATTTGCCGAGAGGGCAAAACTCCAGTCGTTCCTGCTCCCAGTAGTGAAAAGAAAGTTTTGGTGAGAATTTGCATGAACGATATGAATACTGACTGCAGTGAGACACATTACTCATACAGTGGTAAACCACACTCACAGTGTATATGTTAGCTTGTAGCGCAGCCACATAAGGGGTTAGTTTTATTTAGGCTACAATAAAGTAGTAAATAAAAAAGTTAAACTACCAGGTCTTTTTAACAACCCTTTAAGGTTTATTTTGTCCCCAAGACGACGGTGTTTTGGTTCCGGGGTAAGCTCTCGCGCGCATGCGCAGGTGTGCCGCGGGGGAACCCCGATGACCTATCGGGTCACGTGTGCCGGTATAAAGCCAGAACCGGCATGACAATCGAGATGGAGAGATGAAGACAGCGCGCTGCATGTGGTTTGAGAGAGAGACAGCCTGTGTGGATATTTTGTGGATTACTTGTCTAGGATTTCATTCAGTACCCTTCTCGTTCCGTTTTCTCGTGCTCCCGGACTTAACATCTTTTCCCGGTGAGATCGAGCCATCACTCCCGTTCGCCATTGCATACACTTACAATAACACGGACTGGGACATTCATACATATGCACGCACACTCACGCATACACTCCACACATTTGTTTATAGTTGTATATATTTTGTATATATTCTTTGGTTTCGGTGCACCTTATTTATTTGTTTGTATATATCTTCATTTGTACATAATACACTTTGGTTTGGTTTAGTTGTTGTTGTTGTAGTGCGTCTTTCCTTGCTCCGCGAAGGTTGCGCAATACCGGAAGTAAGTGTTATCAGCCCGTATATAGATTTAAGACCCCGAATTTGTGTAATTAGCTCAAATATTAAATCTGAGCGTTACAAGCTTCTTAAAAAAGAAATAAACTCACAGATGACAACAAGGAAAAATCTTTGTTGTATATTTTGGTGCATACTGTATTAACAATGGCTGGACTGTTTCTGGACAGACCTTGCATATATTTAAGATCGGACCACCCGATACCTAGTTGCTTATTCGAATTTGTATTGCAAGTCTTTTTTTTATGTTTTATTACAGTTCCAAACAAACTTAGCAAATAATTTCTTCCTACCACGCATAACGCTGTGCTGCCTACAGTACCAATGTGTAAATAGTTTAGAATTGCAACATTTCACCCCATCAAATGCAAACATCCATAAAAAAAATATTCTAAAACGTTGATTTTGGAGTCAGTGTGGTGGCATGGATTGCCACACAAAAGAATCACAATACAAATATATGAAATAATCTACATTTGAGATTTATTCTAAATAGTTTTCACTGTTTCCCTGTTGTAATTATGTTGCAAAATAAGGCCAGAGATTTGCAAAATGGGGCAGGGGGGGAATATATACTGTATATATACTGTATACACACACACACACACACACACACACACACACACATATATGTGTGTGTATATATATGTGTGTGTGTGTGTGTGTGTGTGTGTGTGTGTGTGTGTGTGTATATATTTGCACCGCGGAACGTTTTTCACTGGATGAGTTTTGGCAGACCGATTATATCGGAGCACCAACTAGCGTTCAGACAAAAACAAACCACAGTGAACATGGACAAAGAAGCTGATGAGACCGCTTTGGTTGGCCCTGTGGATGGGAAATTTTATTATAAAAAACGAATGGATGGAAGCGTCAGGGTTTAATAGTCAGGGTTTCCAATGTTCTGAATATACTTCAAAGTATTGTGTTTTACTTAAAAAACCCAAAAGTTTTGAACGATAGTGTATGAGTCTGAACACTCTCACTGACTCCTATGTGTATAAAACTCTCCGCGCTCACCGCACACTACGAACGGCAGAAAACCGCTCAATTTTAATGCCGGATAAGAGGTGTTTAATGTAAATTGCTCCCATACCTGGGAGGACTTGGGGTCGCGCGCTTTTTACTGCAAACGCTTCTGTAACCGCCATTGCGCGAGCGACTGTATCTGTGTGTGTCTTTGTGTATTTGTGCATCTTGTGGTCGCGCTCCTCAGTAACGTGAGCAGCCAAACTAATCGATAACGGCATTCGTTGACAACGAATTTCATTAGCGATAATTATCGATTTTATCGATTAGTTGTTGCAGCCCTAATATATATATAGATAGATAGTATTAGTGTGTCTGTGTGTAGATAGATAGATAGATAGATAGATAGATAGATAGATAGATATTGATATGTACAGTATAACAGACATACTGTATATATATACATATATACGTATATATACGTGTGTATATATATATACACATTTATTTCAACATAAAACTGTGCAGAAATTAAAAACATGATTTTATATGTGTTTTTCTTGACATAATGAATGTGGAATGTGGCAAATGCCCAATTAAGTCTTTATAGTCTTTGGAAGAAACCTACATTTCCCTTTCAGGAAATCCTTTGTGAAAAGATGTATGCTCCTTTGATACATTTTTATGGATTTTTTTAAAAGATACATTTCATGAAATTGCTCTATATTCATGTGCATTACATTCCTCAGATGCTGTTTATGTTTTAATTTCTGTTTGTTGTTAAAATGCTTAGTGTTGTTATGAGTGCTATCGTGGTACTTAATGCAATATTGGTGTGGAGGTGGAAATGAGGGTGTTGTGAAAAACACTAATATTCAAGCAAACCACATTTCCTGGTATTTCGCATTCGTAAAGATATAAACTAAGCTCAGCAGTGGGTCAGTAAGCAGCTCATTTTAAGGAGTTTTAAATGAGGCAAAAAAACATTATAATAGCTCAGCTGTTGGAAAACTGATGAAACTTTTAAAAAGTGTTTCAAAGTTTCTCCTTGATGGTGAATTTGCTGAGAGGCATTACAGAAGAGAGCATCAGTTCATATAATTATCCCCAGCAATCTGTTTACTATTAACATGACCCTTTACTCCTACTATAAACCTTTAAAGGTGTGTGCTTTCTAAGCATGATTTATTTGACACGCTGCATGCAAGTTTTTCCAAAGAACCTCAAGTTATTGCTTTATTTAAAAGTAGATCAACAGCTCAAGGCAGCAGGATGGACATTGAAGGAGTTGAGTTTAAGTATAAACTCCTAAAGAACTATGATATACTAAACCCTGGGGATTTTAAAAAATGCCTTTTTTGTGTGGAAACAGACTGGAGTCAAATCTTGTAGTAAAATATACGGCACATCTTTAGTGATCCCTGAATGGATCTGACAGCCGTTGGCAAAAGGCGTAACAACATGCTGTCAGAATATGAGCTTTAGAGAAATGCTCAGCCAATGCCTTCACGCTTACTGTACAGTGTTACATGCCTGCTATAAATCAGAAATGTTTTGGAAAGATAGAAAAGAAAAAAAACATTTTATTAACATATATGATAATATTCCCTTGCTTCCTGGTCTACTGTCAACATGTAATAACATATTTATTACAATATAATAGTATTATGATAAACCATACATGCCATACAAGCATTATACCATTTAATTTTCAAAGTCATCCATTCCATCTCATAGAACATCCGTTCTTTTCAACTGCGGTAGTGTGATGTCGTCGAGATTCTGTGTGAAGACCATGTGACATTTGTGTCTGACAGCTGGCTCTGTGATGGAGAAGCCTACTGTCCAGACGCCTATGATGAAACTCTGCAAAGATGTAAGTCATTCACCCAAAATAAAGCATTTTCATACCAGCTCATAATCATATCACATAAAAAAATGTACAGTCTACATTAAGCACTAGCCGAGTCTCAGAGCTACTCAAAGTTCTTTTGTCACTGTCATGCATAATAATGAAAAGATTGGTCATTGGGCTCCTGCTGTACAGGAGTTGCTGATTACTTTATGTTGGTGGAGTTTTCCCACAAATGTTAATTTATTCTATATTCTAGGCACAAGGGGCCAACTCTCCCCTCCTCTGGTATTCCATTATCATTTAGATTAATCACGTCAGCTCCATTTTATGTATAATGCCCTTGAGTGGAAGCCAGAATTATTTATCATAGGAATTTTGAGTAGCTCATTATCATGGATTAGGTATTGATAGGAAATGGAATTAAACACTTCTTTCCCTTTCAGTCTTCTCATTTACAAGACTTCCCATATCCTATAACCTGGGTCATTGCCAACTCCTCAGCTGTTGCCAGGAAAGTTTATGATTTATGACAATAAGGCAGATGGTTTCTTAAATGTTGTCACTGAAAATAATATAAAGTTGTTTCGCAGGAAGTTTTTTATTGTTGTTGTTGTTGTTGTTGTCTGTGTTATAATTACAAATATTGTAGACATACTGTATTCTTTTACTGTTTCGATATAGCACTTATGAAATGTTACCCCTTGCTCTGATAATTTTGAAGCAAATTAAAATGAAACTTTTCTTTTCTTTTTTAGATAGTAGTCAGAATAAAATTAAACAATTCCCTCGGTAGAAAAATCGATTCACTGAAAGGGAAAGGATGTGGCTCTATTGCTTTATACCGACTTTATCTAAGGAAACTCTGACTCTGTGACTTCCCAGAATAAGAGCCTGTATAAAACAAGTGAGTCAAACTGTGGTCACTTTAGTCAATAAAAAATAGAGGAGCTGATAATTATTAAGTAGTGGTCACACTGTGGGCAGTCTTTTTTCTAGATTCTTCCCTGCTGTTGTGTGGTATATCAACTTGCACGTTTTCTCTTCCTAAAAAGATTTTTGTGTGTTAACAACATTTGCAACTTTCTATAATGTTGTGAGCATATTAGACTCGTGATTTAGATTTTAAGGGATGAGTTTGTAAAGACAGGGTTGAGTTTAATCCATGCTGTTAGTCAGGGTACCTGCCAGATAACACAGTACTACTGTATTACGTTATATTTGGATGCTCTGCAAGCGACGTTAGATTCTCAGAATTGGTGGGTTTGTGTAACTGGCCGTGGTCAGGGATGAGGTGTGTACACATAGGGCAAAAAAAACAACAATTTACCCTGGGCTGCATGGTGACGCAGTGAATCCCCAGGGTCATGGGATTGAGGAAGTAATTTACTTTAATCTAAGTGCCAGTACCGATTAAGTGGAAGTACCAATTTAAAATATTCTCAATATACTGTACATCCAAATTATGCAAGGGCATAAGGGAGTAAAACAATCTGTCAGAAGATTATTGACTGCAAGAATAATCTTGCAGCATCTACAGACAGTCGATTCCCTATAAATTGAAACATTTAATTGTTAAGACTGACTACATGGTAGGTCAATTTTAAATGTTTTTTCAATGTTAAATGTGAGTCTGAAATGACTGCAATATATTTTAAATGTTGCAGTTTTTCATTATTAATTAGGACATCAGGTAGATCTCATATCTTCTTTTTAATTGAGAAAAGTATGCATGCAGTTTTTCCAACATTTAATGCGAGACAGCACTGAGTGAGCCGATTAGCAATTTTAAACATTGCCAAGGATAACTTAAGTGCCACCTGTTTTCTCGTTTTAGCATAAGCAAAAATCACTGTGCCATCTGTATACATTTCTGCATGAATGTCTGGACAAATAACAGGAAAATCATATACAGAATAAAGACTAGAGACCTTAAAATGTACCCCTGATGAACCCCGGTAGAAGGTAGAACTTTTTTTAATGACTACACCTTTGTGTGGAATTAGTACATTGTTTTCTGATAGATAAATAAGACTTGATCCATGTTATTGTGTTGACAGATAAAATAAAATGTGACAAATTTGGAAAGGAAATTCTGCAGTTTACTATATCGAATGCTTTACACAAGTCTAAACATACAGTGCCAAAAATGCTGCCTTTGTCTAATTTTGATCTGACTTGCTCAACGAAATAGCAAACAGTAGTTTTCCATTGAATAATGTTTACAATATGTCTAACGATAGATTTAGTTTAACATCAAGGTGTTTTATAAGTTGTTCTAGTACTACATTTTCTGCTATCTTAGAAACACCTGGTAAAATTTAAATAAGCCTGTAATTGCCAACATTAAAAGAGTGTCCAGCCTTAAAAAATGGGGCGGTAACTCCAATTTTCCGGCAATCTAGACATGTAGACTATTGTAAAGCCTTGTAGTAGGCACAGAAATCACACGAGGGGGCACAGGTGCGGTGGACTCGCGTGCGCTTTTATTTATTGTCCAGAAACATGTACTGTAGCACTCTCGCACACTCAAATACACATGCATTTACTGTGTTTTGGTGTTCAGTGAAATAGATGAGGGTAAAGAACAAAAAACACAGCCTCTGGTAGGTGATCCACACTCGGGCGAGCCGTTACGTTGGGTAGAGCTGGCCAGAACGTCCCTTGGTCATCCCTGGGTCTCTCCTTAATTATTGTACATTTTATGACTAAAGAGAAACTCATTATGTTATTATTATTATTAATATTATTTGTTTCTCAGCTTGTACAACATTTTCAAACAAAAGACAGTTTATTGGATCCCTTAATAATTATTTTATTAATAATATAACTAATGTGCACTGACAGTTACAGCACTCCATGCCTTTTCCATGCCTTAGTCTTAGTTTTACAATGTGTCCCATGAAGCAGGTCCTGTGTGCTTCCCTCAGAGATTTTTCTTACTCTGTGTAAGTTGTGTGTTTTGCCTCTGTGTATTTTTTTTAATGTTGACATTTCAGTGATGTGTTTTTTTTTTAAGTTCTGCCACCATGGAATGTAATCACTTCATTGTGTTGCCTCGAGGGAAGGGTGGCTGAGTGTTTCCTGTGCCATATGGCCAGAGGGAACCTGGCTTAGCCTCACATCCAGTAGCCCTTTGGGACCAGGCAGACTACTAGGGCTAGCAGAGGGAGCTGGAAAACAGCCTGCTCTCCTCTAATGGGGAAAAGAAAGTGGAATGACAGACCTAGAACACAAATTTCTAAGCACATTGCACCCCACCCATGATCAGAAGGAAAGTTCTTACTTGCATAAAAGCAATTTTTTGCCCAGTTTTAAATTATAAATATGTATTTTTCAGTAGATTTATTATGTTACGTTTTGACCACAGTGGGGGAGACTTGGAGCAAGAAAATATGTAAATAAAACAATAATAATAATAATACAGTATAGCTTTGTTAAAACTGTCTATTGTTCTACCTCAGGTAGTCAATGCCACAATGGACAGGAAATACAATTAAGGTCAACATTGGAACTATTTTGCCATTTGCAATACACTTGACTTAATGTGCATGCTGTTCAAACATCAGATAAGTTTTTCACATCATCATAGCTACTACAGCAAAACATAAACAAAATGTTTCATAGCCATGTGGTTTCTCAACCTGGCTAGGATGTCTGCCACTTTTCGCATGTCTTTCAGGATGTTGGCACACTGTCAAATATAATTATATCTACAGACAGACACTGTAGTCTACTACTAGTTCTATTATTACTGTTGACATGTGTTTTAACTCGTCATTTAATAATATTACAAGTACCATTTACAAGATGTACACTTTATAATACCCCAAAAGTATAGACCCTGATTTGTTTAAGTCTTTTTATTTAATATTTGTTCAAATATTTTTCCAGTGCTTAGCATAAATGAGTACACCCCAACAGATTTGTCAGATAACCTTTACTTTCCTCTCAGAATCAACATTTTCTATGGGACACTATACTATAAAATACTCCCACAAATGCAGGGCATTGATTGCAAACAAGATTTGTTAATTTGCACACAGCAAAACGTATTTCAAATTCATTCAAGATCATGTTGCAAAAATGAATACTTGTCACACACACCCGTTTTGCGGCCGGCACTAGGACCCGGAAGTAGGACGGTTGTAAAACAGGAAGCATAAAAGGAGACAAGATGGCACTTCACATCACTCATTGAGTTGCCCATGTCGGTTCAGATCATCCGTCTGCCATATCGTGAGTACTCACTTTCTTGGGTTTATTTTCTGATACGAGTGTGTGTTTATAGGACGCGGGTTAAATTTGTGTTTTTCCCTTGCTCCTCGTTTGTGAGAGTCCTTAGACTAAATCGCGTGGTTATCCTGCCTACTCGCTTGCTTCCGCGTTTGGGTTTACCATCCACGCTACAAAGGGATAACCGCTAGTGCTACAGTAAGTCTTCTGATCATCCCGGTTAGTTTCGTGACAATACTCCCGAATTAAAAACATAGAAAAAAACATTTTAGACAGCAAAAATTCTAAAAACATTTCAGACAGCAAGAATTCAAATATAGGTGATCCAGTTATTAATTTAACATATGTCCAGCAGACAGTTGAATATAAAAGGGCGTCACTTAACTATCACGGTGCATGGGTGCGTGTCGGCGTTGTCGTGGCATGAATGCAGGAGGCGAGCTGGCAGTTCAATAATAAGGTTTATTTAAGTTACACAAACAGAAAACAAAACATAAGCTCTTTCTGAGAGCACCTAGTAGTTTTTAATACTCAAATAAACTCGAATAAACATACACCAACACAACCCTTTACGACGATTAATGCAACACAAAATCTACAACTTAAACTGGCTATTTATAGTCTTTTTAATTACCTTCCTCGGTTCAGGTGCCGGCATACGGCACCTGACCGAGGTGCAGTCTGGGAACTGAAGTATTAACACTTAACTGAACAGAAAACAAACCACAACAGAAATAAAGGACGCAGTGGCGCCCTCTAGGGGTTAACCCTTACATCACCCCCCCTTTAAAAATGCTCCCCCGGAGCATTCACGGTGGCCCTGGACACCCACCCCAATGTCCCACCTTTTCCTTCTTGTCCTTGAGGCTGGGTGACGGAGCTGGCCTTGGGCCTGTGATTGCCCTCTGCCGAGGATCGAGCATGACGATCTCAGCGCCGTGCTGAGGAGCAGGCATGACGATCTCGGCGCCGTGCTGAGGAGCGGGCATGACGATCTCAGCGCCGTGCTGAGGAACGGGCATAACGATCTCGGCGCCTGGCTGAGGAGCGGGCGCGACGATCTCGGCGCCTGGCTGAGGAGCGGGCTCGACGATCTCGGCGCCTGGCTGAGGAGCGGGCGCGACGATCTCGGCGCCTGGCTGAGGCGCGGGCGCGACGACCTCGGCGCCTGGCTGAGGAGCGGGCGCGACGATCTCGGCGCCTGGCTGAGGAGCGGGCGCGACGACCTCGGCGCCTGGCTGAGGAGCGGGCGCGACGATCTCGGCGCCTGGCTGAGGAGCGGGCGCGACTATCTTGGCGCCTGGCTGAGGAGCGGGCGTGACGATCTCGGCGCCTGGCTGAGGAGCGGGCGCGACGATCTTGGCGCCTGGCTGAGGATTGGCAGTGCTGCTAGCGGAGCTCGGCGGCTGATGAGCCGGAGCGTGGTTCGACGGCGGCAGCGCTGATGCGAGGCTCGGCGGCGGCAGCGCTGATGCGAGGCTCAGCGGCGGCACAACGTCCTCGAAGCCGGGAGGCGGCGGCAGGACGATGCTCTCCAGGCTCCTTGATGTCTGCCGCGCGAAAGCGACGTTTGGTTGTTGCAGAGCTGACTCGGGGCTTGGAGACGGCAGCGCCAGCATGATGTTCTTGTCGCTGGGAGGCAGAGGGAGAGATGCTTCATCCTGGCTGCACAGCCATTGCTCATATTCCTCCATGACGAGGACGGGCGAAGGCGGCGGAAGAAACGCGTCCTCTCCCGTGCAGAAGAACGGCGGGTGTGGAGGAAACGCGTCTTGCTCCGTGTTGAAGCCTGTCAGCGGCGGCGGAGAAAACGTATCTTCCTCGCTGTCCAGCGAAGGCACCGGAAGCGTTGTTTCCTCCTTGTCGAAGCGCGCTGGCGGGGGAAGAGGAAGCCCAGAGCCTGCTTCGCGGCTCTCCCGGAACTGGAGGATCAGGTGTTGGAGCTCTTCCACCTGCTCCCGCAGGTCTCGTACTCGCTCCCGATTCAGTTCTGAACACAACCTGATTAGATTGCTCTCCTCTCTCCACTGCTGCTCCGCCTGGGGTTTTACTTCCCTCACCTCACCGCCGTACTTGGCCTTCCTGGCCCTTCCCTTCCGGCCGGTGTGAGGAACCCTGTCAACCCTTGTTGCGTCGCCCCCGAATGGCGTCCGCCTAATGGCGAGCCTGCAGCCCTCCCAGCTCTGCCGTGCTTCACTCTCTCTCTGCTCCTCGCTGCTCTCCAGCAAGTGCTCCTGTTCCTCGAGCAAGCTGTACTCCCAGCTGTGGTACATGTCCTCCTCGCTGTCCTCCAGCCAGTCCGCCAACTCGTTAGAGATGGTGATAGCGCCCCCCCAGAAATTATCTAGGGGGAAGCCCTCCGCTATGCCACATTTGCGGTGTTGCATTCTGTCACGGTGCACGGGTGCGTGTTGGCGTTGTCGTGGCATAAATGCAGGAGGCGAGCTGGCAGTTCAATAATAAGGTTTATTTAAGTTACACAAACAGAAAACAAAACATAAGCTCTTTCTGAGAGCACCTAGTAGTTTTTAATACTCAAATAAACTCAAATAAACATACACCAACACAACCCTTTACGACGATTAATGCAACACAAAATCTACAACTTAAACTGGCTATTTATAGTCTTTTTAATTACCTTCCTCGGTTCAGGTGCCGGCATACGGCACCTGACCGAGGTGCAGTCTGGGAACTGAAGTATTAACACTTAACTGAACAGAAAACAAACTACAACAGAAATAAAGGACGCAGTGGCGCCCTCTAGGGGTTAACCCTTACATTAACAAAGAATACTCCTTCAAATTTCATGCTGTCAGCAATGGCACTGAAGGGAAGAGAAAGATCTTAGAATTAAAGTACTTTCTTTAAACAAGTAAGGTGTATTTACAAGAAGATCGACAAAGCTTTACTTATCAGTCAGAATGCTGTAGCAAAAGTGATACAAATATTAAACAAGGATGGAAATGGAACCATCTCACAGAGCCGTCAAGGCCGTCCACAGAAGTTGACACCTCTACAGGAGCTTCTTCTGATAAGAAGGGTTGAAAAACATTGCCATGCAAGTTGACATGGTATACATTGTAGGAATGGCATGCATGGGTGTCATCCACGAAGGGGGCCTCTCCTAAAGGCCATGCACAAAAAGCCCATCTAAAAAAAGAATGCTGAAAAAGAAGAAGACTACTGAGACTCTGTACACTGTTGAGATGAGACCAAGATACTTTTTTTTGGAACAGATGGTTTTAAAACTGTATGGGGTAACAAAGGTGAGGAGTACAAAGAAAAATGCATGGTGCCTACAGTGAAATGTGGTGGCAGTGTTCTACTGTGGGGCTGCATGAGTGCATCGTATCATGAATTCACAGATGTACTGTTCTATATTGAAAGAGAAGAAGCTACTGTTACTCCATGCTCTTGGTCGTTGTGCAATTTTCCAACATAATAATGATCCCAAACACTTACAGTATGTAAGGCCACTGTTGCACTGTTGAGTGAAAGTCATTCAGGGGCCAAGTATGTTCCCTTATCTTAACCCAATCAAACACCTATGGAGAATTCTGAAGAGACAAGTTGAGTATCACTCTCTATCCAGGCTCTAAAAGAGGACACTCTTGAAGAATGGAAAAAAGATAAATATTGAAATTTGTCACCAACTTTCTCATTCCATGCCTAGAAGACTTGGTGCTGTCCTTACAAATCATGGAGGTCATACAAAATACTAGATGTAGTAGTTTCTGTTCTGGGGTGTATTAGTTTTTGCATCAACTAATTTGCGTAAAACTGAAGATTTTGTAATCTTAGGTATATTATTAACTTTACATTTCATGTAATGAGCTAAACAAATTTTCTATAAAACTCAGTTTTGTCAAAAGTTTGGAAACTGTTTATTGAGGTGTTGATTAAAATATAATTTTTAAAGGGGGTGTATTCATTTATGCTGAGCACTGTATATACAAACTAAACAAGCATGAAATTCAGTTAAAATATAAAAATGTAACTAAAATTCCAGTATTGGTTATTAGGCTGATGGTAATATTACATTTGATGTCAGATGAAGTAGAATGTTTATGTCTGGTCAGTCTTTGCTGGCCGTTCTCATATTATAATAAACAGATAGTAAATGTTTCCATTCCACAAGAAAATTGCCACCTGCAGGAAAGAGGTCTTGGAGGTAATGTGGCGTAGCATCTTGTTATTGAACTGAAGGGCAGTCATCTTGCACTGTGCAGTATTTACCCCTGCAGTTAACAAAAGAAAGGCCCAGTAAGGCCTTAAGTCTACTACTAATACTACTTAGGTTAGGGCCTGGCAACTTGGAGCCACTGGAAATATAGTATTATAGTATAGGAAATACAGTACATTTTCATTCCACTACTGTATATGTACTGATCGGTGTGAGATTTTGAATGGTCAAGATGATCCTGTTTATTTTGTCTTACATACTCCTCTATCTACCTTGCTGGAGAAAATAAATAAGCAGCACTTTCCTTTTGTTCAAATTCTGGAGCCGTGATTCTCTGATAAAATTGTAAATGATTGTAGGCGTAAATACTAGGTTTAAAATGAAATCATTTGGCATCCTATTTTGTTGTGACAAAAAGCTCAATGGAGGTTTGTAATAAACTTTACATTTAGATTTCATTGTTCTCGAGTGCCATAATTTGCATAATTTAGCAAGTATTTTAGTGCTGCAACTATGTTTACTCCCTATTTCTTCAATATTTTTGTCTTATATATTGTCAGATTTGCTTTGCATTTTTTCCTTTTTCTTTTCATGCGTCTGTGGTGCCATTTCCCCTATCTTAGCCCTCAATATTGTTTTGCTGGTGACAAAATCATCAGTATGTGACTTGGAGCTTTCTGAAAAGAGCATATTTCAAAATCTGACAGTTTGCTGTCATGTTACCATTGGGCGACATCAAACTACTAAAGCCTACATTAGGCCCCTGCTGTTGCAGCAGAGATGTGTGTTGATACACTGTGTCCTTTGATACACCATAACAAGCATATGGCTCACTTTTGGGGTAAAGGATATCCACTATGTAGAACACCTGCACAAAACACAAAATATATATATATAAATGTAAATTCCACCGGGTTCAGTCTGTAGGAAACAAGTGTTAAATCACTAACACCTTAAACATTTTTCTTTTTCCTCAAAGATTTCTTCCATTTTCCAGTTGACTTGTCAAATTACTTATATCTAATACTGTATCTTGTACATCTATGATTATTGCTTCCTTTTTACTTTTCCTGTATTTAAAATGCCCCAATCTGCATAGGTTCATTATATTAATGTACCTGTTTCTGCATAGATTTAGCAGCTCATTAGTTCTTTGGCTATTCCTAAACAATATTCCACACTTTAATTAGACCACAGTAGCAATAGTAGTAAATACCTCATTACAGTTTTTTTGCTTGTTTGGTTCAAAGAGAAGAAGAAGAATGTTCAATTATTTGTCACATGTACTTTACAGCACAATGAAATTTGTGCTTCTCCTTTCCAGTTTAGGAAACTGGGGTCAGAGTGCAGGGTCAGCCAGCTTACAGCACCCCTGGAGCAGATAGGGTTAAGGGTCTTGCTCAAGGGCTCAACAGTGGTAACAAGGCAATGCTGGGGCTCGAACCCCCAACCTTCCGATCAGTAAACCAGTAACCCACAGCCTTAACCGACTGAGCCACCACTGCCCCTAAATCAGTAGTTTAATAATTTGTGTGACTCACTGAATCTACAATACTAGACCACCACTTCAGAAATTATTATTTAATTATTTGTCATGTGTTACCTTAAAGCGCAGTGATTTTTTAAATTTATTTCCCAGTTAGAAAGCTGGGGTCAGAGCACAGAGTCAGCCAGTATACCACACCCCTGGAGCAGATAGGATTAGGGGCCTTGCACAAGGGCGCAACAGTGGTAACTTGGTAGAGGTTACCTTAATTCAGTAAACCAGTAACCCACAGTCTTATCCTTTTGAGTCACCACTGCACTAAGAAATCTTGTATTTAAATAAAAAAATTTCAACTAGAAATTTGCATTCAATTTTTGAGGTTGCAAAACCCAAAGCGAGTTGTTGATCACTGTATTTCAAAATTCAACAGCATAAATATATAAATAACCGTAACAATAAAATATTATGGCATAGGACTATTGAATTCTCTAATATGATTTGTCAAAATGATATTGATGCCTTAGCTCTGAAAGGCAAATCACAGGTTTATATTAACACACTCATTTTAATACATTATCATTTCTATATTACCATTTCTTTCAGTAGATTATATGCTGTACACTGTGTATAATCTAAGAATAATACTACATGGAATAAAAACATTTGGTATTTAACAAAGAACAACATATATTTGCTGAAATCTGGCAAAGAGTATTGTTTGTTTATTTATCATTTATGGAAGGGTCAGTGTTTTCTGTCATGGGAAAATGCAATGACAGCTTTTACCTTAAGAAGCTAAGAATATTTTGTCATGGTTTGCTTTGAAGTTTCAGTCATTGGATGGATCCTTACACATGGGTACTAGGTTACTAATTAAGCACCATCAGTCAAACACTTTTGGGATTTTTTTTAAAGGGGGGGGGGATTAACACCTAAAACAATACCTAAAAAACATGCCCCTGTACAGCGACAACAAGCGCAGGCTTTTCTTTATTAAACATTTTATACAAAAATTAACTAAATAAAAGCAGAACTAGAGAGAAGAACTAGGACCCAGAATTTGAATTAGCAGGAAATAGAACAGAACAGGATCTTTTCGCATTCAGGTAACAGATCCCCACTCTAATACATGACTCCCAATGTGCTGACCAAAGTACATAAGGGTGTGCAGACAGTCATCAGCCAGCTTTAGTGCTAGCTTTCCTGATGCTGGCGCTATAATATGAAGGAGCAAAATTCCTCATACTTCACACTGACGAAAATTTTTTGCAAAATGTATTAAAGATGCAAAAAATCTCAAGCACATCCTCTGGAGGGTGAAAAACGTTTTTTTTTTTGTTATATTTACATTCAGGCATTTGGCAGATGCTCCTATCCAGAGTGTCTTACATCTTACTGTATCTCATTATACATCTGAGCAGTTGATGGTTAACAGCCTTCTCAAGGGATCAACAATGGTAACTTGGTGGTAGTAGGGTTTGACTCTGGGACCTTCCGAATCGTAGTCCAATGCCTAACAATACAGTTATTTATTTATTTACTTGTTTTTTTCAAATAATTGTTTGCATAAAAGTTTGCATTTGGTTTACTGTCCTGTTTCAGAAAGTTATGCATTATTTATATGATTGACATTAAGGCTAAGGCACTCTCCTTGGAATAAAGCCCATACAGAATATATACATATTATCAGACATATATAGAAATTCTATCAGACTTGCCAGGGGTCTGACCTCCATCCCACAGGATTGTATCTTAGGCATTGTGAGTGACTGGGGCTGTGTGTTTAAAAATGCATGGCTCAGTGCAGGTGCTGAGTCCCCTGCAGCGGCATGGCTGTGATATATGAATGCTTTATTGAACGGTGAGTAGTTTTGAATGTGATGTATTGAGATTTGGTGGTTCGGAAGGCGTACCCGTTTGAAGGAAGTGATGGCTCCATTTCACTGGATGTTGATTACATTACTTGGTAATGATGAATGCCTTTAATTAAATTTTGTCTATGATTTACGAAGTATGCATGGCTAATGCGAGCCAAAGAACAGTAGGCTCAGTGCATGTTATTGTGTGGGAAGGCTTAAAGCCTGTGCTACTGCTTTTGGGTGATGATGTTGAACAGTTGTGCTTATACCAGTATAACTGCTCTTTCTGTTCAGAATTGCACTTAATTGCTACTGTAGCTTACAGAAGAGTTTTGGTCACACATCTGTAGAATTAGGAGATATGTTATGAGTGTAAAATCACAGTTAAGCACAGCTCAGTCTCACAAGCGCAGAAAGGCTTTGTTTTAAAGTACTACAAGAATTAATTTACTCTATTTAGGCAACCATTCCTTTTAATCAACTTTGTATTTATCATGCATTAACATCCATTTGGTCGAACGTTGTACCGAGCCATGTGCTGATAAAGGAGAAATGTGTAAGTCTGCCCCTACATAGGACTAAGTGGAGGAGATGAAAGATGTGGACAGTGAAGCCTGAAGCTAATCTCTTTGACATTTTAAGATGAACCCATATGAACATCGATATGAATGCCACTGCCTTTCAGAGCAGTCGTCAAATCAGAGCAATCATCAGACAGAACACAAACAGACAAGTCATGTACCAATGTAAATGGCAGAAGCAGATTCTACAAAGGATTGAGAGTAGTTAGGACAGCACTGTGGGGTAAACTGGGAATACTGCTTTACTGCTGCCAAGAAGCCCATACAACAGCAAACAAACAATAAAAATGTTGTTAGTCTTTGCACTTTAAAAAATCCAACTTGCAAATTGTTAACTCAATTTAAAATTCCAAGTTAGGTGGACATTTTTGAGCACAGTGTTGAATTGACTTATAAAATCTATTTAACTGGATCTTACTACTATTTTGTCCAACAAATATAAACAATCAAGTTGAGGAAACTTAATATTTTGATTTCTTTATTCAATGGTTTCACATCCTGCACTGTAAAAAATAAAAAGTTGCCTTAACTTAAAAAGTTAAGACAACCGGTTGCAAAGCAATTTTTAGTTCACTCACCTTCAGTGGTTGAAGTTGTGCCAAATCATTTTTAAAAGTTAATTGAAACTGCTGTTTTAAGTTAGTTATACCTTCCTAAAAAAAGTACATCTACTGTAACTAATCGTTATGAGTTTGTTTTTTAAGAAACAAGTAGGTACAACTACATTGCATACTAACTGGCCTGGGGTAGCTCAATGGTTAAGGCATACGGTTCAGAAGATCCCAGGTTCAAACCCCACAACCACCAAGTTGCCAATGTTGGGCCCTTGAGCAAGGCCCTTAACCCTCAGATGTATAATGAGATAAAAATGTAAGTACTGTAGCTCTAGATAAGAGCATCTGCTAACTGAAACTACTAATTTCTTAAAATTCACGCAACCCCTTTTTCGGCTTAAAACAAACTCATAATGATTAGTTAGACGTACCTTTTTTAGAAAGGTATAACTAACTTAAAACAGCAGTTTAAGTTAACTTTTTAAAATGATTTGGCACAACTTCAACCACTGAGGTTGTGTGAACTTAAAATTGCTTTGCAGCCGGTTGCCTTAACTTTTTAAGTTAAGTCAACTTTTTATTTTTTACAGTGTGTGACTGACACTTTAGATTACATTTACCATCATCAAAATTAAACTAGATGTGTTTCCCCCCCCCCCCCCCTTTTTTTAAAGCAAAGGTTTGGAAAAGTAGCATGTTTGAATGCACAGCCCTTAGTCATTAGTTCATAACTGTAAAAAAAAAAAAAGAAAAAGAGAGATGTTTGAACTGGATATGTTATTTCGCAATGGCCAGTCATTTCACACCTTTTGAGTATAGCCACAGATTAATGCACAAACAACTCACCAGTCTCAGACTTTAAAGCAGACAATAAATCCACACCTATCTGTCCAGTCATTTAAAAACGCTCCATTTTGTCAGTGACATTTTTTGACATGCTATCACTTCACAGATTAAACCAGAGAGGGTTCATCTCAGAAAGACTGTGAAAACTTTCTCTTCCTTTTCTCTATGAACTGCCTTCAGCTAAATAATTTACATACATGCATGTGACAGAGACTCTGTTATAGAAGCAGCACTGGGTAATGTTTATAAAATTGGAGTCACTGAATGAGTGAGTGAGTAAGTAAGAGAGAGAGAGAGAGAAGAAGCTGATGATGGAATGACTGTTTATTGAGCTATAACATAAGTGATAACGCGAACTATACTTCCCTCCGACAATCTAAAACATTACTTCTAACTGTAAAATGTGTGACGTAAATTATTTACCAATTACTCATTGTAACTGTTGCCAAATGTCTGTGGCATCACAAGCGGAATAACACACTCCACATGTGATGATCCAAAGGATGTGTACAGTGCTTTAATTTTATATAAGAGCATTAACTGTTATGATTTGTTCCTTATATTAGACAACGGGGAATTTGAGAACACTGTTCAGCCTAACCTGAATGTCTTTGTGAGGAAACTGGAGTACCTGGAGGAAACTCACCAAGCACGGAGAAAACATGCAAACTCCATGCACACAAACCTGATGCAGGAATCAAAACATCGACCCTGAAGGGGCGAAGTCACAGTGCTAACAACTAAATCACTGCGCCATCATTTCTTCTGCCCCCTTCTGAGTAATTGGATCAAATATGCCTCGTTATGATGTCTAATAACTCAAATCAGTCAGCATATGCTCATTATTCTTTAAATAAGAGTTAAATAACATGCTCAAACTCACCAGTGGGTTACGTACAGTAGTTCAATTAATAGTTAATGGAAATCGTCACACACCACTAAGCAGTGGACAGAACCTGGGGGGGGAAAAAAAGGACGAGTTAAAAATAATATTTCATTTAAAAATAGCAAAAATGCAATTTGTGCAAAATGTGTATTTTTTATCCTGCCATGAAGATATATCTGTAAATCTGTAAAGTTGGGCAGCAAAGTTCCTGGGTTAATTCCAAGCTCAGGTTACTGTCTGTGCATTTATCATTTACTTCCAGTATCCATATGGATTTCCTCCAGATTCACCAGTTTCCTCTAACCTCCCCCAAAACATGCCGGTAAGTGTATCAGTTATGTTAAATTGCCAATAAGTAAGTGAATGTGTATGGTGCTCTGTGATGGACTGGTTGCCCATCCAGGCTGTGTTCCCTCTTGAATCTAGTATTCCTGGGATGGTCCCTTGATGCAACAGGATAGTGCAGTTATTAAACATGAATGAATAAAAGGAATAATTTTGTAAAACTTAACTTGTGTTTAATATCATGTTATTTCATCATAACAAAGGAAGGGCGTACAGTCTTTTGTGTTCATCTGCATGCGTGTGACATCACAGCACTATAAAGAACCCACTCAACTGTACACTATTGAGCTTTTAACTAGTGGATTTTATTTATTTATTTTTCCCTCCTATTATTTCCCAGCATGGTCCTGATTAAAATGATAATCATAATTAACAAAGCAGCTAAGATTTCAGCCAGAAGGCTTTCATCACACATTAAATAGATGGATTAGCTAGTCCCAGCTGAATTCGCCTCACTCACATTGAGAAAAGAGGGTAAATATCACCATGACTTTTTAATTAAAAGTAATATGTGTAGGAAAGGACAGAGACTACGGATTTATTTTGGCAGCCGACTTGCCTGAAAATGACATTGGACACATTCTTGTAAGCTTAAAAATGGATGGAACCTTGTTTGTTTTTCGAAGGTCTGCTTTGTTCGGAGTGGGAGCGCTCATCTGTATGCTTAGTGTTCGTGGCAAAACATTTGATTTCCTGAGACCCTTCTGCAATAGGCTTGGTTTTTCAGCAGTCTAATAGAGGCTCATATTTGCATTTGTTTCTGAATGGCATGTTACAATGAGGCATGTCAACTGACTTCTCAAAGAGGAAGCGTTTCCACTGGAATGAACAGATGAGAAATAATGTGCTCATTTAGGACTTTGGGGAAAGTAACTGGACTGTGCAATGTGGGGCTTAGAAATAGGTATTATTTCGATATGTCAGTACTTTTGTTCTTTCTTGCTCACTTCTCTATAAATCAGCTTTATCATTCGAGCTTCTTTACACATCTGATGGATTAGAAAGCACATGAAGCTTTAAAAAGGCTGCTTGGAAACTTTTGCTGAAAACCAACATACTGTATTTTTAGTCTATGACATAATATATAATTACCATACCAGTGGTTTGCACTGTCACCTTGCACCTAGAGGGTTCGGGTTTGATTCCCAGCCAGGTTCGAGTCCCCTCTCTGTGTGCATGGAGTTTTCATGTTCTCCCCGTGCTTGGTGGGTTTCCTCCAGGTTCTCTGGTTTCCTCCCAAAGACCTGCAGATTAGGCTAATTGGCATTCCCAAATTGCCCGTAGTGTGTGCATGTGTGTGTGCCCTGCGATGGATCGGCACTCTGTGGAGCGTATACCCCGCCTTGTGCTCTGAGTCTCCTGGGATAGGCTCCAGGCCCCTGCATCCCTAAATACAGGATAAAGCGGTATAGACGATGATGAGATTGAGTGAGTAATCTGGCAGGTTTTTGTACTTTGGTGCTTTATCCCCGCGAGGTGGGCGTGGCTATACATGTTATACATGTTATTCAACAGAGCTAATCAACACAATAGCTTACCATGTATAGACAGAGTGTGAAGAAAGAGAAACATCCCAAAATCTTAAGAAACAGAAACGAAAGTGTGAGCATGGCTTATTCCCAAAAAAAGGAACGCATACTATGAAAACTGAGCCATCGAAGATGAGTGGACAGATCAATGTATGCTTATTCCCCCTGCAGGAATTTTAAATCCAGTTGGTCTCATACTGTATGTTGTAGAAACTGTGGCAATAATAAAAAGCAATAATGTGAAGCTCTGATACTATGAGATAAGACACTGTTCATTGAAGCAAATACAGTATATCCGCATCTAGGGCTGCACGATATATCGGAAAAATATCGTTATCTCGATAATGGCATGCGCGATAACCATATCGCAAGGAGTTGCGATAAATACTTTATGTGCCAAGCATTTGTGTGTCCAAATTTGACCAATCAGATGGGCCCTTACTATGTTTATACCCGCTTATATCTTATTTATATCTTTATACTTCATTCTGTCGCGAACTAACCCCGGATGATCAGAAGACTTAGCAATTAGCCGTTAGCCGCGATTAGCCGTTAGCCCTTTATAGACGGTAAACCCAAACGCGGAAGCAAGGGAGTAGGCAGGATAACCACGCGAATTAGTTTAAGGACTCTCACAGAAGGGGAGCAAGGGAAAAACACACATTTAACCCGCGTCCTATAAACACACACTCGAATCAGAAAGTAAAAATCTGAACCGACATGGTGAACTCAGTGACTCAGCTGTATGCGGTTTGTTTACTCCTCTTATACTTCCGGGTTCGCGCCCGCATTACTTCCGGGTCCTAGTGCCGGTCGCGGAGCGAGTGTGTGCGTGCGTGCGTGCACGTGTGTGCGTGCGTGCGCGCGTGCGATAAATAGTATTTTTTTTTTATTTATTTTTTTTTTATAATATTTATTTTTATTTAAAAAAAAAACAGGCAAGCCAAAGAAAATATTTTGTTTAAAAGATGCTCTTGTTTTAAGACACTATTGATGAGTGTCTGGTTACATGTAAATAAACAGTAATGTTTGAAAGTAATTCATATTGTGTTGGCAGGTTTATAGTAACAGCAAACCAGAAGTCAGAATATCTGCTGAGAGTTTTAATGTCTTAATATATAGTGTTTTAATGTCTTAATATTTGCAACTTCCTTGACATATAGTTTCTTTTTAGATTTAATTACATCAGACAAATATCTATTACCTGTTTATTTTAGTATGATCATTACATATAAATAAATAATAAAAAAATAGGCAATAATAATAATTAAAAAATGCATTTCTCTAGGGAAATGTTATATCGCAAGAAATATCGTTATCGCAGTATTCAACAACAATATCGCATATCGCATATTTTCCTGATATCGTGCAGCCCTATCCGCATCAATCCGAGCTGAGGGCATGTACAATAACCAAACTGAGAGTCTGGTATGACACAGCAACCAGAATCTTTTCATGTTCATTTACAGCCCAACAGTGTACAAGTAAATATTTATTAAATATTGATTAAATATTTTAGTTTGAATTCAATACAAATACAAGTAAATATATTAAATATACACAGCCATCAAACTGTCCACATGTTTACTGTAACATGGTTACTGAGAATTGACAATAAATATTGAAATGCAAGGGAATTAAATTTTTTTACAATATGCTTATTTTTAATAGACTTACGATGACTGCATATATAGAGATCTGAATCCTAACACAAACATGAAATTCTGACTTTGGCTCGAAGAAAATTTTATTGACCGGAATGTCAGGGCACCTGGTGAGAGAATACCGAATATTTTGTCTACGAGCTGCAGTGTTGTCTTGTCACATGTCACACAATTTTCCTCTTGGTGGTATTTACAAGTTTAAAAGAGTTTTTCAACTGCAACTGTTTCCTTCATTTAAAAAGTCCATTGATTCTGAATACCACTGCTTTTTTAGTCTGCTTTTGCAACAGAAGATCTAGTGTTTTGCACACGCATAATAGTAATTTGTGGTGCCTGGTGATTAAAAACAACTATCTTATCTTTCAGTAAGAAAGAAATTATCATTTATTATTTTCTGTTCTGATAAAACTCTCTTCTTTTTTGATTGTTTTCAGAAAATCTTTCATCTTTAAATACCACATGTTGATATGCAAATAACTGTCATAAGTCAATGAATATGCAAATTGTGACATTTACGACGTAAAGTCACAATTTGATTCTATTTAGTATACTTGCTTCAAGATGTAATTTTTAGACTCTAAAGGACAGGATTGTAAAGGTGAAGTGTAAATAATGTAATGTAAATAAATTAAATAATAAATCTCCTAAAGACTGAATTAAATACTAAATCTCTGACGTAGGAAAAATGTAACTTAGGCATCATTTTACCTGGAAATAAAACAATAATTTCGGGTTCTAAAACCACTGTCTTGAAAATGGGAAGTGTCGTTCTAAAGAGCCTACAGTATATAACATAAACATGTAACTATATAATGTGTAGTGTGTGTGTCAATCATTCTGATCCAGAGCTATTGTGCCCAGCTTGCGCTCATTATATTTTAACTTTATGGGTTGCACAGACTGGGACCTCTGGTGTTTGAACATTGCAGTTGCATTAGATGCATAATTAATAGAACAATGTTTTACTCTTAGTTAGATGTAGCCTAATGTGTGTAGTTCGGCAGGTGGTGAGAATCAAGAGTCCTATCAACATGAATTACATTACGTTTAAATCTACCCAATAATGATCGGTATTCTTTAGTCCATTTAGTGCTTAGTGTGCAGCAATGTTCAGGTAGGTGGTAATGTACGTTTCAGTAGTAGCATCCACATGAAGGGCAGGACCCAAGGTTTCCTATCAGAACATTGCCCAAAGCATCGCACTGATTCTGCCAGCTTGCCTTCCCCACATAGTGCATACTTTGTGTGGGCAAAGTATATAAATCGTGTACTTGAGTAAAAGTAGATATACCCTAGGTAACATATTACTCAGGTAAAAGTAAAAGTTCTCCATTTATAATTCTACCTGAGCAAAAGCATAAAAGTACATACCTTTAAATTTATTCATGTATCAAAAGTACTGAGCTAGGAGCTACTCCCCCTCTCTCTCTCTCTCTCTCTCTCTCTCTCTCACACACACACACACACACACACACACACACACACACACACACACACACACACACACACACACACAGTAGAAGAAGTGAATGGCCAGGTCCCCGGCACTCTGTGGACTACAAATATGCGGCTTTCACCATTTGGCCCAGGAAAACTGATCCATCTGTGTGCCCTCACTTCACAATTTCTTCAGGACTTGTCTCTAGTTTAATGTTATTTTAGATTATTCTCTGGACAAAAAAAGAAGTATTTACAATAACAACTATGAACCATGGACCATACTGTACATTTCTTCTTTTAAAAATGTTAACGGAGTTTACTCTCCTGATTTAAAGTTGAATTTAAAATGCTTAATTTCAATCTTTTTTTAGCTATAAATTTATTCTTAAAGATGTTCTCAACTTTCCAGTTCTCCATGTAGGGTGATTCACTATAAGCTTTCTCTGACTGGTAAATTAGTGTAAGGCAATGGAAACTGATTTCTTACCATCCTGCACACCATCTGTTATTGTGCTTGGTGCATATCAGGCTGTTGAATATTCATCTCACCCCTCATCTGATTAGATTAGTTCCCAATCAGTTTGTGAGTGGAAATGATTCTGTAATCAACAATACAGTTTTTATTAAGATAATCATAGTTTGTCACAGATCTTCGCTCCCCGGTGTTAACTCTGTGCTGTATGTTACACACGAGCACTTATTGTCGAGTTCTGGTTTTGTGTTTGTTTGTCAGTAAAAGGAAATTGCCACATGAATGCATAATTACACGTGTTAGCCAGTGTAAATTAGCAAGGCTATTAATCACATTTTGAGCCGTGAAATTCATCACACTTTTATACCATACAGTATAGCATTCTTCTGTACCGAATGTAAATTGGCCCCAAAGAAAGATCATTGTAATTGAAAAGCAACCGAAAATGATATTTTTTTCAAAAACAACAGGCTAAAAGGTTGATCTGCCTGCTATCGTGTTTTTGTATGATAATTGTGCAGTTAGTCTTTGATATTTCATAAAATGGCATATCTTTTGGCTTATGAAGAGGGATGTCAGAGAAAAAAAGGATGAAAATTTCAATGATTTAAAAAATAGAAATACAAAATTATGCAAATCATGTACTTTGATAGAGATTTGTCATTTATCTGTAGGATTTCTGTATCTCATGAAAGAAGTAATGGACATCACTGAACCATTCACTACCCACTTAGGATATCTTTGTTGGCCAGGGATCAGAGTGGTGATGTAGTAGGGACTCTGGAGATTTGTAAGAGGCCTTGTCACGTGGGCAATAAATCTCATGCTAAGTGGCTGTGTTGCAGTTCTGGTAATTGATACTGGTGTAGTTAAGGTGCAATGTGACACATTCACAGCATGCAAAATGGAAGCTAATGTTTCGCTTAGACATGTTTTATGTGCTCTAGTGGCTGCTCAGCAGATGAGGGTCACCTACGTGCCTCATGAATCTTTAAACAGCTGCTGGGTGCAGAAGTGTCAATAAGGAGATCACTGAGGCTGTGTTTTCTCCCTCTCTCTCTCTCTCTCTCTCTCTCTCTCTCTCTCTCTCTCTCTCTCTCTCTCTCTCCGTCTTTCACTTTTCTCTCTATCAGTCAATGCTCCAGCATTTTTCAATTCCTCCATCTGTGCATCTGTTGATACGTATAACAACACTATGATGTGACACTAAGACTGTTAAAAGGAGCATAATAATTAATGGTAATTTAGTGCTGACTGTGTCAAAATGTAAAACACCTCTTTTGTTTCAGTCCCAAGGATACGACTATCACCAAATGCATGGAGGAAAGAAAATAATCCCTCAATCTCTAATTTCAAGTCTTCTTAAACAAATGTTTCTGTACATCCTCCAGTTTATATATTATGTTTATGTATGTAGTGCTGAAATGTAGCTCCAAGTAGTCAACCAAAACTTGTCAGTTTCAGCTACAGTACAGTTACAGGTAAAATGGAACACTATGCTAATGTTGCTAGGTAAATGGTAAAGATAATACCTAAGCAGATAGCAAACAAGAGTGAGTAAAATAAGTAATGAAACAAGCTGCAGGTGTTACATGAGCTTACATGTACCCTTTTGACAGTGCTATAAGCAGGCTACTGGGCTTTTAAGTAGGAAATTGTGGTTTGCATCTATGGTGATTTCGAGTTGTTCCTTTAGGCCAATGCATGTGGCCATTCATGAACACAGCAATTTAAAATGCGGGATTCATCAAAATATACTTTGTGTTAATAATTTCCTTGTGTATACTGGTATATCTTACAAAAAATTTTTTTATGCATGCTTTAATGTAGGTCTATGCATATACCCTGAAATATTCTAGTAATTAACTTAATTCATGATGGCATCAGTGTTCGTAAGAGCCACTGAACCACCAGCCGCAAATGACCCCAGACCAGCAATGATCAATTGCTATATTTTACACCAGGATTTCATGTGCTTTTAATTGTTGAGTTAATCATCAAAAAGAGCTTGATTTCCATCTAAGCAGATGATCACACAAGTCTTGGCCATTTTAATGCTGCTTGATGATACAGTATTTAAATCTGAAAATATGCTTTCAGAATTGGTTTCTTCCTTGTAACGCTTTCATTGTGTTTTTTTTCTTCTTCTTTTATTCAAGTATGAGAAACAGAGAGAGAGAGAGAGAGAGTAGTGTTCAGGGATCCAGATTTTTCATCTGTGCCTCTAATTGTACTTAAAGGTATTTGTAACTGCTTGTGATTTTTAGGGACATTAATCAGGTCAGCAGCTCTTTTTCTGGCTACTGCTAAATGTTTGCCACATGTTTTATGGGATTTGATGTAAGTGACTTGAGATTGGGACTTGGGATTTGTTCCATGACCAGAAATCATTCCATGACCCAGGCAACGGCACCGCTAACCACTGGCCCACCAGGGAACCAGCATGTGGAGTTCAGCAATGAGGCACACATATTGTACCACTCAAGCTTGTATACGCTATTAGGCACAATCACTAATATATTCAGCTTACATTACAGATTGTTTTGGTAAATAATCTCTCACCACAAGCATTTTAATGGGGCCAGGGGTAGCTCAGTGGTTAAGGCATTGGACTACGGTTCGGAAGATCCCAGGTTCAAAACCCCACAACCAACAACTTGCCGCTGTTGGGCCCTTGAGCAAGGCCCTTAACCCTCAACTGCTCAGAGGTGTAATGAGATAAAAATTTAAGTCGCTCTGGATAAGAGCGTCTGCCAAATGCCTAAATGTAAATGTACAGCTGTCAATAAAAAACATATGCAAAAGATAAATAAATATAGAACTTGAATTTAAAAAAAAAATTTACCTTTGTTTTGTAATGACAGTATTTTATCTAAAAGGAAACACTATGTTTTCCCAATGATTACCTGATCATACTTATTATTTATGAAATATAAAGAATGATTATCCGGAAGAAAATATAAGAAAATTACAATTAATTATAAGGTTTGTTACTTATTTAAAATATTTAAAATGTAATTATAAAATAAAATATAATTTTTCACCATGTCCTTTTTCCCTGGAGCCTAAGAATGAGCATAGTATAAAACCAGTTAAAGTTTTTCAAATGTGCAAATGTCCAGGTTTGGTGAACCCACACCCACTATAGCCTCAGATTCCTGTTCTTTCCTGATGAAATAGAACCCGTTGTGATTTGCTGTTGATGTAACCTGACGCATTGTGCACTCTGAGATGCTCGTACAATTCTAAAGGGTTGTTATTTTAGTTAGCATGGGTCCTAGTTATCACAGTATTTCACATTCTGATTTTTGATGTGAAAACGGTAGTGTTAGTATCATCCATTTAGACTTTGAGCAGCATACAACAAAACAAAGCCATGCGTGTTAGAACACAACAAAATGAAACATGGCTAATTAAACATTAGCTCCCTAGCTTAGCCTTATTCAGTCTGGTGAAGGTATTTGTCGATACATAGACATCAAATAGAGTGTCTTTGTAGTCATGAGTCCTTAATGCTTGCCATTATAAAATGCTTTGTCCTGAAATTAATTCGTGTGAGACTGAAATTTTGTCATTACAGTTAAAATATAAAATGCAAGGCACACATGGTATTATTTTCCATGTGCTAAAGTGAAACCTTTCTTTCTTATCACCTGCTCCCTGTACTAGAATATAATGTGTGGATTTGCATTTAAAAACTGAAGTTGTGTCAGAATTTATGAAAGCCATTTTCCGCACATTGAAAATGTCGTATGCACTACTTTAGTGCAGGGTTCATAATTCACCGGTTTTATATATATTTATATACATATATATATATATATATATATATATATATATATATATATATATGCTTGTATATTATGAGCAGCAGCGCATTCTTTAAATACATGTTTTAACTTTTTGATTTTTACGAGAGTATGAGCAATATACCCCCCCCCCCACATGTATTAAACAGTAATACATATAGTGCATTGCATCCTACTTTGTTTCTCACTGTAAGACAGCATGCATTTTTCATAATTTTTTCAAAGTTATAAATGAAGAAATCTCTCTCTCTCTCTCTTTCTATCTCTCTCTCTCACACATGCACAATTTATGTAATGTGCTACATAAAAATAAGTGCAGAATCATAAGGTACATATGCATCCGCATTTTGTATGACTATAACAATTGCACGTTCAGCCTAAGTGATCAATTTGCCATTGAGTTAACTCAAATAAAGGGACAGACATTTAAAAAACAGCCCTCATCTTCACACAATGGCTGTGGACTAAACATGTTCAAGTGGCTTTTCCGGAATTAGAGTTTGCCTACAGCAAAGTGAGATGAGCTACTCCACAATATGTGGCGAATTAAATGACATGCAAAATGAAGATGTAGTGTGATGATAAGGAGAAAAGACACTTCTGTAAAGGAAGAATAAAAATCACCTTTAAAAATGATAAATAATAATAATAATAATAAATAAGAGGGAAGGCAAAATCCTACATTTAATCTTACATAAACAATATGTATTTATTTATTTATTTATTTATTTAACATCATAGTAATACCCATAATTATTATTGTGGTCATACAGGTAATTGCCATGTTGCAATTTTTGCAATCCAAATTTAAAACAAAACTGGTGCATCGACTATGGTACAGTATGTGTTTTTGTGAGGTGATGAAAATCATCAAAGCTCTGTCTTAAAATCTTTAAAGATTATGGGTGCACGTTGCATAGCTCACTGTAAATCTTACATTAACCGCTTTTATCGTCTCTTCTTTAGGTACCACAGAAGTAATAGTCAGATGTCACCTCAATCACATACAGTGTCCTGGAACAAGAAAGTGCATACACTTCAACAAGCTCTGTAACGGGGCCAAAGACTGTGCGGATGGCTTTGATGAAGGAGTTCACTGCAGAGGTGAGACACAGCATCCATATTCATTTGGATCATGCAGATGCCTGATCATCTCAGCTGTCACATTGAAAGTCGCTGCACATTTATAATTTTTTTTATATTTATTAATTTTACATTATTAACAACCAACAGATTGAAACATAACTACACATTTACTACACACAGTACCTGAAAAAAAAACATACACACACCAAAACTAACAATTAAATTATTGCGCACATACACTTAAAAATAAATAAATAAAAGTTTAAAAATAAATAACTAAGTACAATAAATGTACAACATGCATCAGTAGGCTATGAATTGTTAAATATGAACAGTATTCCTGTCTTTGTCATTCTCCAGATAGGCAAGAAATGGACACCAAATACAGTGTAACCTCGGATAACGAGTAACGCGGTTTGCGAGTGTTCCGCAAGACGAGCAAAGATTTTTAATAAATTTTGACTTAAAAACGAGCATTGTCTTGGTTTACGAGCACCAAGTATCATGTATAGCGCATGCGCTTCTTGTTTTGACACCGAGCGTCACGTCATCACAACTGAGCCAACAGTTTTCTCTCTCTTGCGCTGCGGAATTGTAGGTAATCGTCTCCCCTGCTGGGTGAATACACACAGACGCGCTGTGTGTGTGTGTGCGCACACACACACACAAACACACACACACACACACACACACACATTAACGGAGAGACAGTTTTTAAAACCGTTTAAAAATTAGCAAGGAACATCGCTAGTCACACTTGCGTGAGCGCATACTAACAGAATCACTGCTGTAATGTAAAACAACAACAACAAAAAACAAATTAATCAGCTCCTCACCTTTGAAAACAATTGCGACAGAGAAGAGTTTTCCTCTGTGTTTGTGTTTGTAGCCGAGAGGAGTAGGGGCTATAAAGCCGAGAGAGAGTGTGTGTGTATATATGTGTGTGTGTGTGTGTGTGTGTGTGTGTGTGTGTGTGTTAGTGTAAGTGAATGAGCACACACACACACACACACACACACACACACAAACACACGCTTTTACAGCCCCCCTCTCAGGTTCCAAAACAAACACACACACTCTCTGCCTTAAGCACACACACACACACACACACACACTCAAAAACTCTGCAGGCACTAAGACCCAGCAAGGGAGACGATAAGTCTCGGCTTTACAGCTCCCCCTCCTCTCGGCTACAAACACAGAGGAAAACTCTTGTCTGTCGCTGTTGATTGTTTTCAAAGGTGAGGAGCCTTTTAATTAGTTTTTTGTTGTTGTTGTTGTTTTACTTTACAGCAGTGATTCCGTTAGTATGTGCTCACACGAGTGTGACTAGCGATGTTCCTTGCTAATTTTTAAACGGTTTTTAAAAAACGGTCTTTCCGTTAATGTGTGTGTGTACGTATACACACACACACAGCACCTGCGTGCACAAATGGAAACACTTATCTGTCGGGATTTATTTTTACGTTTTTTTAAAGGTAAAGTGCAGGTTAATTTGTTTTATTTGTACTGTATATTTTGTGTTAATTATTTTGATGTATTTTTTTGGGGGGCTGTAGAATTAATAATTTGAGTTTCCATTATTTCCTATGGGAAAATTAAATTTGGTTTACGAGCCAATACAAGGTTCCACTGTATCTAAAAATTTATCCAAGGATTTGGATCGTGTGTACCTTAATTTTTCCATCCGGATAGTAGACACCATTTCCAAAATCCACCTTTGAAAAGATGGTGGAGAGTGAGATTTAAAATTTTTATGTTTAAATCTTGGCGGTGTTCATACCGAGCATCAAAAAGTTAAAGTCGCTGCACATTTAATACCAAAGTAGATGTATCTCTATTGTATATGCATTTATTTCTATATGACAGAGCCCAAGCTGAAAGCAATCGGTAACCCTAGGCTTTGTTATTATATCAGATGTTTTCCATTTGTTGATAGTACTTTGATAGTACTTACACAAATGCTGCAACAAACTGCTGCCTACCTAGATCAGAACACAATAACTTTCGCAAGTTCAGTCCTAAAACGCTGAGACACTGGCACTATATGTGATTAGCAGCTGCAGGTTTGTTAAATGTACGTTATTTTGTTAGTTTGCATGAGGTAATTAATCAGTTGCCCGGACACATGGTGATGAATTGTTACCTGGCAGAAAAGAAGGTTCAGTAATCTGGAAAGGAAAAAAAATCATGCTCTTTATTAACTCTCTTTATAAAATGTCAATCTTCCTGAGTATGTTTTATTTGCTATGGATTTTTTTTTTATATTATCACACTTCCTAATGGTATAATATAATGTTAGTAATATAATGGTTGTGGGATATTGATACAAAGTCATCATATACCAGGCCATATCTCTTAGTTTGTATTAAAACACTTAACTATCTAACTAGGTGAAACAGACACAACTGTTATAATAGCAATAAGCAAATAACTAAATTAGGCCATTGTTTTGTATATGGCTTACTGTTCTGCATATTTATTGTAGCTCACCATATATTTCTACATTATCTTAGCTTCTAGTTTTTACCCATGTCAGTTTCTGGGCAACCAAAGCATGAGTCTTGGCAAGCATTTAAAAGCTTTTACATGCCCAGTAGGTTTGATAGTTTATTTGTCTACCCCTGTTCGAACTGTTTATCTATGACGGCAGGCTGCAAAATTGTGTGTAACTCACAACCTGGTAAACGTACACGTTTCGCTACAAAACAGGTGAATAGTGAAGCATGATCCGAGCACCAGGTGTAATGTTGGACACAGCCTACTGTTGATTACAATCGTCTAAAGCACAATAACAAGCTAGGACAGCCACCTGGCCTCTGTGATAAAATAATGCACGCTCGGCAGGCCGCACTGGGTGGATGCCCATTTGCTGCCCAAAGCCATGACCTTTAGTGAACTGAAAGTACACAGCACCCACACGAGCTCAGCTCCAACCTGCTGATTCTGCCCTTTGATCTAATACCTGCCTGAAGAAAAGCCACTCACCCATATGAAACAGAGATTACTGTGTCAGGTTGAATTTGACAGAGTTCTTTTGTGCTCGGAGCAACAAATTCTTGTTTATTCTTGGCTCAAAAGCTGTTGCTTCCTTGCTTAAAAGAGCATTCTCCTCTAGAATGCTTAATTCACCGAGATGCCTAGTAGCAAAGACAGGAGATTTCTAGCTAGCATTTGCTGAACACCTCAGTATATTGTAAAGAAAATCACCTAACCATTGTGTCATATTTTGCTGCTTTGTCTGTCGTCTCATAAGCTCGGTGCCTGTTTACCTGCCCCGAAGGCAGGTCTTGCCTTGAAACATAACATCTATTACTGCAAAAAGCTGCAATAACCTCCCAGCTCACAAAGCAATTGATGCAGTGGACAGAGAAAGGGGCGGGTGTGCCTGCGTGTGCATGCGTGCGTGCGTGTGTGTGTGTGTGTGTGTGTGTGTGTGTTGGTGGGGTGGGGTGGGGTGTGTTGTTTGTTGAGATGAAGCTTGGGGGTTTTATTTAGGTCGTGAGTGGTGTGTTGAGGCTGCAGTGATGTATTACAGAAAGTTATCCTAAGGTTTTAGGAGGCATTAAGCTACATTACATTCATTGTTCTCCTCCTCTATTTGTTTGTTTTTAGATACAGCTAATTAAGCAGTGAAGGCAGGGGCAATAAATCCTCCCTCTACTCATTTCTTCCTCCAGTGTTTACCCTTCTGTAGCCTGAATACCCTGAATATTCAAACACCCCTGTTTTCCAAGACAGTTATCAGAATTTACCATTAAGACCTCATGCATTAAACTTTTGGTCTGTATGTGCAATTAATAAAAATGCCAAGACTTGCAGACCTTGCTGCTTTTGCAAAACAATCAATGTCACAGTGGTGTGATAATCCAAAGGCTGTAATCATCCATTAACAACAGTTCCTGAAGTGTTCAGTTACTTTTATATTGTTCCATAGAAACCTGTCAACAATTATAACTTATTGATGAATGACACAAACTTATAGTTATACTTATTACATGTTCATAAACATTTATATGTCACATATGGTACAGCAGTTTAAAAACTTCATTTACCATTTAGACAGTCTTTCAGCTCTCTTTTCAATTTATTAAAGCAAAAAAACACAGTTCAGCCCTAACATTACAACACAAAACATGCCCAGTATTGTGTAGGATACTCTTGTGCCACCAGGGCAAGACTCCACAAGACCTCTGCCAGTGTGCTGTGGTGTCTGGCACAAGAATGTTGTCAGTGGATCCTTTGGGTTGTGGGGTGGGGTTTCTGTGGCCTTGTTTGTCTGGCGCATCCCAGGATGCTTAAATGGATCACGTTCTGGGTAGTTTGGAGGCTGTGTCAGAAGATGTGGGCTTGTTGCCTTCAGGCCTGTGCACAGTTGACTGTGATACACTGGATGTTCTGGTGCCATTCTTGCCATCACATTATGCTTTCAATCATTTAGAGTTATATTTAATGTTATGGAATATCCATAGAATATGTTTATAATATACAGTACATACAAACCGGATTCCAAAAAAGTTGTCCAAACAAATTGTGAATAAAAACTGAATGCAATGATGTGGAGATGGCAAATGTCAATATTTTATTCAGAATAGAACATAAATCACGGAACAAAAGTTTAAACTGAGAAAATGTATCATTTTAAGGGAAAAATATGGTGAATCAAAATGTCATGGTGTCAACAAATCCCAAAAAAGTTGGGACAAGGCCATTTTCACCACTGTGTGGCATCTCCCCTTCTTCTTACAACACTCAACAGACGTCTGGGGACCGAGGAGACCAGTTTCTCAAGTTTAGAAATAGGAATGCTCTCCCATTCTTGTCTAATACAGGCCTCTAACTGTTCAATCGTCTTGGGCCTTCTTTGTCACACCTTCCTCTTTATGATGTGCCAAATGTTCTCTATAGGGGAAAGATCTGGACTGCAGACTGACCATTTCAGTACCCGGATCCTTCTCCTACGCAGCCATGATGTTGTGATTGATGCAGAATGTGGTCTGGCATTATCTTGTTGAAAAATGCAGGGTCTTCCCTGAAAGAGATGACGTCTGGATGGGAGCATATGTTGTTCTAGAACCTGAATATATTTTTCTGCATTGATGGTGCCTTTCCAGACATGCAAGCTGCCCATGCCACACGCACTCATGCAACCCCATACCATCAGAGATGCAGGCTTCTGAACTGAGCGTTGATAACTTGGGTTGTCCTTGTCCTCTTTGGTCCGGATGACATGGCGTCCCACATTTCCAACAAGAACTTCGAATCGTGACTCATCTGACCACAGAACAGTCTTCCATTTTGCCACACTCCATTTTAAATGATCCCTGGCCTAATGAAAACGCCTGTGCTTGTGGATCTTGCTTAGAAATGGCTTCTTCTTTGCACTGTAGCTGGCAACGGCGGATGGCACGGTGGATTGTGTTCACTGACAATGGTTTCTGGAAGTATTCCTGAGCCCATTCTGTGATTTCCTTTACAGTAGCATTCCTGTTTGTGGTCGTTTAAGGGCCCGGAGATCACCGGCATCCAGTATGGTTTTACGCCCTTGACCCTTACGGACAGAGATTGTTCCAGATTCTCTGAATCTTCGGATGATATTATGCACAGTTGATGATGATAACTGCAAAGTCTTTGCAATTTTTCGCTGGGTAACACCTTTCTGATATTGCTCCACTATCTTTCTGCGCAACATTGTGGGAATTGGTGATCCTCTACCCATCTTGGCTTCTGAGAGACACTGCCACTCTGAGAAGCTCTTTTTATACCCAATCATGTTGCCAATTAACCTAATTACTGTTAATTGGTCTTCCAGCTCTTCGTTATGCTCAAATTTACTTTTTCCAGCCTCTTATTGCTACGTGTCCCAACTTTTTTGGGATTTGTTGACACCGTGAAATTTGGAATCAACATATTTTTCCTTTAAAATGATAAATTTTCTCGGATTAAACTTTTGATCTGTCATCTATGTTCTATTCTGAATAAAATATTGACATTTGCCATCTCCACATCATTGCATTCAGTTTTTATTCACAATTTGTTTAGTGTCCCAACTTCTTTGGAATCTGGTTTGTATAATGTTTATAATAAAATATATTTATAGTATCTATAAACAATTATTTCTTCATCAATTTTTTTCTGTTATCATTACTACGAGTCCTGTTACAGTACAATGCATCTTCATGCATCTTCAAGATTCATTAAATGTAAAGTAAAATATATTTCAAGCCTTTTGTTTTTATTTTGATGATTACAGCTTACAGCTCATCAAAATAAAAAAAATTGTATCTCGGAATTTCATAAGATCAATAAAGTATTTACAATATAGAAATTTCCAACTTCTGAAAAATCTGTTCATTTATGCACTTTCTTTATTTAGTCTTTAGTCAGGCCTTCTTTAGCATGAGTTACTGCAGTACAAGTGTAGAATGGAATAGAGGTAATCAGCCTGTGGCACTGCTAATGTGTTATTGAAGACCAATTTGTTTTATAGCAGCCTTCAGCTCATCTGTATTGTTTCTTCAAGAGTTGGTCTCATCTTCCTCATGATAAGATCCCATAGAGTTTCATGTAAGGCAAGTTAGGTGAGCAGTGGTCCAGTGGTCCAGTTCTTTTTCTGCTTTGGTCAAGACACTTCTGACATTGTCTCTGGGTCAGGAGTAGCTTGATATTAGGAACAATTGTAGTCAATTTTCTGAAGAGGTCTGTGCATGTTGGCTCTTAATACACTGACTCCAGCCTCACTCCACTCCTTGTGAAGGTGTCCCGTGTTCTTAAATCTCCTTTGTTTGAAAATCTTAAGGCTGAGGACATCCCTGTTTTCTACTATACTTTCACCTCCAGGCAACTTCGCATGAATGTACCCCTCATTACAGTACTCTGCAAACAACCAATCCTTTCAGTGATGACCTTCTGTGGCTTACACTCCTTGGGGAGGGTGTCAATGATCATCTTCTGGACTACTGTCAAGTCAACAGTCTTCCCCATTATTGTGGCTGTGTGTATCGAGACCCTGAATAAGAGATACATGGTATTTATAATGTAAGAATAATAATTTTCTCAAACCTAAAATAAAATATTCTAATTTTTTGCGATGTTGCATTTTTGATTTTCATGAACTGTACGCTGTAATCATGAAAACTAAAAAAAGCTTGAAATATTTAATCTGAATTTAGATTATATGAAAGTTTCACTTTTTAAAATAAATACCAAAAAAAAAGTTTTTTTGAGATGCACTGTGTAATGTATGATTGAAATATGTATTATAATTTTTTTTTTTGTCCTATCACCATCTATACATTATACTGTACCTGTCTAAAACACATAAAACTGCTGCCTGTTATTCAGCATGTACTGTATGTTCTTAGGAGGCAAAACTGAAAACCTTAATTATTATGTAGAAGGTTAAACCTGTTGAAAATGTTATTACAGAGTGTGGAGGCAGTCAGTCTCAGTAGGATTGCTAGTGGCTAGAAGCAGTTTGGTGCCTTTAACATGTGCCTTACGCAAGTGTCAGGGTGGACTTAACAAAGTGCGAAAATCAAATGAGTAACTCTGAGTGGTTCGGGCAGGAACATACGGCATGTGTTCCTACCCACACACACACACACACACACACACACACGCACAAGCACATGCACACATACACACATACACACACATGCACACATACACACACATGCACACACACATGCATGCCTGGAGAACACACACTCAGGGGAAAGGGGAAGAATTGGGGTCACCAAGTTGGAGCACAGCTGGTGTGTCTTTGTTGCAACTTTCTCTCCACCTCTCACAATGAATATGCATAACCAGTCCCTGAGGGCTTCTCACCAAATGTGCCCATATGGAAAATATTCAGTTTCACCTTTGCTGAATTTCACCACTTTATATTTTGGTCATGAGACTTCATATGGAAGAATGATAAAGTCATTGCTATTATGCCACCTTTCACATTCAGTGTGCTGGCCTCACTTCCTAACACTGAACAGGTGCAGAGGATGGGAGAGAAATATGAATCAGGGACTGCTGAGGAGCTTGAAATGAGAAATGACATTCAAAGTTGTCCTTCATAAAAATTTGTTCATTGAAAACATTTTTCTTTGAGCATCGTAGGTGTTATGTACAGTTTCTGTATTTAAAAAATACCTTACAGGAATTCAACTTAGTGAATTATTTAACTCTTTCAACTTCTACTGTATATTACCCTAGCAAGTTCAAACTTTAGCTATTAGAACATGCCAATCCTGTGGTCAAATCAGCAGTGATTTACAAACTAACATTATCATTGTATCTGAAAACCAACTGTACATTTAGTAAACATTTAATGTAATTCTCTATAGTGGCTTAGCAGAATTTACATAAATAATGTGATTTACAGCCAATATAAAACAATCTGACAATAATCAGTTCTCACTTCGATGAGCACATCTAAACAATATACAAGCCCCTTCTTTCTGTAGGAGCAACGTTTGCCTTTTTAACTTTGCCGCATTTTTTCTTTAGAGGTTGAATGGAGTACATGTCAAGTGGTTTTTACTTTTTATGTTTTAATCCACCTTGCCATTTGTAAAACTGTAAAGACAGCCAGAGCAAGAAGTCCAGTAGAAGTACATAAATCTGACAACCAAGGTGAGACTAGTTGCAGTGATTGGTGCAAACAAATTAGCACAAATTTAGTACCATATACTACAGCTCGGTAATTTAACACTATTAATATTATAACTCAATAAGGTGGCTCAGTGGTAGGTGTTTCGCCTGCCATGCGGAAGGCCCGGGTTCGATTCCCAGCCAGTGTCCAAACCCCCCCAGCCACTGGATGCAGTGCCGGTCCCAAGCCCGGATAAAATGGGAGGGTTGTGTCAGGAAGGGCAACCGGCGTAAAACCTGTGCCAAGTTGTTGTGCGGTCTGGATATTCCGCTATGGCGACCCCTTTCCGGGAGCAGCCGAAAGATCAATAACAATATTATAACTCAATAGACTTTTTAATATTGTCTAAATCATCCTTGTTAATCATTATACCAAGTAAATAATTGGATATTAAAAATTAATATATTTCTTTTTTACAGTTTTGCAAATATATGTATTTTAATAAAACTCCATGCACTCTATGCACCATTATAACAAAGTGATCTGTCATGCATGAGGAAAGGAAATGGATTGAAACAGTGGTCATTAAGGATGCACGTTTTTTCCCTGTGAAATTCTGCGCACGTCATGCCGCGAAATCCCACAAACATTCGGGAATTTAAATAAATGTGTTGTGCTCCACTGAATATTTGCCAGATGGCGCATGGATGTAGAGGTTTGCGCGGGACTGTTTTTTTTTAGTCCCGCTCCCGCGAGGTTTTATCCCGCACCCGCCCGCTCCCGCTATATATCACTCTTTGTTCACCCACTGCCCGCTTAGAATAATTTTCTTCCCGACTCAACCGCTCCCCCTAAAGGTCTATGTGTTTCCAGAATCTCACATTTAAACCGAAAAAGTGGGATAACAAAAAAACTGTAGGTTGTACAACAATATATTTTATTTTTATTCTTCTTGTCAAGAATGGTTAATACGGAAAATGTGTTGCAGGGGGAAAAATTTAGAAAGAATGTATAAAATTGTAGCATACAGTGGTGTGAAAAACTATTTGCCCCCTTCCTGATTTCTTATTCTTTTGCATGTTTGTCACACTTAAATGTTTCTGCTCATCAAAAACCGTTAACTATTAGTCAAAGATAACATAATTGGACACAAAATGCAGTTTTTAAATGAAGGTTTACGTTATTAAGGGAGAAGAAAAAAATCCAAATCTACATGGCCCTGTGTGAAAAAGTGATTGCCCCCTTGTTAAAAAATAACTTAACTGTAGTTTATCACACCTGAGTTCAATTTCTGTAGTCACCCCCAGGCCTGATTACTGCCACACCTGTTTCAATCAAGAAATCACTTAAATAGGAGATACCTGACACAGAGAAGTAGACCAAAAGCACCTCAAAAGCTAGACATCATGCCAAGAACCAAAGAAATTCAGGAACAAATGAGAACAAAAGTAATTGAGATCTATCAGTCTGGTAAAGGTTATAAAGCCATTTCTAAAGCTTTGGGACTCCAGCGAACCACAGTGAGAGCCATTATCCACAAATGGCAAAAACATGGAACAGTGGTGAACCTTCCCAGGAGTGGCCGACCGACCGAAATTACCCCAAGAGCGCAGAGACGACTCATCCGAGAGGCCACAAAAGACGCCAGGACAACATCTAAAGAACTGCAGGCCTCACTTGCCTCAATTAAGGTCAGTGTTCACGACTCCACCATAAGAAAGAGACTGGGCAAAAACGGCCTGCATGGCAGATTTCCAAGGCGCAAACCACTTTTAAGCAAAAAGAACATTAAGGCTCGTCTCAATTTTGCTAAAAAAACATCTCAATGATTGCCAAGACTTTTGGGAAAATACCTTGTGGACCGACGAGACAAAAGTTGAACTTTTTGGAAGGTGCGTGTCCCGTTACATCTGGCGTAAAAGTAACACAGCATTTCAGAAAAAGAACATCATACCAACAGTAAAATATGGTGGTGGTAGTGAATTCATGAATTCTACTGTCTACCAAAAAATCCTGAAGGAGAATGTCCGGCCATCTGTTCGTCAACTCAAGCTGAAGCGATCTTGGGTGCTGCAGCAGGACAATGACCCAAAACACACCAGCAAATCCACCTCTGAATGGCTGAAGAAAAACAAAGTGAAGACTTTGGAGTGGCCTAGTCAAAGTCCTGACCTGAATCCTATTGAGATATTGTGGCATGACCTTAAAAAGGCGGTTCATGCTAGAAAACCCTCAAATAAAGCTGAATTACAACAATTCTGCAAAGATGAGTGGGCCAAAATTCCTCCAGAGCGCTGTAAAAGACTCGTTGCAAGTTATCGCAAACACTTGATTGCAGTTATTGCTGCTAAGGGTGGCCCAACCAGTTATTAGGTTCAGGGGGCAATTACTTTTTCACACAGGGCCATGTAGGTTTGGATTTTTTTTCTCCCTAAATAATAAAACCCCTCATTTAAAAACTGCATTTTGTGTTTACTTGTGTTATCTTTGACTAATAGTTCAATGTGTTTGATGAGCAGAAACATTTTGTGTGACAAACATGCAAAAGAATAAGAAATCAGGAGGGGGGCAAATAGTTTTTCACACCACTGTATTTATTATTTTTATTAAAAAAAAATTTGTCAACACGGTAGCTTAGGAAAGGTGTAGCTGAAAACAAAAATTAAATCTGCCAGATATGCTGTTCAGAAAGGACGTCGGGAACGGTATATTATTAGACCGCCTGCTCCCGTCCAAATTACACCAGTTTCCGACCGCTACCACGTTTTGTTTGTAAATTTATTCCCGCGCCGCAAAAAATCTTGTTGGGTCCCGCGGGAATGCAGACCTCTACATGGATAGACTTTATCCAAAAACCAGACCAAGTACAATGAAGAACTGTGAATAATTAGTTAGCCTAAAACAATATTGTTTCCAATGCTTAAGCAAACATGAATTTATTTAGTTTTACAATAGATCTTTCATGATGAATGTGTGTATATGTGGTTCATATTATTTTCATAATGATGAAATGAGATGCCCAAAATCATGTTTTAAAATTTATAATAAGTTTTTTATATAGTTTTTGTAATGTCTTACCAGGAACAAACTAATGCCATTGCAATGTCTCGGTTTATATGGCTTGAAATTAACTTAATTTTCTGATAGTAGGCTTGTTAGTAGGCTTGTTAACTATGCGAATGTCCTGATTTGTGAATGTGCCAACATAACTTCGTTAAAACGTAAAAATGTGTCGACATTGAGCACCGTCAGAAGACATGAATGAAAAAAAAAATTAACAAATATATATACTGTATGTATGACGAGAAGAAAATGCAGCGGATAGGGTTAGATGGAAGCAGATGATTCGCTGCGGCGACAAAGAAGAAGATGAACAAAGAAGTGCTTCTGGCTTTTTAGAATAATAATTATCATGTCTTTTTTGTTGTTTGTGTCCAGCATTGAATAATTATTTCATCCATTATTTGACCACGGCTGAAAATAATAGCTGGAATGTGATTTTGAATTTATGACTGAAATAAAGCTGTTCTTCGTCGTGGCTCGTACTTCCATTTTGATCAAAAGGCTGATAAACAAACACAAATATATAAGCTACTCGCTAGATAAATGATGGCTTTTCCAACACAACAGTGCGCTCCGATGTGGGCCGATTTTTTCAAGTCATGATATAATACAGGTATAACATATTTTTGCTGTGTAGTTTATTTTTTGTGTGCATAAGAATTGCATTTCAATGAATGTTTCATGGTGCTTCAGTCCACCACTGCCCAAGACATTCAAGACAATGTACCAGATTTGTTTATTTACTTCTGCCCACAGTGTAAATCCAGCTTTATATTCCTAACAATCTTTATTTAAATCATTTTGCAACTGGTATTACAGCATAAATAATTTAGTAGCAGCCAATGAGTAAGTGTTTTAAAAGGAACGTCTCGGGTTACTTTGCTGTAACCCTGTTCCCTGAAAAAGCGGGACCGCTACACTCGATGCTGCGTGAAAACGCTATGGGAACGAGAATACCAATGCCGCCGCAGTGCAAGTGTCTGGACCCCCAAGGTTGTGTAGCGTGTGCGCACAAAGGCCAAGGAGCTCTCAGAGCTAGCTCTGGGAGGCTGACTCGAGGACCTGTGAGCCTGGAGTAGCATGAACATCCAGAATATAAAATCTGACAAATATGTGTGGAGAGGACCAATCTGCCGCATGAGACACTTGCTGCAGGGGGACACCTCTTGCCAGCGCAATAGATGAGGAAGTTCCCCTGGTCAAATGAGCCCTGATTCTTAGAGGCGAAGTGAGACCACGCACCTCCTAGGCCCCCCGGTTGCAGTCCCCGTAGCATATGAAAAGCTGCTCTGACTTACGCCACTGGCTAGTGTGGTGGATGTAAATCTGGAGAGCACATACTGGGCACAGTAAGTGAAGTCTTTGCTGCTCCGGAGCTGTAAAAGGCGGAGGACAGAATGCTTCGAGAACAACTGGGTGCAAGGTTAAATGAAACTTTCAGAAGATAGTTCGGGTGAGGATGCAGAATAGCTTTGTCGAGCCCAGGGTGGAGGCTATGAGAAAAAACATCTTAAGAGTCAGAAACCTAACAGGCGCTGACTCTAGTGGTTCAAAAGGGGTGTCAATCAGACCTTCGAGCACAATAGACAAGTCCCCAGAAGGGACAGTGGCTCTAGTGGGCGGCCTCAACCGTTTAGTTCCATGAATAAAACAGGCAACTAAAGGGTGCTTTCCCACAGAAACCCCATCAGTCAGAACATGACAAGCCGAAATAGCGGCTACGTACGTTCTGAGAGAAGTAGGGCATAAGCCCGAGGACAACTTTCTTTCAGAAACTCCAGCACTGAAACGATTCGGTAGTGGACTGGGTCTACATGTTTTGCCATGCACCAATTTTCAAATATACTCCATTTGAGGGCATAAGTTCTTCTAGAGGAGGGAGCCCTAGCACTTAAAATAGTTTCAATTACACTGGCTGGTTAAGACCAGTATCTCTTAATTGGTCCCGATCAGGGGCCAGATGTGAAGGTTCCAGAGCTCGGGCCGGGGATGAAATATTGTCCCCTGCGCCTGAGACAGAAGATCCCTCCTCACTGTAATCACCGACGGTGAGCCGTCAAGAAGAGATATTAGATCCGAGAACCACACTCTGGTCGGCCAACAGGGCGCTATCAGTAAGAGGCGCAAACCCTGTTGACGACCCTCGCCAAGAGTCCCGGGAGCAGAGCTATTGGGAAAAATGCATAAAGGCATAATCTGGACCACTTATGGGCCAAGGCGTCCCAGGAGAGCTGGAAGAGTCAGAGAGTAGTAAAGAGGACTTTTGCTGTTTCTTGCGAGGCAAAGAGGTCCACCTCTGCTACATGAAATCTCTCCCAGATTGACTGACCACTTCGGGGTGGAGTTTCCATTCCCCGTGTGTCAGAGCTTGACTGGACAGCAAATCTGCTCTTATGCCCTGGAATGTAAATCGCCTTGAGGCACAGGAACTTGTCCTGTCTCCAAAGCAGAACCTGGTGCGCTAGTTTATTCAAGCGGCGCGAGCGCAGTCCGCCCTGGCGATTTATATATGATACTACCGTAGTGTTGTCCACCCGCACTAGGACATGGTAGCCTCTCAACTGCTGGAGGAAGTGCCTTAGGGCCAGAAATAGAGCCATCATTCCGAGGCAATTGATGTGCCACATGAGAAGATGACCTCTCCAGCTCCTTTGGGTTGGACTGCCATCTAAGAATGCACCCAACCCGTGAGGGAAGCGTCTGTCGTTACCATCTTGCGACGACAAGACGGACTTAGAGTGGGACCCAGAGTCAGAAACCGGGGTCTGAACCAAAGATGAGCTAGGACGACATCTCGATATCGAAGCGCTAGCTCCTGAGACTGGGCCATCCAGTCATCAATTACATCAATTACAGTCATGTAATTCAAAATACGGATGCCCTGGAGTCGTAAAGGAGCCAGAACTGCATCCATGCATTTTGTGTATGTGCAGGAGAGAACTAGACTAAATGGAAGGACCCGATACTGGTTAGCTTTGCCCCTGAAAGCGAACCTCAGGAACCTCCTGTGTTGTGCCAATATTTCTATATGAAAGTATGCGTCCTTCAGATCGATTGTCACAAATCAATCCCCTGGTTGGATTTGAGAACAATCACTTTGACAGTCAAAATTTTGAAGCTGTATTTATTTATTTTTTAGATAGCAGTTTAGCCCGCAAAAATCTAAAATTGGACGCAGCCCCCCGTTCCTCTTGGGATTCCGAGAAATACCGACTGTAGTAGCCTGACTGTCTGTCTGGTAGGGGAACATGTTCTATGGCCCCTTTTCCCAGCAACGTCTGTAACTCCAGAGTCAGCAGATGCGCCCTTTCCCGGTTTCATGGAAGTGGAGACCACGCCATTGAAACGCGGAGGGCAATGTGAGAACTGAATCCTATAGTGCTTAGTACCCAAGGAGATATACTTGGCAGTAGCTTCCACGCTGCAAGTTTCTCAGAAAGGGCCAAAGACTTGGCGGCTTGGTTAGCTGGGGGGTGGGTGGGTGGGTGGTGGGGATTGGGGTAGTGTTAGATGTTCGGCATCCTGAAACATGGCAGGAAAAGACAGAAGAACTAACATTTTATTGGAGACCGGTGCTGCCTGAAACACGTGGTGGTGGTGTAGCATGAACACCGACATGAACACCGACCTCCTGGGGGTGCCAGGGAGAACACTTCATTCTCGGAAGGAATTCTACGTGCCTCTCCCCATTGGGGGGGGCACATCCACGGTCCTGGGCACATGAGCCTCAGGACTTCTTTGTGAAGAAGACAGTATGCCGGTCCGACTTCTTTGAGGCGGATTGCGAAGAGCGGCACGCCGCACTCCAATCTTTACGAGGGGGTGCCCGGCTCAAAACACTCTTCTTGTGTGCTTCACGCCTCACGAGAGTCAGACCCGGTCGAGACTGGGTGGCCGACAGTCTTGAGCATGGCGGGGAAGGAATTTCCCGAAGGCTTGTTCATATAATTTCGCCTCACGAACCTAGTGGCGACTGAGTTAATGGCGTCGCCAAACAGGCCGGAAGGCGAGATGGGGGCATCAAGGAGGAATGCACAATCCTTATTCTTGATGCCCGTGAGATTCAGCCACAAGTGCCTCTCCGCGGAAACCTTCGCAGCCATAGCCAGAGCCGTCTGCTTTGTTGCACGAAGAGACAAGTCTGTGGCCCGGCGTAATTCCAGAATGCCCTATCTTCAAGAGCCCCACTAGTGCTCAAGTCTCTCAGCAGGTCAGCCTGGTAGGCTTGCAAAACCGTCATGATGTGCAGTGGAGCACCAACCTGTCCTGATGCCTGAAAAGCTTTTCCCTCCAGGGAAGATGAAAGTCTACACAGCTTGGAAGGAAGTGTTAACTTTTCAGGGAGGATGATGTCCCAGGATAGAGATAGCCTACAAGCGTCACCTCTATTTGGGGCGTCATCATATAACCCCGCGCGTCCACATCAACTACTGTATATTTAAATAAATAAATAAGATGGCATGAACACATGGGATGAATAAAGCTTACTCCATGAAAGGGTTAACTCGTCGTGGAGGTTGCTAAGGAAAAGGGAGAGAGCGTCATTGAGGCTCGGCCCCCCGGCCACCCGACAGAAACCTGTCGTCTAATTCGAGTGCTTGGAGGCTATTTACATCTCCGCGGAAGCTAGAGAAAATGTCTATCCTGCCCATTTCACAAGAAGTGCCAGGGCGCGCGGACGGAGGAATTTCCAATCCGACGAGAGCGCGAGAGAAAGGAGGAGAAATCCGTCTCCCGCAGCTCTGCCGGATGCACGTCGTTTTAAGCCCCAGGAATGCGCCGTGGCTCGTAGCTTCTCCGTAAAGAATGCGAGCCGCACGCGAAGCACTTTAATCGAAACAGTAAGTGTGGAGATCGCCCCTCCGGGATAGACTTAGCACACGGAGAGACACACTCGGCCATATCGGTGATTTTACACACACATGTGTGTGTGTGTAAACTCAGCCATATTGCTGGTTTACACACACACGCGAACACAAAACGTCATGAAGACAAAAAGATCTGAGGAATGTTTCCGGTTCACTCCTATTTATAACCTGCAGGGGCATTTCATCAGATGACGTCACCTAACCGAGGTTATATATGTCAAAATTTGGCGTGTTTCATACACACATGCTTCACAACCGGCAACACAGAAAGATGTTCCCATAGCGTTTTCACGCAGCATCGAGTGTAGCTTTTGAAAGGGAACTAGGAGATGGTTGACACTTATAGTTGTAAAATTTTATTTAAATTATTATTATTTTTTTTGCTCAGCATACTATAGAAAAAACAGCAAACAAACAAAAGAAATCATAGGTATAGGTTTAATATTCAGTGCGCACCGTTTGTACATCTGTTATTTTACAACTATATCATAACACTTGTTTCACTGAATAATCCACCACTTTTCATCAGTATGTAAGACCGCGACACTTCTCTCTCTCTCTCTCTCTCTCTCACACACACACACACACATCAGCAGACCGAGTCATTAGCATGTCCCTCCCCCAAATTTAAAGAATACAAGCTGGTAGCATGCGAGTTTGCTGTTTTTTCTATAGTATGCTGAGCAAAATTAAAATAAAACATTTTATTTTGTTTTATTTTAATTTTGCTATAATTAAAATAAAACTATTTTAAAACAGCATCACCCAGGGATTGAACCTGGATCTCCCGCATGAAAAGGCGCGGACTTATCCGCTGCACCACTCGGACACTTAACGACAACATGCCCCAGTCACGTTAATAAGCTATTCGACTTTGAAAGAAAGCTCTAGATAAGTGACAAAGTTAGCCTGTTATAATAATTGCACGTGTATTTTATGTTTTCAACTTGATGTTATTTGATCTTATTGGTTTAGAAATTTATATTTCAATAAAAAGTAAACATGGCCGATTTCGTTATAATTTTGTTGACAAGTGCTTGAAAATTCTCCCACCCCCTAAGTGGGAATATGGTCATTTATTTCAGTTAATAAATCTACTATAAAGTTTTTTACTCATTATTGTACAGTCCATATCAATAGCTCTGGTTCAGATTTTTCATGTTTGTTGTGGAAATTAAAATCACTGTTGTAGTACTGCGATGAATGAAAATGTCACTTTGCGCCACCTGGCGGCCATTTTACGAATGACTTTGAAATGGAACTGATTTATTTTGGCCGCTGTCACATTTAAATAGGGTTGGGTACCGAAACCCGGTGCCAATACGGCACCGGTACCTATAGAACCGGTATGTACCGGACCGAAACAGAATGCGAATTTCGGTGCCTCATTTCGCTGCCACTTAAATGCCTGAACTGTCGATTGAAATATTTGTTCTCTATATTCATATATTTTTTGTAGATTAATCGTTTATTAGATTAAATTAAAAAATTAAAAGCATAAATCATCCGGAAATGAGAGACCATCCGACATGCGCGTGAATGCAGTAACTAACGTTACACTCGCTCTGACGGCAGCATGCGGTCTACCGATAGCTTAGCATGCTAAAGTAAACAACTCTCGTTAGAATGCCTAAAACTAAACAGTTGAAAGTGTGGCTGTATTTCACAAGATAGGATTCCGGCACCGCAACGTGCAGCAAATGTTTTACAGCAGTTGCGTGTAAAGGCGGAAACACGTCAAATCTACTGAAACATTCGAGGGCAGACGGAATAAAGTTAAAAGCAGAATAAATACACGGAATAAAGTTAAAAGCAGAGGGAGGCACCGTGTTTAACAGCTTGCGGACAACAGCTGGCGCTATCAGTGTGGACGACCCCAGCACCAGTCATACCAACTGTAGCAAAAAGGAGTCACCGATTATGATGACGTCAGCAGCCTGTCCGCAGGTTAGTAGTAGGATAATGTAATGTTAATAGCAAACTGCAAATCTTGCATTCATGCTAACAAATAGTCAAATGATTTGTAAAAAACTAATGTAACATGGATTCTGTTTATAATTATGGCTTTTCAGCTAGTACTAGTAGTACTACAACAGTGACCCCATTTACAATAAGTCAGGAAAGGCAATTTTGTCAGAAAAGGCAAATATGGTGAAATTTCTGCAAAAGAATTGCTAAAATTTGAAGCTTACATATTCATATATACTATAAACTTTTAATATATTGTTAAATTTTAAGGATAAAATTTTTTGTTCAATAAAAATTAATTCTTGAGTCATCCACTATAATTTTTTTGCTTAAAAGTATCGGTTCAGGCACCGTTTTGGCGCCAGTACCGTTTTCAAAGTATCGATTTGGCACCGGTATCGAAAAAAAACCAAACGATACCCAACCCTACATTTAAACGGCGGTGAGCGCGACGGTAATAACCATTCCAATTGGGTAACCAATATATATATATATATATATATATATATATATATACTGTATATATATATAAAAAGAAACATCCTCTGACTTTCAACTGTTTTTACTTTCAGTAAACTTAATGTGTAAATATTTGTATGAACACTAAAAGAGTCAACACCATAAGACATAAACTAAAAATGTTTCACAATGTGTCCCTGAATGAAGGGAGGCTCAAAATCAAAAGTTCCAGTCAGTATCTGGTGTGGCCACCAGCTGCTTGAAGTACTGCAGTGCATCTCCTCCTCATGGACTGGACCAGATTTGTCAGTTCTTGCTGTGAGATGGAGGGATTGTGTGTTCCTGGTGTGACTCGGGCAGTTGTTGTGGCCATCCTGTACCTGTCACGCAGGTGTGATATTCGGATGTACCCATCCTGTGCAGGTGTTGTTACACGTGGTCTTCCACTGCGAGGATGATCAGCTGTCCTTCCTGTCTCCCTGTAGCGCTGTCTTAGGCGTCTCAAAATTTGCAATTAATTGCCCTAGCCACATCAGCAGTCCTCATGCCTCCCTGCAGCATGCCTAATGCACGTTCACGCAGATGAGCAGGGACCCTGGGCATCTTTCTTTGGGTGTTTTTCCCATTCTACAGGTGCATGTTAATTAATTGATTATGGTTAATTGAACATGCATGAAAAACATTGTTTAAACCCTTTACAATGAAGATCTGTAAAGTTATTTGGATTTTTACAACATTATTGTTGAAATGCACAGTCCTGAAAAAGTGGCGTTTCTTTTTTTGCTGAGTATATACTGTGGAATGGTCGTTAAGACCTTAACAGCTTACAGAAAGTAGGCATTTAAGGTAACAGTTCTAAAAACGCAGGACACTAAAAAGACTTGTCTACCGACTGTGAAACATTTTTAGTTTATGTCTTATGGTGTTGACTCTTTTAGTGTTTATACAAATATTTACACATTAAGTTTACTGAAAGTAAAAACTGTTGAAAGTCAGAGGACGTTTCTTTTTTTGCTGAGTATATATATATATATATATATATATATATATATATATATATATATATATATATATAAGTCATGGCTCAGCACTCGCTCATTTACATAGACAATGAAACATATTTGGAGAAGAAACAAAAAGCAAGACTTTCAAGGGATAAAAAGGTGTTATCTGAATGGTAATTTAAACTGGAGCATTAACAGACAACGATTTGGGGGGCTCTAAAACGTGTGCTAACTTGTTAATGTAATAATAAAATATGGAACCTATATTTAACCAGAGGATTCTGGGTACTGTTGGCTCAGTGGTAGGTTTCTCACCTACCATGTGGAAGGAATGGGTTTGATTCCCAGGCGTCCACCGTAAAAGCTTGCCAAGTTATTGTGCACATTGGATGATTCGCTGTGGCAACCCCTCAACAGGAGCAGCCAAAAGACTAACGACAACATATTTGACCTGAAGATATGAATATAATGCAACTTTAAAAACATAAATGGAATGTAATTAGTTTTTAAAGCTTTAAAAGCCAACTTGAACATTTCCACAATACCACAAGACCATTTGCTGACTGCCAAGGCCATAAAATTTTTATATATGTTGGCTATGTTATTACACTTTATTTCATATACTGTATTGTTGAATTAATAAAATATCACTTTTTTAAATTGTGCTATTTTGTAATAAAAAAGTATTAATAGTAAAATGGATAATATGATTGGCACTTTTCTGTTCACAGTTAAAGCTCACTATAATTACAGTGACTATAGTTAACTAACTTTATGCAGTGAAAATCTTCACAAGTTCATATCTAATGACTTATGTCTCTTTCTGCATGCAGTTATACATTGCCTGTCTAAAAAATAAATAAATAAAAAAGCCATAATGTCAGAATGTCAAATTATTGGGTTGCATCAAGCAAATTAAACAACTAAGGAGAACTAAAGGTACTGAAACTAGGTTAAGAACCCTTCAACACATTATTACAATCTAGAAGGATAGTCATGAACCATCAATTTTGTGAATGAAATGTTTGAGTAGCCTAACTCTTACCTAGTGGTAACTCAAATCAACTCAATCAAACTCAACATAAAAGCACCCTAAATGGCATTTCATTACATGGATATTAATGTAATAAATATGGTAATGGATTACACTGAGGTGAATGGTTCTTTTTTCTTTAAATAGAAAAGCACAGTAATGATTTGTGCTCTATTCATGGGTATTCATATTTGAATTAGAGACCGTTCTTATCAATGTTGCCCTGGCTCCGGAGAGAATTGTTTGTTTGTTTGTTTCAATGGTTGGTAATGAAAAGTTAATCAAGTGAGATAATTGAATGCTGTTGAGAGGCAGAGAGAGGGAGGGAAGGTACATGTGCAACATTGTTTTTCATTATTACGCAAGGGTGGCATTATCTATTAACAATTCCATTTCCCTCAAATACTAAGGGTGAATTATTTCATTAAAAGAAATCTACCTTTCTGATTGCCTTAAAATCATCAACATTTAAAAATCAAATCAAATAAAGAAAATATGTGCAGACATACAGTATGTGCAGACATTTTATGCATACAATTGAGTCTTATGCAACAGTTTCTTTTTCGCAGTATTTACATCAAGTATTTACATTAAATGAATAAGCATTAGGGATAATATACAGTGGGAGCCACGTCAAACAGCCGCCTGGAGCATGACTGCTCCGTGGCAGTTCCATGAAGGGTTAATGCAGGCTTCGTGCATGGAATGTGATCCCCCGCGATGACGCAGTTAACGATGCCCCGCCCCATAAACGCCCCCATGCGCTTTCTAAAAAGATGGTTGCAATGCCGTATAATTCCGCCAGATGGAGCATTGACTGGCACAGTTAACTGCAGTGTCCAGGAAGCCCAATACCGTATCTTTAATATACAGACAGTTCTTGTATTGTCAACATAGTTTCATAAATAGATGAAAAAACAACAACAACAAACCGATTAATAAAACAGATTTGTTAAATCACTCAATACACAACCCATGATGATTATGCTATTTATTATTTAATAATGAATTAATAAAATTAGTTAGTGAAATATTTTTAAGACATCCTGAAATGATCCTTAAAGACACGGTAGCGGCTGTAATTTGTCTATACCGATCATTGTAGGTACGGAATAAAAACGCAGGCTACGTACAGTATTTTATATTACTGTGTATTTTACCTAGTTCCATTTAATATACTGATAGATAATATTTTGCTGCAAAGTAAAGCTCAAAATGTAACGTCTGCTTGGGTTTGTTTTCGTTATATTTTTGATGATGTTTTCGCTGATTTTTTCACTGATAGTCTACAAGTGGCATAAGAAATGCAATGAATGCCGCATGCAACCTGGAACAAATATCTGCCCATATGGATCAGTATTTCTTTAGTCATTTAATCATGCATAATGCTCCCCCGTCAAAAGATCTGATGGGGCATTAATCACTTATCACAACTGTGAATGGATGCGGCAGCAGAGACAGATTAAATCCCCATAAACACTTGGAGACAATAGTAAAAAAAAGTTCCAGAGGGTTAGCGCCTGTTATACTAATGTATTTTTACTGATTTTTTTTTTTTTTACTGCTTATATTTCGTTGGTTTTTACGCAATTTCATGTGTTGTGTGTGCGCACGAGAGAGAGGATAATCTGACAAGACCAACTTCCGTGTGGCTCCCGTGGCGCAATCGGTTAGCGCGTGATACTTATAAAGCGGTCCAGGTGAAGCAGTGCCGAGTTCGAGCCTCACCTAAAGCACCCAAAGCATTTTACTGCATATCGCACTGTGTATGTGACAAATAAAATTTGAATTTGAAAGTAAAGCTTAAAATGTAACTTCTGCTTTGGTTTGTTTTCGTTATATTTTTGATGTTTTCGCTGAAAGTCAAATTGGCATAACAAATTGATTAATGGCGCATAATATCTGGAACAAATCTCTGTCCATACGGATCAGTATTTCTTTAGTAATTTAACCAGCATAACGTCCCACATTAAAGATCTGATGGGGCATCAATCACTTATCACAACGGTGTATAGATGCAGCAGCAGAGACAGATTTAATCCCCATAAACATTCACACTTGAAAACAAAACTAAAAGAAGTAAACAGTTCTAGAGTGTTAGTGCCTGTTATCACAGGACAGGAATCACCTACAGGATACTACTGTATTTTACTGCTCATATTTTTTACCCTAGTTTCATTTGGTTTTATGCGATTTCATGTATTATTTGTGTGTGTCTGTGTGTGCACAGTGTGTGTGTGTGTGTGTGTGTGTGTGTGAGTGCGAGAGATAGCGTGAGAGCGCGTGCGCGAGAGAGGGCTTTCAAGCTGATTTATCCAAGGTTACTAAAACCTGGCTTACTACCTATAAAAAATATTTCAATTTAACTCATGGGTCTCAATCACAGATGACACGACAAATTATATACTCTGAAACGTTCATTTGAACATTTAAAAATATATACAAAAACATGAATACTAATGTTATCATGGTGTAAATTATTAACATTAGGTTAGGTCCTGCCCTTAATTAATTCATATTATAATTACTTTTACATAGTATAGTTACTGGACTGACATGACCAAAACTAGCTATTTCATTTAGCCTTTCTAAAATCAACCCATCTATCATTTATAATCAGAAAACATAAAACATATTATGATCTATTCAATAGCCCATCTGTTTTAATTTAGTTTGTATTTTTTTATTATTCATAAGACAACCTTTCAGTTTTGTAAATATTTTAGTTATAGTGTGTTAAGTCTTACTTTAGGTTAAACGTTTTTGAGAATTTTACCATCCAGCTTAGATAAATGTTATGTCATTGATTGATAAAATCTGGATTAAGGATATTTTATTATATAATTATATATATATATATATATATATATATATATATTTTTTTTTTTTTTTAGTTTCCCCCTGAGGGATTGCCACCTTATTGTGGTCAGGGGGTTTGCGTGCCTCAACACAATTCAGCAAATACAATACTGTTACTATACAGTAAGGCCAGGTAAAAACAGTGCTCGAACATGATGCCCCCCTCCCCCCACCCCGTGTTGTCTGGTCTAGAACGGCGCTGCCTCTGACCGTCTTTTGTCTTGTAAATGAGTATTCTCACTCACCTTCCAATCCCCCCAGCGCACACACTCTGTTTGTACTGTAAACTGCACTGTAACTGTGTTTGCTAGGGCACTTGGTTATACACAGTACTTTAATGTATGGAACACTTACTTAACTTACTGGTTTGGTTTAAACATCGCTTATTACAGTACCTTATTCAGCAAAATAAATTCATTATTAACGTATTGAAGTATTTTAGTTAAGGACAAAAACTGTGCTTGTGTTTAGAACTGCTGAACAGCCGAAAACACACACACACCCATCCCCCCGCCAAAAACACACACACACACAGAGCAATTAACACCATGTCATACTCAGGAGTGGAAGGTGAGAAACCTCAATAGAGAATACCAAGTTTGTCGTTGCTCTTTTGGAGTTCTTAAAACCCAAAACATTTATTTATACTGAGAAAAAATTATTATGGGTCACAATCACAAACACAAATACATATAATCAAGTGTTTAACTGGTTTCATTTGTTTCTATGATCAATAATTATTATTATTTTCAGCCCAACTCTTTGACTATTTAAAACAAAGTTGTGTCCCATTTTTTGCCCATTGAAGTTGTTGGTTCAACTAAACAATTTTTAAATACCCAAACAATCCCCCAAAATTAAAACACGCAAAACATGACTTTAACAATTCAATTTATTCTTCCAAAACTAGTCAAAGTTAAAACAGTAATTTATATAAAACAGATGAATACATGTTGTCTTTTTGCTTAAAGTTCATTAAACTACCCGGATACACCAGCTGCTTATAAGTCTTTATCTATAGTCCTTTTACATTAAAATATTAATTTTTCAAATATCAAAACTATTAAACATGGAACAGTTGAAGTCTTTGTTTCCCCCAAAGTACTGTATCAGACATTTTGCAGTTCTATGTTCAGAATATACAGTAGACCTGATCAAACATCATTCTAAAGCTGTCGGACTGTGACGTCATCCCTCGTACAGCTCCCTCAACAGCTTGTTCAGGCTCCTCCAGTCCTGTAGCTCCAAAAGTCCAGCCGTCAGCCGTCTGACCCCCCAATCCTCCACAGCGGGGCTCTGCTTAAAGACAACAGGAGAATTTAGTCAAGACAAAGATAAATAAACTTTACAGAACATATAGTTCTAATAAAATAAAATATATTAATAAACCTATTTACCACAGAGTGTGTAAAATACTGTTTTGGGGATTCTGTAATGTAAATAATCTGCCTGTGCTAATGTTATCCAGTGAACAGTGTTAGTGTTAACCAGTGAACAGTGTTAGTGTTAACCACTGACTGTCTGTATTATCGTCTGCATTAAATTAACCCAGACTTTACTTAATGCGCTTCTCATACAAATAAGTTAAGCGATATAACACTCGTATATGAGCATTAGTTCATCCCTGAAGCCAAACTATAACTTACTGAAGCCCCTCACACACACACACCTCCCCCCTCCCCCTCCTCCTCCTTAACTGATAAACACTTCAGTGTTGTTGTTCAGCTCGTTAACTAAGCGCTCGCGCTACCGCGGAAAGTCCCGTACAAAGTGTATAAAATATAAACCGGGTTATGAGCGTTACTAGCTCCTGTACAGCTCCCCTCAGTCTGTGTCCCTCATCAACTGCATCACATTATATTACAGTCACAGAAATAACCTGCAGATTAACTCTTAACCAGAGAATAAATAAGCGCTGAATTTATCCAGACAACACGCGGTGAGATTCTCTCAGTATTTACAGAGAACACAAACACTCTTCATCGGGTAGTGCAGCTCTTGTAATAGGGACATTAATAGTATTGTCGAAGCTTGAGCATGTTTTTGAGTTAAAGTGGAGTGACATTGTGAGTGTGCGACACTGACAGTAAGCTGTAATATTAACTCCACACTTGGTAAACAGAACATTAAGTTCTCTAAAGTCACATCTGACCGTTGCTGCTGCTGCCAGTGATATTTAAAACGGCCAATAAAAAACTAAACTGGGAAATAAACTGTAAACAACCCCAAACACATTTTATAAAATAAAATATCACTTACCACGAATAGTCCGTTAAGCCGCCATCTTCATCTCTGTAGTTTGGTAGTGTCAGTTCGGCGGGGGTGGAGGCGGGTTGTTAAAATCACGTGATTGCAACTCAGCGCAGCTGGCTTGTTTTAATGTGTTCTTGAGAACGAAGCGCCATCTAGTGGTGGCACCAGGTAAATGAATAAATAGGGCTTGAATGGGCGTGTTTACTGTGAAATCTTGACACGCCTTTCGGCCAGAAAAGGGAGGGGGGATTACGGCGTGCAAAGGCCATTCACACGCCATTCACACTTCAGCCACACTGTCGCGGCTATTTGGTGTGGCTCCCACTGTATGTGGGTTTAATGCATTTCAATAAGTCTACCTCGTGTGAAAACAACTCATTTAGTTTTAGCTGTCATTTTGTTTACATATGGCGTATAAAAGATCTAGAAGTCTTTTAGTCTCTTTTAATTTGCCAGTAAATATGTCTGCATGCACTTGATCATTCAATAATCAATATCTATTAAAGAAAGCATCTGTAGGCTGAGAGATCACTTTTTATTTCTCATAGCACATTTGGACATATTGACAATCTTCAAACAGAGGTGCAAAATAATTTTATTTGTAATGAAGGTCTGTATGAAGGGTTTTATTTAATGTGGGTGTGTGTGAAATAAGATGTCTTTAGGCGATAGTCAGACCATATTAAAAACGGCATATAATGGCATATAAAATAGATGTGCTTAGTCACTGGCTGTATGGTGATCACAGCTCTGGTTTGACATACGGTCGAAGGGTGTGTACAATAGCTAGCAGCCATCTTAGTATTATCTGATGCTGTCTTGAGCAGCTGACTAAGTCACTTGTGTCAAAACATCTTAGACAGCGGTCTTGAGTTCTAGGATAAGGCTTTTGTGGTTATTATCGCAGTCACTAAATAAAGAGAAACTAATCCAATTCAGTCCAGTACAAACAATCAGCATGGAATCAGAACTAATTTAGAATGAATGTGAACAAACTGTTAGCAACGGTGTTGTCGCGGTCCCCCTGATGGGACCAATACAAGCAGGAAACAAATTACTTTTAACAGGAAATCTGGAAAAACAGACACACTCTTTCTCTATTTGAAACAACCCCAGGCATAGAATTGTTAATAATTTCCACTAATTCTTTGTTGTCAAGAAGCACACTGTTCATAATGCCTGATTTGCTTATAAAATATTAAAGCAGTTCTGTTGCTACTCTCATGTTATCATTCAAATATCAAAAAAGTTATGATTCAAGTGAAAAAAAAAACTGAACTGCATTTCAAGTTACAGACTTGAAAACTTATTTTAGTATTTTTGCCATTTTTTTATTTTGCTGTTTTATTAATAAACATACAGTGGGTGCACAAGCAGTATGTGACTTCTACCGTCACGGCCTACGGTGATAGCATTTGGGTTTGTGCGTTTGCTGGCTTTTACCGCTGAGTGGCACTATAACTATAGATTGACGCCTCAGGCATCAGTTCGTTCTCTCCAGGCTTAATGAGGCGCAGGTCGTCCATAGCTGCACGTCGTTGCAGATAAAATAAAGTGAAACATTGTAATTAAACGAATTCATAATCACAATAGTAACATTACAGTACAAATTTATTATTTAAATTAAATTCAGTATTTTTAGGATTGAATTTAAGCAACGTAAACGTTAACACACTGAGCCTTTAAATTTTATTATGTGTAATTAGAAAAGTTACACGTGTAGGGTCTTGTGTCATCTTATATTTTGTGTTCTTTAAATTTGTAGCCTTTATAAGACTTTTTATGATTTTATTTAGGTGCACTCACAATGACGAAAAAACTTTATGATTTTGTTAAATAAAGAAAGTAAACGGGGTTCTGTATTGTTTTTGGTGAACTTGAGCACGTCAGAAAATGAACCCAAACTCCGTGTATACTCGCCTCACAGACGTGAACAATATATACTTATAGAAAGCGAAAAATCTGCTTTTATATAAACTAATGAAAAAAAATTATTATATTATGTAATTCGTATGAAAAGTGAATTATAGGCGCGCTCACTGCTGCGGAGATGACGAGATGACATCACCTTCAGCACAGCCGAAACCAAAGGAATCACTTATTTATCAATGAATTATTAAAATGGTCAGAGTGAGTTTCCTGGCTGTTTTAACAAATATTTGAAGTAGATAACAATAGCCCACATTTATAAAAGCATTTTTATTTAGACTATAAAAAATAATCCTGCATTTATTTTTAGGTGTGCCCGCTGCCACAGTTCTTATATGGCTCTTTATCGGAGTAAATTCAGTAACAAACCTGTAACTTTCCATGTAAAACAGGTACATCTGTATGAATAAATAGTTTCAATTTGATCAGTGATTTATGTAAACGACTCAGTTTAGATGTAAGTAAATGCTCATTGCTGCGCTGTTTGGGGGAGGGACGCGCTAATGACGATTTGGTCTGCTGTGTGGAGGCTCGCTCGTGAGAAGTTGCGCGCGCGCGGTCCACTACACATCAAAAATATGTTAGTATATCATGACTGAAATACAGCGGCTCACATCGGCGTGCGTTTCAGCGTGCATAGACAGCGCTTATTTAACACCTATAAATATGTGTTTGTTGTATTTCTGGGAAAGAGAAATCTAATCTCTCATATCGGCGCAAAAACAAATTATTAGATTATGTAATTCGTATGAAAAGTGAATTGCAGGCGCGTCCACTGATGCGGAGACGACGAAATGGAAGAGATAGAAAGTTTCCTCATCATAACATGCCTTATATTGTTTTTAATCACTCTATACACAACCCATGATTTTTATGCTATGTTAGAGATGGGGAATACAAAATAATCTCTCATATCGGCGCGCGCGTTCATCTGACTTTTAGATCAAAACTCGGTAAAGGTAAAGAGCGCACATGCGCGCCGCGGGATAACGCAGACATTTTACATTCACTAAAAGGTTTATTCACACCCACATTTCAGCCATTCACACACATGCATTGTGCTGTTGTTTGTACACACTTCCAGTTTTCCCCTTCTACTCTCCTCTTTGATCAAAAATGCTCCCGATATGAGCCGACACGAGCAGATTTGTTTAAGTCAGAATATTTATCAATCATAAAGAGAGGCGACATATACTTGCTGATTAAACACTGCATTTTTTAAAGTAAAACCGCGCGATGTGAGCAGCTTTAATTATTGATAATAAAAACATTATTAAATGGTGGACATAAACAGCAAAAAGAATAATATTATTCTTTTGATTATTATTATTATAATGTTCTTTTGCTGTTTGAGCGTCTGTGGATTCCAAAATTGACATTTGTAACGTTTTTTAATCACTGGAATGGAAGAGATAGAAAGTTTCCTTATCATAACATGCCTTGTATTGTTTTTAATCGCTCGATATACAACCCATCATTTTTAATGCTATTTTACAAAGGGAAAATTCACATTGAATAATTTTATTTGGTTTGTTTATTTATAAATATAATCTAAAATTAAAACATTGTAGAGTAATTAAAAACAGTGTAGAGTGATTAATAACAATACATGTAATGGTAAGAAAAATCTCATTCCAGGGATTACAAACGGTAACAATGTCAATTTTAGAATTCAGAAGATTTTAAATTTACACAAATTTAAGAAGAGGCCTGAAGCAAGATCCAAGATCCTCCCCAGTTTGCTGAAACCATGAACAGTGGTGATTTTAGTTTCTCCCTAGTGTATAGGTGAGAACAGCTGATTCACACTTGGGGAGGGTGTATTATTTGCATTTGAATGTGTCTGACATTATTAGATTATGTAATTCGTATGAAAAGTGAATTGCAGGCGCGTCCACTTATGCGGAGACGACGAAATGGAAGAGATAGAAAATTTCCTCATCATAACATGCCTTGTATTGTTTTTAATCATTCTATACATAACACTTGGTTTTTATGCTATGTTAGAGATGGGAAATACAAATGGAATCTTTTTTGTGTTTTATTTTTCATTTTTTAAAATAAAATATTAACTTTCAATATTTTATAAAAAATGCCAAAGAAAATTATTGTGTATAGAGTGATTACAACCAATACAATTTGTTATGATAAGGAAAGTCTATTTCTTCTATTCCAGTAAAACAGTAATAATGTCAATTTTAGAATCTAGAATCCAGAAGATGAAATTTGCAAAGATTTAAAAAGAGGCCTGAACTGCAGGTCTTCAAAATCCAGGTCTTAAAGTGGGGAGGGGTGCATTCCAGTTTTACCTGAATGTATAGGTGAGAACAGCTGAGTCACACCTGGGGAGGGTGAATAATTTGCATTCGAATGTTGCCTGCCTTTGTAAAGCACACACAGTAACATTAAAAGAATAACATCCCAGGACAAATAGGAATAAGAACCCCTGATTAAACGGCATAAATATTATTAAATATTACAACAAAACTCCTCCGCGTGGGAAAACTTTATGCATGCGTGTGTGCGCTGATTAGACTTTGTAGGGAATTAAAGAGGAGACAAACAACAATAGCCCACGTATAGAAAAGCAGTTTCATTTAGACTATATAAAATAATCCTGCATCTATTTTTATGCATTCATGATATTAGACTACGTAGGACGTTAAAGACGAGGATCACGATTTGTCATGGTGTGCACCTGTGATGGGCGTGTGCCCAAATCTATCGCTCCTCGCTCACTCTCTCTGTGTAGGCTCCCTAGATAGGCGGCAGGTATGTAAAGGGACGGAGCCGCCTATTCGGGCCGGCTGGCGATAATTAACGTTAGGATCTCGAGCTCCGCATTATAAAAGCAAGGCGCAGAGTTTAGTTCGGGAAGTAGGTCATGTGGTGGAGCAGGACAGAGTGGCATGCTAGTGGGGCGATGTGACGTGCCCCAGGGACTTTAAACAGGACACTGGAATTCCGCCCTTTGATCCTCGCGCTCCCGCGGCGCCTTCACTCCGTGCAGGTGCACTGCCTCTGCGTGCTCCGTTCTGCCCACCGCCACCTTTCGCCAGCTGTGTGCCCGCATGTCATCTCTTCCCCTTTCTTTAAATCCTCCCTCCTTGAATCCTTTCCTTCCCTATTTTACCTAAATAAATTACCCCTTTTCCCGTAAGACCTCGTCTCGTGTCTGTGCTTCATGGTGCCACCCGTGCAAATAGGCTCGAACCCGTTACAGATACCAAACCCTGAGCACAAACCTCATTTAAATTAAATTAACAAATATTGTAAGTAAACAACAATAGCCCAATTTAGAAATTCTTTCAGAGGCTGCGTTGGGTATAACAACAGAGCAGAAGCGCCGGGAGATGTACTGAAGCTCAAATCTCCGAAAACTACACTTGTACACAATAACAGTAATATTTCAAACATTTTGCAGGCTGCTGTTTGGAGAAAACAGAGAATAAAGAATAAACCAGTTGTTGGGTCAAAATAACCCAAACAGGTGTTCATTTGTAAATTACTCACTACATCTCATATGACCCAACATGAGCAATACAACAATGTATTTAAAGTACGTGAAATAACCCAGAATTTTGACCCAGCATAAACCACCCAACGATGTGCTTACAGAAACAACACAGCATTTTTAGTGCGTCTTTTTTGAGTTATTGTAACGTTTTATTCTGAAGGTCTATTTTACTAGTTATTTCTATATTTAAAGTTTGATGTATTTTGAATTAATTTTTTTAAATAACAATAAACAGATACAAACTGAGATATTGATAACTTGATATTCTGTCCAAACAACATTTAACTAATGTTTTTTTTTTTACTGATTATTATTAGAGATGTTCCGATACCATTTTTCCCCTCCCGATACCGATTCCGATACTTGGGCTCAGGGTATCGGCCGATACCGAGTACCGATCCGATACCTGGGTGTGTATCTGTACTGTGTGTGTGTGTGTGTGTGTATGTGTATATATACAGTGGTATGAAAAACTATTTGCTCCCTTCCTGATTTCTTATTCTTTTGCATGTTTGTCATACTTAAATGTTTCTGCTCATCAAAAACCGTTAACTATTAGTCAAAGATAACATATTTGAACACAAAATGCAGTTTTTAAATGAAGGTTTACGTTATTAAGGGAGAAAAAAAACTCTAAATCTACATGGCCCTGTGTGAAAAAGTGATTGCCCCCCTTGTTAAAAAATAACTTAACTGTGGTTTATCACACCTGAGTTCAATTTCTGTAGTCACCCCCAGGCCTGATTACTGCCACACCTGTTTCAATCAAGAAATCACTTAAATAGGAGCTACCTGACACAGAGAAGTAGACCAAAAGCACCTCAAAAGCTAGACATCATGCCAAGATCCAAAGAAATTCAGGAACAAATGAGAACAAAAGTAATTGAGATCTATCAGTCTGGTAAAGGTTATAAAGCCATTTCTAAAGCTTTGGGACTCCAGCGAACCACAGTGAGAGCCATTATCCACAAATGGCAAAAACATGGAACAGTGGTGAACCTTCCCAGGAGTGGCCGGCCGACCAAAATTACCCCAAGAGCGCAGAGACAACTCACCCGAGAGGCCACAAAAGACCCCAGGACAACATCTAAAGAACTGCAGGCCTCACTTGCCTCAATTAAGGTCAGTGTTCACGACTCCACCATAAGAAAGAGACTGGGCAAAAACGGACTGCATGGCAGATTTCCAAGGCGCAAACCACTTTTAAGCAAAAAGAACATTAAGGCTCGTCTCAATTTTGCTAAAAAAACATCTCAATGATTGCCAAGACTTTTGGGAAAATACCTTGTGGACCGACGAGACAAAAGTTGAACTTTTTGGAAGGTGCGTGTCCCGTTACATCTGGCGTAAAAGTAACACAGCATTTCAGAAAAAGAACATCATACCAACAGTAAAATATGGTGGTGGTAGTGTGATGGTCTGGGGTTGTTTTGCTGCTTCAGGACCTGGAAGGCTTGCTGTGATAGATGGAACCATGAATTCTACTGTCTACTAAAAAATCCTGAAGGAGAATGTCCAGCCATCTGTTCGTCAACTCAAGCTGAAGCGATCTTGGGTGCTGCAGCAGGACAATGACCCAAAACACACCAGCAAATCCACCTCTGAATGGCTGAAGAAAAACAAAATGAAGACTTTGGAGTGGCCTAGTCAAAGTCCTGACCTGAATCCTATTGAGATGTTGTGGCATGACCTTAAAAAGGCGGTCCATGCTAGAAAACCCTCATATAAAGCTGAATTACAACAATTCTGCAAAGATGAGTGGACCAAAATTCCTCCAGAGCGCTGTAAAAGACTCGTTGCAAGTTATCGCAAATGCTTGATTGCAGTTATTGCTGCTAAGGGTGGCCCAACCAGTTATTAGGTTCAGGGGGCAATTACTTTTTCACACAGGGCCATGTAGGTTTGGATTTATTTTTTTCCCTAAATAATAAAACCCCTCATTTAAAAACTACATTTTGTGTTTACTTGTGTTATCTTTGACTAATAGTTAAATGTGTTTGATGATCAGAAACATTTAAGTGTGACAAACATGCAAAAGAATAAGAAATCAGGAGGGGGGCAAATAGTTTTTCACACCACTGTATATTATGTATGTATGTGTATATATAATATATATATATATATATATATATATATATATATATATATATATATATATATATATATACACATATATATATATATATATATATATATATATATATAATTTCTTTTTTAAGTAAAATACTACTAGCCCTGTGTAACGGGTTCGACCCTAAGTGCACGGGCGACACCATGAAACACGGACACGAGGCAAGGTCTTACAGGAAAAAGGGTCATTTATTTAGAAAAATGGGGAAGGAAAGGGTTAAAGGCTCTCTGCGGTCTTTTCCTCTTCTGCGGCAGGGATGCGAAGGCGGGCTCTACGCGGAAGTGAAGGTGCCGCGGGAGCTCGTGCAGCTCGTTCACGCGCTCCTCTCGCGGAGATTAAAGGCGCCCCCCTTTTTAAAGTCTCTGGGGCGCATCACATCGCCCCGCTCTTGTGCTACTGTCTCTCATAAAATCCACTGCGTCGCAAAGTCCAGCTTCCCAAAAGTCAGACCCCGAGCTACACTCCCCGCTGTGTTTTATAGCGCAGATAGCTCATGGGCCGTTGCCTGATTCTGAGGCCCTGCTACTTCACATACCTAAAGGGTGGGGAGGCCGCCTAACTAGTGAGCGAGGTGCGATATCAATTTGGGCGCACGCCCATCACAGGCGCACGCCGTGACACTCTGTAAGCAAGCTAAGCTAGCAAAGCTAGCGGGCATAAATAGGTTATGTTTAGGAAAATGGTATCGGATCGGTACGTGGACTCAAGTACTCACCGATTCCAATGCCAGCTTTTTTTGTGGTATCGGCAGCATTTCCGATACCAGTATCGGAATCGGAACAACCCTAAGTATTATACAATAAATATCAATATCTCTGGCTCAGATGTGAATTACAATCACTGTAGTATTTCTTCGATACAACATATTTTGACTTTTTTTATGACTTAATTCTATTTAAAAAAAAAAAAAGTGAAAAATGTCACTTTGCGCCACCTGCCGGTCATTTCACGAATGACTTTAAAATGCAACTGATTTATTTTGGCTGCTGCCGCTTTTCCACGGCGGTGAGTACGGCGGTAATGAGCAGTCTGGTTGTCCACCTACTGTATATACTCAGCAAAAAAAGAAACGTCCTCTGACTTTCAACTGTTTTTACTTTCAGTAAACTTAATGTGTAAATATTTGTATGAACACTAAAAGAGTCAACACCATGAGACATAAACTAAAAATGTTTCACAATGTGTCCCTGAATGAAGGGAGGCTCAAAATCAAAAGTACCAGTCAGTATCTGGTGTGGCCACCAGCTGCGTGAAGTACTGCAGTGCATCTCCTCCTCATGGACTGGACCAGATTTGTCAGTTCTTGCTGTGAGATGGAGGGATTGTGTGTTCCTGGTGTGACTTGGGCAGTTGTTGTGGCCATCCTCTACCTGTCACGCAGGTGTGATATTCAGATGTACCCATCCTGTGCAGGTGTTGTTACACGTGGTCTTCCACTGCGAGGATGATCAGCTGTCCTTCCTGTCTCCCTGTAGCGCTGTCTTAGGCGTCTCACAGTGCGGACATGGCAATTTATTGCCCTAGCCACATCAGCAGTCCTCATGCCTCCCTGCAGCATGCCTAATGCACATTCACGCAGATGAGTAGGGACCCTGGGCATCTTTCTTTGGGTGTTTTTCACAGTCGGTAGACAAGTCTCTTTAGTGCCCTGCGTTTTTAGAACTGTGACCTTAAATGAATACTTTCTGTAAGCTGTTAAGGTCTTAATGACCATTCCACATGTTAATTAATTGATTATGGTTAATTGAACATGCATGTAAAACATTGTTTAAACCCTTTACAATGAAGATCTGTAAAGTTATTTGGATTTTTACAACATTGTTGAAATACACAGTCCTGAAAAAGGGACGTTTCTTTTTTTGCTGAGTATATATGTGTGTGTGTGTATAGATGTGTGTGTGTGTGTGTGTCTATGAGGTGCGATCATAAAATTATTATTACTAAGAAAAAAAAGTGTAATACAAATTAACGTTAGTCAGTTTGGAGAAGTGTGTCAAGGCAATAATTTTCAAGTCTTTTTTATTTACTTACTATTTATAATTTTTTTTAAGGAGGCCAATAATTTGACCCGTATGAAACAATTTTCTTTTTATCCATGCCGTGTAAATGAGCCACTAGAGAGTCCAAGGATTCTTAAATTTTTTTCATGCTTGTTTGTCTTTTTTCAGTGTAACATATTAGATGTAACGTCTCATTCTTATGCCATATGGACTGCTATATTCAAGCAGCTGGTAGGCAGAAATTTAAAGATTGTAGACAAAACACAACCACACAAAATCTACTTAGAATTTATTTACAGGAGCTAAGGAAGAAATTAAACATGATTTGGGTATTGGAGCTACAGTCTAACTGTATTACACTATGTTACTTTAACAAAAATCTGATGGAGGAATTTTTGGCATTTTTTTTTTTTACCCATTTCTCTAGTGACTCAAAATCTTCCAGAAATGTTAACTAAATATTAAATTACAAATGTAACTTTTTAATTCAAAAGTAGCAAGTTAAAGTTTGTCAGATATCCATATCCATGCAAAAAGAGCTTGGAGAATTTGAAAATGGACTGAACTCTAAATTAATACTTTGTCAATATCTTTCTGTAATGTGTGAAAAGTATTTTTTTTTCTTATAAAGATGAATGGATATAGAAATTAATGTAAATTATGCCTTTGTCATGAAACTGTACATCATACTGTATAACAGGACACTTGCAGGTTATGTGTAGAATATTCTGCTTTTGTCGATTGGCAGAAATTTAAGTCGACATCCAGTAATATCAATTAATATCATTTGAACAGCTGGTTTACAGCTCTGCAAATTTATGATTTGGTTTGGGTGTGAACGTCTGATTTATGGCCATAAAGTTTCTAACTTTGAAATTCTCTGTGAATAAAATACACTGTGTATTTTGCTCCCCTATTTAACTTTAGTATACCCATTGATAATAGCAGCATTTAATATAGTGAAACCTCAGATTGCGAGTAATGCGGCTTGTGAGTGTTCCGTAAGACGATCAAAGATTTTTTTATCAATTATGACTTGGAAAACGAACAAATCTTGGTTTACGAGTACCGAGTATCATGTATCACACATGCGCTTCTTGTTTAATCGAGTGTCACGTGATGCCAACTTAGCCAACTCTCTCTTGCGCTGCGGAATTGTGGGTAATCGTCTCCCCTGCTGGGTCTTAGTGCGCGCCTCTTACTGGTATAATCACCATCCGTGCACGCATGTACTAAACAGTACTATAACACTGTGACCACATGTGTGTGCATAAAACATCTTATTTTGTGTGTACTGTACAGCGCACATATAAAGCAAAAGCAAGTCTCATTAGAGAGGTTAAAAATCCATTTTCTCTGTCTACTCAAGGCTCAGCCTGCTCTTTTTGTCTGTGTGCATGTGTCATTGGACACACACACACACACACACACACACACACACACACACACACACACACACACACACAGACCCCTCCTACTTTCGCCTTCACAGACACAGACACACACACATTCTTTCTCCCTGCTCTACACAGAAACACTGCTCTGTCACGATTCTTTTCAAAGGTAAACTGCAAGTTAATTTGTTTTATTTTTACTTTACAGTAAAAATAATAGTAGTGTGTTGCTCAATCGAGTGTCATTAGAGAGATTTCTTGTTTATTTTTCCGATAAAAGTGTTTCCGTTGTGTGTGCGCGTATGTGTGAAAAGAGTGGAGGAAGACGAGATGAGAAGGGGGAGAGGGGAGCTTACTTTAGATTCACACACACACACAATGACTGCGCGCACAAACGGAAACTTATCTGTTAGGATTTATTTTTACTTTATTTTTACCTTTTAAAGGTAAAGTGCAGTTAATTTGTTTTATTTTTACTTTATATTTTGTATTAATTATTTTTATGTATGTATTTCTTTGGGCTGTGGAACGAATAATTTGAGTTTCCATCTTTTCTTATGGGAAAATCCGATTTGATTTACAAGTGTTTTGGAATACAAGCCCACTTAACAAATTATGCTCATAATCCAAGGTTCCACTGTATCCAAACAGGATTGATCCAGCTGTAATAACATTCAAGGATGAAATCATTTACTGATTGAGCCTAATAAATCCACGGCAAGCTTACTAAACATTTGTGCGTCTCTACAGCGTGTGCTCGGGTCAGCATCTTAATTTGGTCTCACATTAATTAGAGTGCTCCGAAATGTGTAGGGTGGTGGGATGAAGGTCAGCCTTCATAGGCCAAAGGCCTTAGAGGCCCCTGAAGACTGTAATTAGTCCATATGGAGAGTGGAAATTTGGACTGCCCTTGCTCTCCTCATCACAGACCAGCATTTTGGAAGGAACTGAACAGCAGCTGCACTATCGTGTAATAACTGCAGCATCTGTGTAGTTTCCTTTTGGAATACAAAAATTATAGTACCCTATTAATTTTACCTCATACCATGAGTTTTTTTTTTTAATATGTTGACTGTTGACTACATGTTTAACTACTTTAACCGGACAGTGATTGGCATTTTTATTTTGAAAAAAATAAAAATAAAACAGTCCAATAATACAAAATTATACATACTTACTATCTGCCATCATAACATTATACTGTGTCTGCACTGCAGTGCTGAGAAAAAGTCCTTTCTAATTTTTGTAGTTTATTTGTCAAATTTAAATGATTTAGTTCATCAGATAATTATTTAGTAAGGAAAATAAGCTGTCCAAACCTACCTGACCCTACAGTATGTGAAAAAGTTCATTCATCTTCTATACCACTTTATCCTGTATTTAGGGTCGCGGGGACCTGGAGCCTATCCCAGGAGACTCTGGGCACAAGGCAGGGTACACCCTGGACAGCGTGCCAATCCATCGCAGAGCGCGCACACACACACACACACACACACACACACACACACACACACACACACACACACACACACACACACACACTCATTCACACACTATGGTCAATTTGGGAGCACCAATTAGCCTAATCTGCATGTCTTTGGACTGTGGGAGGAAATCGGAGTACCTGGAGGAAACCCATGTGAAAAAGTAATTGCCCCTTAAATCTAATAACTGGTTGTGCCACCCTTGGCAGCAGCAACTGCAATCAAGAATTTGTGATCACAGGCAGTGTTGCTTTTACATCACAGTGGAGGAATTTTGGTCCTTAAGATGTTCTTTAGATGTTGTTCTGGGTTCTTTTATGAGCTCCTGGATGAGTCGTTGTTGTGCTCTTGGAGTAAGTTTAGGAGTTCGGCTATCCCTGAGAAGTTTTCTCCATTTGTGGATCATGGCTCTCACCATGGTTCGCTGGAGTCCTAAAATTAAAAGTTATTTTAAAAATAACATACTTTAGTTATTGACAAACCCTACATAAATTCCTAAATATGTGTATATCACCTGTATAAATTAAATTATATAACCAATAAATTGCAGTCTGTTGAGATTACATAAATGCACAGGTCCATATTGCAATTTCGATTTTTATGCAATTAATTGTGCAGCTTTACAAAATACTATTGATCACATAAGAGTTAGAAGTGAGATTTCCTTTTTAATTATAGTACAGAGAATAGAATGCAAATTCACAGTTGCTTTCACAGCTTTCTGTTATTATACACCTGAGAAGTAGAGAGAGGCATTTGACCGCAAAATTATGCCCTTGTTATGGAGTTAATTTTGTTCACAGCGGCAGGTTTGGGGCTCTGTCCCAGTGAATAAAAAGCCATACAAAGCAATCCAATTTGAGCTTCCAACATTGTGACTTTTATGATGGTCAAGTATTCACAAAATCTTTGGCTATATAGTGTTAATCTTCAACAGTGAAAATGCAAATGCAGAAAAAATACAGTTCTGCTTAGGATTTTGGAGCAGGATGATAAGGAAATGGAAATGCAAATGTAAGGATTGATATTGCTATTGATTGATATTCTTCATTAATGCCAAATTCATACGAGTTTAGACACTAAAAATGAAATATTATACAGGGTATGCAGTTGCATTGTAATTTTTCTAGCCACTGGGTGGTGTTGGTCATAAAAATGCAATGTTAAATATATTTTGCAGTGGTATTTAATTTATACCTTTAATTATGCATGTACACACACAGGAAATGTAATTGCAAATATTTTAGCATTTTCTAATTAGCATTCAGAAAAAAAGCTGCCATAATAGTGTATGCATGATTAAAATTAGCATGTCTTCTTTACCATTTGGGGCACAGAGATAACATTTATCGAAACATGGTACAAAACATTTGTTCTATGTCAAATTGACCTAAAATACTGGATTATACCACATTAGGACTGTTCAGCACGTTTAAAATTAATTCAACCTAATTATTTTGCATTTTGACACTCCCTGGAAACAGAAACAAATACAGTAACAAGCATATTTGTGTGGGTCGTAAGCAGTCTCAGGGAATGTGATTTTAAATCTAGTGATTGTGTTTACTTGTTCCAGCAGTAAAAGAGGCACAGAGAATAAAGTGCATAGTAGTGCAAGTGTTTGAGAACATCCCTCTTGGCATTAATTCCTCATCTGCTTCCTGATGTTGAAATGGCCTAACTCATTTGCCGAGGTGTGTGCAGTTGCTCCCAAATGACTTTTAGTTCTCAGATTTCAGCTGATGTCTAGCTCAAAGGACAGCCTTCAGAAGTTTATTATAAACACTGTACCTGTGAGGAAAGTCATTTCCTATTTATTGTCATCCTTCATAAAATTGCGGTGCTTTATTTCTACATCGATGCATTTTAGCTGGACTTCAACAGTCTCAATGATAAGAATGTCTTATTGTTATTTGTAGTTTGTGTGCTCTGGGGGTTTACTGAAAGTGTTAAAGGCATCCATGATAAACTCGCCTGTTAGCTTGTTTTGCTGTGTTGTACTTTTATAAACAAATATCTCAGTTGATGTTATTTTCTCTAAAGATTCTTATTCTTAAAAAAAAAAACTGTAATCCTGTGGGGCACTGTGGGTTTATTGTCGGTAGAAGCACATAAAGGAAGAAAGTAACTGCTGACATGACAACCAGCTGAGGAACAGTTTTTAGAGTGCAGAAGTTTTTGTAGTTCAGAAATCTGTTTTTGCTCTCTGTGGCTAGGAGTCCATGAAGGCGTTAATGAGCACTTGCATGGATTACTTCTTAGCCTCCCAGGTATCTGACTATCATTTGGCAAGGAGAATCATAAAAGAGGCAATAGTGTAACTGTCCAAACTAACACTGACTGTACTGTATAATTAAAGCCTGGGCGAGTATTCGTTAATATCGGCATTGTCTGAAGTGCTTTCTGTCACGAACTAACCGGGATGACTAGAATGATGATCGTGCTATCTGTCACGAACAAACCGGGATGAGCAGATAGCTTTAGCAGTTAGCCCTGTAGCGTGAATGGTAAACCCAAACGCGGATAAACACGAGCGGGCAGGATAATCACGCGCTTTGTTATAAGGACTCTCACACTCAATGAGCAAAGGAAAGACACAATCTAACCCTAGTCCTATAAACACACACTCAGTCTGAAAAGATAGCCAAGAAAGTGAGTACTCACAGATACGGGAACGATTCCGAAAGGATCTGGGCATAACTCAATGACAGAGCGATGTGCGGCGCCATCTTGTTTACCTTTATGCTTTCAGGTTCGCGACCGTCTTACTTCCGGGTCCTAGTGCCGGTCGCGGCTGAGTGTGCATGACAGTACCCCCCCGTCCAGGACCGACTCCGGACGGTCCAGGGGTGGAGGATACCCGGTGACGGTAGTCCCTAATGAGCCCGGAGTCGAGGATGAAGCGAGCCGGAACCCAGGACCGCTCCTCGGGACCGTAGCCTTCCCAGTCGACCAGATACTGGGTGCCCCTGCCCCGAGGGCGCGAGTCGAGGATCCGTCGCACGGTGTAGGCGGGACCGCCGTCAATGATTCGGGGGGGAGGAGCAGGGGGGGTGGGTGGAACCATGGGTGAGGTGGTGAATGGTTTCAGCTGTGAGGTATGGAAGACAGGGTGGATCCGGAGCGCCGCAGGCAGCTGGAGCCGGTAGGTGACAGGGTTGATCCTGAGAGTTATGCGGTATGGCCCGATGAACCTTGGTGATAACTTCTTTGACTCTGTGTGCAGGTGAAGGTTTTTGGATGATAGCCATACTTTGTCACCTACGTGGTACAATCGTCCCGGAGGGTGCCGACGGCGGTGTTGGGCCACATAGTTGGCGTTGGTGCGTCGGATGGCGAGATTGGCTTGGTGCCATAGCCGCCGGCACCGGCGAACCAACTGTTGGGCCGATGGTACATCAACCTCCGGTTCTTGGTGAGTGAACATCGGAGGCTGGAAACCATAGCACACCTCAAATGGACTCAGGTTGGTGGCTGAGGAGACGTGAAGGTTGTGTGATAATTCGGCCCACTTGAGGTAGCGGGCCCAGGAGCGCTGGCGATCCGACACGAAACATCTTAGGTAGCGCTCCAGCTGTTGGTTGGTTCGCTCCGTCTGACCGTTCGTCTGGGGGTGATAGCCAGAGGACAAACTGCAGGACGAATCGATCAGACGGCAGAAGGCCTTCCAGAACCGGGCGGTGAACTGGGGACCTCTGTCCGAGACGATGTCCTTAGGGAACCCATGCAATCGGACTACGTGTTCCAATATCAGCTCTGCTGTGGTTTTGGCTGACGGGAGTCCGGTGAGGGCCACCAGGTGCACTGCCTTGGAGAAGCGATCCACGATGGTAAGGATGACGTCTTTTCCCTCGGAGATCGGCAGGCCCGTGATGAAGTCGACGGCAATGTGCGACCAGGGCCGACGAGGGACTGGAAGTGGTTGGAGCTCCCCCGGAGTTGGTTGGTTAGAGTCTTTGGCCCTGGCGCACACTGGGCACGCCCGGACGAACTCAGTAGCCTCCCTCCTCATCGAAGGCCACCAAAAGGCCCGTCCCACGAAGGTGAGGGTTCTCCGGGTTCCCTGGTGTCCCGCGACGGGTGAAGAATGGCCCCACTGGAGGACCTCGGGCCGGAGTTGAGTGGGGACGTAGAGCCGCCCGGGTGGCACACCTGCCGGTGCGGGTTCGGTGGCCAGTGCCTGGCGGACCCTCGTTTCCATATCCCAGTGCAGGGGTGCGATGATCCGGGTGGGTGGAAGGACAGGCACGGGCTCCGCCCGGGTCGCCTCTCGCTCGTATTGACGGGAGAGGGCGTCGGCCTTGGTGTTCTTTGACCCCGGGCGGTACGAAAGATGGAAATCGTACTGTTCGAAGAATAAGGCCCACCGTGCCTGTCGTGGGTTTAGCTGTTTGAGGTTGCGGATGGTGATGAGGTTCTGATGATCCGTCCAGACAATGAATGGCTCACTGGCACCCTGGAGCCAGTGACGCCACTCCTCCAAGGCCCACTTTATGCCCAACAGTTCACGGTCCCCTACTCCGTATCGCTGCTGAGTGGGGTTAAATTTTTTGGAGTAAAAGCCACAGGGGTGTAGCTTTTGGTCTGGACCTCGTTGTGAGAGAACAGCGCCGGCGCCCACCTCCGACGCGTCCACCTCCACAACGAACGGTTGGCTGGCATCTGGATGGAGCAGGATGGGTGCGGTGGTGAACAGATGACAGAGTCGATGAAAAGCTGAGATGGCGGTAGGGTTGAGTCGAAAGGAACTGTTGGAGAGCCTGGTAAGGGCAGTGAGCGGTGCTGCAACTGTACTGTAGCCCCGGATAAAGCGACGATAGAAATTCGCAAACCCGAGAAAGCGTTGGAGCTGTTTGAGTGTCCTGGGTAGGGGCCAGTGACGTACAACCTCCAGCTTCTGCGGGTCCATGGCCACACCCTGGGGCGAGATAACAAAACCCAGGAACGTGGTGGAGTGCTCGTGAAAAGCACACTTCTCCAACTTACAGTACAGCTGGTGGGCGAGCAATCTCTTAAGGACAGCTCGAACATGTTTTGTGTGTTCCTCGGGGGTGCGTGAGTATATTAAAATGTCATCTAGGTAGACGAACACCCATCGGCCTAGCATGTCCCGGAGAACATCATTGATGAAGCACTGGAAGGCCGAGGGTGCGTTGCAGAGACCAAATGGAATGACCAGGCTCTCATAGTGTCCGGTGGGGGTAATGAAGGCCGTCTTCCACTCATCACCCTCTCTGATGCGCACCAAGTTGTAGGCGCTCCGGAGGTCCAACTTAGTGAACATGGTGGCACCAGAGAGGGCGTCCAGGGCTGAGTTGGTAAGAGGCAAAGGATGACGATTTCTGATGGTAATCTTGTTAAGCCCCCGATAGTCGACACACGGACGAAGTTCGCCCCCTTTTTTCTTTACAAAGAAGAACCCCGCGGCAGCCGGCGAGGAGGAGGGTCTGATGGTGCCATTTCGCAGGGCGCTGGCGACATACTCCTCCATAGCCTGGGTCTCGCTGGTAGAAAGGGAGTAGAGGTGGCCGCGGGGGGGGCTGGAGCCTGGCTGGAGTTCGATGGCTAGGTCGTAAGGTCGGTGAGGTGGTAGATGGCTGGCCCGGCGCTTGCAAAACACCTCAGCCAGGTCTCGATATGGTGGTGGAAGGGCGTGGATGTCGACGTCGGGGGCCTCGGACTCCCTGGAACACGTCCCAGCCTGGGCCTGTAGGCATAAGTCGGTGCAGGTCGGCCCCCATTGAAGGATTCGGTTCTGGGACCAGGAGATGAGTGGGTCGTGCTGTAAGAGCCAGGGGTAGCCGAGGATGATGGGTGGAGAGGAGATGGGTGTAAGGTGAAATTGGATAGACTCCTGATGTTGGCCGAGGATGAGAGTGATGGGTGAAGTCTGCTGGGTGATGGGGCTGGATGAGAGGGGCCGCCCGTCGACTGAGGTGATTTTTACTGGCTGGGATAACGCCTCTATCTTTACCCCCAATCCTCTGGCATACGTTGAGTCAATGAAGTTACCCGCGGCACCAGAATCGATGAACGCGGCACTTCTGACCCGTTTGTGGCCAAGATGGAGGGTTACCTGGACCGTGAGTCGAGTCTCAGCGTTGTCGGTGGTCGCGGAGAGATGGATGATACCCGGGGAGTCTCTCCTCTCTCTCACCGGGTTTGGGCGTTTCCCGGACGGGACGGGCAGGTCGCTCGATGGTGCGCGGCTGATCCGCAGTAAGCGCACAGTCCCTCGCGGTAGCGTCTCTCGCGTTCCGCCACGGTCAGGGAGGCGCGCCCTAGCTGCATGGGTTCCCCGGCTCCGGTGTCAACCACGGCAGGGGGTGGAGATCCGACACGTCCAGGGAGAGCGGTGGTGACGGTGGTTGGTGGTCTTGGTACAATGCAGGCGTACGTGGGTGGTGGCGGCAGGGTTCGAGGTGCTGGCCTCGGACGGGATAGGAGGCGCTGGTCGATCCGGAGGACTAGCTGGATTAGCCCCTCCAGTGTGGCTGGGAGCTCTCGTCCGGCTAGCTCGTCTTTGATTCGATTAGCCAACCCCTCGAAGTAGGACGTCCGGAGGGCCGCGTCTCCCCAGGAGGTCTGGATGGCGAGTGTCCGGAACTCGGCGGTGTATTTACTCACGGACAGTCCTCCCTGCCGCAGGTGGTAGAGCTTTGTGTCGGTCTCCACCTCGCCCGCAGGATGTTCAAAGGTTAGCTTGAGTTGGTGGGTGAATTCATTGTAGGAGTGCGCGGTGTCTGTGTCTGCGCGCAGGACTGCCGTGGCCCACTCTGCTGCCTGCCCTGATAGCAACGAGACGAGGAGTGCAATGCGCAGCCGGTCGGTGGAGTACTTGGTGGGATTGAACTCAAACACCAGTTCCAGCGATGTTAAAAACACACTGCATTTCCCATCCGTGCCATCCCATTTATCTGGAAGAGCTAAAAAAACGTCAGAAGGGGGGGGGGGGTGGCGGCGCCGCGACCGCCGCGGCGGGCGGGCAGCTAGCCAGCCCACCAACCGCCTCCCGGAGGCTCGCGTTCTCCTGCCTAAGCTCCGCGACCTCGCGGCGCAAGGCCGCGATGTCTTGGACACTGCGGCGCAGAGAACCGAGCTCCGCGGTTAGCGTATTGATGAGCAAAGCATGCTGGTCAACCACATCGCGGAGGCGGGCGTAATCCGCTGGGTTTACTGCTCTAGGCTCTGTCATTCTGTCACGAACTAACCGGGATGACTAGAATGATGATCGTGCTATCTGTCACGAACAAACCGGGATGAGCAGATAGCTTTAGCAGTTAGCCCTGTAGCGTGAATGGTAAACCCAAACGCGGATAAACACGAGCGGGCAGGATAATCACGCGCTTTGTTATAAGGACTCTCACACTCAATGAGCAAAGGAAAGACACAATCTAACCCTAGTCCTATAAACACACACTCAGTCTGAAAAGATAGCCAAGAAAGTGAGTACTCACAGATACGGGAACGATTCCGAAAGGATCTGGGCATAACTCAATGACAGAGCGATGTGCGGCGCCATCTTGTTTACCTTTATGCTTTCAGGTTCGCGACCGTCTTACTTCCGGGTCCTAGTGCCGGTCGCGGCTGAGTGTGCATGACACTTTCAAACGCAAAGGACATAACTGTATAACTGAAAAACATCATCTGTACATTTCACATTTTTGTGAACGTTCACACTGTTGGAAGCCTTTATAACTTTTATGTGCAGTTCATAAAACATCAAGGTCTCCCCAAACAGAGTGTTTTTGAGTCTTTGAGTAAAAGACTGAAGGGATTCGATATATCAGAGGTGGTGTGATAAATTATTTCATAAAATAAATTTGGAGGAGGCAGCAGCATCTTCTTTAATTTTATTTGTACAAAATGAAAGTGTTACTAGTAATCAAGATAAATAACTAGAAGCAAAATTCTAAAATGTTTATTACTACTGTAAATCATCCATGCACATTTGTCATTATTTTGCATTTATTGGATTACATACTGTAGTGTGTTCCAAAATTCTGTGTTCATGCTACAAATCTTTTTTTTTTTTTTTTCATTTTAAACATAATATAATCATAAAATATTTAATCTTCAACATTATTATTATTATTATTATTATTATTATTATTACCAAAATCTAAGATTCTGCGCTATTTTTGGTCACTGCGTAAAATGAAAGCAAATTAGAAATGCTGATCAAGTTTACCCTTTTTGTCCAGAAAGTCCTGCTTCATTGAGTCTTATCTCTTCTGCTGAAGTACGTGTTCAGCCAACACTCTTATGGATTTGAACACAGATCATCAGGTTTTGCTCAAACTTATGTCCCTGCCACTGTGAGCACAGGCTGTCATAAAATAAAATAAAAAAGGAAAAAAACAAATACTAACAAATTCTTATATTCATATAAAATATGGATGATTCAGCTTTACAACAGGTTTGGGATGTTTGATGATGGTGTTGGTAATCATTCAGCGATTGGAAAGAAGCAAGAACGGCAGGATTTTTTTTTTTAAGAAATCACAACCTGACACAGATTTGGTCTCTTATCATACAGGCTAGTCTAAATTCCCATCTAAAGTTACTTCTGTCAAGACTGATTTCCACAAGGAAATACTGGAAACTTCAGCACAACATCCGTGAAAAATACACACCAACTTTTCTTTACTACTTAACCTGCCACCTCATCTTTTCTGACTGCTGAACATTAAGCTATATTTTATGATGAGAGGATTGAAAAACTATAATCTACCAGACCTTTACTCCTACCCCAACTCCTACACTATAAACTCAGCATTCCCCTTTTCTTTGACTTGCATATATTAAAAGCTAGCAAGAGAAGACATCCTGTAAGTCATCTCATTCTACAATTCTACCACCTCCTCATTACATACAATTTCTTATACAGCGCTCTAGACGATCTCATAAGACCTCCTCCCCTTCATCACTACAATCATCAGGCTTCATAACATAAGGTCAGGTATCAACTGCATTAAAGAGAGAATCTGACATTCCCTCCTGAATAGGAAATATCCCTTAGACTTAGCCACTACCAACCAGTTTCATTTATCATATTTATTTATTAATTTTTTCGAAATCCATCAAAACACTATCTACAAATATCTCTCTAAGCCACAAAGTTTCCAACTTGGCTGGCTAGCATCATGTTCTACAGAGACTGCCCTTTTGATTGTCACTGAAAATAATACATGCTGCTGCAAACTGTCATCAGTTCTCAGCCTCCTTGATGTTTCAGCAGCGTTCAGTTCTTGTTCACTTTCATGTTTCTTGAAATCCGTGGCACAGTATGGAAGTTGCTTGCTTACTACATGGAAGGTTGGTCATATGAGTTGTGGTGGGGGTCCACATCTGATTCATACAGACTTTCCATTTGTGTCCCACAAGACTCACTACTTGGTCTTCTTCAGTTCTACCTCTGTATTTATGTTAAGTTCACATCCTCCCATGGATTCTCATACCAAAGCTACTGTATGTGGATGGCAATCATCTCATCTTCTCCTTTCCTCCTCAAGATACTCATCTTTTCACTCTTATATCTTAGCATACCTGGCAGACATCATCATGGATAACAGTTTATCAGCAATTCCAGCTTAATCCCAGCAAAGATGAACTGCTGTGCATCCTAGGTGATTCATCCCCTCATCAAGATCTTGTGATCTCCCTGGACAACTCTATGGGCTCACCTAGAGTCATTTGAAGATATCTGGTGTAGCCATGGACAATCAATTGTCTTTCTCTTCCCACACAGGTAATTTGACATGCTCCTGTTGATTTCTGCTTTACATCAGAAGGATTCAAGCTATACTCACCAATCAAGTACACATTCAGTCACCTGTTATTTCAAAATTGAACCTCTGTGACTGATCCAGGATGCAGAACTTGTTTTCAGCAATTGTTTTTTTTTTTGCTACATTACCTCCATTGGCTTCCTGTAGCTGTCTACATCAGAAGTAAAAAATTTATTCTTGCCTATGAAGCCCAAAAGGACCACCATCAATTTTTTATCCTCTCTGATCGATCTGCTAGGGCATATGTGAAATGCTTTGAATGTAAATGAATCACTGACAATATCATAATGGCTATCAAGTTCAACAAAAAGAAATTATGTTATATCTCATAACATATGTATTGTTGCTCTTGAATAAAGAACACATGCATGTGTAGTCTACAGTGGAACCTCGGATTACGAGCGTAATTCGTACCAGAAGTGGGCTCGTATTCCAAAATTACACTCGTATTCCAAAATTACACTCGTAACCCAAATTTAATTTTCCCATAAGAAATAATGGAAACCTAAATTATTCGTTCTACAGCCCAAAAATAATTAATACAAAATATAAAGTAAAAATTAAACAAATTAACCTGTACTTTACCTTTCAAAAATGTAAAAAATAAATCCCAACAGTGTTTCCGTTTGTGCGTGCAGGCAGTATGTGTGTGTGTGTGTATGTGTGTGAGGCTAGAGTAAGTGGAGACTCTTGCTTTCAGCCCCTCCTGTCTCCCCCTTCTCATTTTACACAGTAAAACTTTCTCCTTTCGTCTGAAAACACACACACACATCAACGGAAATACTGTTGTTCTCTTCCAAATTATTACTTCTCCGCTTTATTTTAATGTTGCTCGCGACAGAGTAACAGCCCATTAATTCAAGCTCGTGTAATGATGAGATGGACAAACTGCTCGATGCCCCCGTTCTTTTATTTTCTGCATTGTCAGGTTATAGTACAAACTTTCGGGTGGATCCTGCACTTAAATCCAACTAAAAAAACCTACTGAAGAACAAAACTCAGGCTCTATATCCTAGCTTAGATCTCGCATTCACGTTCACACACACCGGACTGCATTACCCACAATGCATCTCCCGCACTGGCCTACACTTCCATAAACAGCATAAATCAACGTCTCTCTCCCGCTACACTGTTTAATCTGAAAATTAGCAATAAACATCGCTCGTGTGAGCGCAAACTAACAGAATCACTGCTGTAAAGTACTGTAAAACAAACAAACAAATTAACTGCACCTTACCTCTGAAAAGATTTGCAGAATTTCAGAGCCGAGTTTCTTCGGAGAGAATAGTGTGTGTCTCTCGCGCGTGTGTGTGTTTGTTTCTGTCTGTACAGTGTCAAATTACACTCGTGCACACACACATACACACACACCGCGATGAGGAAGAAAATGGTTTTTTAACCTCTGTATTGAGAATTTCTTTTGTTTTACTCTCGTGCACACACTTGTGTTATAAGAAACAGTACACGCGCTGTACACACGCGCTTACGAACACAAAAAAAAAAGTGTTTTACACACACACACACGGGGTCACAGTGTAAACAGTACACGCGTGCACGGATGTTGATTATACCAGTAAGAGACGAGCACTAAGACCCAGCAGGAGAGACGATTACCCACAATTCTGCAGTGCAAGAGAGAGAAAAACCGTTGGCTCAGTTGTGATGACGTGATGCTCGGCGTCAAAACAAGAAGCCCATGCGTGATACATGATACTCGGTGCTCGTAAACCAAGACATTGCTTGTTTTTCAAGTCAAATTTTATAAAAAAATCTTTGATCGTCTTGCGGAACACTCGTAAACCGCGTTACTCGTAATCCGAGGTTCCACTGTATATGCATTTATTTAAATTTATAATGAGCTCAGTTACAACTTATGTAGTTGTGTAGAATTTCTGACCTTGTTAATAAATTAATAATAAAAAAATACAGTACTAAATGAAAATGTTACTGACTAGCAGCTACAGCTGAGGTACAACCACTTTCCACTTTTTTACTGCTATAATGATGCACAACACATATTATGTATGTCTGGCCACACTTCCCTTTCTCCCCTCATATCCACAGGCGATACAGTCATCAATCAGCAGTAGTTAAGGGACAAGGTAGGACAATAGCGCAGTGTGCGTGATCTTGCACCCATCACTCAATTTACTGCTGATAAAACAAATTTTTATGATACATTTTTATTAGATTTGAAAGGAATGCAAAATTTAAGCAATTTTACTCTGACCGTTGGACACCAGCGTTTGCATATTCGTAGTGTAGTCAGTAAGTAGTCAGTAAATAAAGCTTTTGCCAAATAACCTGGTGTGCATGTTTATCTGCATTTCTCTGTGTCTGGTAAGAGGAATGTGTGCCTGTTGTTTGGCGGTAGATATGAGGATTAGTTCTGAATATCCGTCTACTCAGTATCTCCTCTGTGCATAATGGGATGCATGCCAATTAAAAATAGCATGAGTGTGATGGCCTGTAGTCTTATGATATGTGGACAGCAGGACTTGAGAAAATACTGATATATTTATTCAAGCGGATAAAACACAGATGTCCTTTAAATTAAAGCTGATTTATTTATTTTGTGAGCACTTGTAAGAAGCATGTAAATTCAAAATGACTTTGAAGAAAAAGTTTGCTAAAGTATTATTACATGGATCACTGTAAACGATATATGATTAAATTATTTTTATTTTCTTAGATTAATAAATAGAGCAGTTAGTTTAAAAATGTTTGCCTTTATTAGGGGGATAACATACAGAACATGCTCTGTAGAGCAATCTGTGGTGTGCTTTGGAAACTGAATGTATTCAGTTTTCTTGTATTGTTTTATCACAGCAATACAGGCCTATCACCAAATCTTAACACCATCTCATTTGTTTATTACTTCCCTTGCTCATTCATTCATTCGTTCATTCATGTTTTAGTTCATTTGTTCATTCGTTTATTTATTTATAAGCTAGGCATACTTGTCAGTAGTAACATTTGATAGATTTAATCTATAGTTTTTACACTAGCTGCATTTGTCCAAGCAAGATAATGAGTTACATATTATATATATCTCTTTCTTAATAATAATACTTATATTTAGAAGAATAATAGTAAATGCTAAATGCATTTGACTATATTCAAACTATTTTTATGTGATGTCTTTTTTGCAGAGCATGCTTTGTACAACAAATGAGAAAGACACTGATATTTTAATACTATAGACATATCTTATGAACCCTGGTATGAAGTGGTAAACCACTCAAAATAATCCAAACCTTAATAGTGTTCTTGAGCTGAAATAAAGCCATTGTCCTCAATTTTGTGCTCAGAGAACTCAGTAATAACTCATGAATAATGTATTATAGTATAGTCTAACTTTCTGGTCAGTTACAGATGTGGACGTTAAGAATGCGCGTGTTTTCTCGCGAGAGCCCGCAATTTAGCGTGCGGCTTCCCGCGACTTCCCGTAAGCCACATTCGGGAATTTAAATAAATATGTTTCACTGAATATCCGCCAGATGGTGCATGGAAGGACTTTATCTAAAAGCCGGGCCAAGTACAATGAAGAATTGTTTATAATTACTTAGCCTAAAACAATATTGTTTCCAATGCTGAAGCAAACATGAATTTTATTTTGTTTTACAACAGATCTTTCATGATGAATGTGTGTATATGTGCTTCATATTACAAACCGGATTACAAAAAAGTTGGGACACTAAACAAATTGTGAATAAAAACTGAATGCAATGATGTGGAGATGGCAAATGTCAATATTTTATTCAGAATAGAACATAGATGACAGATCAAAAGTTTAATCAGAGAAAATGTATCATCTTAAAGGAAAAATATGTTGATTCCAAATTTCACGGTGTCAACAAATCCCAAAAAAGTTGGGACAAGTAGCAATAAGAGGCTGGAAAAAGTAAATTTGAGTATAACGAAGAGCTGGAAGACCAATTAACAGTAATTAGGTTAATTGGTAACATGATTGGGTATAAAAAGAGCTTCTCAGAGTGGCAGTGTCTCTCAGAAGCCAAGATGGGTAGAGGATCACCAATTCCCACAATGTTGTGCAGAAAGATAGTGGAGCAATATCAGAAAGGTGTTACCCAGTGAAAAATTCCAAAGACTTTGCAGTTATCATCATCAACTGTGCATAATATCATCCAAAGATTCAGAGAATCTGGAACAATCTCTGTGCGTAAGGGTCAAGGGCGTAAAACCATACTGGATGCCCGTGATCTCCGGGCTCTTAAACGACACTGCACCACAAACAGGAATGCTACTGTAAAGGAAATCACAGAATGGGCTCAAGAATACTTCTAGAAACCATTGTCAGTGAACACAATCCACCGTGCCATCCGCCATTGCCAGCTGAAACTCTACAGTGCAAAGAAGAAGCCATTTCTAAGCAAGATCCACAAGCAAAGGCGTTTTCATTGGGCCAGGGATCATTTAAAATGGAGTGTGGCAAAATGGAAGACTGTTCTGTGGTCAGACGAGTCATGATTCGAAGTTCTTGTTGGAAATGTGGGACGCCATGTCATCCGGACCAAAGAGGACAAGGACAACCCAAGTTGTTATCAACGCTCAGTTCAGAAGCCTGCATCTCTGATGGTATGAGGTTGCATGAGTGCGTGTGGCATGGGCAGCTTGCATGTCTGGAAAGGCACCATCAATGCAGAAAAATATATTCAGGTTCTAGAACCGCCGGCAAAGCTTCAACCACGTCCTGGGGGAGGTGGGGGACATTGAGTCTGAATGGATTATGTTCCGCGCCTCCATTGTCGAGGCGGCCTACCGGAGCTGTGGCCATAAGGTGGTCGGTGCCTGTCGCGTTGAAGCTCGTCCTGACAGGGGACTCTGCCAGACGTTCCCAGCAGACCCTCACCATACGTTTGGGTCTACCAGGCCTGACCGTCATCCTACCCCGCCAACGAAGCCAACTCACCACCAGGCGGTGATCAGTTGACATCTCCGCCCCTCTCTTCACCCGAGTGTCCAAGACATGTGGCCGCAAGTCCGACGACACGACCACAAAGTCAATCATCGAACTGCGGCCTAGGGTGTCCTGGTGCCAAGTGCACATATGGACACCCTTATGCCTGAACATTGTGTTCGTTATGGACAATCCGTGACGAGCACAGAAGTCCAATAACAAAACACCACTCTGGTTCAGATCGGGAGGGGCGTTCATCCCAATCACGCCCTTCCAAGGTCACACAGTCATTGCCCACGTGAGCATTGAAGTCCCCCAACAGAACGATGGAGTCCCCAGGAGGGACGTTCTCTGGCGCCCCGTCCAGAGACACCAAAAAGGGCAAATACTCCAAACTGCTGTTCGGCGCATAAGTGCAAACAACAGTAAGGATCCGTCCCCCCACCCGAAGGCGGAGGGAGGCCACCCTCTCGTCCACTGCAGTGAACCCCAATGTACAGGCCCCGAGCTGGGGGGCAATAAGTATGCCCACACCTGCTCGGCGCCTCTCACCGGTGGCAAGTCCAGAGTAGAAGAGAGTCCAGCCCCTCTCAAGGAGACTGGTTCCAGAGTCCAAGCTGTGCGTTGAGGTGAGTCCCACTATATCTAGCCGGAACCTCTCAACCTCATGCACTAGCTCAGGCTCCTTCCCCAACAGAGAGGTGACATTCCACGTCCCTAGAGCCAGCTTCTGCAGCCGAGGATCAGACCGCCAAGGTCTGAAATTGTTTTGATTATAGATTCCAACTTAACTGTTTACATGGACGCTAATCCAACGAGATGTGAAGCATTTAATATTTTAGAAATATGGAAGTATAGAAATAAAGAAGAAGAAGTACTGTATTTTTCCTCCAACTTGAGTATAGTTTAAGCTACAGTATCTATCTTTTTCAATAAATCTTGCCTTCTAAATTATGAATGGTTGCAAAAATTTAGTCTCATCTATGACTGGTTAAATCCTTTACTACATGTGAAATGTGGACCTGTCAGTGCTTCTTCCCCAGCCAGAGACCTGAGGAAGTGAGTGAAAGTGATCTGAAGTAATGACAGATGGGAGAGAGCAGCTCTCAGAGTTTACCAATGAGGAATGGAAGCAAAATTTCCTTCCTGGAAATCAAGTTGTCCAATATTCCCCCAACATGGGGGAAATGTTTGCAGAAAGAATATATCTATTGAAACAAAAAGCGAAACGATCAGATCAAGTGTTTGTATGGCTAATATTTAAACATACAGTTTCTTTCAAGTGGCAAGTGGAAGACTTGAAACAGAATCTTGTAGTCGAAGTTCACAAGATCTTTTCTTGCAAGAGACCACAACAAAGTTTCTCTGCAAGGCGGTCCAAGATCACTCTTCATTTCTCTGTGGACCTCATGTATGCTAGTGCAGAACATGTGTTCACTGATGCCAGGTCAAGCATGCTGTAGAACATGGCAACTGGCCACCTGACTGCCCCTGCTCGCTCTGTAGAAGCACTCACATTCTGGTCCATGATATTCAGAGCACACTATACTGTATAAGCCAGAAATGTATTTTACATTTTGAATAAAGTGTTTTATAGAACACATTGTGGCACTAATGCAACATTAGGTATATTCACATACATTAATGTAGTTATAGTCTGTGATGGGTTTATTTGTGGGGTTCTTTTGGCATTGTTGCCAATCTCCACGTATTGGTGCATGCTACTCAGAACAATGACAGGCGTCTTGGTTTTGAGTGCACACACTGTCATCATTGCACTGCTACTTCTAAACACTTGTTTTGGAGAATTCCTTGCCTCCCAGCATGTTTTTAGCTAAAGGTGGAAATTCCTATCATAGCTTATTTATGATGCCACGCAAAGGTGTCTGTTATAACTGTTCTGCCCGTAAATAATCTATATTTACATGGATTGTTATAGACACGGAATACACATCAAATGTGTGTATTTTAAATTTCGATATATCAGTATTTACCAGAATACGCAGTTTGATAGATTTTTCAATGCAGTGCTGAGTTCAAGACTTCTAGCTGAGCTTCACCTGAGTTACTGTGCAAATCAGAAGCTGTTAACAGTGCACATGTAGTGGCCAGTGCGTGTAAATAGCCCTTAAATAGTAAATAATGTGTGCTATTTACACGCACTGGCCACTACATTAAGTAGAACTTCTAACTTGTTGCAAAAAAAAAAAATGATGAGTCTCGAAAAATTGAGACTCATCAAACCAGGCAATGTTTTTCCAAACTCCAGTGCCTAAATGCATTGCGTTTCTGCCATCTGACTGGCTGATTAGATATTCGTGTTAACAAGTGCTGTAGTTGAATAGGTGTACCTAATAAAGTGTAATAAATGCAAAACATTTCTAACAAAATACTTTTACACTGTGTAACAGGACTAGCTATGTAGAAGTTGAGTCACTGAGAAATCAAAGAAATATGAACACTGTATTGATGGTTTAACACTATTATACCATATTACTAATAATATTCCTAATATCTGAGAAGTTAAATTTCTTCAATTAATTAATGAGGTTTATTTAAGTGGTTAGTGATAGTGTTTTCAATGAAAGTTTACTTTTTGTTTTGAAAATGTGCATGACCTTTGGCATTGCAAGAACCAAGAAGGAAGACCTATTTATCCAAATTTATGTGCTATTTGTGCAACTTACATGATCACGATCTGTTTTAAAGAAGTACAAATCTTAATCACTGTTTCCATTCAGTTATTAAAATAACTTACACATTATTTTGCTTTTTTGAAGGTTATAAAAAAAGAAACTTCAATATGATAAGCTGCATGTTGAAGAAAACCCAGAGGATCCAGATAAAGCACCCTAGGCACAGTATATACAGTAAATGTTTCTAATGATTGTTGATGCTCTACCTAAAAAAAATCATGCAAAACTTTACCAAGTTAATTTGAAAATTGTTAATTGGTAGCCTGTGGTTATAATTGCGAGTACACACTTAAAAATCAACACCCACAAAAAAAATTCTCAAGCGAACAATAACTACTGCATTAGACTGAAAGCCTGCTTTGCTCAAGACACATTTCAGTATATGAAAGACTTTTTGAAACTAATTTTGAGAAATGTCTTGATGTGTTCTTTTGTTGCCAGCTCGGCATGAAAATAATTGTGGGTTGCTACGCTAGAATTGCGCAGACCCATGTCAGGAGTGCCATAGTGACAGCTGCCACATGAAGAAAAAGAAAAAAAAAGCAATCAAAAAGGCATTGTTTTAACAGAAAATTGCCATGTTTATTGAATCAACTGTACTGCATGTAAAGTGGATTGAAATGTTGACAGTTTCACATCAATGAGCAGTCATTTCTCAGTTTTTATTTAAAGTGTTTAATAAAGTAGCAGGCTTTTATAGTTTGTGATGTCTGTTTTCTATGTTTCATATTAATGTACTGTATTTATTTTATAGCAAAATACTGTTAAATTATTTGACAGGATTGTCCTGGTTATAATTAGGCAATTGGGACAGAGCATGGGTTTAAAGGAATATACCAGAAAGCACAATGTGTAGTGGGATATCTAATATTTCTGCAGGGGTTTTTAAATGTTTTACAGAGTATGCTAGCACACCTGACTGCATATTTAACCAATATAACCCATAAATGGGCAAATTTAACCCATATAAGCTTTTTGAACATCCTATTCCAGATGTATTTCCCTTTGCTGATATAATAACCTCCACTCATCTGGGAAGGATTTCTTCTAGGTTTTGAAGCATGGTTGTGGGGATTTGCTCATTCATCCACAAGAGAATTAGGCACTGCTGTTATGTGAGGAGGCCAATCCAACCTTGGCAACCCTTTCCTGAGCTTGTTTTTTGCACAGGAAATAGAAATAGATTTGCGCCCTTTAATCAAAGTGAAAGGAAAATTGTAGGGCTAGAACATGCCAGAACTGAAGATGAATGAATGGTTGTTGGTATTATGCAGAGCCAGGTTGATCAAACAACATTAAGAACTCAGAGTTTATATGTAATGTATAATTGTATCTCATTCTCGTTCATTCTCTCTAGAATAGGCCTGGAGGCAGGTTACAGCCAGAATAATTTTTCATAAATCTACCAGACTATGGGCCATTTGAAAATACTAATTAGCCAAATCTGCAAATCTTTGGATTGTGGGAGGAAACCCACCCAGCACAGGGGAACATGCAAATCCCATACACTCAGACCTAAGGTGGGAATCAAACCCTTGACCCTGAAGGTGACCTCAATGCTAACCACTGCGCCATCATGCAGCTGCTCAATATGTAGCTAGTTTTTTTTTTACATTTTATTTTTAAAGCAATATACCTTCTCTGGCTTTGTATTTACAGAGCTCCACTGAATTGTTTTTAGCGATTGGGAATAACACTACCGCCAACAAAAGCAATCAAAATTGATCAGCATTGAGTTTTAATTATCTATGATTTTAACGAAAGAGCTAAACAAATACTGACTCATTTGCAATGCAGTTCCGGTTGGCGAATAAGATATTCTATATGCTTTTGTGAACTGATCGTTCTGTTTTCAAATTGAGCAGCTACAAGTGTTCCTGTAATTTCATAGCCATATTTCTGTCTGCAGCACATTTCAGATTTTCTGTGGCCCTGTGCTAATTCGTGCCTAAGGCTCACGGCTGTCAGCATACAGCCGCTTATCACCATGCTGATGTCGGAGGAAGTAGGTCGAAGAAAGCAGAATCAAAAAACAATTTACATCTCTGCTTCTTTCTTGTGTTTCCCTCTTATTCTACATCACCCGCAGAACTCTTGTCAGCCTGCCATGAGCTTCGTTGCCGCTATGGCTGCATCATGACCAGGAACGGCACGTTCTGCTTCTGCGCAGACGGCTTCGAAGTCGGCGAGGACGGTCGTAGCTGCAGAGGTAGGCCTCTTGTCTTTGTCAAATGAAAGGTTACATGGGACACACAAATTCATGGCAAGTTTAAGGGAAAATCTATTATGTTGTGGGGTTATTTTCCTGGCATTGTTCATGGTCACATGTGCTTTCCTTAAAGGCAAAAAGTCACTGCAAATCAATTCAATGTTATACTGACTGATCACTTTCATCGTTCGATGAAACACGTGTATCCCAGTCTGACAGTGTCCCCATCCACAGGACATGAACACTGACTGAATGATTCTGTGAAAATGATGTAAATCATGTGCAATGGACACCTATGGGAGATTTTGGACTGATGTGTTTGACAGCGTTCTCCACCACCGCGATCAAAACACTAAGGGACTAAGGGAATATTTTTTATTCATTTATTTATTTTTAATTCGGTATATTTGAAGGGAATTGCAGAATGTATTTTTTTTTTTCAGGGCACAGAGAATGTTCTGATGGCTCGTGGTGTGGCCTAGCTAACACAATTTATGTTGTTTTCTCCTTTGATCTGTCACCCATCTGTATATGGTGGCAGGAGATATTTGTCTCTGGGGTGTCTTTTAACGCTCTCTGTCTGGCTTTATGACACATGGCATTGACTTCTAAAAAATAGAAAGAATTGTTTGACCTGGTTTGGTCTAAATGATGTCTCCTGAGTAAGGTAGTGATGATTATTGATTGTATAGTGCAGACTGTTGGTGGGCCTGTTTTTGTTTGTATTGTGCAGACACCAATGATGGTATTATTTCCTATCCTAAAAAAGAAAAGAAAAACTAAATAAGCAACAATTATTACATTGCCTTACTAAATAGAAAAAATAATAATGGTCTTTACAAATAATGTAGGAATGATCTGTAAATTACTGCTGGTAATATATCACTCTCCATTCTGAATACTTATGTACAGTAGTAGACAGGTGCACTGAAGGACAGGTGCACTGATGTGAGATGGCCTTTACAAAAGGCAAAGCACATTAAGCGGGTTTTATGTATTTGGGTCATGTTTGAGCATACCTAATTTGTCATAAGTGACTCTTCCTCTGTGTGCAGATCATGATGAATGTGCAGTGTATGGGATATGCAGCCAAACCTGCACGAACACTTATGGGTCGTATCGCTGTGGCTGCACAGCTGGCTACAGACTACAGCCCAACAAACACTCCTGCAAAGCTGAACTGGGTAAGGATAAGATGAATTAATGACTGAAAAGATGTATACTTATTATGAGTTATGTAAAGCACTTCTTTTGTTCATATGAAGTTTAAACAACTTAGTGTCACGGTATTGTCAGTATTACTGGAGCATAATAAATCACTGCAGTGATTCTGGAAACAAATGTACTGTATCACTGATATAAATCCAAATCACACATTTATCTTTGAGTGATCTGACTTGGATGTTGTGTTTTACCGATAAGGAATTTATGATAAGCTTATACAGTAGATGACTAAATAAGAAATAAAACAGGACAGAGAAAACTGTTTTATCGCTTTATAGTTATATGCAATGCTGAGGAATGTCTGATAAACAAGGACCTATTATCAATTGCCATAGCTATTGTACACAGTCATTAAATCACCAAGTGACGTTTTCTAGCAATAAAGACAAAAACAAATGTGATATGTTAGTGTGAAACCGGTAAGCACAAAGTTCTCTGTACTAAAGACTATTGAATAGTGGAAATCTTAAAGCTACACCTCTAACTTTAACTCTTAAAAGTCTTGACACTGAAACCTTTTTTCACCAATATTAAATAAACATATAGGCGAAAAACTAAGAAATAAAACAGCTCCTAGAATGAGTACCTTAACCTGAGCTGGCATTACTGTCAGAGCCGCGGTTAAAGAAATTTATTCTGCTTCTTAGCAAACCTAAAAAAAATGTAGCGACACTGTGGTAGAAAACAACAGCATATTTCTGGCAAATTAATAACAGGTTCTGGTTTTGCACACATTCCCTAGCATTGGTGGCATAAAAGGTTTGCTCTGTCTCGTTTTATTTCCTTTTTAATCATGGGTAAGCATATCATAAATTTCGGTAAGACACAACATTCAATTCCGATCACTGAAAGATAAATGGTTGATTTGGATTTATATCAGTGATATATTTGACTGACAGGTTAAAATTTGAGACTTTGATTGGCTTTTTTCTTTTTTTTTAAACTAATTGAACCATAATCAGCAAACATAGTTTATAGAAGCATACAAGACATGTTACATTACACATTTTGATGAAGTGGAAATTATGACTAGAAATCGGTGCTGTGCACAACCATCCTCTCATTTCAAAGATATAATCACAATGGGATTAATGTATCAAGCTAGATATGTTTTTTTAAAACATTTATTTAATTTATTTTACTTTATGAACTTGTTTATCTGTTTAAGCAAGAAATGGTATTGGTACGGCGGTGGTATTCATAAAAATTATGGATATTCAGAAAGAAATGCATTCTACTCATGCTCCTGGGTGTCTGTATTTACTCATAAGAAAATAAAAACAGTAAACATACACTGTAGCTCAATTCATGAATTACGGCAGTGTAATATTTAAATTGTTTATATGAGAGGTGTTACTCTATATTCAGCCTACACTTTTAATTGTGCAAAATAACAAAATACAGTTCTGAGAGTAAAAACTACTTAATTTCTGTATATACTGTAATCCCCTGCTATATTAATGCACTTATTCCAGCAGTTCACTAGTGATTGGATACCATCAAGGTAGAAAGTTTTCTTAGTACTCTGGAGCAATGATTGGACTGCCTGGCCTTCTGTGTCAAAACTTTAACTCACTGCAGATTAGCAATCTTCTGTGCCGATTAAGGGCAGAGAGCTCTCGCGGAACCCAATGTGCACTCACCTTACGGAAAAGCAGGTTTTCCTGAGTGATTGTGTGTACAGTTCCCATAGACAGATGCGTCTCTTCCACTCTGTGAATGTTCACAGGACCGAATACAGTCGGTCTGAGCCACCTCGTCGGCCGGGACCGTCATTCACAGACCTACTGTATAGCCCTCTTTAAAAATGTTTGCACCATTCAAATATTGTACTGTGACTAGGAGTCTTATCAATGTACTGTGCTTGAGGTTTTCTGTAAATGTCAAGTTGTTTCATACCTTCATTCTTTTGCTTATAAGATGTCAAGTCCCGATTTCACATGAAAGCCAGTTGTATTTATTTCGGTCACAGCCTTTAGCAGACACTCTAATCCAAAGTGAATTTAAAAGAGCTTTGGATTCTTTATCAAAAACACATCCTCATGCTACTGTATTTCACTAGATCAGGGACTAAGGATACAATGAAGATTTTTTTTTTATGTTAATGTTTTATATTATTTTCATTAATTAAAAAAATTGTTAAGAAAAGGATACAATAAATTATTGTAAATTAATAATTTAGGTGTAAGCCATAAACACATGCCTAAGGTATCAAAAGATGTAGTGCTCACTTATTGTCATTTACTCACTCACTCACTCACTCACTCACTCACTCACTCACTCATCGTCAATACCTCTTAATCTTGTATTCAGGGGGCCTGGAGCCTATCCCAGGAGGCTTAGGGCACAAGGCGGGGTACACCCTAGATGGGGTGCCAATTCATTGCAGGGCACATACACATACACTCACCATTTCTTTACGTGCGATTTGGGGATGCCAGTTAGCTTAATCTGCATGTCTTTGAACTGTGGGAGGAAACCAGAGTACCCTGGGGAAACCCACCAAGCACGGGGAGAACATGCAAACTCCATGCACACAGAGACAGGAATCGAGCCTGGCCGGGAATCGAACCTGAGACCCTGGAGGTGCAAGGCGACAGTGCTAACCACTACTACAGTATACTGTATATTGAAATCATATTAATCATTAAAAATTATTTTGACTTCTGTCTTTCAGCCATTATGGTATGAATGATCATTTATGCATATGTAAAATAATTTTTTTTTTTTAAAAAACAGCAGTTCTGAATGTTTTGTAAATTTTGTGAAAAAAATACTAGGTTTAGGTTAGGGATGATAAATGAGGCCCAATGTGTAAGCTGTACAATTGTCTTAGCCCCATTGCTTCTATTGCTTTTACAGTGCTGTACAGTAGAACATGCAATAGGGCCTTCGCCTGCAGATAAACCAACCCTGAAGTGAAAGGCATTTTCGTAATCGAAAAGCAAGAAAGAGAGCTATTCTTGATCTGCATTAGGCTCACCCATAGATTACATGCCTAATGACACCTGGGTGGGAGTGCAGCTGCTCATGAGTTCGAAATCCAATCACTTTTATCATTAAATCTGCTGCTCTGTAATGAGGCTTTCAAAGGGAAACAGAGAACTACAATTCTAGACAGATGCATTCGCAGGTCAAATCGGCTAAAAACTTGGTAGTGTTTAATCAGGAGAGCAAACGTGTTTCAGGGCAGTGATGGATTGTTAGATTGTAGCTGCTGGTGGAATTTCTGTCTGCTTAGGTGAATGGAATTGAGCAGCCTATTTTGTCTCCTCCAGGCTAACATCATTAGTGCTAGGCTTTTGTAAAGGTTAGGGAGAGTAAGTTAATTACTGTGATTATGAAGCTGCCTGTTGTCATTTCCAGGTTTCAGATTCATTTTTCATCGGTCCCACAAAGAATGCATCTCGGTTTTCGAGCCATTACAGCAGGTCCTGATGTAAATACTTTAATAACTTCATAATGTTAATCACAAGACGAATTATGGATTAGAAAATCACAATATAGTATACTGGACAATATGTGAAACCACAGAGGTTGGGATCTCTATAGGAGATTGTAACCTGGAAAGATTAAGTGCCCTTGTGTATTTATTGGTCTGAAGCCAGTTTGCGCAAGAGTTGAAAGTATAGAAATTGAACAGGGATTAAGGTACAGTACACTCAGTGGGAAATAGCTGCAAGGCACAGCACACCTTGCAGTAGATGCAGCAGCAGGCTGCTTTTAATCAACGCAACTGCTTTCCTAAGAGGAATAATCTGAATATCATTACCCATAAAGTTAACTGAACTTACATTAATATTCATTTAGCGGAAATAGGTTGTAGCGTAAGCATAACTATGGAGTTTCCATTAGTTGTAAAAGCTCATGCATATAAATTTTGGTGCATTCACATCACATGGGGTCTGACAGATTATGAAAAATGCATTTGTGAAGGGAATATTTAATTGAACAAAAAAATGCAAAAAGGAAGGTTCATCAGCTGCTACAAAATACTCTTGGCATATTGATTGCTGTTTGTTGATTTGTGTGTTAAAGTTGCAACTGTAATTGGTCCTCATAATTTTATACTTTAAAGTCATGTTGTCAAGATGCAATGTACACTTTTCCCCCCTTTTCTACAAAATAAAGGTTTCTTTTGTTTTCTGTGCAGCCAAAATAATTAAAGCAAAAGTGGAAATGTTGTGGCAGGCGCTTATTGTATTCTCAGGGGGGAAAAAACTCCAAAAATAATTACTAGCCTCTGCTTTGTGATGTGGGAGGCAACATTCAGTTTTAGTTGCTGAAAAAGGACAGGTTGATTTATAGAGTTTATTAGAGTAGTGGCCATGAATTTATACTTTTTTTTTTTTACTTAAAGTAAAATACTTTATTGAACTTAGTGTCCATAAATAAGTCCTTGACCAAAAATATAAAAGGCTTTGTGAAAACTTTGAGGTAATATGAAGATGAATTCGGGAAGTGATTGCAATATAATTCGGGATAAAGGTTAAATTGTATTACATGCAATTTCTCGGGAAGCATAATTTCCCTTAGTTTCAACAGCTGACGCAAGATATATATGTGACTGTAGTACGCTAGTTAGTCTTAAGATTGCACCAGCAAACCTAATGCTTTTCAGTAGTTGCCATTATTTAAATAATTCTCATACTCTCAGTGATTTGAATATGGCTTCACATTGGTCACTAGGCTAGAAATCGTAGCCACACTCTTATACTGAAATTCCCCTTTATGGATTTTGCTTACATCTGAAATGAAAAGAAGCGTCCAACACCAAGGAGTTCATGAGTGTAAATCAGAGAGCACATAATGGCAAATAATAACTTCATTATTCTCAGCAACATGTTGTTCCTACACTCTCTCCTCATTTACACAGCTCAGACCTGCATTAACTCATCACGCTGAATGCTTCAAATGGCTGACTTCATGCTGATTTGTCCCCATTTTTTCCTTACTTTTATTTTAGATCCCAGTGAGAGTCCGGCTGCTCTGATGATTGCAAGCTCGGATAATATCGTAATCACAACTCTTAATGGATCTGACGTGCAGATTTTGAAATTCCTTGACTCAAATGGTACCCATTCTTTGGATTTTAACTACAACGAAGAATCAGTGTGCTGGGTCACATCTTCCAGAACAACTGGACAGCTCTGGTGCGCCAAGATGAGGAAGCCGAGTGTTTTTTCCAAAGAACGGGAAATAAAATCAGTACAGAGTTTTCACAGTAAGACCTTTTTTGTTACAGTTTGCATTTGAATCCAGTAATGCTGCATTATTATTTTTCATAGCACTGTCTAATAACAAACACAACTGTAAGTAATATAGGAAAGCTAAAGCAGGAATAGAAGTGAATGCTGAAAGTTATGAGCAATAGTAATGTGCATTTAATCTTATACTGTAGTCATGCATATGCATATGGATCAGTGATCTGCTCAGAGAAATTTATTTAAAATTTTGTTCTCTGTATCTAAATGTTACAAAACACATTTTATACAGTAGATTTTGGTCCACTTTTGGTTCTGCATTTTCTACTAGTATTTAAAATAAGTTGTAGTCTGACTTATAGACTGCATATTTAACTACTGTGCAGTCCATAAGTCATGCATTATAAAAATCTAAATTTGATTTTAAACTTTTATAGACCTTTTTAGGGTTTTAAAAACACAGGAGAATCAAAATAATATTCTTTAACCCTTTTAAAGTATTTTAACAAAGGCTGAATTTATCTGAATACTTTAGTAACACATTATCTGAATATGTGTTACTAGGAAAAAAGGTAACATTAACCAGCAGGACTGGATTTGTTGAGCTATACAGCTCACTTAATGGTTGGATGATCTGATAAATGGAATGGCCAGACATTTAAACACCTTCCTGATAGAGAAACCAAATGTCTGTAGTAAAACAGGGCTGTACTGTTTTACACCACAAATATATAATCGTGTCTGTGAATCTACAAACCAACAGGTAAAATGTATTTCACGGCTTGTACATGTTCATTAAATAAATAGTTATAAGCATCAGTTGTACTGTATTTCATTGATTAACGCTGGGGGGAAATGACCGGAAGGTTGGGTGTTCGAGCCCCAGCACTGCCAGGCTGCCACTGTTGAGCCCTTAACCCTTAACTCCACTCCCAAGGCACTGTATCCTGGCTAGGATATGCAAAAAGATGATTTCACTGTGTTATAAGTAAATTCAGCCAAATCATGCTTATTTTGCCATTTTACTTAACATTTGTTATCTAGATAATAAATTCAAGGCACAAATCGGTGCTTACACAGCTTTACATGTACAGTACTGTATGTAATGCTAAACCACTCTCGTCATTACTAGAAAGTTAAGTGGCAGAGCAGCAATATTATGATACAAGTTATGAGGAAAATCACTTGACATTATTGCTCCTCGTTCCCTAGTTTCTGATTATTGATAGATTGTTATGATAAAACATGTCCTACTTTATTTAGGCTTACCTGACATGAAATGTGCGCTAGAAACATAAGCGATAATTGCCTCAGTAAGATCCTTCTGTTTTATCACGTGTAAACTAAATTATTTTCATTTTCTTAATAGCAGTGGCAGCTGGTACGTGATAAAACTTCAGGTTATAGCCATTACTGTTGCGAGATGACATTTTCAGTGGCTGATTAGAGTAAAGAGATGCTTCCAACTTTTCATTGTTTCCCTCCAGCTTTTTGCATAGAAACATTGATTGAGTAGGCTAAATCATGATAGCTAACAAAGGATAGTAATGGGACAATGGGATATGGCATTCTCAAAGTGTCTAGTCTTTGTGTAGTGCAACAAGATGGTAAGATTTGTACTGTTGTACACTACAGTTACACAACACCATCAAGGATATCATGTTGTCAAACAATAGCTACCAACTGAAAGACTTGTTCGTTAGGTTTAAAGAATAAATTAAAAAGCCAAGACATGGAATCAGACATGAAATAAAATTTACCCTTTCATATAAGTCAATATTTCCTCTCTAAGCTTTGAATCTGTTTGTTTGAATGTGTTGTATTTTTCTGCTGGTTTGCACCTGAGCCCTTTTTCCAGCCCAGTTTAGATTTACCTAGAAAGAGATATGAACTGTATATTGTACATTAGAGTTTTTGTCTATTCATAGTTTTATTTAGCTCCTCTGGCACATGATGAGAGGTTCTGACAATCTGCCATTATGTCTCATAACTGATGAAATCATATGTCTGTCTGTCTGTCTTGGTAATTGATTCATTCTGAAGATTTATAGAAACAGCATTACACTTGTCCTTTTGAGATTAACCATTGCTAATTCTATTTATGCCCCTCACTGTGAGGCAAGTCCTAAATGTTATCACTATTTTACTCATCCTGCTTCTTTTTGTTACCCACTTAGGTGTTGAACAGATGGTTATCGACTGGCTCACAGGAAACTTCTACTTTGTGGACCGAACGAATGGCAGAATATTTGTTTGCAGCTGGAATGGAGAGACATGCGTTACTATAATAGAGCTGGACTTGTTGAATCCAAAAGGAATAGCTGTGGATCCTCTCACGGGGTGAGTAAAATATGCATGAGGTGTGTCAAGTAAAACAAGGGCACACCATTCTTAGTTTAGACATTGCTAATTATTTGCTGTTTAATTATTAAAAAATTCCCACACAGCCCGTCGTTTCAAGGCTTTAAACATTTATACAAATGTTCCTTGAACGTTGCAGTTCCTGTGCTAAATATTTCCTTCTCTCTGCAATCGTGCCTGCTTGTGTAATTTCATTACAACTCCTCCTGTGAGGAGTTTCATTAGTATTCAATGATATACAGAGAATCTCTCTATATAAAACACCCCTGCAGAATGTTACTTTGCAGATTTCTTTTTGTTTTGTTTTGTTCTAACACCACAGATATGGTGCTGACGTGCCTGTGGAGTCATCAGGTTGAGTGGTAATTGCAGAAATATTTGGGGAGACAGAACTAAAGGAGCACAAATGCTCCTTAGAGGGAAAAAAATGGCAGTGAGATTATTCAAGTTATCAACAGCTAAAAAGGAGCTCTGCTGCAATGTGCACAGAGAGATGAAACTAGAATCTAAACAGAATTTTGGTACCACTATATTCATGAGTAGACAAGAACAGAAAAAGCTTCAAGACCTTGTGCAGGTTTTTAATAACTCTTCGTTAAGTAATGCATAGTTTTAGCATCAGTGTTTGAGGGTATAGAAATTACTGCACTGTGAGTTTAGGATTAAATTACATTAGTGCAGCTTTTATTATTTGTTGGCAAAAAGAGAAGACGGTTCACTATTTTTCCTGTGGCCTTAAACAAGGAAATTGTGCAATATGCCCATTAAAAAAGGGCAAAAATGGTAGTAAGCATATTTCTTTAGCAAACCTGCTCTGACCAGCCTGTTTTTTTTTTTTCTGGGCTGCCATATCTCTTCTATATTCTCTGGTTTTCATTATCATCTAAGTGCATATGCTGGCTTTCTGGATTGTGAAATTCTTGATTGGGCTGGGTCAAAAAGATGATGCTGTACCACAGTGGCAATGCCAGTGTCCTGTCCCTCTGCCAACTATGGACACGTTGCCAGACCACACTGGGCCTCTGTCTTGTCCTTGTCGCCGCATGTTAAGTGGGAGGTTATGTAATAAATCATCTCTGTTATGAGCTGGGAAACTTGTCAAGAGTCAACTTGTTTCACCATGTGTTTTTGTTCCAGGTTTTTCATACTGTATACTTTTTTTGTTACAATATCCTTGTATATGTCTTCACATGCTTTGCTCTTTTCTTTGCGCTGCATTATCATTGCTCCTCAGTTATGTTCTTCTGTTCATTTTTACCTCTTAATTGGTTTGCCTGTGAATAACAAAGTATTTTTTTGTATTACCACACATACTTTGAAATATAGGATACTGTGACACTGTGCCTAACAGTCTGCATGAGATGTGACTGTTGATATGGCTTATGACACTTTGTTTTGAATCGCTCAAAAAAAAAATCTAGAAGTTTACACAGTTGTGCTCTGCCTTAAATTGCAAGTACAAGTTGCAGAATATTCTCAGCAGCCTCGAGATTGTAGTTGTGAGGTTCATTTATTGGCTGAACAAGTCCCCCTCTTGGCTGTATCCAGCAGCCCAATTTTCAGCATATCTCTATGGTTCCTTAACAGACAGGGGACTGCTTTGTGTAGCTGTTTGGTTCATTGCGTTCTGCCAGCTCTAGGCCTTTTTAAGTGCATGTCCCTAGTGTTAATACAGATCATTAAACCAAGGAAGATCTTTGCTTCTTTCTGTGCCTTTCTGACACTACTGCACCAAAAGTTATTTTTCATTATGTAAAAGTGAATTGAACAGCTTCATAGTTATTAAATAAAGTTTACTTCTCTAATATAGTATAGTCTACCTGGTGTTTTTCTTTGGTAACCTGATGTTGAGGCTTGTTAGTAATTGTAAGAAACTATTGCTATGGAATCAGCTTGTTAATTATCTACTAAGGATTGGAAACCACAATGTTAAAAAATCACCCTATTAACAAAATATCATTAAGATAATTGGCTAGCTGAAGATGCAGCTCACCATAGCCTGTATATTTCTCTAGTTTTACTCTGTTTAGCAATAGGGCTTCCATCTCAGTGTGACTATATTACCAGTCCTCGGTTTTTATCCAAAAAAAATGAATCTCAAATATATTTTCATGAAAATTTCCATAATTTTCTGCAATGTGACTATCTTTTGTTCATATCTATATAAGGCCATTTTGATAACTATAAGTAGGGTATTAAAACTGCTTTAGAATGAAGGCTAGAACATTATTGCTCTACATCAGGAAATGACTGTCATTACAGGGCTGCACAATTCTTGACAAAATGTGAATCATGATTTTTCTCCATGGGAATTGCAATCCTCTCACATGATTCGCTCTCTCTTTGTTATTGTTAATGTAAATGAAGTGAAAAGTTGTTAAACATAAATAGAATATTAAAAATAATACATAAAAAAAAAAAAAAAAGTAGCACTTGTGGTTTTTGGACACTCAGACTGTCAGAACTAACCCGATGACGACCAGAAAGACGTAGCTTAGCAGTTAGCCCTGTGGCGTGAATGGTAAACCCAAATGCGGATGGACACGAGCGGGCAGGATAATCACGCGATTTGATCTAAGAACTCTCACAATAAATGAGTAAAGGAAAGACACAATCTAACCCTCGTTCTATAAACACACACTCAGTCTGGAAGCAAACCCAAGGAAGTGAGTACTCACGTGAACGGGAACGATTCCGAAATGACATGGGCAAAGTCAATGACAGAGCGGTGTGCGGCGCCATCTTGTATCCTTTTATGCTTTCAGGTTCGCGACCGTCTTACTTCCGGGTCCTAGTGCCGGCCGCGGCTGAGTGTGCTGACAGTACCCCCCTGTCCAGGACCGACTCCGGACGGTCCAGGGGTGGAGGATACCCGGTGACGGTAGTCCCTAATGAGCCCGGGGTCGAGGATGAAGCGAGCTGGAACCCAGGACCGCTCCTCGAGGATCCGTCGCACGGTGTAAGCGGGACCACCGTCAATGATACGGGGGGGAGGAGCAGGGGGGGTGGGTGGAATCATGGGTGAGGTGATGAATGGTTTCAGCTGGGAGGTGTGGAAGACGGGGTGGATCCAGAGCGCCGCAGGCAGCTGGAACCGGTAGGTGACAGGGTTGATCCTGAGGGTGATGCGATATGGACCAATGAACCTGGGTGATAACTTCCGTGACTCTGTGTGCAGTTGGAGGTTCTTGGTGGAAAGCCATACCTCGTCACCTACGTGGTACAACTTTCCCGGGGGGTGCCGGCGGCGGTGTTGGGTCACGTAGCTGGTGTTGGTGCGCCGTATGGCAAGGTTGGCTTGGTGCCATAGCCGCCGGCACCGGCGAACCAACTGTTGGGACGATGGTACATCAACCTCCGGTTCTTGGTGGAACATCGGAGGTTGGAAACCATAGCACACCACAAATGGACTCAGGTTGGTGGCAGATTGTGGGACAACTCAGCCCACTTGAGGTAGCGGGCCCAGGAGCGTTGATGATCCGACACGAAACATCTCAGGTAACGCTCCAGCTGTTGGTTGGTTCGCTCCGTCTGACCATTCGTCTGGGGGTGGTAACCGGAAGACAGACTGCAGGACGAATTGATCAGATGGCAGAAAGCCTTCCAGAACCGGGCGGTGAACTGGGGACCTCTGTCCGAGACGATGTCCTTTGGGAACCCATGCAATCGGACTACGTGCTCCAATATCAGCTCGGCTGTGTTTTTAGCTGACGGGAGTCCGGCGAGGGCCACCAGGTGCACTGCCTTGGAGAAGCGGTCTACAATGGTGAGGATGACGTTCTTTCCTTCCGAGGCCGGCAGGCCCGTGATGAAGTCGACGGCAATGTGCGACCAGGGCCGACGGGGAACTGGGAGTGGTTGAAGCTCCCCCGGTGTTGGTTGGTTGGAGTCCTTTGCCCTGGCGCACACTGGGCACGCCCAGACGAACTTGGTGACCTCCCTCCTCATCGAAGGCCACCAGAAGGCCCGTCCCACGAAGGTGAGGGTTCTTCGGGTTCCCTGGTGTCCCGCGACGGGCGAAGAATGGCCCTACTGGAGGACTTCGGGCCTGAGTTGAGTGGGAACCTAGAGCCGTCCGGGCGGCAAGCCTGCCGGTGCGGGTTCGTTGGTCAGTGCCTGGTGGACCCTCGTCTCCATGTCCCAGTGCAGGGGTGTGATGATCCGGGTGGGTGGAAGGACAGGCACGGGCTCCGCCCGGGGCGCCTCTTGCTCGTACTGACGGGAGAGGGCATCGGCCTTGGTGTTCTTTGACCCCGGGCGGTACAAAAGATGGAAATCAGATGGACACAGACAACACGTGTGTTAGTTAGTTTATTATTATTATTATTATTTTATCAGCATAAGGTAAATGTAACAGTGTTAGGTAGTTTTTTATTAAATACATAGTTTACAATGTTGAATTTATTGTGGTCAAAGGGTTTATTGCTCAATCCAAGTCTTTGTGGACATGGCAGGTTTAATAATATAATACTTATAATTTATAGCCCAATTGGAACTGCACATGCCTGTCTCCAATCAGACAATAGTATGTTTTTTAGTTTTTAACATGTCAGGCGGTCACTTGCTATGGCTCGAGGTGTCTAACACCGTCTCATCGTGTCTCACCACGTTAGACACACCTATACACGTTGAGCCGACACATACCTGTAAAGCATTAAAAGGAGTCAGTCAGAAACAGGTTGTCAGAATGTATAAAAAGGAAAAAAAGCTTATGGTTGCCTGGAATTTAGCAAGCAGAGTGTTGTGATATTGAGCATGCACAGGAAATACAGTTTGAGCACAAAGCAAGTGTGAGATTGATGGAGTAAGTGATCGTTTAAGCGAACAAAAATAAAATCAGGATGTAAAAAATTATTGGCATGAAAATAATAGCATACTAACCCAACTCCTGATAACTGGTTAACATGTTTAGCGCCACCTCCTTGTTACACGTCATGTGACTGATGAAGTGATTGAGTTCATTTAATAGTCTCTGGCATGATTGGTAATTGATTGAATCTGGCGTGATTGGTAGTGTTTTGCATTACACTGTTTGAGTGCTATTGATTGGTATCTTTCATCAGTAGCATTATTGGCACTGCCCTAGGCTAGTGACCATAAGGAAATGGTTTGCCAGCACTGTGTCATATTCACACTGTTACGAGTGTCAAGCTCCATATCACAGACCGAACCATAAACAACAAACATGAACTCTCCTGATTACAACACACAACCCATCACATTCATTGTCATGGTTACAGTCATTGGATTACTGGTCACACACAACTGGACATAATCACCACTACACCTACAGTATAGCCTACCAAGTGACAAAACGTATGCTACTTTAAGTATATTAAATCCTAGCATGCCAAAGCATACTTAAGTGTACTTGCAGCCAGACTAATGACTAGTATACTTGAAGTTTGCTATTTTGGAACAACTAATCAATTAACTAATTAATTAAATAATTAACTATATAAGTTGTAATTACAGATGTCGCTTTTAAGACTGTGAGTGTTTTCCCGTGAGAGGCCGCAATTTAGCGTGCGGCGTGCCGCAACTTGCCGGAGGCAACATTCAGGAATTAAAAATAAATGTGTTGTGCTTCACTGAATATCCGCCAGATGGCGCATGGAAGAACTTTATCTGAAAGCCGGACCAAATGAATTGTGTATAAGGTTAACCGTTAACCTAAAACAATATTGCTTCCAATGCTGTAGCAAACATGAATTTTATTTTGTTTTACAACAGATATTTCATTCAAGTGCTTCATGTTATTTTCATAATGATGAAATGAGATGCCCAAATTCATGCTTTAAAAGTTTCTTATATAGTTTTTGTAATGTCTTAACAGGTACAAAATAATGAAAGACATGGCCATGCCGCGGTTTAAATGGTCTTGAAATTAATTTAATTTCCTGATAGTAGGCTATCGAATGCGAATGTCCTGATTCGTGAATATGGCAACATATATTATTTAAAACAAAAAAAATGTGTCGCCATCATCAGAAGACATGAATGAACAATATGTGCAGGGCCGTGCAGAGACGTTTAAAGGGGCGGGTGCTCAAAGTTAAAAAAGATAGAACAGAAATAGAATATAGAATCTGATAGTGTTAACTATGCGAATGTCCTGATTCGTGAATATGCCAACATGTCTTATTTAAAATGTAAAAATGTGTCAACATCATCAGAAGACATGAATTAACAATGTGTATGTGTTTGTATGTGCATATATTATATAAGTATGTGTTTGTGTGCGTGTCTCATATGTAACATTCATATAAAATGCAATTCATGATAAGTGTATGTTGTTAAAGTATTTGTGGATATGTATGTAACGACGCGGCTCGCGCGAGGGGTGGAGCCGCGCATAAACTGTTCAGAATGAGCCGGGTCGTGATACCGCGACACTCCGTGTGATCATTCGGTCGGACCAGTAAAAGGTGTCAGTGCCAAAGACAAAGCGCGCTGGAGAAGACACAAGCAAAGCGCAAGCCTCTGTCTGTCTAAGAGAGAGTGAGGGAGAGCGACACATCAGTTTAGCGCGCGCTCTCGGGTTAAAGTGCACAAAGCACAAACTCTACTCTCTCTCTCTCTTCCTATAAATCCTCAGTAAAGCCATAAGTTCCGAGAGCATCTTTAGTTTTTTGTTTTAGTTTCCAGAATCCCATCCGTTCTCGCATAGACGGCGGAGCTCTGGTTATTTTGTGTTTTCAGTTTTGTTTTGAAAAAAGATTCATTACAAAACAATGAAAGACATGACAATGCCTCGGGTTAAATGGTCTTGAAATTAATTTAATTTCCTGATAGTAGGCTATCGAATGCGAATGTCCTGATTCGTGAATATGGCAACATATATTATTTAAAACAAAAAAAATGTGTCGCCATCATCAGAAGACATGAATGAACAATATGTGCAGGGCCGTGCAGAGACGTTTAAAGGGGCGGGTGCTCAAAGTTAAAAAAGATAGAACATGCTGAATAACAACAACTCACATTCATAACGAATCTAATATGGAATTGCATCATACTGTATGACTGTCATCAGATCGGGACAATGCAAAGCAAATGTAGCCTATGTTTTACCTAATGGCGTACAATGTTGCTGTTGATTATTATATTATTAGTAATCATTTTTAAGAATCTATACACATAAAACACACAAACATGTACATGCAGTGCTTATTAAATGTTTAAACTGTAGAGATACAATAATTTTACTGTTGTAAAATCAGCATTTTATCTAATTTGAAATATAAACCTAATATTATCTGTTACTTAATATATTTTCTTTAAAAACTGTTTTTTTATATCATAAATATAATAATCCATAATTATGTGGATATCCATATTAGATGGCTTTTAGTGAAATAAAACTGTAACTTACTTTAAAACAAAACATGTTCCCTAAAACGGTGGACACAGAGCTACAGACCCCCCTGTAACCCCCTTACCCAGTTAGCTAGCAGTTAATGACCACCACTACTTGTGCAGTTCAGAAAAGGACAGGTAATGTTTGTCGTGCTGTTGCACAAACAGCACGCTCATTTATTTCAATTCATTTGTTGTTATAGACTATAGTGTGCGCTGTACACCCTATTTACTGTTTTGCTACAGTCTGCACCTTCCAGTTAATTTGCCTGCTTTTCCTCCAACTCAGCACCGCCCAGCCTGCAGAAAATGCGCATGAACTTTGCGTGCTCGTACCCGGCTCGTAACGAGCGCGCTCTGCCCTCAAGGGCGAGCATTGGTTAATGGCAGGCATGTGACTGATGCAAGCCAGATACTTTTATTTAGCAAAATTGAGATTAATAGTTACATTTTATTGTTGAGGGGCAAAGACAGGGCTCCATATGCACATACACAGAAAAAAGGGCACTTGAGGCATCCTGGAGGAAAGGGGCGGGTGCTCAAGCACCCGCCGCCCTCCCCCCTCTGCACGTGCCTGTATATGTGTGTGTGTGTGTGTGTGTGTGTACAGTATATACAACGTGAAAGCGCGCTCAGTTACAGCTCAGTCCCTCTTCTCACCTTTGATAGGTGTGAAGTTATCAAACCGGCTTCGGATGGGGGAATTGGCACAATTGAGGGGTTTAAAACTATTCAACAAGACCGAGACGTCTCTGCCTAAAATGTATTTCTCCAGCAAAACATAGAATAAATAGAAATAAAATGTTTAATATTGATAATATTGATCTTAGCTGGATGGTCTAATTCTCAAAACCGTTTAACCTAAAGAAAGACTTAACACACTATAACTAGAATATTTACAAAAGTGAAAGGTTGTCTTATGAATAATAAAAAACAACAACTCATAACTCGAAAAGATCATATGTTTTTATATATTTTTTTAGATCATAAATAGACATGCATTAACTATTTATATATATATACAAACCGGATTCCAAAAAAGTTGGGACACTAAACAAATTGTGAATAAAAACTGAATGCAATGATGTGGAGATGGCAAATGTCAATATTTTGTCCAGAATAGAGCATAGATGACAGATCAAAAGTTTAGTCCGAGAAAATTTATCATTTTAAAGGAAAAATATGTTGATTCCAAATTTCACGGTGTCAACAAGTGAAGGCTAAGAAAATTTGAGCATAACGAAGAGCTGGAAGACCAATTAACAGTAATTAGGTTAATTGGCAACATCATTGGGTATAAAAAGAGCTTCTCAGAGTGGCAGTGTCTCTCAGAAGCCAAGATGGGTAGAGGATCACCAATTCCCACAATGTTGCGCAGAAAGATAGTGGAGCAATATCAGAAAGGTGTTACCCAGCGAAAAATTGCAAAGACTTTGCAGTTATCATCATCAACTGTACATAATATCATCTGAAGATTCAGAGAACCTGGAACAATCTCTGTGCGTAAGGGTCAAGGGCGTAAAACCATACTGGATGCCCGTGATCTCCGGGCCCTTAAACGACACTGCACCACAAACAGGAATGCTACTGTAAAGGAAATCACAGAATGGGCTCAGGAATACTTCCAGAAACCATTGTCAGTGAACACAATCCACCGTGCCATCCGCCGTTGCCAGCTGAAACTCTACAGTGCAAAGAAGAAGTCATTTCTAAGCAAGATCCACAAGCACAGGCATTTTCATTGGGCCAGGGATCATTTAAAATGGAGTGTGGCAAAATGGAAGACTGTTTTGTGGTCAGACGAGTCACGATTCGAAGTTCTTGTTGGAAATGTGGGACGCCATGTCATCCGGACCAAAGAGGACAAGGACAACCCAAGTTGTTATCAACGCTCAGTTCAGAAGCCTGCATCTCTGATGGTATGGGGTTGCATGAGTGCGTGTGGCATGGGCAGCTTGCATGTCCGGAAAGGCACCATCAATGCAGAAAAATATATTCAGGTTCTAGAACAACATATGCTCCCATCCAGACGTCATCTCTTTCAGGGAAGACCCTGCATTTTTCAACAAGATAATGCCAGACCACATTCTGCATCAATCACAACATCCTGGCTGCGTAGGAGAAGGATCCAGGTACTCAAATGGCCAGTCTGCAGTCCAGATCTTTCCCCTATAGAGAACATTTGGCGCATTATAAAGAGGAAGGTGCAACAAAGAAGGCCCAAGACGATTGAACAGTTAGAGGCCTGTATTAGACAAGAATGGGAGAGCATTCCTATTTCTAAACTTGAGAAACTGGTCTCCTCGGTCCCCAGACGTCTGTTGAGTGTTGTAAGATGAAGGGGAGATGGCACACAGTGGTGAAAATGGCCTTGTCCCAACTTTTTTGGGATTTGTTGACACAATGACATTTTGATTCACCATATTTTTCCCTTAAAATGATACATTTTCTCGGATTAAACTTTTGATCTGTCATCTATGTTCTATTCTGAATTGACATTTGCCATCTCCACATCATTGTACATAGAAAAAAGTTTATACGATAAACACACAAATATTATATATATATATATATATATATATATATATATATATATATATATATATATATATACACGTGCTTAATTAAATACTTAAATCATCGTGTTCACTCATGCACTGAAAAAAAGAACTTGTAAGATTTACTTGATAAAATCCTCTTAACAATTTGCACACATAGATTTTAAGTAAATTTTATTGCTCCAATATTAAGTAAAACTCACCCGTAATTGTCAGGTAAAATCTACTTAATAATTAAATTAACAAATCAAAGAAAGCAAGTAAAAGTTACATAATTATATTTAATGCACAAATTAGATTCATTTAAAATAATCAAGTAAAGTTAATTCATTCCCAGATAGCACACACAAGTCGCAGAGATAATGCTCCCTAATGCATGTTACAATGACCAAATATGATAATAAATAAATAAACCACACTCTCAGCTAATAATAAAACACAGATTCGTTTATTTATTTTTTTTATAAAAAAATAAATTTAATAACAAGCAAACATTTGATAAATGTATACAAAAACGAGAAAACGAGATAACAGTATAGTTACAAATGAGGTCTCAATTTGAAAAGATGTACAAAACATAAAACACCACAAATAAGTATTAATCATAGAAACAAAATTAAACACCAACAGAAGCGTTTTGTACTTTATAACTGTACGTTATGATTTTTAAATATGACCGTTAGATACGTTGGTCAGGAAACTCCTGAAGTCAGATGCAGACACACTTTCAGTCACAAACTGCTGTGAAAAAATACAGAGATAGATATTCAATTAAAATTCATGATACTTAATTTGGCAAATGAACAATATTTATACTTTGTTCCTCTCGCTTCACAACTCATGAGAACAGACCGAAACCAGAACCGAACCGGAGATTAAGGAAAAAGTGAGAAACCAGAATCATGTGTGTAAAGATTAAGCATGCAAGGTCACAGGATGACTTCTTTTTCTTGTCTGCAATGCGATTTAGACAAATTAGAGGTGCTGTTAATACTGTATGAACATATGTACAGGTTCTTTACAGTTGAAATTTAACTTGTAACTTATTAATAAAATTCGGATTCAGGAAAAAAATGTTTATTGCTAGTGCTCTTTTACCATTTAATGCTTTAACACACACGACTCAGTTTGTTCAGAAATGGCATCTCACTGGCGAACCTTTCTCTGAACACGCCGTTTTCACAAGTTGTGGGGATAAGAAACGCACATCTCGGTTTATTAATCCGCGCGCTCGGTTCATTATTATTTTATTTATTTATTTATTTATTTACCACAGGACCCCTGGGGGCTCCGTAGGTTTAGGTTTTTACACGAAAACGGTGTTTTGTGAATATCCACACTATTAAAAACTGAAATATTGCTAATTGTACGTCCTGACATTAAGATGAACATTAATTGGGAATCATGAAAGCGAGAATCACATCCAAAACAGAAAGGTAAACTTACCTCGAACACGACAAACTCCAGCTCCAGCCACGCCGTGTAGTACCTCCGTGATGATCCACAACCGACTGATCCACAGCGCGGGCACAGCGTCTCCAAAAACGCATGCGCGGTTTAATTTGGACACATTTTCGGCTTCAGTAGACACACATCAGACAGTACATCAGACTGAAACACGACTGCCCCCTACAGGTAATGAAGGGCATGTTCACAGCTTCCCGCACGCAGCCGCGCAAAGCCGCGGCAAGTCACGGGATCCCTTTTCTCGCAACGTGCATTTTTAATGGTTACATCTGTACATTACAAAAGCACAATTTTAAGTGTATTAAGTGTACTTTTGTGTGCTTTAAGAATACGTACTGTAGTACACATAAAATATATGTACTAATGTAATGAATGAAATTAACATACTGTATATATTTCATGTAAGTACATTACATAATTTTTTTACTGTGTTACAAATACACAGTAATATACCATAAATATATTCTTATTGCAGCAGTAGCATGCTTCTGGCCACATCCAAAAAAGTACACTTTGTGGTCAAGGCGTCACCATAGCAGACTATCCAATCCACACACAACTTTGCACAGGTTTGACACAGCCCTTCAATATGTTTTACCCAGGTTTGGGATCCTCAGATTCCCCCAAATCAACAACAGTTCGAGCAAGTGTAGCTTTACGACATTGAGCACATGAAAGAGACAGTTCAAACACATAAATAAGCTTGAACGTGCAAAAGAGATTCAGCTCACAAAAACGAGTTTAAGCATGCACGAGCAAGAGTAGTGCACTAAATATTAACATGAATAAGTCTATTCAAATTTAACTGAAAATATACTGAGACTATTCACTCTCCCACACCTTCTATACCACTTTATCCTGTATTCATGGTCACGGAACCTGGAGCCTATCGCAGGAGACTTAGGGCACTAGGTGGGGTACACCCTGGACAGGGTGCCAATCCATCACAGGGCATGCAAACATACAGTACACCCACTCAAGGGGAGAACATGCAAACTCCATGCACACAGAGACAGGAATCGAACCCAAGACCCTGGAGGTGCAAGGCGACAGTACTAACCACTACACCACCGTGCCGTGCTTTCTGTAAACTGTTACAATTATTAATTTGAGCACAGAAACACAAAGGAAAACAAAGTCATTTATAAATAAGTATGCTTTGGAAATTACACTGACCTTTCACTTAAAGTATATTTTCCTATAAATATTTTGGGAAAGTGTACTATAATACAATAATTTTTAAATAATTGTATTATAAAATAAGTTTAATTCCAAAAAAATATGTATGCATGATGTTAAACGTATGATGTTAGTATACTTTTATTTATTAACTGATAGTAAATTTTTTATTAGTATATTTGCAATGTTCTATAGCAGATTTGACTATATTTGTAATACACGCAAGTGTATTCTTTTTTCCACTAGGACTGCCTCACACCTGACTTTTGGCCTTGAATCAGCGTTTGCATTATCAAAAAAGAAAGATGCAGCTGTTGTTGCCTCATCTTGTGAAAAAGCTTGCATAAACACACAACCCTTTAGGTAATAACAACATGAAAATGCCTAAATCATGCAAGAGACCAAATCTTATATAGCTATGTTTAATGGCTAATGCATAAAGCTAAGCTGTTTCACCTGCAGAATATCTGGCTACAAGTACACTTTGGTTCACTGCGCTAAGCTAAGCTCTTCTTTTTCAAACTGCACATGAAACCCCACAGTCTTGGTGGTGAGGGAAAACAAGGGGATTTATTTCAGAAATGTTAAAATATCCCCTTAAAGGTTAGTAATTCCCCTTCTCTTATTCTCATTGGAAAGACTTAAAGGTGCTTTCTGAAAACACTCACTGGTCTGTTTGTCATGCTTCTTTATTCTCACCATGCCTTATCCTGAATGAGAAAATCCTGTGCTGCAATGGGTTTTTGCATACCCTGTTATGCCTCTATCGAACAGGCACAGTGGCACTCCTTCCCTATTCACAGGGGATTAGCCTTTGTATCTTTGTAATGCCTATGGTAATGAGCATAATATGTTAGCAATGGAAATACTTACTTTCTGACATTATTAGGTTTAGAGGGTTTAGGCGAATGTAATTTGTATTTTCATTTCTGATTATTCTCTCTCACTTTTAGCCATGGTCTCCATGTGGCTTCCTCAGTACTGTACCTCCAGTTTTAGGATATTTAAAAAAAATAGCAAAAGGGTTCAGTGTAGAGGTTTAATTGGAAGGTCTTATAATAGTAAAGATATTTAAACACATACTGTATGGACACCACAGTGTAACAGCTTGGAAAGTAGTTTGAACTGATGGAATGCTATTGTTAGAACTTAAAAAACTGTTATTAACTTAAAAAAAAAAGTGACACTGGTGAAGGCACTAGAAAGTAAAGTTTGTCCTATATTTAGCAAAATGTTTAGAAAAAACTATTAATTTGCATCACACCATTCTGTCATTGATTAATTTCCTATACCAGCATTGACTGTCATATATTATTCCTTACATGGCCACATTTCCATAATTTTTCTTTTGATTCTGTAAAGCTGCTTTGCGACCATAGCTAGTGTTAAAAACACTGTACAAATAAAATTGAGTTGAATTAAATTGGAATTGAATGGCCATCCAGTTTTTCCTGTATAAAATAAAATATGACATGACTTTCCAGACACTGAAGTGCTGTGCTTGTGGAAGAAGTGTTTTATTTTAAGTTTTGTTTTTTTTTCGCAGAATTTTTCCCCATTAAATCTCTCCAGCTAGTGTTCATGGTCTTCTTTGTGTTGAAAATTTTAATTCTAGTCAGGGAATTAGAGTTAGAAAACACTTTGTTTAACCCCAATTCAGAAAGTTCTGGTTGATTTCCTACAAAAAAATTTGTACACGGTGGCATGGAATATTTTCTTGTTGTAAATGGTGTGTGACTAAAATTTGATTTGGGCTGAAATGAAAGCAGAGCTGTATGCTGAACTTTACATCTAGTCTTTCACTGTTTGTTGGTTTGGTAATCTGTCTTTCTGGGAAAATGAGAAATATTTTGACCTTGTTTCATAGACAGTAATGAACATTTACATTTACAATTACATTTATATTTCTGCATCTCTAGTCCATGTATTTGATTTATCACAGTGTCTGCTAAATTGATTGCAATGGAATATAAACTCAGAAGAGATGCATGGCTACAGTCAAACTGCAGTCAAACTGATCTGAGCTCTTTATACTGATGATGTATTTTAAATGTCGCTCGACAGGGGCAAGAGTAGTGCTTCATGATGTTTTGAAATGATTTCTGGGATAATCTAGATTTGTTTATTCCAGTTTACTCGTAATAATTCTGGAAAAATATTGCCATTCATCTAATACGTTTGTCCAATGCATTTGTATATTCATTCATTCATTCATTCATTTTCTATACCGCTTAATCCTGTGTTCAGGGTCGCGGGGGACCTGGAGCCTATCCCAGGAGACTTCGGGCACTAGGCGGGGTACACCCTGGACAGGGTGCCAATCCATCGCAGGGCACACACACATACACACACTCACACACTACGGGCAATTTAGGAACGCCAATTAGCCTAACCTGCATATCTTTGGACTGTGGGAGGAAACCGGAGTACCCGGAGGAAACCCACCAAGCACGGGGAGAACATGCAAACTCCATGCACACAGAGACGGGAATCGAACCCAGACCCTGGAGGTGCAAGGCGACAGTGCTAACCACTACACCACCGCGCCGCTGCATTTGTATAATACTTATTAAACTTATTAAATAAATTATTTTAAATTGAAAAGGAGCACAATAAAATAATATCAGTTTTATATTATCAGAATAAGGATTATATAAGACTTATTAACTTACCTAAGCTAACATCTTGCTGGATTCTCTTCCTGTGCTGCAATAATTCACTCTTCAAGCCCATCAGTTCTCTGTTGGAGTCTCACCGTTGCTCCTCCCATTGTCCAGAACATGAATCTGAGTGTGTGTATGTGCGTGTGTGTGTGTGTGTTTGTGTGTGTGCTTGTTTGTTTGTTTGTTTGTTTGTGTCCACTAGCGTGGCCTTGTATTTACAGTAGATTACCCAGACTGTTTTCCTGTGATTAGCGTGTGGGCGTTTCCTGTACCAGGTTATTATCAGATAATGAAGAGCGACGGAAAGACTGTGTCTCCCCTTGGATTCATACGGATTACATAAACTGAGAATATGTATTTTTTATGCAACTTGCTTCATTTGAAAGTAGACCCTTTAAGCTTTCTATAGATACAGTACAGGCCAAAAGTTTGGACACACCTTCACTCATTCAATAGGTTTTCTTTATATTCATGAGCATTTACATTGGTAGATTCTCACTGAAGGCATCAAAACTATGAATGAACACATGTGGTGTTAGATGAGAAGGTGTGTCCAAACTTTTGGCCTGTACTGTATATTTCTCAGTATTTGCGGAGTTCCAGTTAATTTTAACTTTGCTTTCAGGAAGATATTGACAGAGACTGAGACAGCTGATAGCGCACCATGTTTACTTTCTTTATTTTAATAAAGCACAATGTTTTGTTCATATTGTAAGCTTGCATAAATAAAAGTAGACGCTTTACGTATTCAATTTTATATATAAAAAAATTACAGACTTTTTTAAGTTCTCTTTATGGTTACCAGAAAAAAAATACAAGTGAACCCGCCGGCAGGTCCACAGACTCCTAAAGGTTAAGGAGGATTAATGCTTAAAGGGTCCCTGTTTTAGTGTTGAGCTTGGATACTTTTTGTATGAATCTTCAGTGCATGTTCTCCTCATGGCGAACAAATTTTTCTACTGTAGGTTTACTAGTTTCCTCACACACTTCCAAAACATGGCATTCGGTTTATTGTATATGGTAAATTGTGAGGTGTTACAGACTATATAAATATGTGATTGCCCTTTGATGGACAGGTTTTGGGTGTGTTTCATTCTGCCCCCCTCCCACCTTGTACCCTGTGTTACTGGGATCCTGATCCACTGTGACCCTGAACAGAATGCATACTTGGAGCTCACTGAAGATTAATGAATGTATTTGCATTTGTAGATTTACTGATTCAGGAGCACCTGCATGTTAAAAATCATTCATTCCAGGTGCATTTTACAATTGCTCAGAGACTGAGCTGTGCTAAGAAAGATGGCAGTAATTTGTCAGTCTTGTCTTAAAATACTCTCCTGTAACCCTGTTTCTGTGGACCCTGTGAAATTAAGTGCTTCCTGCTGCATTGATGTCACTTGTGATCAGTTAAGCATGTGCAGAGTTTGAAATGTAAAAAAAAATGACAAATAAACATACCGATGTACAAATTGTTGAACAACCTTTTATTCCTAAATTTGATACTCATAATATTAACACTCAATTTTTTAGCCACTGGCAGCTCATTCATTAGGGTAGGTGGAGTAAATCTGGGTTTGTGTCAAATCATCAGAATGAACTCGTGTGTATGTCTTCAAAAAGAGCACGGAGTTTAACTGCATATATCTCTATGATATACAGAATAATGTTTACATGTTTCACTCTTATTTAAAAATGGATTCTATACACACAATAATCCACACTGACAAAGGTAAAATAGTCATTTGGGGTATTTTATTCATTTATTAAAAAATTTTATTATTAAAAAATTGAAATATTTTATTAACATAAGTATTCAGTCCCATTACTTATTACTTGGTTAAAGCACATTTGGCAGCAGTAACAGCCTCAAGTCATCCTGTAAATGATGCTATAAGCTTGGCACACCTTTCGTTAGGAAGTTTCTTTCATTCTTCTTGGCAGAATTGTTTAAGCTCAACCAGATATGACGGGCAAAGTCATTTTCCGGTCTCTCCAGAAATATTGGATTCAGGTCAAGCCCTGGTCCACTCCAGGACTTTGGCAGAGTTCTTCTGCCGTCACTCCTATGTTTCCTTGGCAGTATGCTTCATGTTGTTGTATTATTGAACTGTAAAGAGTCATCTCAGTATGAGATCTTATGCACTCTTTTTTATGCATAAATTTTTTTCTCTCTCCTTACTAGCCTCCAATCCCAGTTACAAAAAGAACATCCCCACAACATGATGCTGCCTCCTCCGTGTTTAACTGTACTAATGGTATTAAAGTGATGTGCAGCGTCTGATTTCCTCCACACATGGCATGGAAAATTGTGTCATCAGTCAAGAGGATTCTGTTTCTCATGGTCCTTCATTGGATTTTTGGCAAACACCCAGCAGGCTGTCATGTACATTTTAGTGAGGGATGGCATCTGTCTGGCCACTCTTCCATAGAGGTCTGATTGGTGGAGTGGTGCTCCTTCTGTCAGGGTCTCCCATCTCCAGAATGGAACGCTGGCACTCGTTTTGTTCTTACTCTGACATACACCATCTACTTTGAGACCTTATACTGTACGTTTGTGCCTTTCCTGTTTATGTCCAACAAATTCATTTAGGCACAGGGGGGGCCCAGTAAAGTTGACGAAGCATCTTAAAGACCACTGATAGGAATAGGATGCACCTGAGCTCATTTGCAAGTGTATCCTATCCAAAGGGTTTGAATACTTAAGTAAATGTGATATTTAAGTTTGTGGGCCAGGGGTAGCTCACTGGTTAAGGCACTGGACTACGGTTCGGAAGATCCCAGGTTCAAACCCCACAACCGCCAAGTTGCCACTGTTGGGCCCTTGAGCAAGGCCCTTAACCCTCAACTGCTCAAATGTATAATAAGATAAAAATGTAAGTCGCTCTGGATAAGAGCGTCTGCCAAATGCCTAAATGTAATGTAAATGTAAGTTTGTTCTTAAAACCCCACCTGTTTTATAATTATGGACTATTGTGTGTAAAATGATGAGGAAAGGAAAAAAAGCACATCCATTTTAAGATGAGTGTGAAACATAAAATGTGGAAAACTTGAAAAGATCTGAAAACTTTCCATCCGAAGTGTATACATGACCATCTGTTGTCACAATGTTTGGGGTCTGGATTCATTGAATTGTCTAGAATGTGTTTGTTTGCTGTAGTATTATGGTTTCCTTTCACCAGAACCATCTGGCCTAGTACAGACATGTTTAAATATGAAAATTCCCTTGTTGCACAAAAAGAGATAAAAAAAAACCCATGGCTTTAGAGCTTGAAGCATAAGAAAATGAGTGGCATTCACAAAGCCATCACCTCAAAGCCCCTAAAAACTTTTGTGATGAACTAGATTCTTAAAAGCAGCCAAATTTCAAATTCAAATTTTATTCATCATGTACACAGTCATACAGAGTATGATATGAAGTGAAACACTTACATGACCGCTGATGACCTAAAAATATGAAATAAGTATCAAATATAAAAAATATAGAAAATATTGAAAATATAGAAAAATTTTACATTATGTACAAATAATAAAATAAACATTTTTGACTATATAGTGTATAATTACAAAAAAAATAAAAAAAGTGGATAACATCTGTAAATCAAGAGTATATGTCAATTTCTTTTTTTTCCCACAATGAGGCTGGGAAAAGAAATTATAAGTAATAAAGTATCTAGTTTTTTTAGATGTAGGTAGGTTGGAAATTTTGCTGAAGCCTGTCTGCCCTACAGTAGTTAATAATAACCTGAACACATTGAAACAATGTCTAAAAGCCCGGAAAACAGGCTCATAAACTGTATGCTGGATGATTGTAATTTGCCGACCTTTAATTACCTACCCTAGTGAGGAAAAATGCAATTCACTGTATTACAAATATATAAAAATCTCCCATAGTACACTGCAAATATTTGCAACTAACAAAAAACTCATTCATTCATTCATTCATTTTCTATACCGCTTAATCCTGTGTTCAGGGTCGCGGGGGACCTGGAGCCTATCCCAGGAGACTTCGGGCACTAGGCGGGGTACACCCTGGACAGGGTGCCAATCCATCGCAGGGCACACACACATACACACACTCACACACCCAATCACACACTACGGGCAATTTAGGAACGCCAATTAGCCTAACCTGCATATCTTTGGACTGTGGGAGGAAACCGGAGTACCCGGAGGAAACCCACCAAGCACGGGGAGAACATGCAAACTCCATGCACACAGAGACGGGAATCGAGCCTGGCCGGGGAATCGAACCCGGACCCTGGAGGTGCAAGGCGACAGTGCTAACCACTACACCACCGCGCCGCCTAACAAAAAAAAAAAAAAATAATTAAAAAAAAAAAAAAACTGTCCTGTTAATATATAAGAAGTAAATTAATATCATGCATTTGTCAGTTTTTGGAATTAACGTTAAATATACTTCAAAATAATTATAGCAATTATATTAAATGTATTATAGTATACTTCAGGCGGCTGATATATGGTATACTCAGAGCTGTAGTGATTAGCACTATCGCCTTGCACCTCCAAGGTCCGGGTTCAATTCCCATCTCTGTGTGCATGGAGTTAGAACACAGAGAGAGAGAACTAACCTGGAATGACCAGAAGACGTAGCTTTAGCGGTTAGCCCTTTGTAGTGTGGATGGTAAACCCAAGCGCGGAAGCAAGCGAGTAGGCAGGATAACCATGCGAATTAGTCTAAGAACTCTCACAGAAGGGGAGCAAGGGAAAAACACAAATTACCCCGCGTCCTAATAAACACACACTCAAATCAGAAAGCAAAACCCAAGAAAGTGAGTACTCACAAAATGGTGGACGAACAGTCTGAACCGACATGGGCGAACTCAATGACTGAGCGTTGTGCCATGGTTTGTTTACTCCTCTTATACTTCCTGGTTCACGAGCGCATTATTTCCGGGTCCTAGTGCCGGTCGCAGATTGAGTGTGCATGACACTCCCCATGCTTGTAGGTTTCCTCCGGGGACTCTGGTTTCCTCCCACAGTCCAAAGACCTGCAGATTAGGCTAATTGGTGTTCCCAAATTGCCCGTAGTGTGTGACTGTGTGTACTGTATGTGTGTGCCCTGCAATGGATTGACACCCTGTCCAGGGTGTACACCGCCTTGTGCCCTAAGGTTACTGGGATAGGCTCCAGGCCCCCCAGAACCCTGAATACAGGATAAAGCAGTATAGATGATGATAGTACACTTTCCAGAAATATATTATAGGAAAATATACTTTAAGTAAAAGTTCAGTGTAATTGCCAAAGCACATTTATTTAAATTTCGTTTTCAATAAATTTTTTTGCCAATTTTTAAAAAATATGCTCTAAATAATCATTGTAACAATGTACAAAAATCATATACTGTATTAGAATACAAATTTTAATACAGTAAGTTCCTGACTTAAGAACATTTTGCAGTTACGAATTTCTGTAGATAAGAATGGACCGCGGTTCGCATCTAATATTCATACATACGAATAAATTGCAGGAAATATCTCACATGTATTGTACAAAAATAGGCACTGCAGTGCACCAGCTACCAATATTTACAATTATTTGGTAATTTCTTGGTACAATTATTTGGTAAATACAATTATTTTGGTAATATTTACAGTAATTATATATTATTACAATGTCTAAAGTCTGGTATATTGTATGGGTGTGCCTGTTGGGGTGTGGTAGAACTGAGTCAGCCTCACTGGTTTCAGTGAATCTGTCCGGGAGCAGGATGATGGCACATGGCTGTCCTATGAAGCTGTCCTGATGGTGAATATTTCTAATTTCAGAAAATCCTCAACAAAACAAAAAGTTCACAGTCCAAGAAAGTGGAAAATCTTGATAGAATGGTGTCCGGGATACCCCTCGCATGTGCTCTCAAACTCATTTATCCCAGTTGGAGAAAATATCATGTGCTATATTTTATAAATAAGTATATTTTTATTAAGCTCTTTTTAGTATTTAGAATTGGTCAGAACTATAACAGCATGCTACTGCTGCATTAAGAATCTATTCAGAGTACATTACATTAAGAAATGAAAAAAATTGCTGTAATGTACTTCTGATACATTAAAGACATACTTTGATTTCATTAATCACTGTGTCAGGTATGTATGTTAGTACATAAACAGGCATATACTTTAAGTGTAAGTATAATTAAAGTTGTTTCATTGTAGCACATAAAAGCATACTTAGTACACTTAAATGTGTTTTTGTATCATTTAATTGCAACGTAAACACACTTGGTACAAAATTAGTTGTTCCAAAATAGCAAACTTTAAGTATACTAATCATTACTCATTACACTTATGTATGCTTTGGCATGCTGGGATTTAATATAGTTTAGCATACTTGTTTTCACTTGGATATTTTTCGGTTACTTTATATATTCACATTTTGCAATATATATATATATATATATATATATATATATATATATATATATATATATATATATATATATATATATATAGCTTAAGTCAAATATGATAACCTATTGACTGAGTTTTGCTTGAGGCTAAGTTTTTATAAATGTTGTTGTGTGCCACCAAAATCTATGCTCATTAGCCCCTGCTGACTTTAGCATTAATTGCCCAGTGTCATAATTCATACCTGTCATGCAAAACCCCTACAGTAGTCTAATAGTATCTCAGTGGCTAAGAATCTGATCTTCTGAGTGGAGAGAACTGTATACTGTTTGCTGTATGCTGTTGCGAAAAACCTTGAAATCTTTACTCAACTGTTCAACTTTGTGATTGAATTAGAGTTAGTTTTGTACTTGTAGGTTGCTTCAAATAAAATGTCAGCTAATGAATGAATGTAAATGCATTTATTTTGCTCTGTTTACAGACTAGGGAAATTGCTAATATAAAGTTATCTACTCACAAATAGCTTCAAATTGTTATAAATATGTCATCACAACTTGGTGACAAAATTATATTTGAGGCTGATATTAATTACATGATTAAGTTAGTTACAGTATTTTTATATTTTAGCTTGTCTTATAAAGTTACATTAGGGCTGCAGCTCATATACACCAATCAGCCATAAATGTACAGTGTAAAACATTAAGCCCAGAGAAGTGTAGGTTCCAATTGGACCACCAGACATCTTTGACCCCATTCAGACCTATTCATACATGATGCCACACCACCACTGCGGGTGCACTTAGGAGAAACCACCAAGACATTTGCGTGGTCGGATTGACTGATCTGGTGAATGTGGAGACAAGATCAACATCCTTGAGCTCTTTGCCTGCTAAGCCCCATACACAGAAACCCCTTATACACTGGCTGTTCTGATACCTTTCTAACATGGACAGCATTGACTTGGCAATTTGTGCTTTTCTGTGAGATCAAACCAAACTGGGAATACATGAGCCTTGAGTGGCCATGATCCTGTCACCAGTTCATTGGAGTATAGCTGCTAATTAATGTTATTCATTTAACCTGTTAGTGTTGATACTGCTATGGCTGTTGATAATGTAAGTCACAGCTGTAATAAAACAGAAGCTATTATATAATTAGATTGGTTTAAAATATTAAAGAATGAGCATTCACTCACATTCTGTACCACTTACCCTGTACAGTGTCGTGGGCACGAGGCAGGGTTCATCCTAGATGGGGTCTCAGTCTGTCACAGGGCACATGTACATACGCTCACTCACACAATAAGGTGAATTTTTAAATGCCAATTAGCCTACTTTACACGTCTTTAGACTATAAGAGGAAATCACAGTACTTGGAGGAAACCACCAAGCATGTGGCAAACGTGCCAACTCCATGCACATTGATAAGCGCGATGAAGGTGCTAGGCCACAGTTCTAACCACGATGCCACGTGATTATTTATTGCATTTATATTTAATAATTATATTAAAAACTATTAATCATGAATTCATAAACTACTCACTGTTCAATGTAACATAGAACCATACAAAACACAGTGACCAAACAAAAGTACATCTGTCTTTTCATGTGCCTGCACTTCATTAAGATTACAGTATACTGTATATTAGCCACAAAAACTTTTTTAGAGCCATTGATGCTTCACATATTCTGCACAAAACATTAGAATAATACCTTTAAGTTTTTCCCAATTCTTACTCACTTTCATTTTCACTTCTTCAATGTTTTTGAACTTCTTTGAACTCAATAAATAGTAGCAAACAGGTTATGGTTTTACCTATATCCTCTCTCTCTCTCTCTCTCTCTCTCTCTCACACGCACACACGCATGCACACACACACACACACACACACACACACACACACACACACACACACACACACACACACTCCCCTAACACCCCCCCCCCCCACCTATGCAAAGAATATCGTCTATATTTGGGATGCGTCTGGTGTCTGGGGATGATTCTATCTACTTAGAAGATGGTTCTGGCCTCGACTGGTGTTGTCAGCTGTTTCTCTGAGGACTTGACAATTCGATAGTTCAGGACTGGAACTTTCTACAAGTCTATCTGAGTCTCCAATAACTAACTGGACTCCATTTTAACATCAATTAACATCAACTATTATAGCTGAACTGCCTGCCACTTAACACACTGTATAAATGCAGATCATTTCCTGCTATCTGTTTCACCCAGATGAGGATGGGTTCCCTGTTGAGTCTGGTTCCTCTCAAGGTTTCTTCCTATTACCATCTCAGGGAGTTTTTCCTTGCCACTGTCGCCCTCGGCTTGCTCACCAGGGACTATCTGACCATTTTGATTCATACACATTCACATTCCATACAAACTTAAATAATTCTTTTGATTGTGTAAAGCTGTTTTGAGACAATGTCAATTGTTAAAAGCGCTATACAAATAAAATTGAATTGAATTGAATATATACAGTGAGGTCAATAAGTCACCCTGTGATTTTGCAAGTTCTCTTACTTAGAAATCATGGAGGGGTCTATTTTCAGCATAGGTGCATTTCCACTGTGAGAGACAGAATCTAAAAAGAAAAATCCGGAAATCACATTGTATGATCTTTTAACAATTTATTTAAAATTTTAAACAATTGCCTTTCCAGCTTTGTGAAGGTCTACAATTTTGTCTCTTGTGTCTTTTGACAGCTCTTTTTTTTTTTTTGCCCATGTTGCTACTTAGACTTTGGCTGATAGTGGGGTGCACAGGTGTCTTTATGACAGCTAATGACCTCAAACAGGTGCTACTAATTTAGAATCATGAGCAGAGTGTAGCTGGACTATTTAAAAGCAAAATAACAGGTCTTTGAGGTTAAAAAATCTGGCTGATAAGCAAGTGATCAAATACTTATTTGACACAGTAATTCACAAATAAATTGTTCAAAAATCTTACAATTTGATTTCCGGATTTTTAGATTCTGTCTCTCACAGTGGAAATGCACCTATGCTGAAAATTGTAGATCCCGCCATGATTTCTACAGTAGGTAGACAACCAGGGCCCGGTTTCTCGATAACGCACACTATTCGCGCGCTAAGAAGACTCTTAAGATAAATCTTACGTTAAGTGATAACTTTTCTAAGTATATTTCTCGAACTGTCTCTTAGGGGTCTTCTTAAGTCATTGCCTCTTACGTCCGACGTTACAAGGCACTGTCTACAGTGAAGGTCCTGAATTAGCTGACATCGGTTGCTCAGGAATCGATTTTTCACTCCTTTGCATGACAGCATTAAGAAAGACGGCACTTTCTTTGCACTAAATTCTTTTAATAGCGTTTATTTCGACATGGGTTAACTTATCAATAACATGCCATTATAGACAAATATATAAAGTAAATCCCCAAACTGTCTCTAATATTTTCATGTAACCTGTGGTGGTGAAACGAACCGGGTATACAATCATAGTTGATGGACAAACAGCTGATAACACTCTTCACCAGCTTCAGAAACAATGTGAAACATGTCAGTTGTTGGGGTTGTATAGCGCACATATGGAATGAATACGATGAGATGACAGAGTGGAGGTTTAATACCCCTATCTCACCTAAGCGGTTTCGCGCAGGGTCCGTAATTGCGGTTCATCATGATTCAGCGCGAGTTTTGGAGCCATGGTTACGTTTCCATTTTACCACGCAAAAAGAAAAATGTTTAACATGCGGAAGCTTGTGGACCTTGCAGATCTTCGCGGACCATTGGGCGCCGGTCACTCGAGGCGGATCATGGTGCCTAATACCCCTCTCTCACCTGTGTGGCCTGACTCATCTCCGTGAGCTGCCGTGATTGCCCGCGACGTTCCTTTAACGTTCCGTGAAGTTCTTCAAGGTCTGCAAGCATCCGCGAGGACCAGCAAAAAAATGTAATGATTAATTTTTCACGCGGAAAGGTGTAAACGGAATCGCAGCGCAAAAACTCGGGGTGAATCACGATGAACCCTACTTACGGCCACAGCGCGAGACCGCGCAGGTGAGATAGAGGTATAACACCGCATCTCACAGCGAGTCAAACCGCATAAGTGAATAGGGCTATTAAAACATTACAATCACCCAGAAAAATTAATGGATGCGGGGTTTGAAACTCCCAAGGTTATTTTCTCATTTAACTAAATAAAATTTAATAAAAATAAAACGTGTCTAAAGAAAAGTCCATAAAGTTATCGATAATGGCTAATGATCAATGAAACATATTTTAAACAAAAAGCAGCGAGCAGCTGGACATCGGGACGTAGTGCGTAAGTACGACGCGTTGGCCTGGCACGCGCAGGTCTGAGCAGGTCAAGAAGCTCCATAATCTGTTGCCTTGGAAGGCAAAACCTTTTTCTTTTTTTTTAAATAACGACCACGGGGAAAATATGAAAAGGGCTGAAGTTTTGTCTAAAGGAAAAATGTACATGACCCACACGGCTCAACGGACGGCGCCGTCTTCAGTTTAACACAACACCACGCTGTATCGCTGCCAAATTGTTTGCCAGCTGTATAATATTAAAAGGTATTGCCAATTTTAATGCATTAGTCACATTATGAAATAGGCTAATTAAAAGTCACTCTGATATCAAATAAAATAAAATTATTAAACAGGCCTACAGTATATTCCATCATTAATACGACTTTGATAATGTGCCATAATGTGTTTGCATACACCGCTGGTTTATAAAGACTGCTGCTCAGTAGCGGCGACTAGCGTCTTGAGCTGAAACTACATTAAGAATGAGTTAAGGTTGGTCCAGACCAACCTTACGAACATGTGACTTAGCTAAGAGATACTTAGCGTAAGAACGTTTCGGGAAATGCGCCATAACGTTAAGAGAGAGGTTAAGGTACAACTTAAGAACTACTTAGCGATAAGAAGAAACTGGGCCCAGAATGGCTATTACCGTCGCGCTCACAGCCGTGGGAAAACGGCAGCAGCCAAAATAAATCAGTTGCATCTTAAAGTCATTCGTAAAATGACCGCCAGGTGGCGCAAAGTGACATTTTTCACTCTACGTAAAACATTTCATTAACTCAAAAAAGATGCACTAAAAATCCTGTGTTGTCTCTGTAACCACATCGTTGGGTTGTTTTTGCTGGGTCAAAATTCTGTGAGACCCAGAAGGTGGATTGAATATCCACTGTATCCCTTTTTGCGTGAGATCAACTTCAATTGTCGAGTGATTCCACTGCTGGATAGCCTTACGCAATTCAATCTCAGCACCTATAAAGTTTGTTCCATTGTCACTTCTCATAATCGACACCTGACCTGCACACAAAGCGTCGAATGGCATTCACAGGAGTCACAGGTGTCCAGTGATTCCGCAACTTCAATGTGTACAGCTCTTGTTGTCAGACAAATAAACAATACGCCATATCTTTTAACATTACTCCTACCTCGTCTGACCTCAAAGGGTCCGAAATAGTCTACTCCCACGTTAGTGAAGGGTGGGTGATCTGGTGTTATTCTGTCACATGGCATTTCTGACATTTTTTGTTCACCGGTCTTTGCTCTAATCTTTCTACATGTCACACAACTGGAGAGAAACTTTCTCACAAGGGAGTTAGCGGACGGAATCCAGTATTTCTGCCGCAATTCTGAAAGCATATAATTCCTTCCACAATGTCCAACCCTTTCATGAATGTCTCTTAAGATTAAAGTTGTGATATGTGAGTCTTTAGGTATAATGACTGGGTTGTTGTACGTGCTTAGGCATTGCAGACTTGCTGAGACGTCCTCCAACTCTCAGCACTCCTTACTGCAGTACTGGGTCCAGTTTGGAGAGGCAATGGTTTCTTTTTACAGATGCGCTACCTTTTTGCAACATGGAAATTTCTTCTTTGAATTTTTGGCTTTGAATGAACTTCTTCTTCTTCTTCTTTGTCTTTCGGCTGTTCCCTTTCAGGGGTCGCCACAGCGAATCATCTGCCTCCATCTAACCCTATCCTCTGCATCTTCTTCTCTCACACCAATTAACTTCATGTCCTCTCTCACTGCATCCATAAATCTCCTCTTTGGTCTTCCTCTAGACCTCCTGCCTGGCAGTTACAACCTCATCTTCTTTCTACCGATATATTCACACTCTCTCCTCTGAACATGTCCAAACCACCTCAATCTGGCCTCTCTGACTTTATCTCCAAAACATCTAACATGGGTTGTCCCTCTGATGAACTCATTCTTGATCCTATCCATCCTTGTCACTCCCAAAGAGAACCTCAACATCTTCAGCTCTGCTACCTCTAGCTCTGCCTCCTGTCTTTTCTTCAGTGCCACTGTCTCTAAGCCGTAGAGCATCACTGGTCTCACCACTGTCCTGTACACCTTTCCTTTCATTCTCGCTGATACTCTTTTATCGCACAACACACCTGACACTTTTCTCCACCCATTCCAACCTGCCTGTACTCGTCTCTTCACCTCCTTTGAACACTCTCCGTTGCTCTCGACCGTTGACCCTAAGTACTTAAAATCCTGCACCTTCTTTACCTCTGCTCCCTGTAGCCTCACTGTTCCTCTTGGGTCCCTCTCATTCACACACATGTATTCCGTCTTGCTGCGGCTAACCTTCATTCCTCTGCTTTCCAGAGCGTACCTCCACCTCTCCAAATTTTCCTCCACCTGTTCCCTGCTCTCGCTACAAAGCACAATGTCATATGCAAACAGAACTTAATGACTTCATTTTCTGCTCTTGTTAAGTCCTGAATTGTCAGAGACTTGTGGTTTTCTGTCACTGGTTCGTCTACACGTTTTTTGACCTTTTTTGTTCTCTGTTTGAGCATGTCCTTGATACAAAGAATCCAGGCAACGGATCTTTTCAACTTGTACCAGTCAGAGTGATAATTGATTAGTTTACTCACAGCAGCTGTGCTCTCTGTAGTACTCACGATATTTACTGAAGCTAAATGTTTAATCTCATTGTCATCCTCTTTTATCGACAGGTCATGAATGTTCTCAGGCCATTTACACTCTGGTTCTTTGAGAAAGGAGGGACCATGGATCCAGTTGACATTTTTCATGAATTTTTCACAAGATACTCCCCTGGATGCAGAATCAGCTGGGTTTTTTGAGGTGTTGACATACCTCCACTGCTGTGGCTTGGTTGACTCTCTTATAATGGCGATTCTGTTAGCAACAAAGGTTTTAAAACGAAGTTTTTCATTGTCAATATATCAGTTGTACTGTCAGTCCAAAATATAGAGTCCAGCAATTTTATCTCCAGTTGACCTTTCAACATTTTGTCATTGTTCACGGCAACTACTGCTGCAGTCAATTCCATTCGAGGAATAGTGGTTTCTTTCAGAGGTGCTACATGAGAGTTCCCCATCATGAATGCACAATGTGTGAGTGCATCAGCATTTACCAACTTGAGGTATAATACAACTCCATAACCCATCTCACTTGCATCTGAAAAGTGATGAAGCTGAGCCGTAGTTGTGACAAAGTTAGCTGGTTTTATGCATTTTGCTACACTAAACTCGGACAGTTGGTGCAGCTGTTGTAACCAGGTTTTCCATCTTTTTACAAGCTGTTCGGGAATGTCGTCATCCCATGCAAGTTTTTCTTTGCACAACTGCTGCATTAGAATCTTAGCTGGCAGTATAACAGGTGCGAGGAAACCCAAGGGGTCGTAGATTGAACTAGTGATTGACATGATTCCCCGTCTAGTCACAGGTCGTTCCTTTAAACTAATCTTAAACTTGAACATGTCTGAATTGATGCACTACAACACCCCCAGAGCTCTCTCGACTGGAAGTGCATCTTTACTCAAATCTAAGTCTCTCATGTCTTTGATTCTTTCACTCTCGGGAATAAAAGTCAGTAGGGCACGACTGTTACTAGCCTACTTGGTGAGGTTGAACCCTCCACTTGCACAAAGGTTGGTGAGATTGTTGTATAGAGCGACTGCTTGACTATGACTCAAAACAGACTTCAAACAGTGGTCTACATAAAAGTTCTTAAGTACTGTGTTAACTGCCTCAGCAGATGAGTTGCTACAGTTTTCTTCTGCTGTTTTCCTAAGCGCAAAGTTAGCAACGCTTGGAGACGATTTTGCACCAAACAGGTGAACAACCATTTTGTACTCGACCATGTTTTGGTTTACGTCTCCGTTCGGCCACCATAGGAAGCGCAGCAAGTCTGTGTGCTTTTCCGGAACTCTCACCTGATAATACTGTACATGGCTTCCACATCTGCCATCATAGCAACTTTCTCTTGTCTGAGGCACGTAAGCACTCCAATGAGTGAGTTTGTTAACTCTGGTCCTTGTAGGAGCTTGCTATTCAGTGATACTCCCTGATAGCTGGCAGCACAGTCAAAAACCACTCTTAGCTTTTTCTTTTGAGGATGATATACACCATGGTGAGGTATATACCACACTTGACCATCTTGTCGACTTAAGTGAGGTGTAGGGACTACATGGCCCTTTTCAAGCATTTCGTTCATGAAATTTTAATACTCCTCGTGAAAGGAGCGGTTGTTCTTGAATTTCTTTTTGAGATTTAGTGCGCGCTGCATGGAATGGAATTACCGTCTCCATAAAACAAGGGAACATCGCGCTGGGGTAAGGAAAGTTCGCAAGCATTACTGTCATACTCTGAAATTCTACTGTATCAATGTCGTGGCTTGAGTATTCATTGTCTTGGGTAGACCAATCATTTAAAGTACTTTTAAATTTTGGTCTAAAAATTACGGGCACACTTGGATGGGCTGCCTCGCGACGTAATGTCAGTCTGACGTATTCCGTTGACGCACTGTGATCGTAAAGTTCACTATATTCCAATTTGGGAGCGTGTGCGCAACTCGATTCGATGGGATTATGAATCAATAACATGGTTATGTCGTCTTGTACATCCATCTCTATATAATTCCTAATCGCACGTTTATAATGAACAATGCATTAAGGTGATTGTCTAGTTGCAAACTGTGTATGTAGTCTGAAAACTAAATTATGCTTACCTTTGTAACGCTAGATGGTTTATAACGGTGTCTGTCAATAACTAAGAAGCACATTAGTCACTGGTGGTCTAGTGGTTAGGATTAGGTGCGCTCACGCGGGAGGCCCCGGTTTGATTCCCGGTCTGGGAAGTTAACTTTTCTGCAAGCATTGGTGGTTCAGCGGCCGCCGCACGGGAGGCCCGGGTTCGATTCCCCGGCCAATGCACATGCTTCTTGCACTACATCTTTATAAAGTTTTTCTAAAGTTGCGTAGTAGACGAGGCGAATCCGCTGTGCTTCGGTAAGCTTTTCTGGCGCCAGGAGAAACTCAGTCAAACACACACACACGTTGTCTGTCAGAAAGGTCTCTGTTTATTAACAGCAAAAGATGGGTTTATATTTGTTTGACCAAACGCCTGTGCTATAGACATATGTTACTTCAATGAACATGAAGCATTGTAAATGTCCTGGTGAGATCCTGAAGAAGCAATGCTTCGCGTGTATGATGTCCTAGGTTGAATACCCGGCATCTCCATTAAGGCAGCACATTAGTCCCCGGTGGTCTACTGGTTAGGATTCGGCACTCTCACGTGGGAGGGCCGGGTTTGACTCCCGGTCTGGGAAGTTAACTTTTGTGCAAGCATTGGTGGTTCAGCTGCCAATATCAGATCTATGAGGAAGATCTATTCGATATCAGTTCTATGAGGAAGAGAGCAAGAGAGAAGAAATAACTCCTTTATATATAAAATAATCCTAGCATCATGTAAAATTATTTTAAACTGTTTTTTTTTAATATTTTTATTTATTTTTTAAGCTATACTCCACATGTGTTTTGAAGACACGCCCCCACAGAACTGTTTTTTTTACCCAACAATTGAGAATTTTTAATTAAAGTATATTACAAACTTTTCATTAGGACCCTAAAGAATCATATTAACCTATGAAAAATTTGGACTGGATGACCCCTTTAACAAAATCATAACGTTTTTTCGTCATTGTGAGTGCACTTAAATAAAAGTAGAGTCTTATAAAGGCTATGTAGCTTATAGTTTTACTATATAGTTTTTTGCACATTAATCTGACAATGTTTTAATTTTATGGTCGTTTATTTTTATTTATTTCAGTAGAACACAAAATATAAAATGACACAAGACCCTACACATGTAGCTTTTCAAATTACACATAAAATCTAAATGCTCAGTGTGTTAACGTTTACGTTGCTTAAATTCGATCCTAAAAATATTTCATTTAATTTAAATTATAAAAATACTGTAATGTTACTACTGTGATTATGAATTCGTTCAATTACAATGTTTCACTTGATTTTATCTGCAACTACGTGCGGCTCTAGACGAGCTGCGGTTCATTAATCCTGGAGAGAACGTACTGATGCCTGAGGCGTCAGTCTATAGTTACTGTATATAGCGCCACTCAGCAGTAAAAGCCAGCAAACGCACAAACCCAAATGCTGTCGCCATGCGCCTCGACGGTAAAAGTTGAATACTGCTTGTCCACCTACTGTAAGTAAGAGAACTTGCAAAATCACAGGGTGATCAAATACTTATTGACCTCACTGTATATGTAGTAGTACATTTTGGACGATAGTAAACTACTGTATTTGTGCTGTTTGTTTGTTTGTTTGTTCCAAATTCTTATTACAGTAAAATGTGCTGTTGGAAGCAAATAAAATTCTCATTGAACATAGCAAAAGCTTTGTGTGTGTGTGTGTGTGTGTGTGTGTGTTCCTTGGCATAGTACTGTAGATACAATGTCATTGTTTAGTTAGTATGAAATAAGTATTTTCAGTATTCATATTCTGTAGGCATAAGTAAACTATGATTAGATACTTGTTATGGATCTATTTCTACAGATTGAGATACATTTTATATTGTTCTCAATGGTCTAAAGTGCATTAGAGAAGAAAACTGTTTTTAACCACACATCTACTTTCAGATATGCTTCTCACACGGGGAAACAGTAGCTGCTACTAACTTTAAAATATCACAGCTTAAAGAAATATGGCAAAAGATTCCAAATTTCTGATTTCTGACTTTTCCTTTTAACAGTCTTTGAGCCAGATAGCTTGCAGAGACACACAGAGCGCTGCTGACCAGTTGTGAACTTAATCTACATACCTGCAGGAAGAAAATGCTTCAGATCATAATAAGAGGAGCATTTTCCCTTCCATTTATGTTTTAGGTTGCGTACTATGATATGATCTTGCAGAACGAACAGTTCTACCAGAACACACTGATCTGTGTGAGTACTGTCTGTGTGGTCATGATAAGGCACAGAATTTGTTAGTCAACTAGCTAATGTTAGTGTTCTAACTTAAACAGAAGATGTTATTAGAAGAGAAAGGGAATAGGTTTTACTTAGTAGATATTATAATCACATAAATATGTGTAATACTATGTAAGTACTGTGATAATGTACAAGTGCTTTGTTTTTATTTATCTGATGGTCTGCATTGTGTTTTTCAGTTTGCACTATAGCGAGTACTAAATTTTACAGTGTTTAATTTATTAATTAAATATTTATTGCCCATTTTATTGGTTTATAATTAGATTTAATGTAGTGGAACGTTTGACAAGAGTCAAACTAGTTCCTGTTCTCACTTGCGTTATGGCTGTGATGAACCATATGATTGAATCTCTCTCTGTCTTTCTAGCTGCGTATAATTTTGCAGAGAAATCAGAAATCACATTTAGGGCTCATCTGTCCTAAAGCCGACCCAGTGCTGGAAAACTTTGCAAAGCACCATGACTGATACAAAGTGCATACGTTCATGACTACTTTTATAAATGCGTAAAAATAAATAAATTAATTAATAAATGAAGTCACCACTTCACCCACTTTGCGGATCAACACATAAAAAAATCTGTTCATTGTTTGGATTGGGTTATGTTTTATGTTTTTTCTACATGTTCCTGAATGTTATTGTGAGCTGTTATTATAGAAACAATAACGGAACAATTATAGTGTTTTGACCAATCAGAGTCAACAATTCAACTGTGCTGTGGTGTTTTTTTAATCATAAAATGTAAAACTTTAATATTTGTCAACTTGTTGCAAGACCATTCTAGTTTTGGAACACATCCTAATCTGTCTGCTATTTATCAGTACATTCACAGTGTGTGTATAATTCAGTTATCATATTTAATGTGTCTGCAAGAAATTCCTGCCTTTTTTGTGTGTGTGTGCGTGTGTGTGTGTGTGTTGCATGTGTACAGTATGATTTTTTTTTAGAAGGATTTTCAAAATATTTCATCCTGTATAATTAACCAAACTTACACTTGCCGAATTCTTTCTTTTTTATTCTTCAATACTGTTAATTGTTTATTAACTGTGCTTGGTCTGTTCCAGGATGCTGTTCTTTACAGATTATGGGAAAGTGGGCAAACTGGAGCGCTGCCACATGGATGGCACTAACAGGACCCGGCTTGTGGATTATAAGGTTGAGCAGCCAACTGCAGTGGCACTGGATGTGGTAAAGAAGCTGGTCTACTGGGCAGATGCATATCTGGATTACATTGAGGTTGTGGATTACAATGGCAAGAACAGACACAACATCATCCAAGGAAGCCAAGTGAGTGCCAAATGTCCTGCTGGGTTGGAATGACAGATTTCCACATTGTTGCACTGCCAATTTGTTTAAGTGCCCCCTTTTTTTTTTTTTTTTTTTTTTTACAATGTGTACGTGGGTAGTTTAAAAGCACTAGTTAAAATGGCAGGGAATTTTCCTAGTGGGATACAATGCTGTGTCTTGATGAAAGTTATGCCATCACTGTATATAAAAGTTATTATATTCTGAAAATGTTTTCTTGGCTTAGCTGTCATTTTTTTGGGGGGGTTACTTTGTGTTGGATAACAAAACTTTAAACGTAGCGAAGAGTTCTGTAGTAGTAATAATTTATATACAGTATATACTGTACACCATCTGACCAAAAAAATAAATAAAAATCAGAGTTTGGATTTAAATAAGCAAATAGTTAGGAGCATTGAACCGAATAATTGATTGATGTGTTTCTGTTGGCAACAATTATTTTAAGCCTGACTAATGATAACTTGACAACCATGTGTGAAGATACAGTATATCCTGCAGATGTATGAAAAAAAAACATGCTACTCTCTTTTGAGAAGGGTCATTTATTTGCCTGCATCAAGCAAAAAATAAACTAAGGAGATTTTGTGGAAATTAGAATTGATTTAACGGTCCACGACATTATTAAAACCTTGAATGACAGTACTGTACTGTCAACTTCGTATAAGAAATATGATCATAAAAATGTTTGGTGAAGCTGCCTTGTAAAAAACATTAGAAATTACTGTTTAATATTAACCCTGTCCAGGGTGTACCCCGCCCAGTGCCCGAAGTCTCCTGGGATAGGCTCCAGGTCCCCCGCGACCCTGAACACAGGATTAAGCGGTATAGAAAATGAATGAATGAATGAATGTTTAATGTTAAATAGTGAGAGTAAGAGCATTTCTGCATAAGCATTTCTTTGGGACTAAACAGTTGTGTGAACAAAATAAAACCAGTCGTGAGACTAATCTGAAAATGTCTTCAGTTTGCATAAGAGCATAAAGATTGTACTGTACTTTGGAGCAAGGGGAAAAAAGGTCAGTTACTCAGATTATTACAGGTTAATCCTATTTCAGAGTGATGGGCGTGTCGGGGTAACATGACAAGTGCATGAAGTGATGCACCAATCATGCATAACGCTCACTTTATGTGTCAATCGGTTGATATGATATGGGGTTGTTTCAGATAGTCAGGTCTAGGTTCAAGAATGTGGCAATGAAATAAAGTCGTCTTACTGACTGAATGTACTGAATGACCATGTCATACCAATTAATAGATTTTTCTTCGCTGATGCACAGGCATGTATTCGCATTCAACTATGGCAAAGTTTACCCTTTACCCCATTGAAAGGGATGTGCTAAAGAAGAATGGTCCGACTCTGCCATCATCAATACAATATTTTAACTTAGCATAAATGTAACTGTGGACAGAAGTAAATGTCTAAACAATGTCCGGTGAATGTGTAATCAAAACTGAAGGTGATCCAGCGAAATATTCATGTGCACAGAGTTTTTTGGGCAGGCAGTGTATATCAACTATTAGTACTGCAGAACTAACATAATTTCCATTTTTTCTGTTTCTGTTATAATAATATAAATAAGTCACTACGTGCAACACAAGATCACTGACACTTTTCAGGGAGTCTGTCAAAGTGTGAGAATATTATCAATTATAACAAATGAGAAATCCAGATTAACTCAAATTGATGGTATTCTGTACTCCGCACTTGTTTGTCACTATATTATTTATGTAAATTTAAAGCCCTGACTTGTTCTCCTCTGAGGCAAAATATCTGTTGGCCATCTTGCTAACTGAAACACTCTGATGCTCAAGTCATTGTTTGCACAAAGTGAAAAGGTTTTGGTGTGTGGAATCAATTTCAGGGCTTTAGTTTTCCAGGTCTAGAATTAGTGAATTTACAATTTTTGAGACTGGCATCACTAAGTACCAAAGCAGGCTCGAGACTTTATAATTTGAAACACTATTTATTATAAAATATATATTGCGTATTTTAAGAAAATGAAACAATGTAGGATTTTTTACTGCTCTAGGTATAATATTATAAAAATATATAATAATTAGGCGGCATGGTGGTGTACTGGTTAGCACTGTCGGCTTGCACCTCCAGGGTCCGAGTTTGATTCCCGCCCAGGCTCGATTCCCATCTCTGTGTGCATGGAGTTTGCGAGTTCTCCCCGTGCTTGGTGGTTTCCTCCAGGTACTCCGGTTTCCTCCCATAGTTCAAATTAGGCTAATTGGCATTCCCAAATTGACCGTTGTGTGTGTGCCCTGCGATGGATTGGCACCCTGTCTAGGGTGTACCCTGCCTTGTGCACTAAGACTTTTGGGATAGACTTCAGGTCCTGCGACCTTGAATACAGGATAAAGCAGTATAGAAGATGAGTGATAATAATAATTTCTAACTAACTTAGATAACTTTCCTAATAGCTTCACTACTTTCTGCCCAACAGTGTATAATTTACATGCTTTATGACATGAGTTATTTTTTAGATTAAGAATACATTCAACCCATAAGATAAACATTTGATACTATGCTTTTCATCTGTTCCTTACATTTCCACCAGTAAACAAGTCAAAATATTGCTCACATACGTACATGTAAAAACACATGGTACAGTATGTTACGAGACCAAGAGCATTGTGTGAAGTGTTGTAATATTTTCAACAATTTCCATCAAATGGTTCTCTAGTCTAAAAGAAGTGATATGATAAGCACTACAGCATACGACATACTGTAACACAGTCTGACATTTTAAAAATAAACTTCAACTAGTCTAAACTGTCAACTAGTTATGGCAGTTCGACAGTAGTTATATTGAGTCTGTCTTGTCAAAATGCTGTGGATATGAATTTCTAACCATTTTTAAACCTGAAAATTCCTTCAGTTCTTTGAAAAATTATAGAATAAATGTGGAAAAAAAAATATTATGCCTATATCATATTATGGAAGCTGACTTTGGAGGAATGGCTTTTTATATGAAAGGTTGCATTAAAATCATATAAAATAGTTGCAGGTTAATGCTTAAAGGCACATAGAGACACCTCCACATTTACAAATGACTGACAGGGCAGTTGTAGATTAAGTATTGATTGTAATGCTTATGGCGTTTATCACCAGCAGCTACTGTATCTGCTTGGCTTCTTTTGACTGCTAATTTCACTCAGGGATTAATTATCTTAAATTACTATACAGATGAGAGAGGGCTGTGTGAAATAGATTCACTGGTAAAAAAATTTTTTTACCTGAAGTGCACTTAAGAGACCAATAATTAGGGATTATTATGATTCAAAAGAAGCAACCTGATGGGTCTCTCATTGGGTGAGGGAGCGAATGGGTTGAAAATGTGATTTATTTTCACAGCAAATTAAGTCACTGTTTCACTTCCTCCGGAGTCGTGTTTGCCCTTGTGACCGCATTGTTCTCCAAAAGCATTCAAAAGCTTTCTCGGTGCTTCATCACACCATACTTATAAGCCTTTCCATCTCTGTGCATGATTCAGTCCCTACTCTCACATGCTAATTTTCTGCTTAAAACTAGCACAAACCCACATGCAGACTCAATGGAACAAAAGACTGATTTGTTCACCTTTATGCATTTTAATAATCATACAGCATTGTAAAGTTTAAAATGAAGTCTTTTCAGCATATTGTCTTGCTCAGGTAGAACTCAGCATTGAAAAAAAGAAAAATGAGTGATCATACCTCACACTTATGCTGTATTTCAGTGCATAAATGTTTTTGATTGAAAAGTCTAGTGGGTGAGTGTGTGCACATGCGAGAGGGGTTCTCTTGTCACTGTCAGAGGATGTTTATCTGTAGAGATGTAACATGCAGAGCACAGACTGGTTCCTGAGAAACACACACTACCCTTGACCCTGCACTGTCTTCTCTAATAAACACTGACACACTTCAGACAGATTCAGATTATATAAAGTGCCATGTCTCTGTTCAGACATTAGGCACATCTGGAACAAATTAGATGTTTGAGGCCATGGCATGGTTCATTAAGACCAGACCGACTGAGGCTAGGCGTGGACTATCAGCCATGTTGTGCAAAAAGTTTGTATTCAGTGCTTTCTGTTAGATCCTTGTAGGAACCTTGTAAGTCTAATAATTTTGTCACTATGGGTTTTAGCAGTTTGAGACAGAGGGCTACATCTCGCCTGGCTAAGTAGGTTTGTGATGTGATGTCATTATTTATTGACTTTTGATTGTATTTGTTCGATTAACTTTGGTTAGTAAATGCCTCTTTTTTGTTTTAGGTAGGCTACCTGCATGGATTATCTGTCTTTGAGGACAATTTGTATGCAACTCGCTCCGAATCCCTCAGTGACTCAGTGGTGGACGTTCTGCGGATAAATCGCTTTAATGTCACTAACCCGGAGATACTGACCAGAATGGGGAACTTCAGGGAAATACGTGTTTACCACAAACTCACTCAACCAAAAGGTAAAGTGTGTTTGATCCATTTCTGTAGGAAGCTCTTTGATGCATCTCTTTGCATCATTGCATTAGTTTTTCTACTTCTAAAATCATTTACAAACTTTGAATTTGTGAAAATGCTTTGTACTAAGGTTGTGTGTTTGTGTGTTTCAGTCAGGGGCCATGCATGTGAGGTTAACTCCTACGGTAAAGCAGGTGGATGCTCTCACCTCTGTCTGCTCAGTGGGAGCTACAAATCTAGAAGTTGCCGCTGCCGCACTGGCTTCAGTCTAGGAAATGATGGCCAGTCCTGCAAAAGTCAGTGTGCTTGCAGTTTGCTTTTTTTTCTTTTCTCTCCTGCTAAAAATACCTATTCATTTTTCATGTGGTAGGTCTAATTTTTTCTTAGGTCTTGCTTGCTTGTTGTGCAAAATGAAAAAAGTGGTATACAGGTTTATTCTAAAGCTGATCATAGGTGCAGAATAGAAACCAGATGACCATTAATGTTAAAAGCATTAACATTATAAACACGTAGGTTTTGGCTTCCCCTTGTCCCACCAGGTGGCTCTTGTCCCTTGGGAATCGTGGCTCTGCTCCGGGGAATGCTGTGGTGTATAGTACCAGGATATTGGCATCAGATCTTTGGGTGCTTTGGATTGTGGGGTGGGGCCTTTATGGATCAGACTTGTTTGTCTATTGCAACCCATTAGTGCTTAATCAGATTGCGATCTGGGGAGCTTGGAGGCCAGGAATGGCGGCCTTGGGATATATGATGCATTGGGTGTTCTGGTGCCTTTCTGTCCTGGCCAGCATTGGGTTTTTTTTGTTGCTGCGTAGCTTTTTTTTGGTAAGATCAGACCAGCACAGGCTGGCTTTTAGTCCCCATGGGCATGAGTGAGTCTTGATTCTTGACTGTGATTCTGTCACTAGTTTACTGGTGGTTAACATTATGTGGTTATGGCTGATCAGTGTATATTCTATCCCTTTTTTTCCGCATCACCACCATAGCAAAGTAGATCCCCTGCATTTGACTGCACGCTGTGTAAGTGGCTCAAATATAGGCAGTATATCTTCCGAGTGATTCCAGCTGATAAAGATAAAGATGAACGCTTAACAAGATTGCTCTGCTTCAGAATGATGGTGTCCTGTTAGGCTATTGACCAGCTATAGGTGCGATCCATTATGTGTGGATAATGTCATTTTGACTCTTCGCTGCATCTGTATCCCCAGGTGGTCTAGTGACATTTTGTAGCTGACAGGAAAATTTGGGGTCAATTAATAACGTTATCCGGAATGCTGTGGTGATGCACCACCAGTAATGAAGATTGCACTGCCTTCTGTGATGTGTTTGATTTATATTTATACCCAGATGTTCTTAAGACACTCTGTCTTCCCATTTTCCTCGCTCAGTCTAACAAGACTCTGTGCTAAATGACTGCCTGCTTTCATCACATGCTCACCATGTATCATGATATCTAGGTCTCAAAGCGCTTAATTGTCTTCAAGGTGGCAGAGTTCTCCAGCTCAGAATGATAAATTGAAGTGATGCCTGTGTGGTCTCACCCACACTGACTGAGTCTCTAAGGGAAAGAAGCTGACAGTGAGGGAAGGCCTTTTTACACCCTAGCTACTTACACACACACACATATACCACCCCATATCCCAATCCCTCACCCCATCTTCCTCTCCCGGGGCAGCATTAGGATCTAATGCAATCATACACTCACACTGTCCACCCTCTATATTATTCCCATAGTGACAAGAGCCTAATTTATATTGGTCTAGTGTGAACCCATTGATCACTTTTCTTGCTTGGCAGTGTTAAACTGTCAACAGGGGATTTATTGTTTAAGCAGAGTCTCACTTAACAAGAATAACACTGCTCCAGACTGACAAATGAATGAATCTGCTCAATCAAGACAAATCTTGTCTGGGAATACTAAGTGCTCCTGATTGCACTATTCATTTCTCTGACCTGTCAGGCATGCTGCCAAAACATGCCATTGGAGATCATTCCATATGTTATGTATTCAGGTGCAAAGAATCTTTATGAGGTCACCTTTCATGTGTCCCTTGATGGTTGTGCACTCAGTATTTTAAATGCATATTGCAATTTTAGGGGCTTGTGAAATGCAAAACAACTGTTGATTAACCAATTTTTTTCCTTTACCTTTGCAGAGCCCAAGAACGATCTATTTCTTTTTTATGGGAAGGGTCGACCTGGAATAATCCGTGGCCTGGATATAAACATAAAGTCCAACAATGAACACATGCTCCCAGTCGAGGACTTGGTGAATCCACGAGCACTGGACTATCACGCCGAAACAGGATATATTTACTTTGCAGACACAACAAGTTTCTTGATAGGACGCCAAAAGACTGATGGGAACAGCCGGGAAACAATACTCAAGGATGGTAATTGTTATTATAAAACTTTATTTAATTTTTGTTGTAAACAAATGTATATTTAATTGCTACTGTGCTGATCCAATACTTCCCTATATAGAATTTTTTGCAGTTTGAAGACAAACTTAAACTGCCTGGGCAAAAACAAAAAGTTGCACACTAATATTCTATTTGACCACCTTAAGCTTTCAATGTGGTGGACAGTTCATGTGTGAAAATGATTCCTGATCCTCCCAAGACCACATTTTCACAGGTTGAGTCCTGGAATATTGCCCGTGCCATCAGGGAATAAAAACTCTGTAAAATGTGATAACCTGGGGCCTCATGTACAAAGACTTGCGTTGAATTCATACTAAAACATTGCGTACGGACAAAGCTGTAAATGTGCGTACGCACTAAAAAAGTCTGATGTATGAAACACTGCGTACGCGGAATCCCACGCATATTCTCTTTGTACATCCGAATTAACGTGAAATTGAGCGCACGCATTGCAAAACCCCTCCCTGCCTCCTCCCCCGTATAAATATGGTAATGACTCCACTTTGGCAAAACCAAACGAAAAAGCAATGGCAAAAGCAAGCAAGAAGAGAAACTTCACAGAATGTGAATTGGAGGTGCTCCTATCGGAGGTAGACCAGAGAAAAACTGTGTTATTTGCAAGTTTGTCCTCCGGAATTAATAACAAAATAAAAAAAAAAAAAAACTTAGCTGGAATAATATCTTTAAATACATCACTCACCAAGAAGCCACCCATCGCGCACCCTGCCACCTTGGAGCCTCATCCCAACCATGCTGTTTGTGAGCATGAATGAATCATGGGTTGGCCCAGGCCACCTTGCCACAATATTTGTTAGGCGCATTTGAGCAGGGCCGGTTCTAGACCTGACCATATGGAGGGGCAGTGAGAAATTTGAAGGGGACATCCTGGTCTAGCATTGTTTTTTTCCCCAGATCATGCAACGGGGCGCGCAGTCAGATCATGCAACGGGGCGGGGGTGTGTGCGCGTGGTCAGATCATGCAACCTGTTTGAGCATCACATATTATTTGCACATTTATTCAATGGAAATGTTTCCGATTCACGTATGCAAATTCGTCTTCAGATGGCGCCTTTATAGCAATGTGCGTGCAGTCGATGGCTCCGATTACATTAGGAAAACCGGCGATCGCTGCAAGCGTTGTCAGCACCTGTAAGGGAACGGGTAATGCGTGGCTCCTCGCTGTCTCTCTTTCCAAATTTGGACCCAACTCGGCACAGAGCTCCAAGAGGATAGCTCTTGGAAATCTGAAACGGCTAATATAAGCCAGTCATCATCGTGAGCCAGAAAATCACTGTGATCCCTAAAAACGTGTTCCCTTCTGATTCGGCCATTGACAATGTCCTCTAATAAGGCCAACACTGCCATTGCCATAGACTAAGGGTTGTATACATTTGAAAATGCTTTTATATGTTCTCAATCAAATAATTGGTAGACAAATATTGTGTCAATTAACCCATTTTATCAATTATAAATTAATAGCAATGTTTTTCACATGTGTTGGTGCGATACTTTGTAGTGTGCAATTTAACATAATTGCCTCTAGGAGTCGCCAACGGAAATAAAACAAACACACAAGAAATACACGTACGCCAGACAGGAAGTTGGCGTGGAAGAACGCACATTCTCACGTTAATTTCACTGTTAGTAAATCCGACTGTGAGCATGAAAACTGGCGTAAGCAAAGTTTTTGTGCGTATGCAGCGTTGATACATGAGGCCCCTGGTCACTCAGTACATTCAGGCAGAGGTGGATAGAGTAGCCAAAAATGGTTGGATAACTGTTTCATCGTAATGTCCGATTTATTTTTTGTTAGAAATTATGTAAGCAGCCAGACAAAATGATAAAATAATGTACAAATTCTGACATTTCCAAATAATAAAATAAATAAAATAAAACTAAATACCTTTACAAAATAAATTAAGGAAGACACCGCATCATGAAGCTGTTCTTTTGCACTGTGAAACATGAAACATGCTTTATATACAGTACTTTGAGGCCAGGAGTTTTCATCCTCTTCTGTTGTAGCATCGGAGACAGATGCCTCTGCCATTTTTATGCTTCCATTCGCTGTCTACCACAGCTGAAGTTTTATTTCCGCTATGCAGCTAGTTTGTGTGTGGTCATGTGACTACATGTGGTAATTGTTATTGCGGCTGATTGGTCAAACAGAGTCATGTGATTAGTGTTGCTACGTCTGATTGGTGAAACACAGAAACACAGTCATGTGGTAGATCCACCGGCTGCATTTCTCTGGCAAAAATAAAGAATATCTAATGTGTAGAATACATGGTTAGAAAAGTAACAAGTAGCGTTTCTTCTTTACAAATCTACTCAAGTAAAAGTAAAAAGTATGGTGTACTCATAGAAGTATATGTATATATTAATTTTTAAAAAAGGTACTAAAGTAAATGTAACGGAGTAAATGTAACTTGAAATTACCCACCTCTTCATTCAGATCATCAGTTGACTTAATTTTATTGCCACATACCGTTGCTGAGCGTAGACCTGACCAACTGAAGCAACTCCAGATCATACTGTAACATTTCCTCCAGAGACTTGTAAAGTGAGCACTATGCATGAGGGGTACATTGCTTTGAGTGCATCCCTTTTTACCCTGATACACACACACACACACACACACACACACACACACACACACACAAATATCTGCTTCTCCCAAAATCTTTTTTTTTTCTTGTTTAAGTATTTTGTCAGCAACAGTAATATCTGCCCTTTTTTGTCCCCAAGCACCCTCTTACAAATACTTAAAACTGTCTAACTGTCTATTCTGCTTTGGTCAGATCTTGATAATGTAGAAGGCATTTCTGTGGACTGGATTGGAAATAACCTGTACTGGACGAATGATGGCTACAGAAAGACTATCAGTGTGGCCAGGCTGGAGAGGGCAGCTGATACAAGGAAAACTCTGTTAGAGGGAGAAATGTCTCACCCCAGAGCTATAGTGGTGGATCCACACAATAGGTAGAGTATAAACAATGTCTTCTCTCATCCTGAGTTGGAATTGACTTGAAAAAAAAATTGACAGAGCTGAAAGGAAATCTGCAACATCTCTAGTCCCTGATAAAAGACATGTTCATACATTATAATCTATTATATTCTCTCTCCTCTTATCGCACTAATGTACGTTTTAAATGTTTTCTAGTTTAAAAAAAAAAGCAATCCCACTGACAGATAGAAATGCAAATTCATGGAAAAGTCAGGCTGCGAGTTGGAGCAGAGTTCAGACGGCACAGCATGGCAAGTGTGTGATCTAAAGCCAATCCAAACACGGAGGCTCACTCCTCATTACCATGCATTTCCAAACGTTTGTTTGTGCCATGCTTAGCCTCAGATACAGTTGAGAGAATCGGAATTTGCATACATAATTTGTGCATTTCTTTGCATGTTTGTGTGTGCTTTTGACAAACCAAACATTCTTTAAATATATTCTGCATTAAGATAACATGATGTAACTGTTTAGCAGACAGTTTGACAAGTGGTACACGTTAATGTGGCTTTCATAAAAATTTAAAATTAAAATGTAATGGTGGCAGTAACTTAGGTTGAGGTAAGGATTTGATCCGGTGTAGACAATGTTTAGTTACAGCAATGCAAAATGTTTAGAAATAAGTGTGCATGTGCATATCTGTATGCTGACTTGGCTCAGGCAGTGAAGATGTGGGGTCGATGGCATGAATCCACTCTCATTATCACCTTTTCTGGCTGTAAGAGAAACTGTGAAATCCTGAGTAGCTGTTCCCAGCCAAAGCCACAGACAGTAAAGAGTAATAAAATAAGCGCTTTTTTCTCAAATCACTGCTCTTAGGACGGCTCAGAGTTCAGTGGCTATTCTGTTCCACTGTCGGTGCCATGTATGCAGATGTCTGGAAATGGATAGCAATCCATAGGCAAATGATTATCATGTCGCTATTTGTTCTGATTAATGAACCACCAACGCTTGAGATTTTTAATATTCTTATTTATTGCATGTTATGCATACACTTGTCACTGAGTAAATCTTGATTTTAAGAATCAATTTATCTTTCTAGTAAACCTTGGGAAGTGTTGATTATGGAGTTATTCATACAGTACATGGGTAGTGACAGTGGAATAGTTCAATTATTTACAGACACAAAGGGGTTCATTAGCTCACAGCCATAATTACATTCATCATTCAAAAGCTGACTTGATGCAATTTATACAACTACCTCTTCCATTTAATCAAGTAAGTGCTTCCTAAATGATAACATCACCCACAGAATAAGTAAGCAGCACTGAAAGAAATAGGGTGTTACATTGTGTTTAATGTGAAACATGGTGTAACACCCTATTTCAGGAAGTTTGTCAAGTTTAAATGCAAGTCCCTCTTACAGTAGCTCTTCATAGCATCTTCCGTAGTTTCATTAGAGAAAGTTCAGGTAAATGAAAACGATTGGAATTGCCTTGGAAAGTGTTCTCTGAGTTGTTAGAGCTTTATAAAGTCTTCACATCGTAATGCAGTTCGGCTGCATCGCAGAGTGAAAAGCAGCCAGCGGGAGCAGCCAACATTCTGACAGTGACTACAAAGCGTAACTACTTGTAGAGCTCTGATGTGCACTGTTTTGACAGGCAGTTAAGAGAACTCAGACTAACGTAGGTTGACCAGTGCTACAGGATGTTAGAAGGCAGAGAGCACTGCCCAGTTGCTTGAAGACATGGACCCTGTCATCAAAGGGCTTTATGTGTAACTTCTGTACTACTTGGTATATTTTAGCATAAACTTGTGCTTGAAGTGTGTGTATCTGGTCTTAACAAAAGTCAACATGTACAATAAAAAGCATTTATAGTGAAGCAAGACTGTCCTTTATTACCATCAAAATGACATACATGCAAGATGTAGCTCTGTAAACAGGTGGGTTTGAAGCAGGGAGGCATCACAGATGGTATGTCCGTTCCAAGGCACTTTGTGCATTCATTCACACCTTCAATTTATCTTAGCCATATCACCTACTGGTATGGGTTTAGAAACTGAGAGGAAACCAGAGAACCCTGAGGAAACCAATGCAGACCAGAGGAAACATTTACACAGACTGTAATCCAAGCTCAGGACCAAACCCCAAATCCTGCAGCTGTTAGGTGACAATACTAGTGCTGTAAGTATGTTATTTTTAACCCCATTAATACAATCTCATAGAAATCCGACTACATGCAATGTGTTGACATAAGCCTATTTATGGAATGGCTTGAGGCCCTGTGAATAGAAAGTGCCCATCGATCAGGTAAGCAGGTGGCATGGTGATCTCTATCTGTCCTGCTAGATGGGATTCCCTTGTTGAAATAACAGCCACCTGTCCCGGTACCTACTGTATTCCTATCACTCTTGCTGTAATACATCTCTCTCTCTCTCTCTTTCTCTCTCTCTCTCTCTCTCTCTCTCACTCACACACACACACACACACACACACACACACACACTCTGTGTGCCACCGATAGCTTGCCTTAATATGATAAGAATAAACTTACCTGCCTTGCTAACCCCTCCATCATCCTTATCTCTCCTTTTTTCCTTTTGGGACTCAATCCATTTACTTTCCTTTTTCTATTTTTCCATGTTAATGTAACATTCGTCCTCTCTGCTGCCTTCAGTTCCCAGGGAGCTTGACGATTATGACAGATAAATACAAATACTGCTGAAATTGTCGATGTTTAATTGTGCAAGAACTATTATTTGTTGAAATAATAAAACACAATGACTTTCACAAGGCTTGACAGAAAAAAAAAGATAATTATCAGTAATTATAATTTGCCGTAGTCATCATCTTCTCTAAAAGTTTGTTTTGCATGCTTCACTTGCTCCCTCCCTTTAACTCACTCAATTATTTATTCACCAGCCCTCATATTTATTCAATCACTTATTCACCTATTCATAGCCACTTATTCAGTCAGTCACTCATTCACTCAGAATCTTACTTATTATCATTGATTTATTCACCCATTCACACCCATACTGTATTTACTCACTCATTCACTCACTCACTCATTTAGGCAAATTCCACAATCTCACTTAAACTAATGATCAGGCACAAACATGCCATTTAATCATATTATTTACATTAAATTACTATACAATAATTGTGATTATATTTCCCAGGAGTAATTTCCCTCTTTCCCTTTCATTAGCTCCCCCTCACTTTATCCTCCACTTTATCGCTATGCTTTGTTCTTCCCTCTCCCGACCCCCATTTTTAGTTCAAATTCCCATCCAAGTGCTGACTTTCTAAAACCTTTTCAATCTCATGCGGTGACTATACAGAGAGTTCCATCATTGATGAGGATGAAAAGCTTCTGTTTAGAAACAAATCCCTTAAGTACACTTAGGAAAGAAAGGATCATGTCTGAATGCTGACCTGTTCATGTCTGAAATAACACTGCGACCTTGAGAATGGCTGCTTTCTTTTAACAATCATGTAGCAGGCAGCTAGAGAGGCATAGGAAAATAAATTAACAAGGCTGTTTCAAGTGCTGCTATGTAATAATGGCTTAGTCTAGTCAAACAGTATTGCCACACTGATGTCATTTGGTTTTATCACATTGGACAACAGAACTCAGTGACCTGATCTCTTCTATGCCTCGTTATTATGTTTGTTTTGAAGATCCTTCAGATCTGCAGCCTGTGTTACTCTCTCAGAATACGGGTACCACGTCATTAATGTGCTGTGTCTGTTTTAGCTGGATGTACTGGACTGACTGGGAGGAGGATGAGGTAAATGACAGCATCGGCAGAATCGAAAAGGCCTGGATGGATGGATCTCACCGCGAAATATTTGTCACCTCTAACATGCTGTGGCCCAATGGACTCACTCTGGACCACGGAAGCAGCACAATGTTCTGGTGTGATGCTTATTACGATCACATCGAGAGAATCTACCTCAATGGCACAGGGAGAATGGTGGGTTTACCGTAGAGCTCCATGAAGATTGATTCAGACGTGTTGTAAATTAAATTACTGAGTAATAAGACCTTCAAAAGTTTAAAACAATGATGGAAGAACAATCTTTTACAAATACAAACTATTTATTAATTTTTTGACCCATTGCTGTATGTATGTAGAGCTTTAGTTAACTGTCATTGTGGTGTATTTGGATGGATTGGCACGCTGTCCAGGGTGTACCCTGCCTCGTGCCCTGAGTCTCCTGGGATATGCTCCAGGTCCCCGCGACCCTAAATACAGGATAAAGCGGTATAGAAGATGAATTAATGAATGTGGTGTATTTGGTATTTAGGTGGTGTACAACGGCAAGGAGCTGAACCATCCTTTCGGAATTTCACACTACAGAAACACCATTTTCTGGACCGAATATATGAATGCCTCCATCTTTCAGCTGGATTTACATTCTGGGGAAGTCACACTTCTACGAAGTGAGAGACCCCCTCTCTTTGGCCTCAGAGTGTTTGATGCACAGAGTCAGCAAGGTAAGCACATTGACATAAATGCTATCTATAGTAGCTAAAAGTAATTAATGCTGTGATTACGGACAATTATAAGTATCGAATGTTTTTTTTTTATAATTGCAGCAATGCCCATTTATAATATAGAAATGAATCATGTTAAATGGTGATTTGCAAAACCTTTACATTCATAAAAATGTTCTACTATATAGAGTTGTGTTGATGGTGGTGGTGGTGGTGGTGGTGGTGGAGCAGGTGCTTCCTGTATCTTTTAATAGCTGATCAGGCTTATGCTCAATTTACTACAGCATATAACATAATATGAAAAATACACTGCGTTCCAAATTACTATGCAAATTGGTTGCAAGTGTCATAAACATTAAATGTTTAGTTTTTAAATTAAACTCATGGATGGTATTGTGTCTCAGGGCTCTTTGGATCATTGAAATGAATCTAAGACACTTGTGATAATTAGTTTGCCAGATAAGCCCAATTAAAGGAAAAGTACTGAAGAAGGTTATTATTAAGCAGGCCACAGGTTTCAATCAATATGGGAAAGAAAAAGGATCTCTCTGCTGCTGAAAAGCGTCAAATATTGCAATGCCTTTGACAAGGTATAAAAACATTAGATATTTCATGAAATCTTAAGCGTGATCATCATACTGTGAAGACATTTGTGGCTGATTCAGCGCACAGACGGGATCGTGCAGATAAAGGCAGAATGAACAAAGTTTCTGCAAGACAAATTCATCGGATTAAGAGAGCAGCTGCTGAAATGCCATTACAAAGCAGCAAACAGGTATTTGAAGCTGCTGGTGCCTCTGGAGTCCCGCGAACCTCACGGTGTAGGATACTTTAAAGGCTTGCAGTTGTGCATAAACCTACTATTCGGCCACCCCTAATCAATCCTCACAAGCAGAAACGATTGCAGTGGGCCCAGGCATATATGAAGACGAGTTTTTAAACAGTCTTGTTTACTGATGAATGTCGTGCAACCATGGATGGAGTAGTGGATGGTTGGTGGATGGCCACCATGTCCCAACAAGGCTGTGACATCAACAAGGAGGTGCCGGAGTCATATTTTGGGCCAGAATCATGGGGAGAGAGCTGGTAGACCCCTGTAGGGTTCCTGAAGGTGTGAAAATGACCTCTGCAAAGTATATTGACTGACCACTTTCTTCCATGGTACAAAAAGAAGAACCGTGCCTTCCGTAGCAAATTCATCTTTATGCACGGCAATGCCATCTCATGCTGCAAAAAATACCTCTGTGTCATTGACTGCTATAGGAATAAAAGATGAGAAACTCATGGTGTGGCCACCATCCTACCCTGACCTCAAACCCATTGAAAACCTATGAGGGTGGGAGGCAGTTTGATTCAAAACAGCAGCTCTGGGAGGCTATTCTGACATCCCACAAAGAAATTCAAGCAGAAACTGTCCAAAAACTCACAAGTTCAATGGATGCAAGAATTGTGAAGGTGATATCAAAGAAGGGGTCCTATGTTACGATGTAACATGCATTGTTGATTGAAATAGCTTTTAATTTCTTTAAATATGACCTCCTAATGCTTCAAATTCAACAAAAGCCTAGTGTAGATGCGGACATATTATTTCACTAGTTTTGATGCGTAGCTTTGGTTTGAAGTTTCACTCACAAAGTCCGATCTCTTTGTCTCTTGTAGTTTATTTTGTTAGCATCAAAGAATCAACACTTCATACAGTCGTCTTGAGTAAATCCACTGTGATTACAACACCAGTTGCTGTATCTTATAAATTTCTTACGCATATAACAACACTTTTGTTGTATATCTGCTTACGGGTAGCTTACGTATATAACAACACTTTTGTTGTATATATCTGCTTACGGGGAGCTTACGGTCAAAAGCTTGTGTTTCCGTAGCCTTCCGCATCTAAACTGACTTTTCTATCATGCGATAGTGATACAAATACATGTCATAGTGGAGTGACATCACAGACCAACTTACAATTGTCAAAATGGATGCTTAACTAACAATACGGGTTCAGGACTCCAGCAAACGCAGGATAAGCGGTACAGGATATACTGTAGAAGATAAGCGGTATATAGAAATTATCTACATTACCAAAGCACAGTATATGGGGCACTGGTGGCTCAGTGGTAGGTGTTTCGCCTGCCATGCGGAAGGCCCGGGGCGACCCCTGGTCGGGAGCAGCCGAAAGACTAACAACAACAACAACAACAACTAACACATTCAGAGCTTATGGCTTATGTAATAAACTTTATGCTTAATTCTTAACTAATGAATAGAATAAGGTAGAATGAAATGAATTAAAACAAATAAAATAAAATAAACACAACAACAAATTCTGCAGATCCATCTTACATAACAAATGTGATATGGCTCTTACACCTAGTTTCAGAAAATGTTTTAACTCTGTTGTGCATAATAATTTGGAACAGTGTGTTTTCAGTTTTTTATTTTTTTAAATAAATATTGTTATCATTAGGAGGTTTGTTCAATAAAATTCTAATTACACCCTAACAGTTGATGACTAGAAAATTATACTGACTGTCATTTGCATTTACTAATTATGAAAATCAGAGAAAGATATCATTTGCGTAATAATTTGGAACACAGTGTAAGATGCTAAAATATATTGTTGGCAGAATAACTCAATTGTGGTCAATTCACAAGTGTAGCCATATAAACCTCTTATACAGGATATCTGAAAAGTCTGGAAGCACTGAGGCTAAAATTACACATACTGTACATAATTTTGTATTTCTTATTTACAATACCACATATGCTCTATACGTTCAGTTGTGCAGCTGTTATATTTGTTCAACATATTCCTGTTGGTTCATGACATCTTAAACACGCTGTACTTGAGGCTTCAAGCTTGTATCATTCCACATTTGCTAATAAGCCCCACCTACCCATTTCACAGCAGCGAGGAAGATTTTATATTCTGTGGGAGATCGGTCTCTGTGTAATTGTGTGACAGTGATTAGTGTAGCTGCAGGTAAAGGGCTGGAGCTGCGCAGTGGGGAAGGTGGCTGGGATCTGGGCGGGTGTGGACTGCAGCAATGCTTAGTATGTTCAGCTCTGCATGATGATTACTGTCATCCTCTCTCAGAAGCAGCAGCCAGAGCACATAGAGGGAGGGACCCGGCTCAGCGGGGTAGCCAGAGCACAGCCGTGTTTTGCCTCAACGACATTTAATCTCTGTACCTACAGATAATGTGTTTGAGCACAGTGGCCCATTTGTGGGCATCATAACAGACTCGTTTTCAAACGGCAGTGTACAAGCGAACATGTGTAAGGGCTTGATGGTTCAGATGTAATAGTCTGAAGGCTGAACTAGTTCAAATATCTCTTGGGAGCCTTGTGATGTCCTTAGTGCCACATGGAGAGCTTGCCTCCAGGGAAGGACTCCAGTTATGTCATATTATCCACAATACAAAGCCTCTGAAATAAGCATGGCCAAAAAAAAAAAAAAAAAAACCTGTGGCTTTCTGATCAGTCGTAGCTATGAGAAGAGTAGGGATTTTAATCATCCTTTTTTTTTGCCTCTGAAGCGCTTGTCACCAGAGAGAATAATTGCCTTCTCCCTGTTTGAACTAGCACAGATTGGCTTTCACAAAACTCTAGCCTTTATCTCATTGGTCCAGGCACTGCCTTCAAACCTGTTCCCAAATTAAACAGTACAATAGTTCTCATGCCCCAACTTAATAAATGGCAGGTTTCTCACAATGCTGCCTCTTTTTTTTTCTCTCCACTGCCTTGAGCTTATGCTGCATTGTCCACAAGACAAATTACTCCAGCAAGGGGACAGAAGTGTCAGACGACTCTCTTCAGTGGCGAATTCATTTGACATGGGATGTCAAACGATGTGTCTCTAACATCCTTCAAATGCAGTGAGATGGTCAGGGATAGAGAGACAATTGTTCTCCGCTAAGCTCTGCTGCATCAAAGCTAAAATGCAATAAATACACGTACAGGCTCAGTGATTCTGTAAAGATTTGTACGGATCTGTTGTATAGCCCTATATTTGTTTTTCAGGTGACAATGCCTGCAGGGTGAATTATGGAGGCTGTGCAACCCTCTGCTTGGCTATCCCAGGGGGCCGAGTGTGTGCCTGCGCTGACAACCAGCACCTGGACAGGAACAATGTCACCTGCTCAGGTAAGCCATTTTAAACCCACTCATATTGAAAATGTGCATTAGGACAGAGCTCTCAACATTCTAATTGATCCCACTTCTGTCTCAGGGCTAATATGGGCATATTATGTGAAGTGGTATATTTTATCCCTAACAACATGCCTTCTTCTGTGATTTGTGACTTCCTGTGTAGACGTGACAGGTGATGAAGAGCAGCAGCATTGCAGGAGTGAGCAGTTTGAGTGCAGGAATCAGCGATGTGTGAGAGCAGCCTGGAAATGTGACGGAGATGATGACTGCCTAGATGGCAGCGATGAGGATGAGCATATCTGCGGTGTGTATCTGCAACTCCTGAATCTGTCTCTAACCACCTGCTGTGTGTGTGTACAACTAAACCAGTCAGGCTCACAGATGTGACATTTATTCTCTGCATGTGACACTGGCTTAGTGTAACATGAATATTATACTTAACTTAGTAGCAGCTATTATGGTTTTAAAGGAATGGCTAGTACAGGGAAAATCCAGATAGAATCCAGATACTTGGATCACCAAATGTAGATGTTAATTTCGATATACACAGCTTAATTTTTCATCAGTAGGAATGCTACAGAGTGGTCGTCTGTCAAAATGATCAAAATTGAAAAATCTATTCCCTGTTCTGTGTGGATAGCCCATAATGGGTCTGAGACTTTATGTTTGAATAAGCTTTCAGTTGCCCATTTAATCTTTTATTATTTGTGGGGTTTACAGATGTGTTCATCCCGAAGTGCGGGCAAATGATTCATTAGTGTAAACAAATGTGCAAATTTGGTCAATTGTAAACAGTGAAGAGGAGGCAGTTAATAACGTGTGATCAAATCTTTTATTTTGTGCAATTATCTACAGCTAACCACAGCTGTACCATGGACCAGTTCAAGTGTGCAAATAATCGCTGTATTCCCAAGCGGTGGCTCTGTGATGGGACCAATGACTGTGGTGACAATGAGGATGAGTCCAACAAAACATGCTCAGGTAGGATTCCAGTACATCTACTGTATCACAACAGGAACAATTAAAATAAAAGTAGGGCTTGATAGAACCCCTCTTACAACTGCTACTACTACAGTAAGTAAATCAATAAGTAAATAGGTAGATTAGTGAATTAATAATAGTATTATTAGTATATTAGTAAAAAGAGTAGTAATAATAATAATAATATAACATAGTGGTTAGCACTGTGGCCTTGCACCTTCAGGGTCGAGAATTTGATTCCCACCTAACCTTGTCACCTTTCCTCTGGGTACTCTGGTTTCCTCCCACTGTCCAACGACATGCAGATTTGGTTACTTGGCATTTCCAAATTGTCTGTTGTGCGCGCGCGCGCGAGTGTGCGTGTGTGTGTGTGTGTGCGTGCCCTGCAATGGATTGGCTCCCTGTTCAGGGTGTAGAGATGTGTAGAGGTGTAGAGTTCAGGGTGTCCAGACTCCCTGTGACCCTGTACACAGGACAAGTGGTATAGAAGACAGTTGAGTACATAAATAAATAAATAAATATTATATGTATTATTTTTATTATTAGTATTATTATTAGTAGTAGTATTATTATTAATGTATTTTATTCTTGCTACTTATTACTTAATATACTTTTAATAAGTTGAAATTTTCTTAAGAATTATCTGTACGTTGTGTTAATCTATTAACAACAGAGTTTTTGTTTAATTTAATATCACAATGCTTATTTTGCCTTTTCCCACTGTGTTTCTAGCACAGTGTATCTCCAGTGGTTATGTTATAATTGATTAAATATTACTATACACATATAAGCCTTAACATTAACACTGCATAACATTAAGACATTAAAAGTAATTATTAATTATGTACCGTTAAACCGGTTATGTACCAATAAACAGTATCATGGACACCCAAGGCTAACACATTGTCCATGGGGACCAAAGGCATGTCCGATCCTGCAGAAAAGCCAATGCAACACCAATCGCTGCAGTGCTGGCCATGATAAAATGGCACCAGAACACCTAGTTCTGACAACCAATAGCACCCGAAGAATCTGCTGCCAATGTCCTGCGGAATTACCACAGAAGTCCTGCGGAGCCAAGCCCCACTGGGCCAGACCTGCCCGGGCAGCACAATGGGCATAATGTTATGCGTTGTAATGTTATAGCTGATTAGTTTAAATGCAAGGGTGGTCATTGTTGCTGATTTAAAGCCAAACATTTTAACATAATGTGTGACTGCAAAGCAAAAGAAAAGTCAACAAAACCATTTTGTTTGCAAACTGCAGACTGCAGAAAAACCAAGCAGAGTGGAATTTATTAAAACACATTGCATGATACAATAATAATACTTGTAAACAGTTAAATGAATTTTGTGTCTGTTTTTTTTTCTTTGCCTCAATCTCCCCTTCCCTCTTCTTATAATGTGCTCCCAAGTCTACCCTCCACCCAAGTATTGTATTAATTATTGACTGCATTCAGGCCATTAGCACTGATAACCCCTTATCAATGAGTCAAAAGTACACGCACCCTTAAAATCACCTTCCCCTTGAAGAATCTATTGAAAGAGTCTATCATTTCCAGTAGCACTAATACCATGAAATATGTTGAGCTGTAAGTCTTCAACGCACCAGTTTTTCTATAGTGAGTAGTGTTCAGTAGATGATGCAATCAGCCTTGGCTCCACTGCATACCCTCCTAACAAGTGGACTAGTGACTTACTGTCAGCAGGAGGCAGTATATGTGGACCCTAGCTATCTAACTTACTATCCATCAGCATGGAGGTGTGCTTTCACTTGATCTGTGTTCACCATAATAGGATATGTCACTGGTTATGGGCTCAGAAAACTAATTAAAGCTCACAAACAGAAAATAATCAAAAAGGGATGGTAATATTTTAGAGGAATATGTCGATGAAGATTCTCAATCATTCAGGTGAAGTTGTCTTTCAAACATCCCCCCCCCCCCCAAAAAAAAAAAACATATATCCAGTAGACATGACTCCAGCCATTTTAGAGCAATGTTCTCATTTGCCCCTCATAATGGTTTATATACAGATGCATGGCTAATTAAATGAAATCAAACATAAAAATGTTAGAACACCATGGGCCACCAGAACATTTTGAATGCTCTTAAGCATAGATTCTACAAGTCTCTGGTAATGGATTATAGGTATGAACACCGTTCTTCCATGTGAAATTTCCTTGTCCTTTTTTTTTTTGATGATGGTGATAGAATGCATTGTTAAACACGGTGCACCAGAAACTTTCTTCTGTCTATTCAATTGGATTGATACTTCGTGACTGTGAAGGCTTTTGTACAATACTTACTTTATTTTTACACTCATCAAACAGTAATTCAGTAAATCTTCCTGCCAGCTTGTGGAGGGGGGCATTGACATTCTGGACAAGACCATTCCCACAAGGATAGAAATGTTTCATCATGGGATCAGCTAGAAGAATGTTGTATTGATTTGTACTGACTCTTCCCTCTAGGGTGACAAGTAGACCAAATCAATGGCAGCAAAATGCCCCCAGAACACCTATATGTCACTCATCAGTGCCTGACAGTGAAGCTGTCATATCAAACAATCTTACATACATCAGTATTACAAAAATATCCCAACAGAGACAATATTTCCTATTACTCCCACCTAGTGCTGCTCTAATCCTATAGACTAACCATTAAGATCATCCTAAATCATTAATGCAAGCTCGAGGTTGCAGAAAAGCCACATTTAAAAGAACATCATCCACTAGAAGGAACAGCAGACATCAGCTTTCTTTCTTTTTCATTTTTTCACCAATCACTAAGTTGAAAAATGATGAAGATAGGAGACATACAGATTTGTACACAAGTATGCGTGGTCACATACTGTAGGTTGCACAATGTAATTATAGCTGTCCAACTCAAACACACCTGTCTGTGTTTAGTGTCAATGGACTTGAAATTAAAATGGATGTGAATAAGTGGCATGTTCTAATGTCAGCCTGTTAAATAAATAGAAACAAATCCATTGCATATTCTATCACATAGCTTGAAGACTGATTTAAATCTCTGACTTTCTTTTCACAATGTTAGTATGTAATGACGTACATTATTTCCCACATTCTGTACCAGATAGCATGCTGTGGCATATATTACATAGAATACTCATAAACATATGCTAATCAGCATATGTATAAATTATCATCAGCATATGTTAAAAGATTGCTTGCTGAAGAAAACCAATTCAAACTCCTGTGTCCTTTGTCATTTTGTCGAATTATGAGCTCTGAATTTAATGTAGCTTTTTCATTACTAAGAGTACATCAGAATCACTTATCTCTGAACCTGCATTTTACATACTGCAGTAAAAACTGTCTTATTGCCAGCTATAACACCCCTGAGCTCATAAGTGCTGTAAAATCAATGAAAGTCTGAGACAGGTGTGATAAATTCTATCATGTCAACACTCTGTCATGGCTCCAGTACAACTTAGCTCTTTAGTGTTAAAACATCAGGCACACCCATTGAGGCCACTCCTGTCATCTCATCACTTCACAATTTCTTTTGCTAATTGCCTGTGAACGGAAACCTCAACCATTCCCATCTTACACCCTCTCAAAGTCTGAAAGCGTTGCTTAGGTATGTGACGGAAGATGTAAACATGTCTAACTGAAGGATTTGCCGTCCTTTTACAGCAGAACAGTGCCAGACCGGACAGTTCTCCTGTGCAAGTGGTCGCTGTATACCCGAATCTTGGCGCTGTGACCGTGATGATGATTGCGGCGACATGTCAGATGAGTCCACTTCCTGTGGTAAGTCCTTCCTGATTACTTTGTGGAAATTGTGATTTTTGCATTAGAACCGATGAAGTACTATCAGTCTTAGCTGATTTAGCTGCTGAGCTTGATTCACACACCGTAGCTGCAGCTGTCTCCTGGATTTTTCTCCCAGAGAAGAGCAGCATATCAGTATTCAGAACATGGTAACCAAGCAGATTCCGCCAGCCTCGGAGTCTCTGCTTGTAGAGGCAGAAAGGGAAATGGGACCTAAACTCAGATTCAGGGCTTTTTTAAGCCTAAGGTGGTAATACAAATCCCTGTGAGTCTATGATCTGAGTTTACCACAACCACATCCTCAACCCATAGTGCAGACGAGGGCAAATAAACCAGGCTTTTCAAAGGAAGTGATATAAGTACGTGTCCACTGTGAACTGATAGCTGATTTTTCCCATAGCTCATTTTGTATAGCTGGCCTTGTGATCTGCAGTGTAAATGAGCTGTAGGGCCTCCTCAAAAGGCTGTTGAAAGCTTCAATTGTAAAATATATCAAATGGGTTTTTTTATGTTCATTTCAAATATCTATATAATTTGTGTAGTCATCTTGCAACAGGAGATGACTACAGTGTATTATTTTCAGTGTTTATTTCCTTATTTTAAATGCTGTTCAGTGTATGGCAGTATAAAACACCATGAATAATTTTATCTCATTTGCTGGTTATCATGCACAAAGCGAATATCATTACCTTGAAAGAGATAACGAGGGAGAGTGGACACTTTTTGTTTCTTTTTAATCTAGCAAGCATTGAATGATTCTCTCAATCGGGTTCAGAGAAGGCTGTACAGCGTAATGTTTCAATGTCTGTCTTTTTACCTCGACACCTTGAATTAGTGTATTCTATCCGCCAACAATATGCTTGAAACTAAGGTTATTAGGCTGTGTCCTTCAGTGAAGCCATCATCCGCTAATGCCTCATGAGATAAACTCGTATTAGGTATATGAAAGCAATCGTCTGCGACATCAGCATTAAAATCAGCCAGACACCTATCTGTCCTTCCTGACTGAATAAACATGCATAGTCATTTCTAAAGGGCACAGACATCTTATTATACTACCTCACAGAGGTAGTACCTGAAAAATCCTGGGAAATACTGTGTACCTGCAAAGACCTTTAAATGGCCTTCCAGTGTTCCTTTTCACCTTAGAGGGTAAACATGCTGCTTTCTAAAATCTTCCTTACCAAGTGAAGCAAATTGCCCTGAGTGCAATTGTGCCTGTTACCACTGCTGCGTCTTAAGCTGTCTGAGCACTCTCCCACACAAACCAAGTCGGTGTAAGCAGTAATTAAAGTGCATGCTTGGCTTCACTTAATCATAATCAAGCCGAGCTGAAAGAAGCATATTCTCCGACACATTGTAGCCTGTGAGTTCTACTGCATGGCTGGAGCTTTGCTGCTGTTGCTGCACTGCGGATCAAACACCTGAAGCACAATGGCTCAGGGATTTCAGCCTGATGCTTATTCATTATCCATCAAATGTCCACACTTTTTCTGTCATCTACATTTTTTTTGGGGGTGGTTCAACATTTCTGAACTTTTGAGTGTTTGCCAGTGATTCAGATATAATGTTCTCTTTGTTTTCATTATTTTAGCTAAACTGACAATAAGAATTTGCGTGGGATAAGTGTTCAGTTAAATAGAAATTATTTGAAGCACTGTCTGCTTTGAAAAAATGTTAGACCTTATTATTATGATAAACCTATGACTATCTATCTATCTATCTATCTATCTATCTATCTATCTATCTATCTATCTATCTATCTACCTATCTACAGTGGAACCTTGGATTACAAGCATACAGTAATTCGTTTCAGAAGCAGGTGCGAATTACAAGCGGGCTCGTAAACCAAACCGAATTTTCCCACAAGAATGGAAACTCTAATTATTCGTTCCACAGCCCCGAAAAATAAATACATAAAAATAATTAGCACAAAATGTAAAGTAAAAATAAAACAAGTTAACCTGAACTTTACCTTTAAAAAAAAGTAAAAAATAAATCCCGACAGATAAGTGTTACCGTTTGTGCATGCTGGCGCTGTGTGTGTGTGTGTGTGTGTGTATGTGTGTGTGTGTGTGTGTGTGTGTGAAGCCCCCTCTCCCCCTTCTCATCATTACGCAGTTACGCTTTCTCCACTCACGTGCGCACACACAACGGAATCACTGCTGTAAAGTAAAAATAAAACAATTTAACCTGCACTTTACTTTGAAAAGAATCGCAACAGAGCAGTGTTTCTGCTCAGAAAGAGCAGAGAGAGAGACTGTCTGTGTGTCTGTGAAGGCGAAAGTTGGAGGCGTCTGTGTGTGTGTCAAAAGTAAAAAAAAAAAAAAAAAAACACACACACGTGGTCACAGTGTTATAGTAAACAGTACACGTGTACACGGGTGTTGATTATACCAGTAAGAGACGAGCACTAAGACCCAGCAGCCTCTGCCATGTATCTTTCCTCTACCTCTGCTCGTATTCTTTTTTATTTTAGCTCCACCCTATCTATGAGGTGCCGAACTCTGCTAGCATCAGTGCGCGAGACCGAGTGTGTTCGTTCCGCTCCGCGCTCAACTAAACTTTTTTTTATAAATAATCAAATGTCTCCGCCTCACGCGACACAACGAATCGATTATGAAATTCGTTGCCAACGCTTTTAGTAATCGATTTTTATCGATTTTATCGATTAGTTGTTGCAGCCCTAGAAATGTCACGTGACTCCCATAGACGCTATGCAGTGCAATAGATTCAAAAGAACGAGCAACTTGGACTAGAAGACTCATGAGAAGAACTGTTCAATTCTGTTTCCTGTGTAATGCACTGCATAGCATCTATGAGAGTCACGTGACAAAAGAACGAATGAGAGGTGAGCTGCTCATTCTGTTTATCATACAGTAATATGTCCTTAGCTGCATTGTAATACTTTCATTAGTGTAACTATAGATAAAATTTGTGTATGTAGACGTGTTGGGGGTCTGTTGTTACATATGGTTGTTACAAAATGTTACATATGGAAAATGTAACATTTTATTTTATTTGTCATCAAAAGAACGACATGAACTAAATAACTAAAAAAAAAAAAAAGATGAACGAGATGAATTTTGATGAACGAGATTTAAAGGACCAGGTCACTAAAATGATCCAAACTTCCCATCACTACTGTACAGACATATCACAAACTAGATAAATTTTTTTCTGCTTACTCTCCTATGCAATCACAGTGACATTAGCCAATCAGGTTTCTGTGAACAGGGCACCGGGCACACAAACACTTTACTCCGAGTATGTTATGCTGTGTTACTTCAGCAGTTTGAATCGATCTGATTGGCAGACTTAAGTTTTTTCTGAGGAAGCATGTTAGCCTTCACCCTCCCTGATTGATAGCTGTCAGATGATAGAGGATAGTAGGTGGGAATTGGCAGATGACCAAATTAAAGGGGACAAAGACCCTCTTGTGAATGTCATGAGTGAACATTTAAAATATTCCAACAAGTTCATTTGGAAGCAACATCACAGATTTGAACAGCTGAAGCTCTTTACCTGTATCTGCATAAATTTATGCTTTGTATTGCTGCCACTTGATTGGTTGATAACTACACGAATGAGCAAATGTACAAGCTTTCCAATAAATAAATAAATGAAACAAGGTAATCATCCAAATCATTGGACTATAAAATAAAAATTATTGGAGTGGAATTTTTTGCTACAGTCTTGAGGAGAAATGTTTTGACATGACTTTGCAGCAGGGTTTTTTTTTCTTTCTTTTTTTCCTTTATGAAATGAGTTGTCCAAAGTGCAATCTTGTTGCCTTTAGAAACTAATCTCTCTCTCTCTCTCTCTCTCTCTCTCTCTCTCTCTCTCTCTCCCTTGTATTTTTACCAGCACTTTACACTCAGTTGGATTCTTTAAGACTTTTTCTCGCTTGATTGTCTTGTGATTGTGGTAGAGAAGTGTGAGACATAACAATGCCCCATAAGGAATCTTTTCCCAGACAAGATCAACCTTACAGATCTAAATTTAGTGAGCAGTATCACATTTTCCTGCTGGGTGATGGTGAGGTGAACACCGTTAGTTCTGTTATGCTGTGGAGGGAATTTGCTGGAGCGGTTTGCATCCACTTTATCCTATGAGGATATTTATATCCTAATGTGACTGGTCTTTTTTTTTTTTTTTGATGACAGTTTTTTTTTTGACGATTCTCATCGTCAGTGCATTGCTTAGTGGTCGCCCATTTCAGCACATTTCAGTTTGGTTTGTTTATTAACTTGTTACCTGTAAGGTGGAAACTGTTGCTGCAAAACAGTGACCATATAAAATCCAAGCTGCTGTTTGATTAATTGTTCCTGTCAACGACTTTGATTCCAAAAAACTTGATTACGGAGTTTATGTGTCATTTCCATAAACCTCCATTATTATGCAGAAATAAACATAACAGTGTAATTAGCACTTCGGATACTATCAGTAACAAACATTAGTCATAGACCAGATCACAGGATAAGTTCCAGATAATGACACTACTCTCATCTTACACTAAGTGATAGCTCGGGCCAGGGGTAGTTCAGTGGTTAAGGCATTGGACTACGGTTCGGAAGATCCCAGGTTCAAAACCCCACAACCACCAAGTTGCCACTGTTGGGTCCTTGAGCAAGGCCCTTAACCCTCAACTGCTTAGATGTGTAATGAGAGAAAAATGTAAGTCGCTCTGGATAAGAGCGTCTGCCAAATGCTTAAATGTAAGTGATTATACAGTTAACAAATGTAACTGTAGCGTGACAGAAACAATCTATCGAAAAATTTAAATAATTGTAATAACAATAATTAAACAAATATTCCCCACCTTTATGTAAAAACAAATTAGACATTCACAGTTAAAGATCATCAACGGCTAGATGAGTGGTAAAGGCATAGTAGCATGGATAGGTTTGTCTTCTTGATTGGTTGATAGGTTGTGATATATTGAACACTAACTGGATGACTGGTTTTGTGTGCTTTTCCCATTGGAGAGTCATGGTCCATGGTTATACTGTACAGATAAACAAGCAGATGCTGACTAATTACTGAAGTGTTCATTATCTACAGTGTCAAACTGTTGATATGTCTGGCTAAATGGTATGCCACAGAGTCCAAAGCACCCAGCAGAGAGACATGTACTGTTTATGCTTCAGCTTGTGCACTCAAATTAAAAACACATCACTTTGACAGCTTGTTATGGATTTTTTTTGGTTTGTTTGCTACAAAGTGTCATTTTATCCCTGCTATACAGAATATAAAAAAACTTGCTAAAATAAAACATCAGAATTATTTCTTTTTCTGTAGCATTACAGTTACATTAATCATTTCAATTAGAAATACAAGTTGTTGCCAAAAAAAAAAACTGTGAGATTATTTGAGTTTTGTGACACCTTGTATTATCGAGCTGATTATAAAGGACATACAGTGGTCACTTAATCGGAGCGTCGTATTTACCGTCGCCGCCGCATTTCGGCATGTGCATTTGCTGACTTTGACCACTGAGTGGCGCTATATAACTACAGACTGACGCCTCATGCCTTAGTTAATTCTCTGCCGCATTAATGAGACGCGTTCCATTAAATAATACACGTAGTAGCCGATAACATCAAGTGAAACACTGTAGTTGACCGAATTCATAATCACAGTACTAAAATTACAGTACAAATGTAGAATTCAAATTAAATCTTATTAAGATCAAATTTAAGCACAATAAATATTAACACAGTAAGCCTTTAGATTTTATTACGTGTAATTAGAAAAGAAGTGTGTAGGGTTTTATTTAAATATAAATTTCTAAACCAATAAGATCAAATAACACCAAATTATTATTATAACAGGCTTACTTCGTCACTTACCTAGAGCTTGCTTTCAAAGAAGTCGAGTGGCTTATTAACGTCTCTGGGGTACATTGTCTCTAAGTGCCCGCTTGGTGTAGCGGTTAGAGCGCTTGGCCAGAGATCTACAAAGTGCCGGCTGGAATCCCGAGTGATGATGTTTTAAAATTGTTTTATTTTAATTATAGCAAAATAAAAATAAAACAAAATAAAATGTTTTATTTTGATTTTGCTTCAGCATACTATAGGAAAAACAGCAAACTCGCACGCAACCAGTTTGTATTCTTTAAATTTAGGGGAGTGACGACTCTGTGTGTGTGTGTGTGTGTGTGTGTGTCATTATACTGATTGTGTGTGGTGGATTATTCAGTGAAACGAGGCTCAGCTGAAAGATGTTAGGCACATCAGTCACTTAACCCCAAATAAAAGGTATTTCTTTTCTATTATGAAACCATAATATTGCATCTCTTTCCTAATCATATGGAGGAGTGCGCGGGCGCCGCCGACAAAGAGCATGTTGTTGCAGGAGAGAGAGAGATGTTGATTTTACGACAGCTGTTTACGGGAGTGTAGTCCAGTGCGGGAGATGCATTGTGGGTAATGTGGTCCGGTGTGTGTGTGAAGTTGGACGCGAGATGGGTATCTGGGATATAGAGTCTGAGTTTTGTATTCTTTTCACTCGTTTTTAGTTTGATTTAATAGCAGGATCTACCCGAAAGTTTGTACTATAACCTGACAATATGCAGCAAAATAAAGAACGGACATCGACAAGTTTGTCCATCTCATCATTACATGAATTAACGGGCTGTTACACTGCCGCGAGCAACATCAAAAACAAAGCGGAGAAGCTAACTGTGTTTGTTACTGCGCATGCGCATGTTTCGCTCCCTCTATATATCCCTCCATGCAGCGAAGTTGTTTGAGCAAATTAATAATTTCAATGAATGAAATGGAGGAAGAAGAAAAGGTGGAGCTGAAAAGTACACGAAAATAAGAAAAAGCTTTAGAGGTAAATGCAGTGAAATGCTTCAAATGAACAGATTCTGCCTTTTAAAAAGAGGAAGAAGAATACACTGGCTCATTAAAGTGGAGATTATTTTTTTAAAACCACATACTAGTATAGAAATATAACAAACAAAAATGTAAATAAAAAGTATCACTGAACATATATTGGGTCATATTTGTAAAAAAAAAAAAAAAAAAGAAAGGAAAGAACAATAAGTTCATTATTCAAAGTTATTCAGATCAGTGTAATTTTAGTGTGATTTTAAAAGTGCTTTAACACCTGGCACAGTTTCATCCTAGTGGAACAATCTGACTACATGTGCAGTGCCATGGAAAAGTAGTTGCCCCTTCCTGATTTTTTTCTTTGCATATTTGTCACACTTGTATGGATGGAATTTGACCTAAACACTTTATGAGGAAAAGACAAATTTGCCTTTTTGTTTGTGAGATATCATGAACATTTGGCAGGGGGTATCATCGTGATGCAGTGTAAGATCTACCACTCATCAGTGTAAACTGTAAGTGCAGCAGGTCAGTGATGATGAACCAGTGCCTGCTGATGATGACCAACACGTCTCCCCTGATCTACCAGAGCCAAGTGAAAAGAATCACAGTCAAACTGAATAGGTAAGCTGGAATAAAATCAGTAGCAGCATTACCTCCTGCTAGTAATTATTATGGTAGACAATATTAATTAAAAAGTAATGCTGCTACTGATTTTATTTCAGCTTACCTGTTCAGTTTTATTGCCATTCTTTTTAAAATATTGTCTTTATAGATTTATATGTAGTTTGTCTTGATGTTCTTTCCTTTGTTTCTTTGTTTCACTAATATGACCCAATATATGTTCAGTGATGCTTCAAATAATATGTTTAAATAGCATTGCTTTCCGTATTGTGTTGTTATTTTTTTTATACTAGTAACTGGTGTTAAAATATATCTCTACATTAATGAGCCAGTGTATTATGATGTGGGCTGCTGTGGGCCAGAAAGTCCAGGGCCACTTTTTGGTCCCAGTCCGCCCCTGACTGAAAGTCTGAGGCATAAGAGCCTCAGATTGGGGAAGTGGTGAGAGGTCCTGAATGTATAGGGGGAGGGTGAAAAATTTGCATTTGAATGTTGTCTGGCATTGTAAAGCACACACATGACCAGGAACCAGCAGTGGTTCTCAAACATTTTCTGTTATTCCCCACTTAAGGGAGTGGGAGAATTTTTAAGCCCCACTTGTCAAAAAATTAGAACGAAATCGGCCAAGTTTACTATTTATTGAAATATAAATTTCTAAACCAATAAGATCAAATAACACCAAGTTGAAAACATATAGAATACACGTGCAATTATTATAACAGGCTTAAATATTATTTAGTACAACAAAACTTCTCCGCGCTCTGGAAAACTTTATTAGACTACGTAGGAAAATAAAAAGGAGGATAACGATACCGGCTTTATATTAAATTAACAAATATTGTATTTGTAAATCATCAGCACTCGTGTTTTTGCGTTATTATAAATAATCAAATGCAGTGGGCTGTTATGGTCATTATAATTTTCTTTAATAATGATTCATTCTATTTTTTTTATTCTGATAGTTTACTCAATTTGCTTTTTGGTTATTTATATATTTAAATTGGGATGCCTTCTACTGTTACAAATTTAACTCTTGTCAAAATAATAAAAATGTTTCTTACAAGCCCTTGTGTTGTTGTTTGTGCTTTTGTTCTTTAATAATACAAATAGTCTTTCTAAACGAAAACTAACCAATGTTTTTTTTATTTTGCTCAGCATACTATAGAAAAAACAGCAAACAAACAAAATAAATCATCGTGCCTGGTATAGGTTTAATATTCAGTGCGCACCGTTTGTACATCTGTTATTTTACAACTATATAAGAACACTCAGAAATACCTTTTATTTGGGGTTAAGTGACTGATGTCTTTCAGCTGAGCCTCGTTTCACTGAATAATCCACCAGTATAATGACACACACACACACACACACACAGAGTCGTCACTCCCCTAAATTTAAAGAATACAAACTGGTTGCGTGTGAGTTTGCTGTTTTTCCTATAGTATGCTGAAGCAAAATCAAAATAAAACATTTACCTGATCAGTAACAATATTCAGGCAGGCTGTGTCATTTAAACGATGCTCAGTTGGTACAAACGGACATAAGTGTGCCAAGAAAATTTTTCTCACAGCATTACACCAGCAGCAGCCTGAACCATTGATACGAAGCAGTATGGATCCATGATTTCATGTTGTTTATGCCAAATTCACCATTCAAATGCCTTCTGCTGGTGTAGCCCATCTGTTTCAAGGTTCAATGTGTTGTGCATTCAGAGATGCTCTTTAGCATAACTCAGTTGTAACAAGATTTTATTTGAGTTACTGTTCCCGTTTTATCAGCTCAAACCAGTCTGGCCATTCTCCTCTGACCTCTGCCGTCCACAAGGCATTTTCACCCAGAGGGCTGATGCTCACTGGAAATTTTAACCCTAACAATGGTTGTGCATGAATTGAGCTGTTGTTAAGTGTTTGGCTGATTAGATATTTGTGTTAACGTGCAGCTGAACATGTGTATCTAATGAAGTAGTGGCCAGTAATGTGCAAAGTCTTGAGACCTCCCTTATTTCTTACTATTAAATTAAATTAAATTAAATTATGTAGATTAAATTAATTAGAACAACTGTTTTATTTGATCAGACTACAAAGTGCAACCTTACTTCCCCTTTTGTCTGTTCCAAAAGCTCAGCATTCAGCACCACCGGTATACTAATCACCGCCCTGAACATCTGTCATCATCTGCACCTGTTTCTTACTGGTTCATGTTTTTTTATGCTTGAATGATTTATACACTAGGTCACTGGTGAGACTGAAAATGAGAGCCAAAAACTTGCCAAAAATGAGAGCCAAAAATGTCCTATTCCTCAAGACCATCTTAAAAATAAAATACAAGAAAGTCTGCAAAATATGAAGAAATGTTGGATGGCTCAAGACCTCTGCACAGTACTGTATATACAGTATTGTAATCATAGTGGTAGGGTGCATAGTGCTAAAAGCACTGTTGCCTTGACACATTCAGGGTTAGGGGTTTGAAGTTCACCTCCTTTTCTTTCTGTGTAGTTTGCTTGGTCTCCCGGTTCAACAAGTCCACATACAGTGGCTTGCAAAAGTATTTGGCCCCCTTGAACTTTTCCACATTTTGTCACATTACAGCCACAAACATTAATTAATTTTATTGGAATTCCACGTGAAAGACCAATACAAAGTGGTGTACACGTGAGAAGTGGAACGAAAATCATACATGATTCCAAACATTTTTTACAAATAAATAACTGAAAAGTGGGGTTTGTGGAATTATTCAGCCCCCTGAGTCAATACTGTGTAGAACCACCTTTTGCTGCAATTACAGCTGCCAGTCTTTTAGGGGATGTCTCTACCAGCTTTGTACATCTAGAGACTGAAATCCTTGCCCATTCTTCTTTGCAAAACAGCTCCAGCTCAGTCAGATTAGATGGACAGGGTTTGTGAAAAGCAGTTTTCAGATCTTGCCACAGATTTTCGATTGAGAATTTAGATCTGGACTTTGACTGGGTCATTCTAACACATGGATATGTTTTTACTGGTGCGATTTTGAAAATTTAAGCATGCTGGGTGATTAAGTTCACAGATCTAGGAAAAGTAAATGTTTTCCCCATTGCGGTCAAAATGACCGTGCTCGGCGCTTCTAGTGTTAAACCATTCCATTATTGCCTTTGCTATATGTTTAGGGTCGTTGCACTGCTGGAAGGTGAACCTCCGCCCCAGTCTCAAGTCTTTTGCAGACTCCAAGAGGTTTTCTTCCAAGATTGCCCTGTATTTGGCTCCATCCATCTTCCCATCAACTCTGACCAGCTTCCCTGTCCCTGCTGAATAGAAGCACCCCCAGAGCATGATGCTGCCACCACCATATTTGACAGTGGGGATGGTGTGTTCAGAGTGATGTGCAGTGTTAGTTTTCCACCACACATAGCATTTTGCATTTTGGCCAAAATGTTCCATTTTGGTCTCATCTGACCAGAGCACCTTCTTCCACTTGCTTTCTGTGTCCCCCACATGGCTTGTGGCAAATTGCAAATGGGACTTCTTATGGTTTTCTGTTAACAATGTTTTTTTTCTTGCCACTCTTCCTTAAAGGCCAACTTTGTGCAGTGCACGATTAATAGTTGTCCTATGGACAGATTCCCCCACCTGAGCTGTAGATCTCTGCAGCTCGTCCAGAGTCACCATGGGCCTCTTGGCTGCATTTCTGATCAGCGCTCTCCTTGTTCGGCCTGTGAGTTTAGGTGGACGGCCTTGTCTTGGTAGGTTTACAGTTGTGCCATACTCCTTCCATTTCTGAATGATCACTTGAACAGTGCTCCGTGGGATGTTCAAGGCTTTGGAAATCTTTTTGTAGCCTAAGCCTGCTTTAAATTTCTTAATAACTTTATCCCTGTCCTGTCTGGTGTGTTCTTTGGACTTCATGGTGTTGTTGCTCCCAATATTCTCTTAGACAACCTCTGAGGCCATCACAGAGCAGCTGTATTTGTACTGACATTAGATTACACACCGGAGCACTCTATTTAGTCATTAGCACTCATCAGGCAATGTCTATGGGCAACTGACAGCATTCAGACCAAAGGGGGCTGAATAATTACGCACACCCCACTTTGCAGTTATTTATTTGTAAAAAATGTTTGGAATCATGTATGATTTTTGTTCCACTTCTCACATGTACACAACTTTGTATTGGTCTTTCACGTGGAATTCCAATAAAATTGATTCATGTTTGTGGCTGTAATGTGACAAAATTTGGAAAAGTTCAAGGGGGCTGAATACTTTTGCAAGCCACTGTACATGGATAGTATGCAGTAGCATGACAGGAACGATCACTGCAATTGTTTTCTTCCGCCAGTGTGTCACATTTTCGTATAAAATGTAATCTTTAACTGCCACGTCAAAGACGTGTAACTCAAAACATTATGTCCAATATTGTGTAGGTTCTGTGTCTGTCATCAGGATGTTGGCAGATCCTTTAAATGCTGTGGGTTGCGGGGTTGGGCCTCCATGGTTCGAATGTAATCAAATTGGGATCTGGGAAGCTTGGAGCCCGGGTTGAGGTCTTGGGCACTTGTGCACTACAGGCTGTTCTGGTGCCTTTTTGTTGTGGCCAGATTATTTTTTATTGATTTGTGCTAATATATTTTTTTTCTGAGGGATCAGACCTTTGGTCTCTGCTCGCATAGATGAGCCTGCCACCAGTGTTACTGATAATCATTGTTAATGGGATAACGTTTTGTGGTGGTAATTAATATCTGAGCGTGGCGAGTGTGTATCTGTAGGGCGAGTTATCAATCATGTTTTCTTAAAGATGCTATATGAAATTTGACTGTTACCATAATATTGCCTTCAGGCACCTTCTTATTGCCTCACTATTTTACACAGCAAAAGCAAGCTCTGTTTTCCCAGTTGTTCATGACTTATTTTTCATTAACCTCAGAGAGAAAACACCAATAATTCACTTTGACATTTTGTTTGACCTTCAGGGTGCACAGAGCTTACTGTAGGAAAAAAAAACTGTATGACTGCAGACAATTGCAGGATGTTTTTTTCTTCTTCTTTTTCTTTCTTTCCCTCGCCATTTTTCTGCTATTTTTATTGCATTGTAGGCAGTGCTGTAACAAAAGTCCATCTCCCCATATTTGCAAAGACTACCAGATTTACTGAGGACAAAAAAAACTCCTCAGAATTTAATTTATTAGCATGACAGTACAATCAATGTCATACCAAACTTCTTTTGCAATATTTCAAAGGTAAATGCAAAATGAAAAATGGTCTTTCTGCTCCGGTGCATCAAAGAGACAGTGATATATTGGGTTGGGTTTGGAGCATCTGTGTCTTTGGAGTGCACAGTCCCCATGGTTTCTGTGTCTGCCCACAGCCTTTCCCACGTGTGAGCCGCTTACCCAGTTTAGCTGTGCGAACGGAAGGTGTATCAGCATCAAGTGGCGCTGTGATTCTGGTGAGTCTATAGAGTGACATATGACAATGTGGAATTTTTGTGTACAGTTTGTATGTAGGGGAAACTTCCACTCATCGCTCAGTTTAACTAGTTGAACTTAATGGTAATCGCTGACTTCCATATAAGTAGATATCTTTAAAGATACTACAGATCAACTTATATCCCATTCTTATTTTTTTTGTCATTTCTACTTTTGTCACTTTCAATTGTTGCGATAGAGGTTAGCATAAGGTCAAACCATGATATGGAAGCAATATTTTTGAGGTGAGGAGAGGCACTGAACTCCTTGCCACTATTTCATAATCAGTTCCAGTCACTGTCACTTTGTGCCCCCTATGTGAGTAGATGATGACTGTGGGGATAAGAGTGATGAGGAACTGTGTGCCCATGCCTGCTCCACTGGTCAGTTCCAGTGTTTTACTGGCAAATGTATTCCTGAACACTGGGCCTGTGATGGAGACAATGACTGCGGCGACTTCAGTGATGAAAATATGACCTGTACAGGCTCTGGTGCTGGTAAGACACCATTTTTCTATTCCTTTCACGATTCTGATATTATAAATGGGTATGGATTGCTTTACGCATTAACGAGAGTAACCGTCAAACGTAGATGGTGCATTTTCCTGGACTTTGGAACATATATGAGTAGCTTAACGAGCTTATGAAACGTTTCATTACCACAGCGTCTGCGTAAAAACAGCTGATTAGCAAATGAACATGAAGAGGAGGAAGATAACCATCAAGTCAGCTGCTCATAATTGGCTTAGTGCAATGTCCCCAATTTGCTGAACATAAGTTTGAAACTCTCTCTCTCTCTCTCTCTCTCTCTCTCTCACTACTCAGCAGATCTGATCTTATCTGTGCTCACTGGAGAATGGCCCTGCAGATTTGAATCTTTTAATCTCTTGTAATTACCTCTGAAAGCCGAGATTGGGCCACGCAATGCTTTCAGCTCACTAGCTTGTCACAGAAATGAGGAAGCCATTCATCAAATCAGCTCCTGGAGAAGGCCTTCAGTGTCTATCTGTCTCCAGGGGCTGCCCAGCTTACTGTTTCTCACTGAAGGGCCCTGATGAGCGTGTAGCCCTTACTTTGGATGTGTAAAGTGCCGAAGACACACGATCAAGCCTTAAGCAAATCAGCCTGCCACTGTCATGCAGTCTAGTTTAACTTACCACCTGTCTCTGAAAGAGACAATTAAGAAGCTGCACAGTGAAAACCGGTGTTTAGTAATTAACTTGTTAAATGTTTACACACGCTTTAGCAGGGGTGTTTTTAGCACCTGTTGATTATCTGTGCAGCAAGCAAATCAATGATGGACAACTGACTATAAAAAAAAACACACAAAGAAAACAGTATTCAAGAAAAAGAGCGAAACAACACTACCTTGCAATAACATGTAAATGGTGTTAATTAATATTACAGAATAACAGTGTATTGTGTATGATTTGCCCTCAGTGTTGCCCCCCGTGGAATGTAGCAGTGAGGAGTTTCACTGCCGTGCTGATGGCACGTGTATCCCTGAGCGTTGGCGCTGCGATGGAGACAAGGATTGCGAGGACAGCAGTGACGAGAGCAATTGTCAAGGCATCAAGAGGATGTGCGACCCGCAAGCCAAGTTCACTTGCAAAACCTCAGGTCAGTAGGAGTGTAAGGAGAGAGAGAGAGAATCCACGACCTTTTACTGGTGCAGTACTCCAGATAGCCTTTTTTTAATATACAGTGCAACAAATGTATTCTGCATGCTGTGAGCAGCACATTCTCTCCCTCTAGCCTAAAAAAGGAAGCTAGCATGCAAAGTCAAAGGCTAAAAATGCCAAAATAAGTTTATTTATTTATCTATGTATTTATATATGTATGTATCTGTCAGCCCTGGGACTTGGCATGCATAGCAAGGCATTTTGCCCGACACCATGTTCAAAGGAAATTAGTCGCAGTGAGACTGTTTGAAATTCCACTTCATGAGTGTTGCCTTAAAATCAGACATCAGTGAGCAGCATGATAAAAGAACATAACCCATTACATGTTTTGTTCTTTTCTCTTCTGATTGTTGTCATCTAATGCCCTACACTTTGCCTAGACCACTGAGACAGAAATATTAATTTTGCTGCAGATTTGCTAGAGCCCTGCATCATGCTGGAAAAATATTTTAGTTTGATCATAAAGACATGCATTTTTTACAATACCAAACTTGCCTACCAGGTCTGAAATTGATTTCACCCATCTAATTAAACTTGTATATCCATGCCTTTTTTTTTACTGACATGCTTTTATTTCTTTTGGGCATATCAATATGCTTACCTGAAAATACCTGAAAATCCAATTGGATTTGTCAGCTTGATGTATTTCTCGGTTTCGCCTCTAGGGAAGTGCATCAGTAAGAGCTGGGTTTGTGATGGTGACAACGACTGTGAGGATCGCTCAGACGAGGAGTCATGCACCTCATCCATGTGCGACCCCCCCACACAACCCTGCGCAAATGACACATCCACCTGCCTGAACCCTCACCAGATCTGCGACGGGAGGAGCGACTGCGCCGACCAATCAGATGAAGGCTCATTTTGTGGTGAGTGTCTGTGAGCCTTTTGGCTTGAATGCATTTGGAACTCTGTACACCTTTAGCTTTTGTATTTTTTCTGAGCCAGAACACAATACATCAGCATTGTGGGAGCTCAACTGCCAAATAAATCAATGCAGTATTACATGTCATTCTTCACTATACTTTCTAGTGAAGAAGTTTTGACTCTTTGATTTTTATAGCTATGACAGATCCAAGTGTGAAGTATAAATGCACAGTCTACAGTATATTTCTGTAGATGACTATATTTCTGAAAGCTTGAAATGAATAAAGGATTCAACATACATTATATCAGCGTGTACTGATGCTTTTTAGATCATATCCGACATTACAGCAGTAATGATTACTAGATAGAATTACACTGTATATGGTGTGTGGCAAAGCTCATACACACTGTAGCGAATCAATCAGTATTGAGTTTGCCACCTAATGACTGAACAGACCCTGAAGTTACTCTATTCATGTAGCACACAATGTCCCAAAGGTTTTCTTTCATTCCTGTATTACATTCTCTCCCGGAGCAAGCGCGTGACCCTTGTGTGCGGCCGACTGAAACTGCCTTTGATGATGTGTTTGCTTCAGTAGCCATCGCTGTAGAAATAATCTCAGGAGAATTGCCAATGTGTAATCCTTTAGAGCAGGACAAGATAAGCATTTTGGTATATTTAAGCTTGTTGTCAACAGTAGCTCATGGGAGACTACTGCCGTTGTGCAGGAACAAGGCGCATTTCTAAGGCGAATGGACCCACCATGGTTCAGCCACCTCATTGCCAATTATACTGTATAGTACAGTGGTAGCTTCGGGGGCTGGTTGATTTGAGCCAGCACAGCTAGCCTTTTTTTTTTTTTTTTTGCTTTATCCTCAGGGAGCAAAAGATTCTGCTCCTTCATGAATTACAGGGCCCCCCATGGACTAAATTAAATCCTTGTCAGTGCTAAGGGGGATCATCTTAATCACTAAAACCAATGAGTCCTTGGGACAATGTCATTTTATCCAGGTTTTAAATCTTGATTTTCCTCCTTTAAACAAGGACAAGATAGAAAAAAAGAGCTTTTCATTACAGATGAGAAAGGGAGATGTCCGTATGAGAGTGTATTTTTCACAACTCTGAAAAGACATACAGTACCTCAGTTTCTGTTTTCACTTAGCTTGAAGCACTATAAGTAATAAAGATATCTTCTGCTCAGACAGGCTTCATTTTGTTTGCTGTGCTCACCGCACATAGCTGGTTCCTTTAATATAATACTTCAGCCTCATTTCTTAAATAGTGCCAGAAAATGTCAGACTTCTGACTATCACACACTTATCACACTAGTACTGTCTATTAGCTCATTATATTTAAAATGTAAATTTAACAACCTTTTGTCTTAAAGTCGTCTTTTAGTGCTAAATGTATTGTGAGCATACTAGTTGTTTGCAAGCAGTTTGCCTTTTAGATTTTGCATATGCCTCCGTATAATCATGAATATTTCCGTACTTCCGAGTAATTATACTGTATTTCACAAAGTTTCAGCTAATTACCAAACTTTAACCATGGAAAATGTCCAATTATTATGAACTTAATTCATCTTTAGGAATATTTAAGTGAAGGTGGAAACTGCAGCCAAAAAATAATGCTATTTATAATAACATATGAAAATCAGTTATGCTGGGGAAAAAAAGCGATATTGAGAAACTTCATTTATGAGATGCACACATAATTCTGTATGAAGAATAGATGGACCAAATCTATAGGCAGTTCATATTCTGTAAGTAATTTTCCCTGCATCAATGATTCCTTTGAAGAAACCTTGAAATAATCCTTTCTTTAATGAAATGATAGAGTGAAAACTATTTACTGTAATATATTTTTCTATAGTCTGCTTGCACCTGCTGAATAAATTGGCAAATTGATTGTTTGGATGATCGATTGATTTACTGACTTACTTCACCTGCTTTATTTACGCACTTGCTAAATAAAAGTTAAGCTTTTTTTCTCTCAACCTTGTCTTCTCCCCTATGTGTTTACCCAGACAAATGCTTACAGGTGAATGGGGGCTGCAGTCATCAGTGTAGTGTGGCTCCCAGCAGAGGGGTGGTGTGTTCCTGCCCAACTGGTCTCCACCTGGCGGCAGACAATAAGACATGTGAAGTGGTGGACTACTGCACCCGACACCTGAAGTGCAGTCAGAGGTGTGAGCAGCACAAAACCATAGTCAAGTGCTCCTGTTACCCTGGCTGGAGGCTCGGTCTGGATGGAGAGAGCTGTCATAGCACTGGTACTTTCATAGTTTGTGCACATTCCCAATTCAGATGTCTACTGCTTCATAAACTGGTTCCATTTGGAGGCACATCAAATTGTAATGCATAGAAATGATGTAAACATAGTTTTGGCAATATAACAATGTGTAATTATTGCTTCAGTCAGCTAGAAAGCTGGCAATTTTGACTCTGAACACAGCAAGTGATAGCCCAAAACCCTAGCATAAATCTACCTAAGCAACCAATTTTACCTAATATCCCCATTTGATATCATGGCTGTTAATGAATTCATAGCAGGGTTACAGGCATTTTGAGCTTTATGAAGGGGATGTGCTCACAGCGCAAAGCAATAAAAGGAGCAATAATCCAATGACAGCAGGATACACAATCAGGGGCTTTCCAGTGAGAATCTAATGTCTTTACAGCAGCTCGCCTGCCAAACACTTTTAGATTGTTTCAGGCAATCAGATTTGGGTCATTAGCCAGCGGACGACAACGAGCATCTGTGTGATACTGTGTGGTGAGCTTGAGAAACATATGCAGAGCAGAGTTGAGTCAGAAAATCATGACATTCGTTATCATTTATCATTGTCCAACTTTGATGTAGCAAAATTAGCTTTAGCTGTTTACATGTCTCTTTCCACACTGTCAGATCCCTTTGAAGCATTCATTATCTTTTCCATCCGGCATGAGATCAGAAGGATTGACCTACACAAGCGTGACTACAGTCTGCTAGTGCCTGGGCTCAGAAACACCATCGCTCTGGACTTTCACTTCAATAACAGCCTGCTATACTGGACCGACGTGGTAGAGGACAAGATCTACAGGGGAAAGCTCTCAGACACCGGAGGTACTGTACATGTTCAGTCCCAAAGTGAAATACCTTAGTGTCTAAATTTCCACATTTTATTCTGCGTCAAACTGAAGAACTGATTGCTTCGATGTATCATACCTTCAATTTTATGAAAGGAAGGTGTGTGTGTATATGTACTGTACAGTTTATTGTATGTCTTCAAGAGAAACACAAAATCTTGGAAGGAGTTGACAAATGCGACTGGTTCTCAGGCTAGTTTGATAAATTCAGCAGGGGGTGTCTATTGCTAAATGGACACCCCCTGCTGAATTTATCACACCAGACTGTCCTAAAGCCTGTATCCATGGCCCTGCTACAGCTACTGCATACCCTTTGTTAGCATTTCATAAAGCTCTCCTCAGCCAAGGATAATTACAAACAGCTGGATTACAGTATATACAGTCTGGGAAAGTTTGAATGTTTAATAGAAAGCCTAGAGCCTGCCTTCTCTCTGTAATGTCGATTTGCTCTCCTCCTGAGCTTGCTACCTATTCCTGATAGCATTTTTGGGAAATGAAGGCACAAAAGGTGGAATTCTTTCAAGCGATGGATTCTACTCGCTCTGGGGCCTGTTGTGCTAGTGCTAGTGATGTTGGTGTGATTGCTGTTGCAGGTGTTACTGGGATTGAAGTAGTAGTTCAGCATGGTTTGGCCACTCCTGAGGGACTGGCAGTGGATTGGATTGCTGGAAACCTTTACTGGATTGACAGTAACCTGGATCAGATTGAGGTGGCGAAGCTGAATGGAAGAATGAGAACAACGTTGATTGCAGGGGGCATGGAGCACCCTCGTGCCCTTGCTCTGGACCCAGGCCAAGGGTAAGTATTTGTCCAATAAAACGGACAGCCAAGGATATTATATTTATGTATGAGTTAATCAGGACAAAGTGCAGCATTCACAGAAAGAATCAGAGGAATACATTCAAAATTACATATAAATTATTTAGATTATCTATATATAAATGAATTAAATAAAGTTATCAAACCATTTTTTAAAAAGGAAGTGCATTCCTGTGAGACAGTCTGACATGCATTTTTAATAACATGTCAAGAAAGATGTGTTTTGTTGTGTTATGCTTACATTTTTATATCAATTTGCACTTCCTCCTTTGAGTTCTGTCTGCTCTGATGTTCAGCCCCAATCTTTCAAGACACCATGTGGGAAGGAGGAAGCCTGAAGTATGACAACATGAGCTCAAAATAGTCACAAGCTGATCCCAGTAGCATTTATTGCTTAGAGAATGCTTTTTGACAACTAGAAATGAATGGAACATAGTCTGGGGGCTTATGTTGCCCATTTCAGACATTGGAAATAATTCCTATTAAGTGCCATGGGCAACACACAGAGAGGACAGACTCAGTATCTCTGCTCACAAGCTGCAGCTCATGTTGGCAGTCAGTTGAGTGACACGCTGTAAACGGTCTCACTGAAAGCTAAAGTGATTTTTTTGTACGTATAAGGTCTAGCAGATTTTGCTGGCTAACCGATTGTTAAGAACTTCCGAATATACTGTATCGGTTTAGGAAGGGAAATTCTGAAAAAGACAGGATTATCTCGAATAAATAATCAAAGAGCCTTGAGATTTCTGTGTGCTCTATTGTAAAGCAAATATTAAATGTTATCATATAAAATCCTTTAAAAGTGTTCTCTGGTGTGTTTGTGTTTTCCATTTAACATGATTCATGAGGTTGTATACATGTTAAGTAATTTTTATTGCATTTTTTATCACTGGTATATTCATCTCTGTTTGAAAGTTTGTTTATTTATGGCAGTGCATAGGACATTACTCATATAATTCATCACCAGATGAGCATAGTGGAAATATTTGGCTGTGAGACTTACCCTGCAGTGTGTGTTATTTGTATCAGTGAATCTCTGCTCTGTTGTTGTCAAATGCGGCGAAATAATTAATTTTGCAGTGATGTTGTTTTGCAGAATTGTTTTCTGGACAGACTGGGATGCAAACTTTCCACGGATTGAGGCTGCATCAATGAGTGGATGTGGGAGGCGTGTAGTATTCAAGGATATGGAGATTGGAGCCTGGCCAAATGGACTAACACTGGACCACCTGGAGAGACGCATAATATGGACAGATGCTCGGTAGGCATGGATATGAAGATGATATAAGTTAATATATAAGGCGTAATCATGTGAGGAAACTGGGAGCTGTGGTTTCAAAAATGGCGATTTCTTTTTTCAGAATTGAAAGGATAATACAGCTGCTGCTATTAGATTAAATCAATGTGCAACAACATCACCCTAATAGTTAAATACAAACAGTCTTTCAGTCTTATCTCTCTCTCTGACACACACACATTCATACACACAATGCACACAAACACACGCACACACTCACTTTACCAACAAGGTGGGAGAAAAAAAAAATGACTACATAGTGCAACTTTCATCTGTCTTTCACTCGCAGTCACTAGTCTGACAAAGTGTGAGTGCTTGTAGTGGAAGTCCCTCAGGACATCTATCAGCTGTATCACACCTTGTCAACAGTGGCAGTTCCAAACTGCCGTGGGGGTGAGAAGCCCTCACAAGGTTTTCCTTGTCTCCCCAACAGCTCAGATGCTATTTACTCAGCCTTGTATGATGGCACAGAGGTCATCGAGATCCTGCGGGGCCACGAATACCTCTCCCACCCCTTCGCAGTGTCTGTCTTCGGAGGAAGTGTGTACTGGACTGACTGGAGGACCAATACTCTGGCCAAGGCTAATAAATGGACAGGACACAATGTCACCCTCATACAGAAGACTAGTGCCCAGCCATTTGACCTTCAGATATACCATCCTAACAGACAACCCCAGAGTAAGTATTTCTGTTCTATTTGAATATACTTGATGTTGTAAAGCACTATGTTTATCTACTGCTCAAGGAACTAAATTCAGTATGTTTTTGTTATATAAGTGAAACTACTCTTAGATTTAAATGCTTCTCTCATGGGATACAGAGCATTTGATATGTTTTTTACCCACTTAGGAAAAACAGCCATTCTTAGAAATACACTGATTGCGGCTGGTGTTGAAAATGAATGCTCAAGGTCTAACAGTTTCAGAGATATTCAACCAAAACCCAGCACAGTAACTCTCTCTTTCACGTTAGTGCAATATATCAGGTTACATTCTCTTTGTGCGTCAGTCAGCCATGCAACAAGAGCTGTTGCTAATCAACCAGGTTAAACCATGCCTTTTCACACACACACACACACACACACACACACACACACACACACACACACACACACACACACACACACACACACACACACACACACGTTCATGTTCAGTGAATGGTCAAATTGCTCCCATATTTCATGATTACTTCAGGAAATGTCTCTGTTATTATTATTATTATTATTATTTATTTATTTTATTATTATTTAAAAAAATTTTTTTTTAGTATTAGTACAGTAGTAGTAGCAGTATATTATTGTTTTATTTGCCTTGCTATATGTTTTGGAAGATATAGTCTGTCCTGGCTATGGTTTTGTGAGAGTGACGTACAAAATGAATGAATCCAGTGACTGCTCGATGGTATGAAAATTCAATTGTGCTGATTCCCGCTGTTCATTCATTTTTCTTTCCCATCAGAACGTGCCTCCAATAAGGGTGGTGCATAATTGAAAAAAAGTGGTCATGCAGAGAGCAAGCCAGCCTAATGTGGCCTCTAGTTGTGTTCCCCTACTCTGCCTAAATTTATTTTAATTGTGTCCTGGTAGTTCGTCAAGCAGCCTTTTTTTTCTTATTCTCTCCTTCCTGGCTGGTAAGGACAGCTTCAATTTATCTTCTGAATGCACATGGTGGCCTCTGTGACTTTATGCATTTCAGGGAAAAAAAACAAAACTTGATGAACATAATGAAAAAAACAACAGTATAATGTGAATATACTGTATGTTATCACTAATGAGTAGTTGCTTAATTTTTCATGTTCTAGGAAAACATTTGTTAATTAGACTCCTGTCACTTTTAAACACACAACAACGTGAATCTGCTTATAGTGTATAAATCTAGAACAATTTCTGTTACCTACAACAGTTTTATTTCCAGATCCCATAAATACAGAAAAAAACATCATTTCTTTTTCATTCCTGGTGACAAGTATATAGTGAAACTTTTTTTATTTATTTTTTTTTTAGCTTTTATTGGGTGACTATTTGTAGTGTGCTAATATTAAAACATTCCAGGTGAACAGCTTCGTATAAATATATGCTTCAACTGACATAATCTCATTTGCATCACTTCAACCCACCCAAAACAGCAGAAAATGCTGCCAACAAGCACAGACTCTGTTCAGATCTTCTGCCAGTGTAGTCGAGTGACTGTTTTACTCTGATAAGTGCCGACAAATTGTGCTACGTTGCCAAGGAAGCCAATAAGTATAGCTAATCCAATCTTAAAGAGCCCGCCGGGAAAGACTGGCTATCACTGCCGTCCAAGATCGCAGCTAACAGGCCAAGGAAATTGGGTTTGTGTTCGGTGTTACTGTGTTGGCAGGGGTAAGAGGGAACCTCTGGATGTGTAATGGGAGAAAATGCTCAGTGGGTTAATGGGGCTAGACTGCAGGCATCAACAGGCTGTAAATATGTTACATGTAGTAGAAGAGCTGAGGGCAACATAAGGCTAAAGAACCGGTGTCAGGCTTCAGCCTTCCACTATAGCTAGAGCATGCTGTATCCATTGTTTAAAGCATTTCTACAAATGTTTTCAACTGACTACAATCCCATTTCATAATAAAGTCTGTGGATGGAAATCTCAACTAAGGCAAATCAGCAGAGTACAGGCAAGCATAAACATTCTGCTTTTTTCCCCTCCACATCTTACTTTACATTGTTATTTGCCGGCTCAGGCTGATGAAGTGTGTCATGTATTCATATCACATCTTTGGCCTGCTTATCATAAAAACAGGGCAGTATAACTCTTGCTTTCCTCGCAGTCTCGTCAAGTACACTTTTGCTGTTTATCCACATTCTTTTTCCTTTCAAACAGTGTGATTTCCCCAGAAGACCTCACGAATGTATAATTAATTCACTGGGTCGCTAGACTATGATTTAGTTACTTATTCATGTTTATGGTAAATAATTACAAAAATATGCCAAACGAATGTATTAAAAATGGGAAAAAAATAATGGACCCGTTTACGAAAATCCCACCGGAGCAATTATTTTTTTACGAATGCAGTTGGTTTCCAAGTTAATTATGTGTTGTAATGTTCCTCTGGGTTAACTGAAGGGTTAAAGATTCTGGAAATATCATCTGTATAGTGCCTTCATAATGTGAAAATTTATAAACCATTCCCAGATATTTTAACTACTATCTAACTGTAAACACTGTGCCATTTCTAAAAAAAATAATAAAAAAAAATCATAAAAAAACAGAGAATCATGTCATGTCAGAGTAAACCTAATTAGCAAGCCGTTTCCAAAGAAAAGGTCAGAACTGTTCTTATTTTTTTCCTATAAAATACAAGAGCTTTGCAGGACATGTATAGAATATTAAAAATAAATAACTAAATAAATAAATCTCCCAAAATACATAATTTCATATCTGAACTGGCTTGCAGTGTGAGTTATGTTGTGTCACTGCAGTCACCTTGTATAGATGCTATGGGTGATATTGCTCTTTTAACATCTGGATGTTCTGTGCATGCATTTGTGTCAAATTTAGCTGCTTCCCTGGTGTTCGTGGAATAATGCTGACAAAGACAGCTTTGTGAAAAGTGAAAAGGCGTAGCGAGCTAATTGACTATTCTCCAGTGACCTCTTAGCCATTATCATGTGATCTGCCTGGTCAGCAATAGTCCCTGATGAAGTACCACAGAAATGGGCCACTCATGAAACAGATATGCTGGAGGTGTTTCAGTAAAAGATGGATTTTTTTTTTTTTTGGTTTTGCACTGTGTTACGGCACTGTAAGGTTCTATGCAGTTTGTAGCAGCAATGTGGATAAATATCCTTGTGAAAAAAAGCATAAAACATTAAGTATATCTCTATGTTCTGTATTAGCCTGTGAGTTTTTCGTCTTCTTACATTCTTTTCAGGTTTCCCTCTCTCTTAGTTCTCTTAAGCACGTAGTCATGCCTCATGTCGCAATTCTTCCTATAGACCGTGTCCAGATGGATATCCAAGCAACTTTCTCCTCCCCGGAACATGTTAATTTATTCTTTGATGTGACAGATGTACAGTATGTGACATAAAGCATTAGGTGCAGGACTAAAATAATCTAATTGCTGGTTATAACGAGAATATCAGATGCCCCCATCATGCAAGCTGTGTATATGTGTGTGTGTTCTCTCTCCCGACCAGCAAGCATGCCAGAGCAGACACTTCCTCATTTTAAATCCCAAAGCCAAACCCTACTGTCGTTTTAATTTAATAGAGTTGTTTGTTTGTTTGTTTGTTTGTTTGTTTGTTCTTTTTTTAATTTGCTTTATGGAAATGCCTCTACATGTATTCCCCTTAAGCAGTTGGGATGTTATCTTGGGGGCCATAACTTTTCATAGAGAAAAATAATTTCTAAAGTGTTTCGATAGTCTTAGTGTGTTTGTGTGTGTGTGTGTGTGTGTGTTTTTCTTCAAGGTTAGCTCATATTCCTTTAAGGATGGCAGCATTCTTGAATCAGGAGACATTATATTTGATATTGATTTCTCTCCTTGGAGTGTTTTCGTTTGGTTGCCCTGAATTCATGTCACTGCTGGTTTTCTAGCCTCAAACCCCTGTGAGCAGAACAGTGGAAGAGGTCCCTGCTCACATCTTTGCCTCATCGATTACAACCGCACCGCCTCATGTGCGTGCCCACACCTCATGAAGATCTCACCCAACAACCATTCCTGCGTGGGTGAGTTAACACCTTTCTGCTCTGCTCGAGTTCTTATAGTTCTCATATTATAGAGTCGCACAAAGTTGTATTTTAGTGAGGGGGTGAGATCCGTTATGGCATCTAAACCTCAACAAGCTGCTAATCTTAGTGGGCATCGTTGTTGAGTGTTTGAACTGGCCTTGCCACGTTTAACTCCTGTATCAGTATCCATGAACCATGGTGTCAGGTATCCACAGTGGCATTTATCTAGCTTTGTGTTTGTTTGTATGGTCTTTTTGCCGTCTATTTTCCAGCACTGAAGAGGTTTTTGCTTTATGTAAGACGTTCTGAGATCCGAGGGGTGGACATCGATAATCCTTACATGAACATCATGACTGCTTTAACGGTCCCCGACATTGATGATGTCACGGTTGTGGATTACGATGCTCTAGAGGAACGGATTTATTGGGCAGATGTGAAGACTCAAACTATAAAGCGGGCCTTCATCAATGGAACAAGCCTTGAGACGGTCATCTCTGGAGGTAAGGTAATATTTTTAACAGGAAAAAAGTGATGCATGGCATTTTGCTTTTACTGCTTGATGGCAGATTTAAAGTGATAAGAATCTAATAAGTTAGTGCCATTATTTATTAGTCCTTGCCCTGCTTATTGTAAATTCAGTCCCCTGTAGTGAGACTTTGAGATATAATCGGGGGGGTCCTTTAAGACTTCTGAAACCAAGTTTTAAATTATATTTGAACTACTGGAATAACCTCTTCAGTGTAAGATTGGATCAGATGAATGAAATGAAAAAAAAAATGGAGTGTGCTTAGGAAATTAGTTCTTTACAGTATATGACCACTTGATTTTTTTTTCTCTCAGATTTGCTGTTGCTCTTAAATGCATAAAAAAGAAGATATTTGAGACATAAACACACTTCTCGTGTAGTTTATAAATATGTAGATTACACATGTTAGTTTTTTCTTTCTTCAGCTACATTTACTGTAGAAAGAATAAACAAGAAAGTGATTAAGTATAATATATGCAGTAAAGCAGATACAGTATATTAAAAACACCGTACATATGAATGTGGAGGATTAGTGCTATTAGTCCTAATGCAGCTTGGTATCCATTTCAGGGTGGACAAATCACATACTGTATGCGTTAGCTCTTTGTGCTGGTGGAAAATGCAGTGTGCTCCTCAGTCCCAATTTTTAGTTTCCCAGAAGTCTAACTGACTCCAAAGTGGCAGCTGGTGTAGTGTAATAATGCGTGATTAGATAGTTTGCCAGCTAACTGAATACAGGGTAAGAGTAACGAATGAGTATAACATTGTGTAGCACGTCTTCTTTGTGACCTCAACAAGAAGATTTGATGGCTAACATCTGGGTATTTAAAGATATTAGATAGGATTAAACATGATGGAACAGTTACTTACAGCAGGAGAGTTGTATGACAGCTTTGTGTTACACTTTATTTTGCTTGGTTATGTGTTTTCACTTATCTACATATTCATGAGTCTAAAAAGGTCATGTGTCATTCATGCACGCTAATTAATCTGCTTAGTTAATTGTTTTTTGTTTGTTTGTTGTTTTTTTAAGATTGATTATTATAATTATGTATTTGTTTAAAGAGGAACCACCCTAAGTGTACCAGAAATGGCTCATAAATGTTCACCTAAAATACCCAACAGATCACTAGTCCTTTACAGTGTAACACAAGTTTAAACCATACATACTGCGCATTCTGGTGGTTGAATCTATCTGTCTGCTGATTAACTACAAACACCAAAACAAACACCCCAGACATAAAAATCTGTTATTCCTAGACATCCAGCATACCTCTCACCAGGAGCCCTAAGATTGTATAACATTATCATATAGTTGTAATTAGGTTGCGATGTTGTCTATTTAAAACAGGACAATGTTTTTGAAAATTCGAGTAATTTTGATGAAATGACTGAGATAATTTTGAATGAATAGTACTGGCAGATTGTCACAAACAAAACTTCAACTCAACTCAATATCAAACTCTACTTATGGTATTTATGCTGCCAAATGTCCATAGCATTTACATCCTTGTCCCTTAAGTTTATAAGTTAGGAAATTCTGTTCCCCAATTGAATTGCAGTTGTCTTATATTTTTTTACATCAGGTTCCTTGGTGGAACAGAGGTTAGCATTCAGTGCTCCTACTCTTGAGACCAGGATTTAAATCTTGCTCGGGGCATTGCCTTAGTTGCAAGAGGAATGGAAAAGAATCTACCATGAGCAGTACGAGCATTTCAAGGTTCTATTTTAGTTGTTAGATAAAAATAGACACTGTTATACTTTTTTTCAGTCTTATTTGCACACTGGTACTAAAGTAATTCTAACTTTCGAGAACCTGATACCAATGGTGTTCCCAAATTAACAATTCCACAAGGTTTTGAAATCCTGCTGAGTTACTTCATCATACCCATACTGTATATGCTAAAATTAATGCCATTATTGTAAGCTGATTCTGGTGTTTACAGATATTCAGAACTGCCGTGGCCTAGCAGTAGATTGGCTCTCAAGGAATATGTACTGGCTGAGCTCTGAAAATGAAGAGACCCAGATCAATGTTGCTCGACTGGATGGAGCACTTAAAACTTCAGTCATCCATGGAATTGATAAACCAAAGTGTCTGGCAGTACATCCAGCCAAAGGGTATGCAGTCCAAAAAGTATTTTAGTGCATTTAACATATACTGTAAAAGAGGTTTGGAATACATTACTCTGTTTAATGGATTTATGCACTTGCTTCACAACAATACAGGAGGAGCAGAATTATTCCTTGGGTATTATACTGTATACAGTAACTTGCATAAGTGTCTGACCCTACCCTAGGCTTAAGTTGTATGTTTATATATAAGAATAAACTTGATTAATATGTTGATCTTTCAACTGATCACTACAGGAAAATATACTGGACAGATGGGAATACGATAAATCTAGCGAACATGGATGGGAGTAACAGGAAAGTTCTTCTCCAGAACCAGAAAGAGCCAGTAGGTATGTCAATTTCTTTTTTCTATTTCTCTTACCTGTTTTAGCATCTACTCCAATATAATACCCTTGTCACAACTGATATTTACCCTCTTCGCCTACTCCTAAATCTAAATAGTCATTTTATCACCTTTTCTCATCACATAGACTCACATAGTACTGCATATACTATATTCCATCTGGGGCCACACACACACATACACACACACACACACACACACACACACACACACACACACACACACACACACACACACACACACACACACACACACTACATATTGCTCAAAGTCCTCTGGAAACAGATACTACGGTATAAAATCACACAAATCCTAGACCTAACTATACACACTTCCCTCAGGTCTCTCAATAGACTTTTCTGCAAGCAAGCTGTACTGGATTAGCTCAGCTAATGGTACGATCAACAGATGTAATCTGGATGGCAGTGGCTTTGAGGTGATTGAAACCACGAAGAAGAATTTAACCAAAGCCACGGCTCTTGCAGTCATGGGTAAGAGGTTCAGCTCTGACATCCCACACACTGATGTTAAATTAAACCTGATTAAAGATGTCTTAGTATGTCGCTTGTATATATTATATACTGTATTATTAAATTAATACAAACTAATTAGTAGGTAATGAATTATCATTATCAAAGTTTACTGCTTTATAACTTTAGTGGTATTGGTTGTATTGTTGATCTAGTCACTTTTATTAAAATAGCAGTGTTCGTGTATCTTTGCTGCGATTATCCATTACTATCCATTGTGTTACTTCAGTTCCTTGGTATGGGATAATGAGATATCTACCCTAAGTGAGATACACTCCTCTATTTGAGTGAAATAGCTTCCATTTTTGGAAAAATGCATTTAGCCTGTTTTTACCTATGAGATTTACCTGCTTACCATTCAGCTGCTGGAATGAAGGCAATAGAGCTCATCAAGTTGGGGATTTTATGCTTACATAGAAAAGTGGCTTGAGAAGCTGATATGAATGATTTCTGTCCAGATGGAACTGGATAATGAATACTGGTTGTTTGGATAGACGTCTAACTGCTGCAGAGCATCTGCTTTTTAATCACACCATTCGCATGATGCTGGGTGTAAGATACAAATTACAATTCTTTCCGTATGTTAGACACTCAGATTAGGCAGAGAGAGAACATCCATGTTGTCAGTGGTCAGTGGTTATCACAAATCTAAAGAGGGCGATATATTCAGGGCGGCAATCCACAGAGAACAATACAGAACTATAAGCACATAAAACAACTCATATCATTTGCTAATTTATTTCCCCACTGTTTGGGAAGAAATAATGAACAATACGCCTACATCTCTATGCCGGCTTGCCAGGGGTAATTGTAGTAATTGACAGAGTGGGAAAAAAAATGAACAGGCATATGCGAATCAGAAGATTGTTTTTCAGACAAGAAATATCAACAAGACAATAATTTTCTCTCTTTTTTTCTTATTTATGTTCGAAGTGTAATACAGTTTTAGACACTTTCGACTTTTCCCTTAATGAGTAATTGCTTCTTTGAACACCTTCATGAGACAACAGAGATGTAATCCTTATGCCTATTAAATATTAACTTACATTATGAATATGAGTATACTGCCTAGCCAAAAATCTCTCATGAACTTAGAACCACCCTTTCATAATTCGAGTCCTGGAATATATCTGTGCCATCTTACCAAGCTTCATTTTATAGCCACATAACTTTTCTGAGACTCGACCTGACCAACTGAAACAACCCCCAGAACATCCACCTCCAGAGGCTTGTACCGTGACCTTATGCATGATGGGTGCATCATTTAATGCTCTTCCCTACGACTTCGACCCTGGATCAACTCATCACACAACTACTCCAAAGTGCAATCTTTATCCTAGCTTGCAAATTGAAATGTTTTTTTCAATTTACCTTTTCCTTAGGCTCACAGAGCTGCTTAATTCCAGTCTTGTGAGTTCTTGTTGTATATAGTAGTACATGCTCTTACTCTTGCTAAAAACCATAGCCGTGATTTATACAGTACTGTCAATTTTTCTTTATCATGCATACAGTACATGTAAGGGATCCCATTCATGATTTTTTTTTCTTATCATGCAAATCAAAATACAGACATGGATGAGTGTGCGTACCGGCTATAGGCCCCGAGGTCACACCATATTTCTTCCTTAAAGTTGACATTCAGCACTATACTTTCAAATGCATAAATGCTGTTTATGCGTCTTCTTGAAACTAAGGCTAAGTAGCTTTATAATGCATAATGTTAATTCTAGGCCCTGTGTGAAGCTGTGAATAATTTTAGTCATAAGAGCATTTCTAGCACCATTTGTATGAATAACTGTCAAAGGTTTGGTGAATATGAGTCCAGGAGAACAAAGCTAAAAGCCTAGGCAGGTCCTTCCAGCACAGCACATTGGCTACAATAGACTAATAGACTACTAACAGAGGATGCTTTAGCAGGTGCTATACTCTTATTTGAAATCCTTTGTTTTTACTGTGCTAAAAACTGCCCTACTGTACCCATTGAAGCCGTTTCTGACTGAGGTTGTAAAACGAATGAAACCTGCCACCTGAAAGACTAATGGTGTAAGTTTAAAGAAGTAGCAGGCTATAGCATAATGGCAAAATGAAGCTTTCACTAGGTGCTATCCATCACAATTAGACCGTCTTTCTTGCGGTGAGAAAAAGCTTTCTAGCTTTACTTTTTGCAAAGATGTCTATGTCTTCTCAGGAGATATTTATGTTTGCTATTTGTGTAGGAGAACAGATTTGTGTAGCAGATTTGTTGAGCCAAGGCACAAATTATGTTATAAACAACTGTCCAAAGTTAACATCATGTAAATTGTTGTAGTATGAAGTGGATAGCACTGTTATAGCATTACTTCCTCCTGTTCTTCAATGCTCAGACTTCTTCTGGATATTCCAAACAAATTTATACGAAATCATGTTTGCTGATTCATTTTCTCCATGAAGTTATATAGAATACCTTTAGAAGCACTTCTGCTTTTACTTAAAAGCGTTTACTTTTTATGCTGAACATGTTCAAGACATCTGGTTCTTGTAAAAAAAAAAAAAAATGGGGTGATTCTTTTTTTTCTCTACAAGGGCTTTTAGTTCATAAGTGCACAACTGAATCCTTTTTTATGTGTTTATCAGTGTGTGCATCTATCTCTTTGTCCCAGTCTAGGTAAGCCTGGGGGTGGAAGGATGATCATGCAGTCATGTGTGTGGGTGTCTGAGTGGGTAGCGTTTGGAGAAGTGTAGTTTCAGAACTTTTTGTTTTACTGTGCAGCACATCTGCCATAAATCTCGTTGCCTCTTTTTCTTGTCGTTTACAAACCCGTTTTCAACATTTACACAGGTTATAAATGGTAAAACACACCTCTCACATATGGAATAATAACTCTAGTGGATAGTAGATTCTCCGGAGAAAGCATCAAATAGCCTTAGTGCCAAGGATCTGCTTTTCAAGGTTAAGACTGCTGATCCTGTCCTCTCTCTATCTCTCTCTCTCTCTCTCTCTCTCTCTCTCTCTCTCGACACACACACACAAAACGCAAGGCGACATTGTTGAATAAGCAAGGGGTTTTCGCTTGTTTGTTTGTTTCTTTCAGATCCCTTTGCTCTTTCATCATACAAATGACCCGATGCAGCAGAGGCTCATTGTAATGTACAATGTTGCCTTCACCCATATTGATCTCTCATTTGTTGATTACCTGCTTGAAGTGATAAAAAAATAAACCTCTTAGGATTCTGTACTTACGGCTTACCTCATTCAAGGTTAATCAAAGGTATTGAACTCGTATGGAACAAACAGCTCCTTCCTAGCCCTCTGATTTTCAGAATCAGCGCAATCGATTAGCTATTTGGAACACTGCGTCTGGATGTCCTGAGCCGACACCCTGTGAAGATTGAATGAGATTGTGATCTAAGATCTTTGGCCTGTATCTTTGCCATCCTTCTCCTAGCGAAGGAGCCTTAATTGAAGAGATTTACCAAGGTTAACCATCATGCCATGTTATCAGTTTATGCCCCTATAAAGCTGTTTCATCTGCAGAGCTGTAAAAAATGCTATCTGATGGTATCCACCTGCCATACAAATGTCCATTTACTGGTCAAGTGCAGAGCAGAAAGTGATGACAGATGACAGATGTCGTATCATTGCACAGAGATGCAGAAATAATATTTCACTTACAAAGCTCCGGCCTAAAGTTGAGTTACTATAAAACAAATGCTTGTTGTTTTATTCATTTTGTACATTTTCTTTCTTAAAAAGCCAAAATCAATCCAGGAAGAGCTTGTGAAGGGGTAAGATGACTTACAGAGTTCTTTTGTCATTTATTGAAATAAGGTTGGTTTGCTCCCTCCCTGGAAGCTGAGTTGTTGTGAGATGTAATGAGAGCTCTTGTTCAGATCATGTGACTTCCCTTCATCTGTAATCAGATCAAATGCTCAAAGCGGAAATTGTTCTTGATGAGCTGTGCTCCAAACCAGCCACCACCCTGGATGCCAACAAATGTGCCAATGCTGGTACTCTGTTTTTTTTTTTTTTTTTTTTTTTTGTGGCTCAGACATTTCAGAGAGTATTCGGATGTCATTATCTTCTTTTAATTCCACAGAATAATTTAATCACAGCTGGAAGGCAGTTTCTTCCAGGTCACTTCTAGACTTCTGCATCCATGTCTTTAAATACAGAAACTTTAATAATTGTATAAAGAATTAATAATTTCATAATTTGCCATTTTCCTAATGTGTAAGGCAATTGTGGCATGTTTAGGGCAGTGATTTCTAAAGGACTCCACCTCTTATGTTGACCCTACAGCATGGGTCTCAAACTGAAATTGGTTGGGGGCCTCTGATGTGATTGACAGAGTACAGTATATGCAGTGAAAACTCGAGTTTTGTCGCGTAACTAATCATAAATGTCATTTGATAACTCGCTAATACACTCTGCCACGGTGTCTGCCGATAGAGAGAGATGGTTGAACAAGCTCTTCTTTTCTGGACAGAATATCAGCGGCTTTCAATGTGCAATCCTTCATAAACTGCCCTTCAGTGAATGGCTTTCCTGCTTTAGCGGTCAATTCACTCACCACATAACTTGCTTCAACTGCAGCATCAGTGTCCTTTTTGGCTTTATGGAAAAGGCTTTGCTGGGACGTTAGCTTGCTCTGCAATCGCGTAGCTCGTTTTTTTCTCTTAACTTCTTGGTACGTATCATACTGTTCTGTGTTTAGTTGAGTAATGGCGCTTGAGATTATATTCCTTTAGAACGGCAATTTTTTTCTTGCATATCAGACATGTAGCATTTCCATTAAACTCCACAAAAATACTGCAATGTCCATATTTCTTGAATCTGTCTGTGTTCATCATCCACCTTCCTTTTCGATTTGGAAAGAGACATGTTTTCATTAGCAGCCAAACAAAAAAATAAACTACTAAAGCCCGAAACCAGCTCTTCTCAAAGTTACTTACATATTTATATAAATAGACAGTTTTAAACAGTTTGCAAAAGTATCAACTATTATCACTATTTCTTTTCTCTCTGAGTTCAAATATCCTGAACACACAGCATTTCTGCAGCAGTTCAGCTCCATCCTTTGGCTCTGTTTGCACCTCAAGTAAGTTTAGCAGTAAATCTTGCACAGAACCCGAAATACATGCCATTTGATTTGATTCACTTCCTGCCGATAGGGTGATACAGAGTTGAATCGTTTCTCACTGCAGTGGAACCATGCAAGAGTTCACCTTGAACTGAACCTCCCTGATCCTCAGCCTTGCACAGGTTATTTTGGTCCTCACTGTGTGCAATTACGGTGTTCTCAACCACAAAAAGGAGGAAGATGCACCAGGACAAAATTTAAACTGAATAAACTGCATATGTGCAATAAACCTATGTCATCCATTTCTTTGTCCACAGTTTTAGTTGGATTTAGAGCACCCTGTGCTTCTCTAGGTCATTAGTGATGATGAGATTACATTCATGAAAATACGTGTTTTGCATTTTTTTTAATCCTTCAAAGTGGCTAAGATCAAGGTCACCTTCTTGCACACTGTTGAGAATTTGTACTGTATAGCCTTTATTTTAATATCCTTGGTCACCTGGTGTGTCAGCACTGACTGCCTCTCTGTAGCACGCATGCACAGTTCAGGCTCCAAGCCAAAAACAACCTCTGTTGCCCTTTGTTGAACACTGTGCCTGAGTAGCAACACCACACAGACTGCTATCTACTGTGATGTTCTGACATTGGTCGCACTCTGACGGCTCTATGAATGGAGAGACCTCTTCTCAGACCAGGGCAACGTGCCAAGCTGCTCTAAACACTGCTTCATTGACATTCCTAGACACAGGGACAAGCACAATGCCCCAGTCCTATCTAGTGTAGTTATAATTTACTAATGAGCTGGAGCAAACCCATGTGTGCAGTAGTTGTGGAGAGAGCGTACTTGCATCACAATAGCTTATATTCATGGTCAATGAAAGATTCATATGCTTTAACAGGTGGCAAACTGTGGTGGGCAGATGATGATTTGGCTCAGCTAGGAACAGTGGCCAAGCGAGATGGCCGCAGCCTTGTGGCACTGCGCAATAAGACCAACGGAGTGGTGCACATGAAAGTGTATGACCGAGAGGGCCAGAAAGGTGAGTTGTCAAAATTTGTAATTTTTTTTGTATTTCTGAAAAAAAAAAATAGTTTGAAGTGCGGCAATGCAAATTAAAATGGCCTGTGAAATTAGATGTAAATGAAAAATAATGGCTGGCTGGTTTTTCAAGGGTTTTAATACGATGATTTATTCCTGCATAGATTATAATGAGTAACATTTACAGTTTATGGTTGGACTATTACATTAAGTTTGATAACAAATCCTCCCTTTCTTTTTCAATATGTAAGAGTGCACTGCAGATTTATTGGTGAATCACTTTTCCATTTTCTGAGTTATTAGGCAAATAATTCAGGCTAATGGCAGGTCCATTAACAACGTTGCCGTGAATCCCACTAAACTGTCCACTTGAATAAAGAATGACCATTAAGCAGCTCTGATGTATATCTATTCAGCCCCTAAACTTTTCAAGCAGCAGTTATCTTTTCAATTCATATTCTCCTCTGTCTCATTACTGTCTGAGACAGCTAAGGAGACATTTCTTTGGGAGCACAGCAGGGTGCTTGCTTTTCTTAGTCATTTTGTCATTACTATAAACTAAAGGGTCAAGTTTGGAAAATGTCTCTTGATGGGCGTTGTGTTACTGTATATCTTATAGGGAGGAATGCCTGTCAGTTGAACAATGGCGGATGTTCTCAACTCTGTCTCCCTACGTCGGAGAATACTCGCAGCTGTGCGTGCACTGTGGGCTACAACCTGCGTGCCGACCGTCTCTCCTGTGAAGGTATACATATTGTCTCAGTGATTAAGCCATAATAATAAGACAAAATATAGGCAAACTTTAATGTGTGAAGACAAAAAATAAGTTACTCAAGGGTTCAATTCATAATATTTCAATCATTATCTGTCTTAATGATTATAATGCTGGGTATTATAATGCTAATTGTTTTTCCTTAATCTTAATCTGTCCTCTCTTTTGTCAGCTACCATTTTAAGGGAAATGTATGGGCTTAAATACTGGGACACATTTTCCATTTTAATTCTATAGCATCAGATAAGATTCACTTTGTTTTTGTGTTTAAGGCCTGAACTCCTTTCTAATGTACTCTGTGCATGAGGGCATGCGTGGAATCTCTCTGGACCCAACGGATCATACGGAGACATTGATGCCCATCACAGGCACTTTGTTTGCTGTCGGGGTGGACTTCCATGCCGGTAAACATCCATCATTCTGTCTATTCCTGTGATGTCTTTGTCTCAGACATTTATCTTTGCATGTGTGGTAACTTCCCACTCATACAGTAATTCTTGCCTTGTCCAGCTCTATGATCTGTGCGTTCTGTAATGTACCACTCCCTATTCATCCTGTTTTTCCATGTTGTTTATGATCAGATATGCAGTCTAATATTAGCTGCTCTGTTTTGCACCTGTGTAAAGGCAATCGAATATGCTGGTATATCATCTTTTGTGGAGATAAAAGGATGAGATGGGTTAAGTAAGTTGATGCCGGAGGCACCACAGATAAATGTTCCTTCATATCTTCTAAACCCAGCATCACAAGGGACTCACTGTAATATATTGGACAATCCATCAAACAGAGGTTGGGTGTACTAGACATGGCTGTGCAGGATCCTGGTGTTGTGCTGGAAATACTTTTTATTTTTTTGCCAGTTTCTGCATTATTCATACCCACAATAGGCTGCTCTGAAGTGAATCTGTCACTACTTAAATGCGACATGATGGATGCTGTTTGCTGAAAACGCAGTAGTGACAAGTATCATGACGAGTGAGTGCGGGAGAACAGCCGCTTGTTCAATGGCATAGAATAATTAAGAGCCACCCATATAAATGAGTTTCCATTTTCATATGCATATCAACCTTGTACCGTTTGCCTAACAGAATGATCTGGACTGCAACTTGCAAATAACATGATGAAAGTTAAAAATCGTGAACTTAGCTGAGAGATCCTGTCCCATGACGCCCCCAATTTCCATGACCAAGGAGGCACCGTTAAAAGTGCTAACCTCAGTCAAAGGGCAGAGTGTGCAGATGGTCAGTCTCTCTCTTCTCTGCTCTCTTGATCTTGTCTACAAGGGCAGCACGTTCCAGCTCAGCTCAGGTGAGCAGGCTGATGTTGAGCACAGCTCAGCCCATGACAGCTGAATCCATTTGCATAGCTTTTGCATGCCATTATTAGGCAGCTTGTTGGAGTATGAAACAGATTCGTGCTTTCCAGCTGGCTGCTGTCGAATGTTCAAGATCCATTATCTGGATCTAAACTCTGCATTTATAGAAGACTGCATTTAAAGAAAATAAGCTAAACATTACCAGGCTACAGATTTATGCAGGCAAAACACTAAGGCTGATTAGTGTGCTGGTTAAAATCTGCATTTGACTCCGGTGAGAACCTCTTTGCTCAGGAGACAAACATATTCAACGATTTATGTAAATCAGTTGCGGTTGTAGGCTCTTACATTCACCATCAGGAATTCAGGGTGGATTTTTTTTAGTGGATTGACAAAAATAACAGCACAGAGTTTACAAAAATACACTATACCCGCTGTTCCATGCCCAGAAATTATAAAAAGATGCAGCATAAACCAAAGGGAAACATCATGCACTCAATGTTTCAGCTCCTGTTGTGAAATATGGTCTCCTGTCTACAGGCAATGACACAGTCTACTGGACAGACATGGGCATGAACCGTATATCTAGGGCCAAGAGAGACCAGACATGGAGAGAACACATTATTACCACTGGCATCAGCAGAGTGGAGGGCATTGCTGTAGACTGGATTGCTGGTATCGTTATTCTCTACATAAAGTTGAGAGCATTGTTGCAAAGTAGAGGTCTGCGCGGGACTGTTTTTTAGTCACGCTCCCACCCGCTCCCGCGAGGTTTTATCCCGCACCCGCCCGCTCCCGCTATATATCACTCTTTGTTCACCCGCTGCCCGCTTAGAATAATTTTCTTCCCGACTCGACCGCTCCTGCTAAAGGTCTATGTGTTTCCAGAATCTCACATTTAAACCGAAAAAGAGGGATAACAAAAAAACTGTAGGTTGTACAACAATATATTTTATTACTATTCTTCTTGTCAAGAATGGTTAATACGGAAAATGTGTTGCAGGGGGAAAAATGTAGAAACAATGTACAAAATTGTAGCATAGTTATTATTTTTATTCAAAATATAAATGTGACATTTTTTGTCAACATGGTAGCTTAGGAAAGGTGTAGCTGAAAACTAAAATTACATGTCCCAGATATGCTGTTCAGAAAGGACGTCGGAAACGGTATATTATTAGACCGCCCGCTCCCGTCCAAATTACACCAGTTTCCGACCGCTACCGCGTTTTGTTTGTAAATTTATTCCTGCGCCGCAAAAAATCTTGTTGGGTCCCGCGGGAGAGCCACGGGAATGCAGACCTCTATTGCAAAGTGTGTCTTTTGAGCCATACTCCTGCACAAACTTTAAAATCAAATTTCTGTTTTTTTCTCCATTAAGAGAATCTCTACTGGACGGACCATGGCCTTAACCTCATCGAAATTGCTCGGCTGAATGGCATGTACCGCTCTGTGGTGATCTCAGAGGGGCTGGACCAACCGAGAGCCATCGCAGTGCATCCACAGAGAGGGTATGTCACTGTACCGGAGAGCCTTTGAGCCGAGATAACGCATTGATTTTCTCATAAAAATATCACCCTCACTGACCTCACTGCAGCGGCAAGTTCACAATCTTTGCCCTTTGGTGATGTTTCTCAGTTGACAGGAATTTGTTTGAAATTCAGGGTTTGGTCCAATGAGCTGAACACAGAGTTAAAAAAAGAATAGTCTGTCATATTTCTGATATGGTCAAAACTTATTTTTTGAATATAAATCAACAGATGTGAAACAGCAGTGACCGTGTCTGCATAAGAGCATGTAGTGGCTTTAAACTGCGAAAGAAATTAAATGTACTGTACTTATGTTTTTAATTTTTCAGTGTTTAGACTGTAAGGTAATGTACTGTATAGTACTTTCCATTTTCTGTCTTTTCAGAACCTATAGATTAAATGGTTGTTTCACAAATCATCAGTCTAGTCTGCAACATAGCTAGATTTCTCAAGAACGAAATTCTAACACTTTGGTTTGGTTTGAAATGTCAAGTAAAAGATCTTCTACAATTACACAGAGATCTATTTAATTATATTTCTATTCTATTGTCAGTTTACAACAATTTCTTCCTGAAATATAGTATGTTTCTTTTTTGTCACCTATTAACCACACAAGTTAGCATTTTAAAAAAGGGTTCCCCCTCACAAAAAGAAAAAAAGAAAAACAGAGATAATCACATTTGACGTCCTGCACTCTACTTAGGGAAAATAACATTACTGACAAATAATTATATATTTACAGTAGGAAATTATTTGTTGTTTTGATTACTATCATCATCATTACCTCATCACCTGAGGTAAAAGTCAGCATTTAACTCCACATCTCTTCACTAGATTGTAGATCTGTATGTGTTACTTTCAATTATTTAGTGCTGTTCTGAATACCTTTGGCATCTTTTTATTAACATTGTAGAACCATTTTCAGTCTTCAATTCTTTATTAATGTTAGATAGAATTCTAAAATGACCAATGACCAATACATACATATATGTCATCCTCGTCTGTCATTAAACAGTTACCTATTTTGGACTGAGTGGGGGAAGAATCCATGCATAGGCAGAGCACGGCTGGATGGTTCAGATCAGGTCACACTTGTTAGTTCTGGCATTGCTTGGCCAAATGGAATTTCCATTGACTACGAGGTATGGGAAAGTGCTCTCTCTCTCTCTCTCTCTCTCTCTCTCTCTCTCTCTCTCTCTCTCTCTCTCTATGTATGTCTCTCCATCATGTTCCTTGATGCTTCCAGTCTGACTCTTGTTCCTCATTCCTCTTCTGCTGATGATAAAATGGACCTGTACAAAAGAAGATGCGCTGATGTGCATTTTCAAATTGCTTTTCAGGAAAATAGATTATATTGGTGTGACGCTCGAACTGACAAGATAGAGAGGATCAACCTTGAGACTGGGGAAAGCCGGGAGATTGTACTATCAGCCGCCAATGTGGACCTGTTCTCTGTGGCTGTGTTTGGGGCTTACATATACTGGTCTGACAGGTAATTTATTATTTTTACTAAATGCTGGGCTTTCCAAAAGTGGCCTACAAAGCCAGCTGCTACAGTCTTGGAGGTTTAACCTCTTTCATGCAAGGACATTCATAGACCTGGCATAAGGCTTTGACATTTCCTCAGCAAGATCCCTGATTTTATGAAATTGTAGCGAACTTTTACTAAGTGTCATTTTCAAGGTGAGGTTTAGCTCGGCTAGTGTTGCAAATACAGCTGGCGTGTGAATTTAATTAAGCTCCATTGTTTTTATATTATGTAAGTACCACTAATTATACTGATGCCAGTTTTAATTTCCTGTTTCTGCTGTGCTGATTGTGGCAGAGCTCATGCCAATGGCTCCATTCGCCGTGGGCTAAAGAGTGATGCCAGCGAGGCTGTGACAATGAGGAGTGGTCTGGGTGTCAACCTGAAGGATGTGAAAATCTTTAATAGAGGCCGGGAGAAAGGTTGAGGTTTCAACTTAATGTTTTTTCCCCCCATTTTTCCTTAAATGTTTTTCTTTTTTGTAACTTTTATTTTATTAAATTGCTCCACAACACAATTCTAGATTACTGTGTCCATGGTCATTGATAAATGTTTTGTCATTAAAACCAGCTTTAATTCCAATAAACAATAAATTCTGCACGGATTCTTTCTTTTTGTAGCAGTACCAATGGAACCTTTTTAAATACCCAGTATGCATTATTTGCATGTATTTTTTCATGCAAAAAAATATGTAGAGACAATTATGTCTCTACATATTTATATATATTTATTTATATATATTTATATATGAGACAATGGGAAATTTTAATTAGCTCACACTACTGGTCAAGTTTGAACTTAAAATAAAAACTTTTTTTGCTCGTAAGATTTATATTTTTAATACCTAACAGTACATTGGATGAAGCTTTGCACACTTTACGAATCTTCTCATTTGGCATTAACTTTTATTAATATAAAATATATATATATATATATATATATATATATATATATATATATATATATATATATATATATATATATAATGTTTTATATTTGCTGATTTTTATCTATAGTCCTTTTTCGAAATTAAATTATAACCTCCGTCTCTCTCTACACACCCAGATTAGCCATAACATTAACACTGCATACATTAACAAATTAACATTGATTATCAAGTATACTGTATACTGTGTCAGTTCATATGGCTCATCTATATGTGATATATATATATATTATCATGATAGAAAGGCACCCCGTGCACTGCAGCCTGCTACACACGGGGCTCAGCAGGCAAAGAGTACAAGTCAGCCAACATAACCTCCAAACTACCCTGATCCCTTTCCGATTGAGTATCCATGGGATGTCCCGGGCAAACAAGCCCATAGAGGCCCCACCCCTCAACCCGCAGAACCCACTGCCAACATTCTGGTGCCAGACACCACAGCACACCCCCAGAGGTCTTGTGGAGTCATGCCCCAGGGGCCAGAGCTGCCTCAGTGGCACAAGGGCAACCTACACAAAATTGGTCAAAATGTTTTGTGTTGTAATGTTATGGCTGATCGGTGTATACAGTTTCAATGTAAAAATAAATATAGGGGTAATGAAACAGAAATGGAATTTTCACGTTTTTTTATTACTATTTTATTATTACAGTATTTTTTAAAAAATTTATTAAGGATTGCTTTTGCCTCCCTTAGGGACAAACCCCTGTGCTAGAAATAATGGTGGCTGTCAGCAGCTTTGTTTTCACCTGGGTAGTGGCAGGAGGACGTGCTCCTGCGCTCATGGCTACCTTGCGGAGGATGGCTTCGCCTGTCAGAGATATGAAGGTTACCTACTCTACTCAGAAAGGACCATTTTGAAAAGCATCCACCTCTCAGACGAGAGTGATCTCAATTCTCCCCTCCAGCCGTTTGAAAAGCCGGAGTTTTTCAAAAACGTGGTTGCACTCGCCTTTGACTATCGTCAGCACACCTCTGACCACAACCGCATCTTCTTCAGTGACATCCATTATGGGAATATTCAGATGGTAAATGACGACTGGTCTGGGAGGCAGATCATAGTGGACAGTAAGTTTACCATTCTTAGTTTTATTTATTTGTTTGTGTTTTTAAAATCTTTGTCTGCTACATACTGAAGTTGACATGTCCTGCAGTGGACATTTAATAAATAGCTGCTGATTAAGTCACTTGTAGACTAAATGCTGTCATTCTTTTGATACACATAAAATTATGACTTTCCAACAAGGACAGCTGGAGAGTAGCGGGAAGTGTGCATGCACTGTGAAATCTGTTTTCATCATGATGTCGACTTGTCAATGCTCTGACCTGCATATCGTTAAATGTTCTGCTACCATATCCATGCCTGCCTCTTAGCAACCATTTGTGAAAAGCCATTTGCTGGAAGCCTTAAGAGTCAGGTCGCATGATGTATTGCTGGGTCCAACTGCATGCTACACCCAGTAAGAGTGTTATAATGGCCACCTCCATTTTTCTTCAACTAAATGGGAGCAATTTAGCTGTCAGAAATGATGTTTTCAACATTGCATCTCTCTCCATGCGCCCACTATTGATGGATTAAAATATCTTGCCTTGTTTCCACTCTTCTTAAAACTATAACACAAATAGGGATGGAAGTAGGGATGATGCATTCTAAGCTTCTAACTGTCATGCCTATTGATTTTTCAATGTAAAATATACAACATGGGAGACATCCTGGTAGCAATCAATAACTGTTTCTGTTGTAGTGCACGGTGAAAAAGTTAAATGCCTAACGATGCTTTATTACAAATTAGTAGCCTAATGAGCCTATTGAAGCTCGTGCTCTCATCTGCATAAAAAACTGTACCTAATTACAATCTAAACAAGGTGGTTTGCATGATTTACTCTATATGGCCCACTTTTTCCAGTAGACATAAGGTTCTCATTAACCTTGAGTGATTTATATGCCTTCTCTTCCAGCAGCTGTAAGGAAATATGCATCCAGGGATTATAAAGTAGTTACTGAAGATGGCTCAATAGATGCTTGTGAAAATATATTGAATAATGACTAATGTTAATAATGATTGGCACCCTGTCCAGGGTGTACCCTGCCTAGTGCCCGAAGTCTCCTGGGATAGGCTCCAGGTCCCCTGCGACCCTGAACAAAGGATTAAGCGGTATAGAAAATTAATGAATGAATGAATAATGTTAATAATTATGAAAATTTTGGTAAATTTTAGAAATTTGGGTAAAGGATTTTGCCTTTGATGTTTGTGACCTCATTCTAAACAGATTTACATTCTAAACAGGTTTTCATTTCCAACCGTCATCATATAGCCTATATATAGATACAGTAGGTCATCTTGGCTGCAGTGCCATGGCTACTACGACTCATAACAGCAGATAGGAGTTGCTATCACAACTGAAAATATCTAGCACTCATTAAAATTATTAACCCTTTAGTTCATCCCACATTGCAGAAACGATGTCCTAAAACGGTGACTGATGCTGCAAAGTGTACCAAGATAACATATTTATCTAAGCAGTGTTTTGGTGATGATGAGGAGGCAAAAACGTTAAAAATAATTAAATGAACTACAATGCGTTTGTTAACCATGGGTTTTCAGGGAGTGACAAGGTTTAATTAATCAGTCTCAGTGCAAAAACCATTTAGAAAAGTTTGTGCTAAATTACTCTAAATGCATAAGTAAATAATAATTCATTTCCACTGAATATGAGTGAAATTATGACCAGCCCGTTGTATGTGTATGCCTTAGGGGTGTTGCCGCATTCCCCTATCGTTAAACATAATTCAGAATTAAGGTGAAGCATTGACATATTGTGCCTGTGCGGTTGATTTGTTGACACCATGTGTACCAGCTGATAAATGAAGTTATATTTCTCTGCATGTAACGGTTACCAGAGTCACAGAAATAAATTGCTTTAAATCGATCTAACATATCATAATGCAGCAATACTATTTAAAAAGTTCACCTCAGCAGCAAAGTAAATAAGTTAGTAAGGAAGTAAGTTAATAACTAAATAAACATCGGTAAAATGAACTTTTTTTTTATTATAGCTACTGAAGAATAAATTGATTTGTTCAAAAATTCCTTTGGGTGAACTTTTCCAGAAAGTGTAAAGATGAAGGATGAGGGAGCAGGAACCAGCACTGATCTAGTTAGATTATTGAGTGCTATTGTGTGACCATGAAATTTCGGGCACAATATGTGATTCAAATGATCAGGCTGGATTACTTCATTCAAGTTATTCATTGTTGCGTTAAATGGCCGATATGTTTCAAAATACAAGATATGTACATCAAGGTTAGACTATTCATTATAGATTTCATCTCGACAAAAGTGTTTGCTCACGTCCAATTGATATCTATTTTATGCATTTTTACCAAACAAAGAGATAAGTCAAACAGATAATTTTGTAGAAATCTTTATGGGGACCTCTATGGAGACAGGTGTGTGCAAGAATTTATGGCACTTGGCAGACGTCCTTATGTGAGCAATTGTGGGTTGGAGTCTCTGTGACCTTCTGATCCATAGTCCAGCATCTTAACAACTGAGCTACCCCTGACACACATATGCAGGTGTACTGTACGTGTGTGTGTGTGAGATGACCAGGAAGTGCCACTAAACAATATACAGTAGTTAAAAAGTTTTTGAAGAATATACTGTATATGCTTTGCCACTTATATGCTCTTATAATACAAATACAACTAATTACTAACTAATTAATAATCTGCTGTAAACTACAGATGTAGAAAACAAAAAGTTATATAGAGTCAGTATAGTGTGTTCCTGTGGTTATAAGTCTACTGGTTCTAATTTAGTTATGTTTTTAACTAATTAATGTTAACTCTTTTGCAGAATTCTAAAATTCTAAAACAGACTACTTTTTGTTTGTCAAACCCTCATATTCATAGGTTTTAGTTCTTTTTCTGTTTCAGTAATTTAAATAGTGTCCATGAATATTGAATAATGAAATATGATTATAAGCTTTTTTTTTAATATAATGGTTGAATTTTTATTTTAAATATATTGCATTAGTTAGCTTTGATTAAGATGGTTGCCATGGAGAAGACCAGTATTTTCTCAGGTTTCATTTGTTGTAGAAACATTTTATTCCTCCACTTGCTATTTTTTTTTAGAGCACAGTCACCTTTAATTTGCTTTGTTCGTTAATCTCATTAATTGTAAAATCTTTTAGGAGATCACGTATGAGAAAACCAAGAACAGTATCATTGATGCATCCCAATTCCGATTTATATTAAACTTAAAAAACTCTACAAATATTTAAAATATTAAAAATGAAAAAACCCCATAAAAATTCACCAGCCATTAAGCATGGTGGTGGTAACATCACGCTTCGGGCTGTTTTGAGTTCAAAGTTGGGTTTTTCTATGGGACACATATAAAGTGACCAGCAGTTCAACACCTTTCATTTCAAGCCCAATACCGGCCAAACATTCATGTTCATAATGGGTTTATATAAATGTCTGTATGCAACTATACATTAATACAAATATTTAGTTGACCAATAACAGAAGATAATAGTCTACATAAAGAAGTAACAGTTGTCTAACATACAGTATGCTTCATTACTTCCTACATGAGACAAAATAACTGTGAGGAACAGAACTTTTTAATGGTGTTTCCCATTCAGTATAGACTAGCCTGGGCTGTTAGGGTTGTTTCACACCTGAAATTAAATAACATCTTTTTTATCACAATGCAGTGATGTTATACAATCTGGTTTGAAAAAACTGTCTCTCTGCTGCTGTCAATAAGAACACATTGGCTCAACAAAATTTAAATTAGTTGATTAAAGCTAACACACAGTGATAGCACATGTGGCACATGTAGCACACACACACACACACACACACACACACACACACACACACACACACACACACACACACACAGAGAGAGAGACTCTTCCTGTCATTGGAAGAAGGTGAAGATGTTAATCATCCATATTCCCCTAATTAAGAAACACATACCCTATTAATTACTGCCTGGTTCTCAAACTAGTTATGGGGAAGCATGCTGCCAGACATCGTTTATTGTGAAAAATTCATTAGTGATAGACTCCTGTAGATAGCTTCTATTCATTTATAAATCTTGTAATAGGATAGTTCATCATTTGACAGTTAAGTGGCTTTCTTTTTTTATGCACAAACCTACCTGAACTTTTTTTTTTTTTTTACATAATATGTTTTCCTTATTGATGTAATAATCTTAAAGTCTTTGTACTTGAAATTAAATAAAATTTAAGACTGTGTTAGTTTGGCAAATAAAAGTACATACCATGATCAAAATGCAAAACAATGTCTACTATATCTTACCATATTAAATGGATTTTTTCCAGAACCCATTGTTATTCTTTAATCAGAGCTCTGTTTGATTCATAATCTGATTTTCCTCTACCTTTCTTTAGATGTGGGCTCTGTGGAGGGCCTGGCCTACCACCATGCATGGGACACTGTGTACTGGACCAGCTCTACTACATCCAGTATCAGCAGACACACAGTGGACCAGGGCAAGCAGGGAGCCTTCAGAAGGCAGCCTGTAGTCACAATGTCTGAAGATGACCGTCCACATGTGCTAGTGCTGGATGAATGCCAAAAGTCAGTGACATCCTGTTGGCACTTTTACTCACCAAGCATAATGACCTACTTATTTAATAATAGTACAATACAACTGGTAATTCTAATCGTGGATTTGCAATTATGGGAAATGAAAACATGAATCAAAAAGGAGCACACTTTTATTAAACATGATTAGAAAATGAAACAAACAAAAGCACTCTAAGTTGTCACAGAGTAAAAAAGTCATCAGCTGGTGACATCAAGAAATTATAGCCAAAATATTAAAATCTTTTCCAGAAAGAAGATAATACATTAGATAGCTATTTATAGTGTTTAAGAATGATTTTAAGGAAAATGAGATAGATAGATAGATAGATAGATAGATAGATAGATAGATAGATAGATAGATAGATTTATTGATTTTTCACAACAGGTTTGCATTGAAAGCGTAACACTCGAATGAGGAACTTAAATATAGGTTATGTTCAGAAAGAAGCAAAATTAAATAATTTAATCCCTCTTTCTATTAGCCCAAAAAATATACTACTGCTAGTTTGCATGGTATAAATTATTATTATTATTATTATTATTATTATTATTATTATTATTAATTATTATGTTTTTGTGTTCACTAAAAGCTACAAATAAAAGTTAAAAGGGCATTAAAATATACTGATGAAGTTGTGCATTAACTTTAAACTCTAAAGTATGACCTTTCTTGTCTGATTGCTCTTGAATTTTCTTAAGCACACTTCTCCACCGACCTCAAGGACCACACAATTAAGCAATGGTCATGTAATTTGACATTATGTGTATAACGCACAGCCAAAGGCTGTGAAATAAATGAGTTAGTCATCAGCTGGTCTGCTGGGACGTCATTTCCTATATGCAGCAGTGACTTAATTTAACGTATTTAACCTGAGCTTTACTCACATTTAAATAAATAACTCAAAAACAATTATAGAGGACAACATTTTATATATATATATATATATATATATATATATATATATATAGGTCCCTCTTGTGTTACAAAATATGAACTATTAAAGAAATATGACTTATCATATTATAATCATAATAATGGTTGAAGGAACATAAAGAATTTAGATCAGAATCACCATATCCAGATGTGTTTGAGTATCCGTGAGATGTGCTGGACTATCAAGTCTGATCCACAAATGCCCCACCTTACAACTTAAAGGATCTGCTGCTAATACCTTGGTGCCAGAAACCATAGCATGCCTTCAGAAGTCTTGTGTCTTGTCGTGATGGTTCATATTTCATATTTTTGTGACACAAGAGGGACCAACAAAGTATTAGGCAGGTGATTATTTTTTTTGCTACGGCTGATCAGTGTATTATGTTTATTTGTATAACTGGCTTGGCGAGACTTAAAAGAGAAGAATTTAATTGCCATTACTTTTTAAAATTGCTTTGAACTCATGCATCAATCTGCATGTAAAGTATTTTTATTAACGGTTTAGGAGTAATTTAAAAAATGATCAGACTGCAGACTTATAGCCCCCAGCCACCAGTACTTAAGTTGAAGACTGAGTCGTACTACTATTCAAATTATCTCCTGACCTTGGGTTCATCAACTAAATTAAACTTCCAGCTTCTGAGAGAACGTCCTTAGTTGGTAATTTGGTACGTTTTAAGATTGACTACAGACTGCAGTTAATTAGAGTATAATCTCAAATGATTAATTGGCACACACTGCCATGCATTTCACTAATATTCCATTAGTGTGAGGAAGCTGGACTTTTGTCAAAAGACTATTTGTGAAGACAGCTGTGAAGTTGTACTGTGGGTCTCTGTATGCATTTTTAAATCAGCTTGTGTACTAAATGTGCTCTGCTACTCTACTTAGTAAATGAGGCTGATTGATTCCTATTTATTGATTTAAAATTACTTATTCGTACGAGTGTTTCTTTCAGCTGTTGTCTCATTTAAATTTTTCAGCCTAATGTTCTGGACTAACTGGAATGAGCAGCGGCCGAGTATCATGCGCTCCACGTTGGCTGGGAACAATATAAAAGTGGTCATTAGTGTAGATGTGTTCACTCCTAATGGACTCACTATTGATAACAAAGCAGAGAAGCTCTACTTTTCTGATGGAAGCCTGGGCAAAATTGAACGTTGTGAATATGATGGCTCAAATAGACATGTGAGTACATCTTCTTTTTCTGTTCTGCATTCTTTAGAAAAGTGATATTTGTTATAGGAAAAATTTTATCATAAATCTGTGCTGATTGTAGAAGCACATAAAATTTAATGCAGATTTTTTTTAAATATACGTTGCGTGACATGAAATAAGCCTCTAAAAATGTTTTACTGGAAGCAGAAACACTAGGCGGGTTTTACAATTCAGGTTTTAACTATATAGAGATTTCCAACTAATTCAGGGTCTTAAAATGATAGATATAAAAGTGTTTTGATGAATATGCAAAGGTTTTTTTTTTAGTAATTAGCATTCACTGACACACAGCGTTGTTCATCATGCACTGTATCAACTTCATTATGATTAATTATACCTAAAAAGAACTTCCTTTTCATGATGCTTGGAATAAGTGCAGTTCTTTAGCCTTCAAGTTGTAAAGTAAATCTCTCAACATGGACTTTACTGCAGTTCAGTTTTCAATTTGTGCTTGGCATGACTTGTTCTCTGCCCACCACAATTAGTCATATTTGAGCTGGCATGGCCAGGTCAGATTCCATAACTCCCTGATGCACAATTCCAAAAACTTCCAAAAGCTGCTAATGAAGGCTTACATTAAGAACCCTACAGAACTATGCCGTCAGGCAGCCAATTTAAAAGTGAAAAATTAGGCAGAAGCAACTGTACTCACTGCTGTGAGTTCCCAGCACCACAGTAGGAGTCAGCTCTGTTCCAGTGGTGAAGGGCATAGTGTATAAATGTTAAACATTAGGAGAAAGTTTACACTGTACTCAGTCTGGTTCTTCACTTACCGCTAAGCTTATATAATATACACATTTGACAGAAGTAGATTCAATAAACAAAAATTAACAAAAACTGGTGGGGTTTTTTTTGTTTTGTTTTCTGTATCACATCGATTGTGTGTAAATTGTATATCTGTGCATTGCAGCTAACTGAAAAGTGTGTTTGACAACTCTGAAATGATAGAAACAGAGATAATTGCTTTTGGACTACAAAGCTTACACTGCAAATGTAATTTCTAGCCAATATGCTGCATCAAAAACCATCTGGCACACCACCCGTATTCCCTCCTCCGATCGCCAGTTGTTGTTTGCTCAAGCTGAGTTCTCTTAATCAACACCTGTCCTATTAATCCCGCTATGGTGGCGGGGCTAATGTGATCATGGCTACAAGCATGTTTCTGTTAATGGCTAAGGCTCCAGAGCCATGAGACAGCTTCCCGTCGCCAGCTCAGAAAGTCCCACAAGGAGTCGTGTGATGCATATCTGTGTCCGCCACCATGACACCTGCATTAACACTAGCAGGATCTGGGCTAAACTAGCTGCTGGGGGATTATGCACAGACCATGTCCTCTGCACACACATTAGTTTTAGCTTTCTAAAACACACTTTTAGCAGGCTTCAAAATGTAGGTTTTTTTTCCAGCAGTTTCAAATATTTCAAATATTATACTACTGTAATGTTTTCTCTCTACATGCAACATGGGTTATAATTGAATTTATTTGATTGCAGGTTATTGTAAGGTCAGAGTCCGGAATGTTTTTCGGTCTGGCTATTCATGGGAACTACATCTTCTGGTCTGATTGGGCACGACGGGCCGTGCTCCGAACCAACAAGTTTACTGGAGGAGACACAAAAGTGCTGCGAGCTGACATTCCTCACCAGCCTATGGGAATTGTCGCAGTGGCCAAGGACACCAATAACTGTAAGTGCTCACATAATGCAATGATGGCATCTTTAACTCAGGAATTAAATACTCTTCAAATGGACAATATGTCGTTGATATTTCAGAAGTTACCTTTTAATTCATTTTGTGTCATTTCCCATCTCTTTGATGGTACTGTGTAAAATAGCAGCTGGGTCTCTATTGCTTATACTTTAGCTGTTTAGATCTTTTAGGAGGATTTGAAATGATAAATGATCATGGTCTTAATTTCCTAGGAAGAAACCTTAAGTGTGAGATGTAATTAATAAAAAAGCAGCCTTGAGCCGCAAAGGGCGTCTCTGAAGTGTTGCAAATGCGAAAAGTAGGACATTGGGAAATGGGTTTAAGAGGCGCCCGGAGGCCTGTGTTCACAAGCCTGCTGTGGGGGATTTTCGCTTTTCATTTATTTCATCATAGCAAATAATTGTAGCTGACTGCCATCGACCGTTCTTGCCAAGGGAAAAGTAACAGTCATCAATGCGGAGGAGACACAGCCATGAATCGACAGGTTACTGGTGTGCTGCTATTTTTTTTAATCTTCATGTGTGTCTTGATTTCAAGCATGACACTCCTCCATCCTGAGAATCATCCTGTCTTTTTTTTTTTTCTTCAGAGGATTGTAATAAGATGAGACACCAACTGTGATGTGAAGACTCATTTCCATAATCATGCAGTCATTGTGCAGTGAATTATTGATGCTACAATCATAGATGGGGGTTTGCAGTCCACGGAGACTCTGCTGCCATACTGTAGGTCCTTACTGTGATACACTGAGAGAGAAATTAAACATTTGGCAGCAGTTCCGGCATTTATATGTTTTGAAAATTGAACACTGAGGATTTTTATTTGTTTGTTTCCCCCCCTTTTTTTGACCCTTCTACATTCTAGGTTCCATGCACCGAATACCTGCGTAGAGATAATTTGACACAAATGGCTTCCCCTGTTTAAGCAGAATATTGTTCTTGATGTTTTTAATATAAACACAAAATGAATGTAAAGACTTTCGGTTATTAAAGGTAACATATTATATAATACTCCTCTTTAACAACTTAATGTATGACACTAAAATGTGTCTGTTAATGTTACTGCTGAAATGCCATTCAGATCATGGTTTCTGGCATGCATTCAGAGGTTGCAGATCACAGAATCTCTAGCACCTGTGTAGCTATTCATATTTTACCTTGCCAACCATGCCTTACCTTCAGTGCTAGTTAATTAAATGAAATTAAATTAGTTGACAAAGCTAATTCTTTTACCTATTTTAATTTTTTTTTTTAAGTTTGGATTCTCCTAGCGGCACGGTGGTGTAGTGGTTAGCACAGTTGCCTTGCACCTCCAGGGTCCGGGTTCGATTCCCGGCCAGTCTCGATTCCCGTCTCTGTATGCATGGAGTTTGCATGTTCTCCTCGTGCTTGGTGGGTTTCCTCCGGGTACTCTGGTTTCCTCCCACACTTAAAGACATGTAGGTTAGGTTAATTGGCCTTCCCAAAATTGCTGTAGTGTGTGAGTGTGTGTGTATGTGTGTGTGCAGTGCGATGAATTGGCACCCTGTGTCCAGAGTGTACACCACCTCGTGCCCTAAATCTCCTGGGATAGGCTCCAGGTCCCTGCGACCCTAAATACAAGATAAAGCGGTATAAAAGATGAGTGAGTTAGTGGATACACCTTCTAATTCCATGGTTTTCCTAATTTTATTTATTTTTTCATTGTAAAACATTGCTGAAGGCATCGTCAATATTCAATAATATCTTTTGTGCAGTTGATATTGGGATGTGTCTGCTACTTATGCTCTATAAAGCCTTTATAACAGCTCTAATCTGAGGAACTGTTAATTGGTGGCTTTTGAGGCTGGTAACTATAAATTAACTTCTCCTCTGAAGCAGAATTAAATGTTGGTCTTGCTTTCCTGCAATGATCTTCATGAGAGCCAGTTTCATCATAGTGCTTAATGGTTTTTGTAAATGCACTGTTCTTATACTGTTCTTGCAAAACTATTTCAGAACAGCTGACCTTCATGTCCTAAAATAACAACTGACTGCTGTTATTGGTGTTATTTAATTACTCAATACCATATGTGTTATTTTATAATTTGAACAAATCCAAACTTGTGCCCATAATTTTGACTGGTACTGTATTTCCAGCGTAAAATAAATTGAACTGAATCCATTGGAACCTCGGATTACGAGCATAATTCGTTCCAGCAGCGGGCTCGTATTCCAAAACACTCGTAAACCAAATTATATTTTCCCATAAGAAATAATGGAAACATAAATTATTTGTTCTACAGCCCAAAAAAATAAATACATAATTAATACAAAATATGAAGTAAAAATAAAAAAATTAACCTGCACTTTACCTTTCAAAAATGTAAAAAATAAATCCAAACAGATAAGTGTTTCCGTTTGTGCACGTAGGCACTGTGTGTGTGTGTGTGTGTGTGTGTGTGTGTGTGTGTGTGTGTGTGTGTGTGTGTGTGTGTGTGTGTGTGTGTGAGGCTAGAGTAAGCGGAGAGACTCTTGCTTTCAGCCCCTCCTGTCTCCCCCTTCTCATCTTACACAGTAAAATTTTCTCCTTTCGTCTGAATTAAACACACACACATTAACGGAAATACTGTTGTTCTCTTCTAAATTATTAAAGCTTCGCTTTATTTTAATGTTGCTTGCAACAGCGTGACAGCCCGTTAATTCATGCTTGTGTAATGATGAGATGAAGAAACTGGTCAATGCCAGTTCTTTTATTTTCTGCATTGTCAGGTTATAGTACAAACTTTCGGGTGGATCCTGCACTTAAATCCAACTGAAAAAACTACTGAAGACCAAAACTCAGGCTCTATATCCTAGCTTACATTTCGCATTCACACACACCAGACTGCATTACCCACAATGCGTCTCCTGCACTGGACTACACTTCCGTAAACAGCGGTCATAAATCAACATCTCTCTCCCGCTACACTGTTTTATCTGAAAATTAGCAATTAACATCGCTAATGACACTCGTGTGAGCTCAAACTAACAGAATCACTGCTGTAAAGTAAAACAAACAAACACATGAACCAGCACCTTACCTCTGAGCTGAGTTTCTTCGGAGAGCAGAGTGTGTGTGTCTCGCGCGCGTGCGTGTGTGTGTATGTGTGTGCATGTGTGTGTGTCTGCATGTGTGTGTGTCTGCGCGCGAGCATAATTTGACACTGTGCCGACTGTGTGTGTGAGCCGGCACAGCACAGTGTCAAATTATGCTCGCGCGCAGACACACACACACACAGACACACCGCTATGAGCTGAGGAAAAAAGGACTTTTAACCTCTGTATTGAGAATTTCCTTAATCAGAAACAGTACACGCGCGGTACACATGCGCTTCCGAACAAGAACAAAGTAAAATATGTTTAACACACACACAGGGTCACAGTGTTATAGTAAACAGTACACACGTACACGGATGTTGTTGCACTAAGACCAAGGAGAGACGATTACCCACAATTCTGCAGTGCAAGAGAGAGAAAAATCGTTGGCTCAGTTGTGATGACGTGACGCACGGCATCAAAACAAGAAGCGCATGCGTGATACGTGATACTCGGTGCTCATAAACCAGGACAATGCTCGTTTTTCAAGTCAAAATGTATTAAAAATCTTTGCTCGTCTTGCGGAACACTCGTAAACCGCGTTACTCGTAACCCGAGGTTCCACTGTATATTTTCAGTTTCTCAGAGGCTGGGAGTAAAAAGAGAACATTTAAATGTTCTTTTGTACAGTCAAGAGCAGATCATTGAATGTGCTTTGCTTTTGGCTATGACCTGCTGCTCTTCACTGAGTCAGAAATAAAAATGATGAATAGTGAAGCAGTTTGTAGGGTTCTCCTGGGAAGAGCTAAACACAGACCTGGGTTTATGCAAATTCATTATTTCTTTTATTTTGCCCCCTTTTAGTTTGCCCATTTTGCTCCCCTTATGGTGTAATGAAAAGAAAAAAAAATCTAAATCCCAGGTTTCTATATATAGTAAAAAAAAGAGGAGAAAATGGGAGATTTTTTTACTTCTTCTATTCAATTTAATTTTATTTGTATAAGGTTTTTAACAATTGTCATTGTCGCAAAGCAGCTTTGCACAACCAAAAGCAAATTATGGATTTGCCGCTCACCTGTTGCCGATTTGGATTAATCAGATCCGCTTATTTAAGACGCTGCAAGAAACCCGCTCGCTGCCAGATTATTGTGCCGTTCATGCCAAAATTTCTGCGTTTTGTTTGTCTTTTGCTCACCGTGTTATCGACCCTGTTTTGTTATTGACCTCGTCCTTGCCTAGCGATTCGGATTTATTGCGCGTTTGGATTCCCGGCTTTTTGACTTCCGCGTTCTACACTGACCACGAGACTGTCTTTTCGATTAGGATCTACTGCAGGTGTGCGTCTGGGTGTCAGACGTTCACTCTCGGAATCATCTGAAGCTCTCCTGTGCATCCATAAAGACTGTAAGTGCTTGCTATCCTTTTCTGCTCTTAGATCCTTCTTTTTCACTTCTGCTGCTATACGTAGAGGCGTGACAGTATAATCTGGCCATTATGGATCCAGCAGAACTAACCCACTTGAGATCAGCTCTGGAAAGCCAGGGAGCGCTCCTGGGTTCACATCAGCGCGGCATTCAGGAAGTCACCAGCACTCTCAGAACAGTAACAGAGACTCTGACCACACTAACCAACCAGATCCAGCAACTACAAACCCCCCCGGCTCCTCGCCCCTTAGCAGCCATGGCTGCCGCACCGCCCCATGAACCTCGCCTTCCTGCCCCTGATCTTATGATGGAGATCCTAACACTTGCCGTTCTTTTCTGTCTCAGTGTTCTCTAGTTCTTGAGCTACAGGCCTCGTCTTTCCCTACAGAACGAGCTAAGGTGGCTTACATCATCACCCTCCTCTCCGGTAGGGCGAGAGAGTGGGGAACAGCTATGTGGGACGCCCAGTTGCCCTGTTGCTTCTCATATAGAGCATTCACTGAAGAGATGAGAAGAGTTTTCGATCGCTCATTTACTGGGCGTCTGGCAGCAGGACAGATATTAACTCTTCAACAAGGAACCCGATCTGTCCATGACTACGCCATTGAATTTCGCACCTTGGTGGCTTCATGTGGCTGGGATGACCAAGCTCTCTTTGACGCTTTTCTACATGGTCTTTCAGGTGATGTCAAAGATGAGATGTCTGCGCGCGAGCCACCGTTCAATCTCCAAGATCTCATTGATTTAGCAGCACTCATCGACGCTCGTAAGCGCCTCAGGCAGCAGGAGCGCTGTTTGAGCCTCTGGCCACCATCACCAGCAGCCTCCCTCAGCTCTATGGAGGCTCCTCCCGAACCGATGCAGGTGGCCCGGACTCGTATTTCTCCCGAAAAACGTCAACGAAGACGGGATAAGGGGGCATGTTTCTATTGTGGCCAGTTAGGCCATTTCACATGAAACTGCCCGGTAAAAAGCCAGGCCCCTCGGTAAATGCGGGTGCACCGGGGGGCCCGAATCTGCAATCTTTTCCCAACCATCACTCCTATTTTCCAGTAACCCTGATCCACATGAATCAGCACCATGGCACATATGCCCTGTTAGATTCAGGTGCCGACCAGAACCTGATCTGCTCCTCGCTGGCGAACCTGCTCAACATCCCCTCCATGCCCCTGAGTCATTCACTCACTGTTTAGGTCCTCGATGGTTGTTTCCTGGCCCCCATCACCCATCACACAGTACCAGTCACCTTGCACTTCTCAGGAAACCACTCAGAAGTAATTACCTTCTTGATTGCTAAGAGCTCCCATGCCCCACTCGTCTTGGGTCTCCCATGGCTACAGCTGCACAATCCCCACATAGGTTGGGTCAATAAGAGAGTTCTGGAATGGAGTACCTCATGCCTGTCTTCATGTCTCCGTTCTGCCGTCAAAGGGCCTTCATCCTCTCAGCTTGAGGACCACTCCAACCTCTCAAATGTCCCGACTGAGTACCACGATCTCTGGAGAGTTTTTAGGAAGTCTCGCGCGGTCTCGTTGCCCCGCCCCCCCACCCATACGATTGTGCTATCAACCTTCTCCCTGGCACTACCCCGCCCAAGGGGCGACTGTACTCTCTCTCCCACCCTGAGAGAGAGGCCATGGATCAATACATTGCAGAATCCCTTTCGGCGGGAATAATTGGCCCCTCCTCTTCTCCAGCAGGTGCGGGATTCTTCTTCGTGGAGAAGACAAATCTTTATGGCCCTGCATTGACTATAGGGGGCTCAACGAGATTACTGTGAAAAATCACTATGCACTCCCTCTCATGTCGTCAGCCTTCGAGTTACTCCAGGGTGCGCGTGTTTTCACTAAATTGGATCTTCGAAATGCCTATCATCTAGTGAGGATCCGAGAGGGGGACAAATGGAAAACGGCCTTCAATACACCTACGGGCCACTACGAATACCTCGTGGTTCCCTTTGGACTGACCAACGCCCCAGCTGTCTTCCAGACCCTTATCAATGATGTACTGAGAGAATTCCTTAACGTATTTGCTTTTGTCTACCTTGACGACATTCAGATTTTTTCTCGCACCCTGAAGGAACACCAAGTTCATGTCCAACAAGCTCTTCAAAGGCTCATGGAGAACAAGCTTTACATCAAGGCAGAGAAATGCAAATTTCACAGCGACTCCACCTCCTTCCTTGGGTTCCTCATATCACCATCAGGTATTCTCATGGATCCAGCCAAAATAAAGGCAGTCACTGATTGGCCGGTACCCTCCTCTAGACGAGAACTTCAACGTATTTTGGGCTTCGCCAATTTTTACAGGCGTTTCATCAGGAACTATGGTTCCGTGGCAGCACCTCTCACTACCCTCACATCTACGAAATCACTGTTTTGATTGAGTTCACTGGTGGACAAGGCCTTTAAGGAACTCAAGTGTCGTTTCACCTCTGCCCCCATCCTCACTTTCCCTGACCCATACCTCCAGTTCGTGGTCGAAGTGGACGCATCAGAAACAGGTGTTGGCACCGTTCTCTCCCAAAGGTCTCAGAAGGATAATAAACTCCACCCCTGCTCCTTCCTCTCACGCCGACTCTCTCCGTCCGAACGCAATTACGGGATCGGAGACCGCGAGCTGTCGGCCGTCAAGCTTGCGCTGTAGGAGTGGAGACACTGGCTGGAGGGGCAGAACATCCTTTCCTGGTCTGGACTGACCATCGAAATCTCGAATATTTAAAGTCAGCCAAGAGACTTAACTCTCGTCAGGCACGTTGGTCCCTGTATTTTTCCTGGATACCTGCCAGGTTTATCCTTGACAAGTCCCTTATAACAGAGTTCCATAGGCTCAACCCTGAGTCTCCGTCTAGAAGGCCCGGTGGCATCCATAGGGGGGAGGGTACTGTCACAGTACGTCGGATTTCGGCCACAACATAGCTCTTCCCGAAGGTAATCAGAAACACTCCGGTTCCAGCTCCAGCGCGCCTCTTGTTTTTTGCCGCCTCAGTCACAGCGTGAGCTCACCTGTTGCCGATTTGGATTAATCAGATCCACTTATTTAAGACGCTGCAAGACACCCGCTCGCTGCCAGATTATTGTGCCGTTCATACCAATATTCCCGCGTTTTGTTTGTCTTTTGCTCACCGTGGTATCGACCCTGTTTTGCTATCGACCTCGTCCTTGCCTAGCGATTCGGATTTATTACGCGTTTGGATTCCCGGCTTTTTTTCCCGGCGGTGGTGTAGTGGTTAGCACTGTCGCCTTGCACCTCCAGGGTCTGGGTTCGATTCCCCGGCCAGGCTCGATTCCCGTCTCTGTGTGCATGGAGTTTGCATGTTCTCCCCGTGCTCGGTGGGTTTCCTCCGGGTACTCCGGTTTCCTCCCACAGTCCAAAGATATGCAGGTTAGGCTAATTGGCGTTCCTAAATTGCCCGTAGTGTGTGATTGGGTGTGTGAGTGTGTGTATGTGTGTGTGCCCTGCGATGGATTGGCACCCTGTCCAGGGTGTACCCCGCCTAGTGCCCGAAGTCTCCTGGGATAGGCTCCAGGTCCCCCGCGACCCTGAACACAGGATTAAGCGGTACAGAAAATGAATGAATGAATGAATTATGTTGCCCAGAGGAAGCATGTAAAGATAAAAAGCATTGAGCCTAAAACCAAACCCTGTGGAACAACAAACTTTACTTGAGAATAGGCAGAAGAGTCACCATTTAAATCTACAAACTGATAAAGGATCTAAGCCAGGAGAGGGCCGTTCTTTTAATTCCTTTTAGCTTTTCTAATCTGTGAATACTATATTATGATACTATGATCAATGGTGTCGAAAAAACTGCACTGAGATCAAGTAACACAAGCAAGAGACACAACCTTGAGGTTGGAGGTCATTTACTACTTTAACAAGTGCTGTCTCTGTGCTGTGGAGAGACGTAAATCCTGACTGATACAGTTTTGTATGCAATTTCTATGTACTGTAGATATGAACATAGTGGCTGCACTACTATCTTTTCTAGAATCTTGAAGATAAAGGGGAGGTTTGATATCGGCTGACAGGGTTCAAAGTCAGGGGTCAAGGTCATAAAATCTTCTCATATTGTGTTTGTGTACTCACACCGATGATCCATTTGAATGTCAAAAAAAAAGTGCATTTTGCATGCTAAGTGACATTTAATGATTCCCGACAGCAGCTCAGATGGGGTTTGCTTTATTTTTTTGTCTCTACAAATGTTATGAACATGCATTTTGTGTGTGTGTGTGTGTGTGTGTGTGTGTGTGTGTGTGTGTGTGTGTGTGTGTGTGTGTGTGTGTGTGTGTGTGTGTTTCTGTTCTCCAGGCGAGTTGTCCCCATGCCGGGTGCTGAATGGTGGTTGTGGTGATCTGTGTCTCTTGACTCCAGACGGCACAGTAAACTGCAGCTGCCGAGGAGAACGAGTCCTCCTTGATGACAACAGATGTGTGTGTAAGTCATCATAAACTTGTTTTTCATATCGTTCTCTTCAAAATCACTCAGGAAGAGCACCTGAAGAGTAATTTCTGTCTTTCAGTCTGTAATATGTCTTAACGTAAATAGAACATTTCATGTCATAATGTAACTCTGCAGTGTAGCATAAATTAGACAAATTAATTTTTCCAGCATCATTTAGTTTTTAGTCAAGTATTATAATGAGTGAAATGTTGCGGGAACCTAGTGACTTTGTGTGTAGCATGATGGTTGTTTTATCTCTCAAATGGCTGATCCATACTTACGTGACCTTTATAATTAATGTTATATTTGTTATTTGGTATTTATTATGTGTTATTATTATTATTATTATTATATTTCTTTACATTTTTTATATTGTTTGCTATTAATTTTCTAGTTAAAAGTTATATTTATTAAATCAATTACCACATTTTAATTTAACTAATTAATTTTTTATTATTTTTAATGTGGTGAGAAGAGTTGTTTACAGCAAAGCCGTTCAGTCTGTCACAAAAGCAGAACAACATGTCTGCACAATGCACTCAACATCTTATAGAATCCATGCCCAGATGATTCCCTGTATAGTAAAATTTTACTATCCCTACATTTCTTTGTAATATATATTTTATGAGTTTTATTAATCAGTTTGATTTTACACTGCCTGGAAAACAATTGCAGAAGAAATATAAATGTGCAGATTTTTTAAAGCGTTGCATTGGATAATTAACGCAGTGATTAATATGGTTCAGCTGGCAATAACTTATTTAACCCTAACTGGTGCAGTGAATAGCTACAGTAGGACAGTGCAGAACTGTGAACATCATGGAAGAAATCCATTTGAGAAACATCATGAATAAGGGTGATCAGAGATCATTTAAACACTTGAAGTTGCCTTGAGAAAAATTGACACATGAGGCGATGCCCACTTCAAGCATACTGCCCACTCTACAAGCCTTTGGTGGCAGTGTTATGATCTGGGGTTGCCTCAAGTTGGTCAGGTCTCGGCTCAGCAACGTTATCTGGCAGTAAAATGAAGTCATCTGACTACCTGACTGTACTGACCAGGATATCCCAGCAATCAATTTCCTTAGGTACATATTTCAGGATAATTCCAAGGTTCATCTGGCTCAAATTATAAACGTGTTTCTTGAAGCGTGTGGAATCATTTTCACATGAATTGACAACACAGAGTCCTGACCTTAACCCATTGAAAGTCTTTGGAATGGGCTGGAGAAAACTTTATGGAGTCGTTTGTCTCTTCTGTCATAAATACAATATCTCGGCATTACTCTGGATGGAAATAAATGTTGTAACATGGCATAAGGTTTTCCAACAATGCCACGGTGAATGCATGTTGTAATCAAAGCTAAAGCCAATCCATTGGAATATTAGTGTGTAACATTTTTTGACCAGCCAGTGTTTTAAAAGGATAGATAGGACCAAAGTTGGATTATCCTTGGCTTCCTTTCTACAAATTTCAGAAAATACTATCAAATAAGATGTTTTTGGTCTGAAGTCTGCTTCTTTCATTTTGCATTGGAGCTTCAAAGCTAACAAGTAATGGTTAGAAAGATTTGTATGTAATCACAATCATTAAATAGCACAACATATCTGCCTTCACAAAAAATCCATATACAAATCAAACTTGCCAAAAAAAAAGTATATTATCAAATCAACTTTTAAAACTTTGGAACTCTTTGACTATTTGTTAATCTGTTGCTTAATATTATTGTATATACTAATAGAATTTTATATATAATTACTGTCAGAGCTCCAGTGTAAAAGAAAATATGAAAATATGATAAAAAAAAAAAAAAAATATATATATATATATATATATATATATATATATATATATATATATATATATATATATATATATATATAAAGAAGACACCAGGTAGGTCTTGAGTGATTAATTTTCCATTAGCAGAATATTGTAAAAAGGCTATTTTTGACTAAATAAAAGATACTCCTGTCAAAACTCTAGTTTAGTGTGAAAATTCCAGAAGATCATTAGTTTCTGAAAAACCTGCCCATCTGGCTCCAATAACCATGCAACAGTTAAAGTCAGGAAGATTACACATTTCCCCATTCAGGTGCGTGATGTGAGCATTAACTGATGCTCATGACCTATATGATTTTATGCATCATGCTGCTGGCCCATGACTATCTGATTTGGTAATTGCATAAATGAGCAGCTGTACAGGTGTTCCTATAAGATGATTGTGAGTATATATTTTCCATGGCATGTAATGTATAATGAGATAAAATTTCACACTGTCCTATTGTTAGAGATCCTTCATTCTTTATGATTCTATTACTGTTATATGATGACTTTTTTATCCTGGGTGAGCTCAGATGCAGCTGCTTGACTGGACAACATTTTCCGTCTTGTTTCTGCAGCTGAAAACTCTACATGCAGCATCCACAGAGAGTTTGAGTGTGGAAATGGGGAGTGCATCGATTACCAGCTTACCTGCGATGGAATCGCTCACTGCAAAGACAAGTCAGATGAGAAAATGCAATACTGTGGTGAGTGATTTTGTCTCTTTGGTATTCGTAAGCTTTCACGTCACAAACAAAGCAAACTTCAACCTCCGCAACACTTAATAAAGGGAGCATGAGATTTCAGAATCTGCAACCAAGGCTCTGAAGTAAATACATGTTTAAAAAAAAGGAAGAATAAAATGAAAGACTGCATGTGAAGGTCAGGCTTTCACCGTGCAAATGATTCTCTTTGCTGTTTTTCATCACACATCTAGATAACAGGAGCTGCAGAAAGGGCTATAGACCTTGCTACAACAGGCGATGTGTGGCAAATAATCATTTTTGTGATGGAATTGATGACTGCGGAGACAACTCAGATGAAGCTTTTTGTAATAGTAAGTATAAGATTATGAACAATTCAAGATATTCCAATTTTTATATTAATACTCTCATTTTAGTTATTCTGGTTATTAAAATAAAAATCTGGCCACTTCTGGTGACATTATTATTGACCCCATAACATTTCAGGCTGGACCTCAATAGATTTGATGACAATACTGTGTATTAAGAGTATATTCAACATACAATATCTATACAACATGTCAGTAAATGCCTGTTTAGAAGTCGTGGTGTTTTTATTAGCCGTCTATAAGCTTAATGCACTTTTCTTTCAATGTCTCCCGGATTTCTTTTATTTGCAGCAGATTTTATTTTTTCCAATGCCTTTCAATTGAAGTAAGACCTGGAATCAATTTTGTCCTTTTCTCCTGTCCTTTTTCTTTCTTCCCTCTTCCTTTTGTGCTTTTGGAGAGATTTTGGGTCTTTGGCCAGCTAGGGGACCCATGATATTTCAGCAGATACCAATTTGTTGACACTGCACTGGGCACACTTTTTCTAAAATGCACGGATTTATTAAAAACTTTCAAGCCTCTAATACCAGGGGTAACAGTGCACCCCTGTCTGTATTATGGCAAGTCCGCCATGCATAGTTAAGGAGTTCTTTTCTCTTAAAGCTTGAGTTTAATTGTGAGTTGAAAAAAAATAATGGTAAAGAGGTAATGAGCTCTAATTTGGTTCCATCAATTTGTAGAACATTTTGTCTAGAAAGATATTGGTGTCTTTATGTAACTTTAGCTACCTAGTGTGTTCCTCCTGGTCCTTACCCATAAACCCCTTCACAGTTTAGTGTGTGGTATATGTTATCATTTGATACTGTACCAGAGTTGTAGATTACTCAAAGTCACCTTTAATATCTTAGGATATTATAGTGTATGTAATGTTTTTCTGTTAGATTGCAATAGCTTTTAGAGAATTTCCACCACTCTTCCCACTACCTCATGGGAGGTTTTTGACAGTTTTTGATGTTCTTTGATGTTTTTGACAGAATATATATATATATATATATATAATTTAATTTTTTCCCCTGAGTGCCCCAGGCACCTCTATTCTCTTATACTGTATTTTCAATTGTATACTCAGTTGTCAAAAAGATACAAGCAATGAGGTGCTGTTTTTTTTGTAGGTGCTTTCACAGGCTTCACTGTTATCATAGATTCTGGCATTTACTTTACTTTTAGAAATAAATAATCTTCTCTCTATAAGTGAAATACTTCTATTTCAGATTTCACATGCTCTGCTTCTGAGTCATCATGCCAAGATGGAACTTGCATACCAATATCCTCTTGGTGCAACCAGGTCATCGACTGTGCTGATGCGTCTGATGAAAAGAACTGCAGTAAGAAAATAGTGCTCAAACTGTGTCTGCATATTACTTTCTATCCAAAACACAATATATAATTTTTGTTTATTTTGGTTAAATCATTTGTCATTAAACCATGTATGTACAGTATATTTGTTTGCTGCTACATCCAGGAGAAAACAACATAAAATTGGATTGTCTATTGACGTTGATATTTACAAATAAGAAATTCTGATGATGGAAAAGAACTACAATACATTCTGTATATAATGCATTTCATAATCCTTAAGGCCTCCAGCACCAATCGGTGCATAGGGCGATGAGTGTTCTCCATTGAAGAGAATTTTTTGTTGTTTCCGTAGCGGTTGGGTTTTTACGGGACGGGTTGCTAGCCCAATGCCCAACCCTTCTCCTTTCTCATCCGGCACTTGGGAACCGGCAATGGTGGAGTTCAAGACCTCCGGCTGCGAGAAGTTACGCTTTTCATAATACCGGCAATGGCGGAGTTCAAGACCTCCGGCTGCGAGAAGTTACGCTTTTCATAATATAATGTAAAAATAATATTCACTAAAATAGGCATCATAGGCAAAATAGGCATCACCAATCAGATATAACATTAAAACAATTAACAGTAAAACCACCTATGCGTAGGTTCCCCTTGTGCCACCGGGGCAGCTGTGGCCCCTTGGGGTGTGACTCAAATACCTCATTTCCACTACACTGGTTCTGGTGCCAGGTGGACTGGGAACCACCGAGAACCGGCCCGCATTTACACTAGACAGGAGCTCAGCGGGAGCTGCATGATAATACGTCACAGGCCACGACCACTAAACAGAAACGAACTTGCCCGAAATCAGTTTACTGGTTATTCTCCAAACTATGAAAATGTATTTCAGTATGCAAAAGCAGCTTATTCGACGTGTTGACCACTGAAAGAGATCGACATAGACAACTAGCTTATTCACTATTTGGTCGGTTGTTCGTGTGAAGCCCAATAGTGAAACTATTAGTTCTTCTCTTATTTCCTCATACACTTTTTTTTCTTAAAGCACTTTCCAATTTCTGCTGAATCTTAGCGGATGTCCAAATTGTTAATAGCGCTTTTGTTTTTGTCCGCACTCCACAATAACGGACTTTGCGTCTCCGCCATTATTTTTACGCTCCATATAACTCCGCCCACCGCTCGTGATGTCACAGGTTCTCGCGACTAGACCAGCAGAGTTTTACGGCCGGTGCCGGTGCTTATTTTAGGGCACCGGCACCAACTTTTTTCTGTGGAAAAGTGCGGCACTGGTTCCAAAATTGGGAACCGGCACGGGAACCAGAGCAGTGGAAAATGGGTAAAAGGGACCTCTGGTGGTGCACTGTAGTGATGGTGATGGTGCACATCAGATCATTTGGGTGCTCTGGCTTTGAGGTGGGGCCTCCGTGGATCAGACTTGTCCAGGTCTTTCTATAGGAACTCGTTTAAACTGGGATCTCAAGAATCCTGGCAGGCTGTCATATTCTGGGTGTTCTAGTATGTTTCTTTCGTGGCTAGCATTGACTTTTTTCAGTGGTTTATGCAAAATTGTCTTTTCAGTGGGATCAGGCCAGGCTTTTGGTCCCTGCATGCATGGGTAAGCCTTGGGTGCCTTGGGTGGTGTGGTCTCATCAGTGTAATACAGTGGAAAGGTAACACAAATAATAATAATAATAATCTAGACATAGAATCTTGTTATCTTCAGATACCATAGATCTTGAATCTTTGGAGATACCAAAGATTCAAGATTCAAATAACTTTATTAATCCCAGAGGGAAATTGCTCTTGGTTATACAGTTGCTCAGATGAATTTACCGGGAGGCAAGGAAAACATAGATTAGGAAAAAAAATATATATATTAGACAGGAAAATAAAATTAAAGCAATAGAAATGTAAAAATTCAAAGAAAAATAACAATAAATAGAAGTAAAATAGAATAGAATATAATAGAATAGAACTAGCTCTGGCACATAATTTAGTTACATATTGCACTAGAACTGTAGTGTAAGTGAAAAGAAGTATTGCACATGTGTATTATAATCAGATATTGCAATTAGAACATTGAGTTGTGTGAACAGAAGTGTCAAAGTGTAAAATATTATTAACCAGGTACTACTGACAGTCCCTGACCCGTAGTGAAAATGCTACAAAGAAGAGTTATACAATTTTATGGCCATAGGGAGAAAAGATCTCCTGTGGCACTCTGTAAAACAGCTGGTCATAATTAGTCTCTGGCTGAAGTTGCTCCTCTGGTCTTTTTAGGGAACAGGGTTACAGCAAAGTACCCCAAGACGTTCCCTTTCAAAGGCTACACTCGATGCTGCGTGAAAACGCTATGGGAACGAGTACCAATGCCGCCACACTGTGAGTGTCTGGACCCCCGAGTTGTGTAACATGTGCGCACAAGGCCAAGAGGTCTCAGAACTATATCTGGGAAGCTGACTCGAGGACTCGTGAGCCCGGAGTGGCATGAATATCCAGATTATAAAATCTAACAAATTTGTGTGGAGAGGACCAGCCCACCGCGTCACACACCTGCTGCACGGGCATACCTCTTGCTAGTGCAATAGATGAGGCGATCCCCCTGGTTGAATGAGCCCTGATTCCTAGAGGCGAAATGAGCCCACGTGCCTCATAGGAGAGAGCAATAGCATCTCTCACCCAGTGTGACAAGGTCTGTGTAGTAGCGGCCGCCCCCCGTCCACTCAAAAGGAGTGTCAATTAGACCTTCGAGCACGATAGATAAATCCCACAAAGGGGTTGTGGCTCTAGTGGGTGGCCTCAACCGTTTAGCTCCACGAATGAAATGGGCAACTAAAGGTGTTTTCCCACAGTAATCCCCTCAATCGGAACAGGGCAGGCTGAAATAGCGGCCACGTACATCTTGAGGGTACTAGGGCACAAGCCTGAGGACAACTTTTCTTGCAGGAACTCCAGCACTGAAACAATTCGGCAGTGGACTACCTGCTTCCTCATGCACCAACTTTCAAATACATTCCATTTGAGGGCATAAGCTCTTCTAGTGGAGGGAGCCCTAGCAGCTAGAATAGTGTCAATTACGCTGGCTGGAAGACCAACTTGACTCAGTTGGTCCCATTCAGGGGCCAACGTGAAGGTTCCAAAGCTCAGGCCGGGGATGAAATATTGTCCCCTGTGCCTGAGACAGAAGATCCCTCCTCACTGGAATCATCCAAGGGGCGCAAACCATGTTGACGAACCCTCGCCAGGACTCTCAGGAGCAGAGCTATCGGAGGAAACGCATAAAGGCGTAAATTGGGCCACGTATGGGCCATCGCATCCAGACCCAGGGGAGCTGGTTGAGTCAGAGAGTAGTAGAGGGGACATTGTGCTGTCTCTTGGGAGGCAAAGAGGTCCACCTCTGCTGTGAAGAATCTTTCCCAGATTCGACTGACCACTTCGGGGTGGAGTCTCCAATCCCCGTGTGTCACAGCTTGTCTGGAAAGTAAATCTGCACCCACATTCATGTGCCCTGGAATGTAAATCGCCCTGAGGGACAGGAACTTGTCCTGTGCCCAGAGCAGAACCTGATGCGCTAGCTCGTTCAAGCGTTCGTTCATTATTTTGAGGCAATTGATGTGGCATGCGAGAAAATGGCCACTCCAGCTCCCCTGGGCTGGACAGCCATCCAAGACCGCACCCCAGCCGGTAAGGGAAGCATCTGTCGTTAGCATCTTGCGATGACAAGACTGACCTAGAGTGGGACACAAAATCAGAAACCAAGGTCTGAACCACATAGAAAGGGTACGAAGTCCTTTGCGCGTAACCCTTATTTGCCTTCGGGGATTGGCCCTCGTATGAAATCCCCTGGCTCTTAGCCACAACTGAAAAGCTCTCATGTGCAGAAGGCCTAAAGGTATCACCGTGGATGAAGCTGCCATGAGGCCTAAATATTTTTGAAAGTGATGTACAGTCACCTCTTGGTCTAGTCTGATTTCTTTCAGGGCGCTGAGGATGGATTCGACACGAGCGGGAGACAATTGTGCCTCAATCCCACCTATCACCCAAGTATGTTGTCCTCTGAGCCGGAAAGAGAACTCTCTTGGTAGCGTTGAGTCTCAAATGGAGATGAGCTAGGGTGACATCCCGATGTCGGAGCGCTAGCTGCTGAGACTGGGCCAGGATTAGCCACTCGTTTATGTAATTGAGAATATGGATGCCCTGGAGTCGCAAGGGACCCAGGACTGCATCCATACATTTTTGGGGCCAGGGGTAGCTCAGTGGTTAAGGCATTGGACTACGGTTCGGAAGATCCCAGGTTCAAACCCCACAACCACCAAGTTGCCACTGTTGAGCCCTTGAGCAAGGCCCTTAACCCTCAATTGCTCAGATGTGTAATGAGATAAAAATGTAAGTCGCTCTGGATAAGAGCGTCTGCCAAATGCCTAAATGTAAATGTGTATGTGCGAGGAGACAGAGCTAGACCAAATGGAAAGACCCGATACTGGTAGGCTTTTCCCCCGAAAGCGAACCTCAGGAACTTCCTGTGTTGTGGCAAAATTTCAATGTGAAACTATAGACTTAACACTAGAAGCGCCGAGCAGCAGTCATCTGACCGCAAGGGGAAAAAAAAAAAAAAAAAACTTCACACTCGATCAAAATCCAGGACCCTCCTTTCATGACTTTTCCTAGATCTGTGAGCTTAATCACCCAGCATGCTTACATTTTTTAAATCGCACCTGTAAAAGCCAGTATAAAGCTATTTTGCTCTTATTTACGTGAAATCTCTGACAGCTGCTCGGCGGCGTGACGTTTCCTGCATTTTCCAACCTGCGATTATCATTTCTCTCAGCAGATGGCGCAAGGGATCGCGCATACTATCTATGCGTCATTCAGTGCGTCTATCTCAGGTTTCATTCATTCCATATATGCAGTTTATATATATCAATTATATCAAAATATAATCAATTATATAAATTTCACGGAAGCATATGCTTCGCCATATGACAATTCGCCATTCATTCCCGCATTGATAATCAGCGATATTTTATAAGGAGATTTAGGGATTTAGCTGTACTTACATTTCTGAAACATCGGATGTTTTTTTTTTTTTGGTTAGATTAGTTCTGAACTCGCTTCCGTGAAACTATCGCTAAAACAATGTAATGAGCCCTCCTGATCATATAAAGCTTTATTATTGTGTTTGAATAAATAATCAGATCTACCACAGCAGATAATAAACTATGGTGTGTCATAACCGAAGCAAACACCACGATTATGCCTCGTTTCGTTCGACGGGAACGTGGTTCACTTGGCCGCGGTGTATTATAAACCTGTAGACTTGTCACAAACTAATCTTCTGGTTGGATTTGTGAAACAATAATTATGATAGTTTACATTTTGAATCTGTACTTTTTGAGATAGCGGTTCAACCCGCGAAGATCCAAAATTGGACGCAGCCCCTCGTCTTTCTTGGGGACCAAGAAATAATGACTGTAGTAGCCTGACTCCATGTCTGGAGGAGGAACCTGTTCTATGGCTCCCTTCTCCAGCAACGCCTGGAGTTCGGAGTTCAGCAGATGCCCCCCTTCCAGTATCACAGAAGTGTGGACTACGCCGTTGAATCGCGGAGGGCGATGTGCAAACTGAATCCTGTAGCCTTTCTCTACAGTCTTTAACACCCAGGGAGAGATGCCTGGCAGTAGCTTCCCCGCTGCCAGCTTCTCCGAAAGGGGTACGAGTTTTAGTGCTTCGACTGCATGGGGGGTGTTAGTGGTTCGGCATCCAGGAATATAGCAGGATATAGCACTAAAGCACTAACATGTCGTTGGAGATCGGTGTCGTCCGAAACACCAGAGGCGGCGGAAACTGAACACAGACCCCCTGGAGGTCACCCCTATAGTCCTGGGCACGTAAGCTTTCAGGATTTATTCTTCGAAAAGAAGACGATCTGATCTTTTAGAGGTGGCTTGTGCGGTCGGCGAGCCGCACCCCAGTCCTTACGGGGGGGGGGGGGGGTCTTGCCCGGCTGCTAACACTCTCCTTCTGCGCCTCTCACCTGGCGAGAATCAGATCTGGTCGAGGCTGGGTGGCCGACGGCCTCGACTCTTGAGCATGGCGTGGGAGAAATTTCCCAAAAGCCTGTTCATACAGCCTAGCCTCTCGGAACCTAGTGCCGACGGAATTAACAGCGTCGTCGAATAGGCCAGAAGGTGAGACAGAGGCATCAAGGAGGAATGTTTGATCCTTGTCGTTGATGCCTGTCAGATTTAACCACAGGTGCCTTTCAGCGGTCACCAAGGAGGCCATAGAACGGCCGATAGCACAGGCTGTCTGTTTAGTCGCACAAAGGGATAAATCAGTAGCCCGGCGTAATTCAGTGAATGCTTCCTGAGTCACAGTGAGGCTCGTACACAAATCTTTCAGCAGATCAGCCTGGTACGCCTGCAAAACCGCCATGGTGTGCAAGGAAGCGCCGGCCTGACCTGCTGCTTGGAACGCCTTCCTTACCAGGGTAGAAGAAGTTCTACACGGCTTGGAGGGAAGTGTTGGTTTCTTTAATGAGGATGATGTCCTAGGAGACAGATAGCCCGCGAGCGTCTCTTCTATCTGGGGCATCACGCTATAGCCTCGTGTTTTCACATCAACGATGTTCGAATAAAACGAAGACGATGGTACAAAAATACAGGAAGAAAAAGGTTTACTCCAAGAACGAGATAATTCGTTGTGGAGGTCATCAAAAAAGGGGAGAGAGCAGCGTTGTGGCTCCATCTCCTGGCCACCCGACAGAAATCTGTCGTCTAATTTTGATTGTTTTGGGTGAGCTTGCTCCTGTGGCCAATCAATATGCAGTCGTTCGACTGCACGCGTTATGACTTCAAGCAACTCCTCATACTCTCTATCATCTTTAAAGGAGCGTTCTGAGGTAGCTACTTCCATCTCCACAGAAGCAGGAGAGCGAGTCTCTTCAACACACCCACGAGAAGCACCGGAAGTGGAAGGAGAGATTTTGGGATCGGGGGAGAGGGCGAGAGAAAGGAGGGACTCCGTCTCTCGTGCCTCGGCCAGGTCGGCTTGTGATCCCCATGAGTGCAGCGCGGCTCGTGATTCCCTAAAGAACGCGAGGAACACGCAAAGCACCTTCATGGGAAGACGATCACAATGCTCGCACTCTCAATTAAGCCCTTCGAGAGCGTGCTTTTCACCCAAACATTTGAAGCAGAAAGTATGTAGATCGCCCTCCGAAAGGAAATTTTCGCAAGGAGGGGGACATCTAGCTCTAAACTCTGCCATTATTGCTGGTGAGTTTTATATGCTTTTATCTGCTTCTTTTAAATGTATTTTGTATGCTTTGCTGACACACACATGCGCACAATGTGGTTGTAAGAGCCATATCGTATTTTTTATGAATTTCTTTTTGTTTGTGTTTATTTATTTTATTGTATTTTATTCTGTCTTGTTTTACTCATTAGTTAAGCATTAAGCATAAAGTTTATCAGATACTGTAAGCCATAAGCTTTGAATTTGTTAGCCAAGCATCCATTTTGACAATCGTAGGTTGGTCTGTGATGTCATTCCACTATTACACGTATCTGCATGACTATTGTATGGAAAGGGTCAGTTTTTGATGCGGAATTGTGGAGATACAAGCTTTTGACCGTAATCTAATGTAAGCCAAAAGATACAGCAAACACTACTGTTGTAAACGTGATTTAAGATTGTGACCTACAGATACAGCGATTGGGTTGTTGTAACCACAGTTGATTTACTCAAGACAACTGTACAAAGTGTTGAATCTTTGATGCTGGACAAAATAAACGAGAGACAAAGAAATCATCGGACTTCCGGAATGTGAGTAAATAATCAAACCAAAGATACGCATCAAAACGTGTAATAATGTGACCGCAACAGCGGTGAAGACAAAGATCTGAGGAATGATTCACTCCTATTTAAAACCTGCAGGTGCGTCTAATCAGATGACGTCACCCGACCTAGGTTATATAAGCCAAAATCTGGCGTGTTTGATACACACATGCTTCACAACTGGCAACACGAAAAAATATTCCCATAGAGTTTTCAGGCAGCATCGAGTGTAGCCTTTGAAAGGGAACCAAGAGAGTGTCAATTTCCATGATCCTTAGTTTCTCCCCCAGTACAGGCGGTCGTATGGTGTTGAAGGCACTGGAGAAGTCAAAGAACATAATACTCACACTGGTTCCAGGTTTGTCGATGTGGGAGTAGGTACGGTGGAGCAGGTGTATAATGGCATCATCTACTCCCAGGAGTGGCTGATTTTTTTTGGCCTTTTTTTCTCATTTAAGGAGGCTTTACTGTCCTTAATATTAATAGGCTTTTTAAGTTAATTATACAGTATTAAACAAATTTAAATGTAATATACTGTATAAAATGGCGGCGCGGTGGTGTAGTGGTTAGCACTGTCGCCTTGCACCTCCAGGGTCTGGGTTCGATTCCCCGGCCAGGCTCGATTCCCGTCTCTGTGTGCATGGAGTTTGCATGTTCTCCCCGTGCTTGGTGGGTTTCCTCCGGGTACTACGGTTTCCTCCCACAGTCCAAAGATATGCAGGTTAGGCTAATTGGCGTTCCTAAATTGCCCGTAGTGTGTGATTGGATGTGTGAGTGTGTGTATGTGTGTGTGCCCTGCGATGGATTGGCACCCTGTCCAGGGTGTACCCCGCCTAGTGCCCGAAGTCTCCTGGGATAGGCTCCAGGTCCCCCGCGACCCTGAACACAGGATTAAGCGGTATAGAAAATGAATGAATGAATACTGTATAAACATACATTATATACTGTATGTACTGAAAAGTATATCCAGGTTATAATGATTTACAATAGATCCCCTGGTCTATGTTACTTTAATTTCTTTTTCAACATAACAATGTTTTTGATCATTACATTGAGGATGATTTTTTTTTTTCTAAAACTCTAATAACTATTCAATCTTAGGTTAAGAGGCTGACACGGATGTAAATTCAGGTAAATGTTTTTTTTTAAATAGTGAGGCAGAATTAATAATATTAAGCAACCGGTCAGGCGACTAGCAGCCTGAAAGTTAGAGGCAAATCTAAAAAGCGCAAGAACCAGATAACAAAACATAATCCAAACCAAGAAATCAAAATACAAAGAGCAAGGCTTGGTGAAGTCAGACACAAAGATAGTGAGCATATACATCATAAAGTAAAAGAGTCCAGAGTCTGTATGTAGCACATGGTGGCCATGTCTGTAAGAAGAAAAATTTGTGATGGATTCTGGTCATATCATAAAATTCAGCCTGTATCAGTGGCACTGTTAAAGCTATGAATTAAGTTGCATTTTTTCTTACTTTTTCTTGTATATTTACTGTAGAGTGCAAGCAGAGACTCCTGCAGGACTAATTATGACAGCATATAACTAAAAGGGAGAGCCAGAAGGAAACACAAACATGAGGGGTCCCTGAGATGTAAAGCAAACAATCACCTCACCGTCAACAAACCTGAGTGATCAATGAGAGTGGGGAAGACAGCATCTAAACATACCAGTTCACCATAATACTCTGTCCATGAGTCCCCCAGATCTGCTCCTTTACCTAAGGCAAATCTAGTTATAAAAATGCTTGGCTAAATAAATAGGTTTTTAGCCTAAACTTTAACACTGAGACTGTGTCTGAGTCCCGAACATTAATTGGAAGAGTATTCCATAATTATGGGGCTTTATAAGAAAAACCTCTGCCCCCAGCTGTAGTTTTCATAATACGCGGTACTGACAAGCAGCCTGCATCCTTTGATCGAAGTAGGCGTGGCGGATCATAAGACACTAGCAATGAAGATAAGATATGATGGTTATAAGGTGTGATGTGCTCGTATCTTCTGGTCCTAGTGAGGACTCTCGCTGCTGCATTCTGGACTAGCTGAAGCTTGTTTATGCACCTAACTGAACAACAAGACAGTAAGGCATTACAATAGTCCAACCTAGAAGTGATAAAAGCATGAACTAGTTTTTCTGCATCGTTTAGCGACAATATATTTCTTATCTTGGCAATATTTCTGAGGTGAAAGAATGCTATCCTGGTGATATTATCTACATGAGCTTCAAACTAAAGGCTGGAATCTATAATCACGCCGTGGTCTTTTACTGTTACACTTGATGGAACAGAAAGGCCATCTAAAGTTACAGTGTGATCTAAGATCTTACTTGTAGCTGAATGCGGTCCTATGACTAGAACTTCTGTCTTATCAGGATTAAGCAGAAGGAAGTTAATTAGCATCCAATCTCTTATATCCTGCACACATTGCTCAACTTTAGTAAGCTGGTTTTTCTAATCTGGTTTTGCTGAGACATATAACTGTGTGTCGTCAGCATAACAATGAAAACTAATACCATGTTTACGGATTATGTTGCCTAGAGGAAGCATGTATAGAGAAAAAAGCAGTGGGCTTAAAACTGAACCTTGTGGAAGACCAAACTTCACTAGAGAGCATGCAGAATAATCACCATCTACGTAAGTCTACATACTGATAACGGTCGGTCAAATAGGATCTGAGCCAGGAGAGGGCTATACCCTTAATTCCTACTACAATTACTAATCTGCAAAGAAGAATAGCATGATCAATGGTGTCAAAAGCTGCACTGAGGTCGAGCAATACAAGCATAGTTACACAACCTTGATCAGAGGCCAATAGGAGGTCATTTACTACATTAACGAGTGCTGTTTCTGTGCTGTGATGAGGCCTAAATCCTAACTGATACAGTTCATGTATGCTATTTCTATGTAGATATGAGCATAGCTGCTCTGCTATTATCTTTTCGAGAATCTTAGAGATGAAGGGGAGGTTTGATATTGGCTTGTAATTGGACAGCTGACAGGGGTCGAGGTCAGGTTTCTCAATTATCGGTTTAATAAGTGCTAATTTAAAAGATTTTGGAACATACCCAATGCTGAGTGAGGAATTAATAATTCTAATCAGGGGTTCTGTTATTACTGGTACTATCTGTTTGAGAAAATTTGTCGTTATAGGATCTAATATACAGGTTGATGAATTTGCAGAAGAGATGAGTGAAATTAGATCATTCTCTTCAAGGGGAGTAAAGTACTGTATTCTAGGTTCTGATCTGACATAGTTAGTTTAACATCTGCATAAATTGCATTGTCCGGTTTCAAAGCCTCAATTTTATGCCTGATATTTACAATTTTATTATTAAAAAAGTTCATAAAATCCTCCCTATTGCACGATGTTGTTGTGGAGATTTCTGAAGTGCTCTTATTTCTAGTTAATTTGGCTACGGTATTAAATAAAAATCTAGGATTATTTTTGTTATTTTCTATAAGAGTGGAGAGATACGTTGATCTAGCTACATTAAGAGCTTTTCTATATTTCTGGATGCTCTTCTTCCATGCTATTTGAAATACTATTAATTTAGTTTGATGCCATTTACGTTCTAATTTCCGAGCTGTCTGTTTTAAAGTGTGCGTTTGATCGTTATACCAGGGAGGGAGTTTCTTATCTCTGATAATTTTTCTTTTAACTGGAGCTACATTATCTAAGGTATAACGGAACATCAACTCTAAATATTCAGTCGCCTGATCAAGTTCTGTGGGGTCAGACGGTGATCTAATCGAAGTTGATAACTCTGGGAGATTACTGATAAAACTCTGTGTGGTAGTTGGTGTGAATGTACATTTAATACGGTAGCGCGGTGCTGTGCGTACATTATCACTATGACACACTTTAATTGAGACAAGCTAGTGATCTGATATAACTTCAGACAGTGGAATTGTGAATAAATTTTTTATACTTAATCCGAAAAATATTATTAAATCTAAAGTGTGACCTGCTTTATGAGTGGGTCCTACTACAGACTGATTTACTCCTACTGAGTCCAGTATGGACATAAATGCTGTTCTCAGAGGGTCTTCTGGATTCTCAAAATGAATATTAAAATCTCCAGCAATTAACATTTTGTCTACAGAAATGACTACAGTAGGTTTGAGAGGAAATCTGTAAATTCACTAAGAAATTCAGAATACGGACCTGGAGGTCTGTAAATTATAATTAGCAGGATCGACTGAGCAGACCTAATATTTGGAGCTACGCTTATGTTACTGTAGAGATTGTCGAACGCATTGAATTTGTGTCCGTGTTTTTGTACGATGGACAGATTGTCATTGTGAATAACTACGACGCCTCCTCCTCTACCAGTTTGTTGGGGGACATTTTTTGTTGACTTCTATGCATTCATTTGTGCTGAGGAAAGCAACAACTATGGGGTTATAATGTATTTATTTTACATAAAAAAAGTCTTAATTGAGATTTGTAATACAGCCTACTAAAATAATGTTTTAGATAGTAATAATTATGTTAGCACGTCAGAAAAGCAATACTATTAATAGTATATGTTATCGTTAACCTTCTGGATTTAGATCCCTTAGAGAAGTTTGGTCAAAACACTGTGCAATGTTTTTTTTTTTTTTTTCATTCTTTCTTACAGGCAGCACCGATTGCTCAGAGTTTTACAAAATGGGGGTCGCAGAAAAGGGTTTCATCAGTTGCAATTCCACATCCTTGTGTATTCATCCTTCCTGGGTGTGTGATGGAGCCAATGACTGCGGGGATTATGCAGATGAGATGAACTGTCAGGGTAATTTTTTCCTCTCTGTGCTCTACAGCTTGAGTAAGTCAGGTTCTATTAAAACCAAATTAATTTTGTCAAAACACTGTTTACGAGGAGTGTAATGAAGCAGAGACAAGCCCCTGTCTTTCCTGTCATGCTTCAGCAATCACCAAAGGTGCTTAAAGGGGTGAATAATATCTGGTAATTGTCACTGCTCACCAAGGGCAAGAGTATTCTGAACACTTTCATAGTGTTTTCTTCAGATTCACTGAGACACCGGTGATGCAGCAGTGAGTTCAGTGTCTATTGTATGTCAGAAATGTGACAGAACCATAACTACTGTAATTCTCATGAATTGTATTGGTTTCTGTACAGCTACAGTAAATCAAGTGCTTTTTATATGGATAAGATATATATTCAAACAGGATAAGTTATCTTCATTTATTTGGTTGTAAATGAAAAACAGCTGGCGTTTCATTAAGCTTTTGCAGTGAGACATCTACCAAGGGAGAGATAATGACCAGAACAACCACTGAGCACCCCATATGGCAAAGAAAACCACTGTTCATGTCTCATTCTCATAACTAATTCTAAATTTTCTTTTCTGTATTGGAATATCTCAGTATCCCATGGGCCCAGGTGTGAGGAGGGCCATTTCGCCTGCCCCAGTGGGAATTGCATCTCCAGCGTTTGGCTCTGTGATGGTCAGAAGGACTGTGAGGATGGAGCTGATGAGTTCCAGTGTGGTAAGCATAGCATATTCCTTTAGTGGAATGCTGTCAGACTTTGATTTCTTGTGTGGAGAAAGAACTTAGTGCTTAGTGCTCTATTGAAACCATCTTTGATAGCAAAACACGGTTTACCTTCAGATCCTGAAAAACCTAAAACTACTAAATTTATTGAACATATTATTAAAACTATTGAACATTTTACCAGGACTGAACATTTATTAACTGAACATTAAATTCGTAGTTTCTCTGAAGACCATTAATTAATTCATTCATTCATTCATTCATCTTCTATACCGCTTTATCCTATGATCAGGGTCGCGGGGGGCCTGGAGCCTATCCCAGGAGGCATCGGGCACAAGGCAGGGTACACCCTGGACAGGGCGCCAATCCATCGCAGGGCACACACACACACACACACACACACACACTTACCCATTCACACGTTACGGGCAATTTGGGAACGCCAATTAGCCTAACCTGCATCTTTGGACTGTGGGAGGAAATCCACCAAGCACGGGGAGAACATGCAAACTCCATGCACACAGAGACGGGAATCGAGCCTGGCCGGTAATCGAACCCGGACCCTGGAGGTGCAAGGCAACAGTGCTAACCACTACACCACCGTGCCGACTCTGAAAACCATTTTCACATAAATCAATTAGTAAGCAGATGTTTGCACTTAAGTTGCTTTTAAGTTGACACAGTTTTTTAATGCACATGTTAACACACAAAGACTGCATTTGGGAAGGAACAAAATAACAATTTTTTTGTGGTTGAAAAGCTGGCAAGTTGAATTAGAATTTAGACAGGAGTCATCTGCGAATTGCCAGCTCTCAGCTACTTATCTTAGTTGCTGAGGTTCAAACCCCTAACCCTTTACTTACAGAGCCATATCACCCCACCACACCCCAGCTTAATACTTTCTCTTGCTGTGTTCCCAAGATTGCTTTAATTTTATAATGGAGCTCACTGTTGCATAATACTTTATTGTGGTCAGTCTTCCCACCCACAGAGAAATGTCAAGCCCTTAGGAAAAATAAGGTGAGCAATTATACTCCCTTGTATTATGCTTGCAGCTAGTAGAATTAGCTGTTTTCCCAACTGAAAAGAATACATTGCCCTTCATATTGTCATATTTAAGCCTTTAAACGTTGAAAGGTTAAAGGTTTAATTTCTCAGAGAGTTACCACTCAAAACCACTTAGTTTTATATAGAATAATAGTGTAGGCATGAAAACTATAAGTATCTGTAAGTAGCCCTAACAGATTTGCATATTCTTCGCTACATATTCATCCCTGGATTGCTTTACCAGCAGTTTCAAAGGTTCCCACATGCTGAGCGCTTCTTAGCTGCTGTATAAAAATAATTTAGATATTTATATTGTGTGAAGAAGTGAGACAAAACTCCAATTTCTAGCTTATGATCCTTATCAGAATTTAAAAGATATATACCAATCAGCCATAGGATTATAACTGCCTGCCTAATATTATGTTGGTCCCCATGTGTTGCCAAAAGAAGCATCAAGGCAATAACTCCCAAAGACCTCTAAACATGCTGTGGTATTAGGAACCAAAACTTGCACGTTTCTGTAAGTCCATGGATTGGTATATCCATCACATCCTGCATCAGTGGATTAAAGGTCAACACTTTGAACTCTTGGTCACGTTATTTCAACCATTTCTGAACCATTTTGCAGTGTGTCTGGGTGCATTATCCTGCTAAAAGAGGCCACTGCTAGTAGGGACTACCACTGCCATGAAGGGGAGTACTTGGTCTGCAACAATGTTCAGTTGAAAATTGCATAGAGCATCACACTGACTCACACAGACAGGTTGCATTTTCCACATAGTGCTTTTTGGTACCACCTCTTCCCCTTGTACAGTAAGCAATGTACACACACCAATGGACTAGCTTTCATGTCCTATGTGCATCACGTCTTGGGCGCTCATGACCCTATTGCCACATTGCTGTACGTCCTTAGATAAATTGTGATAGGTACTAATCACTGCATACTGTGAACACTCCACAAGATTTGTGATTTTGGAGATGCTGTCTACAAGGCACAATTTGAACCCTTCCCAAAGCTGCCCAGATCCTTACTTCTTTCCCATTTTCCCTACACATCACCATTCAAAACTTACTGTGCACTTGTTGCCAAATATATCTCACCCCTTGACAGGTGCCAGTGTAACTAGATAATCAATGTTATTTTTGTTCACCTGGCAGTAGTTTTAATATTACGGCTGGTCAGTGTGTAGTTTATCCTATTTTGAAATTTTTTGGCTGAGTGCATTAGACCATCAAAAGCAGTCAGGGACATGGGAATATCAGACCAATTTCTCCTGCTGTGACCCATAATTCCATTTTCCAGGAGAGAATCTGGCATATCTGCCTCTATCAGCAAATTTCCACTGCTCACACAAGCCTGGCTGATGTTTGAATCAGCTATAAAACAACAGTAAGGTAATTTGAACCAAAAGAAATAAAAAATGAGCCTTTTGAGGCCATTCTTTTTTGCATTGTCTACCTCTCTGTACTTTGTACTCGCTACCTGTCACACAGGCTCCTATTAAAAGAGATTTATATCTGCTAAAGCATTAGTACAAGTCGTGGTTGTGCAAAAATATTATGTTTGTGAGAATTTAAAAAGTGTATTTACTGTAATATGTAACGGTTTAAGCATGGGCGGCACCACAAACACAGACAGGCAAGGTCTTAGGGGAAAAGGATCAATTTATCTGAAATAAAGGACAGAGGATGCAAAGAAATGGAAGGAAAGAGGTGAAAATGTGTACACGTGCAAATCCGGAGGCAGTGCCCCGCTGACATACAGACACAGGCTAGTGAGTGATGGTAGGCAGAGTGGGAGAACGGGCACTGTTCTTCCCACTGACCTGGCCTTATGGCATCTCCCAGCTCTCCAATGGCCGCAGCCTCAGACAGAAGTCTCATTCGTCCTCCGGGAAAGGGAGCCTTAATGAGGACTGTAGGAGCCTTTTTCCCTCTTTGGTGGCTGTATCCCGAAGGCTAGCTCTTTGTAACAGTGTGAGTATTCTCACGGCTGTCCTTCACAAGGAGATCAAAGGGTGGTATTCCATTCAAATCTTTGAAGTACCTGGGGTGCGTTACATCACCCTGCTCGCGAGACCCTCACCACCTTTATCTTGTCCAGCGTGCAACTCAGCTCAATAAATCCGCGGGCTTCAAGCTACACTCCCCACCTTGCTTTTATACCGCGGGGAGAAGCCTGAGATCCATTAACGATAATTGTTATGCAGCTGTGCCTGTTTTCAGTGGTCCTGCCCCTTCGGCCACCTGCAGAAGGGGAGGCCACCTATCTAGTGAGCCTACGGAGTGAGCGAGGAGCGACATCAGAGTGAGGAGCATGCATGTCACAGGCGCACGCTAGAACAATATATACATCACAAGCACAATACAGTACAGATGATTATGATTGTTACTAATAAGACATCTGCACTTTCAGATTTACCAAAGTAGACTTTTCATGTATTTCAGTTTCTTTATGAAAAGCCAGAGACAACTGAACCAGCCTTGAGAATGAAAATCTTTCAAAAATCACTAAAAAAGCCACTTAACTGTGTTTTCTTTCCTATTCTTTCTCCACCACTTCTGAACTTTTGTTGTTGATAGATTCCTCCTGCCTGTGGAACCAATTTGCCTGCTCCAAGAACAAGTGTATAGCCAAGCAGTGGCTGTGTGATGGAGAGGACGACTGTGGGGATGGCGTGGATGAAAGTGATGATCTTTGTGGTATGCACTATAAGACATACTGTATATTTATGTAATAAATACATGAATTCAAATCCCAACTATGGGACAATCCCTTTAAAAGTACAGTGTAAATGAGATTCAGCCCTTTCAATAAATATCTTGCAATGTTGATAAATGTTACTAATAAACACAATTTTAATTGGATTGTAATGAAATACAATAGTGTCTTCTCTTGGCTGTGGGGTACCACAAGGCTCCATCTTAGGTCCAATTCTCTTCTCACTGTATATGCTTCCATTTGGGGCCATTTTCAGGAAGCATAAAATCGCCTTCCACTGTTTTGCTGATGATATTCAAATCCATCTGTCTATCCCAACAAATAGTCATCCATCTATTCAGACCTTGTTGAACTGTCTCAGAGATGTTCAAAAACAGTATGGATGGAGATAAACTTTCTCAATCTGAACAAAAATAAAACAGAAAATATTGTTTTTGGAAAGTCTAATCTCCTCAGTGGTTATGACAGTGTCATTGGATCGCTGGAATCTTTTTCTCATCAGTCTGCCAGAAATCTTGGGGTAATTTTTGACTCTGCCTTTAAGTTGAATGAACAGATAAGCTCAGTTGTAAGGTCCAGCTTTAAGCACCATATCCCTCCTGAACAGTTTGAGACAGTAATTCATGCTTTCATCACGTCACGCCTTGACTACTGTAACTCGTTATACATAGGTCTCAGTCAGTCACAACTTCAACGGCTACAAGCCGTTCAAAATGCAGCAGCTCGCCTTCTGACTGGGGAGAGAAAACGTGATCATATTACACCCATACTGGCTTCCCTTCACTGGCTACATTTCAGGATCTAGTTTAAAATATTACTTCTTGTTTTTAAAAGCCTAAATAATTTGGCACCTGCCTCTGTCGGAGCTTCTTGTTCCGTACTCCCCTTCCAGAGACTTGCGATCCTCTGATCATCATTTACTTCACATCCCTAGAACAAAGCTCAAAACCAGAGGTGGCAGAGCCTTTTCGGCAGTAGCCCCCAGCCTGTGGAACAGCCTCCCTTTGCAGTTGAGAGCCGGCCAGAATCTTAATTATTTTAAAACTATGCTTAAAACACATCTGTTTTCATGTGCATTTTCCTTTTGATTTATTTAGCTAGTTTTATTTTATTTAGTACTATTATTAGGAATATTTTTATTTTATTTTAATCTATGGAGTTCTGTCTTGTGGTTTGTAATAGTGAGCGATGAATATTAAGTAGATACACGGTATAGTACCTGCTGACTTATTGTTTTACACTTATACAGCACTCAGCGGAAGTTGTTCTAAATGTGCTTTATAAATAAATTTGATTGTTTGATTGAAACTTTACATAAAAGTATTCACTCACCCATTCAAATAATTGAAATCAGGGGTTCCAATCACTTCAATGGTTAAAATCAAGCACCTAGTCATGCAGACCACTTCTACAAACATTTGTGAAAGAATGACTCGCAAGAGCTCAGTAAATTCCAGCATCTCATGATAGAATGCCACCTGTGCAATAAGACCAGTGTTAAATTTTCTTGCTACTAAATATTCCACAGTCAACCATTAGTGGTATTATAACAAAGTGGAAGCGATTGGGAAGGACAGCAACTCAGCCATGAAGTGGTAGGCCATGTAAAATCATAGAGTGAGGTTAGTGGATGCTGAGGCGCATAGTGCGCTTGGGTCGCCAACTTTGCTACATGTGGCTTCAGATTAGCTCAAACACAGAGCGTAGAGAGCTTCATTTCCATGGCCAAGCAGCTGCATGCAAGCCCTACATCATCAAGTGCAATGCAAGTGTAAAGCACGCCATATTAGTACCAGTACACAAAGCAAAACATTAGTTTTGGGATGGCCTCTTCCTGTTCCAGCATGACCAGTACACAAAGCAATGTCACGACGCTGTGCGAGGTCAGGCAGGCTGATAGGACCCAAGAGCAGACACCACTCTGGGATGATATTCTTAAAAGGGCTTTAATGATGAAAATGTAGGAGATAGGGTTGGTAGTGCTTGGTGTTACTCTCTCACGGAATACAGGTGTATAATGAACACGGGACTATAATGGAGGACAGAGGTGCAGCTCTGAAGCGGTTCTCTGACGTTTAATGAAGTGAGATTCTGTAGTTCACCTTGACGTGGAGGATGGCTGCTGGGTGCCTTTATGTAGTGGAAAAAACAGACGTGGATGCAGAGATTGAGAGGAGCAGAGGCGTTTCACCTGTTGGTGTCTCGAAGGATGTGGAATCCGGAAGTGAGAAACAATCGCGAAGTCAAGGGGCGAAGCGTGAGTCAGTGTCCGTGAGAGCAGTCAAGGCCAGGTCAAACAATCCGAAGCGGAAGGCGATAGCGAAGTCGAGGGGCGTGGCGTGGGTCGATGTCCGTGAAGCAAAAATCAGGTCTAAACAAATCCGTAGGGGCGAGCGAAAAGCGAAAGCCGTTAAACAAAGCACTTGGTCAAAAAACGCATGAATCATAGGAAAAATAACCGCGAGGAAACTGGGCTGTGGAGCACGCAATAATTCGGCAGCGAGAAAGCGCGCTGCGCTTCCTTAAATGTCGGGAGAAATTATTTGTGAATGGGGAGCCGGTGTGTGTGGGAGGGGCGGTACGAAGGCGTGGGAAAAGACGTGACAGTCTAGAGACAACGTGACCGCGAGTAGAGAAATCTGACAGCGTGGGAACAAAAACAACAACAAACGAGAGGAGTGACAGGAGTTCGTGACAGTACCCCCCCCCTTACGAACGCCTCTGGGCGTTTGGACGGGGCGCCTCAGGAAAACGTTTGTAAAAGTCCGTAAACAATTTGGGGTCCAAAATGAACTTGGCAGGAACCCAGGTTCTCTCCTCAGGTCCATAACCCTCCCAATCTACCAGGTACTGAATGCCTCTCCCTCGGCGACGGGCCTTGAGGAGTCGCCGGGCTGTGAATGCCTCACCACCCTCTATGATCCGGGGAGGAGGAGGCGGGCGGGTGGGCGGACATAGCGGGTTGGAAATTAGACGTTTGATTTGGGATACATGAAAGGTTGGGTTGATGCGACGCATGGTGGAAGGTAAACTTAATCTTACAGAAGAGGGGTTGATGATCTTAGTTATGGTGAAGGGTCCGATGAACCTGGGTGAGAGTTTACGAGAGATCGTCTTTATGGGAACATCCCTTGTGGATAACATGACCCTCTGGCCGATGTGATACCTTGGAGCTGTGGAGCGACGTCGATCCGCTTGTTTCTTATAGTTTTTGACAGATTGGAGGAGTTGTCTTCTGGCTTGTAGCCAGGTTCTTTTGCACCGGCGGACAAATGCCTGGGCAGAAGGAACTGTTACCTCCTCCTCCTGGGAAGGAAACAAAGGTGGCTGATAGCCCAGGCAGCAGTGGAATGGGGACAAACCCGTGGAGGAAGTTGGGAGAGAGTTGTGGGCGTATTCGGCCCACGGGAGAAACCTGCTCCAAGAGGTTGGGTTCTGAGAGGTCATGCACCGAAGTGTTGCCTCCAACTCTTGATTCATTCTCTCGGTTTGGCCGTTTGTCTGTGGATGATAGCCTGAGGATAGACTTGTGGTGGCTCCAATGAGTTTACAGAAAGCTCTCCAAAACCTTGCTGTGAACTGTGGACCTCGATCCGAGACAATGTCCGTGGGGAGACCATGAAGGCGAAAAACGTGGAGAATGAGTAACTCAGCCGTCTGTTTGGCAGAAGGGAGTCCAGGGAGCGGCACGAAGTGGGCAGCTTTGGAAAAGCGGTCGACGATAGTTAAGATGCAAGTATGGTTACCGGAGTTGGGTAGTCCAGTAACAAAGTCGATGGCGATATGTGACCAAGGGCGGTGAGGGACTGGGAGTGGTCTAAGGAGGCCTGCCGGGGGCCTATTGCTGCTTTTGTTCCTGGTACAGGAGTCACATGCCGCCACATACTTGATAACATCCTCCCTCAACGTGGGCCACCAGAAACGTTGTTGGATCAAAAACTGGGTACGTTTGCCCCCGGGGTGGCAAGCAAGCTTGGAGTTGTGTCCCCATTCCAGGACCTGAGTGCGCATGGTTGCAGGAACAAAGAGACGACCCTGGGGAACATTACTTGGGGTAGGACCTTGGGCATGGGCTTGTTTTACCTGTCTCTCAATGTGTAGTAACGTGGCTGCCACTAAACAGCGAGGGTGAAGAATGGTCTCGTGGGGCAAGAAGACCTGGTCCGAGGAAAACTGCCGGGACAGAGCATCTGGCTTTGAGTTCTTGGCTCCAGGGCGGTAAGATAGGGTGAAATTAAACCTGGAGAAAAACAAGGACCACCTGGCCTGTCGGGCGTTAAGTCTCTTAGCTGTTTTCAAATACTCCAGGTTTTTGTGGTCTGTCCAGACGAGAAAGGGATGTTCAGTTCCCTCTAGCCAATGTCTCCACTCCTCTAAGGCTAATTTCACTGCTAGCAATTCTCGGTCTCCAATGTCATAATTTCTCTCAGCGGGTGAAAGGCGATGAGAAAAAAAAGAACAGGGGTGCAGCTTGTTATCCTTGGGAGTTCTCTGAGACAGTACTGCCCCCACCCCTGTTTCAGAGGCGTCCACTTCCACAACAAATTGTATGGAGGGATCTGGGATAGTAAGGATAGGGGCCGATGTAAATTTGGTCTTGAGCCTTTGGAAGGCCTCCTCTGCCTGTTCGTTCCACTGGAACCGGAGTCTTGAGGAGGTTAGTGTTGTGAGTGGGGCAGCAATGGTGCTGTAGTTCCTTATGAATCGTCGGTAAAAATTAGCAAATCCCAGAAACCGTTGAAGATCACGTCTGGAAGTGGGAGCCGGCCAATCAGTGACAGCTTCTACCTTGGTGGGGTCCATCTGGATCATGGATGGTGAAATAATGAAACCGAGGAAAGCGATAGAATCCTGATGAAATTCACACTTCTCGGCTTTGATGAATAATTTATTCTCAAGGAGTCTTCGCAATACTAGGCGCACATGGTTCTTATGCTCTTCGAGAGAACGTGAAAAAATCAAAATATCGTCAAGGTAGACGAAAACAAAAGAGTTCAGAAAATCCCTGAGGACATCATTAACTAAGGCCTGAAACACTGCCGGGGCATTGGTAAGGCCGAAAGGGACAACGCGGTACTCGTAGTGCCCTGTAGGGGTGTTAAAGGCCGTCTTCCATTCATCCCCCTCCCTTATCCGAACAAGATGGTAAGCATTTCTGAGATCCAGCTTGGTGAATACTTTGGCCCCTTGAAGGAGTTCAAAGGCTGTGGTCATGAGTGGGAGCGGGTAACGGTTCTTGACAGTAATTTCGTTAAGGCCTCTATAATCAATGCAGGGCCGAAGGGAATTATCTTTTTTTTTGACAAAGAAAAACCCAGCGCCTGCGGGGGAGGAGGAGGGGCGAATGATGCCTGTGGCAAGAGACTCTGTGATATAATGGTTCATGGCTTCTCTCTCTGGTGGGCTAAGTGAATAAAGGCGTCCCTTGGGGGGTGTGGTACCTGGGAGGAGGTTTATTGCACAATCATAAGGTCGGTGAGGGGGAAGTGAGAGTGCTTGTGCTTTGCTAAAGGCAAGTTTGAGATCAGAGTACTCTGGTGGAACATTAGAAAGGTCAAGATGTTCGTCGATCATGATGGGAGGTGGAGAGTGAGTAGCAGCTGAGCGGAGGCAGGAGGCGAGGCATGAGGGGCTCCAACCCAGGATAATGTTCTTAACCCAGTCGATGTGGGGGTTGTGAAGAGCAAGCCAGGGGCGGCCAAGAACGATCGGAGAATAGGGGCTATTGACGACAAAGAGGGAGATGTCCTCCACGTGGTTGCCAGAAATGCGAAGAGTAATTGGAGTTGTCTGGTGTGTAATGGGAGGGAGGTTACTACCATCTAGGGCTCGCACAGAGAAAGAGGGGTTCAGACGATGTACAGGAATTCCCAAGTTTCTGACTGTGTTGAGGCTAATTAGGTTCCGATCGGCCCCGGAGTCAATCAGGGCTTGCATGGCATGGGACTTGTTGTCATGGACGAGGGAGACAGTGAAACATGAACGTGTGTTAGGGAGGTTTTTGTGAGTGGAGCCCTCCAGAACTCCCAGTTTAACTGGAGGGCTTACTTTTTTAGCGGGCAGTCCTTGAGAAAATGACCTGCTTGCCCACAATAAAAGCATGCTCTCTCTGTTCGTCGCCGCTGCCGTTCCTCTGAGGAGATGTGGGTTCGACCTATCTGCATGGGTTCCTCAGGAGAAGAGTGAGGGCATGGGCGAGCGGGTGGGCATGGAGGAGTAGGTGGACATGGAGAAGCAGGTGAGCGTGGAAGGGTGAGAGGAGAGAGAGACCTCCTGACTGTCTGAAGTCGATCACGTCGGAGACGAATACGAGCATCGACCCGCCCAGCGAGGTCCATGAGTTCGTCCAGATCAGATGGTAGCTCACGGGAGATAAGCTCGTCCTTGAGGGTTTCGGAAAGTCCCTCCAAAAAGGCATCAAACAAAGCCTGTTCGTCCCAATTGCAGGAGGCCGCCAGGGTGCGAAACTCTATCGCATAGTCGTAAGCTGAACGAGGTCCTTGGCGAAGCCTTAATATCTTCCCAGCCGCCTCTCGGCCAGAGGATGAGCGGTCGAAGACTCTCCTCATCTCCTGAGTGAATCTGTCGAAGCTAAAGCAGCAGGCATCCTGAGCGTCCCATACTGCCGTTCCCCACTCCCTTGCTCTCCCGGTCAGTAGTGTAATGACATATGCCACCTTTGAACGTTCTGTGGGAAAGGTCGAGGCCTGCAATTCCAGCACCAGCGAACACTGGGAGAGGAAGGAGCGGCAAGTGCCTGGTTCACCATCATAAGCCTGAGGCGGAGGAAGGCGTGGTTCCGGTGGTGGGGTGGCAGTGGCGGCCGGAGAGGAGGTCGTGTGGAGCTGTTGTACTTGGATCGTGAGCTTAGCAAGAGATTCAGAGACAGATGCCAGGGTCTGAGTGACTGACTGGATATCCTGCTGGTGTGAGCCAAGGAGAGTGCCCTGATTCTCCAGTGCGGTCCTCAGACGGCTCAGTTCTGCTGGGTCCATTCTTCTGGCCGAATTATTCTGTCACGACGCTGTGCGAGGTCAGGCAGGCTGATAGGACCCAAGAGCAGACACCACTCTGGGATGATATTCTTAAAAGGGCTTTAATGATGAAAATGTAGGAGATAGGGTTGGTAGTGCTTGGTGTTACTCTCTCACGGAATACAGGTGTATAATGAACACGGGACTATAATGGAGGACAGAGGTGCAGCTCTGAAGCGGTTCTCTGACGTTTAATGAAGTGAGATTCTGTAGTTCACCTTGACGTGGAGGATGGCTGCTGGGTGCCTTTATGTAGTGGAAAAAACAGACGTGGATGCAGAGATTGAGAGGAGCAGAGGCGTTTCACCTGTTGGTGTCTCGAAGGATGTGGAATCCGGAAGTGAGAAACAATCGCGAAGTCAAGGGGCGAAGCGTGAGTCAGTGTCCGTGAGAGCAGTCAAGGCCAGGTCAAACAATCCGAAGCGGAAGGCGATAGCGAAGTCGAGGGGCGTGGCGTGGGTCGATGTCCGTGAAGCAAAAATCAGGTCTAAACAAATCCGTAGGGGCGAGCGAAAAGCGAAAGCCGTTAAACAAAGCACTTGGTCAAAAAACGCATGAATCATAGGAAAAATAACCGCGAGGAAACTGGGCTGTGGAGCACGCAATAATTCGGCAGCGAGAAAGCGCGCTGCGCTTCCTTAAATGTCGGGAGAAATTATTTGTGAATGGGGAGCCGGTGTGTGTGGGAGGGGCGGTACGAAGGCGTGGGAAAAGACGTGACAGTCTAGAGACAACGTGACCGCGAGTAGAGAAATCTGACAGCGTGGGAACAAAAACAACAACAAACGAGAGGAGTGACAGGAGTTCGTGACAAGCAAGGTCCATAAACACATGGATGAGCGAGCTTGGTGTGGAAGAACATGACTCCTGAACAGAGTCCTAACCTCAACCCAGTAGAACACCTTTGGGATGAATTAGAGTGAAGACTGAGAGCCAGACCTTCTTGTCCAACGTTAGTGTCTGACATCACAAATGCGGTCCTTTAAAACTGGTAAAAAAATGTCATAAACACACTTGTTAACCTTGTGGCCTTAGGGCTAAGCCTTTCCAGAAGAGTTAAAGCTGTGGTAAGCGCAAAGGGTATCATATTAAACCCTATAGATTAAGAATTGGATCATATCAAGTTCATATGCATGCAAAGGCAGGCAAGGGAATACTTTTGACAAAACAGTATATTTACAGATCTGCCTGAAGATTAACATGGTAATGCAGTTAAAGAAACAATACATCATTTTGTATTGTTTTTACATGTAAAATGTTTAGCACATTAATATATGAGTCTGAACAGCAAGGAGATCCATGTTTATTAATATGATTTATTTATGCACAGGCTCTGTGACATGTGGCCCAGGATTGTTCAGTTGTTCGGGGTCTTATGCTTGTGTGCCCAAGCGCTGGCTCTGTGACGGAGAAAGGGATTGTCCTGATGGCAGTGATGAGCTGGCAGCTGCTGGCTGTGGTATTTATTTATTTATTTATTTATTTATTTATTCAGTATTGGGATAATGGGGTTAAAGCAGTTTAAAATATCTAGTAATACACTAGTAAACCGTAAGTTATTTTATTTGCAGCACCTAATAACACATGCGATGAGAATGCATTCAGATGCCTTAACAAGGCATGCATTCCCAAACGCTTTGTGTGTGATCATGACAACGATTGTGGCGATGGATCAGATGAGTCAGTTGAATGTGGTGAGTGTTACCTTTCCTTTGTTTTTATTGCATGTCTGTCATGAATATTGCATGACTGTCATAATATTAACAATAGTACTACTACTACTACTACTACTACTAATAATAATAATAATAATAATGTCAGTGCAAACAGTGAATAAGGGGCCAAATATGTTTCAATTCTACCCCACAGCAATAGAGGAACACCAGAAGACTTTGGGACCATCAGCACTTTTTGCCAGAGCTAGACCAGATATATAGATGATGCCTAGTTATTACCCTACCTGTTTTCTGGGCTGTCTGAAATTGCGAACAAATTCAAACCTTGTTTATTAAATAATGTTTGAATGCTAATCATATGTAGCAAGATTCAATATGGTTTCAATATGTAAAACCTTTGCTGAAATATGCTCTCATTTCCTTTTTGGTAACTTAACTATCAAATCTATTTGTATGCTAGGATGAAACATTTCTCATTTCTAAATTATAGCACACACTAGGCATGTAATAGACAAAACTTTGGGTGGTTTCTCAGGTCCTGGTACTGTACTTTACTAATATGTGAAATAAGCTGAATACATGATACTGTTGACGAGATATGATTAATGACTGTCAAATTTATTACCATCTAATAAACAGACCAGCCAGCATCTAAAAAAAATCCGGGCTTGTTCAAAATTGTCTCAGAATATTATAATACAAATTTCATGTAATTAGATAAAAAATGGTAAAAAAAATAAATAGTTTCTTTAACTATTAAAAATAGAGTAGTAACATTTCAGGTAAAACAGTCCTGACTCAGAACCACTTGTAAAAAGTGCTGCCTGCCAAAAGCCAGAACTTTCAGGATGCATCATTGTCAGAGGTTTTTCGTGTTATTATATTAAGCATCTACTGTTAATCCTTTCATATACATTTATGATCAATGTTCTAGTTTGCAAGGTATAGAGAATCCCATGTACCCCTCTGTGTTTTTCAGAATCATCTCATCAGGGCAATCAACAATTGTATATGAATGTGGATGGAACATAATCTTCTAAATAATTTGCAGCATTTTGTTCTGTTCTAAATGGAAAAAAAAAGTACAACGAACTCAGTGTCAGTAGAGCCAACATGTAGAGATATATAGATATGCAGGCACAGCAACAAGTATTTTATTAGAACACAGCACTTCGAGTTAAGCAAATCGCCTGTCATATATATTTTTATGGCAGATTATTTACTATATGATTTAGGTTTTAGCCATTATTTTGAACGTATTTTTTATAGTATTCAAACAGTTGTGGGAATGAGAGTCAGAAGGCTAACAGTGAAATCTCTCCTGCAGCGTACCGCACATGTGGGCCAGACGAGTTCCGCTGCGCTGATGGCCGTTGCTTACTCAGTGCGCAGTGGGAGTGTGATGGCTACCCAGACTGCCCAGACCACTCAGATGAGCTCCCCCACAATCTCAAATGCCTGGCAGCCGGTAAAGAGCCTGCAGAGTGCTTATGAAATGTGTTGGCTGAAAGACATGAGGTTTACTTAATATCCAAGGAAATACAAATGGCAGTGGGACCACTGTGCATTAAAGCAAGAGCTTGAAGAGATTAAGGCTGACCTGAGTGATGGCATGTTTTTCACTGAATGCACCTACAATCTGTAGAAAGCTTTTGAGGATATTGGCACTTACAATATGTGAGGAATATCATGTAGCCTTCTGCTGCTTTTGCTTTTTATGTCAAAGTAGAAAGCATTAGCCTGCTGAATTTGTGTTTTCTCATGAAATAGCTGGATTTTAGAGAGGTCTGTTTTATTTTTTTTGCTCTTCTTTCAGAAAGCCTGTGTAATGGCTCCTTTTTCATGTGCTCCAATGGCCGATGTATATCTGAGACGAGTCTTTGTGACCAGAAAGATGACTGTGGGGACCGCTCAGATGAGAAAAACTGCAACATTAATGAGTGCCTCAATCGACGTATCAGTGGCTGTACCCAGGACTGCCAGGACTTACTGGTGGGATACAAGGTTGGTAAGCCTTTTAGCAACTTATTAGCAATAGCGTAGAGTTTAAACAACCTTTATAGATGTAAATCACTATCATAGAAAATTACAGTAGCAAACAGTTTGCCACATTGTAGTATGAAAAATATTGACATATGAATATATCTGTAACACCGCGGGTAAGGCAAATCCTCAGACAACTACACTTACGCTGACCTCACGAATAGTCGCTAGGCGACATGCCCTAGAGGCAGTCAAAGGAGAAGCGCGACCCCTAGACTCTGCACTTGGTGTGTAGACATTAGTTCCACACCAGGTATGAGAGAGGATCTACTGTATTTCTGTAGAAAAGAGAGTAATCAAAAGAAAAAAAAAATAAATAAATTGCTAAAAACAAAAGGAGAAAAGTCCAAAAAATGAGAAAAGCAAAGAGTAAAGACAACAGGAAAGAGAATTTACAGCATGTTGAAAAGGGAATGTGTTGGGGAAAAGAAAAGATAGAAAAGGATTTTGTTTGTTACAAAATGAATTCTTTTTTTCTTTTTCTTTTTTTGGTAGACGAGATACATCTGCTCAAATCAGCTTTATTTCCCAAAAGGGAAACGTCTTCTCAAAGGTGTGCACATTTCCTCTCGCAGTCTTACCCCCTAAGCCCTGCATTGGGGTTCATACAGTACATAGCACTCGAATCTTCCTGGCATTTTAACATTGAGTCATTGTCCACATCATTTCAAGAGTCACCAAAATTATGGCAGCTTGTGGAAATTCTAGTCGGACAAGCGAGTATGGTAGGCAAGCACGAACCAGCCTTAACCACATTGCTCATGGAAATACAGGAGATTTTGCAAAGAATTGGCCAAATCCAAACACAGGTCAACTCGCAGACCACTTCCTAGTCATTACCGACTCCTGACTCAGCTCATGAGTTGATTCAGGATTCCAGATTGGCAACTCAACTAACCCCCTTGGAGTTCCTCACCGTTGACACTTAAGATGGCCCGGCATGGAAAAGGATGGCCGGGCCTATGTGGTAGCATGCTTGCTGTGTGTCCAGAATAAGGAGCCTGCACATCCATGTCCATCCAGTCTCTTCCACCCATTGTTCAATGATCGTTGAGATCCAACTTCTCAATTTCCCTCAGAGAGAGCAAAGTTTGCATTTGTTATTTCACTGATAATGGGTAAAGCACTAGACTGGGCCATCGTGGTCTGGCAAAATATAATCTCGGATTACTCCGCATTAGACTCCTCAGTGGAGGCATTCTTGGCTACTTTCCATCAACATATGCCAGGTTAATTCCACTTGGAACACCCTACACTGTCATGGGCTTACTGCATACAATGCAGAGGCTTTCTGAACAGCTTAAGGATCCCCAACTGACTTGAAGGAGTCATATACAGTGGTGTGAAAAACTATTTGCCCCCTTCCTGATTTCTTATTCTTTTGCATGTTTGTCACACTTAAATGTTTCTGCTCATCAAAAACCGTTAACTATTAGTCAAAGATAACATAATTGAACACAAAATGCAGTTTTTAAATGAAGGTTTACATTATTAAGGGAGAAAAAAAACTCCAAATCTACATGGCCCTGTGTGAAAAAGTGATTGCCCCCCTTGTTAAAAAATAACTTAACTGTGGTTTATCACACCTGAGTTCAATTTCTGTAGTCACCCCCAGGCCTGATTACTGCCACACCTGTTTCAATCAAGAAATCACTTAAATAGGAGCTACCTGACACAGAGAAGTAGACCAAAAGCACCTCAAAAGCTAGACATCATGCCAAGATCCAAAGAAATTCAGGAACAAATGAGAACAAAAGTAATTGAGATCTATCAGTCTGGTAAAGGTTATAAAGCCATTTCTAAATCTTTGGGACTCCAGCGAACCACAGTGAGAGCCATTATCCACAAATGGCAAAAACATGGAACAGTGGTGAACCTTCCCAGGAGTGGCCGGCCGACCAAAATTACCCCAAGAGCGCAGAGACAACTCATCCGAGAGGCCACAAAAGACCCCAGGACAACATCTAAAGAACTGCAGGCCTCACTTGCCTCAATTAAGGTCAGTGTTCACGACTCCACCATAAGAAAGAGACGGGGCAAAAACGGCCTGCATGGCAGATTTCCAAGGCGCAAACCACTTTTAAGCAAAAAGAACATTAAGGCTCGTCTCAATTTTGCTAAAAAACATTTCAATGATTGCCAAGACTTTTGGGAAAATACCTTGTGGACCGACGAGACAAAAGTTGAACTTTTTGGAAGGTGCGTGTCCCGTTACATCTGGCGTAAATGTAACACAGCATTTCAGAAAAAGAACATCATACCAACAGTAAAATATGGTGGTGGTAGTGTGATGGTCTGGGGTTGTTTTGCTGCTTCAGGACCTGGAAGGCTTGCTGTGATAGATGGAACCATGAATTCTACTGTCTACCAAAAAATCCTGAAGGAGAATGTCCGGCCATCTGTTCGTCAACTCAAGCTGAAGCGATCTTGGGTGCTGCAGCAGGACAATGACCCAAAACACACAAGCAAATCCACCTCTGAATGGCTGAAGAAAAACAAAATGACGACTTGTCAAAGTCCTGACCTGAATCCTATTGAGATGTTGTGGCATGACCTTAAAAAGGCGGTTCATGCTAGAAAACCCTCAAATAAAGCTGAATTACAACAATTCTGCAAAGATGAGTGGGCCAAAATTCCTCCAGAGCGCTGTAAGAGACTCGTTGCAAGTTATCGCAAACGCTTGATTGCAGTTATTGCTGCTAAGGGTGGCCCAACCAGTTATTATGTTCAGGGGGCAATTACTTTTTCACACAGGGCCATGTAGGTTTGGATTTTATTTCTCCCTAAATAATAAAACCCCTAATTTAAAAACTGCATTTTGTGTTTACTTGTGTTATCTTTGACTAATAGTTAAATGTGTTTGATGATCAGAAACATTTTGTGTGACAAACATGCAAAAGAATAAGAAATCAGGAGGGGGGCAAATAGTTTTTCACACCACTGTAAGTTCTACATTCAAATTGATTATTGTACCTGTGAATGTCATGTTGAATGCCTAGCTGGTTGGTCCATAGGCATTTTAAGATTATTTAGAGGACTGATCATGTTGCATACAGACTGGCAATTCCTTGAACTATGTACTATTATTTCCACCTTATCACATTTGAAGCTGGGTTTTAGCAAATTAATCAACCCAAACACTTCTCTAACCATTATTGACGACTAACCAGTACTTGGTGGACTGTGAGGTGTACGGACCAAAGAGAATTCCCTAATATTCAATGGTCCAGTGTCCTTTCGCCCCTGGTGGGTCAGGTAATGTGCTGATAAAAGTTTGGCATTGCACGTTTGTGGTTGGCGCTGTTAAAGTTTCCTGTCACAATAAGCGCAGCGTCCCGGTGCTGTGTCCCGGTGCTGTGTCTGGTGCTGTGTGAGAACCTCATGCAGCTCGCATAAAGCAGTGTCCATGTCCACTTGTGGTGGAATATAAATGGCGCTGATTACGACCATGTAAACATCTGAGGCAGCTAAAAAGGACGACATACAGTAAGAGTATCTCTATCGTACTTAAAGTACTCAATGGTGATTGATTTTCCGGTGTAAAGTTACTGAAAGCTAGTGGAGCAGTCATGACGCAGTACTACTGCTACTACTACTATATACAAATAATGATAATAATGGTTGTAGTTTGAAAGAAATTACACACAAGTTAAACTTATTCTAGAAAATCTAATCATTGTGCTTTTTTGTGGGCCTGTATGATCTGACTGGCTTGATAGGTATAGCTATGGGACAGGTGTTTGTTTGTGTATATATATATATATATATATATATATATATATATATATATATATATATATATAATTATTTTTTTTATTTTTTACTTGAAAGCACTTAGTATAATTGTCATGTTCTTAGAATTTAATGTTTGAAATGGAAGTAAATGTTGGCCTCAAACAGAATGTAGGGATTTAAGTTTTTTTGGTACATATTTCTTTGCTGTGCTCACAAAATGCTAATATTTACCCACTTTTCAAGGATTGGGTACTATTCTTTACACTGGTCACAACCTTATTAAATATTTAATGCTGAACATACTGACCAGTTCATTCTGTTTGTTGTACTTATAAATACTTAGTGTACCCTTTTGCTTATTTCAATAAAGTAATTTCTTATGCTCAAAAATGGTTCACTCAAAATCTTATGCACCCAGATCTAGTCTGCACATTGTTTTCATTGAAGACTCCATACCTATAATAGTCCTAGAATAAGAATATGTCCAGCTGACCATACAAAGATACTGTAAGTCCAGGTTTGAAAGAGCTGTTAAGTTCCATTAATAATGGCTATGATCAGTCAGTCCTGTGATTGACAGTATCTGGAAGGTGGATAGGCTGCTGGGTTTGGACCAAAGTCGCAAATGTCTTTTTCACATGACCTTTGGCAATCAGAGCTGACAGCATGGACCAGGCATTTTTTTGCAATATCTCTTTCTCAGAATCAATAAAGGGATTATTAAAACACAACAAATGCCAGAGGACACAAAGGTGATAACCTTTATCTTCAGGCAGGAAGGTATAAATATAAGGTTTTGCACATCTTTATAAGCCGAGCACAGTGTGGAAGAGAGTCAGGAGAAAAGCAGTAACTGACTCAGCCACAAGTCTGAAGAGATTTATCACTCTGTTGTTCAAATAATTTTATTTCCATGAACATTTAGGTACATGAATACAATAAAATATATGTAGGGCCTACTCTATGCTGTATATGGGTTGCTCTGAAAAGACGTTTATGGGGGGGGGGAAAACTAAACAATTAGAATTTTTGAATTAAAGTATACTTTTTACACATCAAATAACTTTTCTCATAATTAAACATGGCATTATAATTTCTGAATACTTTGAATTGTCTCTAGCTTGTGTCCCACTAACACATTTATAAGTTAGTCCATTTAACACATTTTGAAAGTAAACAATTCTTGGCAATTTCCACTGAGTGTAGTGTAACGACAGTTTATGTGAAAACAATTGTAATTAAAATTCATCTGTTGCAGTTGGATAGCTTACATATGCTAAACATTTCAACTGCGTCATATCATTTTTTTCTTTGTGTTTAGTGTAAGTGCTGGCCAGGATTTCACCTGAAGAATGATGGGAGAAGCTGTGTCGACATTGATGAATGCTCCACCACTCTCCCCTGTAGTCAAACCTGCATCAACACTTACGGTTCTTACAAGTGCTTGTGTGTGGATGGTTACGAAGCCTCGAAACACAACCCTAACAGCTGCAGATCTCTCTCTGGTAATTACATCTATTCCACACATAATGTGGCAATGTTGTAAGAATTTTTTCTCTTTCTCTCTCTCTCTCTCTCTCTCTCTCTCTCTCTCTCTCTCACACACACACACACTTTCTGCTTGTAATCAAAACACAAAAGCATAAAAAAAGAGGCTCCGCATGGAAATAAAACATGACAGGGCATGTTCTTATGCTAAATTAGTCAATGGCTTTTGTCACTGCAGTTTGCTAATGATTGTACTTTATTAATGAGGATAACACATTATGCTTTTAACCTTTATAGTGTCCATGTATTTATAGGTTATAGTTACAATATGTTGCATTATATCAGCTATAAACATATTTTTTATAGCTAGAAAAATCTATCAAACCTGCATCAACCTCTCTATTATTAAACACAGGTTATATTAGGGAAATTACAAATAAGAATTAACTGTTGCAAAAATTACAAAGACCTTACTGTTACAAAATCTTTACTATATTACTGATTCATATGTTTTTTATAGTTTAAATAAAACTTTTAAATCTTTTTATTATTAGCTGTAGAATATGAGGAGCATCCACATAATACTGTTGCTATAGAAACAATAGAGCACATTACTATAAAGCTGTACACTGGGCAATATTGTCAGAGCTGTAAAAAAAATAATTAAATGAATCAACAAATAAGATTAAACAGTGCTGCGGTATAATTAATACAATTTAATGACATGCAGTGTGTTATCAAGTACAAACCGGATTCCAAAAAAGTTGGGACACTAAACAAATTGTGAATAAAACCTGAATGCAATGATGTGGAGATGGCAAATGTCAATATTTTATTCAGAATAGAACATAGATGACAGATCAAAAGTTTAATCCGAGAAAATGTATCATTTTAAAGGAAAAATATGTTGATTCCAAATTTCACGGTGTCAACAAATCCCAAAAAAGTTGGGACAAGTAGCAATAAGAGGCTGGAAAAAGTAAATTTGAGCATAACGAAGAGCTGGAAGACCAATTAACAGTAATTAGGTTAATTGGCAACATGATTGGGTATAAAAAAAGAGCTTCTCAGAGTGGCAGTGTCTCTCAGAAGCCAAGATGGGTAGAGGATCACCAATTCCCACAATGTTGCGCAGAAAGATAGTGGAGCAATATCAGAAAGGTGTTACCCAGTGAAAAATTGCAAAGACTTTGCAGTTATCATCATCAACTGTGCATAATATCATCCGAAGATTCAGAGAATCTGGAACAATCTCTGTGCGTAAGGGTCAAGGGCGTAAAACCATACTGGATGCCGGTGATCTCCGGGCCCTTAAACGACACTGCACCACAAACAGGAATGCTAATGAAAAGGAAATCACAGAATGGGCTCAGGAATACTTCCAGAAACCATTGTCAGTGAACACAATCCACTGTGCCATCCGCCGTTGCCAGCTGAAACTCTACAGTGCAAAGAAGAAGCCATTTCTAAGCAAGATCCACAAGCACAGGCGTTTTCATTGGGCCAGGGATCATTTAAAATGGAGTGTGGCAAAATGGAAGACTGTTCTGTGGTCAGACGAGTCACGATTCGAAGTTCTTGTTGGAAATGTGGGACGCCATGTCATCCGGACCAAAGAGGATAAGGACAGCCCATGTTCAGAAGCCTGCATCTCTGATGGTATGGTGTTGCATGAGTGCGTGTGGCATGGGCAGCTTGCATGTCTGGAAAGGCACCATCAATGCAGAAAAATATATTCAGGTTCTAGAACAACATCTAGTCATCTCTTTCAGGGAAGACCCTGCATTTTTCAACAGGATAATGCCAGACCACATTCTGCATCAATCACAACATCATGGCTGCGTAGGAGAAGGATCCGGGTACTGAAATGGCCAGTCTGCAGTCCAGATCTTTCCCCTATAGAGAACATTTGGCGCATCATAAAGAGGAAGGTGCGACAAAGAAGGCCCAAGACGATTGAACAGTTAGAGGCCTGTATTAGACAAGAATGGGAGAGCATTCCTATTTCTAAACTTGAGAAACTGGTCTCCTCGGTCCCCAGACGTCTGTTGAGTGTTGTAAGAAGAAGCGGAGATGCCACACAGTGGTGAAAATGGCCTTGTCCCAACTTTTTTGGGATTTGTTGACACCATGACATTTTGATTCACCATATTTTTCCCTTAAAATGATACATTTTCTCAGTTTAAACTTTTGTTCCGTGATTTATGTTCTATTCTGAATAAAATATTGACATTTGCCATCTCTACATCATTGCATTCAGTTTTTATTCACAATTTGTTTAGTGTCCCAACTTTTTTGGAATCCGGTTTGTAATAAATGTGAAATCCTTACAATGACTTGCAGCCAACAGATTAATACTGTTTAAAATACTCTCTCACATTTTTTCGGCCTTTCTTTATTCAGCTGAAGAGCCCGTTCTTATACTTGCTGATCATCATGAAATCAGAAAACTAAGTGTTGATGGCTCTAATTACACTCTTCTGAAACAGGTAAACCTCTTAAATTTCCTCCTTGCTTTATTTACTTCATTCACAACTGGATAAAAAAAATCCATAGTGAGGCCTAATCTGTCCCACGGAATGTGTAACTATTAATCTCAGTCGTGATTAACAGAGCAATCCATGAAACTGAACTGTTAAAAGCTTAATAGAGTCCCAATTAAGAACCATGGTGATGTGATTGTGATAACAGCACACTAACAGTTGTTGGCCCTCTCTTTTGAAAAGACTAATTGAAGTCATTAAACAGTGCACTTTCTGTGGAGCTTCACATTAATAGAGTGAAAACAAATTGTGTCCGTCTCCTGCCTGGAGAAGTTGTAATCCCACTATTGCATGTAGCGCACTGTTGATTTTTTTTCCTGTTTTTTTTTTTCTTTTTTCCTGTGATAGCTTCCTGAAATCTTTCAACAGATTTTTTTTTTAAATAATATTGATTTGCAGTCATTACCTTTCTTATGTATGGCTCAATATGTGTTGTGACAATTATAATTTTTTTTCATTAACTGCATTTCAGTCTTTGAAGCGAGTTTCATTTATAATGCAACCTGCACTTAGTGTATAATTTATTCCAGTTGAAATTCATGGCAGACTTACGATAAATTATTCCTCTCTATCGAAGGCCCTCGTTATCAGTCACTTTAATCGATGTTTCGATATAATAATTGTCTGCATGAATGGATGTGACCTGGTTGACCCCATAGATGCCTGTTATGATATCAGACATTCACTGAAAAGCAGTCATGGTAAATTCTTCTTCAACAATATTTTTATTGATTTTAACAGGGATAAAACAGGGTAAACATGTAATATTTTAATGCAGGTTTTATAATCCCCTTATAAACCCTATAACACCCACCCCGTCCCTCCCCGACTCCAAGCCAGTTTTACAAGCATATGAAAGGCTAAACGCCAGGCATTAAGAGAAACCAAAAAAGAAAAAAGAATATGGAGCTGGAAGTTTTTTGGTTCTACGTGCAAAAAAAAATAAATAAAGAGGAATAAAAAGGGGAAAGAAAGCAAACAAACAAGTAATTAAATAAGACAGGAATCAAACTATAAATGTATATGAAAAAAGTGAAGGAAGGGCCCCCACACCTGTTGAAATTTAAAGTCTGAGTAATGAATTGAGTAGTGAATCTTCTCCAGGGACAGACAGGACATGATATCTCTGAGCCACTGGGCGTGAGTGGGTGACGTGGCATCCTTCCACTTGAATAAAAGAGAACGCCTGGCCAGGAGTGTCGCAAAAGATAACAATCTCTTTTTGGCTGGACTTAGACTCTTACCCTCTTCTCCAGTGACACCAAAAAGAGCAATCAGAGGGTCTGGTTCAAGATTGCAATTCAATATGAAGGACAGGGTCTTAAAAACACCCCTCCAGAATTTTTCCAAATTCGGGCATGTCCAGTACATATGAATAAGAGACGCCTCTCCACTTTTACATTTATTACAGCAAGGATCAATGTCTGGGTAGAAACGGGAAAGTTTAAGTTTGGAGAAATGAGCCCTGTGTACGACCTTAAACTGTAATAAAGAGTGGCGGGCACATAAGGAGGTTGAGTTGATAAGTTTAAGAACTGAATTCCAAGTATCATCTGATAGTGACAGATTTAAATCCTTCTCCCAAGCAGTTTTAATTTTACACAGAGGGGTGTGACTCGAAGCCATCAATCCACCATAAATAGTGGATATTAGGCCTTTACGCAGCGGAGACAAACAGAGGAGGTTATCTAGAATGTTTGCAGCAGGAGCCTCAGGAAAATTTGGTATTAAAGAGCGAATGAAGTGTCTTACTTGCAGGTATCTGAAAAAATGAGAACTGGGTAAGTTAAACCTTTCGGAAAGCTGTTCAAATGATGCAAACTTATGGTCAACGAACAGGTCTTTGCAAAGCTTGATGCCCTTATTGTACCATTCCTGAAACACTGAGTCATGTAAAGAAGGTTGGAAGAGATGGTTAGAGACGATAGGACTGGACAGAGAAAAGCCCAGAAGACCGCTGTGCTTTCTGAACTGAGCCCATACTCTCAAGGTATGCACCACTACTGAGTTATTGATTAATTTAATTGAGGGGATGGGGAGAGCAGATCCAAGGAGTGCAGAGACAGAGAGGTTTTTGATAGACTTTATCTCCATTTCCACCCAGGCAGGCCGATTAGGTTGGTTATGAAAATATGACCAAAAGATGACAGATCGAATGTTTGCTGCCCAGTAGTAGAAACGAAAATTAGGTAGAGCCATGCCACCGTCTCTTTTAGATCTTTGAAGTAGGGACTTATTCAATCGTGGATGTTTACCTTTCCAAAGGTAAGAAGATATAATTGAGTCTAAAGCGCCAAAGTAAGATTTGGGAATAAAAACAGGTACAGACTGAAAGAGATATAAAAATTTAGGGAGAATACTCATTTTAATGGCATTAATGCGGCCCACCAGGGACATGGACAGTGGTGACCATCGTCCCAAGTCCTTTCTTGTTTGGTTCAACAACCTAATAAAATTTTCTTTAAAGAGGTGTTTATGTTTCCTTGTGATTGTAATACCAAGATAGGTAAACTGATTTTTCACAATGTTGAATGGAAAATTGTGTATACCAGTTGTTACTGCTGTATTATCTAGCAGAAAAAGTTCACTTTTGTGCAAATTTAATTTATATCCTGAAAAATAGCTAAATTCCCTGAGCAATGACAGCACAGGTGGCAGAGAGGAGACTGGATTCGATAAAAAAAGTAGAAGATCATCTGCATAAAGGGAAACTTTATGTTCTTCTCCCTGCCTCCAAATCCCAGATATATCTCTACAGCTTCGGAATGCAACTGCTAGTGGCTCAATGGCGAGGTTAAAGAGCAATGGGCTAAGGGGACACCCCTGACGAGTTCCCCGCTGAAGACTGAATGGTTGAGACTGTTGAGCATTTGTCAGAACTGAGGCAGTGGGGCTTGAATATAATAATTTAACCCAAGTGATAAAACCTGGACCAAAATTAAATTTTTCTAAAGCCCTGAATAAATACTCCCATTCCACACGATCAAAAGCCTTTTCAGCATCCAAAGAAAGGACACACCCAGGGGTCTCCTCTGATGGTGTGTACAAGATATCCATAAGGCGTCGAATGTTAAAGTAAGAGTAACGATTTTTAACAAAACCGGTCTGGTCCTCAGATATAATTGAGGGTAGAACATTCTCTAATCTACGAGCCAAGACTTTAGCAAGGATTTTAACATCCACATTAAGAAGAGAGATTGGTCTATATGAGGAGCACTCTGTTGGGTCCTTATCCTTCTTTGCTATGAGGGTGATGCGAGCCTCATTAAATGACGCAGGCATCTTACCTTGCTTGAAAGATTCAGATAGAACCAAAGCTAGTTGTGGTGCAAGGTATGAGGAGAATGATTTAAAAAACTCTGCAGGGAACCCGTCAGGACCCGGGGACTTACCAGATTGCAATGAGGAGATAGCTGAACTGATTTCCTCTTGTGATATGGGCTCTTCTAACCTTAATCTAGAATCAGGGGACAGTGTTGGGATATTTAGTTGAGTCAAGAAATTCTCAACTGCACTATGGTCCTTTGGGAACTCAGAAGTATATAATCGAGAATAAAAATTCCTGAATGCATCATTAATTTTAGAATGGTCCGTAGTGATGGTACCATCCTCCATCCGAATTTTCGTAATTTGTTGCTGTGCTCTAAATCCTTTTAACTGATTAGCTAAAAGTTTCCCAGATTTGTCACCATGAATGTAAAATTGGCTCCTACTCTTTAATAATTGCCGTTCAATTACATGCGTTGAAATAAGTTCAAACTTAGTTTGCACTTCTACGCGTTTTTTATAGAGATCGGGGTTTTTAAATAGAGCATACTGCTGGTCAATTTCTTTAATTTGGTTGGTCAAATCTTTTCGTTCTTTATATGCCTTCCTTTTCATATTTGCAGTGTATGAAATTATCTGTCCCCTGAGGTAGGCTTTCAGAGCATCCCAAACAACCAAACGTGACACTTCAGGTGTTTCATTTGTGGTGAAGAAAAAAACGATCTGGTCTTCCATAAATTTTACAAAATCGTCCTCCATCAGCAACGATGAATTAAAGCGCCAATGTTTAGTAACTTGAGGGAGATCTGGAAGTTTTATAGACATAACAACTGGAGCATGATCTGATATCACAATGCTCTGATAAGCACAAGAAGTAACCATTGGGATCAGTTGATTATCTATAAAGAAATAATCAATTCTGGAGAAAGTATGATGAACATGTGAGAAAAAGGAGTATTCTCTCTTTTTTGGATTAAGGAAGCGCCATATGTCAGAGATACCAAAGCTGCAGAGATAGGACTGAAGTAGCGTAGCGGATTTACTCAGAGGAATAGGATTGGGAGATGACCTGTCAAGTGATGGATCTAAACAGCAGTTAAAGTCTCCCCCTAATATGAGAGAGTATGAGCTCAGATCAGGCAGAAGAGAGAAAAAATGTTCAAAGAAGGAGACATCGTCATAATTAGGGGCATATAAATTAGCCAACACTACATTAGTATTAAATAACTTCCCTGAAACAATGATATAACGACCTTGTATATCCGTAATAACATTATGATGCTCAAAAGAGATGTTTGGGTTAATGAGAATCGAGACACCCCTAGCTTTGGCCTGAAAGGTTGAGTGGTAGTGCTGCCCACCCCAACGTGACATAAGGCGAGAATTATCAGAACTGCGAATGTGAGTTTCTTGTAAAAATGCGATTGCAGTGTTAAGTTGTTTAAGGTGTGAGAGCACCTTCCTTCTCTTCACCGGATGGTTTAAACCCTTAACATTCCAGCTCACAAAGTTTAAAGAACTATTCATTCTCCCTGAGAGAAAATGCAGGTAGATAAACATGAATAAGATGCCTAACGTCAGCCTTAAAGTGTAAAACACAGAACAACGTGTTAAAAATACACAGTGTACAAAGAACTAACACAATACTGGCTTTGGAGATCCCCCACCCCTCCCCCCCACACCCCTCCCCCACACACCCCACTACACCCCAACAAACAAAGATAGCTGCTAACAAACAGAGCAGCAAGCTCTTCCATTCCTCCATTTTCCACCCAACAAATCCTCCTGCCGCTAACCACCCCATCTTCTGCTCCGACACAACTTACAGAAACTAATAATTAAATATATAAATAAAACATTTCCACACTCCAATACTGAAATCTCTCAATGAGAGAAAAACACACCACCACCACCCCTCCCCCCACGTCACATTGTAACTCTAAATATACAAACATGTAAATCACACGTGATTAAAAATAGAAAAAATAGTAATATAATAATAATAACCCCTTCACAAGTTTAACACAATACTCTTACCGGGAAAGACGTAAACATGGCCAGATTTTAGGTTAAAAATGGTACTTTCCTGAGAACCGTAGTATCACGTATTAAAATAATAATAATAATAATATAGTGCACTACGTAGTTTTCGGCAGACTGTCTATGTGTTTCTGCGCCTCTTCTACCGAGCGGAGCCACTTCTTCTGTCCGGTAGACAGAGTGATCCGGAGCCGCGCTGGATACAGCAGAGAAGGCCGGAGACCACGGCTGTATAACTCGCTCATCACTCCTCTATACTCGGCTCGCTGGTTTAAAACTTCGGGAGCGTAGTCTTCCACTATGCGAAGCTGCTGACCGCGGTATTCCAGCTTCCCTCTCCGCCGAGCCTCCCGTATCAGAAGGTCCTTCACCTGGCTCCGGTGCACGCGGAGAATGACGGGCCGAGGTCTCTGTCCTGAAGCGGGTTTAGATGCAGGTATTCGGTGAGCTCGGTCAATCTCCGGCGGGGAAGGCAGTGTTTCAGTCCCAAACACCTCGCACAGAAACTTGGAGAAGAACTCGGTAGGGAGTCCACCTTCAGTACCTTCCGGGAGACCCAGAACACGCAGGTTTTGTCTCCTGCTCCGGCCTTCTAAGTCTACAACCTTGGACGTTAACTTTAAGTTGTTTTCCCGAAGTCCGGAGCAGATGTTCTCCAGCTCCGTCACACGCTGACTCAGGTCGTCTGTAGCGAGTTCTAATGACGGTAAGCGCTGTCCATGGTCCGCTACTTGGGCCTGAATCTGATCCAGTTTAATTTCTAATAAACTAAACGAGGATTTAAACTCCGCCGCTAACGCATCACGGTGTTGCTCTAACAGCGCAGAGATAGCCTCGACTGTTAGAGGGGTCGCAGTGTCGTCCTTTTTCACGGCTTTAACACTCCTGGTAGCCATCGCAAATGAAAAAACATATAACCGTGGGGTAGAGTACAAAGTTATTGTCAACTAAGATTTTAATTTAACATTTAAAGACGAATAAGGGAGTGAAGAAATTCGAAACTGTCGGAGCACCTAACCAACACGTCCTACTCCATGTGGCTGCTAACCGGAAGTCCTCATGGTAAATTCTAACGAAGAGAAAAGTCAGTAATCTGGGTATCTGTGAGAAGCAGATTTAATATCTGGGCTATTGATTTTTTTTTCTTTGTGTGTGTGTGTGTGTGTGTGTGTGTGTGCCTAGTGGTAGGTCTACAGCAAAACATAAAAACCGTCCCATTAACATTAACAAATAAAAAATATATTTTGGCATCGATCTACTTAATGCAATACTAAACTCAAAGCAATTTATGCTTGTGTGATGAACCACAATGCTCAAGTTATTCTACTGTAAATTTTGTTCTACATCACACCACATGCTGTGCTACACCATGATCTGGATAAAGGTAAAACAATTTTCCCCAGGTGGATTGTCCACCACCTGTTACAGGCAAACTTTTCAGAATTTGGAACACATAGGAAATGTTTAAAACATTCATAAAACTGAGCAAAATAAAGTTGTAAAAAAAAAAGACAACATACATCTGAGCAGTTGAGGGTTAAGGGCCTTGCTCAAGGGCCCAACAGTGGCAACTTGGTGGTCGTGGGGTTTGAACCTGGGATCTTCCGAACCGTAGTCCAACGCCTTAACCACTGAGCTACCCCTGGCCCCCTGTTCTGAGGTGATCATGGCTGTGCTAGTGCACAGCAAGCTGAATTTTCTGACTAACAACACACTGGTGCCATCATGACAGATAACGGATGTGGCTTGGTATCCTGTTCAAAGTCTGTGTGAACCCTGCTTCAACACATTCCTCAGGAATCAGTTGCACAGCTTGTTGCTGTAAAGTCAATGTGCATATTCGATATCAAAGGGATGTATACATGTTATGTTCCTCATCTACATTCCTGCCAGATTCGCTCTATGAGACAAAAGGAAACGTGCATATAGAATAACTAATTTTGCTCTCCAGATAATTGAATAACAGAACCAAGCTGCACGTCTTCTTCTTTTGTGCGTTAGAGAAGCTGTGCTGCTTCATTTTGATCGTTCGTTGACTGAAGAGCAGTTTTTGTTTTTTTTCTGATATAGCTTTGGGAAAATAACATTTCACTTCCTCTATTCTCTTCAAAAGGGTCTCAACAATATAATCAGCTTGGATTTTGACTACAGAAAAGAGTTCATCTACTGGATTGACTCAAGTAGGCCCAGTGGTCGAAGGATCAACAGAATACGGCTAAATGGTAGTGATCTTAAGGTATGGTTAATGTCTTTGTTTTCCCTAAAGATTATCAACATTAATCCATTTATCAATTCTTTTGTCATTCTTTATGTATTTCTGTTGATATTCTAGAAATAGAGCTATCCTTTGCTGTGTTACTGAGCCAACATAATTACTCTCTTTTTTTAGAAATTATCATCAGCATATTTATCAGTTCCATTATCTCTAAACCCATTTGCCTGTCATGCTTTTAACTAAATGACATGGTCAAATACAGAAATACTGCTACCCCTGAAGAAAGCAAGCAAAAATTATTGTATAAAAGAAAAACATGGCACACAGTTACACAACTGTAACTTTGATAACAGATGTACAATATGTACACAAATATCGGTTATGCACAAGGCTACTGTATAATAAAAAAAAACATTTGCCAGGAATTTGGTATATGAGCATAACTTACCCCCACAGTCAGGAGGATGGTGAGGGAGGGAAAGAAGGATTCTCAAGGTTAAATTCCAGTCTCTGTTCGGAGAGTGAATCACAGATAAGAAATCGGAAAAGTAGATCGGATAAAGATTTTGTTTTGTCTTAAAACTACTCTAGTGCAATAAAATTCACTTATACCACTTCAGGTGTTAGTTTAAATTGAACAAGATTATTATTATCTTCTGTTAAAGTATATTATTAAATCCTGCACATACCTCTTCATAACATCGCTTTTACGTAACACTTTGATTTCACTTATAGTGCAGGTTAAACATACCGTAGAAACCTAAGTACTGCAAAAGTTTCAATAAATTCTGTCCAGTTGTTGATGTAAGACAAACCCACAGTTTGACGTATGTGCAGCATGCTATTAAAACTGTCACAGTCGGTTTATAATCTGACGCATACAGTAACTGCTCAACTTCAATTCTACTTAACATTTTGATTTCATTTGTGGAGCCAGTTTAACTTCAGTCAAATACCTACTGTACGTACTGCCAAAATTTCATTAAATTATGTCAAGCCAGTTTTAAGTGATGCTTTGACAGTCTGGCTAGACAGACAGACTTGTTTTCTGAGACTGGTTTCGGGTTCTACAATGTATGAAACACACGTAATTATATTATTGAAAGGCCAAGTTCTGATCAATGTACTGACCTTATTGAAACCCTTTATTTTATTTATATACAGTAGATACCACAATGCAGAATATGTAATATTCTGAAGTTCTAATGTCAATGAATATGTCTTGTTAGAAGTTACTCTGTTTAAAAGTTAAAACAATTGTTGCCAGCTTAAACATACAGTATTAATTGCTCCAGTAATTATCCAATCAAATGCTTTTAAGTATTTGGCATTTAATATGGTAAAATAAAGTGTATACTACAAAATTAAATAAAAAAATTATAATAGTAATAATAAGAAAAAGAAGAAAAGAAAAGAAAACCTACCTGATGCATACTATAGATTCTTCAAAGCAGCCTGTGTTTACCTTCTTTACAGCTTTTTTTTTTTAGCAGCCATTAAGTGTTCAACATACAGTATATAGAAACCTGTTCACAGCTGTTCGAATGTCATTCCAGGAGACCACCTCAATAAGCTATTTAAAAGAAAGGCGAGAGAGTGCAACGCTTTACTGAATTTTAGTCTTAAAAATGTCCCATGAGAGTAAGACTTACTTGACTCTTTCAATAAGAGAACAACCCAACAATAAAATCAACACATGGTTGCTGATTTTGTTTGTTTATTTGTTTATTTATTTTCAGTGACCATCTCAGTTTATGAAATTAGAATATTGCCTTACTTTAAACAAGACATATGTACGATCATAAAATATTAATCAGCAGGAAAAATTGCACTGGTGGTCTGGAAAACATTTTCATTAAAGATTTATCAGGCATTATCTATAAGTAATTTTTTATTGTTTGGGTTTTGTGCTCCAGTAGCACTTGGATCTACCTTTTAACTGTATTAAGGTTTTTAAAAGTAAAAATTTATTTTTAAATTATGTTCATTATTAATATTAATTTTGTTGCATGAAGGTATTACTTTCCTTAAAATTTGTATACTTTATATTTTAATTGTTTATTCATTATCATTTTGTGTCATTGAGTGTCAGTAATTATAGAGCTCACTGCAGTTTTAGACATGAATTCTTACACTATGCTTGTGAGGTGTAGTAAAATGACCACATGGCTGGGTCACAGATGGAAGCGCGTATCAAGCTTCTGCTGAGCCATGCTTCCCACCATCTCGTTAGTTTCAGTGTGAGGCCAAAAGCCTCATTTGGCTTCATTACACCCAGAGCCCCTTTCCCCTTTCTGATTTATCTCTCCCTATCTCTCAACACTAAAGGCATCTCTAGTCCATTAGGGTTTGGAAAAGCGATGATCAGATTACAGAAAATGGTGGGTGGGCGGGAATCAAGCTTAGTATGTATAGCATGAAAGACTAGGTAAAAAGGGACAAAAAGGGTAGGGGGATGCTCGATTTAACAGGGGTCACAGCAGACACAAATATAATTTAGCTACTGAATAGTTTATTCACTTGCGCAGAAGAGGACAAGAAAGCAAAGTTTCCAGTAGCAGTAACATTTGCTTCTTGTTTAACTTTAAACTAGCAAATTCCTTAGTTGGGATAGCATAGTAGTCGAGTGGGCTACATCTTTCTGAAGGACTAAATGAAGTGCTTATTATTTAACATTATTTTTTATTTTATCATACCAGATTGATACATATGTTTATTTTTCAACAGTGAAGTAGAAAAAAGGACACAAAGTTTAAAAAACTATTTTTAACAAACTGGCCAACAAATGATTGTATAAAATAAGTGTCAAAAACATGTGAGATATAAAGGTCAATGTAAAATGGCAGGCATTGTAAAAACAATATTTTTGTTTTTTGTCTAATTTTTGGAATTCTGGGATATGTTAAATAAAACCATATAGACAAAAGGAATAATACTATCATTAATTATTGTTAGAGAAAGACATGTGGAAAGCTTTTGTTTAAATTTACTCTGGCTTGAAATGTTTCATAGGTGGAATCATTTCTTCTTATATACAGTAATAAGGTTTGCCCTTTTATAACCCGGGAAAATAAATTATGAATATATTTTGCTGAGTAGGTTGCTCTACAATGAGCCAGAATTTTTTTAAGTGCTTTTTTTTAATATTGTGTATATATATATATATATATATATATATATATATATTTTTTTTTTTTTTTTTTTTTTTTTTTTTTTTTTTTCCCCACACAATTGCTTGAAGCATAGAGACGCAGTAGCCTGCAGCAGACTATCACTTCATTACCTGTTATGTTTTGATCCTTGTTTTTCTGTATTAATGGTTGTGGCTGTAGGAACTTTGCCTTTGTACTACTCTGGCAATTTGCATTGCTGTAGGTGATGCCTTTGGTGCAATCTAATAAGGAAAACAGAAAAGATGTGTGTGTAGTAATGAAGGAGGGTGGTGTAGGAACTAGTGTTTCTATCTAAATGTGTATTTGTTGAAATTCAATTGCTTGTCCTTTCAGATTTAGACATTATTCAAGAAATATATGTATTGTATGCGTTATCATTTTGGCCAGATAGAGAAGTAGAGACCAATAAAGAAACCATTTTAACACAGATTCCAATTTTCAGTTTCTTTCCATGCTGATATATTCAAATGTTGACATTTTAATTATGTTAACTTTCCATTTCCGTCGAAGTCAACGGTTCTAATCAATATGGCATGATCTCTTCAGAATAGCATAGGCTTTGCTTTTCTACTCGGAATATTAATGTGTTCTTTTCTTTAAGTCACTTTAATACTTTGGTTTCAGAAAATCTTTCAAACTCAGCTCAGATGAAATCACTGCTTTAGGTGTAGTCTTGTCAATTAGTATAGCCTAGTATATACAAATGTTTGTACATGGGAATATAGAGCAAGTTTGAAATGTTATGCATGGAGCGGTTTACTTTTAACATGCCCTCGTCAATTGCCCAAGGTTGATTGTGCAACAGGTTGTGCAAAGGTGTCTGTTGTTGCTGTGTACTATGCAAAGAAGTTCTTGCCAGATATTAAATGAAAATGTGCTATAATTTGCTAACCTGCATAAATAAATGCACTACTTAATAAAACATTTTGTTTTGAAAATAAAATCATGCAATATTCATGAGCTCCATACAATGTCACCAGTTACATGAGTTATTCTTTTTATATAGAAATATTTGCTCCTTGAAAGATTACCCCAGGTATTGTCATTATGACAGCACCGGTTGCAGTTTCAAGGTTTTTAACCATAACACATGATAAACCCAGCTTTATTTGCAAACTCGTATTTGCTTAGCCCTCTAAGGAAATTTGAAGTTTGCACGCAGAGAAACGCACATGCTCATTTAATCATTTGTTTGTTTAAATTAGCAGAGTTTCTGAGCTATGACACTTTGTTCATTGCTAATCACATTAACTTTTTTACCTGCTGTTTGAAAATACTGTATAAGCTCCACATTACAGTAGCAGTTTGGTTTTTCCCCTTATTTTCAGAAACATATTTTAGCAGATGTCAGATCTTGTATTGGTTATAACCAGTGTTTGTCATGTTACACATCTAATCTTTGTCCTAAAGTATGCGAAGCAGTCATGAATATTTATGTTTCCACCTGACAGGTTGTTCACAGAACAGCTGTACCAAGTGCTCTGGCTGTTGACTGGATTGGGAAGAATTTGTACTGGTGTGATATAGAAAGGAAGACCTTAGAAGTGTCCAAATCTAATGGCCTATATCCCACAGTGTTGCTGAGCTCTGGACTACAGAACCCCACAGATTTGGCACTTGATGCCCAATTAGGGTACGTAGCCAAAACTATGTCATTGGAACTGAGATATTCAGCACAGTAGAATGCCTGCAATGAGTTTCTGGTTACTGCTTTTCTTTAGGTATGTGTTTTGGATCGACTGCTGTGAGCACCCACATGTGGGCCGTGCTGGCATGGATGGTCAGGGCCAGATTGTGATCGTCGACAAAGAAATCTACAGCCCCTCTGCCCTCACTATTGACTACACAACCAAGAGGATCTACTGGTCTGATGACAGTCACATTCTCTTTGCTAACATGGATGGCTCTCAAAGGCACAAAGGTATAAGAGCAACCATTACTTAATGTGATGTTTTAAACTTAGAGTTTAACTTTATATACACACGTGGACAATCTACTTTTTATGGGAGACCATGGTGACATTAAATTCTCAAATCTTATAGGTCTGAAGGTGTCAGTAATTTTCTATAACAGCAGCACTGGCAGTGAAGGGCTGTAGTTCTAATCAATGGTTTATACTAATTCAAAAATTATATGGGCGGTACGGTGGCTTAGTGGTTAGCACTGTCACCTCACACCAACAGTTTGCATGTTCTCTCCGTGCTTGGTGGGTTTCCTCCAGGATTTCTGGTTTTCTCCTACACTGTAAAAAATAAATCCTGAAAATAGTTGTTGGAAAAAAGAAATATATGTTGGGCTAATATAATGCTGGTGTCAAAAAAGAAAAATATGTTTTCTCAATGATTGTATAAATTTCATTACTCAACTACGAAAGTTTCATCAAGGCAACGAGTATAACTGTGTTCATGAAACATTTAACTGCACACAAACAATTTTATGTTGGACGAACAAGACGGACCTCTGCGCATGCGCAAACGCGTTCGTCCAGAATTTTCAAACTTCCCGCTATTTCCTCCCGAAATGGTGAGTACTTCATGGAAACTAACTGTCCTGCAAAGTAATCAGCAATTTTAGCTTTATAACATATATATTATCCAGCAGCAAGCTTTAGAACATTATATTTTCGAGTGTTTATTTATATAATTTGGAGTGTTACAGTAGTTATCTGACAAAGCACTCGTTTCAGCTCCTAACGCATTTTTTTTTTCAGATGGTATGTACATTAACATTAATGTTAATCTATGAAACCGCTAAAGTTTACTTACGTTACATGCATTTTAATCATTTTAATGACTGATAATTTCAAAGGCTATTTGAAAAAGATGGCGCGTTAGTGCGCCACTGAGGGAGCTTAATGTTCTCACTTCATCATTCATTAACCTTATAGTGTCTGAAAACGGTTATAATGGCTAAACGGACAATTTTTGTCTAGGATTTTTAATGGTTTTGAACTACAAACGGTTACTTAATTAGTTATTCATATATTTTTCTTTTTGTATTTCAGGTATTAGGGAGAATATCTGGGAAACAGTGCTTACTGCATCTGCAAACAATCTTGGAGCTTGGCAAAATTATTTCACAACATTTTTATTTTTTATTTTTTTTTATCTTAAACCATTTCTGAGTTAAAGTAAATATTTTATTTTCAAATAAGCAACTGCACCTTTTTACTGATAAATATCAGTATGTTTTGTTCTACAAGGCAGAAGTCTATTTATCCAGTATACTGTTTTGACTGAGTGTGATATTAGTAAGCTTTGTAACATGAATGTTAAGGGCACAGTTTCATTCTTGCATTTTGGAATGTTATTTGCATATTTTGTTATAACAATGCAGCAGTTGTTTATTTGTTGAAATAGAGTAGCTGGATTGCACTTAATCAATGTTGATAGTCTTTAACAGGTGTTTAAAGTTTACATTAAAAAAATATTCAAATTTAGAGCAATGTGTCATGTTATTTGAAATGTGGCTACAGTGAATAACCTACTCAAGTAAACTTTAAGATGTTAATTTTATAATTATGCAAGCATAATTTCCAATTCAAAATGTACCTTTCAGTCAACTTGGAACATTTAATTGACACAACATTATATTTCAATTTGAGACTGCTTGTTGGCCTAACTAGGCATGTTTATTCAGCATAGAACATTTAGTTGACAGAATGTTTTATTTCAATTTGTGTGTACATTTAGAGGTAATCAGCACAGCAAAAACAAAATAGTTTATACAACTTAAATTGAGCCAACTAAAAATTTTAGATGCAACAGGTCACTAGGAATTTTTTAGTTGGAGTAGCAAGAATTTTTTTACAGTGTACAGTCCAAAGACATGCATATTAGGCTAATTGGCGTTTCCAAATTGTGCGTACTTTTCTGCCCTGGAAAGCCTTTAGAAAGGTTATTTTGCATTTCCATTTGAAAAGACAAATTTTTTTTTTGTCTTAAGTTTTTTTATCATTTAAATTTTAGAACTGTAACACTGTGAGTAGCTTGTCTTGCAGATGTTCCACAACATTACATGTAACTATAAATGGTTAAAAGCAATATGATGTTTTTGGAAAACAATTACTGTAACTAAGTTGTGGAAATTGCATCTCCATGTATTATATTTCCTATTAGAAAAATGCATACATAGAAAAACATGCTATGTCATGTTTTATTCCTTATACTTTAAATAGATAGAAAATAGAAAAGTTTGTAAAAGATTGACTGATCTGTAGAGGCGCACCTGCTGAATAACCAAAAGGAGTGTAATGTTTAGTTGTACAATTGCAAAAGGGCTGAGAGAGGAAGAAATATTGCTGACCGTTTTATTTGCAATACTGATGTGAATTGCTCAGGAAAATAAGTTTTTGACTGATATTTCTGTCATAGTTTCTCACAGTCACATCCAGGGTGTGATGGGGCTGACCTTGTTTGAAGACTTCATCTACTGGACAGATGGCAAATCGAAGTCTCTCCGCCGTGCTCACAAAACCTCTGGTTCCCATGCTGTTGAGCTTCTCAATTCCTGGCAGGCCATTAAATCTGTAACAGTTTATCACCCTCTGCGCCAGCCCGAGGGTGAGAATCCCCTTTACTGCTCTTTTACTGGTGTTCTAAAGGTAAAGGATTCTGTCTTTAAGCCTGTTATTTTTTTTCCTCTAGTGCCCAAACATCAGTGTCAGGTGGGTAATGGAGGTTGCAGTCACCTCTGTCTTTTGTCCCCTGGTGGAGGACACAAGTGTGCATGCCCCACTAACTTCTACTTGGCTTCAGATGGCAGGACCTGCCTGTCCAACTGTACAGCTAGTCAGGTTAGGAGATCCTCAATATCTTATTCGGTCTCATATGACGAAGTGTGATTGGAAGTTTACTTGTAATCTACCTGTTTGCTTTACATGTGTTTGGCTTTGTCTTGCAGTTCCGGTGTGGCACAGATGAGTGTATCCCATTCTGGTGGAAGTGTGACACAGTGGATGACTGCGGCGATGGTTCGGATGAGCCTGCAGACTGCCGTGAGTAATTAAGCACAAGCATTACACAGCCTGACCATATGGACTTAACAGATCATTAGGGCAAATTATCAGTAATTGTTATTCTAGCTTCTAAATTGTTCTACCCTCATTGGGGAATCATGTTGCCTGTCAGTTACTGCATTGACACAAATTAAAATAAAAATTAAAATAAAAAGCTAAGTTATTCTACAATAATTAATAGGTTTGCTTGGAAGGGGGGGATATATATAGAATGTTCATTTTTAAAAGACTTGGCCTTATTACAAACTCCAGTTACTATTCTGAAAGGGTAGGTAGCATTAATTCTCAGAAAGCTACGAGGGGCGTTCAAATCAAACCAGGACTTGTGATCAAATTTCTTTTGAATAAAGGATTTAAACTGATTGACATTTACAGAAACACAGTACAGTGATGAGACTCTTAGACGCAGTTAAACCAACACCCCTTCACATGGCAAGAACTCAGCTGGGAGTTATTGCCACATCCCCTGTTCAGTCCTGACCTCGCTCCAATGCTTTGGCCATTAAAGAAGTCCCTGGGAGGCCAGGATTTCAGAAATGAAAAGTGCATGAGTGTAACAGGGCATTATATAGAGAAATAAAGGTAGATTTTACTTTCATAACTGTGTTCTGTCATGCTTACTTTTGTGGATTGTTCTACAATCGAAAGTCTTGGTTTGACTTGAATACCCCTCGTAGATAGAGTGAAATAGCGCAGTTTTTGCCTTGATAAAACAATACATGTACACATTTTTAGGTCACATCCGTAATTCAGAAACTGCAAAGCACTTTTGTAAGTTGCTCTACATAAGGGTGTCTGCCAAAAACCTAAATGTAAATATAGTATACTGTAAATTATTATTTTCCAGCTGAATTTAAATGCCAGCCTGGGCGTTTCCAGTGTGGCACTGGTCTGTGTGCTCTTCCTCCCTTTATCTGTGATGGAGAGAATGATTGTGGAGACAACTCGGATGAGGCCAACTGTGGTGAGAACAACATTGTTTCCAAAAATTTGTTTTTCTCTCTGCTAAACCATAGTTTTATTATTTGGTATGCAGCTCATATCCTTCTTTTCTTATAATGCACAACACATATACAATATGCACCACACACCAAGCAATAATGTCTAAATGGAATTTTTTCATCAGTAACAAGTCATCTTTATTGCTGTTTTTCTTCAAAGGTTCAATAGCACATAACTCTATCATCAAGTGATCGATAACCACTTTAGGAGCATCAGGAAAGATTACAGGGCATTTGGATGTCCAACACCAGTAATGTGAATGTATTACAGGGAACACAGATTTTCAGCTACAATGATTAATGATGTGCATTGTTCTTCATATTAAATATAGCCTAGGAGCTTTGTGCATTACCTATGCAGTATCAGTACCTTGGCATTTTTTAAGGATTGTGATTTATGAATCCATTTTTTTCCCTCGAGCCTCGTTTTTAGCAGCCTTGCTCTGACTATTGGTGATGACACCCTATAGCAGGTCTCGTAGTGAAAGCTGTTTCACCGGCTCTGAAATGCCATCTCTTTCTGCAGATACATATATCTGTCTGTCGGGTCAGTTCAAGTGCACCAGGAAGCAAAAGTGCATTCCATTAAACCTGCGCTGCAATGGACAGGACGATTGTGGAGATGGCGAGGATGAAACAGACTGTCGTAAGAAACATTACGATGCTTTATACCACAGCACACTTAGATTCCTCAGTTTTTATTGGTTAGGGGTTTTGGTTAATTTTCTGTGGCTGAATGGATCTGGCTTTAGTTCTGGCTTTACCGCAAATCAAAGGTATATAAATAATGCGTAATATAATTTTTGTTATAACTCCTCATTTAATTTGACAAAAAATAAGCCTAAAAATAAACTGTGAAAGCAAAGAAAAAAAGAAGAAGAAAAAAAAAGATTCTGTTTAAAGGAAGCAGTTTTTTGTAAGCAGCCAACTGTTTAGCATATCTATAAGTGGTCTCCATTGCTTTGTAATGGTCAGTAGTTTTTCTGCCATGTTAGAGTCTTCAAGACAGGATTTTTGTCCTTATAGGCTAATAGACTCATAATAAAATAATCTTCAGGATGACAACAGCATCACATTGTCCTGGCATTGATTAATTTCCTGTAACAGCTCTCTGCTTGTTAAGTATTGTGACAGAATGACACAGATTGTACCAAATTCACCTCTCTAGAGCAATATTAATGATCCCAACTGACAGATCTGGAAATAGCTGAGGCCACTGAATATGTCCCAGTTGAGCTGCAACTAGGAAAGCGCTGATTAGCCATTCAGAGGATTGAGAAGTGGAAACCAAAGGCCTTTCCTGCCACAAGTAGTATTAGATGTCAAGCAAGAATCGAGGGGGCAGGTTGTTAGGAGGTGTGTTTTTTTATAACTCTTACTCCCTGTGAATTAAACCCATGAAAAACATTTACCAGCTGTCAGTGATAATTATAATGAGGTGAGACAAGAAGAGGCAAAACAGGTGACAAGATTTCCTCTAAAATTCCCATATTTCCCATTAATCTTAATGTTTATACATAAATGTGGTATTATGATGTGAGAATTTGACATAAAATTATATTTTCAATAGTTCTTGTCTCTTTTTACACCATTAATAATAGTTATAATTGTCATTATATGTAATTATGTTTTAGATGACTAAAGTCATTTGTATTCACGCACCTTATCCCTGTCGGTGTTTGAATGTGTGTCAGCCGAGAGCACGTGTTCACCAGAGCAATTCCAGTGTAAGGCCACCATGCACTGCATCTCCAAGCTGTGGGTGTGTGATGAGGACCCTGACTGTGCTGATGGATCTGACGAAGCCAACTGTGGTGAGTGAAGCAGCCTTATTATTCACAAATCAGAGACTCCTACGACTTCTTTGGATTCACAGGACATTGTGATAGGTCATAATGAGAATTCTGCATGCTTACACAGTCTCCCTTCTCTCTGATGGAGGGTCAGCCTTAATCAAGAACCACTCACAGCTCTTTTTAGCTGTGAGGAGTAACAATTTATTAGGGCCTGTTTTGTTGCCTAAATGTCTGATTTAGTTTGACAGTATCACCACAGCAGTTGCCCCACATATTGCAGAGCCGTGTGGCCCAGGCATCGAAAGAGCTGATACACTAGCGATGTGGTTTCATAAAGCCTAAGTGTAAAGATAATTGCAGATAATTACATCACATGAAAAATGTCATGCATTTTTATAATGTGAAATATTTGCAATCCATATTTTGTTATAATTCATTTTAATGGATGTGAAAAAATACAGTTTTGTATCACTTAGATCAGTAATTAGTTCAAGAGTCAAGCACAAGAGGGATAAGTTATAGAGTTTACCTTAGAATTACAGACCTAATATATTGTTTGCATTCCGGATATAAGTGTTAGGTGAACTCTTCCTAAAAAAAACATGAGGAAGAAACCTTGAGAGGAGCTCAAAAGGAAATTACAAAACAAACCTGTGCCAATATAAGTGATAAGTTCACTTCAGCCTTTATTCGCCACACATATACAGTATTACTGCACAGTGAAATTCTTTATTCTTCGCATATCCTAGCTTCTTGTTAGTAGGCAGGGGTCAGAGTGCAGCATCAGCTATTTTACGGCACCCCTGAAGCAGACAGGGATAAGGACCTTGCTCAAGGGCTCCAACCTGGCGGAGCTGGGGCTTGAACCGCCGATCTTCCGAACTGTAACTCAGAGCCTTAACACACTGAGCCACCACTGAGCTACCACTGCCCCCAGTGGTACGGCATGAACATGAATGAATTCCGTGTATAATGGTGTTCTACACTGTCAAATGTACAGTTGTATTCCAGCAAATTTGCTTTAGTCCATTTTGTTGAGGTTACGAGTTGTACAAACTATCCAGATTGCACTCATATGCCATCATATCTAAACTGTTTACATTAAATGCAGTCTAAAGCCATATTTATGGTTTTAAAATGGAACCATTCTCAATGGTTTTATATATATATATATATATATATATATATATATATATATATATATATATATATAGAGAGAGAGAGAGAGAGAGAGAGAGAGAGAGAGAGAGAGAGAGATACAGGTCCTTCTCAAAAAATTTGCACATTGTGATAAAGTTCATTATTTTCTGTAATGTACTGATAAACATTAGACTTTCATATATTTTAGATTCATTACACACAACTGAAGTAGTTCAAGCCTTTTATTGTTTTAATATTGATGATTGTGGCATACAGCTCATGGAAACCCAAAATCCCTATCTCAAAAAATTAGCATATCATGAAAAGGTTCTCTAAACGAGCTATTAACCTAATCATCTGAATCAACTAATTAACTCTAAACACCTGCAAAAGATTCCTGAGACTTTTAAAAACTCCCAGCCTGGTTCATTACTCAAAACCGCAATCATGGGTAAGACTGCCGACCTGACTGCTGTCCAGAAGGCCATCATTGACACCCTCAAGCAAGAGGGTAAGACACAGAAAGAAATTTCTGAACGAATAGGCTGTTCCCAGAGTGCTGTATCAAGGCACCTCAGTGCGAAGTCTGTGGGAAGGAAAAAGTGTGGCAGAAAACGCTGCACAACGAGAAGAGGTGACCGGGCCTTGAGGAAGATTGTGGAGAAGGACCGATTCCAGACCTTGGGGGACCTGCGGAAGCAGTGGACTGAGTCTGGAGTAGAAACATAGTACAGTACAGGCGTGTGCAGGAAATGGGCTACAGGTTGCAAATTTTGCATGTCATTCAGAAATCAAGGTGCCAGAGTCTGGAGGAAGACTGGGGAGAGGGAAATTCCAAAATGCCTGAAGTCCAGTGTCAAGTACCCACAGTCAGTGATGGTCTGGGGTGCCATGTCACCTGCTGGTGTTGGTCCACTCTGTTTTATCAAGGGCAGGGTCAATGCAGCTAGCTATCAGGAGATTTTGGAGCACTTCATGCTTCCATCTGCTGAAAAGCTTTATGGAGATGAAGATTTCATTTTTCAGCACGACCTGGCACCTGCTCACAGTGCCAAAACCACTGGTAAATGGTTTACTGACCATGGTATTACTGTGCTCAATTGGCCTGCCAACTCTCCTGACCTGAACCCCATAGAGAATCTGTGGGATATTGTGAAGAGAAAGTTGAGAGACACAAGACACAAGAATCTGCAAAAGGATTCCCGACCAAGTATTGAGTGCATAACTGAACATAATTATTTGAAGGTTGACTTTTTTTGTATTAAAAACACTTGTCTTTTATTGGTCGGATGAAATATGCTAATTTTTTGAGATGAGGATTTTGGGCTTTCATGAGCTGTATGCCACAATCATCAATATTAAAAACAATAAAAGGCTTGAACTACTTCAGTTGTGTGTAATGAATCTAAGATACAGTATATGGAAGTCTAATGTTTATCAGTACATTACAGAAAATAATTAACTTTATCACAATATGCTAATTTTTTGAGAAGGACCTGTATATGGAGCCATCCTCAACAGCATGTAATGAGACCTCCAGGTAGACGTAAGGCATCAGGATGGATCAGGCAAGTATGGAGAGCTTGATTAAAACAGAGTATTTACTAAAATATGCAAACCAGAGGTAAAAATCAGTCTATTGGTTTCTGTAAATTGATTTATATTTTGGTACTTATTTTTCTTTTGGTTAGTAAAAATTATTTTACAGATTATAAGCATACCAGATGGTAAAGTGGATAATAATTGCATTTATGGAATATTAAATATATTTTTTTATATTGCAGGGGAGCCCTAACGTTTTTCAGTAATCTAACTACAATCTTATACAACAGTTAGTCTGTTGCTCCCTACCTGTTAAATTTTTTTCAATTCAATTTTATTTGTATACCGCTTTTAACAATTGACATTGTCTCAAAACAGCTTTACACAATCAAAAGAATTATTTGAGTTTGTATGGAATGTGAATGTGTATGTATCAAAATGGTCAGATAGTCCCTGGTAAGCAAACCGAGGGCGACAGTGGCAAGGAAAAACTCCCTGAGATGGTAATAGGAAGAAACCTTGAGAGGAACCAGACTCAACAGTTCAGCTATAATAGTTGATCTTAATTGATGTTAAAATGGAGTCCAGATAGTTATTGGAGACTCAGATAGACTTGTAGAAAGTTCCAGTCCTGAACTATCGAATTGCCAAGTCCTCAGAGAAACAGCTGACAGCACCAGTCGAGGCCAGAACCATCTTCTAAGTAGATAGAATCATCCCCAGACACCAGACGCTTCCCAAAGAGACACACGGGGCATGCATGCGACGAGACCTCCAACCAGAAACGGGGCACCAGGATGGATCAGACAGGTCCGGAGGGCAGAGGGAGTCTGGATCACTGGCAGCTCAGGAATGACATGTGTAGCTCGACAGAGAGAGAGAAAGAGTGAACGGGGGAGACAGGGTGAGAGAGGAAAGAGAAAGAGGGGGAGGAAGAGAAGAAGAGGAGAGATAGCAGTTAGGTATGGTCACAGTCACATAATGTATAATGTGAATGCATATTTACTGTAGAGTTCAAGCAGGGACTCCGGCAGGACTAACTATGACAGCATAACTAAAAGGGAGAGCCAGAAGGAAACACAAACATGAGGGCTCCCTGAGATGTAAAGCAAACAATCACCTCACAGTCAACAAACCTGAGTGATCAAATGAGAGTGAGGAAGACAGCATCTAAACATACCAGTTCACCATAATACTCTATGTTCATGAGTCCCCCAGATCTGCTCCTTTACCTAAGACAAATCTATTTATAAAAATGCTTGGCTAAATAAATAGGTTTTTAGCCTAGACTTAAACACTGAGACTGAGTCCCGAACACTATTTGGAAGACCATTCCATAATTTTGGGGCTTTGTAAGAAAAAGCTCTGCCCCAGCTGTAGTTTTCATAATACGCGGTACTGACAAGCAGCCTGCATCCTTTGATCGAAGTAGGCGTGGGGGATCGTAAGACACTAGCAGTTCGCTCAGATACGGCGGCGCGAGACCATTTAATGCTTTATATGTCAACAGTAGTATTTTAAAATCAATGCGAAATTTCACGGGGAGCCAATGTAGTGAAGATAGGATAGGGGTGATGTGCTCATATCTTCTGGTCCTAGTGAGGACTCTCGCTGCTGCATTCTGGACTAGCTGAAGCTTGTTTATGCACCTAACTGAACAACAAGACAGTAAGGCATTACAATAGTCCAACCTAGAAGTGATAAAAGCATGAACTAGTTTTTCTGCATCGTTTAGCGACAATATATTTCTTATCTTGGCAATATTTCTGAGGTGAAAGAATGCTATCCTGGTGATATTATCTACATGAGCTTCAAATGAAAGGCTGGAATCTATAATCACGCCAAGGTCTTTTACTGTGGCACTTGATGGAACAGAAAGGCCATCTAAAGTTACGGTGTGATCTAAGATTTTACTCCTAGCTGTATGCGGTCCTATGACTAGAACTTCTGTCTTATCCGGATTAAGCAGAAGGAAGTTAATTAGCATCCAATTTCTTATGTCCTGTACACATTACTCAACTTTAGTAAAGTGGTTTTTCTCATCAGGTTTTGTTGAGACGTATAACTGTGTGTCGTCAGCATAACAATGAAAACTAATACCATGCTTACGGATTATGTTTCCCAGAAGAAGCATGTAAAGGGAAAAAAGCAGTGGGCCTAAAACTGAACCCTGCGGAACGCCAAACTCCAATAGAGAACATGCAGAATAATAACCATTTAAGTCTACATACTGATAACGATCGGTCAAATACTATCTGAGCCAGGAGAGGGCTGTACCCTTAATTCCAACTACATTTTCTAATCTATGAAGAAGAATAGCATGATCAGTGGTGTCAAAAGCTACACTGAGGTCGAGTAATACAAGCATAGTTACACAACCCTGATCAGAGGCCAATAGGAGGTCGTTTACTACTTTAACGAGTGCTGTTTCTGGGCTGTGATGAGGCCTAAATCCTGACTGATACAGTTCATGTATGCCATTTCTATGTAGATATGAGCATAGCTGCTCCGCTACTATCTTTTCCAGAATCTTAGCGATAAAGGGGAGGTTTGATATTGGCCTGTAATTGGACAGCTGACAGGGGTCGAACTCAGGTTTCTTAATTATAGGTTTGATAACTGCTAATTTAAAAGATTTTGGAACATAACCAATGCTGAGTGAGGAATTAATTATTCTCAACAGCGGTTCTGTTATTACTGGTACTATCTGTTTAAGAAAATGTGTCGGAATAGGATCTAATATACAGGTTGATGAATTTGCAGAAGAGATGAGTGAAATTAGTTCATTCTCTTCAAGGGGAGTAAAGTATTCTAGGTTCCGATCTGACAAGGCTAGGTTAACATCTGTATCAATTACATTGTTCGGTTTCAAAGCCTCAATTTTATGCCTGATATTTACAATTTTATTATTAAAAAAGTTCATGAAGTCCTCACTATTGCATGATGATGTTGTTGTGGAGATTTCTGTAGTGGTCTTATTTCTGGTTAATTTTGCTATGGTATTAAATAAAAATCTAGGATTATTTTTATTTTCTTCTATAAGAGTGGAGAGATACGTTGATCTAGCTACACTAAGAGCTTTCCTATAGTTCAGGATGCTCTCTTTCCATGCTATTTGAAATACTAACAATTTAGTTTGACGCCAATTACGCTCTAATTTCCGAGCAGTCTGTTTTAAAGTGCGCGTGTGATCGTTATACCAGGGAGCGAGTTTCTTATCTCTAATCATTTTTCTTTTAGCTGGAGCTACATTATCTAAGGTACAACGAAATGTCGACTCTAAATATTCAGTCTCCTGATCGAGTTCTGTGGGGTCAGACGGTGACCTAATCGAAGTTGGTAACTCTGGGAGATTACTGATAAAACTCTGTGTGGTATTTGATGTGAATGTACGTTTAATACGGTAGTGCAGTGCTGTGCGTACATTATCACTGTGACACACTTGAATGGAGACAAGATAGTGATCTGAGATAATTTCAGACAGTGAAATTGTGAATACATTTCTTATACTTAATCCGAAGAATATTATTAAATCTAAAGTGTGACCTGCTTTATGAGTGGGTCCTACTACACACTGATTTATGCCTACGGAGTCCAGTATGGACATAAATGCTGTTCTCAGAGGGTCTTCTGTATTATCAAAATTCTTAAAATCTCCAGCAATTAACACTTTGTCTACAGAAACAAGTAGATTTGAGATGAAATCTGTAAATTCACTAAAATTCAGAATACGGCCCTGGAGGTCTGTAAATTATAATTAGTGGAATCGACTGAGCTGACTTAATATACTTAAATACACTTATGTTACTATAAAGAATTTCAAATGAGTTAAATTTGTGTCCGTGTTTTTGTATGATAGACAGATTATCATTGTAAATAACTGCGACGCCTCCTCCTCTACCAGTTAACCGAGGCTGGTGTATGTAGCTGTATCCAGGAGGACTAGCTTCATTTAGAGCTACATACTCGTCTTGTTTAACCCATGTTTCAGTTAAACAGAGTATATCAAACGCCTGATCTGTGATAATTTCATTAACAATACCCGCTTTTCATGCGAGAGATCTAATATTTAACGGTCCTAGCTTCAGATCAGAGGTGCCGGCTGCGCATTCAGTGCTCCCTGGCCTGGGCTCTGGATTGTCACCGATTAACTAGACCTCTACTGAGACTATGAGCTACCTGTATACTACAGGAAATGAGAGCAGCACCTTCCCGAGTGGTATGGACACCGTCCCGCCCTAACAGGCCATCTTTGCCCTCAAAGGTCTTCCAATTGTCTATGAAGCCCACATTATTTTCGGAGCACCACCTGGACATCCAGCGGTTCAGCGACCATAACCTGCTGTAAGCTATGTCACCATGTCTCATTGGGATGGGACCAGAGCATACTACTTCATCGGACATCGCCTTCGTTAATTTAAATACCTCTGTAACGTTACTCTTACTATCCTTTGACTGACGAAGGCATATATCGTTAGCTCCAGCATGTACCACTATCTTAGGAAACCTGTGCTGTCCTAGAGCCCTAAGATTACCTGCTATGTCCGGTGCTCTGGATCCCGGGATACACCTAACCACTGCCACTGGCGCCCCTAATGGTCTAGCTAATTTCACGTGCCTCAGTATAGAGTCTCCTATAACCAGAGCTCGTTCAGGTTTCTCAGCGGGTGCATCACTGAGGAGAGCAAACCTGTTGGACACGTGAAGCGCAGAGGAGGTGTGCTCTGGTGGGCTAGCCTTAGCGTTAGCTTTGGCTAAACGAGAATGCCGCCGAGTCGTCACCCACTCGCCCCGCTGTGAGGGCTCTAATGCCGGAGTCGGGGGCTGGTTATCTCCGCCTGCGGCACCAAGACTGTCCGCTACGTGAATAACATTCTCACATTCTCTAACCCTCTCTAAAGTCTGGATGCGCTCCTCTAATGCTGATATCTTCTCCGTCATAGTGCTCACTAACACACACCTATCACAAATAAAATTATCACTAATGACGGAGGAAGATTGTTTAAACATCCTTCACTCCACACACTGAACGAGCTGAACGGTAGACATTATAACGTACCTGTGTCGGAGTTTTAGTTGTTTGGAGATGAATTCTGATTGTTGTTCTTAGACGAGGAAACTCACGCGTTCTCCAAAAATTACAGGAAAAAAGGCGAAGCCGAATAGTATGGAGATGTAAAAGCTAGTTGCTATTAATATTGTTATTGTATAAAGCTATGTAATTTAAACGCTGATACAAACACGAAACTTTCGCGGCAACGATACAAAAACAGGAAGCTACGTCACCAACAGGAAGTCGCCCTGTTGTTCATCAGCTCTGCCAGTCATGATTAGTTACTGTAGTTCCTCCGGTTGCAGAAAGATATGTCTTTGGCACGCTGGACGCTGAATGTCAACATGCTTGTGGTATCTTCACCACTCAGAAGGCTGCACCCTCTTGCCTACAACCGCATCCCAGCCACATTCAGTACAACAGGACTCTCTTTCTCTTGTGTGATATTTCTTACTTAAAGAAGGATATGTAGAACAATCTGCTACAGCTAGAACCAGGACATCATAAATTATTTGTATTCATATTTACACGAATGGGAGTTATCAGACACTCTTAACCAGAGCACCTTACCGAAGTGCTGTCAAGTCTGCATCAGGTCTAAACTGGGCTGAGAGGAGTTTTTTTCAGACTTTGCATGTATCGAGGGTAACAGTTGTGTTTGTCATTCAGGTTCATCCTCTTATTGATTTGTATAACAATCACCTCCTATCATCTTCTGTTCCCTTTCAAAGGCTTCACTCGATGCTGCGTGAAAACGCTATGGGAAACATCTTGTCATGTTGCCAGTTGTGAAGCATGTGTGTATCAACCATGCCAAATTTTGGCTTATATAACCTCGGTCAGGTGACATCATCTGATGAGACGCACCTGCAGGTTATAAATAATAGTGAGCAGGCGACATTCCTCAGATCATTTGTCTTCAACCGACATTGTGAATTGCGTGTGTGCAGCAAGCATTAAACTAACATTAAAACAGAGAGAAAAACCATAAAAACTCACCAGACAAAATGGCGGAGTTCAGAGTTAGATGTCCGTGCGATAGCTTTCTTTCCGAAGGCGATACGCACATCCTCAGTTTTGTATGTTTGGGTGAGAGCCACGCTCTCCTTGGACTTAAAGAAGAGTGTGAGCAGTGTGTTAATCTCGCGATGAAAGTGTTACGCTCACGCCACGCGTTCTTTAGGGAACCACAAGCTGCGCTGCACTCCTGGGGATCTCAGGTTGATCTGGCCGAGGCATTTCTCTCGCCCTCTCCCCAGATCACGAAATATCTCCCTCCACTTCACGAGCGCACTTCGGTGCCTCTCGTTAGTGTTCGGAAGAGATGCATTCTCCCGCTTCTGTGGAAATGGAAGTAGCTACCTCAGAACAATCCTCTAGAGATGATAAAGAGTATGAGGAGTTAATTGAAGTTATAACGCGTGCAGTCGAACGACTACACATTGATTGGCCACAGGAGCAAGCTCACCCTAAACGATCTAAATTAGACAACAGATTTCTGTCGGGTGGCCAGGAAATGGAACCACAACGCCGCTCTCTCCCCTTTCTTGATGATCTCCCCAACTAATTATCTCGTTCATGGAGACATTCTTTTTCTTCCCGTATCTTTGTACCATCGACTTCGTTTTATTCGAATATCGTTGATGCAAAGGCACGAGGTTATGTTATGATGCCCCAGATTGAGGAGACGCTCACAGGCTATCTCGCTCCTGGGACATCATCCTCACTAAAGAAGCCGACCCTTCCCTCCAAGCCATGTAGAACTTTTTCTTCCCTGGTAGTTAAGGCGTTCCAAGCAGCAGGTCAAGCCGGAGCTTCCTTGCACACCATGGCGGTTTTGCAGGCGTACCAGGCTGACCTGCTGAATGATCTGAGCACGAGCGGCAATATGAATCACGAAGCATTCATAGAATTACGCCGGGCTACTGACCTGTAACAACTCCTGGTAACAGCCGGTCCTAAGCCCGGATAAAGGAGGAAGGTTGGGCGTGGGGTTAGCTACCCCACCCCATAAAAAACACTCTAGCTACAGAAGCATCGACGACAAGAAGCAAAGAAATATACCTGGGCAAGGAAGGGTCGCAACCACCGAGACTTATGATGCATCGCAGTGAAAGCCGTAAGGATGCTGTGAGGCTGAACCCCCTTCTGACATTCAGGAAAATAACAAGAATAGCCACATGGAACATCAGGACAATGTATGAAACGGGAAGAACAATCCAAGTAGCGCGAGAGATGGAAAGGTATATGAAAAGATTGATGTGTTAGGACTGAGTCAGACAAGGTGGCTGCAGGCAGGACAGTTGAGACTTGCATCAGGAGAGCAGTTACTGTACTCTGGGAATACGGAGGATGGTGCTCCACACATTGATAGCATGGCCCTGTTGCTGACATCGGAAGCACAGCGAGCACTCATTGGCTGGGAACCTGTCAACTCCCGCATCATAACAGCACAGTTCACCACCAAGAAGAAAAACTTCAGACTGAACATCATTCAATGCTATGCCCCCACAAATGATGCCGAGAAAGAGAAAAAGGATGAGTTTTACCAGCAGCTCCAGTCAGTCATTGATAAGGGAAGAAACAAAGACTAATGGGCGATTTTAATTCCAAGATTGGATCAGACAATAAAGGATATGAGGACATCATGGGCACTCATGGACTTGGAGAAATGAATGATAATAGAGAGCGGTTAGCAGACATTTGCGCATTGAACCAGCTGGTGATAGGTGGGAGCATCTTCCCGCACAAGCGCATCCACAAGGCTACATGGAGATCCCCAGACCATGTCACAGAGAATCAGATTGACCATATCTGCATCAGTCGGCAATTCAGAAGATCGTGGCAGGATGTGCGAGTGATGAGGGGAGCAGACATTTCTTCTGACCACAATCTTTTGGTAGCCTCAGTGAGACTTCGGCTAAAGAAGCACAATACCTCTAGTAATATGCGGACAAAATACAATGTTGGACTACTTAAATGTAGAGACACACAGGAGGCCTTCAAAATTAGTTTGAACAACAGGTTTCAGTCTTTGCAAGACCTGATGGATGATGCTGAGGCAGACATTGAGATACAATGGGAGTCCAGCAAGAAACTCTGGCTAGACACCTGCGAGGAGGTACTTGGGAAAAAGAAATACCAATATAAAGAGTGGATATCTGCTGATACCAACCAGAAACTAGAACTGAGGAAAGAGAAGAAAGCTACCCTGAATATGAGCCGAACTAGGTCAGAAAAGGTAAAAACACAGGTGAGTATACAGTGGTGAACAGAGAGGTGAAGAACAGCATCAAGAAAGACAAACGGGACTATGTTGATGATCTGGCCAGGCATGAGGATGCTGCAGGACAGGGAAACATGAAAGAACTGTACCATATAACCAGGAGTCTTGCCGGCAGGTTTCAGCAGGCAGACAAGCCTGTCAGGGACAAAAATGGCAACCTACTGACAACAACTGAGGAGCAGCTTAAGCGATGGGCAGAACATTTCAGTGAACTTTTAAAACGCCCTGCCCCGGAAGAACCACCAGACATTCCACCGGCAGAGACAGTGCTTTCCATCAACTGTGACAAGCCATCGAAAGGGGAGATAAGAAAGGCTATTAAAGCACTGGGAAAGGGAAAAGCAGCCGGTCTGGATGAGAATCCAGCAGAGGCCATTAAAGCTGACATGGAAAGTACTGTCAACATTCTTCACAGCCTCTTCAGTAAGATCTGGGAGAAAGAAGAGGTACCAGCCATATGGAAAGAAGGAAATATCATCAAGCTACCTAAGAAAGGTGATCTCAGTGTCTGCAGTAACTATCGGGGGATTATGCTCCTTTCAGTACCAGGCAAGGTTCTAAACAGAGTCGTCCTGGAGAGGATGAAGGAGGCAGTCGACCCTAAGCTCCGAGACCAGCAGGCAGGTTTCCACAAGAACAGGTCATGCGATGATCAAATTGCCAGTCTACGTATCATTGTGGAGCAGTCACTGGAGTGGAACTCTCCACTCTGTATCAACTTCATAGATTATGAGAAGGCATTTGACAGTGTGGATAGAGAGACTCTGTGGAAACTGCTGAGACATTATGGAGTTCCTCAAAAAATTATTGTAATGATCCTATGCACGTACAATAATATGAGTTGCCGAATTATTCATGCTGGGCAGATGTCGGACAGTTTTCAAGTGAAGACAGGAGTACGTCAGGGATGTCTACTCTCACCATTCCTCTGCCTGTTGGCCATTGACTGGATTATGAAGTCCACCACGACAGGCAGAAAAAATGGGATCCAGTCGACACCCTGGACTCAGCTGGACGACCTTGACTTCGCTGATGACTTGGAACCCACAGGGGAAGAGAAAACGTGGCAGACCTAGAAAAAAGCTGGAGGCGAGACACTGAAACAGAACTGAGACAGTATGGGATCACCTGGAGTGAAGCAGTAAAAGAACCCCAGAACCGAGTTCGCTGGTGGAGGGTCGTCAATGGCCTATGCTCATCTGTGGGCTAAGGGCTTACTAATACTGATCTGTAACGAAACAGACAGCCTGTGCTATTGGCCGTTCTATGGCCTCCCTGGTGTCTGCAGAGAGGCACCTGTGGCTAAATCTAACTCGCATTAAGGACAAAGATCGAGCATTCCTTCTCAATGCTCCTATCTCACCCTCAGGCCTATTTGGTTAATACCGTCGCCACCAGATTTAGAGAGGCCAGGCTTTATGAACAGGCTTTTGGGAAATTTGTCCACGCCGTGCCCAGGAGTCGAGGCCGTCGGCCACCCAACCTCGACCTGATCTGAGTCTCGCCAGGCGAGAGGCGCAGAAGGAGAGCGTCAGTAGCCGCGCACCCCCCGTAAGGACAGGGGTACGGCTTGGCGCCCCCCTCAGGCCGCCCCCAAGAGAATAGATCACCGCAGCGTCTTCTTTACGAAGAAGAATTCCTGAGAGCGGAGCCCAGGACTGTGGGGGTGTTCCCCCCCCCGGGGAGGGGCATATAGTAGCATGCCCCGCCGGGGACCCCCTGGAGATCGGTGTTCAGTTTCCGCCGCCTTTGGTGTTTCAGACAACACCGGTCTCCAACGACACGTTAGTCCTTCGGTTGGATCCTGCCACATTCCAGGACACCGAACCACTAACATCCCCCAGCCCAGTAGAAGTCCTCGTACCCCTTTCGGAGAAGCTGGCAGCGTGGAAGCTACTGCCAGGCATATCTCCCTGGGTCTTAAAGACTGTAGAGAAAGGATACAGGATACAGTTTACATATCGTCCTCCGCGTTTCAACGGCGTGGTCTCCACTTCCATGATACTGGAAAGGGCGCATCTTCTGAGTTCCGAACTCCAGACTACTACTCCGAACTACTGCAGAAGGGAGCCATAGAACAGGTTCCTCCTCCAGATATGGACTCAGGCTACTACAGTCGGTACTTCCTGGTCCCCAAGAAGGAAATTTTGGATCTTCGCGGTTTGAACCGCTATCTCAAAAAATACAACTTCAAAATGTTGACCATAAAAACTATTGTCTCACAAATCCAACCACAGGATTGGTTTGTGACAATAGATTTAAAGGACGCATACTTTCACATAGAAATTTTGCCACAGCATAGGAAGATCCTGAGGTTCGCTTTTGGGGGAAAAGCCTAACAATTTCGGGTCCTTCCATTCGGTCTAGCCCTATCACCCCGCACATACACGAAATGCATGGATGCAGTTCTGGCTCCCTTGAGACTCCAGGGCGTCCGCATGTTGAATTACATAGAAGACTGGCTAATCCTGGCCCAGTCTCAGCAGCTAGCACTTCGACACCGGGATGTCATCCTAGCTCATCTTCATTCGCTGGGATTGAGATTCAACGCCACGAAAAGCGTTCTCTTTCCGGCGCAGAGGACTACGTACTTGTGCGTCAGGTGGAATTCGATCACTATGCAGGCACATTTGTCTCCTGCTCGTGTCGAGTCCATAAACAACGCTCTGAAGGAAATCAGTCTAGACCAGGATGTGACTGTACATCACTTACAAAAATGTTTAGGCCTCATGGCAGCTGCATCCACGGTGATACCTTTGGGTCTCTTGCACATGAGAGCTTTTCAGCTGTAGCTAAGAGCCAGGGGAGTTCATACAAGAACCAATCCCCGAAGGCAAATAAGGGTTACATTCAAAGGACTTCGTACCCTTTATATGTGGTTCAGACCCCGGTTCCTCACCCTGGGTCCCATTCTAGGTCCGTCTTGTCGTCGCAAAATGGTAATGACAGACTCTTCCCTTACCGGCTAGGGCGTGGCCTTGGATGGCCGTCCAGCCCAAGGGAGCTGGAGAGGCCATCTTCTCGCATGGCACATCAATTGCCTCGAAATGATGGCTCTATTTTTAGCTCTACAGCACTTCCTCCAGCAGCTGAGAGGCTACCATGTCCTAGTGCGGGTGGACAGCACATCGGTAGTCTCCTATATAAATCGCCAGGGCGGCCTGCATTCGCGCCGCTTGAACGAGGTAGCGCATCAGGTTCTGCTCTGGGCTCAGGACAAGTTCCTGTCCCTCAGGGCGATTCACATTCCAGGATACATGAATGTGGAAGCAGACTTACTGTCCAGACAAACTCCACCCCGAAGTAGTCAGTCGAATCTGGGAGAGATACTTGACAGCAGAGGTGGACCTCGTTGCCTCCCAGGAGACTGCACAATGTCCCCTCTACTACTCTCTGACTCATCCAGCTCCCCTGGGTCTGGACGCGATGGCCCATACGTGGCCCAATTTACGCCTCTATGCGTTCCCTCCAGTAGCCTTGCTCCCAGGAGTCCTGGCAAGGGTCCGTCAACACGGTTTGTGCCTCTTATTGATAGCGCCCCGTTGGCCGGCCCGAGTATGGTTCTCAGATCTAATATCTCTCCTCAACAGCTCACCTTGGATGATTCCAGTGAGGAGGGATCTTCTATCTCAGGCACAGGGGACAATATTTCATCCCCGGCCAGAGCTCTGGAACCTTCACGTTTGGCCCCTGAACGGGACCAAAGTCAAGCTGGCCTTTCAGCCGGTGTAATTCACACCATCCTAAGCGCTAGGGCTCCCTCCACTAGAAGAATTCATGCTTTCAAATGGAAAGTATTCGAAAGTTGGTGCATGGCAAAGCAGGGGGACCCAGTCCACTGCCAAATTGTTTCAGTGCTGGAGTTCCTGAAAGAGAAATTGTCTTCGGGCTTGTGCCCTAGTACCTTCAGAACATACGTGGCCGCTATTTCAGCCTGCCATGTGCTGACTGAAGGGGTTACCCTGGCAAATCACCCTTTAGTTGCCCGTTTTATTCGTGGAGCTAAACGGTTGAGGCCACCCACTAGAGCCACGGTCCCTTCGTGGGATTTATCTATCGTGCTCGAAGGTCTAATCGACACGCCTTTTGAACCACTAGAGTCAGCGCCTGACAAGCTTCTGACTCTCAGTCTTCCCATCTTGCCTGGACTTGTCCCCTGGGCTAGTCAAGGCCATTTTGCATTTTGCATCCTAACTACCTGCCGAAAGTTCCTTTCTCAACCATGCACCCTATTGTTTCTGAAGCCTTCTGTCCTCCGCCTTTTATAGATTCGGAGCAGGAGAAACTTCACTTACTGTGTCCAGTACGTGCTCTTCAGACCTACATCCACCGCACCAGTGGCGTAAGTCAGAGAAACTTTTTATATGCTATGGAGGCCGCAACCGGGGGGTGGCTGCCACTACACAGACATTGTCACACTGGGTGAGAGATGCTATTGCCCTCTTCTATGAGGCGCGTGGACTCACGTCGCCTTTAGGAGTCAGGGCTCATTCGACCAGAGGGGTCGCCTCAGCTATTGCTCTTGCAATAGGTACTCCCCTGCAACAAGTGTGTGATGCGGCAGGTTGGTCCTCTCCGCACACATTTGTAAGATTTTATAGTCTGGATGTCCACGCCACACCGGGCTCACGAGTCCTTGAGTCAGCTTCCCAGACATAGGCCTGAGACTTTCCAGCTTTGTGCGCACACACTACACAACCTGGGGGTCCAGACACTTGCAGTTCGGCGGCATTGGTATTCTCGTTCCCGTAGCGTTTTCACGCAGCATCGAGTGAAGCCTTTGAAAGGGAACATCTCGGGTTACTTCGCTGTAACCCTGTTCCCTGAAAAGGCGGGAACGTCCTAATGCCGCACTGCCACGTCACCGGACGTCCGTTCAGACAAATTAATCTGAGGAATGTCGCCGACTCACTATTATTTATAACCTCCAAGTGCGTCTAATCAGATGACGTCACCTGACCGAGGTTATATAAGCCAAAATTTGGCGTGCATGATACACACATGCTTCACAACCGGCAACATGACAAGATGTTTCCCATAGCTTTTCCACGCAGCATCTCGTTCCCGCCTTTTCAGGGAACAGGGTTACACCGAAGTAACCCGAGACGTTTTCTTATCCAAACACAGCTTGGTTATTTAAAAATGACTGTTTTTTTTCTTCTTTTTTTCTGTTAATTGAGAAGACAGAATTAAACTCTAGGCCATTTTTTTTATGAGACAGACTGGTGTGAGTAAGAAAATTCAGGTGAACTGCTGAGTTTATCGGTTTTATGGTTCGTCACAAATGTTCTAATACATTTGTGTGTATTGTGTGCAGTCTCTCTCTCACACACACACACACATCAATTATTTTGCTCTTTCTTTACTTGCCTCCTTCTCTCTCTCTCTCTCTCTCTCTCTCATGCGCGCTCTCTTGCTTTGCTATCTGTCATCTGACATTACATTTATGATAACTTGCATGTAATAAGATTTTTTTAAATCTCATCTAATGTTGGGCTGCATTTTAGTAAGCAGGTTTTCACAGTGGTTTTTACAATAAATCAAATATTGTAAGTAATTGCAATAATAGCAGACAATATGTACACTGTCAGCCCCATAATATAGCTCCCTTTTGCTGGATTTGACACCGCAGCTAGCAAATGACTCTAGTTATTAGTAAAGACATTATGGCATTATAGTAGCACACGCAGCATCAGCAGTTCATGCATTTTGCTTTATTGAAGTACATCAAGTTTAATAAAGAGGTTTTCATGTCGACTGTGAAAGACAGGATGGTTCATCATTGCATTCATTGTATTATAACCAAAAAGAAAACCTGACTCTTACACTTAATTACATCAATTTTTATTTTCTTAAAGCGTATTTCTTTTTGGATGCTTCTTTTCAGTATAGCTGCTTGAAGCGCAATTAGTCAACAGTTTTATCAAATAACACTTTTATGTTTATTCAGTAAAGATAAAAACGGGGAAAGAAAGCAAAAAAGCTTTGCTTCTATACACCTAGCCAGACCACTGAGCCTGCAGTGCTGATAAGCTTCTTCTTTTTTTTTTCTTTCCCCAAACAACTGACCTTGGCTGTGGTTCGTAGTATACAACCCAAACACTGAAAGATAAACAGAAGAAGGATATTTGTTGGAAGAAGTTGAGCTCAGATGAGACAGTCTGTAACAACAAGTTGCAGGTATTGGGCTCTGTGGGGGTCTGGGGGAGCAGTGAGAAGTAACACACTCAGGTATTACATTGTGTATGCTGTGCTCCTCTCCTAAGTTTAGGGATGTTTTGAACTCTGTGTCGAACATGCGTTTGGGACACCCTGAGGAAATGATGATTACACGTCGATGTGCTGTTGTGGCACATTAATATTCATGCACTTTTGAAGCCATTTTCATCTGTGTGTTTGTTTGTGGTTGATGAAAAAGATGAAAAGACCTGTGGACCTCATGAATTTCGCTGTGAGAATAACAACTGCATCCCGGACCACTGGAGATGTGACAGCCAGAACGACTGCGGAGACAATTCAGACGAGGAGAACTGCAGTGAGTCGTCATTTTTTTGTTGTTGTTCATAACACAACCCATGAGAGGGCTTCTGGTCTGCTTCTAACTGTTAGCTCTTGTAGAAGACTTTTTGTTTGAAGTTTCATTGCTTTCTGTATCTCAGTCCCTTTTTGTTTGCAGTTTGTTGTTAATTGCTGCCAAAGAGTCCTTTGGAGCTCTTTAGCAATTTAAGGTTGCAGAGACACCCTATCATTATCATTATAAAGGATAGATTAAAATAAAAAAAATAATAAAAAACAAAGGTTTTAATTGTATGTAACCTTTGTGTCTTTATTTCTATATCTTGTCTTTCATATAAGTATTACTGCAAAAATAAAAGTAATTTTTAATGACATGGCAGTATGTGGAAGCTGTTTCTGAAATTTGATTTTGAATGTTGTCTTTGATATTTCTAGACACTCTTATTGCTAATCAGGGTGTAATAGCTCCCCTCACGTACCTGTAAAACCTTCAAGAAATGTGGAAACAGATGGTGCTGTGGCACTTTATGTCTAAATGGTTATTTTCATAACCAATTTTTTTACTCCATGTATGCAGGTGCAGTTCACCTGACAGTTTAGCTGCAATATACTGTACATTGAGCTATTGGTTACATTATTTGTGGTTTCCTATATGCCCAATGCAGAACCGGTGACCTGTAATCATAAGGACTTTGCCTGTGCCAATGGAGACTGCATCTCTGCTCGTTTCCGCTGTGATGGGGACTATGACTGTGCGGACAATTCGGATGAAGTAAGTGATTTATGACTTTAATCCAGATCTGGTTGCCAGATTAAACGAGTTCATATTGCACTTTTAGAGATGATGCAATCTACTAATTGGATAAAAAGTAACAGGGTGCCCAGCAGTATACACATTCTTTTTACACTTTACCTTATTTTTACATGAAAGGCAGCATTTAAAACTGTCTGTTTGCTTATAGCTCTGTTGGATTCAGAATCTGAGTAATCTTTAAAAGCTTGAAAACATATTTCCATTCTACAGTCATAATTATGGTGATATGGATTAAAAAAAAAGATAAATCTAATCTCATAACTAATCTCAGTATAGAAAAAAGAAATTAAACTAAGTATTCATAACTCATAGGGTTTTTTTTTTGGGGGGGGGGGGGGGGGATTTTGTAATGACGATGATATTATTTCCATAACTAGATTCAGGCTGTGCAGTAGCCTGAGCTATCAATGAGAAGCATAACCAGAGTTAATAACCTAAACAGATTTGTCAGGTCGAACACACCATCTGGTGTGATCCAGTGTTGCAGAAACCAGCATGGTTTTCTAAGTTTTAAATTTTTTAAAATCTCTAGAGACTAACTTCATTAACCCATATTGCGCTGTATGCTACAGATATTTCTATCATTATTCCATAGTTCATTTAATCACTGCTCCTGTACATATACAGTAAAATCCCCAGTGGTCATTTGAATCTGTCTCGACCTATATCTACACAGTTTTAATTCAACATTGGGAATTTTGCTGTGTACCATGAAAACCACTGAAAAATCAAGGGGTAAAACTTTTACTCTTTTACTTTTCTTTTTTTTATTGTGCATCGTGGCTTCCAAAGTTTATCAAAGAATACAAAGGTAGAAAATCAGTGAATAATATAGCTTACTTTGCAGCTACACTGCAGTATCCCACAAAGCTTAAATAAGTAGCCATGCTACTTTAATGTGTGTACAGCATCCAAACTTCATACTGTAACATTCAGTTCCCTTTCAAAGGCTTTCTCTCGATGCTGCGTGAAAACGCTATGGGAACCATTTTGTCCTGTTGCCGGTTGTGAAGCATGTGTGCAAACACGCCAAATTTTTTGGCTATACAGTATATAACCTCGGTCAGGTGACGTCATCTGATTAGACGCAGCTGCAGGTTATAAATACTAGTGAGCCGGCGACAAACCTCAGATCATTTGTCTTCACCTTGTTGTGAGCGTGTCTGTGTTTAAACCAGCAAAATAAGAAGTGTTAAACTCACCGATATCGGAGTTTTAAACAAGATGTCCCTCAGTGTATGATAATCCATATCGGAGGGCGATCTTTACTGCTTCGATTAAAAAGTGCTTGCGCGCCTCGCATTCCTTGAGAAGCTTCGAGCTGCGGCGCATTTTGGTGCTTAAAACTCACTTCCTTGTTGAATCGGGAAATCCCCCTGTCCGCTCTCAAGCGCGCCAGGGGCTTCCTGTGAATGGTTAAGGATAAACATCCTATCTTGCTTAAATCGCGGAGATGGAATGATCCGAGCACTAGGAAAAAAAAAAAGGCAGTTTCTGTCGGGTGGCCGGGGGGGGCGGAGCCTCAACGACGCGCCCCCCCCACTTAGCTTTCTCCATATGAGTTACCCCTTTCATGGAGTAAGCTGTATTAATCCTGTGTTTTCCTGCCATTGACTTATTTAGTTGCTTAAATGTAGTTAATGTGGAATCGCAGAGTTACAGTGGGAGCCACGCCAAATAGCCGCGACAGTGTGGCTGAAGTGTGAATGGCGTGTGAATGGCCTTTGCACGCCGTAATCCCCCCTCCCTTTTCTGGCCGAAAGGCGTGTCAAGATTTCACAGTAAACACGCCCATTCAAGCCCAATTTATTCATTTACCTGGTGCCACCACTAGATGGCGCTTCGTTCTCAAGAACACGTTAAAACAAGCCAGCTGCGCTGAGTTGCAATCACGTGATTTTAACAACCCGCCTCCACCCCCGCCGAACTGACGCTGCCAAACTACAGAGATGAAGATGACGGCTTAGCGGACTATTCGTGGTAAGTGATGTTTTATTTTATAAAATGTGTTTGGGGTAGTTTACAGTTTATTTCCCAGTTTAGTTTTTTTATTGGCCGTTTTAAATATCACTGGCAGCACCAGCAGCGGTCAGATGTGACTTTAGAGAACTTAATGTTCTGTTTACCAAGTCTGGAGTTAATATTACAGCTTACTGTCAGTGTCACACACTCACAATGTCACTCCACTTTAACTCAAAAACATGCTCAAGCTTCGACAATACTATTAATGTCCCTATTACAAGAGCTGCACTACCCGATGAAGAGTGTTTGTGTTCTCTGTAAATACTGAGAGAATCTCACCGCGTGTTGTCTGGATAAATTCAGCGCTTATTTATTCTCTGGTTAAGAGTTAATCTGCAGGTTATTTCTGTGACTGTAATATAATGTGATGCAGTTGATGAGGGACACAGACTGAGGGGAGCTGTACAGGAGCTAGTAACGCTCATAACCCGGTTTATATTTTATACACTTTCCGCGGTAGCGCGAGCGCTTAGTTAACGAGCTGAATAACAACACAGAAGTGTTTATCAGTTAGGAGGAGGAGGAGGGGGGATGTGTGTGTGTGTGTGTGAGGGGCTTCAGTAAGTTATAGTTTGGCTTCAGGGATGAACTAATGCTCATATACGAGTGTTATATCGCTTAACTTATTTGTATGAGAAGCGCATTAAGTAAATTCCCGGTTAATTTAATGCAGACGATAATACAGACAGTCACTGGTTAACACTAACACTGTTCACTGGTTAACACTAACACTGTTCACTGGTTAACATTAGCACAGGCAGATTATTTACATTACAGAATCCCCAAAACAGTACTTTACACACTCTGTGGTAAATAGGTTTATTAATATATTTTATTTTTATTAGAACTATATGTTCTGTAAAGTTTATTTATCTTTGTCTTGACTAAATTCTCCTGTTGTCTTTAAGCAGAGCTCCGCTGTGGAGGATTTGGGGGGTCAGACGGCTGACGGCTGGACTTTTGGAGCTACAGGACTGGAGGAGCCTGAACAAGCTGTTGAGGGAGCTGTAGGAGGGATGACGTCACAGTCCGACAGCTTTAGAATGATGTTTGATCAGGTCTACTGTATATTCTGAACATAGTACTGCAAAATGTCTGATACAGTACTTTGGGGGAAACAAAGACTTAAACTGTTAAGTAATAACATTATTAATAACAAATATATAATAGTTTTTATATTTGAGAAATTAATATTTTAATGTAAAAGGACTATAGATAGAGACTTATAAGCAGCTGGTGTATCCGGGTTGTTTAATGAACTTTAAGCAAAAAGACAACATGTATTCATCTGTTTTATATAAATTACTGTTTTAACTTTGACTAGTTTTGGAAGAATAAATTGAATTGTTAAAGTGATGTTTTGCGTGTTTTAATTTTGGGGGATTGTTTGGGCATTTAAAAATTGTTTAGTTGAACCAACAACTTCAATGGGCAAAAAATGGGACACAACTTTGTTTTAAATAGTCAAAGAGTTGGGCTGAAAATAATAATAATAATTATTGATCATAGAAACAAATGAAACCAGTTAAACACTTGATTATATGTATTTGTGATTGTGACCCATAATAATTTTTTCTCAGTATAAATAAATGTTTTGGGTTTTAAGAACTCCAAAAGAGCAACGACAAACTTAGGAGTGGAAGGTGAGAAACCTCAATGGAGAATACTGAGTATGACATGGTAATTGCTCTGTGTGTGTGTGTGTGTGTGTGTTTTTGGCGGGGGATGGGTGTGCGTGGAGAGCGCGCGCGCGTGTATATATACACACACACACCTCTCCATTCATCCATCATTGATTAAACCAGTGGTTCTCAAAGTGTGGGGCGCGCCCCACTAGTGGGGAATACAGACATGACAGGTGGGGCGCAATGAACGGGAGGGAAAACAGGAAAGTACCTATTCTAATTCATGCTTTTCTTTATTGATAATGAAGAGCGTACGATCAAAACTAAACAATCACACACAAATAAATGGATCATTAATACAAGTAAATTTAAAATAACATCAGTTGTGGGCCGGGAGAAAAAGTGGAACCATAGTGGAACAATAACGGTTTAACTTCGGACAAACTTGAGCAGCTGCTCGAATCACAAACCTGCGCGAGCCACTGGGCAGCGCTGCGCGACTCCGCGCCGACCATCAAAATATATTTTACCCCGCTGGGATGCGCACCTACAAACCAGGCATGGCAAGGCGGAAAACAATACTAAATAGTCCTGACATTTTAAATAAATTGTTTTTAAATACAACACAGTGAATCGCGCATGTTTGTGATTCGAGCGGCGCTGCGCGATCCACCACCGGGCTGCGCAAATAAACCAGATCATCACTGCGCTATTCAGATAGTCGAGCTGCGCTGTATTTGCGCAGATATTCGGTTCAATTGGGTGCCGCGGTTTCGTCCCACTTTTGATGTGTTTGGCTTCACATACACTTCGACAATGGAAGAAGACGCTGCAGCAGCAGTGAGTTTACTTACATGTGACGAAACCAAGAATGAGTAGAAGAAAAGTGATACGAATGAGATGAACGTGATTTGGAAGGTACACAAGTGCACTGTTTTAACAAGTGGTGGAAACACGTCAAACATTTTCTATTATCTGAAATACAAATCGAATATGGCCAAAGTAAAAAAAAATGCAGCAAACCTCAGCAATTCACAGTTTAAATAAAATTACATAAAAAAATTACATTATGTAAAACAGTTTCTTTGTGTTTTCATTTTTATTTAAGCATTTTCAGATACAAATTGCTATATTGTGATATATATTGTTATTGAGGTAGAAAATTGCTTCTACCGTGATAGAAGATTTTGGTTATATCACCCACCCCTAGTGACGCCTATCTTCAGCTTGGATTCATGGTGGGATGGTGGGGGCAGAAGTGTGTGTGTTGTGTCTTAAACTGCTGGCAGCAGACCGCATGAGACCCAACAAATTAGGAAGACGCTTAGAGACAACACACTCCAGTCACGTTAATAAACCACTGGACGTCTTTGAAAGAAAGCTGGCAGAATACAGACAGCAGGATAATCGCATGGTAACATCTGAATCAGTGGACAGCAAAGCACAAATGGCTTCATTCAAAGTTGCATACAGAATTGGCCAGTGCAAAAAAACTACAAACGATTGCTGAGCAGCTAATAAACATGGGGTCAATTATGCAAAGATAAGTGACAACGTAAGCCTTTTATAACAATTGCACGTGTATTTGATCTTTTTTTTAACTTGGTGGTGTTTGATCGTATTGGTTTAGGAATTGATATTTCAATAAACAGTAAACTTCGCCGATTTCGTTATTATTTTGTTGACAAGTGGGGCTTGAAAATTCGCTCACCCCCTTAAGTGGGGAATGACAGAAAAAGTTTGAGAACCACTGGATTAAACCTATGAACACGGCTGTTCAGCAGTTCTAAACACAAGCACAGGGTCTGTTTTTGTCCTTAACTAAAATACTTCAATACGTTAATAATGAATTTATTTTGCTGAATAAGGTAATAAGCGATATTTAAGAGCAACGACAAACTTGGTATTCTCCATTGAGGTTTCTCACCTTCCACTCCTGAGTAGGACATGGTGTTAATTGCTCTGTGTGTGCGTGTGTGTTTTTGGCGGGGGGATGGGTGTGTGTGTGTTTTCGGCTGTTCAGCAGTTCTAAACACAAGTACAGTTTTTGTCCTTAGCTAAAATACTTCAATACGTTAATAATGAATTTATTTTGCTGAATAAGATAATAAGCGATGTTTAAACCAAACTAGTAAGTTAAGTAAGTGTTCCATACATTAAAGTACTGTGTATAACCAAGTGCCCTAGCAAACACAGTTACAGTACAGTTTACAGTACAAACAGAGTGTGTGCGCTGGGGGGATTGGAAGGTGAGTGAGAATACTCATTTACAAGACAAAAGACGGTCAGAGGCAGCGCCGTTCTAGACCAGACAACACGGGGTGGGGGGAGGGGGGCATCATGTTCGAGCACTGTTTTTACCTGGCCTTACTGTATAGTAACAGTATTGTATTTGCTGAATTGTGTTGAGGCACGCAAACCCCCAGACCACAATAAGGTGGCAATCCCTCAGGGGGAAACAAAAAAAAAAAATAAATAAATAAATAAATATATATATATATATATATATATATATATATATATATATATATATATATATATAATTATATAATATCCTTAATCCAGATTTTATCAATCAATGACATAACATTTATCTAAGCTGGATGGTCAAATTCTCAAAAACGTTTAACCTAAAGTAAGACTTAACACACTATAACTAAAATATTTACAAAACTGAAAGGTTGTCTTATGAGTAATAAAAAATACAAACTAAATTAAAACAGATGGGCTGTTGAACAGATCATAATATGTTTTATGTTTTCTGATTATAAATGATATATGGGTTGATTTTAGAAAGGCTAAATCAAATAGCTAGTTTTGGTCATGTCAGTCCAGTAACTATACTATGTAAAAGTAATTATAATATGAATTAATTAAGGGCAGGACCTAACCTAATGTTAATAATTTACACCATGATAACATTAGTATTCATGTTTTTGTATATATTTTTAAATGTTCAAATGAACGTTTCAGAGTATATAATTGGTCGTGTCTGTGATTGAGACCCATGAGTTAAATTGAAATATTTTTTATAGGTAGTAAGCCAGGTTTTAGTAACCTTGGATAAATCAGCATGAAAGCCCTCTCTCGCGCACGCGCTCTCACGCTATCTCTCGCACTCACACACACACACAGACACACTGTACACACACAGACACACACAAATAATACATGAAATCGCGTAAAACCAAATGAAACTAGGGTAAAAAATATGAGCAGTAAAATACAGTAGTATCCTGTAGGTGATTCCTGTCCTGTGATAACAGGCACTAACACTCTAGAACTGTTTAGTTCTGTTAGTTTTGTTTTCAAGTGTGAATGTTTATGGGGATTAAATCTGTCTCTGCTGCTGCATCTATACACCGTTGTGATAAGTGATTTGTGCCCCATCAGATCTTTAATGTGGGACATTATGCTGGTTAAATGACTAAAGACACACTGATCCGTATGGACAGATATTTGTTCCAGATATTATACGCCATTAATCAATTTGTTATGCCAATTTGACTTTCAGCGAAAACATCAAAAATATAACGAAAACAAACCCAAGCAGAAGTTACATTTTAAGCTTTACTTTCAAATTCAAATTTGATTTGTCACATACACAGCGCGATATGCAGTAAAATGCTTTGGGTGCTTTAGGTGAGACTCGAACTCGGCACTGCTTCACCTGGACTGCTTTACAAGTGTCACGCGCTAACCGATTACGCCACTGGAGCCACACGGAAGTTGGTCTTGTCAGAGTATCCTCTCTCTCGTGCGCACACACACACACACACACACACACACACACACACACACACACAAACACACACACACACATTAAATTGCGTAAAACCCAACGAAATATAAGCAGTATAAAAAAAATCAGTAAAAATACATTAGTATAACAGGCGCTAACCCTCTGGAACTTTTTTTTTTACTATTGTCTCCAAGTGTTTATGGGGATTTAATGTGTCTCTGCTGCCGCATCCATTCACAGTTGTGATAAGTGATTAATGCCCCATCAGATCTTTTGCCGGGGGAGCATTATGCATGATTAAATGACTAAAGAAATACTGATCCATATGGGGAGATATTTATTCCAGGTTGCATGCGGCATTAATTGCATTTCTTATGCCACTTGTAGACTATCAGTGAAAAAATCAGCGAAAACATCATCAAAAATATAACGAAAACAAACCCAAGCAGACGTTACATTTTGAGCTTTACTTTGCAGCAAAATATTATCTATCAGTATATTAAATGGAACGGGGTAAAATACACCGTAATGTAAAATACTGTACATAGCCCGCGTTTTTATTCCGTACCTACAATGATCGGTATAGACAAATTACAGCCGCTACCGTGTCTTTAAGGATCATTTCAGGATGTCTTAAAAATATTTCACTAACTAATTTTATTAATTCATTATTAAATAATAAATAGCATAATCATCATGGGTTGTGTATTGAGTGATTTAACAAATCTGTTTTATTAATCGGTTTGTTGTTGTTGTTTTTTCATCTATTTATGAAACTATGTTGACAATACAAGAACTGTCTGTATATTAAAGATACGGTATTGGGCTTCCTGGACACTGCAGTTAACTGTGCCAGTCAATGCTCCATCTGGCGGAATTATACGGCATTGCAACCATCTTTTTAGAAAGCGCATGGGGGCGTTTATGGGGCGGGGCATCGTTAACTGCGTCATCGCGGGGGATCACATTCCATGCACGAAGCCTGCATTAACCCTTCATGGATCTGCCACGGAGCAGTCATGCTCCAGGCGGCTGTTTGACGTGGCTCCCACTGTATATGATGTAGCCCAGATAGAAGAGACGCTTCAAAAGCTATCTCTCTTGGGACATCATCCTTCCTGAAAAGCTAATACTTCCTTTCAAGCTGTGTAGACTTTCATCTTCCCTGAAGGGAAAAGCTTTTCAGACAGCAGGTCAGGCAGTGGTCAGTTGGTGCTCCTTTGCACACCATGGCGGTTTTGCAGGCCTACCACGCTGACCTGCTGAGAGACTTGAGCACTGGCGGGGCTCTTCAGATAGGGCGTATTGGAATTACGCCGGGCCACAGACTTGTCTCTGTGTGCAACAAAAGCAGACAGCTCATGCTATCGGCCGTTTTATGGCTGCGATGGGTTTCGCGTGGAAGCACTTGTGGTTGAATCTTAGGCGCATCAAGGATAAGAATCGTGCATTCCTCCTGGATGCCCCTATCTCGCCTTCCGGCCTGTTTGGCGATATCGTTAACTCGGTCGCCACTAGGTTTATGAGGCGAAGTTATATGAACAAGCCTTCGGGAAATTCCTTCCCTGCCGTGCTCAAAAGTCGGGACTGTCGGCCACCTAGTCTCGACTGGGTCTGACTCTTGCGAGGCGTGAAACCCAAGGAGTGTGTTTTGAGCCTGCCACTCCTTTGGGGTACGACGCACCTCACTATCAGCCTCAAAAAGGGTCAGACTGGCATATTGTCTTCACAAAGAAGCCCTGAGGTTCATGTGCCCAGGCCCATGGAGGTGGCCCCCCCAATGGGCCCCCCAACTTCATTTCTTTCAAGAATGAAGTGGTCTCCCTGACACCCTCAGGAGGTCGGAGTTTCAGGATGCCGAACATCTAACATCTAACACCCAACCCCCCCCCCCTTTTAACCAAGCCACGGAAACTTTGCCCCTTTCTGAGAAATTGGCAGCATGGAAGCTACTGCCAAATATATCTCCTGGGTACTAAGCACTGTAGAGAAACTACAAGACTCAGTTCTCACATCACCTTCGGCGTTTCAAAATAGCATGGTCTCCACTTCAATGAAACCAGAAAGTGCACATCTCCTGACAGAAGTTGCTGGGGAATGGGGCAATGGAACATGTTCCCCTACCAGACAGTGAGTCAGACTACTACAATCAGTATTCCTTGGTTCCCAGAGGAACGGGGGGCTGCGTCCAAATTTTTAGATTTCGCGGGCTGTACCGCTATCTAAAATAAATAATACAGTTTCAAAATGTTTACTGTTAAAGTGATTGCTCTCAAATCCTACCAAGCGATTTATTTGTGACAATCGATTGAAGGATGCTTACTTTCATATAGAAATATTCCCACAACACCTGAGGTTCGCTTTTGGGGGCCAAGCTTACCAGTATCGGGTCCTTTCAGTTGGTCTAGCTTTCTCACCCGCACATGTTAAAATGCATGGATGTAGTTCTGGCTCTTACGGCTACCAGGGCATCCATATTTGAATTACATAGACGACTGGCTGGCCCAGTCTCATTAGCTAGCGCTTCGACATCAGCATTGCGCCCTAGCTCATGTTGTTTCTGAGGATTGAGACCCAACGCCACGAAAGCGTGCTCTTTCCTGTTCTGAGGATTTGGGTGTCACATGAGATTCGATCGTAAGCGGGCACAGCTGTCTCCCGCTCATGTCGAATCCATTATCAACACCCTCAGGGAAATCAAGCTAGACCAAGAAAGTGACCATCACTTTCAGAGATCTTAACTCTCATGGCAGCCGTATCCACGGTGACCTTTGGGCCTTCTGCACATGAGGGCATTTCAGTTGTGGCTAAGACAGGGGATTTCACTCCAGGGCCGATCCCCAACAAGGGTTACGCGCCAGGTGCTTCGTACCCTTCCTATGTGGTTCAGACCCCGGTTTCTGACTCTGGGTCCCACTCTAAGTTCGTCTTGTCGTCGCAGATGCTAACGACAGACGCTTCCCTCACGGGCGGGGGTGCGGTCTTAGGTGACTGTTCCAGCCCAAGGGTGCTGGAGAGGCCTTCTTCTCGCACGGCACATCAATTGCCTCGAAATGATGGCTCTATTGTAATGCTTGGATTAATATTAAACCGTTTGTTACAAGATTACGGATTCGGGAATCTAAATATGGGCTGGTTAACCACACTTCCGGTATTGCGCAACCGCGGCGGGACAATATACGACGCGACACAAAATCTTGTATTGAAATAAACCAAAGTGTATTATACAAAATCAAACCAACAAACAAACAAACAAGGTGCACCAAAACCAATATATACAAATATAATACAAACATAAACAATGTGTGTGGTGTATGCAGGGGTGAATGGAAGTCCAGGGTGTGTGGTATTGCGTGTATGAAATGATCAGTTGGAGAGATTATTCTCGGCCTCACCAGGATAGATGACAACTCTGGGAGCTCGAGTAACGGAACGAGAGGTGAATTGTGAGTGTCCAATAGATTAATCCAAGCAATGATGATAATCCGTTTGGAAACAACAAGCAAACTCTCTCTCAAATAATCAGCGCGCTGTAGTAATCTCTCCGTGCCGGCTTCTTCGCCGATTCCGGCTTTATGCCGCCACTCGTGATCAGATTCACATCCGGGTTCCCTCGCGTCGCGATCGCGCATGCGCGTTGGAGCTTGCTGGGTGACCAACACTGTCAATGGGGGGAATATAAACCGCTAGGGCACATCTTTGGCCACAGGTGAGCAGCATTAGCTCTTCAACCATTTACCTGTTATTGAAAATGTCCCTTTATGTGGCCGCGCTACACTATTTCTCGCCCTAATACACTTCCTCCAGCAGTTGAGAGTGCCATGTCCCATTGCGGGTGGACAACACTATGGCAAGTCTCATATATTAATCGCCAGGGCGGACTGTGCTCGCGCCGCTGAATAGCTAGCGCATCAAGTCCCTGTCCCTCAGCACAATTTACATTTCAGGGCATATGAATGTGAGAGCAGTTGTAACTGTCCAGTCAATCTCTGACACACGGGGAATGGAAACCCCACCCCGAAGTAGTCAGTCAATCTGAGAGAGATTTCATGCAGCAGAGGTGGACCGCTTTTCCTCGCAAGATCAGCAAATGTCCCCTTTGCTACTCCCTGACTCTGGATCTAGTATCCCTCTTCAAGAGCTTATGCCCTCAAATGGAAAGTTTTTTAAAGGGTGACACTGGGTGAGAGATGCTATTGCCCTCTTCTATGAGGCGCGTGGGCTCACTTCGCCTCTAGGAAGCAGGGCCCACTCAACCAGGGGGATCATCTCATTTATTGCACTAGCAAGAGGTATTCCCCTGCAGCAAGTGTGTGCTAAGCAGGTAGACCCAGTCCACTGTTTCAGTGCTGGAGTTTCTGCAGGAAAAGCTTGTCCTCTGGCTTGTGCCCTAGTACTCTCAAGATGTACTTAACCGCGTCCTCACTGAACTATCTTCTGAAAGTTCCATTGGTAACAAGCACCCTACTGTTCTGAATCCTTCTGTCCTCCTCCTTTTACAGCATCGGAGCAGGAGAAACTTCACTTACGTGTATGTGCTCTTCAGATTTACGTCCACCGCATGAGCCAGTGGCGTAAGTCAGAGCGCCACTATACTGGGTGAGAGATGCTATTGCCCTCTCCTATGAGGCGTGTGGACTCACTTCGCCTCTAGGAATCAGGGATCATTGAACCTGGGGGATCGCCTCATCTATTGCACTAGCAAGAGGTATTCCCCTGCAGCAGGTGTGTGCGAAGCAGGAAGACCCAGTCCACTGCTGAATTGTTTCAGTGCTGGAGTCCCTGCAGGAAAGTTTACATTTACATTTACATTTAGGTATTTGGCAGACGCTCTTATCCAGAGCGACTTACAAAAAGTGCTTTAAAGTTAACATCACTGGATACATACTTACACTGGGTTAACTAGGTTAATAACTAAGTGCCATTTGTCGAACAACTGGGAAGAGAGTTTTTTTTTTTTGGGGGGGTGGGGGGGGGTTAGTCCAAGTACTGGAGAAACAGATGCGTCTTGAGTCGTCGTTTAAAGATAGTCAAAGTCTCTGCTGTACGGACATCTAGAGGAAGTTCGTTCCACCACCTAGGTGCCAGAACAGAAAAGAGCCTGGATGAATGTCGCCCTCGATCCCTGAGAGATGGTGGGATGGGCCGAGCAGTGCTGGAGGATCGGAGGGAACGTGGTGCAGTGCGTGGTGTGATTAGAGCAGAGAGGTAAGTGGGTGCAGGGCCATTTTTAGCTTTGTAGGCAAGCATCAGCGTTTTGAATTTGATGCGGGCAGCTACAGGAAGCCAGTGCAGGGAGCGGAGGAGTGGGGTGGTGTGGGAGAACTTGGGGAGGTTAAAAACGAGACGTGCTGCTGCATTCTGGATCAGTTGCAGAGGACGAATCGTGGACAGAGTCTTGAAATAACAAGGGACTGAACAAGCACCTGAGTAGCCTGTGAAGAAAGAAATGGGCGAATTCTTCTGATATTGTAAAGAAGAAATCTACAAGAGCGAGTAAGGTTAGCGATGTGTGGGGAAAATGACAGATGGTTGTCCACGGTTACCCCAAGATTGCGGGCAGTGGCTGAAGGAGTGATTTGATTGTTGTCCAGGGATATCACAAGGTCTTGACCTGGGGATGAGTCACAAGGGATGAACAACAGTTCAGTTTTACTCAGATTGAGCTTTAGCTGATGTGCAGTCATCCAGGATGAGATGTCTGCCAGACATGCTGAGATCCGGGTGGAAACCTGAGTGTCAGAGAGAGGAAAGGAGAGAGTAAGTTGGGTGTCATCTGCATAACAATGGTATGAAAATCCATGCGATGATATGACTTTACCAAGAGACTGGGTATAGAGGGAGAACAGAAGAGGCCCAAGTACTGAGCCCTGTGGGACACCAGTAGAGAGTCTACGTGGGGCAGATGTAGATCCCCTCCATGTTACCTCATATGACCTATCTTCTAGGTAGGAAGCAAACCATTGCCGCGCTGTTCCACAAATTCCAAGGCTTGTAAGAATAGATAATAGAATCTTGTGGTTCACTGTGTCAAATGCAGCTGACAGGTCCAGGAGGATGAGAACAGATGACAGTTTAGCAGATCTAGCAGCATGGAGCTTCTCAGTGACTGACAGAAGGGCAGTCTCTGTGGAATGTGCCACTTTGAATCCAGATTGGTTGGGATCATTAAGGTTGTTCTGTGAGAGATAAAGAGACTCTCTCACAGTTCTGTGAGAGATAAAGATAAAGTTGTCCTCGGGCGTGTGCCCAAGTACTCTCAGGATGCACATAACTGCATCCTCACTCAGCTATCTTCCGAAAGTGCAGCATGCACCCTATGAGAGATGCTATTGCCCTCTCCTATGAGGCGCGTGGGCTCACTTCGCCTCTAGGAATCAGGGCTCACTCAACCAGGGGGATCGCCTCATCTATTGCATTAGCAAGAGGTATTCCCCTGCAGCAAGTGCGTGCGAAGCAGGTAGACCCAGTCCATTGCCAAATTGTTTCAGTGCCGGAGTCTCTGCAGGAAAGTTGTCCTCAGGCTTGTGCCCTAGTACTTTCAGGACGCACGTAACTGCATCCTCACTGAGCTATCGGCCTAAGTCCATAAACAACATCACCCTATTGTTTTGAAGCATTCCGTCCTCCGCCTTTACAGCTTCGGAGCAGGAGAGACTTCACTTACTGTGTCCAGTACGTGCTCTTCAGATTTACGTCCACTGCATCAGCCAGTGGTGTAGGTCAGAGCAGCCTTTACACGTCTTGGGGCCGCGGGAGCGACCGCCACTACACTGGGTGAGAGATGCGTATTGCCCTCTCCTATGAGGCGGGTGGATTCATTTCGCCTCTAGGAAGCAGGGCTCATTCAACCAGGGAGATCGCCTCCTTTTGCACCAGCAAGAGGTATTCCCCTGCAGCAATTGTGTGACACGGAGGGTTGGTCCTCCCCACACACGTTTGTTACATTATAATCTGGATGTTCATGCTACTCCGGGCTCAGGGAAAGCCCCGAGTTAGCTGCTCAGGCATAGTTCTGAGAACTTCTCGGCCTTGTGCGCACACGCTACACAACCTTGGGGTCCAGACACTTGTAGTGTGGCGGCGTTGGTATTCTTAGAGTGGTTCCCATAGCGTTTTCACACAGCATCGAGAGAAAGCCTTTGAAAGGGAACGTCTCGGGTTACTGTGCTGTAACCCTGTTCCCTGAAAAGGCGGGAACGAGATGCTGCGTCCTAATGCCGCACTACCACGTGACCGGATGTCCGTTCAGAAAAATTAACCTGAGGTTTGTCGCCGGCTTACTAGTATTTATAACCTGCAGCTGCGTCTAATCAGATGACGTCACCTGACCGAGGTTATATATAGCCAAAAAATTTGCCGTTTGCACACATGCTTCACAACCGGCAACAGGACAAAATGGTTCCCATAGCGTTTTCACGCAGCATCTCGTTCCCGCCTTCTCAGGGAACAGAGTTACAGCACAGTAACCCGAGATGTTTCACATAACAGATAGATGTTAAGGAGTTTTTGTGGAATTATTATTAAGTAGTAATAGCACATAGATTGAGATATAGGTGCATCTACTTAAATTAGCAACAGGTTCCCTGTTGGTGCAGTGAGAGCACTCAGAGCAGTATTAATGTGTACGCCCTCCACCACAATGGATACATTATGGAAATATTTATTTTGTTTGGATAGAATGCATCCTGTTCACATTGACCAGAATGCAGCCCTGGCTAAGTTTTTTTTTTAATATAGACTTGGTATAGAATTGGTTGCTTTTAAATCCAAAGATTGCTAGATGTAAATATCAGTGGAAACAATATATTTTATGCAACAGTTAATACTAGGGATGTAACGGTATTGTAAATACCGTCGTACCGCAATAACAATTTATTTCGATAATGGTCGCATGACGATAAAACGATAGGTCTTCTGAGAAAAGTTTGCTCAGGCGAATGGAGCGAACGGGAGGTAGCGGGAACTACAATTCCCATCATCCCAGGCGTGGCCATCATCCTTTGCGGTCTGTTGCAGATCCAGTAATGCGCACATCCGATTTAACTCTTACTCCGTAATGATTAATTACTCTTTCCATCTCTTTTCCTTCGCCGCTAATAGCAGCACCCGCCATTTCCGCATTACTGGATCATACCATGTTGGATGGTAACATCATATTGACGTTTAACTAAATGTATCACTCTGTGTCCGAACTATTCTAATAACTGTTAATTACACTAACTCCCAGTCGCAGCTGGGGTGAATGTACTGTCTGTACTGTCTACTATACTGAGGAGAGAGCAACTGCCTGCCAAGTCCAAATTCAAAACCAGTCACAGAAGCATTTTCAGAAAGAAATCCTATCTGATATTATGTCATCTTAAAAAACACCTTGACGCCTTAATAATTGCTTCTTAGTTCTATTTGAACTGTAAGTGCTCTTTTCTTTACAAGTCTGAATTTCAGTTCGCTCTCCAACCACTGATCAAGGGCACAAATTTGTGTGTGTGTGTTTATGTGCCAATAGATTGGTCACCGTACATAGCGCAATACCCTTCCATTTAAAGCTGTTTGGGATTCTGCTGCGCTCTCGTCCCTACGATCGCAAGTACAGCAGTACAGCATTCCCTCCCATGTAATATTGCTTAATTTATGCTTTTAGTATGAAGCTGTCCTACCCACAAACATACACCAGGGTTGTTGTGGTAAAATTATTCCCTTATTTTGTCTCTGCCTGCTAGACATTTCTTGTTAAGAATGCTGTGCTATTCCTTTTTTCTTTTCTATTTTTTAATGCATTCAACAACATACAGCTTCCAGTCCTAGAAAAGGAAAAGCAGTGCAGCACACCAATTATCAGTGGGATGTTGGGCTTTCTACTCAGGAGGTCTCAGTTTGTCAGACTTCCCACTGTGTGTGAGGTGCTGCTGTGTTGCACCATCCTCGATTGCATTCCCTTCATACTCAACACTGCAGACTCCACCTGTAAAACTACCCATTGCCACCTACAAAGAACTTGAGTGAAATTGTTTACTACACTGCATCAACAAAAAGAGCAGATTCTGAATGAAGCAAGAGCTCGGAACGCAAGTTACTATTTGCACAGAGAATGTAGAGGTTTTCCAGTGCTACAAATAGCATTGGGTCAGTGTTGACAGTAATAATGGAGAGGGCAAAACACATTTTCACCTTGTGAGTGTTGTTCTTTCATTCAGATACTGAGTATGTAAACAATTTATAAGCTGTGTCGCTGCCAATGCAGTATTGAAAATATGTCCTAGTGCGTGGTTATGAGTAACTCATACGATTCATTATCTTAAAAAAAAAAAAGGTGTTCAATGTGAACATACAGTAATATTTTCCACCTTTAGGTTGTTTTTGAGCTTACAGTTTCTGTGGCTACACTTGTCAAGTCTTACAAGGCCGTTACTTTAACACTTGGGTATTAGGCTGAATTTAGCACATTCTCCTGTGATTTTTTTTTTGGTTCTTCCAGAAGGACTGTGAAGCCGGCTGCGCGCAAGACCAGTTCCGGTGCCACAACAACCTCTGCATTTCAGCTAAGTGGCTATGTGATGGCCAAGAAGACTGTAAGACAGGAGAAGATGAAAAGAACTGCCCTGGAACAGGTACATTATAAAAATTTGTACTGCTTACCTACATATCTGTGTTCATTCATGCGTTTAACATACATTTATTCAGGCAGTTAAAGGTAGCCTTGATGTCAAAAGATGACATTTACGTACAGCTATAGTAAGTGGTCTATAGCACAGGATATACTGTATGTAAGGGGTTGTATATTTAATTGCGTTTATATGCTGTATAGTATATAAGATACATACGACAACATGACAAAGGCACGTATTGTTGTATTTCACTACTGCTTTTACCTCTGCAAAGTTCAGTACAGTTCGTACATTGCACATTGCATGGTCAAAAAAAAGTCACACTTTGTTAGACCGCATTTTACTCTGGAATAGTTTTATTTCCATTCAGAGTTGAATTAGTATACAGTATAATCAGCTATAGTCTTATGAATTTGGAAATACATTTGGAAGTAAAGTATTTCAGGTTTTGTGCTGTGCCTTTTAATACTATATATGCACGCGCACACACACGCGCACTCACACACACACGCACGCACACACACACACAAGCAAACAATGTCAGTTAGTATTAACCTAATTAAGGTTTATTTAAGTTTTTGATTAACAAAATCATTTTTGAACTTTTGCTTCTGAACCGCAATATGCTTGAACCGGAGCATTCAAGTTACATTCAATCAAGACATTTTTACGTATTCCCTACATTTTCACAAAATCATTATTAGCAACATTTTAAGTGCTTGAATGCAGAAACTTTTTCTGTCAGTGACTGACTGAACCCATGGACCTCCCTAAATACTGTTGTTTCCATACGATGCCTTGCCAGGCCTTTTCTCTAACTGTCATTAATTACTGCTTGCTGGTAGGTGTTGCTGTATCCAGTTTTATGGGTATACGTTTTGGGTCAGTGTCTAGCTGTACTGTAAAGCACCATCTTAGCAGTTTGCAGGATTTGACTTAGGCTGAGCGGAAAGTATATCTCTATGCAATTCAAAAATCATCCTACTTCTACAGTCACATTATTAATAAGTTCAAATGATAGAGTTCCATTGGTGGTAATCCATGCTCATGATATAACACTGCCTTCACCATGCTTCCTTTTTTCATATTCATCTTTTCCACTCATTTTGACAATTTTGTATGCAAATTAGAGGCTTAGGTGTCATATAGCAAAATCCAAAAAGGTCTTGTAAGTCAATTTAATTTGTTTAGCCTAAAGATGACCTCCTTCAATTCCATTGGCACATCCATTTTCCCTGAACAGCTACTTAATAAACATGCAGCATTTGCACTGTATTGTGTTGTATAATCCAGCAACATGTAGAATGACCAATAGAATGAATTACTTGAAGTAAATGTTTTCTAAAAGAATTTCATTTTTTCACGTTGTTTACAGCGTTGACAGACATTTACCAAACATGTCACTGGAAATGATGACTAAACATCTTCTCCTTGTTCTCATCAGTTGGATGGCTATAATTCCAATGCTTTTGTGGTTTGTTCAGACATGATTCTGCAAATGTCATGCAAAATGTCATTGAAAGATTATTTTTGAAGAGAAGATGCTTTTAACTAGCCATCCTTCCATGAAAGCTGTAATTGTTCAGTCTTTTTTTTTTCCTCATTGTGTTGCCATGTGCTTACACAAGCCTGTAGGTCTCTTTATATTTCTTCGCATAGACTGACCTTGGACTAAATTTTCGGAGTTGCCCACTCCTGGGAAGATTGGCAACTTGCTTAAAAACTCTCTATTTGTAAACAATCTTTATCACTATAGAATTGTGAATTTCATCTTGTTTTAAAATTGCCTTCTCAGAATGATAAGTATCAACATTTCCATTTCTGAGGTCATGGTTGATGTCTTTTATTCATGGCATGATGTGGACACACACACACAAACACACACACACACACACACACACACACACACACACACACACACACACACACACACCTACACACACACACACACACACACACACACACACACTTGAGTGTTTTGGAGCATTAATAGCTACCAAATGTTCTTCTTTTTTTGATTAACAACCCATTTGTTAATTTCATAAGTAATACAGTATTGTTGCTAATTACTCTTTTAATGATTGTACAAATAGGAAGTTTGTACTTAGTTTTCCCAGCTGGTTTTTGAATGTTAGAAGAAGAACAAAAATGACCGCATATTGAAATCAGTTTTTCATTGTTACCTATAAGGTTGTGTGTTTTGCCCTTAGAGAGACGCTTGGCAGTTTCGAGACATTTTTTAAAGCAGGCAGTATTTTGTGATCATAGACAGTTCTTTTCCCAGATATGCTGTTTTTATTTATTTACCTACTGAACTTGCCCGAGTGAATCCCTTTGTTTTCCATATGTAATTTGTTTTGTAACTGTCAAGCTAAAGTCAACAATGACTGTGATCTTGTGTGTCTCTGTTTTGCAGTGCTCCCCTCTTGTTCAATTAACGAGTATGTGTGTGCCAGTGGAGGATGTGTGTCAGCCAGCCTGAGGTGTGATGGACATGATAACTGTCCTGATAGCTCTGATGAAGTATGTCCTTCTACAATGCTTTCACAACCTAGACACAAACACATTAGGAGTCTACACCTGTCTCAGTGTTGTACCCTGTAATAAAATGTAGCATTATGGCATTAAATAGGAACCTGAGTGGTACTTTTTATTGTAAACAAATGCAACACAAAGTATATACATGCTGTAAAGTATCATTTATTCAAGAGATAGAAACGGACAACATAACTGACATTATGTGCTTACTTAGACTGTGCTGCTCTCACTGTTTCCATGGAAACGTTGCTCCCTTTTTTTTCCCTCTGCCTCCTCCACAATAAGGTGAACTCCACCCATGGAGAGTGTCTGTCTGATTATCTTAGTGTCTCTTTTCTGGGCTCTCACCAGATGGACTGTGTAAAAGAGTGCAAAGAGGATGAGTTCCTCTGCAGGAACCATGCTCACTGCATCCCAAAAAGGTGGCGTTGTGACGACGTGTTCGACTGTGTGGACCACAGTGATGAAGAGAACTGTGACCACGGTACATAGAAAAAACTATTTTCTTGCTTCAGATTTAGCAAGTTATTTCTTATTTCTTAAAGCTTATACCTAACATGGACGTCGTTTAAGTTTTTGATTAAGCTTTCCTTGAAGTACAGTTACTGCTCCCAGATTGCCTTCACAATATAATGAATATGCTTTACTGTATGTGTAATCTCAGACATAATGAAAGGAATACTAATACCGTTAATGATAAAATTATTTTATCATGCTGTGATTACAGAAGGAGCATTTTTTTGCCGTCCTGATGAGTTTGTTTGCAACAATACCCTCTGTAAGCTGCATTCCTGGGTGTGTGATGGCGAGGATGACTGTGGCGATAACTCCGATGAAGATGTTGAGTTATGTGGTGAGGAGTCAAATTCAGCTACTTTGTGTGTTCCGATAATAGTTCATAATCAGTCAAATACTGGTCTGCTTAAATAATATTATTTGTACAGACAAATAAATAAATAATATTATTTGTACAGACAAATGGAAGTTCAGTAGCTGTAACTGCATGTACCTTTTAACTGGACCACTCCTGCACCTCCTTTTGCGAATGCTTGATTGAGCATCGAATGCACCAGATTGCATGCTTGAAAAAATTCTGTACCAGAGATGAGAAACATATGAAAGAAAACCATCTCTAGTTTTTGGCCTCTTCTAGTTTTCAAAGAATCTCAGCTTCAGTGCCAGATCATCTTTTGTGGATTATCTAATCACATCCATCCATGTAAATTTTTATCTACAGGCAGTTTACTGAAACAGACACTAGCTGCAGGGCTAGAGACATTAGGTGAAAAGGTGGGAATGGGGGCGGGGGGCTTTCACAGACTTTCATTCATTGTTAATTTTGTTTTAATCTCTCTGGTTTATTTTTCAATCTTAAAATTCAAAACACATCTTTTGTGCTAAGTCCAAGCCATGAGTCAAAAGTGAAACACAAATACATCTGCTTATTTATAGCAAATAAATAATCACTTATAGTTAAGCATCCAAATGTAAATGCTGTCACTATTCAGTCATTATTTGCTTGACCGCAAGTGTGTATAATGGGACATTGACAACTTTTTTCATTTTAATACCCATGGTTTAAGGCTGAGCTGTCTAGCTACAGTAAATGCTGTATCTGAAATTAATTGATCTGAAACACTGTAAAAAGGCAGGCTAACAACAGCAGCTATAATATCACTGATCACTGATGAAGGGGAAAAGAAAATACTAAATAATGTACTGTACTCTTATTGTGCATGTACATCAACTATAGGGCTTTGATGTTCTGTTTATTTTGTGTTCCTTGCCAAGGTATAATATGAAAAGTGTTACAAATTGTGGGAAATTCCAACATAGTTTTCTCTTTAGTATGTAAGACTATACAACGTTTGTATATGGATTTGCTATGAATAAAACCAATTGTTTTTTACTCTCCAGCTAAGCTGCCCTGCCCTCCTACAAGGCCACATCGCTGCAGAAACGATAGAGTGTGTTTGCGGCTTGATCAAATCTGTAATAATGTGGATGACTGCGGTGACAATTCAGATGAAGAACAGTGTGGTAAGTAAAATCTAGGGGGGACAAAACACTATTATTGACTGTTGTAGATGAAGTTTCAGCATGTAAGGAGAATTTCTTTGAGCATGGATTTATCGTACTGAACCACAACCAGTTATTCTGTGTTCTGATTTCTGGAGGGGGAAAAAAGCTGGCAGGAATTGAACTGTATAACTGAACTTTTGAATCTGCTCCAAATCAGAGGCTGTGTCTGCCAGACCAAAGCCGTGTGGAAAGACTGAGTTTACTTGCGGTAACAAGCACTGTATACCTGCTCAGCTGCAGTGCGACTTATTTGATGATTGTGGTGATGGAGGATCCGATGAGCATGACTGCAAGTCTTGTAAGTATCCTTGTATCTTAATCACTTCTGAACTCATCAGAAAAAATATCTATACAGTACAACATATGAATGTGAATGTGCAAGCTTTGTACAGACACAACTAATGCAAAGTTTTGTCTAATTCCATGGTCTTTCCTGATTTTTTTTTCAATGTAAAACAATGCTTAAGGCATCATAATATACAATATTCTTCTTTGAATATTGAGATGTGTCTGTTGCTTACAGTATGCTCTGTAAAACCTTCATAGTGGCCCTAATCTGAGGTGCTGTTAATTGGTAATTTTTGATTTTGGTAAATCTAAATGAACTTCTCCTCTGCGGCAAAGGGAAGTTTTGAAGAAAAATCCAGTGTTCTAGAAAGAAGAAAATGCATCTAAACTTGCGTCCAAACATTTGACTGGTATCATTTAATTTTAAGTTAGACAACTGCAAATCACAAAAAGTACTTCAACTGGCTTTTCACAAAATGGTCACATATTTTTTCAAAATAAATATCTGAGTTGCAATTATATACGGTATGCTTTTTTTCTCTTTACTAGAAAAGAGGATGTGTTTATAACGTCAGAGATTTCAAGGCTCTTTTTCATTCCAGTTTTGAATGGAGACATATGTGGAAAAAGGATGAATCCGTGTGGAGAGGATGCAGTGTGTAACCAAACAAGTACCAATGTCATTTGCCAATGTAAACCTGGATTTCAAAGGAATCTCAAGACTAAACGATGTGAAGGTGCAGTGAACTTTTTGCTGTTAAACTGCTATAAAATGATAAGACACTGGTAGACAAACCGTAGTCTAATCTATGATTGATTAATAATCGGTTTAACCACACCTTCTTGCACTCGTTATGTTTCCTGAAAATCAATCCCACCACCAATCACTATTAGTACACCCAGAGAACATTGCACATCCATACATCAATTAGGATTACTCGCATAAGCATCTATTACCAGAAACAAACAGAAGACAGCTGTCAAAGCAGAAGTAAATTGTCATTGTAGACTAACTACTATTTGCCAATAAAATACATACTCCTTGTGACAGATTTTGCTCATCACACTTTTTATGTGTGTGTCAAGATTTTCTTTTGTTGGCAGGTTATTTGCATAATTTTTCTCAAACCCACAGACAGCAGTTTTTCCCAGGAACATTGCATAAGAGGTCACCATTTACACAGTTACAATAAATGGTCATTTTATACAACCGTATTGTGAGCATGCTCAGTTATCTGCATTATACAGTATGCGTGTATGTTCCTGTGCCTTTTACGTATGTGTTTTCGCTACACAGCAGTTCCCCGGACCGCAGGGGAAAAAAACATGCAACATGGTGTGTTTTAGGAACTTTTAACGATAAAAATTTACTGACATTTTTCAAAATTGATCGATCGACCCATGGATAGTTCATATTACTGCAAGGTTCAGCCTTAACCCTGTTATATGTAGGACTATGTGTGTGTGTGTGCATGCACATTACACACACACACACACACACACACACACACACACACACACACACACACACACATTAACGGAGAGACCATTTTTAAAACCGTTAAAAAATTACCCATTTAAAAATTAGCAAGGAACATTGCTAGTCACACTCGCGTGAACGCATACTAACGGAATCAGTGCTGTAAAGTAAAACAACAACAACAAATTAAACAGCACCTTACCTTTGAATCGCGAAAGAGCGGAGTTTCTGTGTGTTTGTGTTTGAAGCCGGGTGGGAGTGGGTGGGGGCTGTAAAGCCGAGAGAGTGTGTGTGTGTGTGTGTGTGTGTGTGTATGTGTGTATGTGTGTATGTGTGTGTGTGTGTGTGTGTGTGTGTGTGTGTGTGTGCGCGCGTTCATTCACTTTCCCCGGGTAATGCTGTTACCTCTCACAGCCGGAGGTCTAGAAAGAGCTGATTGGCCGAGCTCTGACAGAGGGGACGGATGAGAGGTACTTTGAACTCCCACATTAATCATGGTACTATAGCCAATAAGTGGCATCTGTGAGCTCGCGCACGCGGAAGGAGCGCTATCCACCGAGTGTGTTACTCCGCCCCTAACGGTGCGTGAGCAAGCAGTTTGAAAAGATGCGGTCGGCTGGCGTCACGCGGTTCGGAGGAAACACGTGATAGTCTTCAGCCCTACAGGCTGAGTGGTAGTAGTAGCCTTAATGTGGGAGCCCCCTAGTGACGGGGAGGAATTGGCCACGACTAAATTATGGAGAAAATCAGGGAAAAAAAAAAAGGATGGTGATTGTACCTAATGACTTGCATATTAAGGCAGAATGAACTCCCATCAACTGTAGAAGCTCTCCTTAAAATACAGCAAATTCACTGTGATGAGTCAAAGGGGATCTTTATAATATGTTAACCTTCTTCTTTTTTCTTTTTTGTAGAAATCAATGAGTGCTTATATTTTGGAACTTGCTCACACTATTGTACAAATACTAAAGGATCATACAAATGTACATGTGACAAAACTTATAAGGATATTAATGGCAACTGTATAGCTAAAGGTAAGGACCTACACTTTCTACTTATTTCATTATGTCTTTTAAATAATTTTATATTCTTCTCATATTTCATCAACCAAAATGGTTTTACGAGAAAGAAATAATAGTGTCAGACAGATACATGTATATATAGTTTACATGTATTGATTTAATTTATAAGACAGATAGAATTATCTCTTTATCTAGATAGAGAGATATTTTTCTGCCAGTCATTTAAGCACACATCTCATTAGGAAATTACAATCCATATTGAATATGTGCATTTTCCCTCAACTAATATTTGATATTAAACAAATGCTATTTTAAATAATTTACTACAGTAGTGAATCTCCTCACAGGTTCATGATAGAATTTTATTAGACACATCTTATTTGTTAGTAAAATATATAAGATAAAATATAGACATGAACTTAAGAGGCGTTAGCAAAATCACAAAATGTGTCAAAAGCCATAATGGCATTAGATACTTTTTCACTTAATGTTCAGTGCCCTTAATACCCTTAATGTACTTTTCACATCAGTGGAGACACATTTATTTCTTAGAACAAAATCAGCAACGGAGAGAACTGGGGAAAAATTTCACCAGCTACAGTAGCTACTGTACTGTGTATACCAACAATATATGAGCACATTAGTTAGACATACATTAAATTTTAAATAAATAATATCCTTACATGTCTTCTAACATTCATCATTTCTTTCAAAATGTAAACCATTTCTATTATATTGGCACATTTTTTTTTACAGTATTCACTTTCTTAATGTAAAAATAAATGTATGCTATAATTGTTATGTATACTGCATGTTGTCTATACAGCCATGTTACTTCATTTACTATAGTTTACTTTTACCTGAATTAATATTTTAGGTAAACTTTGTAAATCATTTTTTTAAATAATGTTAAATTTTAGCTTGTTTACCTACGCTGTTGTATAAAATTTAACTGATTTGCATCTGTAATTTTCAAACTGTTGTCTTAAACCCTAAATGGAATTTAGCCACTTCTCATTTTTTTTGCATATTAATAACTCAACGGGCAGGACCAGAAGATCGAGTGCTCTACATAGCTAATGACACTGAAATCCGAAGTTTTGTGTATCCATTTAACCAGAGCCATGGACACAAAGTGCTCGCTCGCATCGAGGAAAATGCCCGCATCATTGGGATGGATGCTCTGTTGCACCAACAAAAGTTTATCTGGGCTACCCAGTTTAATCCGGGTGGACTTTTTTACAAAGAAATCATAGACAGAAGTCAAACTAAAACAAATGATGGAATAATAGTAAGTATTGCTAATTATGGAAAGCATGTTATCGAGGGTCCTCAGGAATATACTTTGTATTGCAAGTTGTTTCTTATATTCATTCTTTTTTTCCTGTTAAAATATGTTACAAGACCACTGCTTTATTCCTATATGTAGTTATTTATTTATTTTTTACGTTTTTTTTTCTGGTACACTCTTTTAAAAGAAGTTTGTAAAGACTAAATGTATGATTCTGATTTTTGTTTCCTTTTTTTGGAACTTTGCTTAAAAGCCTTTCTTAACCTTTATGCTTGTATAGTGCCCAGATTTTCGGCGGCCTAGAGATGTAGCAGCTGATTGGGTAACTGGAAATATCTACTGGACAGACCACTCAAGAATGCACTGGTTCAGCTATTACACAGCCCACTGGACCAAGCTGAGATACTCCATTAATGTGGGCCAGCTCAAGGGACCCAACTGCACTCGTCTGATAACTGATATTGCTGGAGAGCCCTATGCCATTGCCATCAATCCTGTCAAAGGGTAACCTTTTTAATTGGTTTTCTACATATTTTGCTATTCTATTGGCTTAAAAACACAGGAACAAATCTGAAACATTACCCTCTTGAGACGCAAATGTCCTTATATGAGAGGACATGTCATTTTCTCCCAAATATATTGTATTTAGGTCCTCATCTAAGCACTATTAAGTATAATTTTTATGACAAACTTCTGCCTGTTTAAAGAAACAGTGAGGAGAAAGAGCAGTCTACACAACAGTAAAGTGCATGTCTCTAGAGGGTTATGGTCATACATATTAAAAAATTACGTAGTAAACTAAGGCAAATTAATGATATACAGTATATGGAATTAGATTTAATTTAGCTGTGTATGAAGTTATGAGGAGAAATGAATCGCTAATGACTAGGTGGGAATGTTGAGTTTGCCCCATGTATTTCCACATTTGTTCAGTATGTGGTCAGTAGGTGTGGAAGAGCTTGAATAGATATATTATATTAAAATATCATATACATAACATTGAGGTATGCTTTTTGAGGTATGTCTCGTGATATGTGCATATCCTTATCCTTATTCCTTAAGAATGTACAGTGCTGACAGAATTCTTTCAGACCCTTTCAAGTTTTCCACATTTTGTTATGTTTCACACTCATCTTAAAATGGACGCATGTCTTCTTTTTTATCATCATTCTACACACAATACTCTACAATGGTAAAAAAGTAAAACCAGATTTTTGGACTGTTTGTTTAAATGTACAGTGGAACCTTGCGAGTAATCCGGCAAGACGAGCAAAGATTTTTAATGAATCTTGACTTGAAAAACGAACAAGTCTTGGTTTGCGAGTACAGAGGATCATGTATCACGCATGCACTTCTTGGTTTGATGTCGAGCGGCACGTGATCACAACTGAGCCAATGGTTTTTCTTTCTCGTGCTGCGGAATTGTGGGTAATCGTCTCCCCCTGCTCGGTCTTAGTGCTCATCTCTCACTGGTATAATCAACATGTGTGCACACCTGTAATGTTTACTATAACACTGTGACCATGTGTGTGCGTGTTAAACATCTTTTATTTTGTGTTTGTATGTGTGTCTGTATATCGCGTGTGTACTGTTTATTATAACACACGTGTGTACGTACGTGTAAAGCAAAAGAACATCTCATTAGAGAGTTTAAAGCTCCATTTTCTCTCTCTCTCTTTGTGTTGGACACAGTGCCCCTTCACACACACTCCTTCTCCTCTCGCCTTCACACACACACACACACACACACACACACACACACACACACACACACACACACACACACACACACACACACACACACACACACACACATTAACGGAGACACTGCTCTGTCTCGTTTCTTTTCAAAGGGAAAATGTAGGTTAATTTTTTTTATTTTACTTTATATTTTGTATTAATTATTTTTATGTATTTATTTTTTCGGGGTTGTGGAACGAGTTTTCATTATTTCTTATGGGGAAATTCGCTTTATGAGTGTTTTGTTATACGAGCACGCCTCCGAAATGAATTATGCTCGCAATCCAAGGTTCCACTGTATTGACAATGTACAGTATTAGTCAAAAACACCATAACATGTTTGGAATCACATAGAGAATGGTGTTTTATCATGCACTTAAATTTTTACTTTAAACAGAGGTGCTATTATGTGTGCTATTATGGTTAAAATTCAACAATGCTATGGATTGTTTTATTACATCATAGGATTGCTATGGACTGTATTATGCTGTGTACTCATTATAAAACAATATTCAATGCTAGTGCTATGATGAGTGCTTCCCCAATTATTGGTCTGCTTCTCCACCAAAGCCTCCTGTACCTACAATGCTATTAGTATATGACATACATTTGCATGTTTTACAAGGGCGTTCAAGTCAAAGTAGGATAATAAATAAATAATGAATTTGAAGGTGTTCAATTGGTATTGATTCAGTATTCATAGAAGACTCTCATGGACAATACGGTCATGAGACTCTTTGATGGAGTAAAACAGACGAATGATGCAATTGTTTTAAAGATCAATTTAATTCCTGTGACTATTCACTGAGAGGAACATCAGATTCTTTAAAATCAATGGATAAGTTGTCACCAATTTGCAGAAGAGCCGCATCTGTCTATGGGAACTATACACACAATCATTCACCAACCCCTGTACTGTCATGACCTTGCTCCAAGATTTTTATTTTGTCTTCTGTTATTGTGCTCTAGCAGAAAACCTGATTTGACTTGAACTCCCCTCAAACATTACTAATGTTAAAGATTTAAATAATGTTTTCCATAAAAGTTAATGATTGAAAAGGTAACAATGGCTGTTTATGTGGTGGGCCAGATCATCTTATTATACCATGCTCACTTACTGCCATCACAGAAATATTCATGGCTGTTACAGGATGATGTATTGGTCAGTTATTGGTGACCACTCACATATTGAGGAGTCAGCAATGGATGGCTCTATGCGCAGAGTGCTTCTGGATAAAAAACTCAGGAGGCCCACAGGTAATGGCCTTTACATTTGAACAATACAATAAATATCCTAAATATACTCATAACTCATAATCTTTAGGTCAACTGTTTAGTTTAGTTTTAGTACTTCTTATAAGTAGTTCTTATTACTTTAATGAGAAATTAATATATTCTCCAAGGGAATTTTTTTTACTGCTATAAATAAAAGCAAGTAATGAGGGTTGGTTTCATAAATATCGTTAATGCATTTACTGTATGCTTTTTCTGTAACTGCATACATTTATTGAATTATCTTTTTAAAAGATATTTATCAAATTTCAAATCAGGGTATATTGATTTCTATACCACATGTGTATAATTTATATCAATGTCATTAGTGGTCTATTACTTGCATTATACTGCACTTGGATTATTAACTGCATATCTTTTACTAGTAAGAGATCAAATGAGCACTCAATAGATTTGTATTGAAGCAAGTTTTATATTATGCTTTAAATGGAAACGAGATTGTGATTAATGTAAAAGCAAAAAATAGTGCAAAACCAACATGGCTTTCATTAAACCTGTAGAGATTTTGCAGACAATAACACATTACACATGAATGTGGTCCTCTTGGCCTCCTGTTCTTAAATAGGTGTTTTTGTGTACTCACATATTGTAAACCCTGTTGATTAATTTACAAGATGAATAAATCTGTACCCAATCCTCCCATAGGATTAGCACTTGATTACTTCAGCCAACGTTTATACTGGGCTGACGCAGAGCTCTCAGTTATTGGGAGCGTGTGCTTGGATGGTTCAGACCCAAGGGTAGTCATCAATGGAAAGCAGGGTAAGTTAGCAATTGTTCAATATAATTAAATGTTTGTCTCATAATCTTACTCACATTCCCTGCCTGGAATTTCATCAACTGTAGTGAATATGTGAGGCACCAGTACAACATACACATTTTTGGGTTATAAAATTACTATTCTGTGTAATCTATACAGGGATGTCACAGCCATACAGAATCAACATTTTTGAAGATCTTATTTACGGAAGTAACCTGAAACATGACGTATTTAGAGTTCAAAAGTATGGCAAACAACCTGTGGAGCTATTGGATCCAGCCATAGAAAAAGCTACACATGTCATGATTGCACATCGTTTTAAGCAGCAAGATGGTAAGAACTTTTCCCCCCACTCAAATTGTTTTCCGCTCTGAATTATATATTTCGCTAAGGCAGATATATGATTACGGCCATGACTCATCAAACCACATGACCTTTTTCTAATGCTCCACAGTCTGTTCATCATGTTCCCTTTGTAAACTGAAGCCTTCTTTCTGATTAGCCTGACTGATGTGTTCTTAATGCTACACAGCTGTTTAGTCAGAATTCCTTGAGTTTTCTTTGCATGTCAAAATGCTCTTACCTTTACTATTAAACATAGGCGTGAGGTCGAGTGTATTTTTATTTTTTTTAACAATTTGATTTCACTAAGTGTTTAAGTGATCTCCCATCACGCTCATTCAGAATGTGTTTCTAACCATATTTCTTTCTCCAAGATGATGTTTCACCGCTATCCTTCCAGGTTTTAATAATGTGTTTTATAATTCTTAACTATTTACTTAGTTGTTTTCTTTTCCTGATGCAGACCAATAATTTGACCCTTATGAAACAGAGTAACATCTTTAACCACAACCACAGGATACTGTATGTCTTCTTAATGGTTATTTAAAAAACAAGAAGGGATCTCGCCGCATCAGGGTTAAATAACTTGCCACCTACAGTAAACCCTATTAATCACTGCAGTAGCTATCCAATTGAAGGCTTATATATAAACAACTTTTCAACAGATTCTTTACAATCATTGAAGTGTTTGTGCCACATTTTTTATTTCTGCTGCACTCACTGCAGCCTTCTGAATTATCCGAATAGTTTCCACGGAGGAATGTTTAAGCTCAAAACTAAATTTTATGCAGATACAGTATGTTGCTCTACTCACACAATACACATGCTCACTCAACGGCATCTAGGGCCTCTCTGACTAGTACAATGTAGTCGTCATTGTTCACACATGTGCATTCCAGTACACTCTCCTTGGCTGTCAGGTTACAATGTTACAAAACCGTTTTGTGTGTGTATACATATACATACAAACAGTGGTACCTCGGCACACGAACGACCCACCTAGCAAATGTTCGTCTTAAAAACTACAATTTTGCAAGAAATTTGACTTCCGGTTGTGCATACTTTCGGGAGCTAATACATTTTTTTTTTAAGTTAAGCAAATTAATATTATATATATATATATATATATATATATATATATATATATATATATATATATATATATATATAATTTTTTTTTTTTGCTAGTTTGTTTGGATGTTTTGCATTTTGTGAAAGATTTAGTGAGGCTATAGCACCATGGGTCCTACAGTATGTTATTAAAGATGTCAGGAAGAAGAAACCTTTTAGATTATTTTTTTTAAAGCAGCCAAAGAGCTAAGAGAAATCATAAATTAAGGTTATGTGACCCTCTATTTTATATATATATAATTTTTTATTAATAAATTTTTTATTTACATGTCACTTCTAAATGATTTGTTTGTTTTTATATGCAAAACTATAAGTATATTGTAATAGATAAAAATCTACATTATTTTCTGTGGCAAAATGTGTTTTGCAATACAACCTTTTGCCTTAAGAATTCACCTCTGGAACTGATTATATTCGTATGCTTGACTCTGTGTGTGTGTGTGTGTGTGTCTGTGTGTGTGTGTGTGTGTGTGTGCGTGTGCGTGCGTGTGCGTGCAACATACTTGGCTACATCATTGTTTTTACATATAGTAAGCTCTTGCATGATTCGCACTTTTGGGCATTTGGCCCCTCTTGTCAGCCAGTATTTTGGTATATTCACAGGGATTTATGGTGTCATCTACATATATCATCCCCAAAACTTTTGCACTGACACAGCTGCATATCATCAGCCTTCTACAGGTAATTCCATGTTTTGACTCCATGCTTATAACTATGCATTCGCTGTCATGATGCTGTCCAGGTTCACACCGAACATGCAATAGTTGGCATCTGAGCCAAACAAATTTATCTTGGTCTTATCTGACTAAAAGAATGTGCTTCCAACATTCAGGCTTTTTCATATTCTTTAAGAAAGTTTATTCTTGTTGAAGAGTAAGCAACGTTTTTTTTTTCTGGGATGCCATTCATAGAGGTTGCCGTTATGCAATGTTCTTCACATTTTCTGAGTTTTTACAGAAACTTAGACTGCCATTGATGAGCCTTATGTCAAGCCTGAAGCACTTGCCTGTCTGTTTTTAGAACTAGATTGTGCAAGTAGTCTGTCTGGGGTGTCATTTTTGGGGCACAGCCACTGCAGCTCTGATTAGTGGTATTTGTTACAACTTTGTTATGACTTTATTTAGTCAGTGATCTTCCTGTTTCCATTCCTATCTTTATGAAATGATACTGTGAGATTTTTTTTAGTTCCCCTGGCAAAAACAAATCACATACAAACATTTAACAGAAATATCTGAAAGCAAACTACAACTATAAAACAAATTATAAGCATAAGATGTTAAGCTTTGTTCTTTTTAAGCTTTTGGTTTCTCTTTGCACACTCTTTATCAAGGTAAGGGGTACCTTTTTGTCTTTTTGTTTCTGAAATAATCAAATACAGTACATACAGTCACAATTAAATGAAAAGTTCTAAACACATGCTTTACGTTCAATCACTGAACTTACTCAACAGCAAATACACAACTAGGTAGCCTCTGCTTAGTTTTCTACATGAGAAATGGCACATAACATAAGAGCTGATCTCTCTGATCTTTATATGTATACTATCTACGCTTTAAGCCCTTTTGCTTGTGGTTACACTGCAATGCGAAAGGCTAAAAGGAAAGCAAGATCCTTGGTTTGTGCATCATTTGTTTATCCTGCATGCTTGCTGATATGAATTACACTGCCATTTCTAAAAGGAGATGGAAAAACTAACAAACAAAACAAGCCCATGGCAGACTTTGGTCTCAGACCTACCAACCCTGAAGAAGAGGAAATTGTTCTGTTCTCTCGTAATATCAGATCACAAACACACATATCCACAAAACTGTGAACCTGTAGATGTTGTTCCTTATATGAACTTTAACATTATTCTTTTTTTATTTATCATCTATATTTTAGTTTTATCAAAACTAACAAGATGGAATAGTACCACTTGATTAAAATTTTTTCATTTGAAGTCAGTATCAGAAATCATCTTTGAATCACTCATAGGAATCGGGCTCAAAGTTCATTTAGGAATGAAAATATTCCTATCTCAGAGCAGAACATAAAAAGGTTATTTATACTACTTTCTATTCTTACCTGCGGCGAGGAGTAGGTCTGCACAGAAGAAAACGTATGACGTCATTTAGAACTGCAGAGTAGGCTGCATGTTATAGTGGGTTAGAGTTGTAGTTTTAACTGGTTTTATAACGGTGAAAAAGCAACATGGTGAAATCAGTAGCAGTTGTGTAAAAGCTTTAGGCACACAAACAAAACTTACAGTATAGATGTGTGACTTGCTGCATGATTTCGAAAAGAAAGGAAAATTGGAGAGAGGTTGAAAGCGTTTTTCTTGCAGAGGAGGTAGTATACTATTATATAGTTGTAAAATTTTATTTTAATTTTTTTTTTAATTTTGCTCAGCATACTATAGAAAAAAACAGCAAACTAACAAAAAAATCATCGTGCCTGGTATAGGTTTAATATTCAGTGTGCACCGTTTGTACATAACATTTGTACTATATATACAGTGGTGTGAAAAACTATTTGCCCCCTTCCTGATTTCTTATTCTTTTGCATGTTTGTCACACTTAAATGTTTCTGCTCATCAAAAACCGTTAACTATTAGTCAAAGATAACATAATTGAACACAAAATGCAGTTTTTAAATGAAGGTTTACGTTATTAAGGGAGAAAAAAAACTCCAAATCTACATGGCCCTGTGTGAAAAAGTGATTGCCCCCCTTGTTAAAAAATAAATTAACTGTGGTTTATCACACCTGAGTTCAATTTCTGTAGTCACCCCCAGGCCTGATTACTGCCACACCTGTTTCAATCAAGAAATCACTTAAATAGGAGCTACCTGACACAGAGAAGTAGACCAAAAGCACCTCAAAAGCTAGACATCATGCCAAGATCCAAAGAAATTCAGGAACAAATGAGAACAAAAGTAATTGAGATCTATCAGTCTGGTAAAGGTTATAAAGCCATTTCTAAAGCTTTGGGACTCCAGCGAACCACAGTGAGAGCCATTATCCACAAATGGCAAAAACATGGAACAGTGGTGAACCTTCCCAGGAGTGGCCGGCCGACCAAAATTACCCCAAGAGCGCAGAGACGACTCACCCGAGAGGCCACAAAAGACCCCAGGACAACATCTAAAGAACTGCAGGCCTCACTTGCCTCAATTAAGGTCAGTGTTCACGACTCCAGCATAAGAAAGAGACTGGGCAAAAACGGCCTGCATGGCAGATTTCCAAGGCGCAAACCACTTTTAAGCAAAAAGAACATTAAGGCTCGTCTCAATTTTGCTTAAAAACATCTCAATGATTGCCAAGACTTTTGGGAAAATACCTTGTGGACCGACGAGACAAAAGTTGAACTTTTTGGAAGGTGCGTGTCCCGTTACATCTGGCGTAAAAGTAACACAGCATTTCAGAAAAAGAACATCATACCAACAGTAAAATATGGTGGTGGTAGTGTGATGGTCTGGGGTTGTTTTGCTGCTTCAGGACCTGGAAGGCTTGCTGTGATAGATGGAACCATGAATACTACTGTCTACCAAAATTCCTGAAGGAGAATGTCCGGCCATCTGTTCGTCAACTCAAGCTGAAGCGATCTTGGGTGCTGCAGCAGGACAATGACCCAAAACACACCAGCAAATCCACCTCTGAATGGCTGAAGAAAAACAAAATGAAGACTGTGGAGTGGCCTAGTCAAAGTCCTGACCTGAATCCTATTGAGATATTGTGGCATGACCGTAAAAAGGCGGTTCATGCTAGAAAACCCTCAAATAAAGCTGAATTACAACAATTCTACAAAGATGAGTGGGCCAAAATTCCTCCAGAGCGCTGTAAAAGACTCGTTGCAAGTTATCGCAAACGCTTGATTGCAGTTATTGCTGCTAAGGGTGGCCCAACCAGTTATTAGGTTCAGGGGGCAATTACTTTTTCACACAGGGCCATGTAGGTTTGGATTTTTTTTCTCCCTAAATAATAAAACCCCTCATTTAAAAACTGCATTTTGTGTTTACTTGTGTTATCTTTGACTAATAGTTAAATGTGTTTGATGATCAGAAACATTTTGTGTGACAAACATGCAAAAGAATAAGAAATCAGGAGGGGGGCAAATAGTTTTTCACACCACTGTATATATAAAACACTCAGAAATACCATTTCTTTGGGGTTAAGTGATTAATGTGCCTAACATTTTTCAGCTGAGCCTCGTTTCACTGAATAATCCACCACTTTTCATCAGTATGTAAGACCGCGACACCTCTCTCTCTCTCTCTCACACACACACACACACACACACAGCAGCAGACCGAGTCATTAGCACGTCCCTCCCCCAAATTTAAAGAATACAAGCTATTTTTTCTATAGTATGCTGAGCAAAATTAAAATAAAACAATTTTAAAACAGCATCACTCGGGGATCAAACCCGGATCTCCCGCATGAAAGGGCGACAGGTTAACCGCTGCATCACTCGGACATTTAGAGACACCACGCCCCAGTCACGTTAATAAGCCACTCAACTTCTTTGAAAGAAAGCTCTAGATAAGTGACGAAGTAAGCCTGATATAATAATTGCATGTGTATTTTATCTGTTTTCAAGAAATTTATATTTCAATAAATAGTAAACTTGGCCCCTCCTTGAACCACCACCTTATCGTGGTGGAGGGGTTTGCGTGTCCCAATGATCCTGGGAGCTATGTTGTCGGGGGCTTCATGCCCCAGGCAGGGTCACCCATGGCAATCTGGTCCTAGGTGAGGGAACATACAAAGAGTAGTTCAAAAGACCTCTTATGATGAGTAAAAATCTTGGAAAACGTTTTCCCTCGCCCGGACGTGGGTCACCGGGGCCTCCCTCTGGAGCCAGGCCTGGAGGTGGGGCCCGATGGCAAGCGCCTGGTGGTCAGGCCTGCACCCATGGGGCTCGGCCGTGCACAGCCTGAAGAGGCAACGTGGGTCCCTCTTCCCATGGGCTCACCACCTGTAGGAGGGGCCAAAGAGGTCGGGTGCAGTGTGAGCTGGGCGGTGGCCGAAGACAGGGGCCTTGGCGGTCTGATCCTCGGCTGCAGAAGCTGGCTCTAGGGACGTGGAATGTCACCTCTCTGGTGGGGAAGGAGCCTGAGCTAGTGTGCGAGGTTGAGAAGTTCCGGCTAGATATAGTTGGACTCACCTCGACGCACAGCTTGGACTCTCGAACCAGTCTTCTTGAGAGGGGCTGGACTCTCTTCTACTCTGGAGTTGCCACCGGTGAGAGGCGATGAGCAGGTGTGGGCATACTTATTGCCCCCCGGCTCGGGGCCTGTACATTGGGGTTCACCGCAGTGGACGAGAGGGAGGACGGATCCTTACTGTTGTTTGCGCTTATGCGCCGAACAGCAGTTTGGAGTACCCGCCCTTTTTGGGGTCTCTGGAGGGGGCGCTAGAAAACGTCCCTCCTGGGGACTCCATCGTTCTGTTGGGGGACTTCAATGCTCACGTGGGCAATGACAGTGAGACCTGGAAGGGCGTGATTGGGATGAACGGCCCCCCTAATGTGAACCAGAGAGGTGTTTTGTTATTGGACTTCTGTGCTCATCACAGATTGTCCATAACGAACACCATGTTCAGGCATAAGGGTGTCCATATGTGCACCTGGCACCAGGACACCCTAGGCCGCAGTTCGATGATCGACTTTGTGGTCGTGTCGTCGGACTTGCGGCCACATGTCTTGGACACTCGGGTGAAGAGAGGGGCAGAGCTGTCAACTGATGATGAAGTTGGCTTCGTTGGCGGGGTAGGATGCCGGTCAGGCCTGGTAGACCCAAACGTATTGTGAGGGTCTGCTGGGAACGTCTGGCAGAGTCCCCTGTCAGGACGAGCTTCAACTCCAACCTCCGGCAAAGCTTCAACCACGTCCTGGGGGAGGTGGGGGACATTGAGTCCGAATGGACTATGTTCTGCGCATCCATTGTCGAGGCGGCCGACCGGAGCTGTGGCCGTAAGGTGGTCGGTGCCTGTCGCGGTGGCAACCCAAGAACCCGTTGGTGGACATCGGGATGCCATCAAGCTGAAGAAGGAGTCTTACCGGGCCTTTTTGGCTGGTGGCACTCCGGAGGCAGCTGATAGGTACCAGCAGGCCAAGCAGAATGTGGCTTTGGTGGTTGCTGAAGCAAAAACCCGAGTGTGGGAGGAGTTTGGGGAGGCCATGGAGAATGACTTCTAGACGACTTTGAAGAGATTCTGGTCCACCATCCGGCGCCTCAATAGGGGAAAGCAGTTCACGGTCAACACAGTGTATAGTGGGGATGGTGCGCTGCTGACCTCGACTCGGGACGTTGTGGGTCGGTGGGGGGAGTACTTCGAAGACCTCCTTAATTCCACCAACATGCCTTCCGACAAGGAAGCAGAGTCTGGGGACATAGAGGTGGACTCTTCCATCTCTGGGGCGCCGAGGTGATCAAAATTTGTGGTGACGGGGCCCCGGGGGTGGATGAGATCCGCCCGGAGTTCCTCAAGGCTCTGGATGTTGTAGGGCTGTCATGGTTGACACGTCTCTGCAACATGGCATGGACATCGGGGACAGTGCCTCTGGACTGGCAGACCGGGGTGGTGGTCCCCCTCTTCAAGAAGGGGGACCGGAGAGTGTGTTCCAACTACAGAGGGATCAGACTCCTCAGCCTCCCCGGGAAAGTCTATTCAGGGGTCCTGGAAAGGAGGGTCCGTCGGATAGTCGAACCTCGGATTCAGGAGGAGCAGTGTGGTTTTTGTCCAGGTCGCGGAACAGTGGACCAGCTCTACACCCTTAGCAGGGTCCTGGAGGGGGCATGGGAGTTTGCCCAACCAGTCTACATGTGCTTTGTGGACTTGGAGAAGGCATTCAACCGTGTCCCTTGGGGAGTCCTGTGGGGGGTACTCCGGGAGTATGGGATATCGGATTCCCTGTTAAGGGCTGTCCGGTCCCTGTACAACCGGTGTCGGAGCTTGGTCCACATTGCCGGTAGTAAGTCAGACCTGTTTCCGGTGAGAGTAGGACCCCGACAGGGCTGCCCTTTGTCACCAATCCTGTTCATAATTTTTATGGACAGGATTTCTAGACGCAGCCAGGTCGTTGAGGGGGTACAGTTTGGTGGGCTCAGGATTGGGTCACTGGTTTTTGCAGATGACGTTGTTCTGTTGGCCTCATCATCCTGCGACCTACAGCTCTCACTGGATCGGTTCGCAGCCGAGTGTGAAGCGGCTTGGATGAGAATCAGCACCTCCAAATCTGAGGCCATGGTCCTCAGCCGGAAAAGGGTGGAGTGCCCTCTCAGGGTTGGGAGTGAGATCCTGCCCCAAGTGGAGGAGTTTAAGTATCTCGGGGTCTTGTTCACGAGTGAGGGTAAAAATGGAACGGGAGATCGACAGGCGGATCGGCGCAGCGTCTGCAGTGATGCGGGCTCTGTATCGGTCCGTCGTGGTGAAGAAGGAGCTGAGCCAAAAGGCGAAGCTCTCAATTTACTGGTCGATCTACGTTCCTACCCTCACCTATAGTCATGAGCTGTGGGTAGTGACCGAAAGAACAAGATCGCGAATACAAGCGGCCAAAATGAGATTCCTCCGCAGGGTGTCTGGGCTCTCCCTTAGAGATAGGGTGAGAAGCTCGGTCATCCGGGAGGGGCTTAGAGTAGAGCCGCTGCTCCTCCGCATCAAGAGGAGCCAGATGAGGTGGCTTGGGCATCTATTTAGGATGTCCCCTGGACACCTCCCTTGTGAGGTGTTCCGGACACGCCCCACCGGAAAGAGACCCCGGGGAAGACCCAGGACACGCTGGAGGGACTATGTCTCTCGGGTGGCCTGGGAACGCCTTGGGATCCCCCCGGAAGAGCTGGACGAAGTGGCCAGGGAGAGGGAAGTCTGGTCATCCCTGCTGAAGCTGCTGCCCCCGCGACCCGACCTCGGATAAGCGGAAGAAGATGCATGGATGGATGGATAGTAAACTTGGCCGATTTCGTTATAATTTTGTTGACAAGTGGAGCTCGAAAATTCTCCCACCCCCTTAAGTGGGGAATGACAGTAATATGGTCATTTATTTCAGTTAATAAATCTACTATAAATTTAAAGAACACAAGAAATAAGATGACAAAATCCTACACTCTTCTTTTCTAATTACACGTGATAAAATCTAAAGGCTCACTGTGTTAACATTTATTGTGCTTAAATTTGATCCTGATAAGATTTGATTTAATTTGAATTCTACATTTGTACTGTAATTTTAGTACTGTGATTATGAATTCGTTCAACTACATGTACAGTGTTTCACTTGATTTTATCGGCTACTATGTGCAGTTCTAAAGGAGCGCGTCTCATTAATCTGGCAGAGAATGAACTAAGGCATGAGGCATCAGTCTGTAGTTATATAGCGCCACTCAGTGGTAAAAGCCAGCAAACGCACAAACCCAAATGCTGTCGCCGAGCGCTGCGACAGTAAAACGAACGCTCCGATTAGGTGACCACTGTAAATGCCACGGCCTACCTGAGCATTGTTTCTGACTATGTTCATCCCTTTATGACCACCATGTACCCATCCTTTGATACTGCTAGCAGGATGATACACCAACACAAAGCTCGAATAATTTCAAATTGGTTTCTTGAACATGACAATGAGTTCACTGTAATAAAATGGCCCCCACAGTCACCAGATCTCAACCCAATAGAGCATATATGTGCCAACATTTCTAAAGAATGCTTTCAGCACCTTGTTGAATCAATGCCACGTAGAATTAAGGCAGTTCTGAAGGCGAAAGGGGGTCAAACACCATATTAGTATGGTGTTCCTAATAATCCTTTAGGTGAGTGTGTGTATGTGTATATATATATATATATATATATATATATATATATATATAATGTGTGTGTGTGTTCATGTGTGGGCCATGTGTGATGTGTGACACTTGTTTTTTGTTGACTTCACGCTGCTTGGTGGGAAATGTATGAATCTGTGCATAATTTGCGGAGTTTAATTAATTTGTCGGCTATGTCAGTGTTTCAAAGGTGGCTTTGCTGTTATTAAAAACCGTACTGTATCAGTCACCTGAGAGATATTATACATGTTCATTATTGGATCAGTTACATAAAGTATGCAATGAAAAAATAAATAAGTATTCAGTTTTTGTCCAAATGTGTCTTTTATGAGCTCTGTGACACCCATTGTTAATAAAACGTCTCACCTCAGCGCACGTCTCTGCCTGAATGCCATTTCCTCGCTACTACTAGTCAGTTAGGTCACCTCCGGAGCTCTCCTACATTTTGGAGAATATGACATATTTTAAGAATCTTAATAAATACCTATTACTCCTACTCTTGAAAGTAGGACCAAAATGTCGTAAATATGAAAATTTTTGGCCACTTAGGAGCGATTTCCTATTTTGAGATGCTTAGTCAATATGGGCCCTGATCTGTTGTTCAGAGAATGTTAATCTGGGAATTACCTCTAATTTACATTTATAATGGGTTTTATTTGGGAATAATTAATAAGTGACAGCAAAATGAACAAAGCTTGTTCCGTGCACTGGTTCATGTCCCCTGGATAGCCATTACAAATTCCACTGACCCGAAGCCATCACCCCTTTTCAAAACTACAGATTTATTTTAAAAGATGACGAGGGAGTTTACTGTCAGCTCAAACTTTAAAATGTTTTATATACCTGGATGAGTCAAAAACCATTTGCACTCCTGCTGCAGAACTCTAGAAAAGACAAATCTATCACTTTTTTTTACATAATCCCCTTTCCCCTCAATACACCTAGTCCATCTGTCAACAAGCCCTCATATTCCCTCACAAAAAAAAAGTTTAGGCTAAGCTGTGAGCCATGAATGCACCCACCCCACCTCAATTCTTGCTTACACCTCAGCCACAAGTGATGCAAGCGATGTTCACCCCTGTACATCAGCGACCGGGGAGACAGCAGCCAAGAACTGAAAGCGCCAACAAGACAGCGCGGCCAAACAAAAGCTTCAATATAACCAGAGTACAGACAATTCTTGACTCAACCACACTGTGTGGACCACAGGTCCAAAATTGAGAAATTTCTGGTGTTTCTAGTTTATTCGTAATCATGCATTTGGAAATAACAGGAGTACTCCAGGGATATTTTTTTTTCTGTAATGACACGTTTTCTACCTTGTGTGATCACAGGTATGACAAAATAGCCTTGCTAAGGTTTTTGTTTCATTGTTTCCTAAAGGAAATATTAGTCAAGACGTTGTTTTAACAACATTATGCAACAACCCAACATTTATTTCTGTCCAGAGTTGCACACATGTTGGTCAAGATTTTATGTTGATAGGAGAATCAGTCACTATGTAAATTCTCCCCCGTCACATCCCAAAGTCTTTTGATGAGAGTCTATGGTGGCCAATTCAAGTGTGATAATGATTCCATATGCTTCCAGAACCACTCTTTCACTAATTTGAGCCTGATAAATCTTGGCATTGTCATCCTGAAATATGGCCATGCATCAGGGAAGAATAAAATCTATTGATCAAATGCCACATAATGTTGCTTAGCTTAGACCTTACCAACTGAAGAAACAGTAGCTCCAGAGGCTTATACAGTGGGCACTATGCATGATTTGTGAATTGCATCATGCACTTCCATTTTTACCCTGCCACACCTGTTGTTTTCTAATAGGGTAAATTTTTACTCATTAGTCCACATGACCTTTTCTCCAAAGTGCAATCGTGATGCTCCCTTACAAATTTAAGACTTTTCTTCTGATTAGTCATAATAACATGCAGCTTTATTATGGCTACACAGAGGTTTAGTCCCAGTCTTGAGAGTTCTTGTCACATTATGTGTGTAGAAATTATTAAACTATTAAAGACATCTGTGATATCTATTGTAATTTTTTTTTACAGCCTCAAGTATTTAAGTGATTTTCCATCATGACCATTCATGATTACTCCCAACCACACTTCTTCCACAAATTTGATAGTTCAGCACTATCATTCAGTGTTTTAATAATGTTGTAGGGTTTACATAATAAAGACAACGAATGGCTGTCGCATGTCCACCAGGAAATGTAGACATTTTAATGTGGACACAATGCCATCGCATACTTCACCATTAATATGTAATGTTTAGCTCTTGGTTAGAGTTGTATCGAATCTTTAACGATTCAGGTTAATTTGATTAACTGAATGAAAATGTATAATGTACACTTTATCGACTACCCGTCCAGCATTTAGCACAATTTAGTGCATCTTACCAGTTCTGCTTATCACGCGGCCAACAATGATAACAAAACTCTAGTATTTATCAATTATGAGCAAGGTAACAAGATCTGGGCAAATGTTTAGACTTTAAAATACATGACCAAGACAACAGTTCTTTATAAAGAAACGAGAATTTATTTGACTAATCTACGATACAGTACATGAAACTATGCTACTTAACACACACACACACACACACACACACATATATATATATATATATATATATATATATATATATACAGTGGTGTGAAAAACTATTTGCCCCCCTCCTGATTTCTTATTCTTTTGCATGTTTGTCACACAAAATGTTTCTGATCATCAAACACATTTAACTATTAGTCAAAGATAACACAAGTAAACACAAAATGCAGTTTTTAAATAAGGGGTTTTATTATTTAGGGAGAAAAAAAATCCAAACCTACATGGCCCTGTGTGAAAAAGTAATTGCCCCCTGAACCTAATAACTGGTTGGGCCACCCTTAGCAGCAATAACTGCAATCAAGAGTTTGCGATAACTTGCAACGAGTCTTTTACAGCGCTCTGGAGGAATTTTGGCCCACTCATCTTTGCAGAATTGTTGTAATTCAGCTTTATTTGAGGGTTTTCTAGCATGAACCGCCTTTTTAAGGTCATGCCACAACATCTCAATAGGATTCAGGTCAGGACTTTGACTAGGCCACTCCAAAGTCTTCATTTTGTTTTTCTTCAGCCATTCAGAGGTGGATTTGCTGGTGTGTTTTGGGTCATTGTCCTGCTGCAGCACCCAAGATCGCTTCAGCTTGAGTTGACGAACAGATGGCCGGACATTCTCCTTCAGGATTTTTTGGTAGACAGTAGAATTCATGGTTCCATCTATCACAGCAAGCCTTCCAGGTCCTGAAGCAGCAAAACAACCCCAGACCATCACACTACCACCACCATATTTTACTGTAGGTATGATGTTCTTTTTCTGAAATGCTGTGTTACTTTTACGCCAGATGGAACGGGACACGCACCTTCCAAAAAGTTAAACTTTTGTCTCGTCGGTTCACAAGGTATTTTCCCAAAAGTCTTGGCAATCATTGAGATGTTTTTTAGCAAAATTGAGACGAGCCTTAATGTTCTTTTTGCTTAAAAGTGGTTTGCGCCTTGGAAATCTGCCATGCAGGCCGTTTTTGCCCAGTCTCTTTCTTACGGTGGAGTCGTGAACACTGGCCTTAATTGAGGCAAGTGAGGCCTGCAGTTCTTTAGATGTTGTCCTGGGGTCTTTTGTGGCCTCTCGGATGAGTCGTCTCTGCGCTCTTGGGGTAATTTTGGTCGGCCGGCCACTCCTGGGAAGGTTCACCACTGTTCCATGTTTTTGCCATTTGTGGATAATGGCTCTCACTGTGGTTCGCTGGAGTCCCAAAGCTTTAGAAATGGCTTTATAACCTTTACCAGACTGATAGATCTCAATTACTTTTGTTCTCATTTGTTCCTGAATTTCTTTGGATCTTGGCATGATGTCTAGCTTTTGAGGTGCTTTTGGTCTACTTCTCTGTGTCAGGTAGCTCCTATTTAAGTGATTTCTTGATTGAAACAGGTGTGGCAGTAATCAGGCCTGGGGGTGACTACAGAAATTGAACTCAGGTGTGATAAACCACAGTTAAGTTATTTTTTAACAAGGGGGGCAATCACTTTTTCACACAGGGCCATGTAGATTTGGAGTTTTTTTTCTCCCTTAATAACGTAAACCTTCATTTAAAAACTGCATTTTGTGTTCAATTATGTTATCTTTGACTAATAGTTAACGGTTTTTGATGAGCAGAAACATTTAAGTGTGACAAACATGCAAAAGAATAAGAAATCAGGAAGGGGGCAAATAGTTTTTCACACCACTGTATATATATAGGCGCGGTGGTGTAGTGGTTAGCACTGTCGCCTTGCACCTCCAGGGTCTGGGTTCGATTCCCCGGCCAGGCTCGATTCCCGTCTCTGTGTGCATGGAGTTTGCATGTTCTCCCCGTGCTTGGTGGGTTTCCTCCGGGTACTCCGGTTTCCTCTCACAGTCCAAAGATATGCAGGTTAGGCTAATTGGCGTTCCCAAATTGCCCGTAGTGTGTGATTGGGTGTGTGAGTGTGTGTATGTGTGTGTGCCCTGCGATGGATTGGCACCCTGTCCAGGGTGTACCCCGCCTAGTGCCCGAAGTCTCCTGGGATAGGCTCCAGGTCCCCCGCGACCCTGAACACAGGATTAAGCGGTATAGAAAATGAATGAATGAATGAATGAATATATATATATATATATATATATATATATATATATATATAAAAACAGTTTGGAAGGTTAAAATGAATGAAGTTATTCTAGTACTGTTTACTAGATCAACGAAAGTCACAAGAGCAGAGTCTTGGGTTTAATCGTACGGTTATGAAACGAGCATCAACTTCAGCAAAGTATGCAGCTTTGTTTGTTTACTTGCGTTATGTTTCATTCTCATCCGGTGGTTCACCTCCAGCGAAGAGAATCATGGTGTTGCTAGTTGGTTGGTGCGCTGTTGTAGAGATGACGTCTTTCGAGAAAGCCCTTCAGTGAGGCGTTGGTTGCCTGGTTACCGATGGCTGTGCTCTGGAACTTCACTTTGGAGTTCTTGCACAAAGTCTTGTTGAGAGTTCTTGAAGAGCGGAAGACGCCAGCAGTGGCGGCGGCGTAGCGCCACAACGGTGGAAGCCCGAGCTGCTTGGAAGATGTTGTAGGTTTCAGTCTTCAATGTTTTCCTCTGAACTGAGTGTTGTAGACATCCTTAGGGATTTTGTCCCTTTGGGGTCAGTCCGTCCCATGGGTGATTGGTCCAATCGGATGTGGTTGCGGGGCTTAGCCACGCCTCACGTGGTTTCCCCCTTTTGTGCATACATTAGCCTGGTGTCACGTGGGACCCATCCGGTTGGAGTTTTTAATACCTTTTATTAAGTAATTTCGCATGAGCTCGGTTCATGCTACCAATTTCCCGTGTTCACCAACGTTCTTGGAATAAAGCCAGCTTTTCATTGACATCAAACATTACATATGTTACTACCCACTCATTTCTTCCTTTATCTAATAAAAGGGGTTAGCTGGGCTTTGCTGATTACACTTTTAAAGTTATGCAGAATAATCAAACATACACACAGGAATAAAATATACTGAGTATAGAATAAAATAGTGTCGATGCCGTATGCCTCTTTGTTCATTGAAAGCATGTGCTCTGGAGGTCAATGAGTGTCCAGGTGTGACTTGGTGGTTCTCTCCCAACTCGGGGTGAAGCTGTAAAACTGTCCGCTTTGTTTACCGGATCTCCGATTTACACCCTTGGTTTTGGGGTCTACTTCAAAGCATCTGGTCTTACAGTATGCCTTGTGAGGTTTCTTGCAGCTTAGTTTTACAGACGCTCCCTTAAGATCGCGAATCAGATAAGATTATGGGATGATGACATGCGTGCTGACAGAGGGGCTCTGGAATGTGCCCAATTGACTGCTGTCTCTCTTTGGGAGCCTTGTTCGTCACTACAGTGTTCTTAACCTACATTAATTTCAGCAATCCCCTTAGTTGTTTGCTTTGCTTGATTCAGGCCAATAATTTGGCCCTTCTGGTGCCAGCAGGATTATATTTCATAGTATGCACAAGAAATATGCATACTATGCTTGTATGCTATTTTAAATGTCTAGGTGCAATGCACGCATGTACAGTACAGCCACTCAGCGTGTGGGTGAGCAAGCAAAAGAGAGAGAGAGGGATTGATTCAGGTTTATTTTTTGCACATTCCTGATACAACAGCACCATTGAAAGCTGATGACCCTATCGCATGCATTTCAAAAGCCAGCCAACAGTGACGAAAACTTTACCAAAATCATTCATGCACTGTTCCTACAGGATTACAGCTGCCAGCACCCCTGCTTCTGAAAAACATTAAAAAATTTTCCATGACCACAGGATTTTTTTCCCGAATTACTGCATCAGTTAGGGTTTAAAGAACTATTGCCAGCTAAATCAAATGAACTACTATTATCTACTTAGAAGCTCTTATTACTTTTTATTTGACTATTATACATCACCTTATATATCTGCCTGACATTTTTTTAATTTTCCATGAAAACTCATACTTTAATACATCAAATGAGATGTAAAGCTATATTGTCAAAACATAATGAAATGAGAATTTTCACCTTCAAATATTGATTTTGTCAAATAACTGTACCTATGCAGCAATTACAGCCTTGTTGTCATTCAGGGTAACAGTTTGTTGAGGTAATGTGAAGAATTCTTTATCACATGCTTCTTCAAGTGCATGTTGGATTAGCTCAATGGGCAGTTTTTATGAACCTTACAGTTAAGGTAGGCTTGAGGTCTAGTGTCTGGACAGGAAAGTCTATTACAGATAGAATGCGAGCTGATCGCTCCTTCTCCAGAGAAGTCTTGTATAATTAGCACCAACTACTTTAGATAATTGACCTGTTATTGGGGTAAACTGGCACAAGTGCCATGCTCATGATATGGCATAGAGTTGCAAAATTACTTGATATCCTTCCTCATTTAAGGTTCATGTGTATATCTCCCACTTTATCACCACCAAAGTACTCCTAGGCCATCAACTTCCATCCACCATGCATGAAAGACGACATCAAACCCTTGTCCAGCTTGTATATCTAAAAAATTTTTTTCAGTGTTCCAAACACCTTAAACATACTGTAGATTAATTTTTCTATAACATTTTTCCCCTCTCTCCAATCTCTGTGTTCTTTGGCCAATCATAATCTCTTCCTTTTATTGGCAGTCTCAGGTAAGTCTTTTTCTTTGGAACTATGCCACGAAGGCCAGCATCAACGATTCACCCCTTGACTGCGGAGATTAAAACTGGTGGTTACAGGTAGCTGTTAATAAATCTGCTGGTTGAGGACCAGTGAGATGTCTGTTTCTTAGACTAGATACAGTACTTACTTATTTGCAGTGCACTCTGCCCTCCTGCTTCTCTTTCTATCCTGTTTATAGCCAGTTTATGCTACTCATTAAAGAGAATAAAAGATCCCATTCTATGAAATCTTTAGTTTTTAGCAATTTGAGATTTGTATGGTCATCATGGGATTGTCTTTTTCTTTTTCGTAAAGCAGGAATAGATTTAGAAGATAGTTGTTTTTTTCTGCCCACAAGGGCTATACAGTATTTCACATATTTCACAAAGGCTAATGCTCCCAGATACTCAACTAGCCTAAAGAAGGCTGCTTTTATTGCTTCTTTAATCAGCACAGCAGTTTTCAGTTGTACTAACATAATTGCAATAGGCTTTTCTAATGAACAATTAGCCTTTCATTGTGATAAACCTGGATTAGCTATCACAATGTGCTACTGGAACACATGAAGGATGGTTGCTTTTTATGCCCATGTTATTCCATTAAAATCACTGGTTTCCAGCTAGAATAGTCATATATAATATCAACCATCTCTAGACTATATTTTTCTTCATTCATTTTAATTAAATTGAAAAAGAGCTTTTCTTTTAAATTCGAAGAAATTTCTAATTGACCCCAAAACTTTTGGGTAGTACTGTAGTACTAAATTGTGCAGATTTGTATTTGGTTTGACTTGGAATGGATCAGTTAATTCTCTTAACATTTTAACATCATTTAATTCAGACGACTTGTTATTTCTCGATCAGAAAGCAAACTTATTGATTAAGAATATTTGCAGTTTGTTCTTTTAATATGTTTTTAAAGATTAGTATCTTTTTAGTATGTTTAATTGCTTTTTGTAGATCCTTGCTAGTAAGGGTCTTGCATTGTGAGCCAGCTGTGCCTTTCCCTACTGACTCATTAACTCTAGAGCTTTACTCTGAGCAAAGAACTTGCACTGCTAGCAAAACCTTGGAGTGTGATGTCTTCAGCAAAACATGGATTACACCCTTTTGCTTTTCTATGCTGTTTTTCAACTTTTCACAGAATCCCTAGCGAACCATAAACCACAGAATGTTCTTGAGCAGGCCTCTTTTGAGGCTGTACACAACTTTGAAAGCACCATTCAGTTCAATTCAATTTTATTTATATAGCGCTTTTAACAATGGTCATTGTTTCAAAGCAGCTTCACAAAAATGAAACAGAATGTTTCACATGCACTGCTGGCATGTGTATGCAGCGCACCTAGAGAAGTTTTGTATTTTTGAAAGGCCATGCCTTAAATATCAGGAAATGAGAGCTACAGTACCAGTGTGATATATTGTGTGATGTTCCTGATTTTATATCAAACCCAAATTTCTTCAGTATATGCACTATATTGCCAAAAGTATTCGCTCGCCTGCTTTCATATGCATATGAACATCAGTAACATCCTATTTTTAATCTACTGTATAGGTTTTAATATGATGTTGGCCCACCGTTTGCAGCTAACTCTTCTGGGAAGGCCAACATGAACAAAGCAAAGCAAGGTCCATAAAGAAATAGATAACCAAGTTTGATGTGAAAGAACTTGACTGGCCTCAACCCAATAGAAGACCTTTGAAAATTTTTTGAAATTTCCCAAAACACACTCTGAAACCCTGTTGAAAACCTTCCTAGAAGAGTTGAAGATGTTATAGCTGCAAAGGGTGGGCCAATATCATATACCTGTGGATTAAGAATTAACCCTGTGGATTAAGAATTGGATGGATATGCATGTGAAGGCAGGTGAACGAATACTTTTGGCAATATAGTATATATACAATATTGAAGAGATTTAGGTTTGAGAAAAACATGAATATGACACAATATATCACACTGGTAGCTCTCATTTTCTGATATTTGTGATTTATGCATTTTACATTCATACAGAATGTCATCGAGTGGGCTTGCATGGGTGTTTGTGGTGTCTAGAACAGGCTCGCTAATCTTTATTGATGATGTACAGTACCTCATGCTAGTAGAAGCATAATTATTTCAGAGTTCTACAGAAATATTTTGTCTGCCAATTTATAGAGAAATGCATCCAATCTAATTGGGAGGAGGTTCATCATGCAACAATACAGTGGCACAAAACAACAAAAGACTTCAACAGCTGTAAATAGTGGAAGGTTTTAAAATGGGCAAGCTAGTCAACACTACTTAACCAGTTGATCATGCATTTCGTTTTCTGAAGTGGAAATGAAGGGGAAGCTCTCCAAAATAAATAACAAACCTGGAAAAGCATCACAAAAGACAAAGGTGACAGTTTGGTGTAAATAAAGGGTTGTGCAAATAAATATCATGTTATTCATTTTTGTTTACTTTAAAATTGCCTTTTCCAATAATTTTGCTTAACACAAATTTTGTAGCCTGCCAATCAAAGGTGCCATATTGTAAGTTGTCAGCTCTACTGTATTGTCTTGTCTGATTCTGATCTATCGGCCTTTAGTGTGTAACAAAAAATAAATAAATAAATAAAATCTGGCCCTTTCTCTACCAATACAGTTAAACTGGACTGTTTATCTGTAAGAGGTCTAGACAAAATATAAATAATATACTGTAGTGATTTTTTTTAGAGCCAAAGTTTCTCTTTATACTGGCATTTGTGTTGATTGTGTTGTAAGTTCAAATGATTTATAGAAGAAGAAATAACATGTCACAAGAAAAAGATTATTTCAATATTACTAGACAGTTGCATAAATGTTTGGCTGCCATGACAAATGTTGAGAAATTTTCCCATTACACTGCTAATATTATTCTTCAATATTTTTATACTGTAATATACCATTGCTGACTTTAGTGCAATTATAATTTAAATAATCTTTTACCAATATCCCTCATGGGCCACACTTCTGCTCACACATTCTTGGTTATTAAATTTAGATACTTTGTAGATCTTTCATAAAACTCTTTTGGGTATGTGGAATATGTGGGGAATTCACCCTTTTGCAACCCCACATGCAACGTTCCTACAATGCAAATTCTGCACACTCTGGACAAGACTCACATATATATTTTTAAACCCTTTTAAAGGATATTTTTTATATCTATTCTAAGAATATAGTGCATATTTGCATAAATGGCATGTTTTCACTACTTACTTGTACTGAAGGAATATTTTTGAATTGTGTTTTCAGTGACTAATCCATGTCTAAAGATAACCTGTGAATTCATGTGCCTGCTGAATCCAACTGGAGCCAGTTGTGCCTGTCCTGAAGGAAAGAGTCTGGTTAATGGCTCATGTGTTGATCCTAATGTATCAGGTCAGATTTTTGTCTTTATAAACATGCTACAATGGAGGAACAATTAATATACAAATACTGTAGGAAACATTTTAATTGATGTTGTGTAAGTTCCCCTTATTCTGCTAAAGCAGCTCTGATTCCTTGTGGAATTACTTCACGAGACCTCTGGAGGGGTGCTGTGGCGTCTGACACAAGGACGTTAGTAGCAGAGTCTTTAAGTGCTGTAAGTTGTGGGGTGGGGCTTCCATGAATCAAGCTTGTTTGTCCAGCACATCCCATGGATGGTAAAATCGGATTAAGATTGGGTGAATTCTGAGGCCAGGTGAGCAAACTGGAACTTTTGGCCTGGTACAGCAAGCTGTGGTGCACTGGCTGTTCTCATACCTTTCTATCATCTCCAGCAATCAAATTTTCAACAATTTGTGCTGTATGCACCAATCTTCCATAAAATTGACACAATGTAACATTAACATTGATTATCAGATATCAAACAGAAAAGCCAATGCAGCGCAAACCGTCACACAAAGTCAAAAGTTTAACACTGGTCAGCGTGCGGTGTAGAAGAGTTCAAGGTTGTTGACCCAGCCTCCGAAACCCACAGATCCCAATCTGATTAAAAATCTATGGAATGCGCTGGACAAACGAGTCTAATCCACAGAGACCCTGCAACCCACAGCACCTGAAGGAACTGCTGCCAGTGTTTGGGGAACACTTTTGACCTGTGTTTGCCTGATTTTATGCATAGTGCTGCTGCCACATAATTGGCCTTTTTGAATAATTGCATAAATGAGCAGGTTTGTGGAAACCTGATCTCACTAATATGTGGGTTACCCCACATTGCTAAAAAGTTGGAATAATTCAACTGTATAGAATTTTGTATGCTGCAGAACTACAGTTTTTCAAGGTCAGAATAAAAAACTTAAGCGGCCTGCACAGAACCCTGACCTTAACCCCGGTAAACACTGTTGGGATGAACTGGAACACTGACTGTGCCCCAGGACTCCTCACCCAATAACGGCATTTGACCTCACTAAAGAGCCCAATTTAACTCTTGTGGCTAAATTGGGAAATCCCCATGGCCACAATACATAACCTAATCGTAAGCATTTCAGAAGGAGGTTATTATAAGGGTAATGGGGGGTGTGGGGGGGGGGGTGTCAGTGTTACATTCAAGTGTCTGCAAAATTTGAGCCATACATGGTATGAATAGTCTTCCCTTGTACTTTTCCACAATTGACACTTTTGCAGGCTGAGACTGAATTGGACTGAATTGCCATAAAACGTTTAACATTTTGCAGAGCACCATTATAAAAATTAAACAAAAGCAGTCTAACATGGCCTTCAGGATTGCTGCACAATTAATTGTGTAAAAATCAAAATGTGCAGTTTGGAACTGTGAGATTATTTAATTGCAAAGGGCTGCAATTTATTACAGATAATATATGCATTGTCTGGAATTTATATAGAGTCGTTTAAACATTTGAAGCATTTGTTTATTTTTTTTGGACATCTAGTGTATGATGATCTGTTTCACATTGTTTTTGTTCTGCCGTTGCTAAAGGCGAGCTGTGCCGGCCTGCCTGTGAGAATGGAGGCCGCTGTGTGGCCAATGAGAAGGGAGACTGGCGCTGTTATTGCTGGCCTGATTTCTCTGGGGAGCGCTGCGAAATTAACCACTGCATAGATTACTGCTTAAATGGAGGAACATGTACAGGCTCTCCTTTAGGTAAGAAAAACCTTTACCGCTATTTCAGCTTATTATGATTTTACTTTGACCTCATCTCTATTGCCCTGTATCTTTAGAATCTCTTCTGGTATACTTACACTCAGTTAGATGCAGCCAGCCAGGCTTGTTTATAAGAGGGCACTTTATTTAAATAGCTGGTCAGTTTTTCATCAATATTGTCAAGATTTCATATATCCTTATTTCATATATAATTAACAATCATGATCAATGATGGTAAAAACCTCCATGGTAGTCATGTCTTGGAGATAAGTATCCCAGAAGTGGGTTTAATGCTTTTTGTTTTGAAATGAAATGAAATGATGAATGGATGAATGAATGAACGATTTAATGAATTAAATTGATAAATAAGCAACCGTAAACATCTACACGCAGAAGATTTACATAGTATACAATAGTATATAGTATACAGTTTTACAATTTAGCACTGTTGTTGCTTTTCCTAAAGAATTCTGCTGTAGAATTCCTAAACCTGAGACAAATAATCCTACCTGACTTCATCTGACCACATTTGATCTGTAGTGTTTTTCTGTGAATTATCTCTGAGAGATCTGTAAGGTCTGAATCTGTATTTGGTTTTATACTTGGAATAAGACATATTAAATATACCCATAATAATATACCCAATTAAAGCATTGGGTATATATAATAATAATAATAATAATAATAATAATAATAATAATAATTATTATTATTATTATTATTATTATTACTATAAGTAGTTGTAGTGACTATTTGGTGGTGGTTTGTTGTCACAATTCATGCATTTTGTAAGAATAAAATGTTATTAGTAGCTGTTAGTTCACAGAACTAAGCAAGTCCTTCCATTTACCATTATTATTCATGACAGCTCTTATGTAGCTTAATTCTGTCTAGTGTCTGAAGCAGCTTGTTTGGAATACAATTCCTTGAGTATGCTTCATGAATTATTTTAATTTTGTAGGAGATGTCTTTATCAACATTGCCACCTGGTAGAACAATACTGCTAATGATAAAAATCAGCCAAGTGGGTTTTATGTAGGCCTGAATTAAAATCAGTAAATTGCCATTTTCTAACTGCAATCAATCTTGTAGCATGTGAAAGCAATTCATATTGCATCATTTTGATATAAAAATAAATGCCGGTTGTAAGTCGTATATGTAATAGCATGCTGTTTTAGATTTATAAATAAATTTTTTTTGTTTGTTTGGATGTTTGACAGTGCAAAATTAATTGCAATTGCATCAGTAGCAACAGATAAATATCCTTTCTAGGTTTGTGTCTTTTATATTACTCTTGATTTCTGTTTATTAATAAACTACATTAAAGTGCATAAAATTATCAGCAGCAAAATAATGTAACAGAAAGTGTTTTATTCATTTAAAATGGGCTTTTCCCACCAAAAGTAGATTATTTGTCAGTGTCTATAATGTCATCCTTTATGTAAACAGGTATAGCAAATTCGTTGGCATTTTTTAAAATGTCATAGATAATCAGTTCCTGAACTCTGGTAAAAAGGCCATGCTACACCCTGTCATCAAATGAAGGACAAAATGTCATCTTTTTCACTGACACTAATACATAACGTCTCTCCCCCATAGGGAAGCCAACATGTCGCTGTGCTGTGGGCTTCACGGGGCCTAACTGTGAGCGGCGAGTGTGTGATAATTATTGTCTAAATGGGGGAACATGCGATGTCAGCCAGGGAAACCAGCCAGTATGTCGTTGTTTAGCAGAGTACACAGGTGATCGCTGCCGTTACCGTAAGTGCCCAAAGAGCATTATCTCAGCTCGTTCAATTGTATTTATAATTACACAGAGTTCTTTCTGTCTAATACCAGTTCTCTTACTTAAGCAATCAACCTTTTAAGAGGCAAATGTAGATGGTACACAAAATTTAAACAAACCAAATAAAAAGTCTCTGAATAAAAGAACTGATCTTCAAAGACATTGGTGAAATGCTTAATATTTATTTTCATTTACTTCTCAAAGCCATATTGCATTTTTTAAGATATTTTATTATTTCTTTTAATTGATCGTCTTTTTGATGAACAAAAAGAAGAGGAAATCATTTGTCCACTGATAAAAGCAAACAGTTTTTGTAAACAGTTGGATCAAATCTCACAGTGATGACCTCAAGGTGTTTATATGCTCTGTTTTTATTGTGATGCTTAATAGCAGGGAATTGTTGATCAATGTCATTAATGAATTTTGTCATGTAGCACACCCGAGGGATGGTGTGTCTTCATTTATGTACAGTACTAGATACTTGATACAGATAATTAACAATCATTTAAGCTCTGTAAAAGTCCAATGAAACTAGCATATAATACAGAGGGTAATTTTCTCCCAAATTTTAATTAGACCCTCACAAATTATTTTTCTGTTTATTTTTCCAATGACAGACATCTGTCACCATTACTGTGTAAACTCGAAAGCCTGCACACTATCTAGCTCTGGCCATGTGGAGTGTGTGTGTCCAGCTCGATTTGAGGGGATCAAATGTGACACGGACAAGTGCCTACGGTGCCATGGTGCGCCATGTATTATTGATGGAGAGAATGGAGATGTGACCTGCAAGTATGTTTTTATAATGGATTAAAATTATTAGTGCTTCCAAAAAAAAACTTTTTTTTCACTTGATGCTGTACTGCAGAAGCTTTATAACTTTAAGAACATTTTGTGTAGCGTACCATGTTCAAAAGTGGTGTCTATTTTTTTTGCCTGCACCCCCAACCCAAAATTTCAGGGACCAAAATAATAGGAAAATGCAACCTGATCACCTAAATTTTCATTTTTAACATTTGGCTACACATGTGCTTTACTTCAGGACCTTTAAAAAAATGTCATTGGTTTCATGTTTTTAAAAAAAAAAATTTTTTTCATTTCCAGCACTAATATCCCTTTCTCACTCTTACCTATGTGTTTTTGTCAGTTGCCAGGACTACAACCTTTAGTAAATTAATTTTCATTTGAATCAGAGATAGACGCTTTATGCATTCCAGCTAAATGGGCTAACTCAGTCTGGTCTCACTATCGGGCAAATGGGTAAATTGCAACATGTTGTTTTTCGTGTATACCCATCATACATTTTAAGAGAGATGCCATAAGCCTATTTATATCTGACCAGGTGTACTTTTGGCCCTGAGGCCAGACTGTGGACATCCCTGAAGTACAATTTCTGCTGTATTCATGTCGTACAGAAATTGCTTCATTCATATCTGACATTAAAAACATTAGACATTTGTTGAGACACATGCAGACAGTCAATGTACTTAATTTTAGTCGGATCTGTCAATCTGCATTTTCTATCCATCTTGCAGCTGTACCAGTGGAAGAATTGCATCCAGCTGCCAGCTGTGTGATGGCTACTGCTATAATGGAGGCACCTGTCATCTGGACCCTGACACCAACCTGCCCTTCTGCCAGTGAGTAATGACTAAATACCTTCTTTTGTCTAGCTACAAATCCCAGCAATTAAACATGCACAACGCAATGCCTCACAGCTTTGCTATTCATTTGCAAAATGTTGCAAAGACTCCAGAAAACACACTGATCTAATTATCACCACTTGGGACCAGAATGGCTCTGTATGAAGAATTACAGAATCGCCCAGCTTCACTTTAAACTCAATTTTAATATTGCAACAGCTCTTAATTTTAAATTTTAGGAAGCAGGCATTTAAATTCTTAAGCACTCAGCAGTACTGTACCTTATTTTTGGAAAATTGTCAAAATTGTTATTTTTCACCTTATTAAAGAGTCCATTCTGAAATTGTGAGTGACATAAGTCTAATTTTTAATTGCTGTCTTCCAAGGCAGAATACTGCACTTTCTAATGATGTCCAATTTTCCAACTCATCAGGTAGTATTAGAGGCATTAATAATAGGAATTAAGAAGAAAAGATAATAATAAGAAGAAGGCAATCAGTTGAAAGTATCTCTACTAGGAATAAATCACAGTCACTTCTCTATAGACAATTAGAACACACCAAGTACAAGTAGTTCTTGTAGTTTAAATAACATGTTTGCAGATGCATATGTCATGAAGTGGGAAGAAGAATATAAGCATCTCTTTATTAAACATACTTGAAAGGCACAGAACTCACCAGTACTAAATATGTAAATACAATTTAGAATGATTATATGGTTTCATCTTTGTTCTGAGGTTGTTTATTTTCTTATCAACTGTACTGCTCTGTTGAGCTCTTTGAAATTAACAAACATTACATTTATTCAAGTCTGCTATAAATAACTAATCATAATGTCTTGTCTTTGTGGCATACTTTAAGATAAGTGGGATGGTGTTAAATGTCGGGTCTTTAACTGCAATGTTGCATGCAATGTGATTAAAAAAAGAAAAAACTCCAAGCATGTTGGCAAGCAGACGGCTCTTTTTTGTGATATAACTTTTCATGATTACACCGATCAGCCATAACATTACAACTAAATAAAACATTATGCCCAGTATTATGTGGGTTCCCCTTTGGCCGCACAGGACATGGCTCTGCAGTGCTTCTGATGGTGGGTTGCGGTGCCTGGCGTCAGCATGTTGGCTGAGCCGTGTATTCGATGGGCTGTGCTGCACTGCATGTTCTGGTGCATTTCTATCATGACCAGCATTGACCTTTTTGGTGATTTGTGCTGGATTAGCTTTTCTATGAAATTGGTCCAAACACCATGTGATTTGATGTCAATGTTATGGTTAATCGATTTATTTTCTTATAACAAATATAAATATCATATTATTCACCAGCTTAATGAGGAGTAAAGGTTTCTGCCAGTAAGGTCTGATTCACAGCTTTGTGATTTTCCTTACACCACTACAATTTCTTGCAGCTGCACAGCTGGTTTCAAGAACCAGCGCTGTGATGAGCTGGCCAACCCCTGTGATTACTACTGTCAGAATGATGGGATATGCACAATAACATCCTTTAACAAACCCCGCTGCAAGTAGGTCCCCTATCAGTACCTTTACCACCCAGAACTTTCATCTTCAGCCTGCTTCATCATCTGGCGGTGGTCCTTGCTCATACACACCCAACACACGTCTCAAACCCATAGTCCCTATATCCATACTGTAGGGGAGTATATTTTACGAATAATTACTAGAGAATGCAGTGCTGTTGCAGTAGCTTTGGCTGATATTATGAAACAGTGAATAGTTTTTAAGTACAGTTCTTGAAAGAAACACATTAATATTGTGTTTGCATATGGGGAAGGGTGAGAACACTGTTATTTAAAATTGCAGTCTAGCAGAATTGTTCTGGTGATAAAAACCTCTGTGTGAACTTAATTCTTCAGTAGGAAAGAAAATACACATTTTACGTATTACAGTGCAGTATCTTAAAATTTTATTATAACTTACAGTATGTATGTATAAAAACAGAATTTTAAATATATAAGTAAATAAAGTCTTTTAATATTAAAACTTAATAGTTTCTGTATAACATTCAGCTAATTTAGAGAATACTGCATACTTGCACAGTGACTCTATTGTCACTGTACATTCAGTGGATTATATAAAACAGCTTCCTCTCGTTTTAATATATAGTCACCATTGTCACTAGACAACCTCAATCATCAAACATCTGCTTAGTCACACATGCCACATATTCGGCATCTTCATCTCAAAGTGAGGCGACCTTTTGTAATCTGTACCCTGATTCTTCATGTGTTGACTTACTTTTCTTTTACACTGCCTCCCTTAATTGCATCTACAATTCACTCTCGGTTTGCTAAAACTTTCAGCATTTCATCTGAACTGTTTAGCATGCATAAGCATCATCTGATCTTTCCTGTGGATGATTTTAATCAGGTGTTCAGCCAATTGGTCGGGGACGCAGTGTGAGCGGCCCGCCCCGAAGAGCAGTCGCTCAGACAACACGCCCGGAGGTAAGTTAGCACAAACATGGCTTCCTCTTTCATTACTGCACAGTCATGGCCATGATTAAAATCATCTGCTTGCTTTCAGAGAACATGTAGCAAAGGCATCAGAGCATGGACAAATGTGATCAATGATGTAGGAGATTTACAATAATCCCCAGGAAGGATTAAAGCTGCTCAGACCCAATCTATTCAGGGCTTCTTCATCTGTATTCCATTTGCATTATGCACACATGTCTGTTTATATTTAAAAGCTGTCAGAGAGATAGAAAGTCTGTCATATTTAATTCAGATTTTTAATTTTAAAAAAAGAAAAGAAAAAACATCACGCTGAGAAGTATTCATAGTGGCTTTGTTTTTAACAAGGTAGATGCTTTATGACCAAACAGTAACAGTTTTATATGCAGCTCAAACAGCAATGTGTACTGCACACAGAACTTGACCCCTGCCTTGGAAGTTTGTCATGACTGGAGTTTAATTCCTGCTTTTTCGTTCTTGTTCACTACAGGGAGCATAGCCATTATTGTGCCTCTGGTCCTGCTGGTTATTTTGATAACAACTGTCGTGGCCGGGGTCTTCGTTTGCAGAAGGCAGCAGAGGTATTGCAGGAACACAGCATGTGGCTGAGAGGATAGTTCTCTGTACACCTTAAGGGTTAAAATGTGCACTTGTTGCCATGGTGCAAAACTACATATTGAGAAACACACGATATGCAAATTATTCAAATGGCCAGTTTGCTCAGAGTGACCACTTTAGAGGTTTGCAAAGTGTGTACTGTGGAAAATTGTAATGACTTTACAATTTAAAAAAAAAAGTACTTGAGTACAAATACTATAGCTTAAAATGACTTGTACCTGCAACATCAGTGTAACATTTTATTATGCAAGCAGATACAGTTCTGAGATCCCTTTCTTTACGCATGTTGAAAATACTGTATGTCTGTGACCTGACCTAGGGACAAACGAGTACAGAGACAACCCATGACTAATGGAGGCATTAATGTGGAGATAGGCAATCCATCCTACAACATGTACGAGGTGGAGCATGATAACCACAATGATGCAGGAAACTTTCTTAAACCAAATTTCACACTGGATCCACATAAGGTTTGTGTGTATGGCATGTTCACTAATACATACTCTATTACTGTGCTTGTGGAAAAGCTGAACTCAGCAACCTTAGGTTAAGACCTTTATATAAAAAACAACTTGCTGCTTTCAAGAAACAGGTTCATCTGTACAAATAAAAATCATTAGCTTTAACCCCAAAAACTTTTTTGTCTTTCTGTGATATGGCATGTGCATATTACATTAGATACAGTATACTATTTTTTACTCACTACTCCCTAGAGTGTTGCTTTCATACTAAGAAATATTTTGAATGCTATTTCTTTATGAAATTTACTTTTATGTGCTGTAAAGTGGGGTTGAGCAGATTTCGAACTAGAGTGTGTGTATTGCAGGGATGGTGTGTAAAATCCAGTGATCCTCGCACTCTGAATATACACTCTATCCCTAAAGAAGTTATACCCGGACAGGTGAAGCCCTTTGTCCTAATTAGTGGCTTTGACCATTGCATGAGAGACATTAATTAACATCTGTTTCTGTGTTTGTGTCATTTATTCATCTGATTTTTTCATAAACACAAACTATGCAAAAGTCTTAAGACACCCCTCATTTCTTCTTATTATATTAAACTAAATTAAATTAAATTATAGAGATTTTTTCACTGCAAAGTGCCTAAAGATGCAATGTTAAAATTGGTGTTTATGTACAGTACTCAGCACTCAGCAGCAATCTCATTTCCCTTCTTGTTTATTCCAGGTTGTTCTTAAGTTAGATGTTATTTTTAAGTTGTTTTATTGCTTGAAATATTCATAGGTCTCTGTGTGGCTTAACAAACGAAAACATTCTTCTGAAACTAGTCAGGTACAGGGAATGACTAAAAAATTTTAGCTGTAAATTGCCAAAAATTTGAGCTAAAAAATTCAGTAAGCTAGAACTATCGATCAAGACTACAATTAAAAATACGCAAAAGTCTTGCTCTTTGAAAGCAAAATACAAATAAATCTAAAGTGTCTCAAGACTTTTGCACAATAACATATTTCTTTTACCTGTAGCAAGAGCTACAAAAAGTCCAAAAAATATTGTCAATCTTAGAAAAAGTTTAGTATAACATACGTTCAGAATACAAATGTTTAGGTTTTCCAACATCATACATCTCAGTAATTTGATTTAAATATTTGCCCAACATGTTCAATTTCACATTTCTCTCAATTCTTTCCATACCAGCCTATGAACTACTCCAACCCAGTATATGCCAAGATATACATTGATGGACAGAACTGTCGGAAGCCAGTCATCAGCATTGATGAAAGGAGAGAGCTGCTCCCAAAGAAACTAGAGGGGACAATTCGGGAAACTGCCGCATAGCCTGACTTTACACTTTGTACTCTTTTTTACGTGAGTGTACAAAATGTATAAAATGTGGAGAAAAAAAAGAATTTTCTATTTCCTATCAGGTCCTGCTAATGTACTTAGGTTTGCTTCTTTGTTCGGCAGCAGCGTTATCTCTCCATGTGTGATAAACTTTGGACTTCGTATATGTCCTCTCCATTAGTTTTTTGTTGGTGTTTGTTTTATTGCTGTTTTGTAGGGTATATTACATATACTGCACAGTATATTTGCAGATTACCCAGTTTAACAAGGAATTAACAGCAGCAAAATTATTCATCCCCCTAAAAAATGTATTTTGCCTTACAGTGTTAACTCAGTGATGGTGTGGGATTTGTTTTATGTTATTTCTTTTGCACATTCCACCATAGTTTTATGACTGTCTTTCAAAATCCTTTTTTCATACTTAAATTATGCTCTGTTAATGTGAAACTTAGTTTCACATTTAAATATATAGAAATCTACACTGTCTTTTTTTCATATTTGTCCATGTTTATCTTTACAGAGGGCTACTGATATTCATTGCATTAAGACTTAATTCATCTCATCTTTTCCATGGTTATATGTTGTGTGCTAGTAATGAAACTGCCCGGTCATATGTGTCAATTTTCATTCAAGTGATTTTTGCCTTCTGTCACTGAAAATAATGCTGCATATTCTGAGATACTGTCTTTTCATCCAGCTAAATCACATAACACATTGGAGGTGATCAGTATCTTAATAGACAATTTGTAAGAGTACATTATTATCTATCTTTGACAATTAGCCTTTTTACAAGGTAATTTCAGCACGGTGGAATAGAAATCTCTCGGCTGAACTTAATCTAATCTATTCAGATGTGTCTCTTATACACGAGAGACACAAATAATACATTTTGTTTGAAGGCTTACTCATGAACACAAACTGAAAGGCACCCAAACTTACTGACTGATTGTTATTGATCAACTTCAGTGACAGTAGAATTAGGTACCCGATGGCTGGCTCGTCATACAGGATGTGATAGAGGAATTAATCTTACTTTACTGCTATGTGGAGAGTGGTATGAATGAAATCCCTTTGTCTGTTACTTTATGAGAGAGACATTACTAAGATACAGTACAACAGATTTTATAATTTTGTATTTGATTTATATGTTGTTCGGCTGCTTGTATTTTGGAAAAAAATGTATTAAATGTAAGTATCTTTTATATAAAATGCATCAGTATGAAATAAAAGCATTTTATTTCCATTTCAGCAGGATTTTGTATTTGATTTTAATGATTATCAATTTATTTGTAGGATCAGCATGCATACACAATGGACCTCATGTAAGAAGCAATATACTGTATGAACAAATTTTCTCTTATTTTTTATTGTATGCACCATTTATTCTATTTTTGTTCCTGCTCCAACATTTCTGGGGTCCAAAAGGCTTTTCTTACAGTATTTCTGCACTTTGGTACGAGGATACAGAATGGTCAAGAGCATTCTTACCAAAGCTGAGGATAAAAAAAAAACCTCCCTTTTTCACAGTTTGCAAATTGTTTGTGTAATGCACAGAACCATTTTTTTTAACACTGAGAAACATAAAAAATGCATCGTACAATCAGATATAACCCCTAGCAATGAATAAATATATAATATATAATAAAATATAATAAGCTATAACTCCTTAGGGGGGGGGGAGGGGGGAATCACAGACATATGCCACACAACTATTTTCATTTAACATTCCAACCTTCTGGCTTCAAGAAAAACTTTAAAAAAAAAAATAAAATAAAAAAGAAAGAAAACTATAGTCAATTGCAACTGTTTTTTCAGATCAAGGAGTGAAAAAAATATTTCTGAGGAAAATATTATGGAATCATAAAACAAAAACACTAAGGTATACTGCTAGTACTTTGTTGCACCACCTTTTGGTTTTATAACAGCTTGAATTTTCTGAGATATGGATTTAACTATCGACAAAAATTCTTTATCAATCTGACTCCAACTTTCTCTTATTGCTATTACCAGATCAGCTGTGCAGGTTGGGAGCTTTGTCATGTACCATTTTCTTAAATTCCCACAATAGATTTATAATTGGATTGAAAATCCAGACTATTTGCAAGCATTACAGTATATGTCTTTCTTGAAGAAAAGTGTTCACTGCTTTTGCCCTATGGCAAGATGTATTATCATCCTGAAAAATTATCATCACCAAGCATCCTTTCAACTGATAGAAGAAAAAAATTGTCCAAAATCCCAATATAAACCAGTGCATTTATTGAAGACTAGATGTGCCCGCAACTTTGTTCGCATGGAATTTAATTGTACACTGGCATTTTTAAAATGTACAATGCCATCTGTTGAATTTTGGAATGAACTACAATTTTATGTGTTACCATGAAGCGGCTGGAACGAAGTAGATTTCAATTGCACACTCACAGGTGTGCAATTAAAAATGTACAGCGCCATCTGTTGAATTCCGAGATGAACTAATGTTTTTTTTTCCAAAGTATACAGTGGTGTGAAAAACTATTTGCCCCCTTCCTGATTTCTTATTCTTTTGCATGTTTGTCACACTTAAATGTTTCTACTCATCAAAAACCGTTAACTATTAGTCAAAGATAACATAATTGAACACAAAATGCAGTTTTTAAATGAAGGTTTACGTTATTAAGGGAGAAAAAAAACTCCAAATCTACATGGCCCTGTGTGAAAAAGTGATTGCCCCCCTTGTTAAAAAATAACTTAACTGTGGTTTATCACACCTGAGTTCAATTTCTGTAGTCACCCCCAGGCCTGATTACTGCCACACCTGTTTCAATCAAGAAATCACTTAAATAGGAGCTACCTGACACAGAGAAGTAGACCAAAAGCACCTCAAAAGCTAGACATCATGCCAAGATCCAAAGAAATTCAGGAACAAATGAGAACAAAAGTAATTGAGATCTATCAGTCTGGTAAAGGTTATAAAGCCATTTCTAAAGCTTTGGGACTCCAGCGAACCACAGTGAGAGCCATTATCCACAAATGGCAAAACATGGAACAGTGGTGAACCTTCCCAGGAGTGGCCGGCAAACCAAAATTACCCCAAGAGCGGAGAGACAACTCATCCGAGAGGCCACAAAAGACCCCAGGACAACATCTAAAGAACTGCAGGCCTCACTTGCCTCAATTAAGGTCAGTGATCACGACTCCACCATAAGAAAGAGACTGGGCAAAAACAGCCTGCATGGCAGATTTCCAAGGCGTAAACCACTTTAAAGCAAAAAGAACATTAAGGCTCGTCCAAATTTTGCTAAAAAACATCTCAATGATTGCCAAGACTTTTGGGAAAATACCTTGTGGACCGACGAGACAAAAGTTGAACTTTTTGGAAGGTGCGTGTCCCGTTACATCTGGCGTAAAAGTAACACAGCATTTCAGAAAAAGAACATCATACCAACAGTAAAATATGGTGGTGGTAGTGTGATGGTCTGGGGTTGTTTTGCTGCTTCAGGACCTGGAAGGCTTGCTGTGATAGATGGAACCATGAATTCTACTGTCTACCAAAAAATCCTGAAGGAGAATGTCCGTCCATCTGTTCATCAACTCAAGCTGAAGCGATCTTGGGTGCTGCAGCAGGACAATGACCCAAAACACATCAGCAAATTCACCTCTGAATGGCTGAAAAAAAACAAAATGAAGACTTTGGAGTGGCCTAGTCAAAGTCCTGACCTGAATCCTATTGAGATGTTGTGGCATGACCTTAAAAAGGCGGTTCATGCTAGAAAACCCTCAAATAAAGCTGAATTACAACAATTCTGCAAAGATGAGTGGGCCAAAATTCCTCCAGAGCGCTGTAAAAGACTCGTTGCAAGTTATCGCAAACGCTTGATTGCAGTTATTGCTGCTAAGAGTGGCCCAAACCAGTTATTAGGTTCAGGGGGCAATTACTTTTTCACACAGGGCCATGTAGGTTTGGATTTTTTTTCTCCCTAAATAATAAAACCCCTCATTTAAAAACTTAATTTTGTGTTTACTTGTGTTATCTTTTTAACTAATAGTTAAATGTGTTTGATGATCAGAAACATTTTGTGTGACAAACATGCAAAAGAATAAGAAATCAGGAGGGGGGCAAATAGTTTTTCACACCACTGTATATTTTTTTAATGACATGAGGGCATTATCCGTTTAAATTTCAAAGTAGCATATCTTCTCTACCGTAGGCCAATTGGCCATTTAAATTTGTTTAGTAGTTTTTACATGATGCCTGCACAATCAAACAGACAGAGAGACAAAAATAAAAAAAAAAACATCTTGATGTGTTCTGTTACTCATCTCCCCCAAATAATTACATCCCCCAAATAATTTTTTTCAAATATATGCAAATATCTTCAATGTACAGACATGCCAACATTTTATTATATTTACTGTATATCGAAGATGTATAAATGTAATGACCGTGATTCTACCCCCTGTACCTTTACCCGACATGCAACCCCATATCATCAATGATTGTGGAAATGTGCATGATTTCTTCTGGAAGTTGTCTTCATACAGTACATTTCACTGGAAGGGCACTAAACAAAAGTTCCAGGATCATCACCCTTCCCAATGCAGATTTATAATTCATCACTGAATATAACTTTTATCCAGTCCATTATTGCCTTTCTTTACTGTAACCTTGTTTCTTGTCTGTTTACTGTAGTTGTTACTGATGCTTTTCATTTGGCTTTTCTGTATGTAAATCACATTTCCTTTAGGCGATGTCTTATACAGTAGTTTGGTCACAGACATTGACTCCAGTTTCCGCCCATTTGTTTTTGTGTTTTCTTTTTTCAAGGGATATTGCTTGAAATTTTCTATTCTGACACTTTGATGTCTTCCTTGGTCTACCAGTATGCTTCCTTCCCATTTGATATGTACTTTACCCAGATTTTAGACACAGCTGACTGGGAACAACCAACATCTTTTGTAACATTTGATGATTTACCTTGTTGAAGAAGTTTTATGATTCTCTCCTTTGTTTCAACTGACATCTCTATAACATATAATAAAATATAATAAGTTTTAACTCCTAGCAAAAAGTATGGAATCAAAATATTCAGTCAATTGTTTATTGTGTAGGGGGGGGGGGTAATCACAGACATGCCATACAACTATTTTCATTTAACATTCCAACCTTCTGGCTCTCTTGTATTGGAGCCATGATTTAGATCAATAGGCTTGGTGCAACAGCACACCATGGTATGTACGTAAGCACTGCAGACTAATTAGCAGATTTTATCTGGTGCAGGTGTTTGTTTTAGAACTGCAAAGTACACAGTGATTCCATAATTTTTTTTTTTTTTTTTTTTTAGAATTTAATGATTCCATATGTTTTTCCTCAGCTTGATCTGCAAAAACAGTTACATCTGAATACAGTTTCCGTTCATTTTTATTTTTTGAGTGTTAAATGAAAATAGTTTTGTGGTATTTCTGTGAATTGTTTCTCTTATTTGAGAAACTATTCACAGACATGAACATTTTACATGAACATTTTCCAAGAGTAAGAATTCCATATACTTTTTGCCAGGACTTACATCTCAACTTTGTAAAACTCTAAAATAGGTGACAGAGCTTATGCCCTCACTCCATGTACCATTAAACCATTTTTTGATTTTGTCAACTGTGCTTCCCCAGGCTGAGAATGAAGCTATATGAGGCCCAATGACTGGCTAATAATATGCATGCTGATGTACAGTACAGTAAGTGTACAGTACTGGTTTAGAGTCACTAACACTGATAATTCATACAAAAAATATGTAGGAACAAAGGGAAGCTGTAGGGAATTTCAATATTAGTACAGCATTTTGGTCCATTTTGCTCTACTAAAAATACATCACTGCTACATGTTATTAGTGTAAGTGCTTACAACATATTGGAGATCCATCTCAATGTGTCATTATGTTAAACATTTTAATGTAAGTAAATCTTCTATATCAATATTTTTACATCTGCTATACTGTATGCATAGAGAAAAACTCTTCTACAGATATTTCCATCATCAATTTCCAAAAGGATCTGGCCCACAATTCTGAGCTAGTGATGAAGAATGCTCCAGAAACAAAGAGCCAGGAAGAGTAAGCACTGCAGAAGTATATAAATGTTGTTAGTATGCCTCTTCTGTGCACAGGTCTGTTTAATAAGGAAATCTCATCTACTCCAAGGTTTGGTTTTGTAGCTATAAAAAAAGCCATAAAACATCCTGCTTCATTGTTAGCGGCATGTGTGCAAAAATCTGTAGAATTGCTTTCTTGTGTGGATCAAGTCCCTGTAATACTATTTTTCACCTGAGATGAAAAACAAGGGAACTGCAGAAATGTTTGTAGGAAAGACATTGAGTGCATACTGCGATTGGAGAATCTTTATGGGAGATGTGCCAATGCCAAGATTCCCAGATCAAATTTTCGGCTCAACTAAAAACGCAGAAAAAGGACTGAAGTTTTTACGATGTTTTAGTTTTCAGGCTTTCGGACACAGGCTCATCAGTGTATGAAATACAACTTCTGTTTATCACCTAGTGTAAACATTTTTCACTCCATAATATCCTTGTTTCCCCTATGCATGTACACTCACCATTCATTATCAAGAACACCTGTACAACTGCACATCTACAGTATGCAGCTATCTACTCAGCCAATCATGTGATGCAGTGCAGTATAAGAAATATGCAGAAGCAGGTCAAGAGCTCACATAAAACATCACAATGAATAAAAAGTGTGAACAGTGTGACTTTAACCATGTCATGGTTGTTGGTGCCAGATGGGCTGGTTTGCATATTTAAGAAACTGAAGCTCTCCTGGGATTTTCACATACAATGGGCTCTAAAGTTTACACAGAATGGTGAAAATACATAAATAAATATAAAAAATAAATAAAGTTTTGGGTTTGGGAACAAATGTCGAAGTAAAATTGGAGCCTGATTGGGTCTAGCCACAGGAAGGCAATAATAATTTATATAGTCACTTTACACTCACTGGCTACTTCATTAGATACCCATTTGTGTAGTATCGGGTTTTACCCCTTTTTCCTTCAAAACTGTCTTAATTCCTTATGTCATACTGTAGATTAAATAAGGTGCTGGAAATATTCCTTAGATATTTAGATAGCATAATGCAGTTGCTGCAGATTTAATCTCCCGTTCCACCACATTGCAAATGAGTGCTACTGCATTGATGTCTGGTGCCTGTAAAGGCCATTTGAGTACAGGGAACTCATTGTCGTATTCAAGAAGCCAGTCTGATATGATTTTAGCATTGAGACCTGGCTTCTTATCCTTTGGGCATAAAAAGACGGACATGGTTCGCAACAATATTCAGGTAGGATGTGACAGTAAAATGCTGCTTAATCTAATCAATGCTAAGGGGCCCAAAGTGTGCCAATATTCCCCACACCATTACACCATCAGCAGCAGTTTAAACCTTTGCTACAGTGATTGATACACATTGATACAATGGATCCATACTTTATTCCATAATGTGTTGTTCATGCCATAATGTGACCCTAACATCCGAATGTTGCAGCAGAAATCGAGACTTATTCAATTCAATTTCAATTCAATTTTATTTATATAGCGCTTTTAACAATGGTCATTGTCTCAAAGCAGCTTCACAAAAATGAAAGAAAATTTACAAAAATGAAAAAGAAAATGTAGAAAAGGAAATAATTGGAAGTGTGTATGTGTGAGAAAAATGTGTCTAGATAATAATGAGATGAATGAAATGTCTCTGATGAGCAAGCCAAGGGTGACAGCGACGGTGGCAAGGAAAAACTCCCTGAGATGGCATTAGGAAGAAACCTTGAGAGGAACCAGACTCAACAGGGAACCCATCCTCATTTGGGTGATAACAGATAGAAATGATATAACATCTTGTGTGTTGTGCAGGTGAAAGTTCAATATGACAGAAATTATTTAAATTGACATGAAGACCAGTTCAGCATAGGGATGAGTCAGTAGTTGCAGAGGGCAGATGAGGTCTGGATCACTGGAAGCTCAGGAGCAGCATGTGTAGCTCCAACCATCATAAAGCTGAATCCAGCTGGAGCTGGTCCTTCTCTGGACGCCTCAGAAACCTCGCAGGGTCGGCCTTGGTCTACTGAAGCTGGCACAATCTCCCAATGCCTCGGGATGGGTAGAAAAATACAGAACAGATGGGGAGAATTAGTGTAGTTGCCATTCGGAATAGGTGTACTGGAGTATGAGGTTATGGGATGAGTTATGTGTATGACAGATTATGAGGTTATGGGATGAGTTATGTGTATGCCAGATTAAAAAGATGCGTCTTGAGTCTACTTTTGAACTGGGAAACCGTGTCTGCTCCCCAAACACTGTCTGGAAGGCTATTCCAAAGCTTTGGAGCTAAATATGAAAATACCCTACCCCCATTTGTAGATTTTGAAATTCTGGGAACTACCAGAAGTCCGGAGTTTTGTGATCTTAAGGCGCGTGGTGGATTGTAGCGTATAAGAAGACTGGTTACAGTAGGTATGTGGGAGCTAAACCATTTAAGGCCTTGTATGTACTGTAAGTAATACTATTTTGTAATTTATTCTAAACTGAACCGGAAGCCAGTGCAGGGATGATAAAATTGGGGTTATATGATCATATTTTCTGGATCTAGTGAGAACCCTGGCGGCTGCATTTTGGACTATCTGAAGCTTGTTTATTGAGGATGCAGGACAACCATCTAGTAATGCATTACAATAGTCCAGTCTGGAGGTCATGAATGCATGAACTAGCTTTCCTGCATCAGATACGGATAAGATGCTCCTAAGTTTGGCAATATTTCTAAGATGGAAAAAGGCTGTTTTTGTGATATTTGAAATGTGATTTTCAAAGGACAAGTTACTGTCTAATATTACGCCCAGGTCTTCTACTGCTGAGCTGGTAGTAACAGTACATCCTTCTAAACGCAGGCTGAATTGTGAAAGCTGTTGTGTGCTGGTCTTTGGGCCGATGAGTAATATCTCTGTCTTATCTGAATTTAATAAAAGAATGTTATTGGTCATCCAATCTTTTATGTCCTGGACACACTCAGTTAATCTACGTAGACAACTTGGGTATTTCGTCCGGTTTTGTTGAGATATATAATTGGGTATCATCAGCATAACAATGGAAACTAATCCCATCTCTTCTAATGATGTTCCCCAAGGGAAGCATGTACAGTATATTGAGAACAGCAGAGGTCCTAAAACTGACCCTTGTGGGACCGCATATTTCACTGGCATTACACCAGACGGTTCTCCATTTAGATCTACAAAATGGTATCGATCGGACAGGTATGATCTAAACCATTTTAATGCCTGTCCCTGAATACCTATGTGATTTTGTAAGCGATCTATGAGAATATTATGATCTACAGTGTTGAATGCAGTACTAAGATCGAGCAGGACTAGCAATGAGATGCAGCCTTGGTCTGAAGCTAAAAACAAGTCGTTTGTAATCTTAACTAGTGCAGTTTCTGTGCTATGATGGGGCCTGAAACCTGACTGAAATTCTTCAAGGATGTTGTTATCCTGCAAGAATGTGTATATTTGAGCTGATACTACTTTTTCTAGTATTTTTTATATGAACGGACGGTTTGAAATCGGTCTGACTTATCAAACCAGGCAACTTTTTTCAGTCTTCTAGTGTCCAATTTTGGTGAGCCCATGGAAATTGTAGCTTTAATTTTCTATTCTTAGTTGACATGGGTGCCACCCAGTGTGGTCTTCTACTGCAGTAGCCCATCTGCTGCAAGATGCAATATGCATAAAAAAGGGTGGGGGCAGCGGAGTCAGCAAGCACATCAAAAATGGCAGAAAGTTGAGAGGAAAAGTTGTGCAATCAGTTGCGCAATTACTGCACCTGTATGATGTTTCTTTACCTTTGCAAAGTGAGAAATATATCTAAACAGTAAGCGAGAGATAAATACCATCTTAAATGTCGACATGGAAACCAACCTCCTCCAATGTCACTATATTTGTTTACATTATGCAAAACTGTTTGATTGAATTCTCTTGTGTGTTCCCTACTAGAATGCTCTGGGAAAATGTGTAGTATATACGCAACAACTGCCAGGCCTTACTCTCATTGCTCTCTTCTTACAGCTTATATTTATTTGTCTAACCTGCCTCAGGAATTGTCTGATGTTACAGTCAAAAGAAGATAATCAGTATTACAGTATTTGTAAAACTTACATCATGTTCTCACAACTCAACGCTATGTTTGTTTTTTATGTAGATACAGTACATGGTTTGCTGCATTGTGTTTCACAAAACCAGTGTAGTAACACCCGTGCTTATGAGTATTAGCAATAAGAGAGCATTCTAAGGAAAAGTTGAGGTGCAGGCGTAGAGCATGCTCATCTCACAGACGAAAACTATGAAAGTGTAGCACAAGGTTAAATTTCCTGACTTTTTAGCTTAAATTTTTTTTTCTGCTTTTTGATTTATATTAGTCATTTCCTCATCTTTAAATGTCTGCATTTTTCTTGTCTTAAAATACTTTGGAATCACTAGGGTTCATGTTGTTTGCAAGGAAAAAATGTCATTTGTTAAAGACCCTCCTCCGGCTCGGGGCACAGCTCTGCCTCAGAGTCGCCATTTTGTCTTTGATTATAGCAAGCTTGTGTTGAGAACTGAGCATGGGATGTCTACAACATGACAAGAAGAAAGACATGCTCTGTTGGTGCTGTTAATAAAAATACCAAACTCTCTCTTTTTTTTTATTAAGTGAAGTGAAGAAACCTTATTTACAGTGGAAATGTCCCTGCAGTTATCTTCAAAGTGATATGTGACATTTCACATCAGAGCGTTTTCTGAATGATGCACAATTACTTTACGCTTACTCGACTACAGTACATCCTGCAGTGTCGCTATATTTTAAAATTGACTTTAAGGTAAGCATGTGTTCAGGATGTACCAGAGAATCTGTGACTATAGTGACTATAATGTCATCTGGGTAGAAAAGTAGCTAGAAAAGAAGTTTTAACAAAGCCACCAATAACCTGTACAGATCATTATGGACTGAACTGATTATAAATCTAATTAAAAATGATACTGAAGAAAAGTCATGGACAGGACTAACACAGAGCTGTAGATCTAAGCAAAAGTACATGTGCATGAAATGGAAATATGGGAAAGGGGGAGGAACGGAGGTTGGGGGGATGATGGATGTTTGTTGTTTGTTGGGGGTACACCGAGCTCAAACTCCTCTGTATAAAATAATTTCTTTTTTTAAGACAATCAGATTTGTTCGATCAGTTTTGTATCAGTACAGTTACCAAATAAAATGCTATAGTGAAACTGACTTAACTCAGGAAAGGAAGACCAAGAGCTACCTCTGCTGAGGATAAGGATATCTTTATTAGAATGACCAGCCTCAGAAACCATCGTTTTACAGCACCTCAGATCAAAGCTCACTTAAATGTTTAAGAGGCACACATATTTCAAAATCCACTGTTGAGAGAAGATTACATCAGTCAGGCCTTTATGATCAAATTGAGGCAAAGAAAGCAGGAAATAAACTTTATTTAGGCCAAGAAATATAAGAAATGGATATTATATCAGTGAAAATGTCTCGGGTTACTTTACTGTAAACCTGTTGCCTGAAAAGCGCTATGGGAAACGATTCCTCATGACCGGTTGTGAAGCACGTGTGTGTCAAACACGCCAAATATTTTGGCATGTATAACCTCAGGCAGGTGACGTCAACCGATGAGGTGCAACTGGAGGTTATAAATAGGCATGAACCGGAAACATCCTCAGGTCAATTTTGTCTGAAGGATGTCCAGTCATGCATGCAGTGCGGCATTGGAGCGCAGCATCTCGTTCCTGCTTTTTTAGGGAACAGGGTTACAGTAAAGTAACCTGAAACGTTCCCTTTCAAAAGCTGCACTCGATGCTGCACGAAAGCGCTATGGGCACGAGAATACCCACTCCATTGCACTGCAAGTGTCTGGACCCCCAGGGTTGTGTAGTGTGCGCACAGTACCCCCAAGGAGTCTTAGACATAATTCTGGGATGCTGACTCGAGGACCCACGAGCCTGGCATTCAACTATGAAGCCTGACCGATGTCTTGTGGAAAGGCAGCCTGCCGCATGACATACTTGGAAGCCCCTCTTGCCAGGGCAATGGATGAGGCAAGCTTCCTGGTCGAACGGGCCCTAATCACTAGAGGCGAAGTGTGCCACGCGCCTCATAGGCTAGGGCACTAACATCTCTAACCCGACTCGTCTGATGGCGGCTGCCCTTCGGCTGCAGCCCCACAACATATCCTGCTCTAATTTACAGCCCTGGCTTAATGAGGACGTGCGCTGTAAATTGAAGAGCATGAGCTGGACACAGCAAGTTAAATCTTACTGCCCCGGACCTAATGTCGGAGGACAGAAGGCTTCGACTGTGGAAGATAGTTGGGTAAGAATGCAGAACAGCTTTTCCTAGCCAATTGGAAAGCCTAAGCACGGTGGGAAGGCTGATGAGGTCCGCGAAATAAGCCGGCAATTAAGGCGTTTTCCACAAACTCCCATTAGTCAGGGCGTAGGCCGAAATAGCGGCTGCATAAGTTCCGAGTGTACTAGGACACAAGCCCGAGGTTAGTTTTTCTTGCAGAAACTTCCAGCACTGAAGCAGTTTGGCAGTGGACCAGGTCTGCATGTTTCGCCATGTCCTAGAATGTAAATGATCCTGAGGGACAGAATTTGTCCTGTCCTCAAAGCAGAACCTAGTGCGCTAGTCTTCTTAGCGGCATGAGCTTAGTCTGCCCAGACAATATTTACAAGACTGCCTTAGTGTTCCGCGCTAGGACATGTTAACCTCTTGATCTGGAGGGAATATTTCAGGGCCAGAAATAGAGTCATCGTTTCGGGGCAATTGATGTGCCACACGAGAAGATGAACTCTCCAGATCCCTTGGGCTGGGCGGCCATCTAAGGCCGTGCTCTGGCCCCTAAGGGAAAAACATCTGCCGTTAGCAACTTGCGACAACAGCACGGACCTAGAGTGGGACCCAGAGTCAAGGACGAGGGTCTGAGCCACATAGAAAGGGTACGAAGCTCCCGGCGTGTAACCCTTATTGCCTCTGGGGATTAGCCCTTGGATGAAATCCCCTGGCACTTAGCCACCACTGAAACCACTCTGGGAGCGGTGACGTTACCACCTGGCCTAGCTTATACTCCTTTAGAGTGCTATAATGAATTCGGCGCGCGCAGGAGACAGCTGTGCAAGCATTGCACTCGGATTCCGCATGACACTCAGCTTCATACCTTGTGTAGGAAGGAGAACGCTTTTGTGGCGGTAGGACTCCACCCTAAGAAATGAGGTGAGCTAGGGCGACGTGTTGATGCCGAACGGCTCTGTCTGGGAGGGAATGGGCCCTTTTGCCAGCAAGCCTGTGATTTTGGATTAACAGAGGTGTTCACTGTAGTTTCTTGGAGGTGGAAAACCCACGCCGTTGAAACACAATGATAGAATCCTGTAGTCCAGGAGACATGCTTGACAGTAGCTTACACGCTGTCAACTTCTCCGAAGGGGCGATAGCTTTGATGCTTAGCTAGGCGGAGGGGTGGTGGTGATGGTGGTTGCTGTTAGGTGTTCGGTGTCCTGAAACAGGAGGAGGAACCCGAGCACCTAACACTTTGTTGGAGACCGCTGTCGCCCGAAACACCAGTGGCGGCGGGAATTGAGCACTGGTCTCCTGAGGGTGCTGTTTTTCCACAGTGCTTCGTGCTTAAGGAGACATAGCTGGCAGTAGGTTCCAAACTGCCAGCCTCTCTAAAGGTATATGAACTTTGACACCTCGGCTAGATGGGTGTGTTAGGTGTTCGGCATCCTGAACATAGGAGGAAGGGACCGAACACCTAACATTTCGCTGGAGACCGCTGCTCCCCGAACACCAGTGGTGGCGGAGATTGAAACACGGCCTCCTGTCAGTGCTCAGCTCACAGTAGGTCAGTCTGGTATGCCTGCAAAGCCATTGTGCAGATCCGCTGGCGTCTCTCTGATCTAGGACATCATCATGAAGGACCGCACTTTCATCCATGACATTGGAACAAATCAAATGTCAATAGCACAAAAACACTGGATAAATACAGCTTATTCCATGAAGAGTTAACACATGGAGGTCGCCAGGAGGGGGAGGGGCCATCATTGAGGCCCCTCCTCCAGCCACCCGACAGGCACCTGTCGTCTGACCTTGAGCATTTGGGGGATTTATTTTTTTAATTTATTTATTTTTACGGTGAATCGAGGTTTAGATGCGTTAGACCGCGCGTTGCCACCTCTAACAACTAACACACTGGCTCATCACTAGAGGAGCGCTCTGAAGTGATAGTTTCCATCTCCACGGAAGAGAGAGAGAAAGTTCTTCCCCACTTCACAAGAAGCGCCGACGCACGCTTGAGAAGTGGAAGGTAAAAGACTCATGATCCGGCGAGAGAAAAGGAAAATTCTGTCTCGTGAACTTCCGCCAGATTTGTACGCGAGAAATGCGCTGCGGGTTGCAGTTTCGCTTTAAGACAGCGATCCCGAGCGCGAAGGACTTTAATAGGGAGAAAACCGCAATACTTACCTGCTCCCTCAAGTCCGAGGATAGCGTGCACTTCCCCCAAACACTCGACACAATAAGTGTGTAAATCGCCGTCCGGGAGACTTCTTTCACACGGATAAACGCATTTCCTGCTAGAATCAGCCATGGTAAGTAAATAAATAAATTATTACTTCCCTGAAAAGTCTGCTTGCACACCGCACACACCACAAGATGGATCCTGAAGAGAAAATGATCTGAGGGTGTTTCCGGTTCATGCCTATTTATAACCTCCAGGTGCACCTCATCGGTTGACGTCACCTGCCTAAGGTTATACATGCCAAAATATTTGGTGTGTTTGACACACACGTGCTTCACAACCGGTCACGAGGAATCGTTTCCCATAGTGCTTTCGCGCAGCATCAAGTGTAGTTTTTGAAAGGGAACTGGCCTTTGGTGTGAGGAGTCCATATTCGAGATTTTTGGTTCTAACTGCTGTGTCTTTGTTAGAAGTAGAGAGGTAAACGGACAGTTCCTGGACTTGTGGATCTCACCATGAAAGATGGAGGAGGAGGTGTGATGGTGTGGAGCTGCTTCGCTGGTGACACTGTTGGTTACTTAGTCAAAATTGAGTCAAAACTAAACCACTATTGTAAATACACTGTGGTTTAATTGGTAGCATTTTATAGTGTGATTGATTTAACTAACTGCATTGATGTATAAAGTTAGATGTGTGATTCCCCCTTGCAGGCCCCTTCTCCCAGAGTTGGGCTGTCAGTAATGTCCACTAGCCACTACCCTCCCCATCTCATCCTTCTGAGACCTTCTCAGTTAGCACTCTGCATCCCTCATGAACAAGAATCAGGGCATCAACAAGATTAATTGACTAACACATTGACATGAAAAAACTGACAATTGTAAAAACAAATATAAAAACAATTGTGCAAATGTTATCATCATTCTGAACTTTTTTTTACCTTTTTTGGGGAGTGTGTGTGTGTGTGTGTGTGCGTGGGGGGCTCCTTGGGTAATTAGTCACAGGCAATGAGAAGTGCATTCTCTGTTCTCTGGTTTGTTAAAGAACATGGCATGACATGCAGTTCTCTACAGCCTAAGAGAGAGGAGCATTTTCCTTCTGTCCACTGACTGCATTGGTTGACTCTTTCTTAGTTGTCTAACCCAGTGGTTCCCAAACTGGGGGTCGCGACCCCTCTTGCAATAATTTCAAGGGGTCGCGAGAGGGGTTAAATTTTTTTGTGTGTGATTATAATACACACTTTTCAGTATTACAAGTAAATGCTATAAATAAATATTTTCTGATTTGTAAAGATATTACTGATTGAATGTGAGTGTTTAAATTGAGTGTTAAAAAAAATTCGCGACTCAAAGATATGACATCACTGTGCAGCGACTGGCTCACTAGTTATTGCTACAGCGCACAACTGCACGTGAAAACTGCAACTGCCGAGATGGATAAATTTGTTATTCACAAATCTAAAAATATTAAGGAAATTGTTTGCCTGAGTCATCAGAACCATGTACATCAACCAAGCAAAAGAGCAAGACCCCGTCAGACCAAAGTAGGAAACGTCGGAAATATGAGGAAGAATTCATAAAGTGCAGTATCAGTATTCACCAAGTTGCGGTAGCAACCGAATACACGAGTTGTCCCATGCAGCAATGGATGTACTGCTTCAATTTGGATCTACATATTTGTGTGAGCAGTCTTTTTCCGCTGTTACATATATAAAAAAAATAAATACAGCTCACGTCATGTCAAAGATGATATGCGGGTTGCTGTATCCACCATCAGGCCACGAATGAAGTTTTTGTGCTGCCAAAAACAAGTACACCCTTCCCATTGAAAGGTAAGCCAAAATTATTTTGATGTATAGTAAATGTAGTCAAAATACTGTGAACAGCTTGTTATGTTTATTGCTTGTTTTTGATAGTGGGGGTCGCGAGAGCTTGTCGATCTTCAATTAGGGGTCGCTGGCTTGAAAGTTTGAGAACCACTGGTCTAACCTGTAATATTTTTCTCCCATAGATTTCACTCAACTGAGTCTCAAAAATACAGAACAAAGAGTGCCCCATATTGGTTCAATATGGAACAGGTCTTTTAGTTCCCAATTACAGGACAATTCCTGGATGGTTGACAATCCTAGCCAGCAGGGTGTTTAAACACAGCAAGCAGGTTTGCTAGGCTGCTAAATACTGTATGCTGTTCCATACAAAACCTCTCTCCCTAACAATTTCACCCAAAATAAGATACACAGAATAAGGCTTTTGGTTATTTTAACCTGTTTAGCAAAACCTGTTTGGTAAACTGTGGAGTTAAATCGAACGGCCTAGCTTTTTTAAGAACGGTGGCTTAGCCACTAGATGCTAGCAGTGAATAACAATTCTAGCTTCATTTATGTGAAAATCCTTAATCATCATACTTAACACCATCCTGTTTAGTGATGTTTAAGTTAAAACAAAATGTAGCAGATCAGCTTGGTACGTCTGCAAGACCGCTATGGTGTGCAGAGAAGCACCAGCCTACCCTGCTGCATGAAATGCTTTTCCCAACAAGGCAAATGAAAGTCTACATGGCTTGGAGGGAAGTGTTGGTATTTTTTTATTTATTTACTTATTTATTTTGAGAAGATGATGTCCCAGAAGAGAGATAGCCCACAAGTGTCGATGGCATGAAAACACGTGATGAATAATTCAATTAAATTTTATTTCTATAGCGCTTTTAACAATTGACATTGTCTCAACAGCTTTATACAATCAAAAGAATTATTTAAGTTGTATGGAATGTGAATGTGTATGAATCAAAATGGTCAGATAGTCCCTGGGGAGCAAGCCGAGGGTGACAGTGGCAAGGAGAAACTCCCTGAGATGGTAATAGGAAGAAACCTTGAGAGGAACCAGACTCAACAGGGAACCCATCCTCATCTGGGTGAAACAGATAGCAGGAAATGATCTGCATTTATACAGTGTGTTAGGTGGCAGGCAGTACAGCTATAATAGTTTACCTTAATTGATGTTAAAATGGAGTCCAGGTAGTTATTGGAGACTCAGATAGACTTGTAGAAAGTTCCAGTCCTGAACTATCGAATTGTCAAGTCCTCAGAGAAACAGCTGCTAACACCAGTCGAGGCCAGAACCAAGTAGAGAGAATCATCCCCAGATACCAGACGTATCCCAAAGACACACACGGGGCATCCATGCAACGAGACCTCCAACCAGAAGCGGGGCAACAGGATGGGTCAGACAGGTCCGGAGGGCAGAGGGAGTCTGGTGTAGCTCGACACAGAGAGAGAGAGAAAGCGTGACGGGGGGGAGAGAGGAAAGAGAAAGAGGGGGAGAAAGAGAAGAAGAGGAGAGATGACAGTTACAGTAGGTATGGTCACAGTCACATAATGTATAATGTGAATGTATATTTACTATAGAGTGCAAGCAGGGACTCCGGTAGGACTAACTATGACAACATAACTAAAAGGGAGAGCCAGAAGGAAACACAAACATGAGGGCTCCCTGAGGGCTCCAATCACCTCACCGTCAACAAACCTGAGTGATCAAATGAGAGTGAGGAAGAGAGCATCTAAACATAGCAGTTCACCTTAATACTCTACGTCCATGAGTCCCCCAGATCTGCTCCTTTACCTAAGCCAAATCTATTCATAAAAATGCTTGGCTAAATAAATTGGTTTTTAGCCTAGACTTAAACACTGATCCCAAACACTATTTGGAAGACTATTCCATAATTTTGGGGCTTTGTAAGAAAAAGCTCTGCCCCCAGCTGTAGTTTTCATAATACACGGTACTGACAAGCAGCCTGCATCCTTTGATCGAAGAAGGCGTGGCGGATCATAAGACACTAGCAGTACGCTCAGATACTGCGGCGCGAGACCATTTAATGCTTTATATGTCAAGAGTAGTATTTTAAAATAAATGCGAAATTTCACAGGGTGCCAATACAGTGAAGATAGGATAGGGCTGATGTGCTCATATCTTCTGGTTCTAGTGAGCACTCGCTACTGCATTCTGGACTAGCTGACGCTTGTTTATGCACCTAACTGAACAACAAGACAGTAAGGCATTACAATAGTCCAACCTAGAAGTGATAACAGCATGAACTAGTTTTTCTGCATTGTTTAGCGACAATATATTTCTTATCTTGGCAATATTTCTGAGGTGAAAGAATGCTATCCTGGTGATATTATCTACATGAGCTTCAAATGAAAGGCTGGAATCTATAATCACGCCGAGGTCTTTTACTGTTGCACTTGATGGAACAGAAAGGCCATCTAAAGTTATGGTGTGATCTAAGATTTTACTCCTAGCTGTATGCGGTCCTATGACTAGAACTTCTGTCTTATCCAGATTAAGCAGAAGGAAATTAATTAGCATCCAATTTCTTATGTCATGCACACATTGCTCAACTTTAGTGAGCTGGTTTTTCTCATCAGGTTTTGCTGAGACATATAACTGTGTGTCATCAGCATAACAATGAAAACTAATACCATGCTTACGGATTATGTTGTCCAGAGGAAGCATGTAAAGGGAAAAAAGCAGTGGGCCTAAAACTGAACCCTGCGGAATGCCAAACTCCACTAGAGAACATGCAGAATTATCACCATTTAAGTCTACATACTGATAACGATCGGTCAAATAGGATCTGAGCCAGGAGAGGGCTGTACCCTTAATTCCTACTACATTTTCTAATCTGTGAAGAAGAATAGTATGATCAATGGTGTCAAAAGCTGCACTGAGGTCGAGTAATACAAGCATAGTTACACAACCCTGATCAGAGGCCAATAGGAGGTCATTTACTACTTTAACGAGTGCTGTTTCTGTGCTGTGATGAGGCCTAAATCCTGACTGATAGAGTTCATGTATGCCATTTCTATGTAGATATGAGCATAGCTGCTCCACTACTATCTTTTCCAGAATCTTAGAGATAAAGGGGAGGTTTGATATTGGCCTGTAATTGGACAGCTGACAGGGGTCGAGGTCAGGTTTCTTAATTATTGGCTTGATACCTGTTAATTTAAAAGATTTTGAAACATAACCAATGCTGAGTGAGGAATTAATTATTCTCAACAGCGGTTCTCTTATTACTGGTACTATCTGTTGAAAATGTGAAACTGAAAATGTGTCGGTATAGGATCTAATATACAGGTTGATGAATTTGCAGAAGAGAGTGAAATTCGTTCATTCTCTTCAAGAGGAGTAAAGTATTCTAGGTTCCGATCTGACATGGCTAGGTTAACATCTGTATCAATTACATTGTTCGGTTTCAAAGCCTCAATCTTATGCCTGATATTTACAATTTTATTATTAAAGAAGTTCATGAAGTCCTCACTATTGCATGATGTTGTTGTGGAGATTTCTGTAGTGGTCTTATTTCTGGTTAATTTGGCAACAGTATTAAATAAAAATCTAGGATTATTTTTATTTTCTTCTATAAGAGTGGAGAGATATGTTGATCTAGCAACACTAAGAGCTTTCCTATAGTTCAGGATGCTCTCTTTCCATGCTATTTGAAATACTAACAATTTAGTTTGATGCCATTTACGCTCTTATTTCCGAGCAGTCTGTTTTAAAGTGCGCGTGTGATCGTTATACCAGGGAGCGAGTTTCTTATCTCTAATAATTTTTCTTTTAGCTGGAGCTACATTATCTAAGGTACAACGAAATGTCGACTCTAAATATTCAGTTGCCTGATCGAGTTCTGTGGGGTCAGACGGTGATCTAATCGAAGTTGGTAACTCTGGGAGATTACTGATAAAACTCTGTGTGGTAGTTGATGTGAATGTACGTTTAATACGGTAGCGCGGTGCTATGCGTACATTATCACTGTGACACACTTGAATTGAGACAAGATACTGTAGTGATCTGAGATAATTTCAGATAGTGGAATTGTGAATACATTTGTTATACTTAAGCCGAAAAATATTATTAAGTCTAAAGTGTGACCTGCTTCATGAGTGGGTCCTACTACACACTGATTTACGCCTACTGAGTCCAGTATGGACATAAATGCTGTTCTCAGAGTGTCTTCTGGATTCTCAAAATGAATGTTAAAATCTCCAGCAATTAACACTTTGTCTACAGAAATTCAATTCAATTCAATTCAATTTTATTCATATAGCGCTTTTAACAATGGTCATTGTCTCAAAGCAGCTTCACAAAAATGAAAGAAATTTCATAAAATAAATAATAATAATAATAATAATAAGAAGAAGAAATAAATAAATAAATAAATAAATAAAAATTATAATAATAAAAAAATAATAATAATAAAAATAATAATTGGAAGTGTGTATGTGTGAGAAAAATGTGTATGTGTGAGAAAAATGTGCAGATAATAATAATGAGACAAATGAATGAAATTTCTCTGATGAGCAAGCCAAGCGTGACGGCGACGGTGGCAAGGAAAAACTCCCTGAGATGGCATTAGGAAGAAACCTTGAGAGGAACCAGACTCAACAGGGAACCCATCCTCATTTGGGCGATAACAGATAGAAATGATATCTTGTGTGTTGTGCAGGTGAAAATTCAATATGACACAAATTATTTAAATTGACATGAAGACCAGTTCAGCACAGGGACGAGTCGGTAGGTGCAGAGGGCAGATGAGGTCTGGGTCACTGGAAGCACAGGAGCAGCATGTGTAGCTCCAACCATCATAAAGCTGAATCCAGCTGGAGCTGGTCCTTCTCTGGATGCCTCAGGAACCTCGCAGGATCGGCCTTTGTCTACTGAAGCTGGCAAAATCTCCCGATGCCTCGGGATGGGTAGAGAAATACAGAACAGATGGGGAGAATTAGCGTAGTTGCCATTCGGGATAGGTGTACTGGAGTATGAGATTATGGGATGAGTTATGTGTATGCCAGATTAAAAAGATGCGTCTTGAGTCTACTTTTGAACTGAGAAACCATGTCTGCTCCCCGAACACTGTCTGGAAGGCTATTCCAAAGCTTTGGAGCTAAATATGAAAAAGCCCTACCCCCTTTTGTAGATTTTGAAATTCTGGGAACTTCCAGAAGTCCGGAGCTTTGTGATCTTAAGGCGCGTGGTGGATTGTAGCGTATCAGAAGACTGGTTAGGTATGTGGGAGCTAAACCATTTAAGGCCTTGTATGTAAGTAATACTATTTTGTAATTTATTCTAAACTGAACAGGTAGCCAGTGCAGGGATGATAATATTGGGGTTATATGATCATATTTTCTGGATCTAGTGAGAACCCTGGCAGCTGCATTTTGGATTAACTGAAGCTTGTTTATTGAGGATGCAGGACAACCACCTAGTAATGCATTACAATAGTCCAGTCTGGAGGTCATGAATGCATGAACTAGTTTTTCTGCATCAGATACGGATAAGATGTTCCTAAGTTTAGCAATATTTAGAAGATGGAAAAAGGCTGTTTTTGTGATATTTGAAATGTGATTTTCAAAAGACAAGTTACTGTCTAATATTACGCCCATGTCTTTTACTGCTGAGCTGGTAGTAACAGTACATCCTTCTAAGCGCAGGCTGAATTGTAAAAGCTGTTGTGTGCTGGATTTTGGGCCAATAAGTAATATCTCTGTCTTATCTGAATTTAATAAAAGAAAGTTATTGGTCATCCAATCTTTTATGTCCTGGACACACTCAGTTAATCTAGACAACTTAGGTATTTCGTCTGGTTTAGTTGAGATATATAATTGGGTATCATCAGCATAACAATGGAAACTAATCCCATGTCTTCTAATGATGTTACCCAAAGGAAGCATGTATATTGAGAACAACAGAGGTCCTAAAACTGACCCTAGTGGGACCCCATATTTCACTGGCATTACACCAGACGGTTCTCCATTTAGATCTACAAAATGGTAGCGATCAGACAGGTAAGATCAAACCATTTTAATGCCTGTCCCTGAATACCTATATAATTTTGTAAGCGATCTATGAGAATATTATGATCTATAGTGTCGAATGCAGCACTAAGATCGAGCAGGACTAGCAATGAGATGCAGCCTTGGTCTGAAGCTAAAAACAAGTCGTTTATAATCTTAACTAGTGCAGTTTCTGTGCTATGATGGGGCCTGAAACCTGACTGAAATTCTTCAAGGATGTTGTTATCCTGCAAGAATGTGCAAATTTGAGCTGATACTACTTTTTCTAGTATTTTTGATATGAACGGAAGGTTTGAAATCGGTCTGTAATTTGTTATTTCATTCGCGTCCAAATTAGATTTTTTAAGAAGCGGCTTAATGACTGCTAACTTGAAAGGTTTAGGGATGTGACCTAGATGTAATGAAGAATTAATAATGTTTAGAAGTGGCTCTCCAACCGTAAGCATCACTTCTTTTAAAAATCTGGTTGGGATTGGGTCTAACAGGCACGTTGTTGATTTAGCCGAGGTGATAAGTTTATACAGCTCTTCCTGTCCTATACCTGTAAAGCAGTGAAAATCTAAATGTGAAGCTATAGGCTGAACTGGATCATGAGATACTATTAGAGGTTGAACCTCCATTATTTTCTTCCTGATATTATTGATTTCTTCATCAAAGAAGTCCATAAAGTCTTCACTTCTAAACTGTGATGGGATAGTCTCTGCGGGCATCTTAGGTTTTGTTAGGCGAGCCACTGTACTAAATAAGAACCTGGGATTGTTTTGGTTTCTTGCTATCAGTTGGCTAAGATGCTCAGTCCTAGCAGTTTTTAGAGCCTGTCTATAGCTGCACGTACTGTCTTTATACGCAATTCGAAAAACTTCTAATTTAGTTTTCCTCCATTTTCGCTCGAGGTTACGGGTTGCTCTCTTTAGGGCGTGAGTATGACTGTTGTACCACGGTGCAAGTGTTTTATCTCTGACTTATTTTAATCTGATGGGAGCAACAGTGTCTAATGTACTGGTAAAAATAGTGCCCATGCTGCTAGTCACTTCATCTAGATCATCTGCATTTAGGGGTGTAATAAGAAATTGGGACAGATCCGGCAGATTACTTGTGAATCTGTCTTTAGTAGTGGGATTCATATTTCTAACAGATTGATAATGTGGGGGGACACAGCTAATCTGTTCTACGGGTAGAGTACATATCAGGAGGGAGTGATCTGTGATATCATCACTTTGAGGTATGATCTCTATATTAGAGACATCTATACCATGGGATATAATTAAATCTAGCGTATGATTAAAGCGGTGAGTTGCTCCAATTATATTTTGTTTAACCCCAAAGGAATTTAGTAAATCCATAAAAGTGAGTACTAAAGCGTCGTTAGCATCATCTACATGAATGTTAAAATCTCCTACTATCAACACTTTGTCAGAGTTAACCAATAGGTCTGATAGCAGATGTCCAAATTCTTTATGAAAATCGCCATATGGCCCCGGGGGTCTGTACACGGTGGCGAGGGTAAAATATAGCAAGGGTTTATTACGTATTTCATTTAGTGCAACATTAATGATAAGCACTTCAAATGAATTAAACCTGGGCCTTATTTTCTGGGTAACAGTGAGTACATCATTGTAGATAGTGGCGACACCACCACCGCGACCAATTAGACAGGGCTCGTGCTTATAGAAATATCCTGACGGAGTAGACTCATTCAGACCAAAATATTCATTTGGTTTAAGCCAGGTTTCGGTGAGACAGAGTGTGTCAAGGCAATAATCTGAGATAATTTCATTAACAATAAGTGCTTTAGGCGCAAGGGATCTAATGTTGAGTAGTCCAAACTTTAGTGGTGGATTTTGACTACTTATTTTGCCTTTTTCTGGTTTTATGGTTATCAGATTGTTTCGGGCAAATTTAACAAATTTATTCTTTTTTCTCACTATCTGGGGAACAGACACAGTTTCTATAGGACAAGCTATGTGTGTTCGTCTATCATTACGGTGAGTTGTGATGTGGCTAATATGTTTGGAATCTACAGTATGACTTACCGCCAGTCAGATGGTTCGTAGTGTCCTGGAGATGTTGTCCGAGAGGACTGCTGCTCCAGCTCTGCTAGGGTGTAGGCCATCGGTGTGATAGAGCCTAGGACGCTCCCAGAAAACATTCCAGTTATCAACAAAGCGTAATTTCTGTTTTTGACACCAAGATTGTAACCATTCATTAAAGGCAAATAATCTACTGAACTTCTCGATTCCTCGCTGAAATGTGGGAAGCGGTCCAGATACGATGATCCTTGTCGTGGGTGATGTGCTGCGGCTCCTGAAGTCCTGAAGTCCTTCTTTAGGATCTTTAGGTTCTTCCTCAGGGCAGCAGGCACCTGTGCAGCAACATCAAGAACACGTGTACCAGGTAAACAGCGTGTGTGCACCTTACCTTTAGGCGTGGTAGCACGCACGTGCCGGACGATGGAGTCTCCGATGACCAGGACGTCGTGTGCCATCTCGCGCAGAGGAGCGAAGCGGTTTCGGGTCGAGATGTCGAAGACGGGTGGTGGCGGAGGGGGAGAGGTCCTCGCCCAGGGCTTGGAGTGCTTCTTCCGCTGCTGCTGTATCCAGGGTCCGTGGTATCCCGGCGCCGGAGTGTAGGAAAACTGGGCGGGCTGCGTCCTTGGTGTGTTGGACCTGGGCAGAAAAACACGCGGGGTTGAGGTTGTAGGAGAATTCTCACACCGAGAATTTACCTGGGACAGGTGAGCGTCGGTCCGTGACGATTCCAGCGTGGCTTTCCACTGCTGTAGCCGGGCCAGCTTCACCTGTAGCTCACAGATCAGCTTCTCCACGGCCTCCAGCTCCAAATCCACCGAGTGCAGCTCCAATGTCTCCTCACCTGCACTCAGAGGCAGAGTCACAACCGACATGGTGTCTAAACACGGAAAATAATCGCTGTGAAGAAGCGTAATCAAACTTTACAAACAAACGTGATAGCCGAGCTAACGGGATAGCGGTGCTAATGCCGGCTAAAAGCGGTGTGCTGCAAAACAATTAAAACTTAACGATATAACGCGTTTCGAGTAAATATATTATAAGATACTTATCCGTTTTATGTACACTCTTCGTAAGGGGACGAAAAAGTTTAAAAATTGGTCAGTATGGCGGAGCTCGGAAAAAAGCAGCGTCTCAGCGTCCTCGTACAAGTGTTGCCAGATGCCGACAGCAGCCAAAATCAGGAATGAAATGACTAGGTTTGAGATGAAATCTGCAAATTCATTAAGAAATTCAGAATACGGCCCTGGAGGTCTGTAAATTATAATTAGTGGAATCGACTGAGCTCACTTAATATACTTAAATACACTTATGTTACTATAAAGAATTTCAAATGAATTAAATTTATGTCCGTTTTTTTGTACGATAGACAGATTATCATTGTAAATAACTGCGACGCCTCCTCCTCTACCAGTTAACCGTGGCTGGTGTATGTAGCTGTGTCCAGGAGGACTAGCTTCATTTAGAGCTACATACTCGTCCTGTTTAATCCAGGTTTCAGTTAAACAGAGTATATCAAACGCATGATCTGTGATAATTTCATTAACAATAACCGCTTTTGATGCGAGAGATCTAATATTTAACAGTCCTAGCTTCAGATCAGAGGGCCGGCTGCGCATTCAGTATGATCCGAGTTTGTGGTCTTTATGTTAATTAGATTATTGAAACAGACTTTCTGAGTCTTTCCACATTTTTGCTTAGATCGGGGAACAGAAACAGTCTCAATATTGTGAACCCTGAGTGACGACTCTATGCAGCTAGCAGACGGTTGGTTTAGCCTGTCTGTCTGCTCCCTGGCCTGGGCTCTGGATTGTCACCGATTAACTAGACCTCTACTGAGACTATGAGCTATACTACAGGAAATGAGAGCAGCACCTTCCCGAGTGGGATGGACACCGTCCCACCCTAACTGGCCAGCTTTGCACTCAAAGGTCTTCCAATTGTCTATGTAGCCCACATTATTTTCGGAGCACCACCTGGACATCCAGCGGTTCAGCGACCATAACCTGCTGTAAGCGATGTCGCCACGTCTCATTGGGATGGGACCAGAGCATATTACTTCATCGGACATCACCTTCCCTAATTTAAACACCTCTGTAAAGTTATTCTTAATAACCTCTGACTGATGAAGGCGTATATCATTAGCTCCAGCATGTACCACTATCTTAGAGAACCTGTGCTGTCCTAGGGCCCTAAGATTACCTGCTATGTCCGGTGCTCTGGCTCCCGGGATACACCTAACCACTGCCGCTGGCGCCCCTAAAGGTCTAGCTAATTTCACGTGCCTCAGTATAGAGTCTCCTATAACCAGAGCTCTTTCAGGTTTCTCAGCGGGTGCAGCACTGAAGAGAGCAAACCTGTTAGACACGTGAAGCGCAGAGGAGGTGTGCTCCGGTGGGCTAGCCTTAGCGTTACCTTTGGCTGAATGAGTATGCCGCCGAGTCGTCACCCACTCGCCCCGCTGTGAGGGCTCTAATGCCAGAGTCGGGGCTATTTATCTCCGCCTGTGGCACCCAGACTGTCCGCTACGGGAATAACTCTGCTCTCACACTCTCTACCTCTCTCTAAAGTCTGAATGCGCTCTTCTAATGCTGATATCTTCTCTGTCAGGTGTGTGTTAGTGAGCACTCTATCACGAATAAAATTATCACTAATGACGGAGGAAGAATGTCTAAACATCCTGCACTCTACACACTGAACGAGCTGAATGGTAGACATGATAACGTACCCTCTGTGTCAGAGTTTTAGTTGTTTGGAGCTGAATTCCGTTTTTTGTTCTTAGCCGAGGAAACTCGCGCGTTCTCCAAAAATCGCAGAAAAAAGGTGAAGCCGAATAGTATGAAGATGTAAAAGCTAGTTGCTATTAATATTATTATTGTATAAATGAAAAAGCTATGTAATTTAAATGCTGATACAAACCAAACAAACAAGGCTTGCTCCAAGAGCGAGTTAACTCGCTGTAGAGGTCGCTAAAGAATGGGAGAGAGTGTCATTGAGGCTATGCCCCGCAGCTACTCGACAGACATCTCGTTTTATTTAGTGCGTTTGGGAAAATTTGCTTCTGCTGCGTTTATTACTTCAAACAGCTCTTCAAACTCTCTGTCATCAATAGAGGAGGGTTCTGAGGGAACTACTTCCATTTCTGCAGAAGCAAGGGAGGAGGTCTCTCCTGTGCAATCATGAGAAGCGCCGAGGCGCGCTCGCGAGACGGAGGGAGAAACTTCCCAATCGGGAGAAAGCGCAAGAGATAGGAGGGGAGAGTCCGTCTCGTGCACCTCTTCCAGGACCGCACGTGAACCCCAGGAATGCGCCGCGGGTCACAGTGCTCCAAGGAGAGTGTGATCTTCACCCAAACACTGGAAACAAAAAGTATGGAGATCACCCTCCGATAGGATTATATCATACGGAGGCACATCTCGTTTGAAACTCAGCCATCTTATCGGTGAGTCAAACACTCTTTGTTCTTTGTTTTGCTTGCACACACACGCGAATCACAATACGTGCTTGAAGACGAAAAGATCTGAGGAATGTTTCCGTTTCTCTCCTATTTATAACCTGCAGGAGCACTTCATCAGATGAATGACGTCACCTGACCAAGGTTATATATGCCAAAATTTGTTGTGTTTTATACACACATGCTTCACAACCGGCAACACGAAAAGATGTTCCCATAGCGTTGTCACGCAGCATCGAGTGTAGCATTTGAAAGGGAACTGATATATACATACTGTACATTTAATTTTGCCATTTGTTAGTAAGAGCCTAAAGGGGTATGTTAGTGTTGTTGCTATGGTATCAAAAGCATAGCTGAGGGAGAAGTCACATTTTTGGGGCATCAGAGCAGGGTGTGGTTTGGCAGTAGCGGGGTCTAGCTCGGCAGTAACCAAGTTTTATCAGTAGCTCGTTTACACAGACTCTGAACTGGCACCTTTCTGACAAGCAGTGAAATAGAGGAGATTTGAGATACCAAAAAGATAATTATGTGGGCCATAGTTCAGCAGGAGTATTAACAAACACTCTGGGCGACCTCTATGATCTACACTAACTTGTTAAAAAGTGTAAAATATAGGAGCTTTAAGGTGGAATGTTGATGAGTCAACATTGAACATTGTGAACCAATAAACAGGCCTAAAAATGTATTATGACACCTTAGACCCTTCCAATTGCTTTTGCTGGTTTCTTGCATGAGGTAAATTTTACAGATGATTGGATCATTAAACAATTATAAAAATGTTTATTCAACCATATTATGTAGATGTTCTTTCTCCTCGCTTGAAGTAAAAAGTAGCGAAGCATTGTTCTGGTGCTCTGTGGCAGCACCTATGCTTAGCTTAACAACTTTAGCACAGTTTTGACAAAACCTCGACAGAACAAATTAGAATCAGACTTTCTGCATCACCATGATGTTAATTTATTGAGTATAATAAGATATAATAAATATTTCACCATTTCATGTCATTTCCTTTACAGAATGGATTTATGATTAGAAAATTAAACAGAATCCCAGTTCAGATATATTATCCACTTTGATTAGGGAAAGTGGTGACTGTGCATAATTGTTCATTAGTAGTCTAAGGCAGGATTTTGCATAAGACATTAAGTACTTATTCGAGATGACATTATCTTGGTGTAAAACCCATGCATGTATGATTTTAATCCTGTTAATGAGGGAGTAAAGCCAGGTCTAAGCAAGGCATGATTCCAAATATGAAAAGCGGCCTAATATTTAAATTCTCTAAAAGTAAAATAAATAAATAAATAATAATAATAAAATAAATAAATAAATACATTTATGCACTGTTTAATAGGCTTAAAAATCATTGTTTCACATATTTGTTCTGTATATTATTATTATTATTATTGTTGTTGTTGTTAATAAACTAATTCAAATATTAAATTCAAAGATCTGTAAGTTATGTGTTGAAGCCTGGTTTTCTCTGGCACAGCTGTCTACAGTTTTGTGATATGCACATTACGGTCTCCTTTTCCCTTATCATATATTATATCATGACTTTTTATGTATCACAATCTCACAAACCACCCTTGGTTTTGTTCAGGATAATTGCAATCCAACACACCAGTAACTCTCCAAATTGAAAATCAGTCATCTCACTATCCATTGAAAATCATTTCATATAGTAGTGAATGTGCTGAAAAAGAAATATGATGGCAATTTACCATGGTCATTCTTTTTTATGATAAAGACTCTGTAATCATGACATCAAAAGAACACTGTCATTGGTTTATTAATGGAGTTGGCTGATGTTATTCATGCTATGAAAAGTGGAAATTCAAGTGTTCCTCATGAAAATCAATCCTTGTGTGTGTGATTTAGAATCAAAAGGGGAGATGGTCTGCCTGATGCTGTATCCATCACAGACAAATTTATGATTGATTAGTAGTTCTCAAGACATTCTAGCATACACATAAAGGACAGAGGAAAATTCCTTATCAATGACTATTTTACCATTTGTAAAATTGTACACTGGAGACACTGGAAATAACATTCTTGTAAATATTCAGTAAACAAAAACATGTTAAAAAACACAGAACATGTGTTATATTTCAATCCAAAATAGCTACATTTAGCTATTTGGCACACTGATGGCATTCACTCATCAGATTCATGAAGTAGTCATCTGGAATGATTTTCAATCCACTGGTGTGGAAACACTCAGTTAAGTACGTAGAGCGAAAAAGACAGTTCACCATAACTTTAACAAATAAAGGTCAGTCAATCTGAAAAATGTTAAAAAGGTTTTAAAAAAAAGAACTTAAAATGTATCCCAAAATGCAGTCTCAAAACCATTAAATGCTATGATGAAACGTCTCCGGTTACTTTGCTGTAACTCTGTTCCCTGAAAAAGCGGGAATGAGATGCGTGAAAACGCTATGGGGAACATCTTTTCGTGTTGCCGGGTGTGAAGCATGTGTGTATCAAACACAACAAATTTTGGCATATATAACCTCGGTCAGGTGACGTCGTCTGATGAAGCGCACCTGCAGGTTATAAATAGGAGTGAACCGGAAACATTCCTCAGATCAATTTTGTCTGAAAGGACGTGCAGTCATGCAAGCAGTGCGGCATTGGAGCGCAGCATCTCGTTCCCGCTTTTTCAGGGAACAGGGTTACAGCAAAGTAACCCGAGACGTTCTCTTTCAAAAGCTACACTCGATGCTGCGTGAAAACGCTATGGGAACGAGAATACCAACGCCGCCGCACTGCAAGTGTCTGGACCCCCAAGGTTGTGTAGCGTGTGCGCACAAAGGCCAAGGAGATCTCTGAGCTAGCTCTGGGAGGCTGACTCGAGGACCCGTGACCCCATGAACATCCAGACTATAGACACTGCATGAAAAGAGCTGTATCCGGACAAATATGGTATGGGAAATCACCGGTAAACTTTAAGTTTGCCAGATGTATGAGGCAGAGTGCTTGGAAAGGTAAGGTGGAAACCTTTATGTTACCTAACAATACAGTAGTAAATTATACCTTGCTAAGTTAGCCTAAGCATTTGGCTACACATTTACTTTTTGTTACCTGTGTTGTAGGTGTCCAGCATATTTAAAAGTTTGCCACGTCCGAATTATACAATGTTGTTTACAAATGTATGCGTTTAAATTCATCATTACAGGAAGCTGTAAGGAGCCTCCATAATTCAGAAAACAACCCAAATACGATCCACAAACTGGGTAAGAATGTTGTTTCTTTACATGTGTGGCGGTGTGGTGCGGTGTACAGTAACCTTCTCTACTGTATATTTGGAAACAGAATTCCCCTTAACCAATCTTAACAACTAAGTTACCGATTACGCCACCCAGGATTGGTTACCCGGGAAAAATGTAGGACACAGGTTCGAATCTCTCATTAAGAACACAGGGACATGGATGCAAAAATATACAAATCTTTTATTCATACAAGCAATTTAAAACCAACAATATCAATATAATTTAAAATCACAGACTAAAATATCCCAGACATGGGATGAAACATCCGTTGCATGATCAGAAAGCGAGACCTTAATGCTTTTGTCGCCCCTCACGGTACTTTTACTTTTATACTTTAAGTAGTTTTGAAACCAGTACTTTTAAACTTTTACTTAAGTAAAAAGCTTGGGTTGATACTTCAACTTCTAAAGAAGTATTTTTGAACCCTAGTATCTATACTTCTACTCAAGTAATGAATGTGAATACTTTTGACACCACTGCCGATAATAATAAATGATCACGCATGCACGAAACCACTCACAACAGTGAATGTGTAATACCACTCCACACTGTGCAAACATGAGCACACCACTTTATAAGCAGCTAGCCTGCCTTATAAAGAAAAAAAAGAAGAAAAAAAGGAATGCAAATCAATACACAATTAATTACAAAACAAGCAAACAAAAATATATAAAAGGAAAAAGAAATGTAGCCGCAGCGCAACCTCCAAACTGGGAGGACAAATAACTAAATCAGCCAGAAAAGTCAGGACACCAACACCTAGCATACATAAAAAAATATATAAAGAAGCCAGCCCCAAAACAGCAGCACAAGCAAAGCAAGTAACTGCTGGAAGAAGGCGAAGCAACAAGCACAATAAAGAAAGAAAACAAAAGCAACAGTCACAAGGACTAAAACAAAAGTAAGACAAACAGTAAAACTCTAGGCTGGAACAGAGCAGTCTAATAAAAGAAGACAATCCACCGGAGCAAAACAGCAGTGCTGAAGCTGCCCATCAAGCTGTAAGCACTGCACAGTGAAGAGAAGCACCCTCACCAGCCGATCAATTTACCTAAAGTTCAAAAGAATGTTAAAGTAAAAAAGAAACAGCACATACCTGTATGGCGGGCGCCAAGAAAATAAGTCTGACCTACCATGCATCCACATCCATCTGGCAGCCAATCCTTCAACAAATCAACAAATCTTAACCCTGCTATGTGAAAAAACAAATAATCGGCGTACCAATTATACAATAGCATTTGTCTCCTGCAGTACACGCGCACAACGTGCGCAGCTCTTTTAGGAAGAGTAGATATACATAGATGGCAATAAGCTGCTTCTCCGCTGCCTCGGATGCAATAAAGAGCCGAAAAATCGCCAGCTTCCCGAAGGAAATCACTATTAGCTAGATAATAACATTTACAAATAACCAAAAGTTCAGCATGCCAAACATACCTCTCGCACTCCGGAACCGGACGACACACTTCCGGAAGCACAACCTGGGGGTGAATTAGCGCCACCCCTAGCTGTTCTTGCCGCACCCTTTTATACTCTACTGACCTACACCCAATAATCAATCTCAGGTGCATAACCAGAAATCTGGAAGGAAGTACAAAACTCCTTCTCACCACAAATGCTATGTACAGTATGGGGTTTTACATAATCATTTTAAATGTAATTAATGATACCACTCTCTTTCCACACAAAATAAGTTTACTTCATAATCAGGCAGTGATGACATACAGTATCTGCTGGAGGAATTAAAGATGACTTTTGCGGATGCAGACCCTGAGTGCATAAAGGGTAATTAGAAATTATTGTTTTAATCATTTTCATGTCCCTTTATTTTTGTCCCTCTAATAATTTGAATTGCTTCTGTCACTCATCTGACTTTTTTTTATCCAGCATGTTACAGGACTATGAGACATTGCAGAGGAAATACTCTTTGTCTCGGCCAGGAAAGTCTCAGCTAAGAGACTCCATTAATACAGGGGATAAAAGTGGACAAAGATAAGTACAGATGTCGCCATTAAAAACCCGCGTGTTTTCCCGCGGGATGCCACAATTTAGCGCGCGGCTTGCCGCGACTTGCCGGAGGCAACATTCGGGAATTTAAAATAAATGTGTTGTGCTTCACTGAATATCCGCCAGATGGCGCATAGAAGGACTTTATCTAAAAGCCGGTGGTCCGGGAAAGTCAGTTTCCCTATGTTTCCCCGGTGGCGCGCAGATTCAAATCATGACGTCACTCGCTACCTAACGCTGAGAAGGCGAACGAGGATTTTAACAGTTTTTCTCTCGTTTTAAAGTGTTTTTATGAACTTTTTGAATTAAACAAATAACCTATGCATAATAATCGAGTGTCTTTTCGCTTTTTTTTTGTATATTTGAAGATAATTCATACGTTTTAAGCCGCTGCAAAAGGCTGGTTTGCTGGGCGAGTACTGACATCACGACTACTTTTATTACACCTACATTTGTTTATTTGTATATGTATGTTATTAATATAAATTTTTTAGAGATTGTGTGTGCGTGCACGGAGAGTTTGTGTTGATAAGTGTATGTGGATAAGTTGATAAGTGTATCAGAAAGCATTAAAATGTTCATTTGAATTAAAATGACACACACGTCTGTATATACAGTATATCAATTACATATATATAAATTTCATTAGTTCGTTCATTCTATTTGAAGCTTCGGATGTTTTTTTTTTTTTTTGGTTTGGTTAGATTAGTTCTGAACTCGCTTCCGTGAAACTATCGCTAAAACAATGTACTGAGCCCTACTGAGGATATAAAGCTTTATTATTGTGTTTGAATAAATATTCAGATCTACCACAGCAGGTAATAAACTATGGTGTGTCATAACCGAAGCAAACACCACGATTATGCCTCGTTTCGTTCGACGGGAACGTGGTTCACTTGGCCGCGGTGTATTATAAACCTGTGGAATGTTGCACTGTTTATGTTCACATAAGAGTAATAAAAGCGAGTGAAATGTGGAAATGATGTGTGGCAACTCAATGAGGACTAAACCAATGATTTCGGTAACTCCACTGAGTGTAACATCTGCATAGTGACACTGAACATCTTCACTTTTCCGTTTACCTCTGAAAAAAAAGCTGTATTTTGTTTGTTTATATTTAGAGTTTTTATAACAGTAGAACAAGTACCCGCGCGCACGCACACACATAGACACACACACAGACACACACACTCCCCTGAGCCCTCGGGAAACATCCAATCACCGTCGGTATACAAATGAGTCAAGACGTAGCCTAACGTGGTGTCGTGTCGGATTTCAGTGGTCACGGAGTGGGAAGACTTTGAAGAAGCTGCAGTGACAGTAAACAGCTGAACAACTTCACTTTTCCGTTTACCTCTGAGGAAAAAAAGCTGTATTTTGTTTGTTTATATTTAGAATTTTTATAGAAGTATAAGAGAAAGTTACAGTTTGTGGTCTGTGTACTGTAGTTCGCACCCTTGTAGAGAATAAATAAATGAATAACACCTTCATATCCCCTCTCAAGAGTGTCATAGTCCATTGTTAGTTTTAATGATCTGGCTGAAACTAATTATCACTACATAAGTACCCTAACACCATTGATCATGAGTCTCAGCTGAACCTAATTCTATACTTGTAACAGAAAATGTAGATGCAGATTCCAAATGTGTATTTATATAATAGATAGATAGATAGATAGATAGATAGATAGATAGATAGATAGATAGATAGGTGTGTGTGTGTGTGTGTGTAGGCTCTACGCAGGGGCAAGAGAGGGCAGCGCACCCTTAAATGTCTGCACATGTTAATATATTCCTAAAATGTATATATTACAAGTTGATAAACTGATCTGCGGTAGCGGAAAAATCCGCTGAAAATAGGACAGGCTGCAGCGCACGCGCACACACACACATACACACGCGCGCACACACACACACACACACACACACACACACACACAGACACACCTCCCTTGAGCCCTGCGTCTGTCGGATTTCAGCGGTCACGGAAAGACTTTGAAGCAGTTTATATATGAATCTAAGCTTGAACTTATCAGCATTGTAAATATATAATACTTTTCAAATAAAATCGCTATTACTTTGACCCTGAAGTTTAGTTTAGCACACACAAAAAACAGAAAAGTCATTTCTGGTAAATCAACGGAATGTGTAGTTTATTTACAGTAATTCATTAAAAAATGAATATACATTGTACAGTACACGGTAAACACGGGAAAGATTACAAAATGAAAAAACAAACCGTGTCTACTTTATAAACAGCTTAGTATGTGCGTCGAGATGCTGAAATCCCTTGCATGTTTTTGCTTCCAAGTGGAGAGATATTTGACCGATAGCCTAGAACAAAAGATCTAAATGTGTGATCACAACCCCCTCCGACCGACCGTGCCATCAATCACTGACCACCTCAGAAGTTCCCTCCAATGTATGGCTGCAATACTTGTTTTGCAAGTATTTTTAACACCATTCAAAGGGGCAGTTATCGGCTATGACACGTTGAAGGAGAACTTAATAGTTCTCAAAAATAGTGTAAATGTCTGCAACAATCACTAACCATTAAAATGTTTTTTTTTTTTGTAATTAAACACGAAAATATTAATTATATTTCCATATATACACACACACACACACACACACACACACACACACACACACACACACAAGGGCGTAGGTTTGCTACCTATGACTCCAACTAATACCCCATCCCCCAATCCCCTTTTCCACCCACCAACCCCCAACCCCCTGCCCCATCCACCTACCAACCTCCCACCCCAACTATGTCCACTGAATACATGTTTTTCTTAATATGGTGCGAAATCACTTTACATTAATACTAGCAATGCTTCCATTTATATTAATCCACTCGAAATGCAATTCATTAAGTTAAATTAAGGAATAGTGTAAAGTTAAAGGAATGTTTCATAACTGACAAAAAGATAGTCTTTAATAAAATAAAAACTATTCTTTATTGAGCCCTAGTGCAAATGAAACATCTCAATCATCTGTATATATATAAAAGTAGATTACATCTAAACATGAACTACTAGGTAGAGTACCACACAACAGCTCAATGCCTATTGCTCCTATATGAAGGAGACAAAAACATGCCTTCGCCTCTCGTTAACAAAAATAAACTGCTGGCATATTTGTTTGACATCAATATTGTCCAGGCTGTTCTTTTTTTCTTCTGATAAACACTAAAGATGATATTTTGTAGAATGCTGAAAACCTGTAATCATTGATTTACATAGTATTTGTTTTTCCTGCTACGGAAGTCAATGTTTTCAGCTTTTTTCCCCAATATCTTATTTTGTATTCAACAAAATAAAGAAAATCATTAAAGTTTGGAACCACTTAAGGAGTAAATAGTGAGTAAAGTTTTTTTGGGGGTGAACAATGGCTTTGACCCTAACTCTTCCCCTCTGACTGCACTAGGACCGGACAGCATTGCCACCTGATGAAACAGCGTGACAAAAAAGTGAAATGTCAGTTCAAAACTTTTGCCAAAAACACTAATGAATCACTTACATCCTCAGCCTATCACTCCTCATAATGCTAAATATTAGTATAATCAACATGTATAATACACGCACACATATTATATGTTATATACTGTATAATCAACATTCAGATTGACCTCCTGTGAACTCGCCTCTTCACCTGAACTACAACATGGCTGATCTGCTTCTGTCCCCTAATTGAAAAACATTGAGGGATTCCTTATGAGCATGGACAGAGAATGCCTCAGCCTATTATTGGTAACAATGTTAAATCTCAGGACAACTACAGTGGCTTGCAAAATTATTCGGCCCCCGTGAACTTTTCCACATTTTGTCACATTACAGCCACAAACATGAATAAATTTTATTGGAATTCCAAATGAAAGACCAATACAAAGTGGTGTACACGCGAGAAGTGGAACGAAAATCATACATGATTTCAAAATTTTTTTTTTTACAAATAAATAACTGAAAAGTGGGGTGTGTGTAATTATTCAGCCCCCTTTGGTCTGAGTGCAGTCAGTTGGCCATAGACATTGCCTGATGAGTGCTAATGACTAGAGAGCACCTGTGTGTAATCTACACTCTCTCCATCGCTGTCTGATATACAGCACAGGTGTTTAGGTTCTGTTACCTGACAAAACAGGATAAACACATGCCATTTAAACAGCAATCATTTTATTTCACTTTTTCTGAGTCTTAGTGTGCAAACCTCGAATCAAATCATTAATGTTCGCCAAGTAAGTGAATGCATTTTAAAAACTATTTTTCTGAAGTGGATTGTCTATTGGTGTCAACAAAATTCTAGCCATATGGCAATATTAGTATATTAGTTTATCAATTTCTTTCACAATACTGATTTCTGACAAACAGTCACTAGATTAGGAGACTGACAGGGATCATATTTATACTTTTACATTTAGCTGTTTAATCTGCTGTTAGTTTTAAGTCCGTATTCACAGACTATATCCTGGCCTGCTGTACTGAATGTGAGTCCACTGCATTTGGCGCTGCTTGTGTCTGAACGCAGCCAATCATCTATCACATGATGGCAGGGAAAGGCACAGCCAATCAAAATGTTCATATGTGTTTTGGGGGCGGGAGGACTCAAGGAGAGAACGTGATTTATCCCTTTCTGCGTGTCTAGGTTAATGTTGACAGAACGATTTAAAAAAAAGTGGATTAAATTATTGGTGGGGACATTTCAATGGTCGGAGGATATTGGTGGGGACACATCCCCTCCGTCCACCCTAAATCTACGCCCCTGTATATATATAATTTAAAACTATTTATTCATTTGTCTTTTATTTACTTACTTACTAGCGAATGCTTTTTTAGGGCTCTAAAAACTACGGCAGTATGAATGACAATGGAATAGGACGTGTGAGTTGCACCGGTCACACACACACACACACAATAAATATATATATATATATATATATATATATATATATAATTAAATTCTTAAAACATCGTGTTCACCCATGCACTGAAAAAAAGAACTTGTAAGATTTACTTGATAAAATCCTCATAACAATTTGGACACAGATTTTAAGTAAATTTTATTGCTCCAATATTAAGGCTGAATCCCAACCCTTCCCCCTACCCTTCCATTTGACGCGTTCACGTGCAGGGGTAGTGGTGTCTCATTTCTCTTTTGGTTGGAGGTGTAGGGGGAGGGGGAAAGGGCCAGATAGCCCTCCAAACGAAGATTTTTCAGGACCTCACTTCAAACGAAGGGCTAAGCGAAGTTTTCAACATGGCTGCTCACTCGAGCAAGCAGACCCATAAATGTTAAGTCATTTTTGCCATTAATAAAGATTTTTATGACAAGTTTTCATTATATGTATATTACCTTTAGTCTTGTGTTTGTGTTTATGGTGATGTTCTGTAAAGAAATGTTTGCAAAAAAAATCGCTAAAGTTTGCTAGCGGATAGCACATATTGCACAATATTACAAATATATATTTTTATGTCACATACACTTTACTGCATGCTACAAACAAATATGAAAGTTCAGTAGCACGGCATTTTGCCGAGCATTTGATAACGCATTGTTTGTTTTGCTTACGGCCATACACTATTGTTTTGCTTACACTATTCTTACTTATTGCAACGTGACCACAGTTTTGTAATTTATATTCTGTATATGGACGGCTGAAGAAACCCGAAGACTCATCCGTGTTCGTGGTGAAAATGAGCAACTTTTTTAAAAATCGAAATACGGCGCAAAAAACCTTTGGGAGTGAGTAATCTCTCTTATTGGAATGTGTGATAAACATCGGCGCATGTCCTCTGACGTAACATTAGGAACCAGCGACAACGTATGATGACGTATAACAGTGTTGTCCCATTTCTTAGGGGAAATATTTATACCCTTCCCCTTTCCACTTCGTTTCAAGGGACAAGGGGAAGAAAATAGAATTGTGATTCAGCCTAAGTAAAACTCACCCGTAATTGTCAGGTAAAATTTACTTAATTAAATTAACAATAAAAGAAATCAAGTAAAAGTTACATAATTATATTTAATGCACAAATTAGATTTATTTAAAATAATCAAGTAAAGTTGCAGGAACCTTAATTTTATGAAATTACTATCATTTTGTTTTGTGAGATTTTCCCTTAACTTGGTTTTATCAATTTATATTACTCCCTATAATAATGTAAACATTGCTAATTTATGTTTTGGAAAGAAACTTAAGTAATTATTTCATCTATATCTTTCATAAATCACACAACTAAAATATAATTAAACAGTTTATTCACCAACATTACCAAATATTTGTGACATTCACAGTCTACAGTAGATCCAAGTTGTCTTTTTAATAAAAGTGCATTCAGCTAAATTTTGCATCCATAGAAAAAACTGCACGGCACCAGGGCCTGAAATACTTGTTTTAAACAAAATTGTGTAAAATAATAAATAAATAAAATACAGCATTCATTTAGAAATAAAATACAGCAGAAAATACATTAAACAAACTGTAGAATAAACGTTAAAACGTAATAGCCCTCGGAAGCAGTGAAGTTGCAACATTCAAATCAGCACTCTGGACTAGTGCACTTAAAAGTATGCCATTGAAACCATAATGCATTAAAACATTAAGCTGAACATGTAAACACAACATGTAAAGACTTGTAGTCAAGCCAAATCAAATGTTTTAAGATAACTTCATCTTTAAAGCTTGCACTTTTGGTGATAGCTTAATCCCATCAAGTTCTAGAAGGACTTTCTGAAAATAGCTCAAATGTGTAGCGCAGTGCTCGGAGCTACTGCCACATTCTTGCAAAATTTCCTCTCCTTCAAGGATTATGGATACACCAACTGGTCCTTCCCCTTCAACAGCACAGACGACAAGGATTTTAAGAAGGTGCATACTGGGATCACTTCGTCTGTCCCCCTGCATAAAATGTACAAGAAAATAAATAATTTATTTTGAGAAACAAAAAAAAAATCTGAATTGCTTCAACCTGTGCTGACTTCATTTCACAGAGAAAAAAAATAATACAAATAATTGATAATAAAAAATGACCATCACTTCATATACTTCAGATTGTTTAACTTGGGTTAAATTGCTTTAGCAATAATCTTACATCACTAAAACATTGTAAAACATGGCATGAGATGGCTACACTCCATAGACTACTCTGCACCTTTACAGTGTCAGGAAATCCTATGATGAATGCTGAGTTTGTATTTAAAGGGTTAGTCCAAACATGAAAATTCGTTCAATAATTACTCATATTTATATATTCATTTGCATTTATATGCTTCTGTCCAATACAACAAACACTATATTCAAGGTATTAATAAATTGTATAATTAATAAGAAAACAATGATTTACCAGGCAATCATCAAAGAGATCCTCTTCAGATTCACGTCTCATCTTTACGCTTTGTTTCTGTGAAAATATTTACATTGTATCATTACATAATCTTTTATTCGTACAACTACATTTAGGCATTTCTTCATCTTTTGTAAGTTTGCCTTTATCCAAAGCAAATTACAAAAGAGGAAGGCATCAAGCATGTCAAGCAGTGCTACTAACACAAAGTTTCTGACACCGTTAGAAAAATACAAGATAGATCAGCGAGGGATTAAGGAAAAAATAAGAAGCAAGAATCATGTGTGGAAAGATTAAGCATGCAGGGTCACAGGATGACTCGACTTATTTTTATTGTCTGCAATGCGATTTAGACAAATTAGAACTGCGGTAAAGCCAGCCGCGGTTCAGAAAAACACGGTCAAGCCAGCCGCGATTGATTTTAGTGTGCGCACATATTACAGTGATTACGGTAGTTTCAGGAACGACACAGAGACAACGCGCTTTCAGAGCGCTTTTCATTTAGACGCCCAGGACTGAGAGATAATACAACATGCTCGTCAATTTTTACTTGCTTATTTATTTGCATTTCTGCTTTAATATCCGTGTTATTTATTGGTGACTTTGACGGTTGTCTGTTACAATATTTTTCTTAAATATTCACCATTCAAATAATTGTTTTATGTAGATAAGTTACAGCAGAATTCGTAGAAAACAGACAAAATAATGTATTTAGTCTTTCTAAATACCAGAATTGATTTTTATTTTGTTTTACTGTTCAAAAGTAGCAGTTATTCTTCAATGAATGTTTTCTATAATGAGGATTAACGTCTGCTTTGGAAGAGAGGTCAAATAAACAAATGTTCACAATGGGGAAAAAAAGTTAAATAAAATGCCTTTATTTCACTTCAGAGACCTATGAAAAAATAAATTCTAGTAAGTATAAAACGCCATGGTCAGTTTTTATCCCATATAATGTACACACATTATATGATTTAAAAAAAAAGTAGAAAAAAAAACAATGATCTGTTCTTATTCAGGACGTCCCATACTATATACACACCAAATATGAAACAATTTTACTGCAGCATTTTTCAGATATGGGGCATTATTACATTTTAAAGGGGTATAAAGACCCCCTTTCTAATAAGTAGAAAAAAACAATGATCAGTTCTTATTCAGGACGTCCCATACTATATACACACCACATATGAAACTATTTTACTGCAGGATTTTTCAGATATGGGGCATTCTCTCTGTGTTGTTCATGAAACTACCGTAATCACTGTAATATGCGCGCGCACTAAAATCAATCGCGGCTGGCTTGACCGTGTTTTTCTGAACCGCGGCTGGCTTTACCGCAGTAAATTAGAGCTGCTGTCAATACTGTATGAACATATGTACAGGTTCTTTACTCGTAACTCATTAATACTCATTTATTGCTAGTGCTCTTTTACCATTTAATGCTTTAACACACACGACTCAGTTTGTTCAGAAATGGCATCTAACTGGCGAGCCTTTGTCTGAACACGCCGTTTTCACTCGGGGTGGGGGTAAGAAACACACATCTCGGTGTATTAATCCGCGCGCTCGGTTCGTTATTATTTTATTTATTTATTTATCACAGGACCCATGGGGGCTCCGTAGGTTCAGGTTTTTACACGAAAACGGTGTTTTGTGAATCTCCACACTATTAAAAACTGAAATTGCTAATTGTACGTCCTGAGATTAAGATGAACATTAATTGGGAGTCATGAAAGCGAGAATCACATCCAAAAAAGAAAGCTAAACTTACCTCGAACACGACAAACTCCAGCTGCAGCCACGCCGTGTTGTACCTCCGTGATGATCCACAACCGACTGATCCACAGCGCGGGCACAGCGTCTCCAAACACGCATGCGCAGTTTAATTTGCACACATTTTCGGCTTCAGTAGACACACAATACTTCAGACTGAAACACGACTGCCCCCTACAGGTAATGAAGGGCATGTTCACAGCTTCCCGCACGCAGCCGCGCAAAGCCGCGGCAAGTCACGGGATCCCTTTTCTCGAAACGCGGGTTTTTAATGGCGACATCTGTAAGTGTACAAATTCATCTATGTATTAAATTCGGTACATCTCTGAGTGTTTTTAGGGGTTAATATATGGTGTGTTTTGCAGTTGTTGGAGTCCAGGTGTAGATTCGTTCAAACAGATGCACAGAAAGACCTGTGGCAGACTACAATACTGGAACTGATGAGGAGGATGCCATTGCATGCCAGGCTGTCAGTGTGTACATGGGACCGAGCTAGAAGGACATTTATTTTGGATATCTAACAAGCACTGGTGCATGTTTGTTTTAGTATTGCTTTTAATTTAATTCCACCTTCATGTTTTTTCCCCCTTATTCTTACTTTGGGGATTGGATAGGGCCTATCTACATACCTGCCCAATAACCAATCAAGTCACTAAGTTATGAGGGCTTGGGTTGGGCTAAATAAAAAGTAGTGCCTGGGTAATGTCCCAATAGATGTCAGGGTTTTGGGAGTGATTTTTTTTAAACAGCCAATCAATGTTGAGATAAGAAACCAATAGGGAAGAGCAAAGTTGGGCAAAGGTGTAAAATGCAAATGGGGCTTGAGGTGTGAATGTCTCCTGACAAAATCCTTGAATGGATTATTTGCCATGGCAACAAATGGCTGTACCATGGAAGGATTCCTCAGCAAGATACATCCGAATTGGTATCAATCCGGAAGTATCCTAGCTTGGTGGAATTTGATGTATACGCTCAGTGGTACTTGTAGATACTTCTGGAAAACAGGAGTTTCCTAGTACAGATACACCACTTTTCATACAGTGAGAATCTCACAAATGTGTGCGGAGAGAACCAACCTGCCACATCACATACTTGCTGCAGAGGAACACCTCTTGCCAGGGCAATAGATGAGGCAATCCCCCTGGATGAATGAGCCCTGTGTCCTAGAGGCGAAGTGTGACCACGTGTATCATGTTATCATGTACCTTACATCAAGCAGACTGTCTCTGACCATTTAAAAAAATGTTTGTGTTCATTTTCTGACGCGCTCAAGTTCACCAAAAACAATACAGAACAGCGCACCTTAGTGCACCATCCGAGCGGACGGAGGCAGGAGCTGCTGTCCGCGGATGGCCTCGCACTCGTATTTTATAGCGCGGGGTGCAAGGCCAGGATCATTAGCAAGCATAACTCACCAGCCGTGCCTAATTCCATCATGTCATGTGCGCATTATAAGATTTGTACTGAAAACTTCTAACTAAAAAGTGGCAGCTGGCACGCCTAAAAATAAACCCAGGTTAATTTTTTATAGTCTAAATAAAAATCCTCCTCTTTAGTGCCTTCTTTTACAATGCCAGACAACATTCAAATGAAAATTATTCACTCTCCCCAAGTATGAATCATCCGTGAATCAGCCGTTCTCACCTATACATTCAGAGGAACTGTAATGCACCTCTTCACACTTTAAAACCTCTTCAATCTGAGGCACTTCTGAAGACTTTCAGTGATTAAGGCCTCTTTTTAAATTTGTGTAAATTTAATCTTCTAGATTCTAAAGTTGTCATTGTTACTGTTTTTAATCCTTGGAATGGAAAAATTTAGATTTTCCTCATGATAGCCTAAATTGCATTGTTTTTAATCACTCTATACTGTATACTGGTGCTAATGGACACTGAAAATATTGCCTTTATACGTAGTTTTATATGGTGTTTGTCATTGTTCTTTCATTTGTTTCTTTGTTTTACAAATATGACCCAATATATGTTAAGTGATACTTTTTTTTTACGTTTTTGTATTGTGTTTTATTATTACACTACAGTAGTAAGTAGTTTTAAAATTTAATCTCCACTTTAATGAGCCAGTGTATTATGATGTTGTGGGCTCACTGTCCCTCCCCAGTGAAAAAAAATACACTTTAGTGTATTACAAATATATTGAAATCCTCGATAATACAGTACATTGCAAATATACTAACAAAAAGTTGTACCATCAGTTAATATATAAAAAGTATACTAACATCATGCTTTTACCAAATTTTGGAATTAAACTTTAAATATACTTAAAAGTAATTGTATTATAGTACACGTTCCAAAAATATATTACTGGAAAATATACTTTAAGTGAAAGGATGGTCTAATTTCCAAAGTATACTTATTTAAACTTGTTTTTCCAATATATTTTTGGTATATATTTTTTTTAAATATGCTCGAAATAATCATTGTACAAATGTACAGAAAGTATATATTAGAATACAAATTTTAATATATGGTAGTCTCAGTATATTATCAGTTAAATGTAAATGTACTTATTAATATGTACTTATATGTAGTGCACTACTCTCTCGTTGTCACGTTCTGTTATGATGTTGGACTGTGGGCTTGGTGTTGAGGCATAGATGCAGAGGGGATGCAGTGAAACTAGAGAGTCTTTAATGATGGAACAAACAAAACATGAACTAAGGAAGTTGGCTTAAACTTGGAGCATAAGAAACAGAACTCATAAACACTTAGACATCAGACTAGGGGTTGCGCAACTAATATACAATACAGACATGGGGATCCAAACTGGACGAGACAAGACATACTAAACAGCCTAGAGGACTAAACACAAGGGACTATGCATGCAAGGGATTAGCATACACAAGACAGGCTTGGCTAGGTCTACTGGCTGTGCTGCACATTAGGTGCTAAGCTAGCTCATAGCTAATCAGACTAATGGCTAAACAGGCCAGTAGCCTGAGACCCAAGGGAATGAACAGACAAGGTACACAGCAGACTAGGTATGAAACAGACTAAGAACTCTAAAGGTTAGTGGCTAAAGATGTTAGTACCTAAACAGACTAAGAGCTAAGCAGACAAGGAGACTAGACAGACTCAAAGACTAGACAGACTAAGACCTAAACATGTTAGTATCACCCTCATTAGTATTTAAACAGACTACTAGCTAAACATGCAATGGGGGTTACTTACACAAAAGGGTAAACACAAAGGGCTAATTCTCCTAGAGGCTAATCCTGCTAGGAGACACAGAGACAAAGAGACCCAAACTAAATCAAAGCAAATACAAACTTAAAGAGATCCAGAAACTAAATGTCAACTATAATCAAACCAAACTAAAAACAAGGAAACAAAGCCCACATAACAGAAATTATATCACTTTAATGCTCGACCCAGTTTCCCAGAACAAACAGGTATTTATAACAGTGCTAATGAGCCTCCTCAGTTCAGGTGATCATCCACGTCACCTGACTGAGGAGGCTTCTGGGAAACTGAGTCTAGAAACAAAACTACAGACTAAAAAACACTGCCCTCTAGTGGGCAACCCTCACACTCGTGCGCATGTTTTTAGACTCGCTTTTGCATGCTGAATCTCTCCCTCGCGCGTGCGATCTCAAACTCGTTCCTGCACGCTGAAAATCACTTTTGCCGTTCAAGGTAATTTATGTTTTTACTCTCTCACTCTTCTGTCCGCTCACTGTCATAAAGCGACACACAAACTGCAGCAGGGTTGTAAACTTTGCGACTATTCCAGCCAACCGGAGACTAGACGGTGCCCCACCAGCCAATCAGAGGCTGGAGGCGGGCATATTCGGACTGTCCGTTCTCTGATTGGCTCCCCAGTTCTCCACTTCTAGTTTGAATTAACGGCTGAAGCTGCATCATCGAGTGCGTTAGTTCGTATCGTTATTATTTTATTTTCATCGGCATAAGGTAAATTTAACAGTTTTAAATTAAGTACATAGTTTAATCTATAGTATGTATTGTGTATTGTGTTATTGTTAATGTGTTTTGTACTTTCCTTGTGGTATAATGGCTCTGTAGCTCTCGGCCTGCTTTCAGTCTCTGTGTAACAGAATCAACACACCAGGTTTAAACTAATACTGTACCTGTAGATTCTAATACTAATGTCTGTCTGTGTTCACACACCAGTTTAAATTTTAGTTTGTGTGTTTGTAAGACAACCTGATGTTTTGTTGAACACAAATAAACTATAGTAGTGCTTTTTTGTAACCTTGTGCAAATTAAATCTGTTGAACTCATGAATAAAGTCTGCCTCATAATTACTGATGTAATGCTTTTCAAAAACATGTTATAGTGTAGAAAATGCATTTAGCACTTATCCTAAACACTTAATGTACTGGTAATACATTTGCAATACAGTATTGTGGGCGTGGCGGCGGCTTGCGACCGTCATGCTTTGAGGGAGGTGTTCTTTTTGTGTTCACCCTGTTTGGGACATGTGTTTAGGTTAGTGGCTTCGGCCAAGTTTGAGTATGTGTACATGTGTGCTATCTCTATGTGTGTATGTGCTGCATTCTGCTATCATTCTCCAGTTCCAGCTAATAGCTGAATAGGTGTGTGTGTGTGTGTGTGTGTGCGCGCTCGCTGATTAAATAAACTACTCCCAGTCATTACATTGGTAGCCACCAAACTCACTCGTCCTCCAAGTTCCCTGCTAGCGTCGAAAAACGCTACAGTGTTATAGAAGGTTGTGTGTACTGTATGATACAATAAAGTATATTTGTATTACCCACAAAGTGAACTTTTTTTAGTATTTGTAAGTGTCTAGAAGTATAACAGCATGCTACTGCTGCAGTAAGAATATACTCATAGTACATTAATCATGTATTTGTAATACAGTAAAAATAGCTGTAATGTACTTATAATACATTAAATATATACTTAAATTGTATTAATTACTGTCAGGTATGTACATTAGTACACACACAGCCATATACTTTAAGTGAACTAAAGTATACTTAAAGTTGTTCCACTTTAGCATACAAAAGTATACTTAATACACTTAAAATTGTGCTTTTGTACAATTTAATTACAACTGAAATACACTTAGTACAAAATTAGTTGTTCCAAAATAGCAAACTTCAAGTATACTAGTCATAAGTCTGGAGCAAGTACATTTAGGTATGCTTTGGCATGCTAGGATTTAGTATACTTAGCATACTTTTTTTTCACTAGGGCTGACAGTAGGCAGAATCTGTTCATTTGAAGCATTTCACAGCATTTACCTCTAAAGTTTTTTTTTATTTTGGAGAACAGGAGAGTGGCATGTGAGTGGGGCGATGTGACGGGCCCCAGGGACTTTAAACAAGGACACTGGAATTCCGCCCTTTTAGGACAGCGCAAGAAAGAGCTGTGCGATGTGTATAAATCAATGTGTGTCTGTGTGTGAGTGTGTGTGTGTTTTAAAAGCCACAATTCTGCAAATCCAGCATCGAAACCGGTTTGATAACTTCACACCTCTCGTAAATGAAAGGTGAGAAGAGGCTTTACAGATCGCGCTGTCGCGTTGTATTCAGAGAATAGACTAAAACAAAGTTCTTTGGACTGTCAAATCTATAGTTCTTTGTCCCTTATATTTTATTTGTTCTAATTAATGTTTTTTTCCTGTATAAATGTGCCACAAAATAAACATTATACAAGATTTTGTATTAATGTTCTTGACGGCTGTCACATATGGAGCGATATCGCGGACAATATTCAAATGCAATTGCAATTTGCATTTCCCATATGTGGACGCACAAAGTGTGCCATAATTCAAATGCAATTGCAAACTTTGCATTACCGTTTGCTGTTTCACCTTTGCAAACGCACACTGACTGCCAAATTTCAAATGAAAAAGAAAAGTCCATTTGCATTTTCATTTCCCGTGTCTTACATGTCATGAACCTGTCATATTTAAATAGCAAAATCAATCACATTTGCTTTTTCACTTTCACTGCGCTGCGCGTCAAGCCGGCCAAAACTCAAACGCAATCGCTAATCCATTTGCAATTGCATTTCCAACCCGTTACACAGAAACCTGTCAATCAGCGTCAGGGGCGGGTCTATACTGTGGGGCGGGATTGTATGGGGAGTGACGTCACTCGCAGTCGCTGACCAAGAGGGGGATATTTGAGCAATGGAGGTGTTGTGTGCTAAAATGCCCCCCTGCCATTGATTGCACCCCCACAAAATCTCTGTCAAATATATTAGGACATCACAATCAAAAATTCATATTATTATTATCATATATATTATATGAGTATTATCAAATATATTATTACTATTATAATTAACCCTAAGAGAGTGACATATTAATACACGGAAATTAAGACACATAGTACAAATTCTCATATAATGTATATTTTGTGGCACATTCGCGAAGGTGAAACAGCAAACGGTAATGAATAGTTTGCAATTGCATTTGAATTATGGCACACTTTGTGTGCCCATATATGGGAAACGCAATTTGAATATTGTCCGCGATATCGCTCCATAGTCACGTGCCTAGGGTTCATTATAATATTAATATCATATTTGATGATAATAATAAACCTATGAATTTCTTTTCTAATATAATATTTGATAGCGATTATATAGGGGGGCATTTTAGCGGCACTTTGGGCACTGGCTGGGAATCGAACCCCGGCCTTCCGCATGGCAGGCAAATTACCTACCACTGAGCCACCAGTAGCCATGTATATTTAAAGCGTATAAATCTTTGTAGTCTTTTTCGCAACGCGCAGGTGCGTTACAATAATAATAATAATAATAATAATAATAATAATAATAACAATAATAAATTCGGAGAACTACTACTACTAATTGACATTTTTATGGGCTCTGTCGCTTGCTGTCAATGGGCGCCTAAGAGACATAACACATTTTTCGGCTTCAGTAGACACACAATACATCAGACTGAAACACGACTGCCCCCTACAGGTAATGAAGGGGATTTTCACAGTGCGCACATGTGAGAAGTCGCGGGATCCCTTTTCTGAAAACGTGCGTTTTTAAAGGCCAGATCTGTAGAGTGGAACCCAAAGTCAAATCCGGGGTCTGAACCACATAGAAAGGGTATGAAGCCACCTGGCGCGTAACCTGTATTTGTTGGCTTTTAGCTAGAATGTACATCGCCATGCGGGACAGGAACTCGTCCTGTACCCCAAGCAGAACCTGGTGCGTTAGCTTATTCAAGCGGCGCGAGCACAGTCCACCCTGGCGATTATGTACGAGACTACTGTAGTGTTGTCCACCCGCACTAGGACATGGTAGCCTCAACTGCTGGAGAAGGTGTTTCAGGGCAAAAATAAAGCCATCAGTTCGGGGCAATTGATGTGCCACGCAAGAAGATGGCCTCTCCAGCTCCCTTGGGCTGAACGATCACCTAAGACCGCGCCACAGCCCGTGAGGGAAGGGTCTGTTGTTAGCGTCTCGAAGACAAAAAAAAACGCACATAGAGTGGGACCCAAAGTCAGAAACCGGGGTCTGAACCACATAGAAAAGGGTACAAAGCCTCTGGCGCGTAACCCTTATTGCCTCCGGGGATTCGCCCTGAGATAAATCCCTTTGTCTTTAACCACAACTGAAACGATCTCATGTGCAGCAGGCCCAAAGGTATTACCGTGGATGCAGCTGCCATGAGATCTAAAAATCCCTGAAAGTGATGAACAGTCACTTTCTGGCCTAGCTTGGTTTCCTTCAGGGTGTTGGAAATGGATTCTTCACGCGCAGGAGACACCTGTGCCCGCATTGTGATCGAATCCTACGTGACACCCAAATATGTTGTATTCTGAGCAGGAAAGAGAACGCTTTTATGGCGTTGAGTCTCAATTCTTGAAGAATCAAGATGAGCTACAGTAGGATGACATGCCTATGTCGGAGGGCTAGCCTCTGGAACTGAGCCAGAATCAGCCAGTTGCCTATGTCATACAAAATACGGATGCATTTTATATATGTGTGGGTGACAGAGCTAGCCAAATGGAAGGACCTGATAATAGTAAGCTTCGCCCCGAAGCCACCTCAGGAACTTCCTGTGTTGTGGCAATATTTCCATATGAAAATATGCGTCCTTCAGGTCAATTGTCGGAAACCAATCCTCTGGTTGGATTTGAGAAAAATTGTTTTGACAGTCAAATTTTGAAACTGTACTTTTTCAGATAGCGGTTAAGCCCGCGAAGATCTAAAATTGGACGCATGCCCTCCCCCCCGTTTTTCTTGGAACCAGGAAATACCGGCTGTAGTAGCCTGACTCTCTGTCTGGTAGGGGAACATGTTCTATGGCCCCTTTCCCAGCAGCATTGCAATTCCAGAGTCGGAAGGTGCGCCCTTTCCGGTTCCACGGAAGTGGAGACCATGCCGTTGAAACGCGGAGAGCGATTTGCGAACTGGATCCTGTAGCCTCTCTCTACAGTCTTTAACATCCAAGGAGATACACTTGGCAGTATCTTCCAGCCTCCTTGGGTGTTAAAGACTGTAGGGGGGGGGGGGGGGGTTAGAAGTTCGGCCTCCTGCACTATGGCAGGAGATAACCGAAAGCTTACCTCATGTTGGAGACCGGTGTTGCCCGAAACAGCAAGAACACCGACATCCTGAGGGTGCCAGGGAGGGCACTTTGTTCTTAATGAAGAAGACAGTGTGCCGGTCTGACCTAATTGAGGCGGCTTGTGAAGGGCGGCAAGCCGTACCCCAGTCTTTACGAGGGGGTGAGCGGCTGCTAACGCTCTCTTTTTAGATGGGGGCATCAGGGAGTGCTCAGATCTCTTGGCAGATCAGCTTGGTACATCATGGTGTGCAGAGAAGCACCAGCCTGACCTGCTGCCTGAAGTGCTTTTCCCAACAAGGCAGATGAAAGTCTGCATAGCTTGGAGGGAAGTGTTTATTTATTTATTTATTTAAATTAGTTTTAGGGAAGATGATGTCCCAGGAGAGAGATAGCCCGCAAGCATTTCTTCTATTTGATGCATCATCGTATAACCCCGTGCTTCTGCATCAATGATATTTGAATAAATCGAAGTCGATGGCATGAAACACGTGATGAATAAGGCTTGCTCCAAGAGCGAGTTAACTCGCTGTGGAGGTCGCTAAAGAAAGGGAGAGAGCGTCGTTGAGGCTCCGCCCCCGGCTACTCGGCAGAAGTCTGTCGTTTAATTTAGAGTATTTGGGAAAACTTGCTCCTGCTGCGTTTATTACTTCAAGCAGCTCCTCAAACTCTCTGTCATCAATAGAGGAGAGTTCTGAGGGAACTACTTCCATTCACGCAGAAGCAAGGGAGGAGGTCTCTCCTGCGCAATCACGAGAAGTGCCGAGGCGCGCTCGCGAGGTGGACGGAGAAACTTCCCGTTCGGGAGAAAGCGCAAGAGATAGGAGGGTAGAGTCCGTCTCGTGCGCCTCTTCCGGAACCACACGTGAGCTCCTGGAATGCGTCGCAGCTCGTGGTTTCTCCTTGAAGAAAGAGAGGCGCGCATGAGGCACCTTTATCGGGAGGGTCACAGTGCCCACACTCTCCTTGAGCCTAAGGAGAGCGTGATCTTCACCCAAACACTGGAAACTAAAAGTATGGAGATCGCCCTCCGATAGTATTATATCACACGGAGGGACACATCTCGTTTTAAACTCAGCCATCTTATCGGTGAGTCAAACACTGTTTGTTCATTGTTTAGCTTGTTCACACACACACAAACACAATACGTGCTTGAAGTTGAAAAGATCTGAGGAATGTTTCCGGGTTCACTCCTATTTATAACCTGCAGGTGCGGTTCATCAGATGACGTCACCTGACTGAGGTTATACTGTACTGTACTGTATATGCCAAAATTTGGCGTGTTTGATACACACATGCTTCACAACCGGCAACACGAAAAGATGTTCCCCATAGCATTTCACGCAGCATCGAGTGTAGCTTTTGAAAGGGAACTGGCTCGTCCCAGTTAAGGAGGATTAAAAGCTACAGTACCTCTGCTGTAGAGGATAAGCCTTGGTTTACAGCACCTCAGATTGCACCTCGCTGACTGAGAGAATGTCATGAATGTACAAAGCTGTCATCAAAACAAAATAGGCCTACAGTACTTTGAAGAATTGAAAATATAAAACATATTCTGAGTTCATTGTTACTATACAATGTTGAAAAGTTGTTCTTAAAGCTCCGACAGACAGACAGACAGAGAGACAGACAGATAGATAGATAGATAGATAGATAGATAGATAGATTTTTTATTTTTTGGAATAAGGTACATCAAATCTTGAGAGCAAATATCTACTATACAGAAGTGCTGTGGGATTGAGGGATGGTCATGGAATGTGAAAATGACATCAGCAGGAGTTTGTGATATAGTCTTTGAAGTGTTGGTGATCAGAATTGAGATGTTAGACTATGCCTTGGTCCATCATCTTCCCCACTGTTTTATCTGATTGCCTGGAGAGATAGGGTAAAAATCTCTTCATGTTACTCATTCACATTGATGATTTATATGACTGGTGTGGTAGCCTCATCAGGGAAGACAGAGTTAATGTAAAAGTCTTCTCTTTGAAATGTTACATTGCATAATTAAAATGTAACTAGTAACTCACACCACAAAGGGTGTACCTGGTGCCGAAACAACTCGCGGAAGAGCATAAACAGAAGCGCTTGGATATCTACAAACATAATTTGGACCGAAGGCAGGTGAAAGTTTCTTAAAGAGAATCATTACTGCCGATGAGACATGGATTCATCACAACGAGCCTGAGAGTAAATGGCAGAGTATGGAACGGAAACATCCTCAATCGCTATTAGAACATTAGTATTAGATCAGTATTAGAACATTATCAGGAGAAAGGTTTAACATTCAAGGTTACAGTGAGATGCTTATTAAAGAGCTTGTTAAACTAAGGATTAAACAAAAAGGACTGCTTTCCAAAGGCATTGTGATCTTACGTCATGTGCACATCCACACACTTCTGCTTACATTGTCGACAATCTGCATATTTTGAGGTGTTAAAGCATCCTCTCTATAATGCTGATTTTTCTCCATCAGACTTTAACCTGTTTGGTCCCCTGACATCAGCCCTATAAAAATGAGGAATGCCTTCTGATGAAGAAGTGAAGGCAGCAGTGAATTTGTGGCCCACAGCTCAGCCTAAAGCATTTTGTAATGAGGGAACACAAAAGCATGTTGACAGAAGGACAAAGTGTACTGAAAACCAAGGAGATAATGTAAAAAATAAATGAATAAATAAATAAATAAATAAATATATACTGTATATATCAGTACATGCCAAAAGTTTGGACACACCTTTTCTTTATTTTCATGAACATTTACATTGGTAGATTCTCACTGAAGGCATCAAAACTATGATTGAATACATGTGGAGTTATCTACTTAACAAAAAAAGGTGAAATAACTGAAAACATGTTTTATATTCTAGTTTCTTCAAAATAGACACCCTTTTTTACTGCTTTGCACACTCTTGGCATTCTCTCGATGAGCTTCAAGAGGTAGTCATCTGAAATGGATTCCAACAGTCTTGAAGGAGTTCCCAGAGGTGTCTAGCAGTTGTTGGCCCCTTTGCCTTCACTCTGCAGTACAGCTCACCCCAATCCATCTCAATTCAGTTCAGGTCCGGTAACTTTGGAGACCTTTTTTTGTTAAGTACTGTACATACAGTAAGTACAGTGTGAACAATGAACGTGTTCATTGTTCATTCATAGTTTTGATGCCTTCAGTGAGAATCTACCAATGTAAATGGTCATGAAAATAAAGAAAACACATTGACAGATAGATGACATGCATGTGATGGAACGCCTGTGACAGAACTACAGTGGTGTGAAAAACTATTTGCCCCCCTCATGATTTCTTATTCTTTTGCATGTTTGTCATACAAAATGTTTCTGATCATCAAACACATTTAACTATTAGTCAAAGATAACACAAGTAAACACATAATGCAGTTTTTAAATGAGGGTTTTTATTATTTAGGGAGAAAAAAAAATCCAAACCTACATGGCCCTGTGTGAAAAAGTAATTGCCCCCTGAACATAATAACTGGTTGGGCCACCCTTAGAAGCAATAACTGCAATCAAGCTTTTGCGATAACTTGCAACGAGTCTTTTACAGCGCTCTGGAGGAATTTTGGCCCACTCATCTTTGCAGAATTGTTGTAATTCAGCTTTATTTGAGGGTTTTCTAGCATGAACCGCCTTTTTAAGCTCATGCCACAACATCTCAATAGGATTCAGGTCAGGACTTTGACTCAGCCACTCCAAAGTCTTCATTTTGTCTTCAGCCATTCAGAGGTGGATTTGCTGGTGTGTTTTGGGTCATTGTCCTGCTGCAGCACCCAAGATCGCTTCAGCTTGAGTTGACAAACAGATGGCCGGACATTCTCCTTCAGGATTTCTTGGTAGACAGTAGAATTCATGGTTCCATCTATCACAGCAAGCCTTCCAGGTCCTGAAGCAGCAAAACAACCCCAGACCATCACAATACCACCACCATGTTTTACTGTTGGTATGATGTTCTTTTTCTGAAATGCTGTGTTACTTTTACGCCAGATGTAATGGGACACGCACCTTCCAAAAAGTTCAACTTTTGTCTAGTCGGTCCACAAGGTATTTTCCCAAAAGTCTTGGCAATCATTGAGATGCTTTTTAGCAAAATTGAGATGAGCCTTAATGTTCTTTTTGCTTAAAAGTGGTTTGCGCCTTGGAAATCTGCCATGCAGGCCGTTTTTGCCCAGTCTCTTTCTTATGGTGGAGTCGTGAACACTGACCTTAATTGAGGCAAGTGAGGCCTGCAGTTCTTTAGATGTTGTCCTGGGGTCTTTTGTGGCCTCTCGGATGAGTTGTCTCTGCGCTCTTGGGGTAATTTTGGTCGGCCGGCCACTCCTGGGAAGGTTCACCACTGTTCCATGTTTTTGCCATTTGTGGATAATGGCTCTCACTGTGATTCGCTGGAGTCCCAAAGCTTTAGAAATGGCTTTATAACCTTTACCAGACTGATAGATTTCAATTTCTTTTGTTCTCATTTGTTCCTGAATTTCTTTGGATCTTGACTTGCCGTCTAGCTTTTGAGGTGCTTTTGGTCCACTTCTCTGTGTCAGGTAGCTCCTATTTAAGTGATTTCTTGATTGAAACAGGTGTGGCAGTAATATGGCCTGGGGGTGACTACAGAAATTGAACTCAGGTGTGATAAACCACAGTTAAGTTATTTTTTAACAAGGGGGGCAATCACTTTTTCACACAGGGCCATGTAGATTTGGAGTTTTTTTTCTCCCTTAATAACGTAAACCTTCATTTAAAAACTGCATTTTGTGTTCAATTATGTTATCTTTGACTAATAGTTAACGGTTTTTGATGAGCAGAAACATTTAAGTGTGACAAACATGCAAAAGAATAAGAAATCAGGAAGGGGGCAAATAGTTTTTCACACCACTGTATGTTTTATATATACAGTACATTTTACTTACAGTACGCACCAAAATATACATTACTGCACATCTCGAATGTGCACTGGTGTTTGTCAACAGGGCACAGCTTCAGGTGCACTTGTTCCCAGTAGTGAAAAGGAAGTTGTGTTGTGCATAATATTTGACCACTTCATAAAATCAAAAATCTTCTCCAGCACATGCAAACAGTTTCAATGGGGCGAAGGTTAGACCTTTGTGGCAGCCAATTTATATGTGAATATGATTTCAAGAACCATTCTTTTCAATTTCAGCTCTTTGAATCTTGGCATTGTCATCCTTCAATATGCTTGTGACATCAGGAAATAAAGTCAATAGATGTGATAAACTGGTTATTCATTATATTCACATAGTCAGCTCACTTAATTTTATTGCCACATAACATTGCTGAGGTTAGACCTGACCAACTCGAGCAACCCCAGAGTATAATGCTGTTGAGGCTTGTACACTGTTTTTTTAATAGCCACACAATTATTTATTTATCCCCTGTCATTTGAGTTATCATCACATTGCTCTTACGTTTACTGTTAAAAACAGCTATTGTTTTTTTTTTTTTTTTTATGTTGCAATTTTACCAAACATTTAAATAATATCCAATTATGGTCATTCATTATTTTTTTTCTGATCATATTTCTTTCATGAAGTTGACTGATCAGGTCTATCCTTCCAGGTTTAATAATCTGCGTACAGTAGTTGTTTTCTTTGGTTGTTGCGATAATTTGACCCTTCTGAAATACTGTAACATTTTTTCCATGACCACAGGATATGCACAGTACAGTATTCCCACATGGTTGTTTAAGCAATGAGAAGTTACTCGTTTTAAAGTACAGGTAGTTGCTTATTAAATCATAATAGTAAACTTTTTATATCATAAACTTTTTTGGGTCGGGCAGTGAACTTCAGGTACAAAATCGACTTGTGTGTAGACACAAATTAGGTAAAACAACTTTTAGGTTAAACCAACTAAACAAATGCTACATGAGTTTAAAAAAAAAAAAAAAAAAGAAGTCCAAAACAGTATTTTTACTATCAGCACAAATTCATACGTTTCTGCACGTACCTCATTCAGTCCTGATTAAAAAAACTGAACAGTGGAATGAACAGTTGCATAAAAGAAGGAAAAAACCTCTGTACGCATGTCAAGCTGTAGTCCATGAGCTATACTAGACTTATTTAATTCTCTTTGATGTTTTGAAAATGATATACATGCTACTTGACCAAGGACACTCTGCTAATTCAAATGTCCTTAAAAGCTTGATATAATCCAGTGCTATGCGCCTCTATAATTTTGTTGACTGAAAATACAGCCTGCCCTTTGCAAGTGTGATATCATCTTTATTTAACTTCTGCCCACAGCACTGTTTTTGAAATCCAGTGCATCTAAAAATCATGTTAAATTTGTTATTTACTGACACTACTGAACTGAGAGAAGTCTCCTTCAATTGACTCTTAGATAGAGAAGTCATAGCAGTAATATCTGAAGGGAATGCAGTAATTGTACTCTCCACAATCACTAACAATTTTTCAATATACTGTATCAATGTTAAATGCTTTATGTTCTCTTACAGTATGTACATATGATATATGGAAGGCAAGCACATTAATTAAAACACTGGGATGTGAAGATTTAAAGAACTTAACTTGTGCTTTGTACCTACTTTTAATATGGCTTAGTACTGTATGATCAAACAATCTGTTGATATTATATTATACATACAGTACTATACAGAGAGAGAGAGAGAGAGAGAGAGAGAGAGAGAGAGTAAAGCAATTACTAAAGATTGATAAGCATTATAATGAACATTATAATATTTATAAAAGTAAGGGGATGTAATGTCATGTTAATTCTTGGGTTGACAGATAAATGTAATTTGTGTTGAAAAATGAAAATTATAAAAATTTTAAAATATTTAAATGTTTTAGAGATAGGATGTATATCATTCATTGCACTGTATTCTGAGCTAATGGTTTTGAACCGATTACATCTTGCCTATTTCCAGTTTTCCTATTTCCTAACGCCTGGGCCTTTTGGGAGGCATAATCATGCGTCTGAATCATGATTCTTTAAACTCATCCTGCATTGTGTACATTGTGCTGACAATCATATCATCCACACATTGGGTTTGTGAACCCAACTCTGATCCCAATACAAAACCTTTTGAAATGCATCAGCCCATGAGGAAATGAGAGTCCAAACAGGGACCTAATCACTGTTGGCTCTGGGGAGGATAGAAAATGGGATAGAAAATCCAATTTTATTCTGTTTCTTTTCTGAGGGTACTGCTACCAAAATAAATCATTTGTCAAAGCTTGAAAAGAAGTGGAAGCCTTGAAGCTCATTTGAAATGCAATTATTTGAGTCCTTTCAAAAGCATAAAGCACATCTGGTCAGTGTGTGAGACGTACTCTGTGTAGTTGCATTCCATGTGAGTACAGAACAGTATATTCTTTTCTATTTAGGTGTTCTATGACTCAAGAGTTGACAATTGTGATGAAAAAAAATTATAGTGTACTTTATCCAGCAAGCACTAGAGAAAACATTTTCTACAAAAATATTTTAAAAATCTTCTACATAAACAAAAGAAAGGTTTTGTCTGTACATTGATCAGAAATCGCACTTTCAAAGATATTACTTTTCATACGTTGGAGGACCCGAAACCAGACTAGAAAAATGTCTGTGTGTCTGTCCAGCAGAGTTTGTCACATCACAGAAAACTGGCTAGACAGAATTTACTTAAACTTTGCCAGTCGCTCGATATATGACTGAAGTTAACTCCATTAATGAAAAAAGAAAATTTGACTAGAAGTGACATTATGAGCAGTTACAGTATGTGCCAGAATCTCCATTATGAGATAAAACATGGGTCGCTAGAGCAAACATCTGCAGCCACTCAAGGTGAGGGCATATAAAATACCCGAACTGAGAGCACATTTTTACAGTTATATGCCAGATTTCTACTACTTTAAAATAAGATAAGCTACTTGCTCAATGTAAAAAAAAAAAAAAAAAAAAAACACCTACACCAATGGATATTAATTAGAAAAGCTAAACTGAATATGTTCTAAAAAGGGCAGGCATAGGCGCAGATGGTTGGTTCCAACAAAAATATTCTTTAATAACAAAAAAAGACAAAACATGGAATATCAAAAACAGAAACATAGACTCTCTTTGCTGTACTATAGGAAACACTGGCTCTATGGCGAAACATAGGCTCTTTAGCTTTACAAAAGTAAATACCGGTTCTATGGCAAAACATAGGCTCTAATACCTGTTACACAGAACATAAGCGCTATGGCAAAACACAGGCTTAATGACCTCCAACAACCCACGCATGGAGCTGGAACGGTTTTAGACGAGACTAGCGACGGGACGAGGCTAGGGACACAGAGGCTAGGGCTAGCTACATGACAGTGAGCTAAGCACGGAAATTAGCTAAACATGCAATAAGCCACTAGCTAAACACACTGGGATATTTTAACTGGGGAACACACTCAACAATACTTACCTAAACTCTAACACTTAACACCGAATCAGCTCCACGCACACTGAAACACAATGGACATGAAACATAGACAACACTAGAGCCTTCTTAAGAACACAGAACAGGGGTCCGTTCTTCGAACGCCGCTTGACACATCCGAGATGAATTGACACATCTAAGATCAGATCATCGTGCTAATTACGGTCCGGCTAAGTTGGTTCTTCAAGCCACCTGTTGTTGATGATTAGTATGACTGGATTGAGTTGTCTAGGATTATCACAACCCCTTATATTGATTGACGAAATGACAAAAGAGCGAGCTCAATTTTTTTGTAACACCTGTTGTGCACTGAAATGCCCCCCCCCACACGTGTTATGCGCTGAAATGCTCCCCTGCCATGGATCCCCCCCCCCGACCACACACACATAATCACTATCAAATATTATATTAGAACATAATATGCACATTCCTTGCGCATATGGTTTACAAATTACGTGAGACAATAAAATAAAATAAGCAATATGAAAACAAATATGTTATATATGGAAAAATATAAAAAAAAAATTTCAAGAACGTATACTTTTATATTGTTTATTTTATAATAAAATTAGTTTCGTCCAATATTTCATTATAAAAATTTTTTATTTTTATTATATATAAATATTTATTTGCACATTCATGACTAACCCCTGAAAAATAATTGTTACAAAATAAACATTATACACGAATTTGTATTAATGGTCTTGACGGCTGTCTCGTGCCTAGGGTTTATTATAACAGTGATATCATTTGATAATAATAAACCTATGAATTTATGTTCTAATATAATATTTGATAGCAATTATGTGTATGCAAGATACTTTTCTTTTCCCACGTGAGTCAGTCCGCGTCAGTTGAGCTCTTTAACCAATCAGATGTGACGTTGGCATTTCAACCAATCATAACCCGGCAGGAGCGCAGCCTAAATCCTGTTTACATGAAATAAACCTGCTACCGAGCAGGTTCAAGATTACGGACATGTTACTATGACAGCAAATGCGAGAAGCACATAAAAGAACAAAACAATCCAAGATCAGGACAAATCCACAACAATCAAATCCAGCTAACTGAGTTAGCGACATATGAAGAACGGACCCCAGAGCTTAATTTTAAATACAAACTAAAATACAAATTAAACTAAGTAAAACAAAATGCCCACATAAATGACTGTAATACTTTCAGTCCACTTTCAGGGACTATCTGACCATTTTGATTCATACACATTCACATTCCATACAAACTTAAAAATTCTTTTGATTGTGTAAAGCTGTTTTGAGACAATGTCAATTGTTAACCCTCTGAGGTCCGAGGTGATTTTGGGGCCCTTCAGATGTTTGGACATGCTCTGATATTTCTGCTTTTTTCAGCTACTTATAATATATTATTGACCAACCTGTATTTTTCTTGTAATCAGTACAAACTGTTCTACAATAATACATGACCAAAATGAATGTATGTGTTTGCATTTTTTAGGAAAAAAATATTATGCATGGTTAGTAAGTTTTGTGAAAAAAAGTAGCTGAAATAAGGCCATGAAAGTCATACAGACAATTTGTTCACAAGACATTGTTTCACAAGGGCTGGTGGACTAGTGTTTTTGCTTCAAAATTATGTGAAAATGATCTTGTTTACTTGCTCACTGAAAACAATATAGTGATTAACACTTTTTAAGTCACTTTTTAAGTGTAAAGGGTCTATGCGAGAAGGCGTGATCTATCATTACTAATGCAGTGATTCACACCTGAGAAGACAAAGGCCTGCATACTGATCTGCATAATGAGCCATCAGACAGGTATGTGACTGAGAGAGGAGAGTTACAAGAAAGAATCTGAGGATAAAATAAGTTTATATATTTTCAGTGTTTAGGTTATTTGAGAATGTATTTGACACACACAAAAAAATCTTGAGATTCATTTGTGAGTTCAGTTAAACAGTTTATTAGGAACAATCAAAGTTGACTTTTTAGCAGCATTACTGCAGTCACTATAACAGAAAATATAGCTAACAATAATATATAAAATGATATATATATATATATATATATATATATATATGTATATATATATATATATAAAACAACAAGAGCTCTTTGTAATTACCAGAACAAATTACTTTACCAATACTGTACTACATTTTTTCTACAATACACTACAGTTTACTATGATGACTATATTGTATTATATATTTATATAATATAGTTATATTTAACGAACATCTATGATGTACTGAATGTGCACTTACTCGTGGTTCTCCAGTGAACTCGAAACTGAACGACACTCACGTGACTTTCTTGTGCACGGCACCGGCGATGCAGCGACAGTCCTAAACAAAAACCAAAATTGAAACTTGAAGAATAGACGCGCATACAATCATTCACAGACAACAGCTGGTGAACAATTTGACCATTTGAAACACGGTATAAACAATACAAAACACGTGTATATATATAAATAAATAAAACTTTAGACAGCTCGTAATCAGATTTTATTGCGGGCTTGTAAGTAGCGTGCATATTTCATATTTTAACCAATTTTACTCTCGCTGGTATTTGGCATTTTCCAAATGTACATATAAAATATAGAGCAATGATGGTGAGAATAAAAGACTTACTGGTCAGGAATTACATCCTCCGTTGAGTCCAGATGTTGTTCTAAATAAAGCCGTTGCTTGTCTGAGTCTTGCTCTTCCTCTGATGAGAAAGTAAATTCTTCATCGCTGTCCAGAACCATCTGAAGCGCTTCTTCACCCGTGTAGCGTGACATCATTCAAACGCAGAAACAGTAAGTAAGTCAATGATGAAGCTTGTTGTTTTATGCCCTGGGGGTGTGTAGATGATTACCTGCCTCACCTCAGTTCATTTCCATATGAACAGCGCGCGCAGGGAGGCGGGAGTGCATTAGCTGTAATGAGCCGATACAGGAGAATCTGTACCACTCCTTACATTCATACGGATTACATAAAAACAGATTATTTGTCTTCACTGTGACTTGCATCATTTAAAAGTAGACCCTTTAAGCTTTCTATAGATATATTTCTCATGTCTGTGTGTGCAGTATTCGCGGAGTTTCAGTTCATTTTAGTGACGTGTTTCAAAAAGATTTTCGCGGAGACTGAGACGGCTGAAAGCGCACCCGGTTTATTTTATTTATTTTATTAATGCACAAAGTTTTATTTTTAACATGTGTGCATACAAAAAAAAGTAGACACTTTACAGATTCGATTAATATATAGATCTTGTCTGTACGATCAAAACTGAAAGTGTAATTTAAGTTCTTATTGGCGTCATCAGGGGAAAACACCTCAAAACGCATATATGCGTTCGCGGACCTCAGAGGGTTAAAAGCGCTATACAAATAAAATTGAATTGAATTGAATAATACAAACAAACAATGCTCTACCCAGTTTCCCAGACTAACCAGCTATTTATAGAAGATTTAATGACCTATCTCGGTTCAGGTGAGCACTCGCATCACCTGACCGAGGTGCCTTCTGGGAAACTGAGTCTGCAAACAAAATCTACAAAAAAACAAACAGTGCCCTCTAGTGGCGAACCCTTACACTCCATGCAACAATCCTATGTTGTTATTTATCCTGTCCTAAATAGCAATTAACTCTTATTAATATCAATAAAAAAACAAAGTCAGGTAACAACAAAAACAAACAAACATAAGATTGAGCAACTTTAGTGACCTGTTTCAGTAGGATAAAGAACCTTGACACACTGCAAAATAATTCCAGGTTTTAATAATTTGTTAGACAATACTTAACCAAATTCCAGTAATTTCATATTGCTTTGCTGAATTCAGGCAGAATTCGACCCTTTAGAAACACAATAACATCTTTTCAACAGCCACAGGATGGTAAGAAATGAGAAGGTTTTCACTGTATCAGTAAGGGTTAAAAATAATTGTAGCCAACTGAAATTAATCACTGCATCAAATTAAAAGAATAGTCTTAAAATAAAAATGTTTTAAGGCCATTTATACACAGTACCAGACAAAAGTTTAGAAAAGAGTTTACATTTATTTTTCTACATTTTAGAACAATAATGGAAATTTCTAAACTATGAAATAACACATATGGAATTAATTAACTAAGTAAAAACACCAACAACAGTCTAAGTTATTTTAAGACGCGAAGGCCAGCCTTCCTGGAATAGTTCTTGCAAGAACAGTAGTGTCACGTGCATTTGCAAAACCCATCAAGCACCATGATAAAACTGACTCTCATGAAAACCATCCTAGGTGAGCAAGACCAAAACTTACCTCTGGTCACTTTACTTACTTACTTTAAAAATACTCTAAAAACTTTTTTCGGTGTAACACTTTTACAGTTAAAAAAGTGAGTAAATATAAAAGTTACGAAATTATATAAACATACTTCATGAATAAAAGAAATGTCCGAAAAAAATTAAGTAGATCTGAAAAACTACATTTAGTACAATGTTGTTGGTCTTTAGGCTGCTCCCGACAAGGGACTATCCAGTCCGCATTACAACTTGGCACAGTTTTTACACCGGATGCCCTTCATGACGCAACCCTCCCATTTTATCCAGGCTTGGGACCGGCACTGCACCCAGTGGCTGGGGTTTGGGCACTGGCTGGGAATTGAACCCGGGCCTTCCGCATGGCAGGTGAAACACCTACCACTGAGCCACCAGTGCCCGTAACTACATTTAGTACAATGATATATAAAATTTAGTAAATGTAATAAAAAAAACTGAAAACTAGACTATTATTTAACAAACAAATGTGCTACATTTACTAAATATTTTAACAGAATTTAATTCATACTGGTCTATCACAGAATTAATATTTAACTTACACAGAACACTTAATTTTTTTTATACTATATTTACCCCTTACCCAAGGCGTATTTTAATTTGTATCAACATATATAATGACATCAAATTATAAACTAAGGAACAATACACATGTTACCATTTTAATTAAACATTTATTTGCCAAATATGACAAGACATGAAGTTGCTTTGAAATAATGTATGTAACAAGATAATAAAAACAGTGAGCTAAATTGATCTTTCAAACAAGTCTCTCAAACAATACATCTGCCACAAAAATTATACAGTTAATTTGTAGAAAGCGGACCTTTGTATTAGAATCTAATAAATCACACAATTTACATCTGAAAGATTGCATACCTCCACACTCTTCAGTTTTCTGCAAACTGTGGGATCTATACAAATTGGTTTTTCAGGCCTCCCTAGGTCTTAAAGGAGCAATGACAGTCTAAATGAAGACAGGACACTGAATATCCATGACTAAAGGTACCATGCTTCACTTGATAATAATTGAACATCCTTTTGATTAGGCCACAAATGTGCAAAGCTTGCATTCTCATCCCATATGCTGGCACCTAAAAGAGGAATGATAGTGTACAAGGAAGTACAAATGATAATGACAGTCACTGTAAAGGCAGCTGGTAAAATGGTACTTTCATTCAAATGCATACTTTTTGACTAATGTACATTATATAATAATATATATATGTATATATAGATGTCGCCTTTAAGACTGCACGTGTTTTCCTGCGAGAGGCCGCAATTTAGCGCGCGGCGTGCCGCGACTTGCCGGAGGCAACATTCAGGAATTTAAAATAAATGTGTTGTGCTTCACTGAATATCCGCCAGATGGTGCATGGAAGGACTTTATCTAAAAGCCGGACCAAGTACAAATGAATTGTGTATAAGGTTAACCGTTAACCTAAAACAATATTGTTTCCAATGCTGTAGCAAACAGGAATTTTATTTAGTTTTACAACAGATATTTCATAATGAACGTGTGTATATGTGCTTCGTGTTATTTTCATAATGATGAAATGAGATGCCCAAATTCGTGCTTTAAAAGTTTCTTATATAGTTTTTGTAATGTCTTAACAGGTACAAAATAATGAAAGACATGGCCATGCCGCGGTTTAAATGGTCTTGAAATTAATTTAATTTCCTGATAGTAGGCTATCTGATAATGTTAACTATGCGAATGTCCTGATTCGTGAATATGCCAACATGTCTTATTTAAAACGTAAAAATGTGTCAACATCATCAGAAGACATGAATTAACAATGTGTATGTGTTTGTATGTGCATATATTATATACTGTAAGTATGTGTTTGTGTGCGTGTCTCATATGTAACATTCATATAAAATGCAATTCATGATAAGTGAATGTTGTTAAAGTATTTGTGGATATGTATGTAACGACGCGGCTCGTGCGACGGGCGGAGCCGCGCATAAACTGTTCAGAACGGGCCGGGTCGTGATACCGCGACACTCCGTGTGATCATTCGGTCGCACCAGTAAAAGGTGTCAGTGCCAAAGACAAAGCGCGCTGCACTGTTAGCCCGGATTTTGTATCTAATTAAACAGTTAAATTGCAACATACTTAAATAATTTAAGATTTTGTTCATTAATCTAAAAATGCCAGTAAATTTTACTTTACTAGTAGACATAGTGAAATGTGTTAATAAGTTTAAGTTTAATTTACTAAATTTTTTGATTGACCACGCCCCCTTTACGCCCCAGTGAGTGATTATCTGTTGCAATGCAGTTTAGAAGACGCCATTTTGTGGTTGCATATGCATTTGATTTTATAGAGTTGTTGGTGAGCAGTTAGAACGTTTTATCCCGTTTTTGTTTTATTTTGTTTTAAACTTGTCTTTAATGTAATGTTGTATTTTGAAATAAATTTTCTAAATAAATAAGTTTCTCCATGTAATTGAATGCAATTAGAGGAATGGAGTAATTAGACAAATTAAAAAACATTAAGTAAATTCTATTTAAAATGGTTGTTAAAATGACTCTTATTTTTAAGTAATGATTACTTCAAGTTTTCCAGTAAACGTTACTTAAATTTTTTAGGGCAACCAGTTTCCTTGAGTTTTTTAAGTAAATTCAACTTAATCGGGTTTAGAGTGTGGAGAAGACACTAGCAAAGCCCAAGCCTCTGTCTGTCTAAGACACCGGAGAGTGAGTGAGGGAGAGCGACACACATCAGTTTAGCGCGCGCTCTCGGGTTAAAGTGCACAAAGCACAAACTCTACTTTCTCTCAAATCCTCGGTAAAGGCATGAACCCCGAGAGGATCTTTAGTTTTTTGTTTTAGTTTCCAGAATCCCGTTCTCGCATAGACGGCGGAGCTCTGGTTATTTTGTGTTTTCAGTTTTCTTTTGAGAAAAGATTGATTACAAAACAATGAAAGACATGACAATGCCTCGGTTTAAATGGTCTTGAACTTAATTTAATTTCCTGATAGTAGGCTATCTGATAGTGTTAACTGCGAATGTCCTGATTCGTGAATATGCCAACATATATTATTTAAAACGAAAAAATGTGTCGCCATCATCAGAAGACATGAATGAACTATATATATATATATACAGTGGTGTGAAAAACTATTTGCCCCCTTCCTGATTTCTTATTCTTTTGCATGTTTGTCACACTTAAATGTTTCTGCTCATCAAAAACCGTTAACTGTCAGTCAAAGATAACATAATTGAACACAAAATGAAGTTTTTAAATGAAGGTTTACATTATTAAGGGAGAAAAAAAACTTCAAATCTACATGGCCCTGTGTGAAAAAGTGATTGCCCCCCTTGTTAAAAAATAACTTAACTGTGGTTGATCATAACCTGAGTTCAATTTCTGTAGTCACCCCCTGGCCTGATTACTGCCACACCTGTTTCAATCAAGAAATCACTTAAATAGGAGCTACCTGACACAGAGAAGTAGACCAAAAGCACCTCAAAAGCTAGACATCATCCAAAGAAATTCAGGAACAAATGAGAACAAAAGTAATTGAGATCTATCAGTCTGGTAAAGGTTATAAAGCCATTTCTAAAGCTTTGGGACTCCAGCGAACCACAGTGAGAGCCATTATCCACAAATGGCAAAAACATGGAACAGTGGTGAACCTTCCCAGGAGTGGCCGGCCGACCAAAATTACCCAAGAACGCAGAGACAACTCATCCGAGAGGCCACAAAAGACCCCAGGACAACATCTAAAGAACTGCAGGCCTCACTTGCCTCAATTAAGGTCAGTGTTCACGACTCCACCATAAGAAAGAGACTGGGCAAAAATGGCCTACATGGCAGATTTCCAAGGCGCAAACCACTTTTAAGCAAAAAGAACATTAAGGCTCGTCTCAATTTTGCTAAAAAACATCTCAATGATTGCCAAGACTTTTGGGAAAATACCTTGTGGACCGACGAGACAAAAGTTTAACTTTTTGGAAGGTGCGTGTCCCATTACATCTGGTGTAAAAGTAACACAGCATTTCAGAAAAAGAACATCATACCAACAGTAAAATATGGTGGTGGTAGTGTGATGGTCTGGGGTTGTTTTGCTGCTTCAGGACCTGGAAGGCTTGCTGTGATAGATGGAACCATGAATTCTACTGTCTACCAAAAAATCCTGAAGGAGAATGTCCAGCCATCTGTTCGTCAACTCAAGCTGAAGCGATCTTGGGTGCTGCAGCAGGACAATGACCCAAAACACACCAGCAAATCCACCTCTGAATGGCTAAAGAAAAACTAAATTAAGACTTTGGAGTGGCCTAGTCAAAGTCCTGACCTGAATCCTATTGAGATGTTGTGACATGACCTGAAAAAGGCGGTTCATGCTAGAAAACCCTCAAATAAAGCTGAATTACAACAATTCTGCAAAGATGAGTGGGCCAAAATTCCTCCAGAGCGCTGTAAAAGACTCGTTGCAAGTTATCGCAAACGCTTGATGGCAGTTATTGCTGCTAAGGGTGGCCCAACCAGTTATTAGGTTCAGGGGGCAATTACTTTTTCACACAGGGCCATGTAGGTTTGGATTTTTTTTCTCCCTAAATAATAAAACCCCTCATTTAAAAACTGCATTTTGTGTTTACTTGTGTTATCTTTGACTAATAGTTAAATGTGTTTGATGATCAGAAACATTTTGTCTGACAAACATGCAAAAGAATAAGAAATCAGGAGGGGGGCAAATATTTTTTCACACCACTGTATATATATACACTGGTGTGAAAAACTATTTGCCCCCCTCCTGATTTGTTATTCTTTTGCATGTTTGTCACACAAAATGTTTCTGATCATCAAACACATTTAACTATTAGTCAAAGATAACAAAAGTAAACACAAAATGCAGTTTTTAATTCTAAATAAAATTATTTAGGGAGAAAAAAAATCCAAACCTACTTGGCCCTGTGTGAAAAAGTAATTGCCCCCGGAACCTAATAACTGGTTGGGCCACCCTTAGCAGCAATAACTGCGATCAAGCGTTTGCGATAACTTGCAACGAGTCTTTTACAGCGCTCTGGAGGAATTTTGGCCCTCTCATCTTTGCAAAATTGTTGTAATTCAGCTTTATTTGAGGGTTTTCTAGCATGAACCGCCTTTTTAAGGTCATGCCACAACATCTCAATAGGATTGAGGTCAGGACTTTGACTAGGCCACTCCAAAGTCTTCATTTTGTTTTTCTTCAGCCATTCAGAGGTGGATTTGCTGGTGTGTTTTGGGTCATTGTCCTGCTGCAGCACCCAAGATCGCTTCAGCTTGAGTTGACGAACAGATGGCCGGACATTCTCCTTCAGGATTTTTTAGTAGAAAGTAGAATTCATGGTTCCATCTATCACAGCAAGCCTTCCAGGTCCTGGAGCAGCAAAACAACCCCAGACCATCACACTACCACCACCATATTTTACTTTTGGTATGATGTTCATTTTCTGAAATGCTGTGTTAATTTTACGCCAGATGTAACGGGACACGCACCTTCCAAAAAGTTCAACTTTTGTCTCGTCGGTCCACAAGGTATTTTCCCCAAAGTCTTGGCAATCACTGAGATGTTTTTTAGCAAAATTGAGATGAGCCTTAATATTCTTTTTGCTTAAAAGTGGTTTGCGCCTTGGAAATCTGCCATGCAGGCCGTTTTTGCCCAGTCTCTTTCTTATGGTGGAGTCGTGAACACTGACCTTATTTGAGGCAAGTGAGGCCTGCAGTTCTTTAGATGTTGTCCTGGGGGCTTTTGTGGCCTCTCGGATGAGTTGTCTCTGCGCTCTTGGGGTAATTTTGGTCGGCCGGCCACTCCTGGGAAGGTTCACCACCGTTCCATGTTTTTGCCATTTGTGGATAATGGCTCTCACTGTGGTTCGCTGGAGTCCCAAAGCTTTAGAAATGGCTTTATAACCTTTACCAGACTGATAGATCTCAATTACTTTTGTTCCTGAATTTCTTTGGATCTTGGCATGATGTCTAGCTTTTGAGGTGCTTTTGGTCTACTTCTCTGTGTCAGGTAGCTCCTATTTAAGTGATTTCTTGATTGAAACAGGTGTGGCAGTAATCAGGCCTGGGGGTGACTACAGAAATTGAACTCAGGTGTGATAAACCACAGTTAAGTTATTTTTTAACAAGGGGGGCAATCACTTTTTCACACAGGGCCATGTAGATTTGGAGATTTTTTTCTCCCTTAATAACGTAAACCTTCATTTAAAAACTGCATTTTGTGTTCAATTATGTTATCTTTGACTAATAGTTAACGGTTTTTGATGAGCAGAAACATTTAAGTGTGACAAACATACAAAAGAATAAGAAATCAGGAAGGGGGCAAATAGTTTTTCACACCACTGTATATATGTGTGTGTGTGTGCAGGGCCGTGCAGAGACATTTAAAGGGGCGGGTGCTCAAAGTTAAAAAAGACAGAACATGCTGAATAACAACAACTCACATTCATAACGAATATAATATGGAATTGCATAATACTGTATTACTGTCATCAGGTCGGGACAATGCAAAGCAAATGTAGCCTATGTTTTACCTGATGGCGTACAATGTTGCTGTTGATTATTATATTATTAGTAATCATTTTTAAAAATCTATACACATAAAACACACAAACATGCACATGCAGTGCTTATTAAATGTTTAAACTGTAGAGATACAATAATTTTACTGCTGTAAAATCAGCATTTTATCTAATTTGAAATATAAACCTAATATTATCTGTTACTTAATATATTTTCTTTATAAACAGTGTTTTTTATATCATAAATATAATAATCCATAATTATGTGGATGTCCATATTAGATGGCTTTTAGTGAAATAAAACTGTAACTTTTTCTAAACTAAACATGTTCCCTAAAACGGTGGACACAGAGCTACAGACCCCCCTGTAACCCCCTTACCCAGTTAGCTAGCAGTTACTGTAATGACCACCACTACTTGTGCAGTTCATGAAAGGACAGGTAATGTTTGTCGCGCTGTTGCACAAACAGCACGCTCATTTATTTAAATTCATTTGTTTTTATAGACTATAGTGTGTGCTGTACACACTATTTACTGTTTTGTTACAGTCTGCACCTTCCAGTTAATTTGCCTGCTTCTCCTCCAGCTCCGCACAGCCCAGTCTGCAGAAAATGCGCGTGCACTTTGCGTGCTCGTACCCGGCTCGTAACGAGCGCGCTCTGCCCTCAAGGGCGAGCATTGGTTAATGGCAGGCAAGTTGAGATTAATAGTTACATTTTATTGTTAAGGGGCAAAGACAGGGCTCCATACGCACATACAGTACACATAAAAAAATGGGCACTTGAGGCATCCTGGAGGAAAGCCCCCCCCCCTCTCTGCACGTGCCTGTATATGTGTGTGTGTGTGTGTACAGTATATACAACGTGACAGTGCGCTCAGTTACAGCTCAGTCCCTCTTCTCACCTTTGATAGGTGTGAAGTTATCAAACCGGTTTCGGATGGGGGAATTGGCACAATTGAGGGGTTTAAAACTATTTAACAAGACCGAGACGTCTCTGCCTAAAATGTATTTCTCCAGCAAAACATAGAATGAATAGAAATAAAATGTTTAATATTAATAATATTGATCTTAGCTGGATGGTCTAATTCTCAAAACCGTTTAACCTAAAGAAAGACTTAATTCAATTCAATTCAATTCAGATTTATTTGTATAGTGCTTTTAACAATTGACATTGTTTCAAAACAGCTTTACACAATCAAAAGAATTATTTAAGTTTGTATGGAATGTGAATGTGTATGAAAAAATGTTCAGATAGTCCCTGGTGAGCAAGCCCGAGGGCGACAGTGGCAAGTTCCTTGAGAGGAACCAGACTCGACAGGGAACCCATCCTCATCTGGGTGAAACAGATAGCAAGAAATGATCTGCATTTATACAGTGTTAGGTTCAGCTATAATAGTTGATGTTAATTGATGTTATAATAGTTGATGTAAAATGGAGTCCAGTAGTTATTCGAGACTCAGATAGACTTGTAGAAAGTTCCAGTCCTGAACTATCGAATTGTCAAGTACACAGAGAAACAGCTGACAACACCAGTCGAGGCCAGAACCATCTTCTAAGTAGATAGAATCATTCCCAGACACCAGACGCATCCTAAAGAGACACACGGGGCATCCATGCGACAAGACCTCCAACCTGAAACCGGGCACCAGGATGGATCAGACAGGTCCGGAGGGCAGAGGGAGTCTGGATCACTGGCAGCTCAGGAACCACATGTGTAGCTCGACAGAGAGAGAGAGAGAAAGAGTGAAAGGGGGAGACAGGGGGAGAGAGGAAAGAGAAAGAGGGGGAGGAAGAGAAGAGGAGGAGAGATTGCAATTAGGTATGGTCACAGTCACAATGTCTAATGTGAATGTATATTTACTGTAGAGTGCAAGCAGGGACTCCGGCAGGACTAACTATGACAGCATAACTAAAAGGGAGAGCCAGAAGGAAACAAAAACATGAGGGTTCCCTGAGATGTAAAGCAAACAATCACCTCACCGTCAACAAACCTGAGTGATCAAATGAGACTGAGGAAGACAGCATCTAAACATACCAGTTCACCATAATACTCTACGTCCATGAGTCCCCCAGATCTGCTCCTTTACCTTATGGCAAATCTATTTATAAAAATGCTTGGCTAAATAAATAGGTTTTGAGCCTAGACTTAAACACTGAGACTGTGTCTGAGTCCCGAACACTATTTGGAAGACTATTCCATAATTTTGGGGCTTTGTAAGAAAAAGCTCTGCCCCCAGCTGTAGTTTTCATAATAAACGGTACTGATAAGCAGCCTGCATCCTTTGACCGAAGTAGGCGTGGCGGATCGTAAGACACTAGCAGTTCGCTCAGATACTGCGGGGCGAGACCATTTAATGCCTTATATGTCAAGAGTAGTATTTTAAAATCAATGCAAAATTTCACAGGGAGCCAATGTAGTGAAGATAGGATAGGGGTGATGTGCTCATATCTTCTGGTTCTAGTGAGGACTCTCGCTGCTGCATTCTGGACTAGCTGAAGCTTGTTTATGCACCTAACTGAACAACCAGACAGTAAGGCATTACAATAGTCCAACCTAGAAGTGATAAAAGCATGAACTAGTTTTTCTGCATCGTTTAGCGAAAATATATTTCTTATTTTGGCAATATTTCTGAGGTGAAAGAATGCTATCCTGGTGATATTATCTACATGAGCTTCAAATGAAAGGCTGGAATCTATAATCACACCGAGGTCTTTTACTGTTGCACTTGACGGAACAGAAAGGCCATCTAAAGTTACGGTGTGATCTAAGATTTTACTTCTAGCTGTATGCGGTCCTATGACTAGAACTTCTGTCTTATTAATTTCTTATGTCCTGCACACATTGCTCAACTTTAGTAAGATGGTTTTTCTCATCAGGTTTTGTTGAGACGTATAGCTGTGTGTCGTCAGCATAACAATGAAAACTAATACCATGCTTACGGATTATGTTGCCCAGAGGAAGCATGTAAAGGGAAAAAAGCAGTGGGCCTAAAACTGAACCCTGCCGAACGCCAAACTCCACTAGAGAACATGCAGAATAATCACCATTTAAGTCTACATACTGATAACGATCGGTCAAATAGGATCTGAGCCAGGAGAGGGCTGTACCCTTAATTCCTACTACATTTTCTAATCTGTGAAGAAGAATAGCATGATCAATAGTGTCAAAAGCTGCACTGAGGTCCAGTAATACAAGCGTAGTTACACAACCCTGATCAGAGGCCAATAGGAGGTCATTTACTACTTTAACGAGTGCTGTTTCTGTGCTGTGATGAGGCCTAAATCCTGACTGATACAGTTCATGTATGCCATTTCTATGTAGATATGAGCATAGCTGCTCCGCTACTATCGTTTCCAGAATCTTAGAGATAAAGGGGAGGTTTGATATTGGCCTGTAATTGGACAGCTGACAGGGGTCGAGGTCAGGTTTCTTAATTATTGGTTTGATAACTGCTACTTTAAAAGATTTTGGAACATAACCAATGCTGAGTGAGGAATTAATTATTCTCAACAGCGGTTCTGTTATTACTGGTACTATCTGTTTAAGAAAATGTGTCGGTATAGGATCTAATATACAGGTTGATGAATTTGCAGAAGAGATGAGTGAAATTAGTTCATTCTCTTCAAGAGAAGTAAAGTATTCTAGGTTTGAATCTGACATGGCTAGGTTAACATCTGTATCAATTACATTGTTTGGTTTCAAAGCCTCAATTTTATGCCTGATATTTACAATTTTATTATTAAAAAAAGTTCATGAAGTCCTCACTATTGCACTATTTCCTATATGGATGGAGTTCAGGATGCTCTCTTTCCATGCTATTTGAAATACCAACAATTTAGTTTGACGCCATTTACGCTCTAATTTCTGAGCAGTCTGTTTTAAAGTGCGCGTGTGATCGTTATACCAGGGAGCGAGTTTCTTATCTCTAATAATTTTTCTTTTAGCTGGAGCTACATTATCTAAGGTACAACGAAGTGTCGACTCTAAATATTCAGTCGCCTGATCGAGTTCTGTGGGGTCAGACGGTGGCCTAATCGAAGTTGGTAACTCTGGGAGATTACTGATAAAACTCTGTGTGGTAGTTGATGTGAATGTACGTTTAATACGGTAGCGCGGTGCTGTGCGTACATTATCACTGTGATACACTTGAATGGAGACAAGATAGTGATCTGAGATAATTTCAGACAGTGGAATTGTGAATACATTTCTTATAATTAATCCGAAGAATATTACTAAATCTAAAGTGTGACCTGCTTTATGAGTGGGTCCTACTACACACTGATTTACGCCTAGGGAGTCCAGTATGGACATAAATGCTGTTCTCAGAGGGTCTTCTGGATTCTCAAAATCAATGTTAAAATCTCCAGCAATTAACACCTTGTCTACAGAAATGACCAGGTCTGAGATGAAATCTGCAAATTCACTAAGAAATTCAGAATACGGCCCTGGAGGTCTGGAAATTATAATTAGTGGAATCGACTGAGCTGATTTAATATACTTAAATAGACTTATGTTACTATACAGAATTTCAAATGAGTTAAATTTGTGTCCGTGTTTTTGTACGATAGACAGATTATCATTATGAATAACTGCGACGCCTCCTCCTCTACCAGTTAACCGAGGCTGGTGTATGTAGCTGTATCCAGGAGGACTAGCTTCATTTAGAGCTACATACTCATCCTGTTTAACCGATGTTTCAGTTAAACAGAGTATATCAAACGCCTGATCTGTGATAATTTCATTAACAATAACTGCTTTTGATGCGAGAGATCTAATATTTAACAATCCTAGCTTCAGATCAGAGGTGCCGGCTGCGCATTCTGTATGATCAGAGTTTGTGGTCTTTATGTTAATTAAATTATTGAAACAGACTTTCTGAGTCTTTCTACATTTTTGCTTAGATCGGGGAACAGACACAGTCTCAATATGGTGAACCCTGAGTGACGACTCTATGCAGCTAGCAGACGGTTGGTTTAGCCTGTCTGTCTGCTCCCTGGCCTGGGCTCTGGATTGTCACCGATTAACTAGACCTCTACTGAGACTATGAGCTATACTGCAGGAAATGAGAGCAGCACCTTCCCGAGTGGGATGGACACCGTCCCGCCCTAACAGGCCAGCTTTGCCCTCAAAGGTCTTCCAATTGTCTATGTAGCCCACATTATTTTTGGAGCACCACCTGGACATCCAGCGGTTCAGCGACCATAACCTGCTGTGAGCTATGTCGCCATGTCTCATTGGGATGGGACCAGAGCATATTACTTCATCGGACATCGCCTTCGCTAATTTAAACACCTCTGTAAAGTTACTCTTACTAACCTCTGACTGACGAAGGCGTATATCGTTAGCTCCAGCATGTACCACTATCTTAAAGAACCTGTGCTGTCCCAGAGCCCTAAGATTACCTGCTATGTCCGGTGCTCTGGCTCCCGGGATACACCTAACCACTGCCGCTGGCGCCCCTAAAGGTCTAGCTAATGTCACGTGCCTCAGTATAGAGTCTCCTATAACCAGAGCTCTTTCAGGTTTCTCAGCGGGTGCAGCACTGAGGAGAGCAAACCTGTTGGACACGTGAGGCGCAGAGGAGGTGTGCTCCGGTGGGCTAGCCATAGCGTTATCTTTGGCTGAACGAGTATGCCGCCGAGTCGTCACCCACTCGCCCCGCTGTGAGAGCTCTAATGCCGGAGTCGGGGGCTGATTATCTCCGCCTGCGGCACCCAGACTGTCCGCTACGGGAATAACGCTGCTCTCACACTGTCTAACCCTCTCTAAAGTCTGGATACGCTCCTCTAACGCTGATATCTTCTCCGTCAGAGTGCTCAATAACACACACCTATCACAAATAAAATTATCGCTAATGACGGAGGAAGAATGTCTAAACATCCTGCACTCCACACAGTGAACAAGCTGAATGGTAGACATGATAACGTACCTCTGTGTCGGAGTTTTAGTTGTTTGGAGATGAATTCCGTTCGTTGTTCTTAGACGAGGGAAATCACGCGTTCTCCAAAAATTGCAGAAAAAAGGCGAAGCCGAATAGTATGGAGATGTAAAAGGTAGTTGCTATTAATATTGTTATTGTATAAAGCGATGTAATTTAAAGACTGATACAAACGCGAAACTTTCGCGTCAACGATACGAAAACAGGAAGCTACGTCACCAACAGGACTTCTTCCTCTTCTATAGGACTTAACACACTATAACTAGAATATTTACAAAACTGAAAGGTTGTCTTATGAATAATAACTCGTAACTCATAACTCAAAAAGATCATATTATGTTTTTATATATGTTTTTTTGATCATAAATAGACATGAATTAACTATATATATATATATATATATATATATATATATATATATGCTGGACACAAACAGCAAAAAACATGATGAAAAGTCCTCCTGAAGTCAGATGCAGACACACTTTCAGTCACAAACTGCTGTGAAAAAATACAGAGATAGATATTCAATTAAAATTCATGATACTTAATTTAGCAAATGAACAATATTTATGTTTTGTTCCTCTCGCTTCACAACTCATGAGAAAGGACCAAAACCAACCAGAACCGAACCGGAGATTAAGGAAAAAGTGAGAAGCAAGAATCATGTGTGGAAAGATTAAGCATGCAAAGTCACAGGATGACTTCTTTTTCTTGTCTGCAATGAGATTTAGACAAATTAGAGCTGCTGTCAATACTGTATGAATATATGTACAGGTTCTTTACCGTTGAAATTTTATTTGTAACTTATTAATAAAATTCGGATTCAGAAAAAAACGTTTATTGTTAGTGCTCTTTTACCATTTAATGCTTTAACACACACGACACAGTTTGTTCAGAAATGGCATCTCACTGGCGAACCTTTCTCTGAACACGCCGTTTTCACGAGGTGTGGGGGTAAGAAACACACATCTCGGTTTATTAATCCGCGCGCTCGGTTCGTTATTATTTTATTTATTTATATATTTATTTATTTACCACAGGACCCCTGGGGGGCTCCGTAGGTTCAGGTTTTTACACGAAAACGGTGTTTTGTGAATATCCACACTATTAAAAACTGAAATATTGCTAATTGTACGTCCTGAGATTAAGATGAACATTAATTGGGAGTCATGAAAGCGAGAATCACGTCCAAAACACAAAGGTAAACTTACCTCGAACACGACAAACTCCAGCTCCAGCCACGCCGTGTAGTACCTCCGTGATGATCCACAACCGACTGATCCACAGCGCGGGAACAGCGTTTCCAAACACGCATGCGCTGTTTAATTTGGACACATTTTCGGCTTCAGTAGACACACAATACTTCAGACTGAAACACGACTGCCCCCTACAGGTAATGAAGGGCATTTTCACAGCTTCCCGCATGCAGCCGCTCAAAGCCGCATCAAGTCACGGGATCGCTTTTCTCGAAACCTGCGTTTTTAATGGCGACATCTGTATATATATATATATAATTCAATTCAATTTTTCAATTTTATTTATATAGCGCTTTTAACAATGGTCATTGTCTCAAAGCAGCTTCACAAAAATGAAAGAAATTTTGCAAAAAATAAAAAATAAAATAATAATAATAATAATAATAATTATAGAAAAGAAAATAATTGGAAGTGTGTATGTGTGAGAAAAATGTGCAGATAATAATGAGACGAATGAATGAAATTTCTCTGATGAGCAAGCCAAGGGTGACGGCGACGGTGGCAAGGAAAAACTCCCTGAGATGGCATTAGGAAGAAACCTTGAGAGGAACCAGACTCAACAGGGAGCCCATCCTCATTTGGGCGATAACAGATAGAAATGATATAACATCTTGTGTGTTGTGCAGGTGAAAATTCAATATGACAGAAATTATTTAAATTGACATGAAGACCAGCAGTTCAGCATAGGGATGAGTCGGTAGGTGCAGAGGGCAGATGAGGTCTGGATCACTGGAAGCACAGGAGCAGCATGTGTAGCTCCAACCATCATAAAGCTGAATCCAGCTGGAGCTGGTCCTTCTCTGGATGCCTCAGGAACCTCGCAGGGTCGGCCTTTGTCTACTGAAGCTGGCAAAATCTCCCGATGCCTCGGGATGGGTAGAGAAATACAGAACAGATGGGGAGAATTAGCGTAGTTGCCATTCGGGATAGGTGTACTGGAGTATGAGATTATGGGATGAGTTATGTGTATGCCAGATTAAAAAGATGCGTCTTGAGTCTACTTTTGAACTGAGAAACCGTGTCTGCTCCCCGAACACTGTCTGGAAGGCTATTCCAAAGCTTTGGAGCTAAATATGAAAAAGCCCTACCACCTTTTGTAGATTTTGAAATTTTGGGAACTACCAGAAGTCTTTGTGATCTTAAGGCGCGTGGTGGATTGTAGCGTATCAGAAGACTGGTTAGGTATGTGGGAGCTAAACCATTTAAGGCCTTGTATGTAAGTAATACAATTTTGTAATTTATTCTAAACTGAACAGGTAGCCATTGCAGGGATGATAATATTGGGGTTATATGATCATATTTTCTGGATCTAGTGAGAACCCTGGCAGCTGCATTTTGGATTAACTGAAGCTTGTTTATTGAGGATGCAGGACAACCACCTAGTAATGCATTACAATAGTTCAGTCTGGAGGTCATGAATGCATGAACTAGTTTTTCTGCATCAGATACGGATAAGATGTTCCTAAGTTTAGCAATATTTCGAAGATGGAAAAAGGCTGTTTTTGTGATATTTGAAATGTGATTTTCAAAAGACAAGTTACTGTCTAATATTACGCCCATGTCTTTTACCGCTGAGTTGGTAGTAACAGTACATCCTTCTAAGCGCAGGCTGAATTGTGAAACCTGTTGTGTGCTGGTTTTTGGGCCGATAAGTAATATCTCTGTCTTATCTGAATTTAATAAAAGAAAGTTATTGGTCATCCAGTCTTTTATGTCCTGGACACACTCAGTTAATCTAGACAACTTAGGTATTTCGTCTGGTTTAGTTGAGATATATAATTGGGTATCATCAGCATAACAATGGAAACTAATCCCATGTTTTCTAATGATGTTACCCAAGGGAAGCATGTATATTGAGACCAACAGAGGTCCTAAAACTGACCCTTGTGGGACCCCATATTTCACTGGCATTACACCAGACAGTTCTCCATTTAGATCTACAAAATGGTAGCGATCAGACAGGTAAGATCTAAACCATTTTAATGCCTGTCCCTGAATACCTATATAATTTTGTAAGCGATCTATGAGAATATTATGATCTATAGTGTCGAATGCAGCACTAAGATCGAGCAGGACTAGCAATGAGATGCAGCCTTGGTCTGAAGCTAAAAACAAGTCGTTTGTAATCTTAACTAGTGCAGTTTCTGTGCTATGATAGGGCCTGAAACCTGACTGAAATTCTTCAAGGATGTTGTTATCCTGCAAGAATGTGCAAATTTGAGCTGATACTACTTTTTCTAGTATTTTTGATATGAACGGAAGGTTTGAAATCGGTCTGTAATTTGTTATTTCATTCGGGTCCAAATTTGATTTTTTAAGAAGCGGCTTAATAACTGCTAACTTGAAAAGTTTAGGGACGTGACCTAGATGTAATGAAGAATTAATAATGTTTAGAAGTGGCTCCCCTGCCTTGTGCCCGAAGTCTCCTGGGATAGGCTCCAGGTCCCCCGCGACCCTGAATAGAGGATAAAGCGGTACAGAAGATGAATGAATGAATGAATGAATGAATGAAGGATAGAAGTGGCTCTCCAACCGTAAGCATCACTTCTTTTAAAAATCTGGTTGGGATTGGGTCTAACAGGCACGTTGTTGATTTAGCCGAGGTGATAAGTTTATACAGCTCTTCCTGTCCTATACCTGTTAAGCAGTGAAAATCTAAATGTGAAGCTATAGGCTGAACTGGATCATGAGATACTATTAGAGGTTGAACCTTCATTATTTTCTTCCTGATATTATTGATTTTTTCATTAAAGAAGTCCATAAAGTCTTCACTTCTAAACTGTGACGGGATACTCTCTGCGGGCATCTTAGGTTTTGTTAGGCGAGCCACTGTACTAAATAAGAACCTGGGATTGTTTTGGTTTCTTGCTATCAGTTGGCTAAGATGCTCAGTCCTAGCAGTTTTTAGAGCCTGTCTATAGCTGCACATACTGTCTTTATACGCAATTCGAAAAACTTCTAATTTAGTTTTCCTCCATTTTCGCTCGAGGTTACGGGTTGCTCTCTTTAGGGTGCGAGTATGACTGTTGTACCACGGTGCAAGTGTTTTATCTCTGACTTTTTTTAATCTGATGGGAGCAACAGTGTCTAATGTACTGGTAAAAATAGTGCCCATGCTGCTAGTCACTTCATCTAGATCATCTGCATTTAGGGGTCTAATAAGAAATTGGGACAGATCCGGCAGATTACTTGTGAATCTGTCTTTAGTAGTGGGATTCATATTTCTAACAAATTGATAACGTGGGGAGACACAGCTAATCTGTTCTACGGGTAGAGTATATGTCAGGAGGTGATGATCTGTGATATCATCACTTTGAGGTATGATCTCTATATTAGAGACATCTATACCATGGGATATAATTAAATCTAGCGTATGATTAAAGCGGTGAGTTGCTCCAATTATATTTTGTTTAACCCCAAAGGAATTTAGTAAATCCATAAATGTGAGTGCTAAAGCGTCGTTAGCATCATCTACATCAGTGGTTCTCAAACTTTTTCTGTCATTCCCCACTTAAGGGGGTGAGCGAATTTTCAAGCCCCACTTGTCAACAAAATAATAACGAAATCGACCAAGTTTACTGTTTATTGAAATATCAATTCCTAAACCAATACAATCAAACACCACCAAGTTAAAAACAGATAAAATACACGTGCAATTGTTACAAGGCTTACGTTGTCACTTATCTTTGCATAATTGACCCCATGTTTATTAGCTGCTCAGCAATCGTTTGTAGTTTTTTTTGCACTGGCCAATTCTGTATGCAACTTTGAATGAAGCCATTTGTGCTTTGCTGTCCACTGATTCAGATATTACCATGCGATTCTCCTGCTGTCTGTATTCTGCCAGCTTTCTTTCAAAGACGTCCAGTGGTTTATTAACGTGACTGGAGTGTGTTGTCTCTAAGTGTCTTCCTAATTTGTTGGGTCTCATGCGGTCTGCTGCCAGCAGTTTAAGACACAAAACACACACGGGTCTCTCTTATGCCCCCACCATCAACACCATGAATCCAAGCTCAAGATAGACTTCATTAGGGGTGGACGATATAACCAAAATCTTCTAACACAGGAGAAGCAATTTTCTAACTCAATAATGATATATATCACAATATAGCAATTTGTATCTGAAAATGCATAAATAAAAATGAAAACACAAAGAAATTGTTTTACATAATTTCATTTTTTTATGTAATTTTATTTAAATTGTGAATTGCTGAGGTTTGCCGCATTTTTTTTACTTTGGGCATATTCGATTGGATGTTTGGATTTCAGATGATAGAAAAGGTTTGATGTGTTTCCACCACTTGTTAAAACAGTGCACTTGTGTACCTCGCAAATCATGTTCATCTCATTCGTATCACTTTTCTTTTACCCAAACCAATTCCACAACACAGACGAGGCAGCTTTTTTTCTTTACAATCTCCTCGTCACATGTAAGCAAACTCACTGCTGCTGCAGCGTCTTCTTCCATTGTCGAAGTGTATGTGAAGCCAAACACATCAAAAGTGGGACGAAACCGCGGCACCCGATTGAACCAAATATCTGCGCAAATGCAGCGCAGCGCGACTATCTGGATAGCGCAGTGATGATCTGGTTTATTTGCGCAGCCCGGTGGATCGCGCAGCGCCGCTCGGATCACAAACCTGCGCGACCCACTGTGGGGTGGACGATTGTTTCGGGCAAATTTAACAAATTTATTCTTTTTTCTCACTATTCGGGGAACAGACACAGTTTCTATAGGACAAGCTATGTGTGTGCGTCTATCACTATGGTGAGTTGTGATGTGGCTAATATGTTTGGAATCTACAGTATGACTTACCGCCAGTCAGATGGTTCGTAGTGTCCTGGAGATGTTGTCAGAGAGGACCGCTGCTCCAGCTCTGCTAGGGTGTAGGCCATATACACAGTGGTTACTCATGGGGAATGTCTATGACTGCCACGCACTCTGTCACGGTCAAACGGCAACTCCCAAAATAAATCAGTCGCAATTCAAAGTAATTTGTGAAATGGCCGCAAAGTGGCGCAAAGAGACATTTTCGCAAAACGGCTGCAGTTAATTTTGTACAGACAGACTCTCTGTTTCTATCTGTTTATTTATTGTTATTATTAAATAACAATAATCTTGTAAATAACAATAATCTTGGATATAAACCAAGATGACGCCGGTGAGGTCGGCTGCCGTCACGACTGCTCCGACCACCTTTTCCTTGTTTTTGTTTTTTAAGTTAGTTTTCTTTGTTTTAAAATCGGCAAAATCATCACCATTGAGTACATTAGGTATGATAGAGACACTCTTGTTTCTATTGGTATACAATGTACTCACAATTCGACGTTTTTAACTCCGGATCCGAGCTGGCCGAGTGAGATCCTGATGGACGCGACGCGAAGCGGAGGCCTCGAGGGAGACGAGCTGGCATGAGGAACCGGCTGAGAACCCGTGCACACCGCACACCTCTGCTTAGTATCCTGCTCGCCAACGTCCAGTCACTGGAGAACAAGCTCGATGACCTCAGGGCCAGGATAAAGTTCCAGAGAGACATTCGGGACTGCAATCTCCTCTGCTTCACCGAGACATGGCTGAACCCAGCGGTGCCAGACCACGCCATACAACCAGCCGAGTTCTTCTCGGTTCACCGCATGGACAGGACGCGGGACTTGGGGAAGTCAAGGGGAGGCGGCGTGTGCTTAATGGTGAACAACAGCTGGTGCAACAGCGCGAGCGTTGTTCCTCTTACACGCTCCTGCACACCAAACCTGGAACTACTGTCCATCATGTATTGTCCTTTTTATCTACCCCGGGAGTTCACATCGGTCATAATCAGCGCCGTTTATATACCACCACAAGCAGACACAGACATTGCCTTATGCGAGCTGCATGAGGCGCTCACACAGCACCAGACACAACACCGGGACGCTGCGCTCATTGTGGCGGGGGACTTTAATAGTGCCAACCTCAAACGCGCAGCGCCGAACTTTTATCAGCACATCACCTGCCCCACCAGGGGCGAAAGGACACTGGACCATTGTTATACCACGGTCAAAGACGGTTACAAGGCACAATCTCGTCCAGCGTTTGGTAAATCCGACCACGCCGCCATCTTCCTCATGCCAACATATAAACAAAGGCTGAAACAGGAAGTTCTGGCTCAGAGGGAGGTCGCGCGCTGGACGGACCAATCGGTGGCCGCGTTACAGGACGCACTCGATGACGCAGACTGGGACATGTTCAGAAACAGCTCCGATGATGACGTCAGCGTGTTTACGGAAGCGGTTGTGGGATTTATTGGGAAGCTAGTAGACGATACGGTGGAGAAAAAGACTATCAGAACGTTTCCCAACCAGAAGCCGTGGGTGGATAAAACCATCCGCGACGCTCTGAGATCTCGCACCGCCGCCTACAACACGGGACTTGCGTTGGGGGACATGGAACCATACAAAGCTGCGTCATACAACGTCCGGAAGGCGGTGAAAGAGGCGAAGCAGCGCTACGGGAGAAAACTAGAGTCACAGCTTGAACAGAGTGACTCTAGGAGCCTGTGGCAGGGACTGAGAACAATAACGGATTATAAAGCACCAACATCCGGTATGATGAACGCGGACGCGACTCTGGCAGACGAGCTCAACACATTCTATGCTCGCTTCGATGCTGCAGCTAAAGACGCTAGCGATGCTAATGCTAGCGGCGCTAATGCTAACGGCGCTAATGGCTGCAGACAGGAAGACACTGCCAGCACCGGAAACGCGCTCATCATCTCCGAGCACGATGTGAGGAGAGCCTTCAAGAGAGTGAACACCAGGAAAGCAGCAGGACCAGACGGCATCTCAGGCCGTATTCTCAGAGCCTGCACAGAACAGCTAGAACCTGTGTTCACTGAGATATTCAACATCTCTTTATCTCAGTCGGTGATCCCCACATGCTTCAAAGAGTCCATCATTGTTCCTGTTCCAAAGAAACCTCATCCTGCCTCCCTCAATGACTATCGCCCTGTAGCCCTCACCTCAGTAGTGACGAAGTGCTTTGTACGCCTGGTCAGAGACTTCATCATCTCTTCACTACCGGACACACTCAACCCACTACAGTTCGCTTATCGTCCGAACTGTTCCACAGACGATGCAATTTCAAATCTCCTCCACACATCTCTCACCCACCTGGACACTAAGAGGGGAAATTATGTGAAAATGCTCTTCATCGACTACAGCTCTGCATTTAATACCATAATTCCCTCCACACTCACCACCACGCTGGAGCACCTGGGACTCAGCTCACCCATGTGTCAGTGGATCTCCAACTTCCTAACTGGCAGACCACAGGCAGTAAAGATGGGCGGTCATGTCTCAGCCTCCCTCACACTCAGCACTGGAGCGCCCCAGGGTTGTGTTCTGAGCCCCCTGCTGTACTCTTTATACACCTACGACCCCGTGGCCACTACCAACTCCACCGCCGTCATCAAGTTTGCTGACGACACTGTCGTGGTGGGCCTGATCACGAACAACAATGAGTCGGCCTACCTGGAGGAGATTGGGAATCTGGAGAACTGGTGCCAGAGGAACAATCTCCTCCTGAACGTCAGTAAGACAAAGGAGCTGATAGTGGACTTTTGTACAAAGCAGGAGAGGAACTACCAGACCCCCGTCATCAACAGGAGCCCAGTGGAAAGAGTGGACAGCTTCAGATACCTCGGTGTTCACATCACGCAGGACCTGTCATGGTCCTGTCACATCAACACCGTGGTGAAAAAGGCCCGGCAGCGTCTGTACCACCTCAGACGATTGAGAGACTTCAGACTGCCCTCCAAGGTGCTCAGGAATTTCTACTCCTGCACCATAGAGAGCATCCTGACGGGAAACATCTCGACCTGGTTTGGAAACAGCACCATGCAGGACAGACGAGCTCTACAGAGGGTGGTGCGTTCAGCTGAGCGCATCATCCGCACCAAGCTCCCTGACCTGCACTCAATCTACACCAAGCGGTGCTGGACCAAGGTCAGGAAGATTGTGAAGGACCTCAGCCATCCCAACAATGGACTGTTCTCTCTGTTGCGGTCAGGAAAGCGCTTCCGCTCCCTGAAGGCCAACACAGAGAGACTGAGGAGGAGCTTCTTCCCGCAGGCAATAAGGTCTCTCAACCATACCACATTCACACCACAAACACACAACTAATACAACCTGTTAACGTCAATGGACACTATGGACACTTTCATGCACATCTACACTGACATTGGAACCCATATTTATGTTTACATTCTGGACCCTTGCACAAAGTCACTTTAATAAGGCACCTTAACACATGTTTCTATGCAAATTACTTGCACACCATACATCCTCCACCAAATTTCAATTTAAAAAGAAAATCTCTATTGTACAGTATATCTCTTTTTATTTCTCCACCAAATTTTTATTTAAAAAAGAAAATCTCTATTGTACAGTATATCTCTATTTCTATTTCTATTTTATGTACAGTATACTTTTATTTTTTACTTCTTTTTTTATTTCTATTTTTATTCTAGTTAAGTTAAAATTTTCCTATTGTATTTCTTTATTCATATTTATTCCTTACTGTAAGATTTAATTCTCTTTTTAAGGTCACTGGCGGTCGTGTAAGCATTTCACTGCATATCGTACTGTGTATGACTGTGTACAGTATGTGACGAATAAAATTTGAATTTGAATTAAAGAAAACAGCACAAACAACAGCTCAAGGGCTTGTAAAAACATATTTTTTTTTACGGTAAAAATGTCAATTTTGTAGTCAGTGGTCCGACAACGTAATAATCTTTGTATGATAAAATGACTCGTGGCATAAATGTAAATGAAGCGCTTCAGTTTCAAATAATCATTTAATGCTGAACCCAAACAGCAAAAGAACATGATCATAATAATCTAAATAATAATAATAATCATCTTGATTTAAGCTGTTCATGTCCAGTATTGAATAATTATTTAATTATTCATAATTAAAGCTGCTCACATCCCGCGCGCTTTCTCTTTTAAAAAATGCAGTGTTTAATCAGCAAGTATACTGTATGTCGCCTCTCTTTATGATAGAGGAATATTCTGACTGAAACAAAGCTGCTCGTTTTGGCTCATATCGGGAGCATTTTGATCAAAGGGGATATGAAAAGTGAAAGTGTGTACCAACACCATAGCACAATGCATGTGTGTGAACGGCTGAAATGTGGTTGTGAATAAGCCTTTTAGTGAATGTAAAATGTTCGCGTGAACCCGCGGTGCGTGTGTGCGCTCTTTCACTTTCAAGAACATGATATTAATAATCAAAAGTAGAATAATATAGTTCTTTTTGCTGTTTATGTACACCACTGAATAATTATTTAATTATCAATAATTAAAGCTGCTCACATCGCGCGCGCTTTCACTTTGTAAAAAAAGTTCGATCCCAGGGTGATGCTGTTACCCCTCACAGTCGGAGCTCTAGAGAATTCAAGTTTTATTTAAATTTTGCTCAGCATACTATAAAAAACAGCAAACAAACTAAAAAAATTTAAATTACAATGATTGAAGACATAACAACAGAACATGTATTATTCAGAGCACGATATGCAACCATAATGAGTCCCGTAACCGGCTTATACAGCTGTCATGTGACCAACGTATTTAACCGTGAGGAGTCCAGTGGCGTATACAGACGTTTATAGTCGCGTTGAGACAAACGGACATATCAGTGGCAGCTGCTGTACTGGTAGCATGCGAGTGGCAGCTGCCAGTGCCATGCGCGCACAGTGGTGACATGTGGAGTGGCATATGCCCGTGTCACAGAAAGATTTTACGCCCTCTCATAAGCGCTGTCTTTGCGGCGCTGTGCGAAACGCACGCCGATGTTCAGTCATAACCTTTATTTCAGTCATAATGTTTTTGCTGTGTAGTGGACTGCGCGCGCACAACCTCTCACGGACGAGCCTCTGAATACGCCGTTTTAACGGGGGTGGGGATAAGAAAACAGCAAGGAAACTGACTGGCCATTTTAATAATTCATTGATAAGTTGATATCTTTGGTTTCGGCTGTGAGTGGATGTGCTGTAGTAATCACGTTTTATACGAATTACATGAGCTGATTTTTTCCCCATTAGTTTATATAAAATCAGACATTTTGCTTTCTGTAAGTATATATTTTTCACGTCTGTGAGGCGAGTATACACAGAGTTTCGGTTCATGGTTCATTTTCTGACGTGCTCAAGAATGAACTGATGCCCAAGGCGTCGGTCTGTAGTTACAGTATATAGCGCCACTCAGCGGTAGAAGCCAGCAAACACACAAACCCAAATTTTGCCACCGTGAGGCATGGCGGTAAAACCAGACTACCGCATGAGTAGTATTTTTTATCAAAAATTTTTTTTATCAAAATATTAGAATATTCTAGTTTGAGTAAATTACTATTTAAACAGTATCACACCAAATCTCTTTGTCTAGTTTAGTACTCGCATAGGGAAGACCACTGTCCAGTAGATGATCATCAACACCCTCCATAAGAAGAGTAAAGCTAAATAAGGTGTGTATAGAAATATATTCTCTTGAGGTTGACTGGAAGAGAAAAGTGTAGTAGTAAAAGGTGCACAAGCAACAGGGATTATCACAGCATAAGAAAATTGTGAGTGCATCAAGAACCACCATGCACAGACGTCTTCAAGAAATGGACTACTGGTGTTGCATCCCTAGTAGCAAGCAACTGCCAAACCAGAGACAACATGAGAAGCGTCTTACCTGGTCTAAGAAGAAAATCAAGTCCAGTGTTTAATTTCCATAGTCTGTGATGTTTTAGGGTGCCATGACATCTGCTGCTGTTACCCCGTGGTGTATTATCAACAGAGGTGTCAAATAACAAAGTACAAATACTTCGTTACCTTACTTAAGTAGAAATTTTGGGTATCTATACTTTACTGGAGTAATTATTATTCAGATTCAATTCAATTCAATTCCGTTTTATTTGTATAGCGCTTTTAACAATTGACATTGTCTTAAAACAGCTTTACACAATCAAAAGAATTATTTAAGTTTGTATGGAATGTGAATGTGTATGAATCAAAATGTTCAGATATTCCCTGGCGAGCAAGCCCGAGGGCGACAGTGGCAAGGAAAAACTCCCTGAGACGGTAATAGGAAGAAACCTTGAGAGGAACCAGACTCGACAGGGAACCCATCCTCATCTGGGTGAAACAGATAGCAGGAAATGATCTGCATTTATACAGTGTTAGGTTCAGCTATAATAGTTGATGTTAATTGATGTTATAATAGTTGATGTAAAATGGAGTCCAGTAGTTATTCGAGACTCAGATAGACTTGTAGAAAGTTCCAGTCCTGAACTATCGAATTGTCAAGTCCTCAGAGAAACAGCTGACCACACCAGTCGAGGCCAGAACCATCTTCTAAGTAGATAGAATCATCCCCAGACACCAGGCGCATCCTAAAGAGACACACGGGGCATCCATGCGATGAGACCTCCAACCAGAAACGGGGCACCAGGATGGATCAGACAGGTCCGGAGGGCAGAGGGAGTCTGGATCACTGGCAGCTCAGGAACCACATGTGTAGCTCGACAGAGAGAGAGAGAGAGAGAAAGAGTGAAAGGGGGAGACAGGGGGAGAGAGGAAAGAGAAAGAGGGGGAGGAAGAGAAGAGGAGGAGAGATTGCAATTAGGTATGGTCACAGTCACAATGTCTAATGTGAATGTATATTTACTGTAGAATGCAAGCAGGGACTCCGGCAGGACTAACTATGACAGCATAACTAAAAGGGAGAGCCAGAAGGAAACACAAACATGAGGGCTCCCTGAGATGTAAAGCAAACAATCACCTCACCGTCAACAAACCTGAGTGATCAAATGAGACTGAGGAAGACAGCATCTAAACATACCAGTTAGCATAACTGTTAGCATAACATTCAGCATAATACTCTACGTCCATGAGTCCCCCAGATCTGCTCCTTTACCTTATGGCAAATCTATTTATAAAAATGCTTGGCTAAATAAATAGGTTTTGAGCCTAGACTTAAACACTGAGACTGTGTCTGAGTCCCGAACACTATTTGGAAGACTATTCCATAATTTTGGGGCTTTGTAAGAAAAAGCTCTGCCCCCAGCTGTAGTTTTCATAATACGCTGTACTGATAAGCAGCCTGCATCCTTTGACCGAAGTAGGCGTGGCGGATCGTAAGACACTAGCAGTTCGCTCAGATACTGCGGCGCGAGACCATTTAATGCCTTATATGTCAAGAGTAGTATTTTAAAATCAATGCGAAATTTCACAGGGAGCCAATGCAGTGAAGATAGGATAGGGGTGATGTGCTCATATCTTCTGGTTCTAGTGAGGACTCTCGCTGCTGCATTTTGGACTAGCTGAAGCTTGTTTATGCACCTAACTGAACAACCAGACAGTAAGGCATTACAATAGTCCAACCTAGAAGTGATAAAAGCATGCATGCAGATGACTTTTTACTTCTACTCCTTAGATTTTCACGCAATTATCTGTACTTTCTACTCCTTACATTTTAAAAATAGCCTCGTTACTCTATTTTATTTCAGCTGGTCATTTAAAAAATAAATAAATAAATCGCGCCATCCGGATGAAGCGAATTTGATTGTGGTTGGATGAGAAGTATAAACATGCCATTCCGACACCCTATTGGTTGGTACGCGATCCATCGCACCTGCACATGATGTCACATCACACACTCCAACAAGGACGTTTGAATAAAATAGCATTTTATTCATTTCGTTGATAAGGTTGTGATAAGTAGACGAAGATGTCCGTGATGGAGACTCAAGATTTGAGCGAAATGTCACAGCATTTCTCAGCGAGGATATATATATATTTTTTTTGATTAACCACTTGGATGAATCATTCATTCTGACAGCACTAATGTTTATTGTAGACAACCATACAAGGGTAATTGTTACTAAGCCTGCCCTGGCTACACTAATTTTCTTGTATGTTGCCCTCACAGATTCCTGCAGCTAAGCTTGGATGACATTTACATTTCAATAAAGATTACTGATGACACGCCTCTGAAGATTTTTTGCACCATTAAAATACTTATAGGGAACTAGTTATCATATCTTCTTCTCCATAAAACATGTTAATGCTCAGCAGTACACATACATGATTCTTTAATGTATTTGCATTGTACTAAAATGCATTCTTTTTCAATTGCCATATACAGTATCCCAAATCACTATGGCCGTTAAAAAATGCAACAAAAAAACAACACATTTTTCTTTTTCTTTTTAATGAGGTGTTAGGCCCATGGCACAGCCTAAGCTTTTATCCTTAATGCTTTCCCCCCCCTCACGTTACTTTTACTTTTATACTTTAAGTAGTTTTGAAACCAGTACTTTTACACTTTTACTTGAGTAAAAAGCTTGAGTTGATACTTCAACTTCTAAAGAAGTCTTTTTAAACCCTAGTATCTATACTTCTACTCAAGTAATGAATGTGAATACTTTTGACACCACTGATTATCAAGTCAATGTCAAGTTGAGTCTACAGCAGCAGTCTACCAATAAGTGCACTTTATGCTTCCATCTGCTCACAAGCTTAATTTTTAAAGCAGGATTTAGCACCTACACACAGTACCAAAACTACCACTAAATGATTTACTTCCCATGATGTTACTGTACTTGAATGGCCACCAACTTATCTTGCCTGAACCCTATAGAGAATCTATGGGATATAGTCAAGAGGAAAATGGGAACGCAAAAATACAGACAAGCTGAAGGCAGTCATCAAAGCAACCTGTTCTTCAGTAGTCCCTCAGCATAACCACAGACTGATCGCCTCCATGTCATGCCACACAGATGCAGTAATTTGTGCTAAAGGGGTCGCAAACAAGTCCTGAGAGCATAAACTACCTTTTAACATTTCTTGTATTGTAAATCATTCTTGATTGATAATATTTTGAGATACTGTATTTTTTTTTAAATAAGTAAAATAAAAACAAAAAAAGAAAGGGCTCACTTGAATGAATCTAGAATATATAAGAGCTTCAATTTTTTAAATAAATGTTAAAAGAAAATTCCCACAATGTCAAAATTTTGTGAGATGCACTGTGCATTGCCAGATTAAAGAGATCTGCGCAGGACAATTACTGTAGGTGTTGCTGCACTCACAAATTCAACATTTGGCCTGAAGATTATTACCCAGATGTTTCTGATTAGTTACTGTTTCTGTTTTCCCTGTCCAGTGCACTCAAACAGACAAAACCAAGGTACAACTTCATTGCTTTCCTGAACTTGTGTTAAACAAAGTAATATGTTAGGATTTTGATTCAGTGGTTACACATTTAATACTCATGTATCATTAAAATAAATGGTGGACATTTACCTCCCCTGTTTTATCTTCATTCAAAATCTCTTCATAGTAGTGTTGGTGTGAAAGAAATATTGAAAATATATAACATGTTTCACAAAAAATAAAAATAAATACAGTTTTAGTTACTTAAGCAAACAATAATTCTGAGAGAAATGTTATACTTCTACTAATGTTTTTTTTTTTACAGCTTTATTTACTAATTTACTAATTACTTATTGCAGAAGCAGATTTTTATAAAATATTATAATATAATCTTTGTGGCGTACTTGAAGTACTTTTGTTTTTAACTTTTTGTTTTTTAATCGAGAATGGCTGCAACAGTATTCATAAAAATATCTTACACCCTACAAAGTTGCGCTTGCCTACAGACAGTCATAATTTCACTACCTTTTCCTACTGTAACTGCTTACTTACAGTACAGTACCAGGATTTGTAAGGAGGGTCCATTCTCACATCATTGCGTCCTCGCTTATTTTCTCAGATATTGTAGATTTCCCATGAGCTCTCTGCATGGGATTTACTTTTTTTTTAATATTATTATTGTTGTTAAACATAAAGAATATTGAATCGGAAGGATTGTAGTTTTTGAAAGTAATCAGTACAATTACACTATTCTCAAATATTTTGATTGAATTGTATCAAAAATGTTATGAGTATGTTAAAAAATATTATTTAGTTAGTCAAATGCTAATTTCTATTTGTGAAATAAACTTATGTTCTAGTGTAAATTTAGGGGAAAAAATTGTTGTAATTTATTTACAGTATTTTGATATGTCCAACTCAAACAATCGCATATGTGATTTTCAGAGATATTATTAAGGTAACAGAACCTTTTTATAATTGTAAGATTTACAAGGCCACAGAATCATTTTTGGAGTGCTGCTAAGGAGAAATTCATTTAGTGCTGCCAGCCTCAAAAATCACAAGTTTACAGCATCTTAATTTAGATCGATTACTGTATGTATCAGACATATTGCAAATTTTGGATGCCTTCAGCATTATAAACATTAAAGATGACACATAACACCTCCTTTAATATTTTAAACAAGAGTATCTATTTATTTCCATCTTTTACAAAAGGAAAAGAGCCGAAAGCAATGTTTGGCTCAGGAGACAATAAGCTACATGCTAAAACCTTGCTAAATCACTTGATGTATATTATTTTTATTCTGAGGCATGTTTATGGTCATTACGTGGTTCTATGATCTTCTTTTTATCTTTAGCTTCTCAAAAGCAGGTGTGATGTTTTCTCAAAGAATGTGCTCATGATAATTTAAGTTCTTTTTATTATCTGTTTTTTTTTTTAGCATTATCACTCCAACATACTTGTTTCCAAAATGCATCAGACTTGTTTGGATGTTTATTTGCAAACTGTTGACATTGATTATTGGTAAGGATGCAGGAAAGGTTTTATACTAAGGTTATACGGTATATGTGCAGTGGATGCTGCACAGTAGAAAATTGAACACCACTCCAAACTTTGCTAAATCTTACTGAAGGTCTTTTGAAGTTAAAAGGGGGTTCTGATTTACCCTTCTAGCAAGCTCACACTAAGCTTTCTCTTGAAGGCTTCTTGGTCTTTCAGACCTCCACATGCTTGCATGCTCCATGCAAGCCTAACTTAATGAAATTAAGCACATGCTCCACAAGCTTAATTTCATGAAGTAAAAAAAAAAATCAAGAAAGCAACACACATAAAAAACACTAAAAACTACTTAAAAAAATGACCATGAAAGCACTTTTACACTTAACAGTTCTACTGCTAAGAGATACTTCTGTCAATCAGTGTATGAAAAAATTAAATAAATAAATAAATAAATAAATAACAAACAAGAGAAAAAACATGTGAGTATATTACAAGGCTGAGGCCTGCAGCTGGACGCCTCAAGAAGTGTAATTTCATATTTTGTCCTCATTCTTCATCTTTGTTCGAATAAGCATTTTAACCCCCCTTCCTGCACTTTAAATATGTTCTTGACATGGGCTGAAACAAATGATAAGCAAACAGTGAAAAAATATTCATTTTACTCAACATTACATGTTTTACTGAGAATTGATCTGTTTCTGACATTATGTCCTAAACTATTGCTAAAAAATGACAGTTTGCTGTTTTTGAGGGTGACCTTGTTAATTAAGTAGTTAATTACCATTTCAGAATTTTATGTACATTTAATGACTTAACACTGGCAGTGGGCATTGGCCTTAAGAGAGCCAGACTAATATTTGTGATTTCTCCGTAAGTGAAATCTGTGAATTGTTTTTTACTTTTTTCCAGTGGCCTGGAACTTCTGGTTGATTTATGACAAAAAGTACACACACACACACACACACACACACACACACACACACACACACACACACAGTACACCGGTGCTCTCTATATATTTCATTCATATCCTTTAACATTTGACAATGGAAGAAATCAATAGCATGTTCCCTTTCAAAGGCTACACTCGATGCTGCGTGAAAACGCTATGGGAACATCTTGTCATGTTGCCAGTTGTGAAGCATGTGTGTATCAAACACGTCAAATTTTGGCTTATATAACCTCGGTCAGGTGACGTCATCTGATGAGACGCACCTGAGGTTATAAATAGGTGTGAACCAGAAACATTCCTCAGATTCTTTGTCTTCACTGACCTTGTTGTGTTGAGTGTGTCTGTGTTTAAACCAGCAAAATAAGAAAGTGTTTAACTGATATGGCAGAGTTTTAAACGAGATGTCTCTCCATGTGTGATAATCCATATCGGAGGGCGATCTCTTCACTTTACTGCTTCGATTAAGTGCTGCGCGCGCGCCTCGCATTCGTTGAGAAGCTTCGAGCCGCCACGCATTCCTGGGCTTAAAACTCGTGCATCCGACAGAGCTGTGAGAGACGGAGTTAAAAGCTCCCTTCTTTCGCGTTCTCATCGGATCGGGAAATCCCGCTGTCCGCTCTCAAGCGCGCCCTGGCGCTTCTTTTGAATGGGCAAGGATAAGCATCCTCTCTTGCTTCCGCGGAGATGGAAATAGCCTTTAAGCACTTAAAAACATTAGACGGCAGGTTCTGTCGGGTGGCCGGGGGGCGGAGCCTCAACCACGCTCTCTCCCCTTTCTTAGCAATCTCCATATGAGTTACCACTATCATGGAGTAAGCTGTATTCATCCCATGTTTTCCTGCCATCAACTTATTTATTTATTTAAATATAGTTGATGTGGAAGCGCTGGGTTATATGATGACGCCCAGATAGAAGAGACGCTTCCAGGCTATCTCTCTCCTTAAACCCATCCTTCCTGAAAAGCTAATACTTCCTTTCAAGCTGTGTAGACTTCTGAAAAGCTTTTCAGGCAGCAGGTCAGGTTGCTGCTCCATTGCACACCATGGCGGTTTTGCAGGCCTACCAGGCTGACCTGCTAAGAGACTTGAGTACTGGCGGGGCTCTTCAAGATAGGACGGATTGGAATTACACCGGGCCACAGACTTGTCTCTTCGTGCAACAAAGTAGACGGCACGTGCTATTGGCCGTTTTATGGCTGCGATGGATTTCGAGGAGAGGCACTTGTGGCTGAATCTCCAGCGCATCAAGGATAAGGATTGTGCATTCCTCCTGGATGCCCCTATCTCGCCTTCTGGCCTGTAAGAGCCATATTACATTTGTTATGAATTTGTTGTTGTGTTTATTTTATTTTATTCATTTTATTGCAGTTCATTCCCCTTTAAGTTATTAGTTATTTAGTTAGCATTAGGCTATTGTTTAACACTAGAAGCGCCGTGCCAGTGTCACCTACTTATAACGCGGTTCAGCGGTCATTCGACCGCCTATTGTTTTGAATGGGAAGCTGTTGCAGACACACACAATGATCGCTAGATGGCACCTTCACCCAAACCAAATAGTTTAACTCCAAGATCAACTTGCACTTCGGCAATGCGCCATTCATTTCCATGTTGATAATCAACTGTATTTTTTTTTTCATATTCACCTGAGAAAACCTACTACAGAGTCTCTAATGAGACAAAGGAAGAGAAAAAAATGGCAGAAGAAAAAAAACGAGTCATATTTTGCATTATAACCCAAAGTTTTTGGCATGACTTTTTTTCTGCCGTTTTTTTCTCCTCCTTTGTTCATCTAGGGCAGTGGTTCTCAAAGTGTGGGGCGCGCCCCACTAGTGGGGAATACAGACATGACAGGTGGGGCGCAATGAACGGGAGGAAATAACAGGAAAGTACCTATTCTAATTCATGCTTTTCTTTATTGATAATGAAGAGCGTACGCTCAAAACTAAACAATCACACACAAATAAATGGATCATTAATACAAGTAAATTTAAAATAACATCAGTTGTGGCCTGGGAGAAAAAGTGGAACCATAGGGGAACAATAACTTCGGGCCAACTTCAGCAGCGCTGCTCGAATCACAAACCTGCGCGAGCCACTGGGCAGCGCTGCGCGACTCTGACAGAAATATACCGCGCCGACCATCAAAATACATTTTACCCCGCTGGGATGCGCACGTACAATCCAGGCATGGCAAGGCGGAAACAATATTAAACAGTCCTGACATTTTAAATAGTTTGTAAATAAAAACATAGTGGGTCGCATTCGAGCGGCGCTGCGTGATCCACCGGGCTGCGCAAATAAACCAGATCATCACTGCGCTATTCAGGTAGTCGTGCTGCGCTGTATTTGGTTATTGATATTATTGAACAGATATTTGGTTCAATCGGGTGCCACGGTTTCGTCCCACTTTTGATGTGTTTGGCTTCACATACACTTCGACAATGGAAGAAGACGAGCAGTGAGCTTTCTTATATGTGACAAAACCAACAACGAGGAGATTGTAAAGAAAAAAGGTGCCTCGTCTGTGGTGTGGAATTGGTTTCGGTATAAGAAAAGTGATACAAATGAGATGAACGTGATCCACTTTAAACATGTGGATTGCACAACCATGGACATTACCATTCTTTTCCTACTCGTACAGCTGCTCTTATTGTTCACATATTCTTCATATATTTTCTATATTGTGTATTGTTGTACAGTTATTTTATTTTAACTTTAGTTTTTATATTTTATTTTATTCTTTCCTAGTTAAATTTACCCCCTATTTTATTTTTCATATTTATTTCCTATTCATAGTCTTTTATTTTAAGGTTTGAATTAAATAGAATTTTTGAATTTGATTTGCAAGGTACGTAAGTTCACTGTTTTACCAAGTGGTGGAAACAGGTCAAACCTCATCTATCATCTGAAATCCAAGCATCCAAACGAATATGGCCAAAGTAAAAAAAAATGCGGCAAACCTCAGCAATTCACAGTTTATATAAAATTACATTATGTAAAACAGTTTCTTTGTGTTTGAATTTTTATTTATGCATTTTCAGATACAAATTGCTATATTGTGATTACATATATATTGTTACCGTAGTAGAAAATAGCTTCTACTGTGATAGAAGATTTTGGTTATATCGCCCACCACTAATGAAGCCTAACTTGCTTCATGGTGGGGATGGTGGGGGCAGAGGAGAGACCTGTGTGTGTTTTGTGTCTTATACCGCAGGCAGCAGACCGCATGAGACCCAACAAATTAGGAAGACACTTAGAGACAACACAAGTTAATAAGCCACTCGACTTTTTTCAAAGAAAGCTGGCAGAATACAGTCAGCACGAGAATCGCATGGTAAAATCTGAATCAGTGGACAGCAAAGCACAAATGGCTTCATTCAAAGTTGCATACAGAATTGGCCAGTGCAAAAAAACTACAAACGATTACTGAGCAGCTAATAAACATGGGGTCAGTTATGCAAAGATAAGTGACAACGTAAGCCTTTTATAACAATTGCACGTGTATTTTATCTGTTTTGAACTTGGTGTTGTTTGATCTTATTGGTTTAGAAATTGATATTTCAATAAACAGTAAACTTGGCAGATTTCGTTATTATTTTGTTGACAAGTGGGGCTTGAAAATTTGCTCACCCCCTTAAGTGGGGAATGACAGAAAAAGTTTGAGAACCACTGATCTAGGGGCTTCATACTATAACAAAAAGTAAAGCTCTACTTAATTTTATGTCGTTTTGAGAAAATTCATTAGTTCGTTCATTTTATTTGAAGCTTCTGAACGTCTCGGATGGAGCAGGAGCAGCGATTTAGTTCTGAACTCGCTTCCGTGAAATTATCGCTAAAACACTATTAAATTTGAATAAATCAGATCTACCACAGCAGATAATAAACTGCTATGTCATAACCGATTATGTCTCGTTTCGTTCGACAAGGAATGTGGTTCACTTGGCCGCGGTGTATTATAAACCTGTGGAATGTTTCACTGTTTATGCTCACATAAGAGTAATAAAAGCGAGTGAAATGTGGAAGTGATGTGTGGCAACTCAGTGAGAACTAAACCAAAGATTTCAGTAACTCCACTGAGTGTAACATCTGCATAGTGACACTGAACATCTTCACTTTTCCGTTAACCTCTGAAAAAAAGCTGTATTTTGTTTGTTTATATTGCAACGCTGCAACTGCACGCACACACACACACACATTTGGTCTAGCTCTCTCACCCGCACATATATAAAATGCATGGATGTAGTTCTGGCTCTTACGACTCCAGGGCATCCGTATTTGAATTACATAGACGACTGGCTGGCCCAGTCTCAGTAGCTAGCGCTTCGACATCAGCATGTCATCCAAGCTCATCTCTGTTTCTTAGGATTGAGACCCAACGCCATGAAAAGCGTGCTCTTTCCTGTTCAGAGAACAACATATTGGGTGCCACATAAGGACACAGCTGTCTCCCGCTTGTGTCGAATCCATTCTCAACACGCTCAAGGAAATCAAGCTAGACCAGAAAGTGACCATCACTTTCAGAGATCTTAGCTTTCCTGGCAGCTGTATCCACGGTGACACCTTTGGGCGTTCTGCACATAAGAGCATTTCAGTTGTGGCTAAGAACCAGGGGATTTCACTCTAGGGCCAATCCCCAATAACGGTTACACGGCAGGTGCTTCGTACCCTTCCTATGTGGTTCAGACCCCGGTTTCTACTCTGGGTCCCACTCTAAGTTCGTCTTGTTGTCGCAGATGCTAATGACGGGCTGGGGTGCGGTCTTAGATGACCGTCCAGCCCAAGTGAGCTGGAGAGGCCATCTTCTCGCACAGCACATCAATTGCCTCGAAATTATTTCTCTATTTCTGGCCCTAAAGCACTTCCTCCAGCAGTTGAGAGGCTTCCATGTCCTAGTGCGGGTGGACAACACTATGGCAGTCTCATATATTAATCGCCAGGGCGGAATGTGCTCGCGCCGCTAATAGCTAGCGCACCAGGTTCCTGTCCCTCAGGGTGATTTACATTCCAGGGCATATGAATGTGGGAGCAGTTGTACTGTCCAGTCAACCTCTGACATACGGGGAATGGAAACCCCACCCCGGAGTAGTCAGTCAATCTGGGAGAGATTTCATGTAGCAGAGGTGGACCTCTTTGCCTCAGCAAATGTCCCCTTTACTACTCTCTGACTCTTCCAGCTCCCCTAAGTCTCCTGGCCCGTACGTGGCCCAGGTTATGCCTTTATGCGTTTTTCCTGATAGCTCTGCTCCTGGGAGTCTCGGCGAGGGTCCATCAACAGCGTTGCGCCTCTTATTGATAGCGCCCTGTTGGCCGACCAGAGTGTGGTTCTCGGATCTATTATCCCTCTTCAACGGCTCACCATGGGTGATTCCAATGAGGTGGGATCTTCTGTCTCAGGCGCAGGGGACGATATTTCATCTCCGGCCCGAGATTTGGAACCTTCAGTTTTGGTCCCTGAATGGGACCAACTAAGTCAAGCTGGTCTTAGAGCCAGCGTAATTAAGACTATTCTAAGTGCTAGGGCTCCCTCCCCTAGAAGAGCTTATGCTGTCAAATGGAATGTATTTGAAAGTTGGTGCATGACGAAGCACCCTTTACAGCTTCATAGCAGGAGAAACTTCTTTTACTGTGTCCAGTACGTGCTCTTCAGATTTACATTCACCGCATCAGCCAGCGGCGTAGGTCAGTGCAGCTTTTGCATGTTTTGGGGCCGCAACCGGGTGGGGCGGCCGCCTCACTGGGTGAGAGATGCTATTGCCCTCTCCTATGAGGCACGTGGGCTCACTTCGCCTCTAGGAATCAGGGCTCATTCAACCAGGGGGATCGCCTCATCTATTGAACTAGCAAGAGGTATTCCCCTGCAGCAAGTATCTGCGAAGCAGGTAGACCCTGTCCACTGCTGAATTGTTTCAGTGCTGGAGTTTCTGCAGGAAAAGTTGTCCTCGGGCTTGTGCCCTAGTACTCTCAGGACGTACGTAACTGTATCCTCACTCAACTATCTTCCGAATGTTCCTTAAACCCAAGGAACATTCCTTAAACATTCCTTAAAACACCCTATTGTTTTTGAAGCCTTCTGTCCTCTGCATTTACAGCTTCGGAGCAGGAGAGACTTCACTTACTGTGTCCAGGACAGGCTCTTCAGATTTACGTCCACTGCATCAGCCAGTGGCGTAAGTCTGAGCAGCTTTTGCATGTTTTTGGGCCGCAACCAGGTGGCGGCCGCCACTACACTGGGTGAGAGATGCTATTGCCCTCTCCTATGAGGCGCGTGGACTCACTTCGCCTCTAGGAATCAGGGCTCATTCAACCAGGGGGATCGCCTTATGTATTGCACTAGCAAGAGGTAGTCCCCTGCAGCAAGTGTGTGACGCGGAGGGTCGGTGCTCTCCGCACACATGTGTTAGATTTTAGTCTGAATGTTCATGCTACTCTGGGCTCACGGGTCCTCGAGTCAGCTGCCCATACATAGTTCTGAGACCTTCTCGGCCTTGTGCGCACACGCTACACAACCTTGGGGGTCCAGACACTTTCAGTGTGGCGGAGTTGGTTCTCTCGTTCTCTAATTTTATATTAACTGTGGCTACAAAAATAGAGAGGTCTTTTATCTTTGTGAGCAGGCGGTGAGCAAAAAGGACAAACACAAACAAGTATATAAAACAAACATGTATTATACAAAACTAATTGAAGTAAACGAAAAAGGTGCACCACAACCAAACAAAGATATAAACAATATTTACAAATTATATACAGTGGGAGCCACGTCAAACAGCCGCCTGGAGCATGACGGCTCCATGGCAGGTTCATGAAGGATTAATGGACGCTTCGTGCATGGAATGTGATCCCCCGCGATGACGCAGTTAACAATGCCCCGCCCCATAAACGCCCCCATGCGCTTTCTAAAAAGATGGTTGCAATGCCGTATAATTCCTCCAGATGGAGCATTGACTGGCACAGTTAATTGCAGTGTCCAGGAAGCCCAATACCGTATCTTTAATATACAGACAGTTCTTGTATTGTCAACATAGTTTCATAAATAGATGACATGGTAAAAAACAACAACAAACCGATTAATAAAACAGATTTGTTAAATCACTCAATACACAACCCATGATGATTATGCTATTTATTATTTAATAATGACTTAATAAAATTAGTTAGTGAAATATTTTTTAAGACATTCTGAAATGATCCTTAAAGACACGGTAGCGTCTGTAATTTGTCTATACCGATCATTGTAGGTACGGAATACACACGCGGGCTATGTACAGTATTTTATATTACAGTGTATTTTACCTAGTTCCATTTAATATACTGATAGATAATATTTTGCTGCAAAATAAATCTCAAAATGTAATGTCTGCTTGGGATTGTTTTCGTTATATTTTTGATGATGTTTTCGCTGATTTTTTTTTCACTGATAGTCAACAAGTGGCATAAGAAAGGCAATTAATGGCGCATGCAACCTGGAATAAATATCTGCCCATATGGATCAGTATTTCTTTAGTCATTTAATCATGCATAATGCTCCCCCGTCAAAAGATCTGATGGGGCATTAATCACTTATCAGAACTGTGAATGGATGCGGCGGCAGAGACACATTAAATCCCCATAAACACTTGGAAACAATAGTAAAAAAGTTCCAGAAGGTTAGCGCCTGTTATACTAATGTATTTTTACTGATTTTTTACTGCTTATATTTCATTTGGTTTTACGCAATTTCATGGGTGTGTGTGTGTGTGTGTGTGTGTGCACGAGAGAGAGGATACTCTGACAAGAGCAACTTCCGTGTGGCTCCCGTGGCGCAATCGGTTAGCGCGTGGTACTTATAAAGTGGTCCAGGTGAAGCAATGCCGAGTTCGAGCATCCAAAGCATTTTACTGCATATTGTGCTGTGTATGTGACAAATCAAATTTTTATTTGAAAGTAAAGCTTAAAATTTAACTTCTACTTGGGTTTGTTTTCGTTATATTTTTGATGTTTTCGCTGATAGTCAAATTGGCATAACAAATTGATTAATGGCGCATAATATCTGGAACAAATATCTGTCCATACGGATCAGTATTTCTTTAGTCATTTAACCAGCATAATGTCCCACAACAAAGATCTGATGGGGCATCAATCACTTATCACAACGGTGAATAGATGCAGCAGCAGAGACAGATTTAATCCTCATAAACATTCACACTTGAAAACAATACTAACAGAAGTAAACAGTTCTAGAGTGTTAGTGCCTGTTATCACAGGACAGGAATCACCTACAGGATACTACTGTATTTTTACTGCTCATATTTTTTTTACCCTAGTTTCATTTGGTTTTACGCGATTTCATGTGTTATTTGTGTGTGTCTGTGTGTGTACAGTGTGTGTGTGTCGTGTGAGTGCGAGAGATAGCATGAGAGCGCGTGTGCGAGAGAGGGCTTACATGGTGATTTGTCCAAGGTTACTAAAACCTGGCTTACTACCTATAAACATTATTTCAATTTAACTCATGGGTCTCAATCACAGATGACACGACAAATTATATACTCTGAAACGTTCATTTGAACATTTAAAAATATATACAAAAACATTAATACTAATGTTATCATGGTGTAAATTATTAACATTAGATTAGGTCCTGCCATTAATTAATTCATATTATAATTACTTTTACATAGTATAGTTGCTGGACTGACATTATCAAAAACTAGCTATTTCATTTAGCCTTTCTAAAATCAACCCATCTATCATTTATAATCAGAATACATAAAACATATTATGATCTGTTCAATAGTATTTTTTATTATTCATAAGACAACCTTTCAGTTTTGTAAATATTTTAGTTATAGTGTGTTAAGTCTTACTTTAGGTTAAACGTTTTTGAGAATTTGACCATCCAGCTTAGATAAATGTTATGTCATTGATTGATAAAATCTGGATTAAGGATATTTTATTTTATTTCTTTAATTTTTTAGTTTCCCCCTGAGGGATTTCCACCTTATTGTGGTCAGGGGGTTTGCGTGCCTCAACACAATTCAGCAAATACAATACTGTTACTATACAGTAAGCCCAGGGAAAAACAGTGCTCGAACATGATGCCCCCTTCACATTTCTGACTGCGCCCCTCCCCCATGTGGTCTGGTCTAGAACGGCCCTGCCTCTGACCGTCTTTTGTCTTGTAAATGAGTATTCTCACTCACCTTCCAATCCCCCCAGCGCACACACTCTTTGTTTGTCCTGTAAACTGTAACTGTGTTTGCTAGGGCACTTGGTTATACACAGTACTTTAATGTATGGAACACTTACTTAACTTACTGGTTTGATTTAAATATCGCTTATTACCTTATTCAGCAAAATAAATTAATTATTAACGTATTGAAGTATTTTAGTTAAGGACAAAAACAGACCCTGCGCTTGTGTTTAGAACTGCTGAACAGCCGTGTTCATAGGTTTCATCAATGATGGATGAATGGAGAGATGTGTGTGTGTATATACGCGCGCGCTCTGCAGCATTTCTCCGTTGGCTTTAACACGCACACCCATCCCCCCGCCAAAAACACACACACACACATCCCCCCACCAAAAACACACACACACACACACACACACAGAGCAATTAACACCATGTCATACACAGGAGTGGAAGGTGAGAAACCTCAATGGAGAATACCAAGTTTGTCGTTGCTCTTTTGGAGTTCTTAAAACCCAAAACATTTATTTATACTGAGAAAAAATTATTATGGCTCACATAATCACAAAAACAAATACATATGGTCAAGTGTTTAACTGGTTTCATTTGTTTCTATGACCAATAATTATTATTATGATTTTCAGCCCAACTCTTTGAGTATTTAAAACAAAGTTGAGTCCCATTTTTGCCCACTGAAGTTGTTGGTTCAACTAAACGTTTTTTAAATACCCAAACAATCCCCCAACAATTAAAACACGCAAACATGACTTTACCAATGCAATTTATTCTTCCAAAACTAGTCAAAGTTAAAACTGTAATTTATATAAAACAGGTGAATACATGTTGTCTTTTTTGCTTAAAGTTAATTAAACTACCCGGATACACCATCTGCTTATAAGTCTCCATCTATAGTCCTTTTATATTAAAATATTAATTTTTCAAATATCAAAACTATTAAACATGGAACAGTTTAAGTCCTTGTTTCCCACAAAGTACTGTATCAGTCATTTTGCAGTTCTATGTTCAGAATATACAGTAGACCTGACCAAACATCATTCTAAAGCTGTCGGACTGTGACGTCATCCCTCCTACAGCTCCCTCAACAGTTCAGGCTCCTCCAGTCCTGTAGCTCCAAGAGTCCAGCCGTCAGCCGTCTGACCCCCCAATCCTCCACAGCGGAGCTCTGCTTAAAGACAACAGGAGAATTTAGTCAAGACAAAGACAAACTTCACAGAACATATAGTTCTAATAAAAATAATATAAATTAATAAACCTATTTACCACAGAGTGTGTAAAATACTGTTTTGGGGATTCTGGAATGTAAATAAACTGCCTGTGCTAATGTTAACCAGTGAACAGTGTTAGTGTTAACCACTGACTGTCTGTATTATCGTCTGAATTAAATTAACCAAGAATTTAGTTAATGCGCTTCTCATACAAATAAGTTAAGCGATATAACACTCGTATATGAGCATTAGTTCATCCCTGAAGCCAAACTATAACTTACTGAAGCCCCTCACACGCACCCCCCCCCCACACACACACACACCCACACACCTCCCCCTCCTTAACTGATAAACACTTCAGTGTTGTTATTCAGCTCGTTAACTAAGCGCTCGCGCTACCGCGGAAAGTCCCGGCCAAAGTGTTTAAAATATGAACCGGGTTATGAGCGTTACTAGCTCCTATACAGCTACCCTCAGTCTGTGTCCCTCATCAACTGCATCACATTATATTACAGTCACAGAAATAACCTGCAGATTAACTCTTAACCAAAGAATAAATAACCGGTGAATTTATCCAGACAACACGCGGTGAGATTCTCTCAGTATTTACAGAGAACACAAACACTCTTCATCGGGTAGTGCAGCTCTTGTAATAGGGACATTAATAGTATTGTCGAAGCTTGAGCATGTTTTTGAGTTAAAGTGGAGTGACATTGTGAGTGTGTGACACTGACAGTAAGCTGTAATATTAACTCCAGACTTGGTAAACAGATCATTAAGTTCTCTAAAGTCACATCTGACCGCTGCTGGTGCTGCCAGTGATATTTAAAACGGCCAATAAAAAACTACACTGGGAAATAAACTGTAAACTACCCCAAACACATTTTATAAAATAAAACATCACTTACCACGAATAGTCCGTTAAGCCGCCATCTTGATCTCTGTAGTTTGGTAGCGTCAGTTCGGCGGGGGTGGAGGCGGGTTGTTAAAATCACGTTATTGCAACTCAGCGCAGCTGGCTTGTTTTAACGTGTTATTGAGAACGAAGCGCCATCTAGTGGTGGCACCAGGTAAATGAATAAATAGGGCTTGAATGGGCGTGTTTACTGTGAAATCTTGACATGCCTTTCTGTAATCCCCCCCCCTCCCTTTTCTGCCAGAAAGGCATGTCAAGATTTCACAGTAAATTTTTATTTTTTATTTTTTAATTTTTTTATAAAATTAAAAAAAAAAAAAAAAAATTTACTGTGAAATCTTGACATGCCTTTCTGGCAGAAAAGGGAGGGGGGATTACGGCGTGCAAAGGGCATTCACACGCCATTCACACTTCAGCCACACGGTAGCGGCTATTTGGCGTGGCTCCCACTGTACGTATAATAAACGGTATGTGTATGTGTGCGTGAACGCAAGTGAGTGGAAAATGTCCGAAGTCCGTGTTTATTGTATGTGTGTTAGAGGAGTATTGTTCGGTCTCATCGGTCATCACTGGGGTTAATGAAGTCTGGGAGGCCGATGACAGAGGGTGAGAAATCCGGGGAATATGTCCAGTCAAAGATAATCCGGTTGAAAAATCTTCGAAAGAGAATGATCCACAGCAATCACTCCTTCTCTCATCCAAACAAATAACACCAGCGCTGGTCCACCATTACTACTCCTCCCCCCGCTCTTTCCCGGCTGTCCCCTTGAAGGTAGGTCAGGTGACCTTTTGCGACCTCTGACCTCCTGCGACCAGGAAGTTTAGTTCTTAGTGGGAGGATTGAGGCACCAAAACACAGTCCTTGGGAAAGGTAACCGAATGGGTCCTTTTTTATAAAGGCACTGCTGGTTTTCATTATTCAGCATGTGTATTAATGCCCTTATTTTATAAATTAAAAAAACCCTTATGTGGCTGCGCTACAACGGTATCAATTCAAGCCGGCGTCAGACGATGAAACGGTTGAAGTGGCACATCGACAAGAAACTGTTTCGCTAGCACGACTGGAGCAGGACGTTTATCAGTGGTAAGTGTCATATGTTAATGTAACAGACTAAATTTGTTATATTGTGATAATGTTAGATGCACGGTCGCTCATGATGTGCATATGTGTGTGTGATGCATTTTTCCCCTCTGGGCTTTAATTGTTAATTGGGAAAGTTGTTCGCAACGTAGAATGTGGGCAGACATTATGCAAATATGTTATGTAGTGATGTGGATCCGTAACAGAGAAAAATTTTGCTAATTGCTAACGACTCGTTTAGGCAAATGTGAGCCGACTCTTTTTTTTAAGAGACAAAAACTTCTTTTATCTTTGAACTATCGAACAACTGCAGCTAAGTCACATCCTTAGAGAAACAGCTGTCAACACTAGTCGAGGCCATAAACATCTTCATAGTACAGTAGAGTGAAACCATCCCCAGACACCAGACGCATCCCAAGGAGACACATGGGGCATCCATGCGACGAGATCTCCAACCAGAAGCGGGGCTCCAGGATCTGCTCATTTACCCAAGATAAATTTATAAAAATGCTTGATTAAATAAATAGGTTTTTAGCCTGGACTAAAACACTGAGACTATGTCGGAGTCCCGAACACTATATGGAAGACTATTCCATAATTTTGGGGCTTTGTAAGAAAAAGCTCTGTCCCCAGCTGTAGTTTTCATAATACGCGGTACTGACAAGCAGCCTGCATCCTTTGATCGAAGTAGGTGTGGCGGATCGTAATGCACTAGCAATTCGCTCAGATACTTCAGTGCGAGACCATTTAATGCTTTAATACAAGAGTAGTATTTTAAAATCAATGCGAAATTTCATGGGGAGCCAATGAAGTGAAGATAAGATAGGTGTGATGTGCTCGTATCTTCTGGTTCTAGTGAGGACTCTCGCTGCTGCATTCTGAACTAGCTGAAGCTTGTTTATGCATCTAGTTGAACAACCAGACAGTAAGGCATTACAATAGTCCAACCTAGAGGTGATAAAAGCATGGACTAGTTTTTCTGCATTGTTTAGCGACAGTATGTTTCTTATTTTGGCAATATTTCTGAGGTGAAAGAATGCTATCCTGGTAATATTATCTACATGAGCTTCAAATGAAAGGGTGGAATCTATAATCACACCGAGGTCTTTTACTGTTGCACTTGATGGAACAGAAAGGCCATCTAAAGTTACAGTGTGATCTAAAATCTTACTTCTAGCTGAATGCGGTCCTATGACTAAAACTTCTGTCTTATCAGGATTAAGCAGAAGGAAGTTAATTAGCATCCAATCTCTTATATCCTGTACACATTGCTCAAATTTAGTGAGCTGGTTTTTCTCATCTGGTTTTGCTGAGACATATACAGTGGTGTGAAAAACTATTTGCCCCCTCCTGATTTCTTATTCTTTTGCATGTTTGTCACACAAAATGTTTCTGATCATCAAACACATTTAACTATTAGTCAAAGATAACACAAGTAAACACAAAATGCAGTTTTTAAATGAGGGGTTTTATTATTTAGGGAGAAAAAAAATCCAAACCTACATGGCCCTGTGTGAAAAAGTAATTGCTCCCTGAACCTAATAACTGGTTGGGCCACCCTTAGCAGCAATAACTGCAATCAAGCGTTTGCGATAACTTGCAACGTGTCTTTTACAGCGCTCTGGAGGAATTTTGGCCCACTCATCTTTGCAGAATTGTTGTAATTCAGCTTTATTTGAGGTTTTTCTAGCATGAACCGCCTTTTTAAGGTCATGCCACAACATCTCAATAGGATTCAGGTCAGGACTTTGACTAGGCCACTCCAAAGTCTTCATTTTGTTTTTCTTCAGCCATTCAGAGGTGGATTTGCTGGTGTGTTTTGGGTCATTGTCCTGCTGCAGCACCCAAGACCGCTTCAGCTTGAGTTGACGAACAGATGGCCGGACATTCTCCTTCAGGATTTTTTGGTAGACAGTAGAATTCATGGTTCCATCTATCACAGCAAGCCTTCCAGGTCCTGAAGCAGCAAAACAACCCCAGACCATCACACTACCACCACCATATTTTACTGTTGGTATGATGTTCTTTTTCTGAAATGCTGTGTTACTTTTACGCCAGATGTAATGGGACATGCACCTTCCAAAAACTTTTGTCTCGTCGGTCCACAAGGTATTTTCACAAAAGTCTTGGCAATCATTGAGATGTTTTTTAGCAAAATTGAGACGAGCCTTAATGTTCTTTTTGCTTAAAAGTGGTTTGCGCCTTGGAAATCTGCCATGCAGGCCGTTTTTGCCCAGTCTCTTTCTTATGGTGGAGTCGTGAACACTGACCTTAATTGAGGCAAGTGAGGCCTGCAGTTCTTTAGATGTTGTCCTGGGGTCTTTTGTGGCCTCTCGGATGAGTTGTCTCTGCGCTCTTGGGGTAATTTTGGTCAGCCGGCCACTCCTGGGAAGGTTCACCACTGTTCCATGTTTTTGCCATTTGTGGATAATGGCTCTCACTGTGGTTCGCTGGAGTCCCAAAGCTTTAGAAATGGCTTTATAACCTTTACCAGACTGATAGATCTCAATTACTTTTGTTCTCATTTGTTCCTGAATTTCTTTGGATCTTGGCATGATGTCTAGCTTTTGAGGTGCTTTTGGTCTACTTCTCTGTGTCAGGTAGCTCCTATTTAAGTGATTTCTTGATTGAAACAGGTGTGGCAGTAATCAGTCCTGGGGGTGACTACAGAAATTTTTTAACAAGGGGGGCAATCACTTTTTCACACAGGGCCATGTAGATTTGGAGTTTTTTTTCTCCCTTAATAACGTAAACCTTCATTTAAAAACTGCATTTTGTGTTCAATTATGTTATCTTTGACTAATAGTTAACGGTTTTTGATGAGCAGAAACATTTAAGTGTGACAAACATGCAAAAGAATAAGAAATCAGGAAGGGGGCAAATAGTTTTTCACACCACTGTAACTGTGTGTTGTCAGCATAACAATGAAAACTAATACCATGTTTATGGATTATGTTGCCCAGAGGAAGCATGTACAGTATAGGGAAAAAAGCAGTGGGCCTAAAACTGAACCTTGTGGAACACCAAACTCCACTAGAGAGGATGCAGAATTATCACCATTTAAGTCTACATACTGATAACGATCGGTCAAATAGGATCTGAGCCAGGAGAGGGCTGTACCCTTAATTCCTACTACATTTTCTAATCTGCGAAGAACAATACTATGATCAATGGTGTCAAAAGCTGCACTGAGGTTGAGTAATACAAGCATAGTTGTAGCACAGCCACACAAAAGGGACACCTTCAACAACAGGAAAATGGTCTTGGAGCTAATGCTGCTCACCTGTGGCCGAAGGTGTGCCCTAGCGGTTTCTCTTTTCCCTTTGACAGTGGTTTGGTCACCGGGCAAGTTCCCGCGCATGCGCGATCGCAGCGCAAGGAAACCCGGAAGTGACGTGGGTCACATGATCTGGCATAAAGCCGGAACCGGCATAGAGGCCGGCACGGAGAGATGATGACAGCGCGCTGCTTTTTGAGAGAGACTGAGAGACTGATTGTGGATTATTTTGGTTTAATTTCATTCAGTACCCAGCTCCTTCCGTTTCTCGATCTCCCAGACCTACTATCTTCATCTGGTGAGATCGAACCATCTCTCCATCTCATCACTTTCATACCTTTTGCCGTTTTTCAGACACTGGACTTTCATACACACACTCACACACCCGCATACATCCCGCACACACCATTTATAGTTGTATATATATTTTGTATATATTGGTTTGTGGTGCACCTTGTTTATTTATTTATCTGTTTGTCTCTGTATAATACACTTGGTTTAATTTATTATAATTGTTTTGTGTCGCGTCGTGTTTTGTCCAGCTGCGGTTGCGCAATACTGGAAGTGTTGTTTTCAAGCCCCAGTTTAGATTCCCGAATCCGTTTTTTTGTAACCAAGCGGTTTTATAAATCCAAGCGTTACATAGTTACAAAACCCTGATCAGAGACCAATAGGAGGTCATTTACTACTTTAACGAGTGCTGTTTCTGTGCTGTGATGAGGCCTAAATCCTGATTGATACAGTTCATGTATGCTATTCCTATGTAGATATGAGCGTAGCTGCTCCACTACTATCTTCTCGAGATTCTTAGAGATGAAGGGGAGGTTTGATATTGGCCTGTAATTGGACAGCTGACAGGGGTCGAGGTTAGGTTTCTTAATAATCGGTTTAATGACTGCTAATTTAAAAGATTTTCTAAGGTTATCATTATCTAAGGTACAACGAAATGTCGACTCTAAATATTCAGTCGCCTGATCGAGTTCTGTGGGGTCAGACGGTGACCTAATCGAAGTTGGTAACTCTGGGAGATTACTGATAAAACTCTGTGTGGTATTTGATGTGAATGTACGTTTAATACGGTAGCGCGGTGCTATGCGTACATTATCACTGTGACACACTTGAATGGAGACAAGATAGTGATCTGAGATAATTTCAGACAGTGGAATTGTGAATACATTTCTTATACTTAATCCGAAAAATATTATTAAGTCTAAAGTGTGACCTGCTTTATGAGTGAGTCCTACTACACACTGATTTACGCCTACGGAGTCCAGTATGGACATAAATGCTGTCCTCAGAGCGTCTTCTGTATTCTCAAAATTAATGTTAAAATCTCCGGCAATTAACACCTTGTCTACAGAAACGACTAGATTTGAGATGAAATCTGCAAATTCACTAAGAAATTCAGAATACGGCCCTGGAGGTCTGGAAATTATAATTAGTGGAATCGACTGAGCTGACTTAATATACTTAAATACACTTATGTTACTATAAAGAATTTCAAATGAGTTAAATTTGTGTCCGTGTTTTTGTATGATAGACAGATTATCATTGTAAATAACTGCGATGCCTGCTCCTCTACCAGTTAACCAAGGCTGGTGTATGTAGCTGTATCCAGGAGGACTAGCTTCATTTAAAGCTACATACTCATCCTGTTTAACCCATGTTTCAGTTAAACAGAGTATATCAAACGCCTGATCTGTGATAATTTCATTAACAATAACCGCTTTTGATGCGAGAGATCTAATATTTAACAGTTCTAGATTCAGGTCAGAGGTGCCGGCTGCACATTCAGTGTGATCGGAGTTTGTGGTCTTTATGTTAATTAAATTATTAAAACAGACTTTCTGAGTCTTTCTACATTTTTGCTTAGATCGGGGAACAGACACAGTCTCAATATGGTGAACCCTGAGTGACGACTCTATGCAGCTAGCAGACGGTTGGTTTAGCCTGTCTGTCTGCTCCCTGGCCTGGGCTCTGGATTGTCACCGGATTGAGCTATACTACAGAAAATGAGAGCAGCACCTTCCCGAGTGGGATGGACACCATCCCGCCCTAACAGGCCAGCTTTGCCCTCAAAGGTCTTCCAATTGTCTATGAAGCCCACATTATGTTCGGAGCACCACCTGGACATCCAGCGGTTCAGCGACCATAACCTGCTGTAAGCTATGTCGCCACGTCTCATTGGGATGGGACCAGAGCATATTACTTCATCAGACATTGCCTTAGCTAATTTAAACACCTCTGTAAAGTTACTCTTACTAACCTCTGACTGACGAAGGCGTATATCATTAGCTCCAGCATGTACCACTATCTTAGAGAACCTGTGCTGTCCTAGAGCCCTAAGATTACCTGCTATGTCCGGTGCTCTGGCTCCCGGGATACACCTAACCACTGCCGCTGGTGCCCCTAAAGGTCTAGCTAATTTGACGTTCCTCAGTATAGAGTCTCCTATAACCAGAGCTCTTTCAGGTTTCTCAGCGGGTGCATCACTGAGGAGAGCAAACCTGTTGGTCACGTGAAGCGCAGAGGAGGTGTGCGCCGGTGGGCTAGCCTTAGCGTTAGCTTTGGCTAAACGAGTATGCCGCCGAGTCGTCACCCACTCGCCCCGCTGTGAGGGCTCTAATGCCGGAGTCAGGGGCTGTTTATCTCCGCCTGTGGCACCCAGACTGTCGGCTACGGGAATAACGCTGCTCTCACACTCTCTAACACTCTCTAAAGTCTGGATGCGCTCCTCTAACACTGATATCTTCTCCGTCAGAGTGCTCACTAACACACACCTATCACAAGTAAAATTATCACTAATGACGGAGGAAGAATGTCTAAACATCCTGCACTCTACACACTGAACAAGCTGAACGGTAGACATGATAATGTTCCTCTGTGTCTTAGTTTTAGTTGTTTGTAGATGAATTCCGTTTGTTGTTCTCAGACGAGGAAACTCGCGCGTTCTCCAAAAATTGCAGGAAAAAATGCGAAGCCGAATAGTATGGAGATGTAAAAGCTAGTTGCTATTAATATTATTATTGTAAAAAGTTATGTAATTTAAACGCTGATACAAACGCGAAACTTTCGCGGCAACGATACAAAAACAGGAAGCTACGTCGCCAACAGTCAATAACACTGCTCTCGCGCTCTGTAACTCCCTCTAAAATCTGAATGCGCTCCTCTAACCCTAATATCTTCTCCGTCAGAGTGCTAACTAACACACACCTACCACAAGTAAAATTACCACTAATGACGGAGGAAGAATGTCTAAACATCCTGCACTCTACACACTGAACAAGCTGAATATTATCCATTATATCGTACCTGAGTCGGAGTTTAGTTGTACTGAGCTGAATTCCGTTTGTTGTGCAGATAGTTTATGTTCACATACAGCTACATGACACACTGCATGAAAGATCATATTCAGAGGTGGAAAGTAACAAATTACATTTACTCGCGTTACTGTAATTGAGTAGCTTTTTTGTGTATTTCTACTTTTTAAAGTAGTTTTAAAAATCTGTAATTTTACGATTACTTAAGTACGTTTTGTTTGAAGTATTGTAATTCGCTACATTTTAAATCATATTCGCTACTGAGTAAAAAATAAATGAATGAAAATGATAAAATAATAAAAATATTATGCTTTGTATAAATGCTCCGTTGCGCTCGCGTGTGTGTATCATGTCCTGGTCACGCACCGCTCCAGACTCCACTCCAGGTTTTCTGACATCGGCATCTCCCTGACCTTCCACACTGTCGCTTCCGCCTTTAGAGTGACGTCATCAACTAGCGCGAACATATATAAACCGGAGAGAGACGCGGGAAAGATGAAAGAGGTTGTGATTTTGGCGTTTTGATATTTGGTTGTGTATTCTGATTTGACTTTTTGCCTCCAATTGACTTTGATTGCTTTGTCCCTTTGGTTTGGTTGATCTTTGTATATATTTGTAGATAATTTCACTGTTTTTGGTTTAGGGAGCCTGGGAAGGTACCTGTATTTTTGTTTGTGTTTTTTTTTTTTTTTTGGCAGGTAATCTAGCTACTAAATATAAATATAATTTTGTTTATTATTTTGGCCTGGGTCCACCCTGAATCTGATCCTCCTCCTGGTGTGTGTGTGTGTGTGTGTGTGTGTGTGTGTGTATATATACAAACCTCCTTATTTCATCAGTTAATGATTGGATCTAGTTCTTTCTGCCATATACCACCATTTCCATACAGTTATATATATTATAAATAGAACCCTGAACCATTATTTTACTGTATGGCCCTCGACTGGGACAGAACACCATATTTAAGTGACCACTTTGATTTTCAAGCACAAGAAAGACAACAGCTTTATTATGCAAAGGTGTTCCTTCAGTTAAAAACAACTAGTTTGAGATTTATATCTGCTCATCTTTTTTGAACTACGCTAGAATGCCTCATCCCACCCCGCTGTTAAAAAAATTAAAAAGTAACTCGGTAACTTTTACTCTATAGGCCGAGTAAATGTTTTAATGAGCTACTTTTTACTTTTACTTGAGTAGATTTTTATAATGGTAACTTTACTTGTACTTAAGTAAAATTTCACTGAAGTAACAGTACTTGTACTTGAGTACAAAATTTTATTACTCTTTCCACCTCTGATCATATTTGAAAAAGAATAATAGGGGCACTTTAAGCCATTTCTACCTCTTTTTTTTTTTTTAACTCAGCAATGACTTTTTGAAAAATTCCTTTGGAAAATTAACAATTACCGTTTTTGCTTGTATAGCCTTATTGAAGGAAAGCAAGTCTGAGAATGAAATCAAAACTGAAATCAAAACTGATGGTCCACATGAAACTTTTAAATGCAAGACTCGAATCATTCATTTGGCCCTTTTTCAAATTGTCTCCAGACATCAACAGTTAATTAAAAATTAACCTAATCTGATTTATTGCCACCACAGAACATAGGGCTTGAGCAGATTTTTGTCAGGTCACGTGCAAGCACAGTTGCAATTATACAGCCATAAAGAAAGGCAGATTTACAGGTCATCAGTGTTTTTTTTGTTTTTTTTTCAGTTTCATCCTGAATAGTGCCAGCTTAACACTGCAGTCACTATTATTAGCGCGAATGTCAGAGAGATTCCTGGGAGCATAATGTTATACATTGACTGGATTTCAGAGAAACCTCAAGAGATCTCAAATGTACAGTATATGAAATGTAACTAAATATTTCTAGTCTAGTGATGTTGAGGCATGGTGGAAAAGCCTGTTTCTCGCAGACCTAAATACTGTATGTTGCGTATACTGTATATTCTATACAAAAGTATGTTTATATCATGTTTAGGTTGCTTAAGAAGTATTCAGTAAATAAGAAATAATTGACTAATTGTAATATCTGTGCCACCACGGTCCGGGGAGATAAGATCTGGGTCTCCAGATTACTGAGCCGCAGCCTTGTCTCCCCCTAATGTGTGAATGTAAGTATGTCTCACCCGCACTAATGACATGCACCTGTTTCTCTCCCTGTGTGTCTCGATATAAGCCAGCCAAACCCATAGGGTTTTGTCCGTGCACCATCATCACCACGTTGGTTTAAACACAGTTTTGTCCTCCTGAAAAGTTTGTCTGTTTCCTCTCTAGGCCTGAACTGGCATTCGTAAGAGCGGGGTAAGGCCTGTATCAAAACAGGCAGATTGTGTCTATGCTTGGACTGGAACACCAGAGAAGTTTGTCATGAAGCATGCGTGACTTTATGTTGGACACTGGGAATTAATGAGTTGTGTTTGAATGTACTTGCTCGCCTACAGACCAGGTCGCGAGAGGATCACCCAGAACAGACTTCTGAGTTTTCATGCTGTGTTTTTTGTGTTTATTTCTGTTTGTTTTGAAACCTTGAATAAGAAGAGATAAAAACTAGAAAAGGAAAATAAATTAATAAACTAATCAATCCTGCACTTGCGTCCTGCACTTGTGTCCTGTGATTCAAACCAGGGAGACATGACACTAATTATTATTTTTTATGTCTGAAGAAGGTAAATTCAAATCATGCACACTTTTCAGACATTCTTTAATTAAACCAGTAAAACCAGCATTATTGACTGAATCTATATGATTTAATCTCTTTTTAATTATGTTCAATGGCTTTTCACATGAAATACAATGTGTAAATAAAGAAATTATTTTGTGATTATACATTGGCGCATATACAGTATAATCTACAATTTGATTGTTCTTTTCATCAATTGTAGATTCTGTTTATAACTGATATTTGTTCAATACACATGTGATGGTGTTTTGACGAATGAGCAGGAAATCAAATTTTAAGAGCAGGTATGGAGCGATATCGCGGACAATATTCAAATGCAATTGCAAATTGCATTTGCAATTGCGTTTCCCATATGTAGACGCACAAAGTGTGCCATAATTCAAATGCAATTGCAAACTTTCCATTACCGTTTGCTGTTTCGCCTTTGCGAGCGCACACTGACTGCCAAATTTCAAATGAAAAAGAAAAGTCCATTTGCATTTGTATTTCCCAGGTTTTACACGTCATGAACCTGTCATATTTAAACAGCAAAATCAATCACCACGTTTGCTTTTTCACTTTCTCTTAGTCGCGCGTCAAGCCGGCCAAAATTCAAACGCAATCGCTAATCCATTTGCAATTGCATTTCCAACACGTTACACAGAAACCTGTAAATCAGCATCAGGGGCGGGTCTATACTGTGGGGCGGGATTGTATGGGGAGTGACGTCACTCGCAGTCGCCGACCAAGAGGGGGATATTTGAGCAATGGAGGTGAACCGAGATTAGCTCATTTGTTTATCAAGAAATAAACACACAAAAATGACAAATCGCATATTTTCTTGCTCCGGAGTGGACAGAGAAGTTTTTACAAATAAAAATATTTTTAGATCTTCTCCTGTTACAGCCTGCTGGAGCTAAATCTTTCAGAAACATTTTGTACCGGTGTTATGCGCTAAAAAGCCTCCCTGCCACGGATTGCCCCCCAACATAACCTCTATCAAATATTATATTACAACATAAATTAATAGGTTTATGATTTACAAATTGCACCAAACGAATTTTATTATAAAATAATCTATATAAAAAAACACATGTAGTATAGGGGGAAAATATATTAATTATATATTTTTTTCATATACAACCCCTGGCAAAAATTATGGAATCACCCCTCTCAGAAGATGTTCATTCAAATGTTTAATTGTGTAGAAGAAAAAAACAAGCACATACATGCCACAAAACTATTTTCACTCAACAATCCAAACTTCTGGCTGTATAAAACACTTAAAAAAAACAAAGAAAGATAACTATAGTCAATGACAACTGATTTGACAACTCAAACAGAGGAAAAAAAATATGGAATCACCAAATAAAAACACTACTTGTACTTTGTTGCACCACCTCTGGCTTTTATAACAGCTTGAATTCTCTGAGGCCTGGATTTAACTAATGTCAAACAGTATACTTCATCAGTCTGTCTCCAGCTTAGTCTTATTGCAGTTGCCAGATCAGCTTTGCAGGTTGGAGCCTTGTCGTGGACCATTTTCTTTAATTTCCACCACAGATTTTAAATTGGATTAAGGTCCGGACTATTTGCAGGCCATGCCATTGACATTATATGTATTTCCTGTAGGAATGTTTTCACAGATTTTGCCCTATGGCACAATGCATTATCATCCTGAAAAATGATGCTACCATCACCAAACATCCTTTCAATTGATGGAATAAGAAAAGTGTCCAAAATCTCAACATAAACTTGTGCATTTATAGAAGATGTAATGACTGTCATGTCTCCCATACCTTTGCCTGACATACAACCCCATATCAATAATGATTGTGGAAATTTGCATGTTTTCTTCAGGCAGTTGTCTTTATTAATTTCATTGAAACGGCACCAAACAAAAGTTCCAGCATCATCACCCTGCCCAATGCAGATTTGTGATTCATCACTGAATCTAACTCTCATCCAGTCATCCGCAGTCCAAGATTGCTTTCTTTAGCCCACTGAACCCTTGTTTTTTTTCTGTTTAGATGTTAATGATGGTTTTCTTTTGGCTTTTCTGTATGTAAATCCCATTTCTTTTAGGCGATTTCTTACTGTCCGGTCAGAGACATTGACTCCACTTTCTGCCCATTTGTTCCTCATTTGTTTTGTTGTGCATCTTCTGTTTTCAAGGCATATTGCTTTAAGTTTTCTGTCTTGGCGCTTTGATGTCTTTCTTGATCTACTAGTACGCTTCCCTTTTACAACCTTTCCATTTGATTTGTACTTGGTCCAGATTTTAGACACAGCTGACTGGGAACAACCAACATCTTTTGCAACATTCCATGAAGATTTACCTTCTTCAAGAAGTTTGATAATTCTCTCCTTTGTTTCAACTGACATCTCTCGTGTTGGAGCTATGAGTTATGTCAATCATCTTGGTTCAACACATCCCTAATGTGTGCAAGCACTCTTTTTTTAACTGTAAACTAATTAGCAGTTGTAATCAGATACAGGTATTTGTTTTAGAAATGCAAAGTGCATGGTGATTCCATATTTTTTTCCTCAGATTTGTGTGATTCCATATTTTTTTCCTCTGTTTGAGTTGTCAAAACATTTGTCATTGACTATAGTTATCTTTCTTTGTTTTAAACAGCCAGAAGTTTGGATTGTTGAGTGAAAATAGTTTTGTGGCATGTATGTGCTTGTTTTTTTTTCTACACAATTAAACATTTGAATGAACATCTGAGAGTGATTCCATAATTTTTGCCAGGGGTTGTACATGTATATTTTTATATTTCTTATTTATAATAAAAATCGCTTCGTGTAATTTTTCATCATAAACAATATTTGTTTAGTGTAAACATTTTTGTATTACATGACAAACCCCTGCAAAATAAATGTGCCACAAAATAAACATTATATTAGAATTTGTTTTATGTGTCTTAATTTCCATGTCACGTGCTTAGGGTTAATTATAATAGTAATAATATATTTGATAATACTCATATATTATATTTGATAATAATAATATGAATTTTTGATTGTGATGTCCTAATATATTTGACAGAGATTTTGTGGGGGTGCAATCAGTGGCAGGGGGCATTTTAGCGCATAACACCGGTACTGTAACATCAGAACCACCACGGCCTCAGGGAAGAAGATCCGTCTCTCCGGACTACTGAGCCGACACTCTGTCTCCCCCTAGTGTGTCTATCTGTATGTCAATCACAATCACCACCAAGTAGATTCACCTGTGTATTCCTAGTGTGTGTTCCTATATAAACCAGCCGACCCCGTAGACACCTGTTCGTTCACCGTTGTGCACCAACCAGTTTATGTGCTTCTGCATGTTTTCCAAGTGCTTGTGGTTTTTTACGTCCTCCTTATTTTTTGAACCCAGGACTGAACCGATTCACAGCTCGGACTCCGTGGGCCGTGGACAGCGGACACGAGGACCCTTTTCTCATCTTTATTCGTTCGGAGCTCCCGCTGTTATTTTCTATTGTGTTTTTCACGGGGACTGTGTGGGGTGAGGGAAAAGGACACAAACTCAATAAAAGAAACACTGAGTGATTGCAAGCCTGCGTCTGCGTCTCCCTGTAAGAAAGAGTCATGACAGATGAACGAACCACCCCAGACGCAGCAGGCATTCCGCTGTCGAGCGATCGACACCTGCGAAGGTGTATAGAGAAGCAACAGAAGGAGATTGAAGGCCTGGCGCGAGCAGTGAGCGACATGGCGCACTGCGTCCGACACCTCGCCATCCCCGACCCCTCTACCTCGGGTGCGACGAGACGTGCCACGCCGTCTCCGCCGCGCGCTGCCCCACCCGAGAGGTACACCGGTGATCCAGAGGGCTGCAAACGATTCCTCCTGGCCTGTGAGCTGTACCTGGCGGACTATCCCGATATGACGGAAACGCAACGCATCAGGTTTGTCATTCAACAGTTCACAGGTCCAGCGATGGAGTGGGCGGCGGCCATCTGGAGCGAGGGCGGGGAGCTCACGTTCCGGTATCCGCGTTTCGTGGAAGCACTGAAGGCAGTGTTTGACCACCCCGATCACGGACGCTCTGGAGAACAGCGCCTCATGAGGCTCAGGCAAGGGGCTATGCCTGTGGCGGAATACGCCATCAAGTTTCACGTCATGGCCGCGGAGAGTGGCTGGTGCGAGAGGAGTCTGCTCGCCAGGTTCCGAGACGGACTCCAGCCTGAGATCCAACTTGAGTTGGCCTGCCGGGACGCCCAGTTATCGCTGGATGAGACCATCATCCTGGCCATCTCACTCGACCAGCACCTCCGCAGCCAACGCCCGCGCACAGCGGCCAGGGCAGCCCCACAGCGTCAGTATGACACTCGCCGCAAGCCTCCAAATGACTTGGGAGCACCAGCGCGTCCAGAACCCATGGACGTTAACTCGTCCCGCCTCTCAGGAGCAGAGAGAAGAAGAAGAATCACAGCGGGACTGTGTTTGTACTGTGCCGGGGACAATCATCTGATTGGACTGCCCATTGCTAAAAGTAACACCACATACACCGCCCTGCACACATCACCCTTTCTGTGTATCTGCTCAAGTGTCCTATGTTAATAATGTTTTGTCTGTCTTCCCTTTAATAGATTCAGGGGCGGCTGGCAATTTCATCTCCTCTGCTCTGGTTTCCTCACTGCGAGTTCCTGTGTCGAAGCTTCCACAGCCGATAACAGTGAAAGCTCTAGATGGCCGTGAATTAGATCAATCGCCTATTAAGTCTATCACTGCGCCCCTGCGATTAACCTTCCCTGACCACACGGAGGAGCTAAAATTCTTCGTGCTACCTCAGTCTGGTCATTCCGTCGTACTAGGTCTCCCATGGCTTTGCACCCATAACCCTAATTTCGATTGGAATCAGTCAAGTATCCTATCATGGTCCCCTAGATGCGCCAAATTATGCAAACCGCCCATGTTGGCGGTCCAAACCACTACCATAGAAAGTCCGAAAGCCCAACAAAGAATTAACGTGCCATCTGAGTATGCGAGTTTTAAACAGGTATTTAGTGTTAGGGCAGCAGCGCGACTTCCCCCTCATCGCCCGTGGGACTGCGCGATTGAGCTGTTGCCGGGGAAAGCACCTCCTTGCTCGCGTGTTTATCCATTGTCTGTGGCGGAGACCGGGGCGATGGAGGAATACGTGAGCGAGGCACTCCAGCAGGGGCTCATCAGCAGGTCCACGTCGCCAGCCTCGGCGGGTTTTTTTTTCATAGAGAAAAAAGGGGGGGGCTTAAGGCCCTGTATTGATTATAGGGGGCTCAATGCAGTCACAATAAAATACAAGCACCCACTGCCCCTGGTCCCGGCCGCAATCGATCAGCTCCAGGGCGCCTCCATTTTCACCAAACTCGACCTCCGCAGCGCATATAACCTCGTTCGTGTGCGTAAGGGCGACGAATGGAAGACTGCGTTTAGCACGACATTGGGCATTACCAGTATAATGTGATGGCATATGGACTGGTAAACGCACCTGCGGTGTTTCAGGGGTTCATGAATGACGTGTTCCGGGATATGTATAACCGTTTCGTTATAATTTACCTAGATGACATCTTGGTTTATTCGCGGTCCTATTCGGAGCACGTCAGTCATGTGACCGCCGTCCTTCAGTGCCTAAGCGAACACGGGCTCTATGTGAAGGCAGAGAAATGCGCATTTCATCAGCGGGAGGTGGCATTCCTCGGCTATCGCATAGGGCCACGGGGGGTCGAGATGGAGAAGTCCAAGGTCGCGGCGGTGCAACAATGGCCGGAACCCACGACAGTGAAGGAGCTACAAAGATTCTTGGGGTTTGCTAACTTTTATAGGCGGTTCATTCGGGGCTTCAGCACGGTAGCAGCACCGCTCACATCACTACTGATAGGAAAGCCGAAACGCCTCCGCGAGTTCCCAGGTGAAGCGCGTGAAGCGTTTGCGCGTCTCAAAACTGCATTTACATCAGCACCTATCTTAAAATTACCGAACCCTGACAAGCCCTTTTTAGTAGAGGTCGATGCGTCCGAGGTAGGGTTAGGAGCAGTGCTGTCACAACGCCATGGCCACCCCGAGAAACTTTACCCCTGCGCTTTTTTTTCTAGGAAATTAACACCTGCCGAGCGAAATTACGATATCGGTAACAGAGAACTGCTAGCAGTAATACCAGATTCTCGTGGTAATAGATAGATTCTCTAAGGGATGCAAGTTTATCCCGTTTTGCTCTCTCCCGTCAGCCCTCCAGGTAGCAGAAACCCTATTCACTTCTGTGTTTCGCCACTACGGCATCCCCGAAGATATTATTTCCGATCGTGGGCCCCAATTTATCGCAAGGGTCTGGAAAGCGTTCTTCCAGAAGTTGCGGACCACAGTTAGCCTAACGTCGGGCTATCACCCCGAGTCTAATGGACAGGCAGAGCGGACTGTTCAGGAACTCGGGAGATATCTTCGAGCATATTGTAGTGGCCGACAACATGAATGGGCTGATTGTCTTATCTGGGCGGAATATGCGCAAAATTCCCTCCGCCACTCCTCTACCGGCCTCACGCCGTTTCAATGCATATTAGGTTATCAACCTCCGCTATGTCCTTGGGATGCCACTCCCACCGATGTACCAGTGGTGGATGAGTGGTTTAAAAAGGCGGAGAGTGTGTGGGAAGACGCACACACAAGAATTTCCAGAGCAGTGCAGCGGTTCTCAAAATATGCCGATAGGCGGCGACGGGAAAGCGCTCCGCTCCAGGTAGGCGATCGGGTGTGGCTCTCGACACGGGACCTCCACCTTAACCTCCCCTGCAAAAAGCTCTCTCCTAGATTCATCGGGCCGTTTCCCATAACGGCACAAGTAAATCCGGTATCATTTAAACTGTCCCTCCCTGCACATTTACGTATTAACCCTGTGTTTCACATCTCTCTTCTTAAGCCAGTGGTCCGGGGGCCGTTGGACGAAGGAACAGCAGAACCCTCACTCCCTGGGGCAGTGGACATAGGGGGCGCCCCAGGATTCCGAGTCAAAGAACTCCTGGACTCTCGGAGAAGGGCGGGGTCGTTGCAGTACCTGGTCGACTGGGAGGGGTACGGCCCGGAAGAGCGGAGCTGGGTCCCGGCCCGGAGCATACTGAGCCGGGAGCTAGTCACAGAGTTCCACAGGGCAAGACCGGATCGCCCGGCTCCGCGACCGCCGGGTCGCCCCCCCCGTCGGCAGGTGCGGCAGACAGGTGAGCTCACGCTCTCTCCGAGAATGCGGGGGGGCGCCGTCGCCTCCCTCAGGAGGTCGGTGCTGGGGGAGGGGGTACTGTAACATCAGAACCACCACGGCCTCAGGGAAGAAGATCCGGCTCTCCGGACTACTGAGCCGACACTCTGTCTCCCCCTAGTGTGTCTGTCTGTATGTCAATCACAATCACCACCAAGTAGATTCACCTGTGTATTCCTAGTGTGTGTTCCTATATAAACCAGCCGACCCCGTAGACACCTGTTCGTTCACCGTTGTGCACCAACCAGTTTATGTGCTTCTGCATGTTTTCCAAGTGCTTGTGGTTTTTTACGTCCTCCTTATTTTTTGAACCCAGGACTGAACCGATTCACAGCTCGGACTCCGTGGGCCGTGGACAGCGGACACGAGGACCCTTTTCTCATCTTTATTCGTTCGGAGCTCCCGCTGTTATTTTCTGTTGTGTTTTTCACGGGGAATGTGTGGGGTGAGGGAAAAGGACACAAACTCAATAAAAGAAACACTGAGTGATTGCAAGCCTGCGTCTGCGTCTCCCTGTAAGAAAGAGTCATGACAGGTACGCAGCGTTTCTGAAAGATTTAGCTCCAGCAGGCTGTAACAGGAGAAGATCTAAAAATATTTTTATTTGCAAAAACTTCTCTGTCCACTCCGGAGCAAGAAAATATGCGATTTGTCATTTTTGTGTGTTTATTTCTTGATAAACAAATGAGATAATCTCGGTTCACCTCCATTGCTCAAATATCCCCCTATTGGTCGGCGACTGCGAGTGATGTCACTCCCTATACAATCCCGCCCCACAGTATAGACCCGCTGTTACGGTTTCCTTGGTACCTCGATCTGTTTGTACAACCTTAGGTAAACCGAACGTAGTAAAAAACTTTATCAAAGTTTTGACTACTGCTTTAGCTGTAACTTTGCGAAGTGGGATAGCCTCTTGGTATCTGGTAGCGGTGCACATAATCGTGAGCAAAAACTGATTACCAGATTTAGACTTTGGCAAAGGCCCCACACAGTCTACTATGACGTGTTCAAAAGGTTCGCCCAGAACAGGAATCGGGATCAACGGAGCTGGTGGGATCACCTGATTAGGCTTACCCACATACTGACAAATGTGACAAGTCTTACAATACCGTATTACATCTCGCTTAAGTCCGTGCCAAAAAAAATGTTGAAGGATGCGATTGTAGGTTTTTGTTATTCCTAGGTGTCCTGATAGCGCATGATCATGCACTAATGACAAAACTTGCTGACGAAAGACCATGGGAACTACCACCTGATAAACTATGTTCCACTCGTCCTCTACAGAAGTACTTTTATGCCATTTCCGCATAAGTAACCCATCTTTAACAAAGAATGAAGCATTATTTAATTTGCAGTTCTCCACTGATTTAAAGCATTTTGCCAATGAAGGATCAGTCTTTTGAGCTTCGATAAGTTTTTCCTGAGTGACTACCAAGGGCAAAATATCGCCCATTACAACTTCCCTCACCTGGTCGCTGGGACCGAACTCAGTTTCTACCAGTTCCCCAGACTCAGGAGTCAGATAAAGATATGTCATTATCTTTTTTTGCTTGTGCCCGAGTAACTGCGCATGCAGGAAATGCACTTGGGTATCTCTGAAACAAGTCATCTGTCTTAGGTTGGGTCGGTAAATCATCTACAACCTCTAGTGAAGGTATCACCTTCTCACCAGCTAGGTCATTACCCAAGATGAAAGATACACGTTTTACTGGTAATGCAGAACATACCCCTACCTCTACAAAATCAGTAACCATGTCAGACTGCAGATGTATACGATGTATGGGTACTTTCATAACTTCCATGCTGAAACTTTGCACTAGCCTGCTGGATCCAACTGATGATTGACTTGAAAAAGGGAGGACGTCAGTACGTATAAAGGACTGTGCGGCTCCTGTATCACGCAATATCTGGACCTCTACCTGGTCATCCTTTTTACCAGTCAATGAAACAAACCCTTTAAACAAGAAAGGTAAATAAGTGGGGTCCGGCAATTCCTTTCCCTGTTCAGGCAACAAACATGAGCTAGCAGAGTTAACCAATGCAACCTCCTTTCTTTGAGACTGCTGTTTACGCTTCAGGGTCAGGCAGCTAGCGATCACGTGTCCTTTCTTATGGCAATAAAAACATTCTCGGGTCTCTTTAGACTGCTCACCATTTTGCTTGGGTGGCTGAACGTTCACTACAGCCCTAGGAACTGAACTCATTTCAAGTCCAACTGTCTGAAAAACATTTTTATGTGTAAGCACAAACTCATCCGCCAAGACTGCGGCTTGAGATAATGTTGTCACTTTTTGCTCATTTAGATATCTTACCATCCTCTCTGGAAGGCATTGCTTGAAATCCTCAACTAACATTAGCTCCCTGAGTGAGGTGAAGTCGTCTGCCTTACTAGCGGTGCACCATTTGTCAAAAAGAATTGACTTCTCCTGTGCAAATTCTACGAAGGTTTGGGTAGCGTTTTTCTTACGATTACGAAACCGTTGCCTGTAGGCCTCTGGAACCAACTCATATGCCCTGAGTATGGCCGATTTAACCACATCATATTTCAAGCCATCCTCCAAGGACAAAGTAGAGTACACTTCTAAAGCTTTGCCGACTAACTTGCATTGCAGTAGCAGTGACCACACATCTTTAGGCCAACCCAAAGAAGTCGCTATTTGCTCAAAAGCGTTAAAATAGCTGTCCACTTCCGATTCTCTAAAATTGGGTACCAAAGCAATGTGTTTTCCCACGTCAAATGTGGTGGAGCCAGGATGAGTCGAATTAGCAGCCACCGATGAGAGGCTTGGCTGCGCAAGAGGAATTGCAGCGCTCATAGCTGCTTCAATATCCAATTTACGCAGCCTCACTTCCTTATCGGCCTGAATTTCGAGCTTGCGGACTTCTAGACGCAGATCAAACTCTGCTTGGCGGGCTTGTGCTCGCTCCTCTGCCTCCAGACGGAGCCGTGCCAGTCTCACCTTGGTATGCAACTCCTCCCTTGAACTGGGAGTGCTTGGTGAAAAGGGTTCAAAGGGTGGCAAAACAGGTCCGACGTCCACATTAGTGTCCGACTCGGCCGTCTCTACCTCCTCTTTGCCTGTCTCAAGCACATCATGCCTATCGCCATGAGGATCAGTCTCTCTATCCGCATCAGCTAATGTTAAAACTCCCAATTCGCATAGCCGATCTATCACTTCGGCTTTAATTTGCTTCTTTAAGGATTGCTTTGACACAGGAATTTGATAGTGGGTAGCTATTATAAGCAAGTCATCTTTCCTGCATTTTTCAATTACCTCCCATGAGGGATTGTCGATAAAATTTTGCAGGTTAAATGCCATGGTTAAGCTTAATATTCTAATTCGCGTTGGTGCTTTTTAAGGTACCTTTAAGCACACGAAATACACACAAGCCACTTAATTTCGAGTTCAAGTAAAAAAAAGCCTCCTCAACGTTAGTGCGGAGTAAAGAGTGAACTTTTTAGGACGAGCCCCCAATTATGTTACGGTTTCCTATTTAGATGTTAAATTTGCTCTTAATGTCTAAGGGGGATAGGAAGCCGACATAAGAAAATAAAAAAAAGGAAGGTTAATATTTTGTAAACCGTCACTGATTACTATTTGAGAAGTCCTTTATGAACAAGAACGAGACAAACTCCAGAGTAGCGCTAAGTTTTAACAAACTTTAGTAATTTAAAGCACCAAAACACACAGTGGAAACCAATAGTACAAATAGTGAAAGAAAGAATATTTACAGAAAATATATACAAAGTAATAAATAGGCATGCAACGGTGGGAGCCACGAGCAGAGCTTAAATCAAATAAATAAATAAAACAAAACACGTTCTAACTTATGCGCGGCAGTCAATCTAACCTATAAACACAATGAAAACAAAATCAGGGCTTGGGATGCCCGCTAACTACACTTACTAGCCAAAACATAAGTACAACAAGTAGCTCTCACTCCTATCTAGTGTGTCTAAACAAAGTCTAACTCTACGTGCTGTTTATGTAAACCCTAGGGCGTACTAACCTAGACTCGACACCGCGAATAGAGACACGTCCAAGAACTCGTACCGGGCGGAGTTGGGACGAACAATACACGTAAAGAGAGAGTAGCGTATCACGCACACACCATTCACAAATCACCATAACAACATACAGAATACCGGAAGTATAGCATCACCATAACAACATATATATGAATGAAACAAAAGCCGCCGCTGGCTGCGTCACTTCTGGGTTCTTATACTCGGCTAGGGCAGTCTCATTGGTTCCCACGGGAATCGCGGTCGCGCTGGAAACCATGATTGACAGGTGCGATGCCCAATCCCAGGACCTGAAAGACATAGGCACCAAAATACATGCAAAATACTACGGGACGTAACACCCACCCCTGATGCTGATTGACAGGTTTCTGTGTAACGTGTTGGAAATGCAATTGCAAATGGATTAGCGATTGCGTTTGAATTTTGGCCGGCTTGACTCACGGCGCAGAGAAAGTGAAAAAGCAAACGTGGTGATAGATTTTGCTGTTTAAATATGACAGGTTCATGACGTGTAAGACCTGGGAAATACAAATGCAAATGGACTTTTCTTTTTCATTTGAAAATTGGCAGTCAGTGTGCGCTCGCAAAGGCGAAACAGCAAACGGTAATGCAAAGTTTGCAATTGCATTTGAATTATGGCACACTTTGTGCGTCTACATATGGGAAACGCAATTGCAAATGCAATTTGCAATTGCATTTGAATATTGTCCGCGATATCGCTCCATAAGCAGGCTTCTCAAAAAACCCAAACTTGTCAGGTAGCCCCAATATATTTTAAATCTATATTGGGAACTGTTTTAAATTCAGAAAGTTACACGCTACCAGCTATCCATGCTGTCAGAATCTTGCCACAGTTGTACAGTGAAGTAGCCATTCATTGTTTACTACAATGACCTTAGATTGTGAAAGCGTATACTGAAATAAGTACAGTATAAAGCACACACTCCTGCACATAATTTATATTATTTATCACATTTATACAAAGTTTTGATTTTGAATCATCAGTTTTTGTTGAATGATATACACCAATTAGTCACAACACAGTAATTACGGTATATATAACACAGTATAATATCCTAAAAAATATTATACCATAAGTTGAAGTAGTAGAATTTTATAATTCATCTTGCCTTAAACAAATCCACCCACTGATATGCTTTCGTAGAAACACATTCTTACATAGATGGAACACAATAAACTAAACACACATGGCAACCTGAGCTCAGAACTGGGACCCTGAATTTGTGAAGCAGCAACACTAGCCATTGCTTCACCACACTGACCTCCTAAATAAATCCAGCAAGATGGATAGTCATATGGTTAGAGGCATACACTGTTTCACAAAGCTAGAATGGATTGAAACCAAGTTAAAATTTAAGCACTTTCATTACTTAAGGCATCTAACTTGTATTGGTATTGCTGTTGTATGAAGTGGATTACATGTAGTTGTTTATGGGTTGTAAGATTGTTAAATATATAGTTAAATGTTAATGGAGATATGCAGTTCTGTGCAAAAAGCCTTGAGCCCAACAATTTGTTCATATTTTGCTTCCAAAGAGCCAGACCTTCTTGTATTTTTAATGTCATCTTGGGGTATAGTTCTCTAGGCTTTCTGAAGGACATTTTGCCTCTTATTTTAGCAAGTATTGTATTTCACTCTAATTTTCAGTCCAGGCCCTGTACCTGACCTGTTTCAGGGGAATTATTTTGTTTAAGTCACACAGTTACCTTTGAATCATTCAACCATAAAAACCATCTAGCTTAAGGCATGAACCAGTGAGAAACAGGTGCAGAAGATGACAGATTATCAGGCTGGTGATTAGTATACTGGTAATGCTGAATGCTCAGTGGTTGGAATGGAAAAGAGGGGAAATGAGGTTGATGCGTAGGTTGTTATATCAGAATCAGAAGAATCATAAAGAGTTTTATTGCCAAGTATGCTTGTACGTACAAGGAATTTGTTTTAGTGACGGAGCTTCAAGAACAAAAAATACTTTTTTTTTTTTCAGAATCAGAAATTCAGATATGTTGAGATATCAACATCTTTAAGAAATTTTCAGCTTGTTGAAGTAAAACATGTGTTCCATTTCTTTAATCTACATAATTTGTTTAATGTCATGAAGACTTTATTTATTTATACATAAAGTGAAGATGGTTATAAAAAGAAATAGAAAATAATAGCACTCAAATTTTTAAAATTATTTAAATTGGATTTAAAATAAAAATAAAAACAGTTCATAGTGACATAGTTCATAGTGATTTTAAAACTACTTAAAATTTTATTTAGAAACAGTTAAAAAATATAATAATAAAAAATTAAGTAAATCTAAAATACAGTGCAGTCAGTTAGGATGTTGCACAGTGCTCATTCAATAAATGCACAGCTGAACAGATGAGTTTTAAGTCTCGATTTAAATGCAACTAATGTTTTAGCACGTCTGGTCTCTTCTGGAAGCTGTTTCCAGAAGAGAACCAGCTTCCAGAAGAGATCAGCTACAATGAGCTACAAACAATGCTACTGTACTGTACTTGCTATTGTAGTAAATTGATAATGGGTTTGACTAATTCTTTCGTTAAAAAAGTAATTAAAGTGTTAAAATTCACTGTTATACTGTGAGCTGCTGTTAAATTTAGTGAACACTGAATATATTTGCCTGTGCCCTTCATTAGCAAGATCATCTGACTTTTTCCTGTCTGTGATTTCACATCCTGCTGATTTTGATAGATCATGCTCACCCAAGCCGGTCCAGTGGAGCTGGCGATTCAATAGAAATCTCTCTGTGTGAAGCCCTGATGGATGAGAAAGAGACATCTGACACTCATCATCGCACTTCAAGGGCATGAACATGAGCCCATGTTATTTAAATGGAAGCTGCATCATTAATTGCATGTTATGTAAGGTCTCCAATCTATGAACAAATATAAATTCTCAGTAGTTTCCGTTCAGGTAATATAATCAGATTGTGTGCAAATTAGATATAATGTGCACATGTCTTATTGAATGAGTTATTTTTGGTATTTCCAGAAAACGTGTCGGGTTACTTTGCTGTAACCCTGTTCCCTGAAAAGGTGGGAACGAGATGCTGCGTGAAAACGCTATGGGAACATCTTGTCATGTTGCCAGTTGTGAAGCATGTGTGTATCAACCACGCCAAAATTTTTGGCTTATATAACCTCGGTCAGGTGACGTCATCTGATGAGACGCATCTGGAGGTTATAAAAGGAGTGAACCGGAAACATTCCTCAAATTGATTTGTCTGAACAGATGTCCAGTCACGTAAGCAGTGCGGCATTGGGACGCAGCATCTTGTTCCCGCCTTTTCAGGGAACAGGGTTACAGCAAAGTAACCCGAGACGTTCCCTTTCAAAGGCTACACTCGAGGCTGCATGAAAACGCTATGGGAACGAGAATACCAACGCCGCCGCACTGCAAGTGTCTGGACCCCATGGTTGTGTAGCGTGTGCGCACAAGACCGAGGTCTCAGAACTATGCCTGGGCAGCTAACTCGAGGACCCGTGAGCCCGGAGTAGCATGGACATCCAGATTATAAATGTATGAAACCCTCCACGTCACACAATTGCTGCAGGGGAATACCTCTTACTGGTGCAAACTGAGACCTCCGATATGGATTATCACACGGAGGGACACCTCGTTTAAAACTCTGCATATCGGTGAGTTAAACACTTCTTATTTTTCTGGTTTAACACAAACACGCTCAACACAACAAGGTCATGGTGAAGTCAAAGAATCTGAGGAATGTTTCCGGTTCACTCCTATTTATAACCTCCAGATGCGTCTCATCAGATGACGTCACCTGACCGAGGGTATAAAAGCCAAAAATTTTGCGTGTTTGATACACACATGCTTCACAACCGGCAACATGACAAGATGTTCCCATAGCGTTTTCACGCAGCATCGAGTGTAGCCTTTGAAAGGGAACAGTAAGATCTGCACTAAGAAATCTGCTGTTTTTGAGTACTGTTACGACCCCCGGTCTAGGGTCCAGGGACGCAACAAAGAAAATAATAAATAAATAATAAACAAACCTTGCAGCCAAGATTTTAGTGTGCGTGGTCTTTTTATTTTTATATTCACGCGCACACACATACACAAACAGGAAGCTCTGGGCTTCAGGGTTGGGCCAAGGCCAAAACAATAAACAAAAAATCACCCCCATCTCCTCCCTTAAAGCTAAGTAAACTACTAAAGAAAAGAATATAAATCAAAATACAAAACCTAAACTAACTACCTAACTATCAAAAGCACAGGAGAAAACAGGGATCAACAAAACTGACACCCAACCCCTACTGCTTCCTTGAACTATATACAAAAAGGGAAAAGGTATTTACAATATTTACAACAAAAAAACTATATACAATCGCGGGAGGAACACATCCATCCACGCGTACAAAAACAACAAAAAGAAAAAAAAAAGAAAGTGAGAGAGCACAGGGCGCGACACACAGTCTCTCTCTCCAAACACACAACACTCACACACCAACAATCACTCAATCAAACAACCACACAAACACAACAATCCAACAATCAACCTAACAGCAATCCAACAATCAACCAAACAGCAACCCAACAATCAATCACTCTGAGCACGTAAGTCATACACTAGGCATAAGTCGCGCACTTCCGGCTTGCATCCGCGAGCTTAAAAGGACGCGCGGATCCAAGGCCAGCCAATCCTGGTGCACGTCACGACACGTTCAATCGGGGCGGAGCTTCCTGTGAGAAGGAGAGCGAGAGAGAGAGAAAAAAAGGGGGGGGGGGAGATTGCGCACGCACCACACACACACACACACACACCTGCACGTAACACCCCCACCCATAAAAGTCAAAATCCCAATTTTGACAAAAACACACGCAAAGGAATACATTTGTGCATACACAGCATCTATCACTGTCACAAAGAAAAAAAAAATTAGGCTGCACCAACACAGATCAACAAGGTAACACAGCTCAATATTGCCATAAAACATTTAGTTACAGTAAAATCAGCCCTTTGCGCCGCTGCCAATTGCGAACGGCCCATTTGTAATGGTGCAACAGCTTCAGCAGACAAGGTTGGTTCGACATAAAATTTTGCTGTGACAGGTGTGGTTTGCAGAAAAGATTCAGACAAAATCAAGAACATCATCAAACTTTCGTGCTTGTGCACATGTAACTGCACATGACGGAAATACTGTGGGACAATTGGAAACACAATCATTGTTCACATCAGCTACTGGTTTTACTGTCACAATAGGGCGAGGGAAAACAACACCACCCGCCAGATCATTTCCCAGAAATAACTGAATTCCTTCAACAGGGAGTGCGGTACAAATACCGACACAAACTTCCCCCTTCACTATTTCTGTTTCGAGATGTATATTATGAAGTGGAACTGTGATACAGCCTGCTCCTATGCCACGTAAAATAACATCAGTGCCCGTGTAGGTTTTCTGAGACAGAGAGAGTGTACCAGCTAACATCAGAGTCTGTGCTGCACCTGTATCTCGCAGGATGGACACTGATCTGCGAACGCCTTCAGGGCTGTCTGCCACCGACCCTTGTAACATGAAAGGTTTATACACTGCCACTGTTTGATCAGGTAAGACCTGTTTTGCTTGTCTTTTAACGAAACCCACAGACTTTGACTTCACAGATGCATTTTTTTTTCCAGGCCTCACAGTCTGAAATCAGATGATCAGCACTTAAACAGTAAAAACAGACTCTACCTCCCACTGAGCGATACTGAGAAGTTCTAAAAGTACCCCATCTTGCAGGTTTCACACTGCCTGCTGAAGGTTTCACCTGCCCTTCAACCCCACGGACAGCGAATTTATCCGTTCTCACAGTAGGAGAGAATACAGTACGGTGTGTCAACACAATTTCATCAGCCAATACAGCGGCTGCTGACAATGACGTGACTTTTTGTTCATTTAGGTGCAATACGACATTTTCAAAGACACAATTTTTTAAATCCTCCAACAGGATTAACTCTTTAAGAGCCTCAAAAGTGGTAGCTTTAGTTGCAGCACACCACTTTTCAAATAGTGTTTGCTTTTCATGGGCAAATTCAACAAAGGTTTGTCTGTCCGCCTTCCTATGGGACCTACATTTTTGTCTGTAAGCCTCTGGCACTAACTCATACGCACGTAGAACAGTTTGTTTGACCGTGTCGTAATCCAGGCTTTGCTCAACAGGCAACGCAGAGCACACATCCTGCGCTTTACCAGTCAACTTACATTGTAACAAGAGAGCCCACATTGCTCTCGGCCACTGTAACGTACTGTAGCTGCCACACATTCAAAAGCTATGAAATAGCTATCCACCTCGGTCTCTCTAAAAGGAGGTACTAAAACAATATGCTTGCTTACATCGAAATGGGTTGGGGAGGTAGTCACTGGGGCAGAAACGAGACAGGAGAAGGCCGGCGCAGCCGCTGCAGGTAACTGAGCGAATGATGGAGAAGCAGGTGAACTCTCCGGCGCGATCTCAGCCCAGTGTAGCCGGCTGAAATCTCGCCGAAAATGTTCCCTCTCCATCTCAAGCTCCATCTCCCGCAACCGTAACCTTTGAGCCTCTGTTTCCTCCCGTTTTATTTCCAGCTCCACCTCCCTCATTTTAAGAACTAAAAGTTGATTTGAATCCCCAATTGGTGATGTTATTGTGGGTGGTGTTATTACCTTATGCCTGGGGGGCGTGGAGGGCGACTGCAGCGCAGGTAATGGCCTACCGTCGACCTCCATCGGCGTTGAAGCGTCCTCATCCTTAGCACACTCTCCAGGCTCTCCAGGCAAAATCTGCTGTTCAATTAATTTACTAAGCAATATTTTATTAACCCCTCTTTTAAGACCTCTGCGTGGCACCTCAACTTCAAAAAGGTCGGCAATGCTGAACAAATCATTCTTACGGCAGTGGTCAAACTGCCGTGTTGTTCTAGGCTAGGAGCCAGTGTAAAGGCAATTAGGTCAAACGCCATGTTCCACCGATTAGTGTCCAACCCAAGAAGGCAGCCAAACAAACAAAAAGGTCGAATATACTCGGCAACAGACAAGCCCCCACTTGTTAGCCAGTAACTGGCAACGGACGAGGCCCCACTTGTTAGCCAGTAAATGGCAATGGACGAGCCCCCCACTTGTTAGCCAGTAACTGGCAATGGACGAGCCCCCACTTGTTAGCCAGTAACTGGCAATGGACGAGCCCCCACTTCTTAGCCAGTAACTGGCAATGGACGAGCCCCCACTTGTTACGACCCCTGGTCTAGGGTTCAGGGACGCAACAAAGAAAATAATAAATAAATAATAAACAAACCTTGCAACCATGATTTTAGTGTGCGTGGTCTTTTTATTTTTATATACACGCGCACACATACACAAACAGGAAGCTCTGTGCTTTAGGGTTGGGCCAAGGCCAAAACAATAAACAAAAACCCACCCCTATCTCCTCCCTTAAAGCTAACTAAACTACTAAAGAAAAGAATATAAATCAAAATACAAAACCTAAACTAACTACCTAACTATCAAAAGCACAGGAGAAAACAGGGAACAACAAAACTGGCACCCAAATCTACTGCTTCCTTGAACTATATACAAAAAGGGAAAGGTATTTACAATATTTACAACAAAAAAACTATATACAATCGCGGGAGGAACACATCCATCCACGCGTACAAAAACAACAAAAAGAAAAAAAAAAGAAAGTGAGAGAGCACAGGGCGCGACACACAGTCTCTCTCTCCAAACACACAACACTCACACACCAACAATCACTCAATCAAACAACCACACAAACACAGCAATCCAACAATCAACCAAACAGCAACCCAACAATCAATCACTCTGAGCACGTAAGTCATACACTAGGCCAGTGGTTCTCAAACTTTTTCTGTCATTCCCCACTTAAGGGGGTGAGCGAATTTTCAAGCCCCACTTGTCAACAAAATAATAACGAAATCGGCCAAGTTTACTGTTTAATGAAATATCAATTCCTAAACCAATACGATCAAACACCACCAAGTTAAAAAAAGATAAAATACACGTGCAATTGTTACAAGGCTTACGTTATCACATATCTTTGCATAATTGACCCCATGTTTATTAGCTGCTCAGCAATCGTTTGTAGTTTTTTTGGCCAATTCTGTATGCAACTTTGAATGAAGCCATTTGCGCTTTGCTGTCCACTGATTCAGATTTTACCATGCAATTCTCCTGCTGTCTGTATTCTGCCAGCTTTCTTTCAAAGACGTCCAGTGGTTTATTAACGTGACTGGAGTGTGTTGTCTCTAAGTGTCTTCCTAATTTGTTGGGTCTCATGCGGTCTGCTGCCAGCAGTTTAAGACACAAAACACACACGCGTCTCTCTTCTGCCCCCACCATCACCACCATGAATCCAAGCTCAAGATAGGCTTCATTAGGGGTGGGCGATATAACCAAAATCTTCTATCACAGTAGAAGCTATGTTCTACCTCAATAATGATATACATCACAATATAGCAATTTGTATCTGAAAATGCATAAATAAAAATGAAAACACAAAGAAATTGTTTTACATAATTTAATTTATTTTATGTAATTTTATTTAAACTGTGAATTGCTGAGGTTTGCTGCATTTTTTTTTACTTTGGCCATAATCTTGGAAGCTTGGATTTCAGATGATAGGAAATGTTTGACGTGTTTCCACCACTTGTTTAAACAGTGCACTTGTGTACCTTACAAATCAAGTTCATCTCATTCGTATCACTTTTCTTATTCAATTCAATTCAATTCAATTTTATTTATATAGCGCTTTTAACAATGGTCATTGTCTCAAAGCAGCTTCACAAAAATTAAAGAAATTTAACAAAAAAAAAAAAAAAAAAAAAAAAAAAAAACTGTATATAGAATAATTATATATAAAATAATAAATAAATAAATAAAATTATAATAGAAAATAAATAAATAGAAACAAATAATAATAATAATTATAGAAAAGAAAATAATTGGAAGTGTGGATGTGTGAGAAAAATGTGCAGATAATAATGAGACGAATGAATGAAATTTCTCTGATGAGCAAGCCAAGGGTGACGGCGACGGTGGCAAGGAAAAACTCCCTGAGATGGCAATAGGAAGAAACCTTGAGAGGAACCAGACTCAACAGGGAACCCATCCTCATTTGGGCGATAACAGATAGAAATATAACATCTTGTGTGTTGTGCAGGTGAAAATTCAATATGACAGAAATTATTTAAATTGACACGAAGACCAGTTCAGCATAGGGACGAGTCAGTAGGTGCAGAGGGCAGATGAGGTCTGGATCACTGGAAGCACAGGAGCAGCATGTGTAGCTCCAACCATCATAAAGCTGAATCCAGCTGGAGCTGGTCCTTCTCTGGATGCCTCAGGAACCTCGCAGGGTCGGCCTTTGTCTACTGAAGCTGGCAAAATCTCCCGATGCCTCGGGATGGGTAGAGAAATACAGAACAGATGGGGAGAATTAGCGTAGTTGCCATTCGGTATAGGTGTACTGGAGTATGAGTACTGGGATGAGTTATGTGTATGCCAGATTAAAAAGATGCGTCTTGAGTCTACTTTTGAACTGAGAAACCGTGTCTGCTCCCCGAACACTGTCTGGAAGGCTATTCCAAAGCTTTGGAGCTAAATATGAAAAAGCCCTACCCCCTTTTGTAGATTTTGAAATTCTGGGAACTACCAGAAGTCCGGAGTTTTGTGATCTTAAGGCGCGTGGTGGATTGTAGCGTATCAGAAGACTGGTTAGGTATGTGGGAGCTAAACCATTTAAGGCCTTGTATGTAAGTAATACTATTTTGTAATTTATTCTAAACTGAACAGGTAGCCAGTGCAGGGATGATAATATTGGGGTTATATGATCATATTTTCTGGATCTAGTGAGAACCCTGGCAGCTGCATTTTGGATTAACTGAAGCTTGTTTATTGAGGATGCAGGACAACCACCTAGTAATGCATTACAATAGTCCAGTCTGGAGGTCATGAATGCATGAACTAGTTTTTCTGCATCAGATACGGATAAGATGTTCCTAAGTTTAGCAATATTTCGAAGATGGAAAAAGGCTGTTTTTGTGATATTTGAAATGTGATTTTCAAAAGACAAGTTACTGTCTAATATTACTCCCAGATCTTTTACTGCTGAGCTGGTAATAACAGTACATCCTTCTAAGCGCAAGCTGAATTGTGAAAGCTGTTGTGTGCTGGTTTTTGGGCCAATAAGTAATATCTCTGTCTTATCTGAATTTAATAAAAGAAAGTTATTGGTCATCCAATCTTTTATGTCCTGGACACACTCAGTTAATCTAGACAGCTTAGGTATTTCGTCTGGTTTAGTTGAGATAGATAATTGGGTATCATCAGCATAACAATGGAAACTAATCCCATGTCTTCTAATGATGTTACCCAAGGGAAGCATGTATATTGAGAACAACAGAGGTCCTAAAACTGACCCTTGTGGGACCCCATATTTCACTGGCATTATACCAGACGGTTCTCCATTTAGATCTACAAAATGGTAGCGATCAGACAGGTAAGATCTAAACCATTTTAATGCCTGTCCCTGAATACCTATATAATTTTGTAAGCGATCTATGAGAATATTATGATCTATAGTGTCGAATGCAGCACTAAGATCAAGCAGGACTAGCAATGAGATGCAGCCTTGGTCTGAAGCTAAAAACAAGTCATTTGTAATCTTAACTAGTGCAGTTTCTGTGCTATGATGGGGCCTGAAACCTGACTGAAATTCTTCAAGGATGTTGTTATCCTGCAAGAATGTGCAAATTTGAGCTGATACTACTTTTTCTAGTATTTTTGATATGAACGGGAGGTTTGAAATCGGTCTGTAATTTTTTATTTCATTCGCGTCTAAATTAGATTTTTTAAGAAGCGGCTTAATAACTGCTAACTTGAAAGGTTTAGGGACGTGACCTAGATGTAATGAAGAATTAATAATGTTTAGGAGTGGCTCTCCAACCGTAAGCATCACTTCTTTTAAAAATCTGGTTGGGATTGGGTCTAACAGGCACGTTGTTGATTTAGCAGGCACGTTGTTGATTTAGCCAAACCAATACCCAAACCAATTCCACACCACAGACGATGCAGCTTTTTTCTTTACAATCTCCTCGTTGTTGGTTTTGTCACATATAAGTAAACTCACTGCTGCTGCACCGTCTTCTTCCGTTGTCGAAGTGTATGTGAAGCCAAACACATCAAAAGTGGGTCGAAACCGCGGCACCCGATTGAACCGAATATCTGCGCAAATACAGCGCAGAGTTGATCTGGTTTATTCGCGCAGCCCGGTGGATCGCGCAGCGCCGCTCAAATCACAAACCTGCGCAACCCACTGTGTTTTTATTATAAAACAATTTATCTAAAATGTCAGGACTATTTAATATTGTTTCCGCCTTGCCATGCCTGGTTTGTACGTGCGCATCCCAGCGGGGTAAAATGTATTTTGATGGTCGGCGCGGTTTATTTCTGTCAGAGTCGCGCAGCGCTGCCCAGTGGCTCGCGCAGGTTTGTGATTCGAGCAGCGCTGCGCAAGTTTGTCCGACGTTAAACCGTTATTGTTCCACTATGGTTCCACTTTTTCTCCCGGCCCACAACTGATGTTATTTTAAATTTACTTGTATTAATGATCCATTTATTTGTGTGTGATTGTTTAGTTTTTGAGCGTACGCTCTTCATTATCAATAAAGAAAAGCATGAATTAGAATAGGTACTTTCCTGTTATTTTCCACTAATTTCCCCCCGTTCATTGCGCCCCACCTGTCATGTCTGTATTCCCCACTAGTGGGGCGCGCCCCACACTTTGAGAACCACTGCACTAGGCATAAGTCGCGCACTTCCGGCTTGCATCCGCGAGCTTAAAAGGACGCGCGGATCCAAGGCCAGCCAATCCTGGTGCACGTCACGACACGTTCAATCGGGGCGGAGCTTCCTGTGAGAAGGAGAGTGAGAGAGAGAAAAAAAGGGGGGGGGGGGAGATTGCGCACGCGCCGCCACCAGCCGTCGCGCATGTGCATACAGTATACGTGCACCACACATACACACACCTGCACGTAACAGTGCAAAAAGAACATGAAAGTAAGGCTGATTAAAAGGGATCCTGCTTGTTTGTGAGTTCAATCTAGACCTGAATGAATGATCTGAGCTTGCAATTTCAAAGACAAAGTCAACTTTTATTGTCAATTCTGCTACATGTACAGTGCATACATATAGAGAATCGAAATTACGTTTCTCTCTCACCCTAGTTACAAATAACACTGAAGAGGTTAAAAATAAATAAATAAATAAAAATAATAAAATAAAATAAAAGACTTAAATAACACAAACTTAGAAAGACAACAGAGGTGAGGTAATTTAGTTACTGTCCTGCAAAAAGGGACAGTTAACAACACAGAAGGCAGTTATGGAGAGAAACGGTACAGTGCAATTGGAATAGTGCAAGTGTGCTTATTTTAGTTGATAAGAAAGTGACAAGTGACAACATAATGAGCTATATGAATCGGTAAACAAAATGGGGAATAAATCCAGTGTGAACAAGGAATGTTTTTTTTTTTTTTTTCCCACCGGTTTGAGGTAGTGAAAGTACCTTTTAGTAGTGAGGTGCCTGGATCACAAAGTGACAGGTGCAAGTGTATGTGTGAGTGAGTGAGTGTGTCAGTTATTGTGAGTGTTGTGTGTCTGAGAGCATGTGTGTGTGTGTGTGAGGTTTTGTGAGTGTTGTTTGCCTGAGAGCGTGTGTGTGTGTGTGTGGTTTTGTGAGTGTTGTTTGTCTGAGAGCGTGTGTGTGTGTGTGTGTGTGTGTGTGTGTGTGTGTGTGTGTGTGTGTGTGTGTGTGTGTGTGAAAAATGAAGGAGTCAGAGTATAACAGTTGGAGAGGCCGAAGAGCACAGGGGAGGCAGAGCTGGAAGAGAGTTGAGCTTCCTGATCGCCTGATGGATGAAGCTGTTCTTCAGTCTGCTTGTCCTGGCTTGGAGACTCCTTAGTCTCCTCCCTGATGGTAGCATACTAAAGAAGCTCTGAGTCGGGTGGGTAGGGTCACGGGCAATGTTGATTGCTTTTCGTGTGAGGCGGGTGTGTAAATGTCCAGGAGGGGGGGGAGAGAGACACCAACGATCTTCTCAGCTGCTCTCACTATGCGCTGGAGAGTTTTCTGGCAGGACGCATTGCAGGCGCCGTACCACACAGTGATGCAGCTGGTCAGGATGCTCTCAATTGTGCCTCTGTAGAAGGTGCGCATGATGGGTGTCGGGGCTCCGGTTCTTCTCAGCTTACGGAGAAAGTAGAGACGCTGTTGAGCTTTCTTGGCTAGTGCTGCAGTGTTGATGGACCAGGAGAGATCTTCCGTCATGTGCACACCCAGAAACTTGGTGCTCCTTACCCTCTCCACGATCGCACCATTGATGGACAGCGGAGAGAGTTGGGTGTAAGTTCTCCTGTAATCGACCACAATCTCTTTTATCATTTCCACGTTCAGGGAGAGATTGTTGTCTGTGCACCACCTGGCCAGGCAGCTCACCTCGTTCCTGTAGTTAGTCTCATCATTGTTGCTAATGAGACCCACCACAGTCGTGTTGTCCGCAAACTTGATGAAGAGGTTGGAGTTGTGTGATGGTATGCAGTCGTGGGTCAGCAGCGTGAAGAGGAGGGGGCTCAGCACACATCCTTGGGGGGCCCCAGTGTTCAGCATGATGGTGCTGGAAGTGTTATTGGCGACCCGCACTGCCTGAGGTCTGCCAGTCAGGAAGTCCAGCAGCCAGTTGCACAGAGGGGTGCTGATCCCCAGCTGTATCAGTTTATGAGTGAGCTGTTGTGGGATGATTGTGTTGAACGCTGAGCTGAAGTCGATGAACAGCATTCTAACATAGGAGTCTTTGTTTTCCAAGTGGGTGAGCGCTGAGTGGAGGGCCGTAGCAATGGCATCATCGGTTGAGCGATTGGACCGATAAGCAAACTGGAAGGGGTCCAGGGAGGGGGGGAGGGCAGTCTTGATCTGCTGCATGACTAGCCGTTCAAAGCACTTCATAATGATGGGAGTAAGTGCAACTGGGCGGAAGTCATTGAAACAGGAGGGAGATGTTTTCTTAGGTACTGGGATTATGGTGGTGGTTTTAAAGCATGTGGGGATAACAGCCTGACTCAGAGAGATGTTGAAAATGTCCGTAAAGACATTCGTGAGTTCCCCCGCACAGTCTCTCAATACTCGGCCCGGAATGTTGTCAGGACCCGGGGCCTTGCGCACGTTAATCCTGCGGAAGGATCTTCTCACGCTTTCTGAGGAAAGCGTCATCACTTGGTCGCCGGGCTGAGGTGGGTGTTTCTGTGTCGTGGTGCTGTTGTGGGTGTCAAAACGGGCAAAGAATGCATTCAGCTCATTCAGCAGAGAGATAGAGCTGTCACATGTCCTCTGTGGCGGCTTGTAATCAGTGAGGGTCTGTATCCCTTGCCACAGACTCCGTGTGTCTCTGCTGTCGTTAAAGTGATGGGCAACTCTCTTGGAGTACTGTCTCTTAGCCTTTTTGATGCTGCGAGACAGGTTGGCCCTAGCTGTCCTCAGGGCTGCTGCATCTCCAGATTTAAAGGCAGCGTTCCGTACCTTCATTAGTCTGTAGACCTCCCCTGTTAGCCACGGTTTTTAGTTAGCACGGACATGATGGTCTTTGTTACCGTTACATCATCAATGCACTTGTTGATGTACAGTGGTTACAAAATCGGAATGGCGATCCCGCCGCGTATACCGCCGTTTAAAGGCAACAGCGGCCAAAATAAATCAGTTGCATTTCAAAGTCATTCGTAAAATGGCCGCCAGGTGGCGCAAAGTGACATTTTCATTCATCGCAGTAAATACAACAGTGATGGTAATTTCCACAACAAACATGAAAAATCTGAACCAGAGCTATTAATGTGTACTGTACAATAATGAGTAAAAAGAAAATTATAGTAGATTTATTAACTGAAATAAATGACCATATTTTTCAAGAGAATTTTCAAGCCCCACTCATTAAACAAAATTATAACGAAATCGGCCAAGTTTACTATTTATTTAAATATAAATTTATAAACCAATAAGATCAAATAACACCAAGTTATTATTATAACAGGCTTACTTCGTCACTTATCAAAGAAGTACGCTTGCTTTCAAAGAAGTCGAGTGGCTTATTAACGTCTCTGGTGTGCATTGTCTCTAAGTGGCCGCTTGGTGTAGCGGTTAGAACGCTCGACCAGAGATCTGCAAAGCCCCGGTTCAAATCCCGAGTGATGATGTTTTAAAATTGTTTTATTTTAAAACTAAATAAAATGTTTTAAGTGCGCTTAAGATAGGCTACGTAGACTTATATAGTTTTATTATATATTTTTTGCACATTAATCTGTTAGATCTGTTTAGTTTTTTTTTGCCGGCTTTGCGCGGCTGCGTGCGGGAAGCTGTGAAAATGCCCTTCATTACCTGTAGGGGGCAGTCGTGTTTCAGTCTGAAGTATTGTGTGTCTACTGAAGCCGAAAATGTGTGCAAATTAAACTGAGCATGCGTGTTTGGAGACGCTGTGCCCGCGCTGTGTATCAGTCGGTTGGGAATCATCACGGAGGTTACAACACGGCGTGGCTGGAGCTGGAGTTTGTCGTGTTCGAAGTAAGTTTAGCTTTCTTTTTTGGATGTGATTCTCGCTTTCATGACTCCCAATTAATGTTCATCTTAATCTCAGGACTTACAATTAGCAATATTTCAGTTTTTAATAGTGTGGAGATTCATAAATAAATAAATATCGAACCGAGCACGCGGATTAATACACCGAGATGTGTGTTTCTTACCCCCACAAGTCGTGAAAACGGCGTGTTAATAAGTTACAAGTTAAATTTCAACTGAAAAGAACCTGTACATATGTTCATACAGTATTGACAGCAGCTCTAATTTGTCTAAATCGCATTGCAGACAATAAAAATAAGTCGAGTGATCCTGTGACCCTGCATGCTTAATCTTTCCACACATGATTCTTGCTTCTCACTTTTTCCTTAATCCCTCGCTGTTCTATCTTGTATTTTTCTAACGGTGTCAGAAACTTTGTGTTAGTACAGATGTCGCCATTAAAAACCTGCGTTTCGAGAAAAGGGATCCCGTGACTTGCCGCGGCTTTGCGCGGCTGCGTGCGGGAAGCTGTGAACATGCCCTTCATTACCTGTAGGGGGCAGTCGTGTTTCAGTCTGAAGTATTGTGTGTCTACTGAAGCCGAAAATGTGTGCTAATTAAACTGCGCATGCGTGTTTGGAGTCGCTGTGCCCGTGCTGTGTATCAGTCGGTTGGGAATCATCACGGAGGTTACAACACGGCGTGGCTGCAGCTGGAGTTTGTCGTGTTCGAGGTAAGTTTTATCTTTCTTTTTTGGATGTGATTCTCGCTTTCATGACTCCCAATTAATGTTCATCTTAATCTCAGGACGTACAATTAGCAATTTCAGTTTTTAATAGTGTGGAGATTCACAAAACACCGTTTTCGTGTAAAAACCTGAACCTACGGAGCCCCCATGGGTCCTGTGGTAAATAAATAAATAAATAAAATAATAACGAACCGAGCGCGCGGATTAATACACCGAGATGTGTTTCTTACCCCCACCCCGAGTGAAAACGGCGTGTTCAGACAAAGGCTCGCCAGTTAGATGCCATTTCTGAACAAACTGAGTCGTGTGTGTTAAAGCATTAAATGGTAAAAGAGCACTAGCAATAAACGTTTTTTTTTTTCTGAAGCCGAACTTTATTAATGAGTTACGAGTAAAGAACCTGTACATATGTTCATACAGTATTGATAGCAGCTCTAATTTACTGCGGTAAAGCCAGCCGCGGTTCAGAAAAACACGGTCAAGCCAGCCGCGATTGATTTTAGTGCGCGCACATATTACAGTGATTACGGTAGTTTCATGAACAACACAGAGAGAATGCCCCATATCTGAAAAATGCTGCAGTAAAATAGTTTCATATGTGGTGTGTATATAGTATGGGACGTCCTGAAAAAGAACTGATCATTGTTTTTTTTTCTGTTTCAGTCTGAAGTATTGTGTGTCTACTGAAGCCGAAAATGTGTGCAAATTAAACTGCGCATGCGTGTTTGGAGTCGCTGTGCCCGCGCTGTGTATCAGTCGGTTGGGAATCATCACGGAGGTTACAACACGGCGTGGCTGCAGCTGGAGTTTGTCGTGTTCGAGGTAAGTTTAGCTTTTACACTTGGGGTCTTTATACCCCTTTGAAATGTAATAATGCCCCATATCTGAAAAATGCTGCAGTAAAATAGTTTCATATGTGGTGTGTATATAGTATGGGACGTCCTGAATAAGAACTGATCATTGTTTTTTTCTACTTTTTTTTTTTTTATCATATAATGTGTGTACATTATATGGGATAAAAACTGACCATGGCGTTTTATACTTACTAGAATTTATTTTTTCATAGGTCTCTGAAGTGAAATAAAGGCATTTTATTTAACTTTTTTTCCCCATTGTGAACATTTGTTTATTTGACCTCTCTTCCAAAGCAGACGTTAATCTTTGCACACATGATTCTTGCTTCTCATTTTTTCCTTAATCCCTCACTGTTCTATCTTGTATTTTCTAACGGTGTCAGAAACTTTGTGTTAGTAGCACTGCTTGACATGCTTGATGCCTTCCTCTTTTGTAATTTGCTTTGGATAAAGGCCTAAATGTAGTTGTACGAATAAAAGATTATGTAATGATACAATGTAAATATTTTCACAGAAACAAAGCGTAAAGATGAGACGTGAATCTGAAAAGGATCTCTTTGATGATTGCCTGGTAAAGCATTGTTTTCTTATTAATTATACAATTTATTAATACCTTGAATATAGTGTTTGTTGTATTGGACAGAAGCATATAAATGCAAATGAATATATAAATATGAGTAATTATTGAACGAATTTTCATGTTTGGACTAACCCTTTAAATACAAACTCAGCATTCATCATAGGATTTCCTGACACTGTAAAGCCATCTCATGCCATGTTTTACTGATGCAAGATTAGTGCTAAAGCAATTTAACCCAAGTTTAACAATATGAAGTACAGTATATGAAGTGATGGTCATTTTTTTATTATCATTTATTTTTATTATTATTTTTTTCTCAATGAAGTCAGCACAGGTTGAAGCAATTGAGATTTTTTTTGTTTCTCAAAATAAATGATTTATTTTCTTGTAAATTTTATGCAGGGGGACAGACGAAGTGACACCTTCTTAAAATCCTTGTCGTCCGTGCTGTTGAAGGGGAAGAACCGGTTGGTGTATCCATAATCCTTGAAGGAGAGGCTATTTTCAGAAAGTTCTTCTAGAACTTGATGGGATTAAGCTATCACCAAAAGTGCAAGCTTTAAAGATGAAGTTATCATCTTAAAACATTTGATTTGGCTTGACTACAAGTGTTTACATGTTGTGTTTACATGTTCAGCTTAAAATGTTTTCATGCATTAAGGTTTCAATGGCATACTTTTAAGTGCACTAGTCCAGAGTGCTGATTTGAAAGTTGCAACTTCACTGCTTCAGAGGGCTATTACGTTTTAACGTTTATTCTACAGTTTGTTTAAAGTATTTTCTGCTGCATTTTATTTCTAAATGAATGCTGTATTTTATTTATTTATTATTTTACACAATTTTGTTTAAAACAAGTATTTCAGGCCCTGGTGCCGTGCAGTTTTTTTCTATGGATGCAAAATTTAGCTGAATGCACTTTTATTAAAAAGACAACTTGGATCTAGACTGTGAATGTCACAAATATTTGGTAATGTTGGTGAATAAACTGTTTAATTATATTTTAGTTGTGTGATTTATGAAAGATATAGATGAAATAATTACTTAAGTTTCTTTCCAAAACATAAATTAGCAATGTTTACATTATTATAGGGAGTAATATAAATTGATAAAACCAAGTAAGGGAAAATCTCACAAAACAAAATGATACACCCTAAAAAATGCTGGGTTAAAAACAACCCAATCTGGGTTGTTTTTAACCTAGCTGCTGGGTAAATATAGGACTAACTAAATGCTGGGTTAATTTAACCCAGCAAGATGGGTTATTTGTTTAACCCAACAAGATGGGTTAAATATTCAATCCAAATGCTAGGTCATATTTAACTATAATGCTGGGTTAATTCTACCACACAAATAGGTTATTATTATTTTCATGTTTTACAATGAATCTGTAAAAAAAAAACAAAAAAAAAAACATGTCTATTAAACAGTTAAATTACTTTGATATACTGGTCTATTACAAAAAACATACATGTATGCAATAAACAACATCCTATTAAATGTTCTTAGAAAAAAACATTTATTTTTCAAAAGCACAAGAACAGATAATCAACAGTGACATCATTACTATACTATTACTGACAAGGGCAGAATGGAGAAATTGAACAAATAGGCTGAAGCAACTTCTACAGAGCAGGATCAAAACTATCCAGCCCTGGTCTCATTTTAACATACAAACACTGTCTATGACTTTTCAGGTAGGCCTCGCTATTTCATAGCAACATTACAACATTACTGAGAGCAGCGCTGGTCATTATCTCCCAACGTCAGGATGTAGGGGTACGGCCTCGACACTTCAGCCTGCTGGAGGTATTCCACCATGTTGGTGCCAACCTTAGAAAGAAAGAAATGAAAAAGTTAAAATTTTGTTGAATAGCAAAAATGAAACTGAATAAGACTATCAATTTCGTGTGAAATACGATTGATACAAAAAAAATTACAAAGCTGCCCATTAAGATAGGGTATAGGTAACCAGAAACAAAAACATGGAGACAGCTACTACCAAAAATAAAACAGCAAAATAAGCATGGCTTTTAGGATACAACTCTATGTCAAACTAGTATGGAATAAAATCACTGTCAAAAATATTCGTGCGTAAAAAAAAGATTTGTGTATTTCCATAGACTAGTTGATATTGTAGTCTGCATTGATTTTAAGCTAATTACCGAAAAAATGTCATAGCTGGTGTCATACTGGTACATTACAATCACCAAAATATTAATACTTCCATCTAGTAGTTATCTGTACCGCTGTGGTACTTTTTCCTGTAGTTGGCGCGCTGACTGATAGTTAATTTAACTTTGGTTAAAGAGAGCTACATGGTTAGCTTACATGCTATTACTGGTGATACATTAGCATACTTGCAAAAGGGGGAAAGGTGTAAAATATTGTTATAACTCGGGAGAAACGCAGGAGAAATTTGACCGCAGAGTAAATTACTAGCTAGTGAAAAACGGGAGGGTTAGCAGGTCTGTATATTTGTGAGAGGGTCAGTGTTTTGTAAAACACCAGCATTTTGTCTCAAGCAGTGAGTTTAATAAAGTTCTAAAGTGGTTGCTAATGCTAGCAAACTAACTAAATGCCGCCGTCATGCGAGCACTAAAGTTAACAGTTTAGCGTTCATTCACCTTCACCTTCTTCGTAACCCTGCAAACATTCTACAGAGAAAGCTAAAAAGCTCAGACATCTTAGCCGTTTCTTTCATACACAGGTGGGGTTGTTTGGCTAACTAGCAGTTATTCTCAGCTAAATTATCATTCAGTACCTCAGACCAGCCGGAAAGTTTGTGTGTAACCTTAACACGGTAACAGTAATAAATGTTACATATAGTAATAATTTTTCAGTCATATGTGAATTAGGTGAGTGAACATGTGTATACAGACCTTGTATTTAACGCCATTTTCCCTTAAATGTCCGAGGAGGATGAACCGTCATCAGCGGTGTGGGAGCTCAAGAGACACGAAGCTGAGTCACAGCCGCTGAATCCACCGGTGAACTTTGGGGGAGGGGCCAAGCAAACTTTAACCCAGCAGCTGGGTTACACAAAAACTACCCAACTCTCTGAAAATAACCCAGAAAAATGACCCAACAGCGGCAACCCAGCGTTTGGGTAGAAAAAACAACCCAGCATTTTTTAGAGTGTAGTAATTTCATAAAATCAAGGTTCCTGCTGATACAACAATGCATTAACTTTAGATTTAAAACAAACGAGCAGGCGTCTCTGCCTAAAATGTTTTTCGCCAGCAAAACACCTTTCTCCTCTCTCTCTCTCTCTCTCTCTCTCTCTATATATATATATATATATATATATATATAGTTAATTCAGGGCTATTTATGATGGAGACACCTTTTTACGTTTTAAATATGTAAAACCTCCGCTGCGTGTATTCATTCACAGGCTGCAGCGCGCGCACAGAGAAATAGGAGAATGTGGTGTATGAGTGGATTGGAGAGAAGAGAGCTGTTCAGTTACTATAAAATATATATATAAACATAATATGATCTTTTTGAGTTATAATGTTTTTTTATTTATTCATAAGAAAACCTTTCAGTTTTGTAAATATTCTAGTTATAGTGTGTTATGTTTTTCTTTAGGTTAAACGGTTTTGAGAATTAGACCATCCAGCTAAGATAAATATTATGTCGTTGATTGATAAAATCTGGATTAAGGATAATTTATTTAATTTAATTTGTATTTTTCACCTCCCCCCCGAGGGATTGCCACCTTATTGTGGTCAGGGGGTTTGCGTGCCACAGTGACCTTAAGAGCTATACCAACAGGAGCTTAGTCTTTGGAGGTGGGGGATGCATGTTGAAATGCAGACTTTTTAACCCAAGACTATATAAGTTTTTACAGTACTTAGATAAGGGGGAATCAAAAACTGCCCCCAAAAATGTTTTACTGCAAGTTTGAAAAACCCACTCTCATCACCTAACACACACACACAAATTATTTGCAAACCGGTTTCGCTGACACTTTGAGTGTAATTCATAAATTTACTGAACATATTCAAATAAACATACCATACGGCAAATAAATCATCTCAAAGCGTTTATTTTTTGGGTCATAAATGCAGTGTTCATTTACATTCCTGTGTGTCCATGTTACGTCAGAGGACATGCGCCGATGTTTATCACACATTACAATAAGAGAGATTACTCACTCCCAAAGGTTTTTTGCGCCGTATTTCGATTTTTAAAAAAGTTGCTCATTTTCACCACGAACACGGATGAGTCTTCGGGTTTCCTCAGCCGTCCATATACAGAATATAAATGACAAAACTGTGGTCACGTTGCAATAAGTAAGAATAGTGTAAGCAAAACAATAGTGTATGGCCGTAAGCAAAACAAACAATGCGTTATCAAATGCTCGGCAAAATGCCGTGCTACTGAACTTTCATATTTGTTTGTAGCATGCAGTAAAGTGTATGTGACATAAAAATATATATTTGTAATATTGTGCAATATGTGCTATCCGCTAGCAAACTTTAGCGATTTTTTTTGCAAACGTTTCTTTACAGAACATCACCATAAACACAGACACAAGACTAAAGGTAATATACATACAATGAAAACTTGTCATAAAAATCTTTATTAATGGCAAAAATGACAACATTTATGGGTCTGTTTGCTCGAGGGAGCAGCCATGTTGAAAACTTCGCTTAGCCCTTCGTTTGAAGTGAGGTCCTGAAAAATCTTCGTTTGGAGGGCTATCTGGCCCTTCCCCCCTCCCCCTACACCTCCAACCAAAAGAGAAATGAGACACCACTACCCCTGCACGTGAACGCGCCAAATGGAAGAGTAGGGGGAAGGGTTGGGATTCAGCCTTAATATTGGAGCAATAAAATTTACTTAAAATCTGTGTCCAAATTGTTATGAGGATTTTATCAAGTAAATCTTACAAGTTCTTTTTTTCAGTGCATGGGTGAACACGATGTTTTAAGAATTTAATTTTATATATATATATATATATATATATATATATATATATTTATTGTGTGTGTGTGTGTGTGTGACCGGTGCAACTCACACGTCCTATTCCATTGTCATTCATACTGCCGTAGTTTTTAGAGCCCTAAAAAAGCATTCGCTAGTAAGTAAGTAAGTAAATAAAAGACAAATGAATAAATAGTTTTAAATTATATATATACAGGGGCGTAGATTTAGGGTGGACGGAGGGGATGTGTCCCCACCAATATCCTCCGACCATTGAAATGTCCCCACCAATAATTTAATCCACTTTTTTTTTTAATCGTTCTGTCAACATTAACCTAGACACGCAGAAAGGGATAAATCACGTTCTCTCCTTGAGTCCTCCCGCCCCCAAAACACATATGAACATTTTGATTGGCTGTGCCTTTCCCTGCCATCATGTGATAGACGATTGGCTGCGTTCAGACACAAGCAGCGCCAAATGCAGTGGACTCACATTCAGTACAGCAGGCCAGGATATACAGTGGGAGCCACACCAAATAGCCGCGACAGTGTGGCTGAAGTGTGAATGGCGTGTGAATGGCCTTTGCACGCCGTAATCCCCCCTCCCCTTTCTGGCCGAAAGGCGTGTCAAGATTTCACAGTAAACACGCCCATTCAAGCCCTATTTATTCATTTACCTGGTTCCACCACTAGATGGCGCTTCGTTCTCAAGAACACATTAAAACAAGCCAGCTGCGCTGAGTTGCAATCACGTGATTTTAACAACCCGCCTCCACCCCCGCCGAACTGACGCTGCCAAACTACAGAGATGAAGATGGCGGCTTAACGGACTATTCGTGGTAAGTGATGTTTTATTTTATAAAATGTGTTTGGGGTAGTTTACAGTTTATTTCCCAGTTTAGTTTTTTTATTGGCCGTTTTAAATATCACTGGCAGCAGCAGCAGCGGTCAGATGTGACTTTAGAGAACTTAATGATCTGTTTACCAAGTCTGGAGTTAATATTACAGCTTACTGTCAGTGTCACACACTCACAATGTCACTCCACTTTAACTCAAAAACATGCTCAAGCTTCGACAATACTATTAATGTCCCTATTACAAGAGCTGCACTACCCGATGAAGAGTGTTTGTGTTCTCTGTAAATACTGAGAGAATCTCACCGCGTGTTGTCTGGATAAATTCAGCGCTTATTTATTCTCTGGTTAAGAGTTAATCTGCAGGTTATTTCTGTGACTGTAATATAATGTGATGCAGTTGATGAGGGACACAGACTGAGGGGAGCTGTACAGGAGCTAGTAACGCTCATAACCCGGTTTATATTTTATACACTTTCCGCGGTAGCGCGAGCGCTTAGTTAAAGAGCTGAATAACAACACAGAAGTGTTTATCAGTTAAGGAGGAGGAGGGGGGAGGTGTGTGTGTGTGTGTGTGAGGGGCTTCAGTAAGTTATAGTTTGGCTTCAGAGATGAACTAATGCTCATATACGAGTGTTATATCGCTTAACTTATTTGTACGAGAAGCGCATTAAGTAAATTCCCGGTTAATTTAATGCAGACGATAATACAGACAGTCACTGGTTAACACTAACACTGTTCACTGGTTAACACTAACACTGTTCACTGGTTAACATTAGCACAGGCAGATTATTTACATTACAGAATCCCCAAAGCAGTGTTTTACACACTCTGTGGTAAATAGGTTTATTAATATATATTATTTTTATTAGAACTAGATGTTCTGTGAAGTTTATCTGTCTTGACTAAATTCTCCTGTTGTCTTTAAGCAGAGCTCCGCTGTGGAGGATTGGGGGGTCAGACGGCTGACGGCTGGACTTTTGGAGCTACAGGACTGGAGGAGCCTGAACAAGCTGTTGAGGGAGCTGTAGGAGGGATGACGTCACAGTCCGACAGCTTTAGAATGATGTTTGATCAGGTCTACTGTATATTCTGAACATAGAACTGCAAAATGTCTGATACAGTACTTTGGGGGAAACAAAGACTTCAACTGTTCCATGTTTAATAGTTTTGATATTTGAAAAATTAATACTTTAATGTAAAAGGACTATAGATAGAGACTTATAAGCAGCTGGTGTATCCGGGTAGTTTAATGAACTTTAAGCAAAAAGACAACATGTATTCATCTGTTTTATATAAATTACTGTTTTAACTTTGACTAGTTTTGGAAGAATAAATTGAATTGTTAAAGTCATGTTTTGCGTGTTTTAATTTTGGGGGATTGTTTGGGTATTTAAAAATTGTTTAGTTGAACCAACAACTTCAATGGGCAAAAAATGGGACACAACTTTGTTTTAAATAGTCAAAGAGTTGGGCTGAAAATAATAATAATAATAATAATTATTGATCATAGAAACAAATGAAACCAGTTAAACACTTGATTATATGTGTTTGTGATTGTGACCCATAATAATTTTTTCTCAGTATAAATAAATGTTTTGGGTTTTAAGAACTCCAAAAGAGCAACGACAAACTTGGTATTCTCCATTGAGGTTTCTCACCTTCCACTCCTGAGTATGACATGGTGTTAATTGCTCTGTGTGTGTGTGTGTTTTTGGCGGGGGGATGGGTGTGTGTCTGTTTTCGGCTGTTCAGCAGTTCTAAACACAAGCACAGTTTTTGTCCTTAACTAAAATACTTCAATACGTTAATGAATTTATTTTGCTGAATAAGGTAATAAGCGATATTTAAACCAAACCAGTAAGTTAAGTAAGTGTTCCATACATTAAAGTACTGTGTATAACCAAGTGCCCTAGCAAACACAGTTACAGTACAGTTTACAGTACAAACAGAGTGTGTGCGCTGGGGGGATTGGAAGGTGAGTGAGAATACTCATTTACAAGACAAAAGACGGTCAGAGGCAGCGCCGTTCTAGACCAGACAACACGGGGTGGGGGGAGGGGGGCATCATGTTCAAGCACTGTTTTTACCTGGCCTTACTGTATAGTAACAGTATTGTATTTGCTGAATTGTGTTGAGGCACGCAAACCCCCAGACCACAATAAGGTGGCAATCCCTCAGGGGGAAACTAAAAAAAAAAAAATATATATATATATATATATATATATATATATATATATATATATATATAATTATATAATAAAATATCCTTAATCCAGATTTTATCAATCAATGACATAACATTTATCTAAGCTGGATGGTAAAATTCTCAAAAACGTTTAACCTAAAGTAAGACTTAACACACTATAACTAAAATATTTACAAAACTGAAAGGTTGTCTTATGAATAATAAAAAATACAAACTAAATTAAAACAGATGGGCTATTGAACAGATCATAATATGTTTTATGTTTTCTGATTATAAATGATATATGGGTTGATTTTAGAAAGGCTAAATGAAATAGCTAGTTTTTGGTCATGTCAGTCCAGTAACTATACTATGTAAAAGTAATTATAATATGAATTAATTAAGGGCAGGACCTAACCTAATGTTAATAATTTACACCATGATAACATTAGTATTCGTGTTTTTGTATATATTTTTAAATGTTCAAATGAACGTTTCAGAGTATATAATTTGTCGTGTCATCTGTGATTGAGACCCATGAGTTAAATTGAAATATTTTTTATAGGTAGTAAGCCAGGTTTTAGTAACCTTGGATAAATCAGCATGAAAGCCCTCTCTCGCACTCACACACACACACACACACAGACACACTGTACACACACAAATAATACATGAAATCGCGTAAAACCAAATGAAACTAGGGTAAAAAATATGAGCAGTAAAATACAGTAGTATCCTGTAGGTGATTCCTGTCCTGTGATAACAGGCACTAACACTCTAGAACTGTTTACTTCTGTTAGTTTTGTTTTCAAGTGTGAATGTTTATGGGGATTAAATCTGTCTCTGCTGCTGCATCTATACACCGTTGTGATAAGTGATTGATGCCCCATCAGATCTTTAATGTGGGACATTATGCTGGTTAAATGACTAAAGAAATACTGATCCGTATGGACAGATATTTGTTCCAGATATTATGCGCCATTAATCAATTTGTTATGCCAATTTGACTTTCAGCGAAAACATCAAAAATATAACGAAAACAAACCAAAGCAGAAGTTACATTTTAAGCTTTACTTTCAAATTCAAATTTGATTTGTCACATACACAGCGCGATATGCAGTAAAATGCTTTGGGTGCTTTAGGTGAGACTCGAACTCGGCACTGCTTCTCCTGGACCGCTTTATAAGTGTCACGCGCTAACCGATTGCGCCACTGGAGCCACACGGAAGTTGGTCTTGTCAGAGTATCCTCTCTCTCGTGCGCGCACGCACACACACACACACACACACACACACACGAAATTGCGTAAAACCCAACGAAATATAAGCAGTAAAAAAAAAAAAAAAATCAGTAAAAATACATTAGTATAACAGGCGCTAACCCTCTGGAACTTTTTTACTATTGTCTCCAAGTGTTTATGGGGATTTAATGTGTCTGCTGCCGCATCCATTCACAGTTGTGATAAGTGATTAATGCCCCATCAGATCTTTTGACGGGGGAGCATTATGCATGATTAAATGACTAAAGAAATACTGATCCATATGGGCAGATATTTATTCCAGGTTGCATGCGCCATTAATTGCCTCTTATGCCACTTGTAGACTATCAGTGAAAAAATCAGCGAAAACATCATCAAAAATATAACGAAAACAAACCCAAGCAGACGTTTGAGCTTTACTTTGCAGCAAAATATTATCTATCAGTATATTAAATGGAACGGGGTAAAATACACAGTAATATAAAATACTGTACGTAGCCTGCGTTTTTATTCCGTACCTACAATGATCGGTATAGACAAATTACAGCCGTTACCGTGTCTTTAAGGATCATTTGAGGATGTCTTAAAAATATTTCACTAACTAATTTTATTAATTCATTATTAAATAATAAATAGCATAATCATCATGGGTTATGTATTGAGTGATTTAACAAATCTGTTTTATTAATCGGTTTGTTGTTGTTGTTTTTTCATCTATTTATGAAACTATGTTGACAATACAAGAACTGTCTGTATATTAAAGATACGGTATTGGGTTTCCTGGACACTGCAGTTAACTGTGTCAGTCAATGCTCCATCTGGCGGAATTATACGGCATTGCAACCATCTTTTTAGAAAGCGCATGGGGGCGTTTATGGGGCGGGGCATCGTTAACTGCGTCATCGCGGGGGATCACATTCCATGCACGAAGCCTTCATGGAACTGCCACGGAGCAGTCATGCTCCAGGCGGCTGTTTGACGTGGCTCCCACTGTAGTCTGTGAATACGGACTTAAAACTAACAGCAGATTAAACAGCTAAATGTAAAAGTATAAATATGATCCCTGTCAGTCTCCTAATCTAGTGACTGTTTGTCAGAAATCAGTATTGTGAAAGAAATTGATAAACTAATATACTAATATTGCCATATGGCTAGAATTTTGTTGACACCAATAGACAATCCACTTCAGAAAAATAGTTTTTAAAATGCATTCACTTACTTGGCGAACATTAATGATTTGATTCGAGGTTTGCACACTAAGACTCAGAAAAAGTGAAATAAAATGATTGCTGTTTAAATGGCATGTGTTTATCCTGTTTTGTCAGGTAACAGAACCTAAACACCTGTGCTGTATATCAGACAGCGATGGAGAGAGTGTAGATTACACACAGGTGCTCTCTAGTCATTAGCACTCATCAGGCAATGTCTATGGCCAACTGACTGCACTCAGACCAAAGGGGGCTGAATAATTACACACACCCCACTTTTCAGTTATTTATTTGTAAAAAAAAAAATGTTTGAAATCATGTATGATTTTCGTTCCACTTCTCGCGTGTACACCACTTTGTATTGGTCTTTCACGTGGAATTCCAATAAAATTGATTCATGTTTGTGGCTGTAATGTGACAAAATGTGGAAAAGTTCATGGGGGGCGAATACTTTTGCAAGCCACTGTAGTTGTCCTGAGATTTAACATTGTTACCAATAATAGGCTGAGGCATTCTCTGTCCATGCTCATAAGGAATCCCTCAATGTTTTTCAATTAGGGGACAGAAGCAGATCAGCCATGTTGTAGTTCAGGTGAAGAGGCGAGTTCACAGGAGGTCAATCTGAATGTTGATTATACAGTATATAACATATAATATGTGTGCGTGTATTATACATGTTGATTATACTAATATTTAGCATTATGAGGAGTGATAGGCTGAGGATGTAAGTGATTCATTAGTGTTTTTGGCAAAAGTTTTGAACTGACATTTCACTTTTTTGTCACGCTATTTCATCAGGTGGCAATGCTGTCCGGTCCTAGTGCAGTCAGAGGGGAAGAGTTAGGGTCAAAGCCATTGTTCACCCCCAAAAAAACTTTACTCACTATTTACTCCTTAAGTGGTTCCAAACTTTAATGATTTTCTTTATTTTGTTGAATACAAAATAAGATATTGGGGAAAAAAGCTGAAAACATTGACTTCCGTAGCAGGAAAAACAAATACTATGTAAATCAATGATTACAGGTTTTCAGCATTCTACAAAATATCATCTTTAGTGTTTATCAGAAGAAAAAAAGAACAGCCTGGACAATATTGATGTCAAACAAATATGCCAGCAGTTTATTTTTGTTAACGAGAGGCGAAGGCATGTTTTTGTCTCCTTCATATAGGAGCAATAGGCATTGAGCTGTTGTGTGGTACTCTACCTAGTAGTTCATGTTTAGATGTAATCTACTTTTATATATATACAGATGATTGAGATGTTTCATTTGCACTAGGGCTCAATAAAGAATAGTTTTTATTTTATTAAAGACTATCTTTTTGTCAGTTATGAAACATTCCTTTAACTTTACACTATTCCTTAATTTAACTTAATGAATTGCATTTCGAGTGGATTAATATAAATCGAAGCATTGCTAGTATTAATGTAAAGTGATTTCGCACCATATTAAGAAAACCTAGCAAACCTACGCACTTGTGTGTGTGTGTGTGTGTGTGTGTGTGTATATGTGTGTATATATGGAAATATAATTAATATTTTCGTGTTTAATTACAAAAAAAAAACATTTTAATGGTTAGTGATTGTTGCAGACATTTACACTATTTTTGAGAACTATTAAGTTCTCCTTCAACGTGTCATAGCCGATAACTGCCCCTTTGAAGCCTTTGAATGGTGTTAAAAATACTTGCAAAACAAGTATTGCAGCCATACATTGGAGGGAAATTCTGAGGTGGTCAGTGATTGATGGCACGGTCGGTCGGAGGGGGTTGTGATCACACCTATAGATCTTTTGTTCTAGGCTATCGGTCAAATATCTCTCCACTGGGAAGCAAAAACATGCAAGGGATTTCAGCATCTCGACGCACATACTAAGCTGTTTATAAAGTAGACACTGTTTGTTTTTTCATTTTGTAATCTTTCCCGTGTTTACCGTGTACTGTACAATGTATATTCATTTTTTAATGAATTACTGTAAATAAACTACACATTCCGTTGATTTACCAGAAATGACTTTTCTGTTTTTTTGTGTGTGCTAAACTAAACTTCAGGGTCAAAGTAATAGCGATTTTATTTGAAAAGTATTATATATTTACAATGCTGATAAGTTCAAGCTTAGATTCATATATAAACTGCTTCAAAGTCTTTCCGTGACCGCTGAAATCCGACAGACGCAGGGCTCAAGGGAGGTGTGTCTGTGTGTGTGTGTGTGCGCGCGCGTGTGTATGTGTGGGTTAGTGTGCCTGTCCTATTTTCAGCGGATTTTTCCGCTACCGCAGATCAGTTTATCAACTTGTAATATATACATTTTAGGAATATATTAACATGTGCAGACATTTAAGGGTGCGCTGCCCTCTCTTGCCCCTGCGTAGAGCCTACACACACACACACACACACACACACATATCTATCTATCTATCTATCTATCTATCTATTATATAAATACACATTTGGAATCTGCATCTACATTTTCTGTTACAAGTATAGAATTAGGTTCAGCTGAGACTCATGATCAATGGTGTTAGGGTACTTATGTAGTGATAATTAGTTTCAGCCAGATCATTAAAACTAACAATGGACTATGACACTCTTGAGAGGGGATATGAAGGTGTTATTCATTTATTTATTCTCTACAAGGGTGCGAACTACAGTACAGACCAAACTATAACTCTCTCTTACTACTATAAAAATTCTAGATATAAACAAACAAAATACAGCTTTTTTTCCTCAGAGGTAAACGGAAAAGTGAAGTTGTTCAGCTGTTCACTGTCACTGCAGCTTCTTCAAAGTCTTCCCACTCCGTGACCACTGAAATCCGACACGACACCACGTTAGGCTACGTCTTGACTCATTTGTATACCGACAGTGATTGGATGTTTCCCGAGGGCTCAGGGGAGTGTGTGTGTGTGTCTATGTGTGTGTGTCTATGTGTGTGTCTGTCTATGTGTGTGCGTGCGCGCGGGTACTTGTTCTACTGTTATAAAAACTCTAAATATAGACAAACAAAATACAGCTTTTTTTTCAGAGGTAAACGGAAAAGTGAAGATGTTCAGTGTCACTATGCAGATGTTACACTCAGTGGAGTTACCGAAATCATTGGTTTAGTCCTCATTGAGCTTTTGTTCCTCTTATGTGAGCATAAACAGTGAAACATTCCACAGGTTTATAATACACCGCGGCCAAGTGAACCACGTTCCCGTCGAACGAAACGAGGCATAATCGTGGTGTTTGCTTCGGTTATGACACACCATAGTTTATTACCTGCTGTGGTAGATCTGAATATTTATTCAAACACAATAATAAAGCTTTATATCCTCAGGAGGGCTCAGTACATTGTTTTAGCGATAGTTTCACGGAAGCGAGTTCAGAACTAATCTAACCAAACCAAAAAAAAAAAAACATCCGAAGCTTCAAATAGAATGAACGAACTAATGAAATTGATATATATATGTAATTGATATACTGTATATACAGACGTGTGTGTGTCATTTTAATTCAAATGAACATTTTAATGCTTTCTGATACACTTATCAACTTATCCACATAAACTTATCAACACATACTCTCCGTGCACGCACATACAATCTCTAAAAAAGTAAAATTAATAACATACATATACAAATAAACAAAAATATAAACGTCTATGTATATTGAAGTTTACGGGGAACGCAGAGTCGGCTAAGCACATGTGATGACGCGCACGCCCTCACCTCTTGTTACGGCTGCCTATTTGGCCAAAAAATAATTGAACGATATGCCTGGTCCTGGAAAGAGACAATAAATATATATATTTTTTATACATTTATTGCATTGTTTGTTGTTTACAGTCAAGCCATCAACATACAATAAAATGTAAACATGAGATCTAAACTAAAAACTGTGCTCCCTGTGCTGGTGCTGGCAATATCATCTCTTTGTTCTGCTGTCTCCGGCTCCCTCCCTGGTCCTGAACCGTACCTGGCCCTTCCTCTACTCTCACTGTCTCAGAACAGACTGACTCCTGAAGCAGAAAAAAAAACAATGCAGGAAAAGATGTTTTCCATACTCATAATAACTAACTTGTTTACATTACACTTGTTAAATTGAAAGATCATACTGTAAATTGGTGAGCCTATTACTTTCTACTGAACAGCCCCAACTCAGAAAACATTAAAGAAATTGTTCACCCGAAAAAAAAAAAAATAATTATCAGTCATTATCCCTTCAATAAAAGCACCACACTTACACACACTGTACATCTGATTGACCCTACTGAAAAAAAAATAGCACTGGCTAAACTTAAAACAATTGAAGTAATCTGTCACACCTAATATTTGGGAAGTGACGTAATGTAAATAAACCTTTTACTCTAAGATTTAAGGCATTCATAATTTAAATATAAAAAAGCATAAGCATAAAAATAAGTATAAAAAACTTAATTACATATTGATTTACACTCAAAGCACATTTCTTTATATAAACATTTATTGTGGAATGAACATATTTTCATCCAAAATGTTAACATTACTCCATAAAATTACAAATAGTAACACTCAACTTTGCAACACACATTTATTAATTGGACTGAAAAGAAAATTAGAAAATGTTCTTGAAACAAAATCAGCAGAGGTAAAACATGGAACATTCATGTGCGACTGATGGAAACTCAAAAAGTCACAATCCCGATTTCCTGTGGAGGCTGAAGACAGTCCTCTTCCTACCTGAGGACAAATAGGGCCATTGTGCACCTCACAAGTTCTGCCTGAGCTTCATCTTTCTGAACAACCTAATAAAATAAAGGACATTTGTTAGACAATTGCTCTATTTGGCAAAACAGTGTCTGATGTATGCATGTAAAATCACTTAATGCTCCCTATGAGTGAAAAAAAAACACCTAGGATTATGGTGCAGCATGATAAATGTAATTAGCTCAATGAATACGCCAAAATAACCGACATACATATACACACTATGTATTAATGATAAAGTTTATCATTTTAAGTATTAATTTCAGGAGGTAATCACCTCCAGGCTCTAGGGTCATAAAAACAAACATAGTATTGTTGGTTATGTTAGGCTTGTAAAGCGTGAAAAAATGAACATGGCAGACATTGAAACCTGTATTCAGACAGCATACACTAACCTGTGAACAAGTTAAACTAAACTTTTATTCTGCTAGTTATGTTTTAATTTAGTGCATCACAGCCAACTTGATGTGGATGCCTTGCTCAGGTCCTGTGGCTTCCATTCACAAGATTACATTTGACACCAAGCTAATTTCTGCTTTTGAGCGAGTACATACCAGATCAAGAACTTGAAGATGAAGATTATATCTCTGGTCTTCTCTCTGACGGGTTCCTCCCTAGTTTCTGATGATCTCAATTAGTTAGTAGTGTTGCTTGTCCAAGGAAACCAGTAATCTTGCTTGAAGTGGAGCAGATATACAGTGGTGTGAAAAACTATTCGCCCCCCTCCTGATTTCTTATTCTTTTGCATGTTTGTCACACAAAATGTTTCTGATCATCAAACACATTTAACTATTAGTCAAAGATAACACAAGTAAACACAAAATGCAGTTTTTAAATGAGGGGTTTTATTATTTAGGGAGAAAAGAAATCCAAACCTACATGGCCCTGTGTGAAAAAGTAATTGCCCCCTGAACCTAATAACTGGTTGGGCCACCCTTAGCAGCAATAACTGCAATCAAGCGTTTGCGATAACTTGCAGTGAGTCTTTTACACCGCTCTGGAGGAATTTTGGCCCACTCATCTTTGCAGATTTGTTGTAATTCAGCTTTATTTGAGGGTTTTCTAGCATGAACCACCTTTTTAAGGTCATGCCACAACATCTCAATAGGATTCAGGTCAGGACTTTGACTAGGCCACTCCAAAGTCTTCATTTTGTTTTTCTTCAGCCATTCAGAGGTGGATTTGCTGGTGTGTTTTGGGTCATTGTCCTGCTGCAGCACCCAAGATCGCTTCAGCTTGAGTTGACGAACAGATGGCTGGACATTCTCCTTCAGGATTTTTTGGTAGACAGTAGAATTCATGGTTCCATCTATCACAGCAAGCCTTCCAGGTCCTGAAGCAGCAAAACAACCCCAGACCATCACACTACCACCACCATATTTTACTGTTGCTATGATGTTCTTTTTCTGAAATGCTGTGTTACTTTTACGCCAGATGTAACGGGACACGCACCTTCCAAAAAGTTCAACTTTTGTCTCGTCGGTCCACAAGGTATTTTCCCAAAAGTCTTGGCAATCATTGAGATGTTTTTTAGCAAAATTGAGACGAGCCTTAATGTTCTTTTTGCTTAAAAGTGGTTTGTGCCTTGGAAATCTCCCATGCAGGCCGTTTTTGCCCAGTCTCTTTCTTATTGTGGAGTCGTGAACACTGACCTTAATTGAGGCAAGTGAGGCCTGCAGTTCTTTAGATGTTGTCCTGGGGTCTTTTGTGGCCTCTCGGATGAGTTGTCTCTGCGCTCTTGGGGTAATTTCGGTCGGCCGGCCGCTCCTGGGAAGGTTCACCACTGTTCCATGTTTTTGCCATTTGTGGATAATGGCTCTCACTGTGGTTCGCTGGAGTCCCAAAGCTTTAGAAATGGCTTTATAACCTTTACCAGACTGATAGATCTCAATTACTTTTGTTCTCATTTGTTCCTGAATTTCTTTGGATCTTGGCTGGATGTCTAGCTTTTGAGGTGCTTTTGGTCTACTTCTCTGTGTCAGGTAGCTCCTATTTAAGTGATTTCTTGATTGAAACAGGTGTGGCAGTAATCAGGCCTGGGGGTGACTACAGAAATTGAACTCAGGTGTGATAAACCACAGTTAAGTTATTTTTTAACAAGGGGGGCAATCACTTTTTCACACAGGGCCATGTAGATTTGGAGTGTTTTTTCTCCCTTAATAACGTAAACCTTCATTTAAAAACTGCATTTTGTGTTCAATTATGTTATCTTTGACTAATAGTTAACGGTTTTTGATGAGCAGAAACATTTAAGTGTGACAAACATGCAAAAGAATAAGAAATTAGGAAGGGGGCAAATAGTTTTTCACACCACTGTAATTCTCAGAAACTCATTACTGATCTTAAAAAAAAAAAAAAAGGTAAAAACAAAAATTGGACTGGCTCAAGTTCTTATGTTAGCAAATCTTAATTACAGTGTGTATAAAGTATAGAAAGCAGTACACTACAAACAGCACTCACTCCAAATTAGCTTGTTCTATGTTTACGTCACTTTCCTATTAATTTTTACATCCTTAACCAACGGTACTTAAATATAATTGTTTTCTTCGGCGCCGCTGACTTACTGTATAAACTCCGGTGTTTTTGAAAATCACCACGTTAGTTAGCTAATGCTAATGCAGGTAATATAGGTGGTTTTAGCTACAGTAGCAAACACGGACACAAAACTCAATCTACAAAGTAGTTGTTCCTGACATAAATCATGAATTTGCTCATAGAAGAGATACATTTAACATAGAAATGACATGAGTTTGCTTTCTTACCTGGTTTAAAGGAGTTTTCTTTGAGAATCTCCACCCGCAGCAGAAGGTGATTCAGTCCGTGATAGTGCTGCGTCATGAGGTCATGAGACACGGTTTGAAGCAGAAATGTCCTTTGTGAATGGATTAGATTTAAGTTTAATCAGGGGCTTTAACTAACAGTAACTGAAATACAGGTTCTGATATCCTTCCTTACTTGTTTCAACGTCATGCTTCGGTTTGAGGCGGAAATAAAATTATACCGGCAAAACTATGGTCTAAAGCTAATAAAAATAAACACTCAACCTAATAAGAGTACCTTGATCAAAATGAAATATTTCACTTTGGTTTCCTGCTGTAAACAGCATTATACTAAAAAAAAAAAAAAGATTCACCCATAAGCATAAATTAGACACTTCAGTTAAAAAGAGCAAATTATTTTTTTTACTAATGGAATGAGAAAAAAAAACACATTAAACTAGGTTTACTTTTTTCAGTGGATCCCTCAATAATTTCTGTCTCCTTTGCCTGTGTTTGATAATGTGAAGCACATATACACTCATTCATCATGAAAGATCTATTATAAAACAAAATAAAATTCATGTTCGCTTCAGCACTGTTCATCCGCGTCCTTACATTCATTGTTGTACTTGGTCCGGCTTTTAGATAAAGTCCTTCCATGCGCCATCTGGCGGATATTCAGTGAAGCGCAACACATTTATTTAAAATTCCTGAATGTTGCCTCCGGCAAGTCGCGGCACGCCGCGCGCTAAATTGCGGCATCCCGCGGGAAAACACGCAGGGTTTTAAGGGCGACATCTGTAGCACTGCTTGACATGCTTGATGCCTTCCTCTTTTGTAATTTGCTTTGGATAAAGGCAAAACTTACAAAAGATGAAGAAATGCCTAAATGTAGTTGTACGAATAAAAGATTATGTAATGATACAATGTAAATATTTTCACAGAAACAAAGCGTAAAGATGAGACATGAGACATTTCTTATTAATTATACAATTTATTAATACCTTGAATATATTGTTTGTTGCATTGGACAGAAGCATATAAATGCAAATGAATATATAAATCTGAGTAATTATTGAACGAATTTTCATGTTTGGACTAACCCTTTAAATACAAACTCAGCATTCATCATAGGATTTCCTGACACTGTAAAGGTGCAGAGTAATCTATGGAGTGTAGCCATCTCATGCCATGTTTTACAATGTTGTACTGATGCAAGATTATTGCTAAAGCAATTTAACCCAAGTTTATGAAGTATATGAAGTGATGGTTATTTTTTATCAATTATTTTTATTTTTTTCCTCTGTGAAATGAAGTCAGCACAGGTTGAAGCAATTCAGATTTTTTTTTTGTTTCTCAAAATAAATTATTTCTTGTAAATTTTATGCAGGGGGACAGACGAAGTGATGCCAGTATGCACCTTCTTAAAATCCTTGTCGTCTGTGCTGTTGAAGGAGAAGGACCAGTTGGTGTATCCATAATCCTTGAAGGAGAGGAAATTTTGCAAGAATGTGGCAATAGCTCCGAGCACTGCGCTACACATTTGAGCTATTTTCAGAAAGTGCTTCTAGAACTTGATGGGATTAAGCTATCACCAAAAGTGCAAGCTTTAAAGATGAAGTTATCATCTTAAAACATTTGATTTGGCTTGACTACAAGTCTTTACATGTTGTGTTTACATGTTCAGCTTAAAATGTTTTAATGCGTTATGGTTTCAATGGCATACTTTTAAGTGCACTAGTCCAGAGTGCTAATTTGAATGTTGCAACTTCACTGCTTCAGAGGGCTATTAAGTTTTAACATTTATTCTACAGTTTGTTTAATGTATTTTCTGCTGTATTTTATTTCTAAATGAATGCTGTATTTTATTTATTTATTATTATTATTATTTTACACAATTTTGTTTAAAACAAGTATTTCAGGCCCTGGTGCCGTGCAGTTGTTTCTATGGATGCAAAATTTAGCTGAATGCACTTTTATTAAAAAGACAACTTGTATCTAGACTGTGAATGTCACAAATATTTGGTAATGTTGGTGAATAAACTGTTTAATTATATTTTAGTTGTGTGATTTATGAAAGATGTTCCTAATGTTATGTCAGAGGACATGCGCCGATGTTTATCACACATTCCAATAAGAGAGAGATTACTCACTCCCAAAGTTTTTTTGCGCCGTATTTCAATTTTTAAAAAAGTTGCTCATTTTCACCACGAACACGGATGAGCCTTCGGGTTTCCTCAGCCGTCCCTATAATATAAATTACAAAACTGTGGTCACGTTGCACTAAGTAAGAATAGTGTAAGCACCGTTCATTTACATGTACACATATGGACGTAAGCAAAACAAACAATGCGTTATCAAATGCTCGGCAAACAGCCGTGCTACTGAACTTTCATATTTGTTTGTAGCATGCAGTAAAGTGTATGTGACATAAAAATATATATTTGTAATATCGTGCAATCTGTGCTATCCGCTAGCAAACGTTAGCGATTTTTTTGCAAACGTTTCTTTACAGAACATCACCATAAACAAAAACACAAGACTAAAGGTAATATACATATAATGAAAACTTGTCATAAAAATCTTTATTAATGGTAATTAACATTTATGTCTCTGCTTGCTCGAGTGAGCAGCCATGTTGAAAACTTCGCTTAGCCCTTCGTTTGAAGTGAGGTCCCGAAAAATCTTCGTTTGGAGGGCTATCTGGCCCTTCCCCCTCCCCCTACACCTCCAACCAAAAGAGAAATGAGACACCACTACCCCTGCACGTGAACGCGCCAAATGGAAGAGTAGGGGGAAGGGTTGGGATTCAGCCTTAATATTGGAGCAATAAAATTTACTTAAAATCTATGTGTCCAAATTGTTACGAGGATTTTATCAAGTAAATCTTACAAGTTCTTTTTTTCAGTGCATGGGTGAACACGATGTTTTAAGAATTTAATTATATACGAATATATATAGTGTGTGTGTGTGTGTGACCGGTGCAAGGGCCATTGTCACTCATACTGTCGTAGTTTTTAGAGCCCTAAAAAAATATTCGCTAGTAAGTAAGTAAATAAAAGACAAATGAATAAATAGTTTTAAATTATATATATATATATATATATATATATATATATATATATATATATATATATATATATATATAAATAATGGAAATATGTATAAAGAAAATATAATTAATATTTTCATGTTTAATTACAAAAAAAAAAAAACATTTTAATGGTTAGTGACTGTTGCAGACATTTACACTATTTTTGAGAACTATTAAGTTCTCCTTCAACGTGTCATAGCCGATATCTGTCCCTTTGATCTGCTGGGTACGGCGGGGCGTCGAGTGCTGATCAGTGTGTGTAAAGTACGCTACTTTACACTGATCAGCAATCGACGCCCCGCCATACCCAGCAGATCAAAGGGGCACACTCATAAACTCTCCGTGTGCACACACACAAACTCTCCGTGCACACACACAAACTCTCCGCGCACGCACATAAACTCTCTCACACACACACACACACACACGATTTATAGATAAAATGCAGACATAAACACGCCACCCCCCAGGAAAACAACAAACACAAATATATAGACTACAGTACTCACTTTTCCAACATGCTAGCGTGCTCCGATGTGAGCCGATTTATTCAAGTCATAATTAGAGAATATAGAGAGATTAATAACAGAGAAAGCATAATAAGATGTCTATACAGTAAATAAAAAGAAAAGTATCAAATCCAACTATTAAGTCTGATTTTATTGCTATCATTAACCATTTATGTTATATATTTATTTTATTTTATATTACATAATTTTTTAGATATTATATTTACACAATGCTTGCTCTGAAGAACTTTATCTAAAAGCCAGACTGACCAAGTTTCTAATTCACTGAATAAACTAGTATTAGACACAGATATACGATATGGTAGTATATACAATGAAAAAGCTATTTACACGAGTGCTCAAAAGTAAAGCAAACGCAATTATTAATTTATTGTGTATATTCATTCAGCCATTTAAGTTATATGAAGAATAACGTTCCTAACCCACTATTATTTTAATCTTAAATAAAGTTGGCCTAATACAATATTGTTTGCAATGCTGAAGCAAACATGATTTTGTTTTAGTTTATTCGCTGAATACAACGCGACCCACATCACCTCTTGGTGAAGACCCACAGAAACCGTTACTGTAATGCCCCTTCTCACCTACTGTATCCTTGGTGTGAAGTTACTGTATCAAACCGGTTTCGCTGATGGGGTAATTCTGCTTCAAGCACTTTCCGATGCTGTTACTAGGAAATTCCACCCCACAGCCCACAACAACAAGCAAATAAGAGACATAATTAACAAACTTCTTAGAAAGAAAATTGAGTTGTTTTCTCTTTTCTAAAAAAAAAATTATTAATGAATACTCTTGCTTTTGTAAAGATTTTGAGTGACCATTTGCCATATACAGTACGGCCTGCTTTATTATATATTTAATAAAACTTTATTGCAACTAAATTGTGTGTGTGTGCCTTATTGAATATTTAATAATGCTTCCGGAACATCGTTGTCCATACGTTTTACAGTATGTACAGTATATTGAAAACAGTGAAACATAAAACACAAACCGAAAGGACAAATTAAGGAATGTACGAAACATTAACACCTTTACCGTGTTCAAATAAATACTGTAGAGTTACTGCATTATGTTTCAAGACATCCTTAATTAAAAAATTTTTTTCCCTAATTATATGTCCACAAATACTTTGACAACATACACTTATCAACTTATCCACATAAACTTATCCACACAAACTCTCCGTGCATGCACACACAATCTCTAAAAAATGAATATTAATAACATACATATACAAATAAACAAAAATATAAACGTCTATATTGAAGTTTACGGTGAACGCAGAGTCGGCTAAGCAGACGTGATGACGCGCGCGCCCTCACCTCTGTTACGGCTGCCTACAGTATTTGGCCAAAAGAATTATAATAATTGAACGATATGCCTGGTCCTGGAAAGAGACATTAACAGTCCGGCGCTGAGAAACGAAAGAACCGAAAGGAAAAAAAAGCCTAAGATGAAGCCCGTGCATCAATTCCAGAAATAAAACTTTACTTTATTCTGTCGACGTTAATAATGTAATAACGTAACGTTAACGTAAAATAACGCAAATTTCATTTAACAGCAGGGGGGACAATAAATATATATTTTTATAAATTTATTGCATTGTTTATGTTGTTTACAGTCAAGCCATCAACATACAATAAAATGTAAACATGAGATCTAAACTAAAAACTGTGCTCCCTGTGCTGGCAATATCATCTCTTTGTTCTGCTGTCTCCGGCTCCCTCCCTGGTTCTGAATCTGCCTCTTCCTCTACTCTCACTGTCTCAGAACAGACTGACTCCTGAAGCAGAAAAAAATGCAGAAAATGATGTTTTCTAACATGCGTTAGATAGTTTTTTTATCACTCTATACACAATACTTTGCTATTTTTATAAATGTTGAGCATCGTGAGCAAGCCCGAGATCATATTAACGTTAATTATCACCAGCCGGCATGAATAGCACACGAGTAACGTGAGTTGGGAGCACACCAATCGATTCGACTATGGTTAATCGCTCACTCCGTAGGCTCCCTGAATAGGCGGGAAAGGGATGGAGCCGCGCATTTGTGCCGGCTGGAAAAAAAAACTAAACAGATCTAACAGATGAGGACTCAGATTAATGTGCAAAAAATATATAATAAAACTATATAAGTCTACATAGCCTTTATAAGATTCTACCTTAAGCGCACTTAAAACATTTTATTTAGTTTTAAAATAAAACAATTTTTATTTGACAATGCACCCCAGAGACGTTAATAAGCCACTCGACTTCTTTGAAAGCAAGTGTACTTCTTTGATAAGTGACGAAGTAAGCCTGTTATAATAATAACTTGGTGTTATTTGATCTTATTGGTTTAGAAATTTATATTTAAATAAAACCCTACACACTTCTTTTCTAATTACACATGATAAAATCTAAAGGCTCACTGTGTTAATATTTATTGTGCTTAAATTTGATCTTAATAAGATTTGATTTAATTTGAATTCTACATTTGTACTGTAATTATATACAGTTGTAATTATATTCGGTCAACTACAGTGTTTCACTTGATGTTATCGGCTACTACGTGTATTATTGAGGCAGAGAATGAACTAAGGCATGAGGCGTCAGTCTGTAGTTATATAGCGCCACTCAGTGGTAAAAGCCAGCAAATGCACAGCAAATGCACATGCCGTAATGCGGCGGCGACGTTACATACGACGCTCCGATTTTGTAACCACTGTAGGCAGTGACAGACTCTGTGTACTCCTGTAAGTCTGTGAGGTTGTTGTGAGTGGCAGCCTGTTTAAATACCTCCCAGTCAGTGGTGCTAAAGCAGTCTTGGAGTGCCTCAGAAGACCCTTCCGGCCACACTTGTATCTGTTTGCAGACTGGTTTGGTGACTTTAACCAGTGGTCTGTATACAGGTATTAGCATGACAGTGATGTGGTCTGAGGCACCAAGGTGGGGGAGGGGTAGCGCCTTGTAAGTTCCTCTCTGAGTAGTGTAAACAAGGTCCAGAGTATTGTTTCCTCGTGTGGGAAAGTCTATGTGCTGTTGTATTTTTGGAAACACGTTTTTTAGATCTGCATGATTAAAATCACCAGCCAAGATGAGAAAAGCATCTGGATGAGCTGTCTGCTGCTCACTGATGAGCTGGTAAAGTTCATTTAGTGCCTCACTCCTTTTGTTATTGGAGTTGGGGGGTACATATACAGCCCCGATTAAAATAGCTGAATATTCCCTCGGTAGATAGAACGGTCGACACTTGATGATCATAATCTCCACCAGAGAAGAGCAGTACTTACAGACCACCACTGCATCGCGACACCACGTATCACTGATGTAAACACAAAGTCCGCCGCCCCGGGTTTTACCGCTCTCAGCGAGAGCTCTGTCCACACGGTAGCATGTTAGCTGGTCGAGCTGAACGGCGCTATCCGGAATGCTATTGTTGAGCCATGTTTCAGTAAAAACAAAAACACAACAGTCTCTTACAGTCCTTAGGGTTGTGCGAAGAAGCTGAATATGGTCCAGTTTATTGTCCAAAGAGCGTACGTTAGCCAGTACAATGGTAGGAATAGCCGGCTTGTGTGGGTTAGCCGCTAGCCTAGCATGGATACCTCCGCGCTTTCCCCTCTTCTGCTTCCTTTCCCGCTGCTTGTGGCGCCTCCACTCTGGGCGGGGTGCCGGTGTGTGGGTCGGTGATGGCGAAGGCCTCCGGAGCAGACCGATGTCGCGCAGCTCATCCACGTTCGCTGGATTTAACTTAAAAACTGAGGATTTACCGATAACTAACAAAAGCTCTCGACTGTATGTGCGTTTTAAGACAGATGGACGATTTAAAGACATGCAAAGACACTGCAACTTACAAGACAAAAAACACGAAACACAGTTGTGTTGGGGGAGAGAGAAGCCGCAGCATGTACATGCGCCGCCATCCTGATGTATAATGTCAAACGTTTTATTCCTGCACATGTAGAGCCATATTCTAGTACAGTTCATAGCTAATATAGTATGGTGTCATTAGCATTTGAGATTTTCATGCATTTAGCATTGACAAGCCACAGGGCATTTGTCAAATGAGCTCCATATTGACTTGTTGATATTTATCTTTTTTTTTTTTTAATTCAAAGTTATTCAGCATACCGGGGTATAAACACATGTTTATCACAGTTACCTCAATTTATTTATTTCAGGAATAATTTTTTGAACGTCAGATACATGTAGTCACTTTTATTCTCATTACGTGTGCAGTGCTTTATGGCTTAACTCTTAATAGTCAAAGACCAACTAAATGGCAAAGAAAATTATGTGTATCTAATAAAGCACATTATCCATGCCTACTTAATTGACAAATTAATGAAAACGTTGTTTGATTTATAATTTTTATTTATATACAGTATCAGGTGTTCTGAGTGAATACTACAGTATGCATATTTACAAAGTATTTAAATAATAAATGTGTAATAATGTGCATCCGGAAAGTATTCACAGCGCATCACTTTTTCCACATTTTGTTATGTCACAGCCTTATTCTAAAATAGAAGCAATCTACCAATCAGACCTATATGGCAAAGTGGCCAGACGGACGCCACTCCTTAGTAAAAGGCACATGGCAGCCTGCCTGGAGTTTGCCAAAAGGGACCTGAAGGACTCTCAAACCATGAAAAAACTAAATTCTCAGGTCTGATGAGTCTCTCTGGCCACTCTACCATATAGGACTGATTGATTGCTGCAGACATGGTTGTCCTTCTGGAAGGTTCTCCTCTCTCCACAGAAGACCTCTGGAGCTCTGACAGAGTGACCATCTGGTTCTTGGTCACCTCCCTGATTAAGGCCCTTCTCCCCCGTTTGCTCAGTTTAGATGGCCGGCCAGCTTTAGGAAGAGTCCTGGTGGTTTCGAACCTCTTCCACTTATGGATGATGGAGGCCCCTGTGCTCATTGGGACCTTCAAAGCAGCTGAAATTTTTTCTGTAACCTTCCCCAGATTTGTGCCCCGAGACAATCCTGTCGCGGGGGTCTACAGGCAATTCCTTTGACTTCATGCTTGGTTTGTGCTCTGACATGAACTGTCAACTGTGGGACGTTATATACAGTGGTTACAAAATTGGAATGGCGATCTCGCCGCGTATACCGCCGTTTAAAGGCAACAGCGGCCAAAATAAATCAGTTGCATTTCAAAGTCATTCGTAAAATGGCCGCCAGGTGGCGCAAAGTGACATTTTCATTCATCGCAGTAAATACAACAGTGATGGTAATTTCCACAACAAACATGAAAAATCTGAACCAGAGCTATTAATGTGTACTGTACAATAATGAGTAAAAAAAAAATTATAGTAGATTTATTAACTGAAATAAATGACCATATTTTTCAAGAGAATTTTCAAGCCCCACTCATCAAACAAAATTATAACGAAATCGGCCAAGTTTACTATTTATTTAAATATAAATTTATAAACCAATAAGATCAAATAACACCAAGTTATTATTATAACAAGCTTACTTCGTCACTTATCCAGAGCTTTGGATCTGATTTAATTTGAATTCTACATTTGTACTGTAATTATAGTACTGTGATTATGAATTCGATCAACTACAGTGTTTCACTTGATGTTATCGGCTACTACGTGTATTATTTAATGGGACACGTCTCATTAATGAGACAGAGAATGTAAGGCATGAGGCGTCAGTCTGTAGTTATATAGCGCCACTCAGTGGTAAAAGCAAGCAAATGCACAGCAAATGCACATGCCGTAATGCGGCGGCGACGTTAAATACGACGCTCCGATTTTGTAACAACTGTAGACAGGTGTGTGCCTTTCCAAATGATGTTCAATCAACTGAATTTACCACAAGTGGACTCCAATTAAGCTGCAGAAACATCCCAAGGATGATCAGGGGAAACAGGATGCGTCTGAACTCAATTTTGCAAAGGCTGTGAATACTTACTGTGTGTATGTGCTTTCTCAATTTTTTTTATTTTTAATGAATTTGCAAAAATCTCAAGTAAACTTTTTTCATGTTGTCATTATACAGTTCAATTCAATTTTATTTACATAGTGCTTTTAACAATGGTCTTTGTCTCAAAGCAGCTTCACAAAAATGAAAGAAAAAAAAAAAAAAAATGCAAAAAAGAAAAAAAAAAATAATAATAATTGTAGAAAAGAAAATAATTGGAAGTGTGTATGTGTGAGAAAAATGTGTAGATAATAATGAGACGAATGAATGAAATGTCTCTGATGAGCAAGCCAAGGGTGACGGCGACGGTGGCAAGGAAAAACTCCCTGAGATGGCATTAGGAAGAAACCTTGAGAGGAACCAGACTCAACAGGGAACCCATCCTCATTTGGGTGATAACAGATAGAAATGATATAACATCTTGTGTGTTGTGCAGGTGAAAATTCAATATGACAGAAATTATTTAAATTGACATGAAGACCAGTTCAGCATAGGGACGAGTCAGTAGGTGCAGAGGGCAGATGAGGTCTGGATCACTGGAAGCTCAGGAGCAGCATGTGTAGCTCCAACCATCATAAAGCTGAATCCAGCTGGAGCTGGTCCTTCTCTGGATGCCTCAGGAACCTCGCAGGGTCGGCCTTTGTCTACTGAAGCTGGCACAATCTCCTGATGCCTCGAGATGGGTAGAGAAATACAGAACAGATGGGCAGAATTAGCGTAGTTGCCATTCGGGATAGGTGTACTGGAGTATGAGATTATGGGATGAGTTATGTGTATGCCAGATTAAAAAGATGCGTCTTGAGTCTACTTTTGAACTGGGAAACCGTGTCTGCTCCCCGAACACTGTCTGGAAGGCTATTCCAAAGCTTTGGAGCTAAATATGAAAATGCTCTACCCCCTTTTGTAGATTTTGAAATTTTGGGAACTACCAGAAGTCCGGAGCTTTGTGATCTTAAGGCACGTGGTGGATTGTAGCGTATCAGAAGACTGGTTAGGTACAGTATGTGGGAGCTAAACCATTTAAAGCCTTGTATGTAAGTAATACTATTTTGTAATTTATTCTAAACTGAACACGGAGCCAGTGCAGGGATGATAATATTGGGGTTATATGATCATATTTTCTGGATCTAGTGAGAACCCTGGCGGCTGCATTTTGGACTAACTGAAGCTTGTTTATTGAGGATGCAGGACAACCACCTAGTAATGCATTACAATAGTCCAGTGTGGAGGTCATGAATGCATGAACTAGCTTTTCTGCATCAGATACGGATAAGATGTTCCTAAGTTTGGCAATATTTCTAAGATGGAAAAAGGCTGTTTTTGTGATATTTGAAATGTGATTTTCAAAAGACAAGTTACTGTCTAATATTACGGTCAGGTCTTTTACTGCTGAGCTGGTAGTAACAGTACATTCTTCTAAGCGCAGGCTGAATTGTGAAAGCTGTTGTGTGCTGGTTTTTGGGCCAACAAGTAATATCTCTGTCTTATCTGAATTTAATAAAAGAAAGTTATTGGTCATCCAATCTTTTATGTCCTGGACACACTCAGTTAATCTAGACAACTTAGGTATTTCGTCTGGTTTTGTTGAGATATATAATTGGGTATCATCAGCATAACAATGGAAACTAATCCCATGTCTTCTAATGATGTTACCCAAGGGAAGCATGTATATTCAGAACAACAGAGGTCCTAAAACTGACCCTTGTGGGACCCCATATTTCACTGGCATTACACCAGACGGTTCTCCATTTAGATCTACAAAATGGTAGCGATCAGACGGGTATGATCTACACCATTTTAATGCCTGTCCCTGAATACCTATATAATTTTGTAAGCGATCTATGAGAATATTATGATCTACAGTGTCAAATGCAGCACTAAGATCGAGCAGGACTAGCAATGAGATGCAGCCTTGGTCTGAAGCTAAAAACAAGTCGTTTGTAATCTTAACTAGTGCAGTTTCTGTGCTATGATGGGACCTGAAACCTGACTGAAATTCTTCAAGGATGTTGTTATCATGCAATAATGTGCATATTTGAGCTGATACTACTTTTTCTAGTACTTTTTATATGAACGGAAGGTTTGAAATCGGTCTGTAGTTTATTTCATTCGCGTCCAAATTAGATTTTTTAAGAAGCGGCTTAATAACTGCTAACTTGAAAGGTTTAGGGACGTGACCTAGATATAATGAAGAATTAATAATGTTTAGAAGTGGCTCTCCAATGGTAAGCATCACTTCTTTTAAAAATCTGGTTGGGATTGGGTCTAACAGGCACGTTGTTGATTTAGCCGAGGTGATAAGTTTATACAGCTCTTCCTGTCCTATACCTGTTAAGCAGTGAAAATCTAAATGTGAAGCTATAGGCTGAACTGGATCGTGAGATACTATTAGAGGTTTAACCTCCGTTATTTTCTTCCTAATATTATAGATTTTTTCATTAAAGAAGTCCATAAAGTCTTCACTTCTAAACTGTGATGGGATACTCTCTGCGGGCATCTTAGGTTTTGTTAGGCGAGCCACTGTACTAAATAAGAACGTGGGATTGTTTTGGTTTCTTGCTATCAGTTGGCTAAGATGCTCAGTCCTAGCAGTTTTTAGAGCCTGTCTATAGCTGCACGTACTGTCTTTATACGCAATTCGAAAAACTTCTAATTTAGTTTTCCTCCATTTTCGCTCGAGGTTACGGGTTGCTCTCTTTAGGGCGCGAGTATGACTGTTGTACCACGGTGCAAGTGTTTTATCTCTGACTTTTTTAATCTGATGGGAGCAACAGTGTCTAATGTACTGGTAAAAATACTGCCCATGCTGCTAGTCACTTCATCTAGATCATCTGCATTTAGGGGTCTAATAAGAAATTGGGACAGATCCGGCAGATTACTTGTGAATCTGTCTTTAGTAGTGGGATTCATATTTCTAACAAATTGATAACGTGGGGAGACACAGCTAATCTGTTCTACGGGTAGAGTATATATCAGGAGGGAGTGATCTGTGATATCACTTTGAGGTATGATCTCTATATTAGAGACATCTATACCATGGGATATAATTAAATCTAGCGTATGATTAAAGCGGTGAGTTGCTCCAATTATATTTTGTTTAACCCCAAAGGAATTTAGTAAATCCATAAATGACTGCTAAAGCGTCATTAGCATCATCTACATGAATGTTAAAATCTCCTACTATCAACACTTTGTCAGAGTTAACCAATAGGTCCGAGACCAGATGTCCAAATTCTTTAAGAAAATCGACATATGGCCCCAGGGGTCTGTACACAGTGGCCAGGGTAAAATATAGCAAGGGTTTATTACGTATTTTATTGAGTGCAACATTAATGATAAGCACTTCAAATGAATTAAACCTGGGCCTTATTTTCTGAGTAACAGTGAGTACTGTCACGTTCTGCTATGATGTTGGACTGTGGGCTTGGTGTTGAGGCATAAATGCAGAGGGGATGCAGTGAAACAAAGATTCTTTAATAATGATAATCAAACAAACAAAAAGCAAACATGAACACAACATGAACTAAGGAGGTTGGCTAAAAACTTGGGAGCATAATGTAAACACAACTCAAACACTTAGACATAAGACTAGGGATTACATACAGTGATACACAATGCAGACATGGGATACAAACTGGACAAGACAAGACATACTAAACAGCCTAGAGGACTAAACACAAGGGACTATACATGCAAGGGATAAACAAACAAGACAGGCTTGGCTAGGTCTACTGGCTGAGCTGCACATTAGCTGCTAAGCTAGCTCATAGCTAATCAGACTAATGGCTAAACAGGCCAGTAGCCTGAGACCCAAGGGAATGAACAGACAAGGTACACAGTAGACTAGGTATGAAACAGACTAAGAACTCTAAAGGTTAGTGGCTAAAGAGGTTAGTACCTAAACAGACAAGGAGACTAGACAGACTCAAAGACTAGACAGACTAAGATCTAAACATGTTAGTATCACCCTCATTAGTATTTAAACAGACTACTAGCTAAACATTCAATGGGGGTTACTTACACAAAAGGGTAAACACAAAGGGCTAATTCTCCTAGAGGCTAATCCTGCTAGGAGACACAAAGACAAGGACATCTCAAAAACAAACTTAACTTAGTGCTCCTGAAACCAAAGGCCAACTGTAATCAAATCAAACCAAACTAAAACAGAACCCACATAACAGAAATTAATGCTCGACCCAGTTTCCCAGAACAAACAGGTCTTTATAACGGTGCTAATGAGCCTCCTCAGTTCAGGTGAGCATCCAAGTCACCTGACTGAGGAGGCTTCTGGGAAACTGAGTCTAGGAACAGAACTACAACTAAAAAACACTGCCCTCTAGTGGGCAACCCTCACAAGTACATAATTGTAGATAGTGGCGACACCACCACCGCGACCAATTAGACGGGGCTCGTGCTTATAGAAATATCCTGACGGAGTAGACTCATTCAGACCAAAATGTTCATTTGGTATAAGCCAGGTTTCTGTGAGACAGAGTGCGTCAAGGCAATAATCTGAGATAATTTCATTAACAATAAGTGCTTTAGGCGCAAGGGATCTAATGTTGAGAAGTCCAAACTTTGGAGGTGGATTTTGACTACTTATTTGGCCTTTTTCTGGTTTTCTGGTTATCAGATTGTTTCGGGCAAATTTAACAAATTTATTCTTTTTTCTCACTATTCGGGGAACAGACACAGTTTGTATAGGACAAGCTATGTGTGTGCGTCTATCACTTTGGTGAGTTGTGATGTGGCTAATATGTTTGGAATCTACGGTATGACTTACCGCCAGTCAGATGGTTCGTAGTGTCCTGGAGATGTTGTCAGAGAGGACCGCTGCTCCAGCTCTGCTAGGGTGCAGGCCATCAGTGTGGTAGAGCCTAGGACGCTCCCAGAAAACATTCCAGTTATCAACAAAGGGTAATTTCTGTTGTCGACACCAAGATTCGACAACAGATTCGACAAGATTGCCCTGCGGGGGCAATTAACCGCCCAGCCCCTCAGGAATGGCATAGCACCCCATCCCCGAACCAGCCGAACGGTTTGACACCACATTCATGGGTCTGCGACAAAGTAATTATTCGATAAATTCCCCATTATAAGTCAATGGGGCAATGTTGGGGACCTCTCTTGCCCTGGGGGTACAACCTATACCCTTGTGCGGGGTATCCTCTGACAAAGGTTGCAAACCTCTTCAAAGCTGGTGAATTTCACGTTTCTACAAGATTCCCTCTCTGCGCTACAATCCGTCAAAGTTGGCATCAATGTTAAGTCAATGGGATTTTCGGGGTGGCAATAAACCACCCACCCCTTAGAAAAGTCATAGCACCCCATTCCCAATTAGGCCGCACGTTTTGACACCCCATTCATGGGTCTAGGACAAACGGTGCGGGACTAGTTACGCGCCGAACTTTTGGCGTAAGAAGAAGAAGAATAAAAAAAAATAAAATAAGTATGCAAGATAACAGTAGTGATGCTTTTCAAGCACCACTAATAAAAGTTTGTGAACCCTTTTTTTTTTTTTGCATTTTTGCATATGTAACCTAAAAAATGTCTGCTTTTTACACAAGTCCTAAAAGTAGAGTAGATAAAGAGAACCCAACAAAACAAATGATACAAAATTACTATCCTTTGACATTTACTTACTGTATTGAAGAACATTATCCACTATCACATCTGTTTATTCAATATATGCAAAAGGTTCAAAAACTTTCAGTCATCATTGTAAGTTTCATTAAACGAGTCTCGAAAACCTGGCATATGTTTTGTGCATTTAGAGATCATCTTACAGTAGGTAAATAAAGAAACAGCTGAATAAATGTGGCTCTAAAAAATATTTTTTTTTTCTAACTAAAGGAGATATTTTTAAGCTTGGTAGTTAATTGGTAGTTAATGTTCTCATGCAGTCATGCTTAGATCAAGTTCATGGCTATGTGCCAATGGCACAGTGCCATAAAATACCATCTGTCACGTTGTCGGTGGTACACATGCATCGTCCCTTACCAACACCAGATTAGTTTACTGAAAATTGTATAAATTGTGTGTGCTAGAGTATTTCAGTACAATTGTAATGGAAACTTAACAAAGACAAATCAACATTTTTAAATGTCAAAATGTTTTAAATGCTTTAACTTTACTTGTGGTGGAGATTTTATGTAAGGGAAACGTCTCGGGTTACTGTGCTGTAACCCTGTTCCCTGAAAAGGCGGGAACGAGATGCTGCGTGAAAACGCTATGGGAACTATTTTGTCCTGTTGCCGGTTGTGAAGCATGTGTGCAAACACGCCAAATTTTTGTTCGAGTTACAGGACGCACTCGATGACGCAGACTGGGACATGTTCAGAAACAGCTCCGATGATGACGTCAGCGTGTTTACGGAAGCAGTTGTGGGATTTATTGGGAAGCTAGTAGACGATACGGTGGAGAAAAAGACTATCAGAACGTTTCCCAACCAGAAGCCGTGGGTGGATAAAACCATCCGCGACGCTCTGAGATCTCGCACAGCTGCCTACAACACGGGACTTGCGTCGGGGGACATGGAACCATACAAGGCTGCGTCATACAACGTGCGGAAGGCGGTCTAAGAGGCGAAGCAGCGCTACGGGAGAAAACTAGAGTCACAGCTTCAACAGAGTGACTCTAGGAGCCTGTGGCAGGGACTGAGAACAATAACGGACTATAAAGCACCAACATCCGGTATGACGAACGCGGACGCGACTCTGGCAGACGAGCTCAACACCTTCTATGCTCGCTTCGAGGCTGCAGCTAAAGACGCTAGCGATGTTAATGCTAACGGCGCTAATGCTAGCGGCGCTAACGGCTGCAGACAGGAAGACACTGCCAGCACCGGGAACACGCTCATCATCTCCAAGCACGACGTGAGGAGAGCCTTCAAGAGAGTGAACACCAGGAAAGCAGCAGGACCAGACGGCATCTCAGGTCGTATCCTCAGATCCTGCGCAGACCAGCTAGCACCTGTGTTCACTGAGATATTCAACATCTCCTTATCTCAGTCGGTGATCCCCACGTGCTTCAAAGAGTCCATCATTGTTCCTGTCCCGAAGAAACCACATCCTGCTTCCCTCAATGACTATCGCCCTGTAGCCCTCACCTCAGTAGTGATGAAGTGCTTTGAACGCCTTATCAGAGACTTCATCATTTCTTCACTACCCGACACACTGGACCCACTACAGTTTGCATACCGTCAGAACCGCTCCACAGACGATGCAATCTCTCATCTCCTCCACACATCACTCACTCACCTGGACACTAGGAAAGGGAATTATGTTAAAATGCTCTTCATCGACTACAGCTCTGCTTTTAATACCATAATTCCCTCCACACTCACCACCAAGCTGGAGCACCTGGGACTCAGCTCATCTATATGTCAGTGGATCTCCAATTTTCTGACTGGCAGACCACAGGCAGTAAGAATGGGCGGACATGTCTCAGCTACACTCACTCTCAGCACTGGAGCCCCCCAGGGTTGTGTTCTGAGCCCCCTGCTGTACTCTTTGTACACCCACGACTGCGTGGCCACTACCAACTCCACCTCCATCATCAAGTTTGCTGACGACACCGTCGTGGTCGGACTGATCACCAACAATGATGAGTTGGACTACCTAGAGGAGATTGGAAATCTGGAGAACTGGTGCCAGAGGAACAATCTCCTCCTGAACGTCAGTAAGACAAAGGAGCTGATAGTGGACTTTAGTACAAAGCAGGAGAGGAACTACCAGACCCCCGTCATCAACAGGAGCCCAGTGAAGAGAGTGGACAGCTTCAGATACCTCGGTGTTCACATCACGCAGGACCTGTCATGGTCCTGTCACATCAACACCGTGGTGAAAAAAGCCCGGCAGCGTCTCTACCACCTCAGACGCTTGAGAGACTTTAGACTGCCCTCCAAGGTGCTCAGGAACTTCTACTCCTGCACCATAGAGAGCATCCTGACGGGAAACATCACGACCTGGTTCGGGAACAGCACCATGCAGGACAGACGAGCTCTACAGAGGGTGGTGCGATCAGCGGAGCGCATCATCCGCACTGAGCTCCCTGACCTGCACTCGATCTACAGCAAGCGGTGCTGGACTAATGCCAGGAAGATCATGAAGGACCTCAGTCACCCCAGTAATGGACTGTTCTCTTTGTTGCGGTCTGGGAAGCGATTCAGCTCCCTAAAGGCCAACACAGAGAGGCTGAGGAGGAGCTTCTTCCCGCAGGCGATAAGGTCTCTCAATCACACCTCCACACAGGACTAATAACATCTTTTTAAGCTCACAACACTGACTGGACAATCATGGACACATTCATACACACTTGCACTAAATATTTATACATCTGGACAATTGCACATGTCACTTTCATTAGTCACCTTTCATGCATATTTGCACAACCACTGACACTTTAAATTCTATATACATATATACTCTATCTACCCTATATTTCTATATTTTGCAATATTTTATTATGCCCTTATTGTACAGTTAATTTTACTAGTTAAATTTATTCCTTTAGTATTTCCTTTTTATTGATTATTTATTTCATGTACAAGCTTTTCTTTTCTTTTTAAGGTCACTGGCGGTCGTGTAAGCATTTCACTGCATATTATACTGTGTATGACTGTGTATGTGACAAATAAAATTTGAATTTGATTTTACCTGACAATTACGGGTGAGTTTTACTTAATATTGGAGCAATAAAATGTACTTAAAATCTATCTGTGCAAATTGTTAAGGGGATTTTATCAAGTAAATCTTACAAGTTCTTTTTTTCAGTGGGTGAACACGATGATTTAAGAATTTAATTAAGCACACATATATATATATATATATATATATATATATATATATATATATATATGTGTGTGTGTGTGTGTGTGTGTGTGTTTACCGTATAAACTGTAAAAATACGGTGAAAAATGTAACCAGAAAGCAGCATATAACTTTAAACTTAAATTGATTAGCAATATAAACAACACATCTATGAGGCTGGACAATGGAATAAACTGTGTGGGTGCCAACACTTTCATATCAAATTTAAAGGGGACGATGGGCTAAACCACCCCTAAAAATGGCCTAGCGATGCCCGTGTATATATATTGAAAATATTATTAAAAAAAACATTTTAATGGTTAGTGATTGTTGCAGACATTCACATTATAGAAATACATTTTAGGCAGAGACCTCTCGGTCTTGTTAAATAGTTTTAAACCCCTCAATTGTGCCAATTCCCCCATCCGAAACCGGTTTGATAACTTCATACCTATCAAAGGTGAGAAGAGGGACTGAGCTGTAACTGAGAGTGTGTAACACACATATACAGGCACGTGCAGAGGGGGGGGGGGGGCAGCGGGTGCTTAAGCACCCGCCCCTTTCCTCCAGGATGCCTCAAGTGCCCTTTTTGTTGTGTGTATGTGCGTATGGAGCCCTGTCTTTGCCCCTCAACAATAAAATGTAACTATTAATCTCAATTTTGCTAAATAAAAGGATCTGGCTTGCATCAGTCACATGCCTGCCATTAACCAATGCTCGCCCATGAGGGCAGAGCGCGCTCGTTACGAGCCGGGTACGAGCACGCAAAGTGCACGCGCATTTTCTGCAGGCTGGGCGGTGCGGAGCTGGAGGAGAAGCAGGCAAATTAACTGAAAGGTGCAGACTGTAACAAAACAGTAAATAGGGTGTACAGCGCACACTATAGTCTATAACAACAAATGAATTGAAACAAATGAGCGTGCTGTTTGTGCAACAGCGCGACAAACATTACCTGTCCTTTCATGAACTGCACAAGTAGTGGTGGTCATTACAGTAACTGCTAGCTAACTGGGTAAGGGGTTTACAGGGGGGTCTGTAGCTCTGTGTCCACCGTTTTAGGGAACATGTTTAGTTTTAAAGTAAGTTACAGTTTTATTTCACTAAAAGCCATCTAATATGGATATCCACATAATTATGGATTATTATATTTATGATATAAAAAAACACTGTTTTTAAAGAAAAATATATTAAGTAACAGATAATATTTCAAATTAGATAAGTATATCTAATTTCAAATATATATTTCAAATTAGATAAAATGCTGATTTTACAGCAGTAAAATTATTGTATCTCTACAGTTTAAACATTTAATAAGCACTGCATGTGCATGTTTGTGTGTTTTATGTGTATAGATTCTTAAAAATTGTTACTAATAATATAATAATCAACAGCAACATTGTACGCCATCAGGTAAAAAAATTAATTTATTAATTAGATTAATAAAGTTCTTTAAATCTTAAAAAACATAGGCTACATTTGCTTTGCATTGTCCCGACCTGATGACAGTCATACAGTATGATGCAATTCCATATTAGATTCGTTATGACTGTGAGTTGTTGTTATTCAGCATGTGCTATCTTTTTTAACTTTGAGCGCCCGCCCCTTTAAACGTCTCTGCACGGCCCTACACATATTGTTCATTCATGTCTTCTGATGATGGCGACACATTTTTTCTTTTTAAATAATATATGTAGGCATATTCATGAATCAGGACATTCGCATAGTTAACACTATCAGATAGCCTACTATCAGGAAATTAAATTAATTTCAAGACCATTTAAACCGAGGCATTGTCATGTCTTTCATTGTTTTGTAATGAATCTTTTTTCAAAAGAAAACTGAAAACACTAAATAACTAGAGCTGCGCCGTCTATGCGAGAACGGACAGGATTCTGGAAACTAAAACAAAAAACTAAAGATGCTCTCGGGACTTATGGCTTTACTGAGGATTTATCGGAAGAGAGAGAGTAGAGATTGTGCTTTGTGCACTTTAACCCGAGAGCACGCGCTAAACTGATGAGTGTCGCTCTCCCTCACTCTCTCTCCGGTGTCTTAGACAGACAGAGGCTTGGGCTTTGCTTGGGTCTTCTCCAGCGTGCTTTGTCTTTGGCACTGACAGCTTTTACTGGTGCGACCGAATGATCACACGGAGTGTCGCGATATCATGACCCGGCCCGTTCTGAACAGTTTATGCGCGGCTCCGCCCCTCGCGCGAGCCGCGTCGTTACATACATATCCACAAATACTTTAACAACATACACTTATCATGAATTGCATTTTATATGAATGTTACATATGAGACACGCACACAAAACCATACTTATATAATATATGCACATACAAACACATACACATTAATTCATGTCTTCTGATGATGGCGACACATTTTTACGTTTTAAATAAGACATGTTGGCATATTCACGAATCAGGACATTCGCATAGTTAACACTATCAGATAGCCTACTATCAGGAAATGTAATTAATTTCAAGACCATTTAAACCGCGGCATGGCCATGTCTTTCATTATTTTGTACCTGTTAAGACATTACAAAAACTATATAAGAAACTTTTAAAGCACGAATTTGGGCATCTCATTTCATCATTATGAAAATAACATGAAGCACATATACATACGTTCATTATGAAATATCTGTTGTAAAACAAAATAAAATTCATGTTTGCTACGGCATTGGAAACAATATTGTTTTAGGTTAACGGTTAACCTTATACACAATTCATTTGTACTTGGTCCGGCTTTTAGATAAAGTCCTTCCATGCGCCATCTGGCGGATATTCAGTGAAGCACAAGACATTTATTTTAAATTCCTGAATGTTGCCTCCGGCAAGTCGCAGCACGCCGCGCGCTAAATTGCGGCCTCTCGCGGGAAAACACGCGCAGTCTTAAAGGCGACATCTGTAAGTGAAGTTTCTCCTGCTCCGAGGCTGTAAAAGGCGGAGGACAGAAGGCTTCAAACAATGCAGTTAGGTGCATCCTGCAGAAACTCCAGCACTGAAGCAATTCGGCAGTGGACTGGGTCTACCTGCTTAGCAATACTTGCTGCAGGGGAATACCTCTTGCTAGTGCAATAGATGAGGCGATCCCCTGGTTGAATGAGCCCTGATTCCTAGAGGCGAAGTAAGTCCAAGCGCCTTATAGGAGAGGGCAAAGGCATCTCTCACCCTGTATAATGGCGCTCTGACTTACGCCACTAGCTGATGTGGTGGACGTAAATCTGAAGAGCACGTACTGGACAGTAAGTGAAGTTTCTCCTGCTCCGAAGCTGTAAAAGGCGGAGGACAGAAGGCTTCAAAACAATGCAGTTAAGTACATCCTGAGGGCACTAGGGCACAAGCCCAAGGACAAGCTTTTCCTGCAGAAGCTCCAGCACTGAAACATTTCGGCAGTGGACTGGGTCTACCTGCTTGGCACACACTTGCTGCAGGGGAATACCTCTTGCTATGCCAATAGCTGAGGCGATCCCCTGGTTGAATGAGCCCTGATTCCTAGAGGCGAAGTGAGCCCACGCGCCTCATAGGAGAGGGCAAAGCATCTACTAGGTGTAGGGGCGGTCTCCCGCCGGTGATGGCCCCCAAAACATGCAAAAGCTGCTCTGACCTACACCACTAGCTGATGCGGTGGACATAGATCTGAAGAGCACGAGCTGGATACAGTAAGTGAAGTCTCTCCTGCTCCGAAGCTGTAAACGCGGCGGACAGAAGGCTTCAAAAGCAATAGGGTGCATGTTGGGTTTATGGAGCTTTCAAATTCAAATTTTATTTGTCACATACACAGTCATACACAGTACGAAATGCAGTGAAATGTTTGTACGACCGCCAGTGACCTTAAAAATGTAAAATAAAAAATAAAAACTTATGTGTAAGGAATAAATATGAATAAAAAGAAATACTAAAGAAAATAAATTTAACTATTAAGATAAACTGTACAAATAAGGGCACGATAAAAAATATTACAAAATATAGAAATATAGAGATATTGAAATATAGAAATATTTGAAAGTGGCAGTGGTTGTGCAAATATGCATAAAAAGTGACTTATTAAAGTGTCTTGTGCAATGGTCCAGATATATAAATATGTAGTGCAAGTGTGTATGAATGTGTCCATGATTGCCTCGTCAGTGATGGAAGATTAAAAAGATGTTATTAATCCTTTGCGGTGGTGTGATTGAGAGACCTTATTGCCTGCGGGAAGAAGCTCCTTCTCAGTCTCTCTGTATTGTCCTTCAGGGAGCGGAATCGCTTCCCAGACTGCAACAGAGAAAACAGTCCATTGTTGGGATGGCTGAGGTCCTTCACTATCTTCCTGGCTTTGGTCCAGCACCGCTTGCTGTAGATCGAGTGCAGGTCAGGGAGCTCGGTGCGGATGATGCGGTCAGCTGATCGCACCACCCTCTGTAGAGATCGTCTGTCCTGCATGGTGCTTTTTCCAAACCAGGTCGTGATGTTACCCGTCAGGATGCTCTCTATGGAACAGGAGTAGAAATTCCTGAGCACCTTAGAGGGCAGTCTGAAGTCTCTCAAGCGTCTGAGGTGGTAGAGACGCTGTCGGGCCTTTTCCACCACGGTGTTGATGTGACAGTACCATGAAAGGTCCTGCGTGATTTGAACACCGTGGTATCGGAAGCTGTCCACTCTCTCCACTGTGCTCTTGTTGCTTTCGGAAGATAGTTGAGAGAGGATGCAGTTATGTACGTCCTGTGAGTACTAGGGCACAAACCCAAGGACAGAAACTCCAGCACTGAAACAATTCGGCAGTGGACTGGGTTTACCTGCTTAGCAGACACTTGCTGCAGGGGAATACCTCTTGCTAGTGCAATAGATGAGGCAATCCCCCTGGTTGAATGAGCCCTGATTCCTAGAGGCGAAGTGAGCCCATGCGCCTCATAGGAGAGGGCAATAGCATCTCTCATCCAAAACATGTAGAAGCTACTCTGACCTACGCCACTAGCTGATGCAGTGGACGTAAATCTGAAGAGCAGTAAAAGGCGAATCATATCTTGCAAGGCAGGAGGTCCACCTTGCTACATGAAATATCTCCCTGACTACTTCGGAGTGGGGTTTCCATTCCCCGTGTGTCAGAGATAGACTAGACAGTACTACTGCTCCCGCATTCATGCTGGAATGTAAATCGCCCTGAGAGACAGGAAGCTGGTGCGCAAGCTATTAGCGGCGCGATCACAGTCCGCCCTAGCGATAATATATGCGACTGCCATAGTGTTGTCCACCCGCACTAGGACATGGCAGCCTCTCAACTGCTGGAGGATGTGCTTTAGGGCCAGAAATAGAGCCATCATCTTGAGGCAATTGATGTGCCGCGTGAGAAGATGGCCTCTCCAGCTCCTTTGGGCTGGACGGTCATCTGAGACCGCACCCCAGCCTGTGAGGTAAGCATCTGTCGTTAGCATCAGCGACGACAAGATGAACTTAGAGTGGGACCCAGAGTAGAAACCCGGGTCTGAACCACATAGAAAGGGTACGAAGCACCTGGCGCATAACCCTTATTGGGGATTAGCCCTAGTGAAATCCCCTGGTTCTTAGCCACAACTTGAAATGCTCTCATGTGCAGAAGGCCCAAACGTGTCACCGTGGATACAGCTGCCATGAGAGCTAGGATCTCTGAAAGTGATGGTCACTTTATGGTCTAGCTTGTTTTCCTTGAGGGTGTTGAGAATTTGTTCGACACGAGCGGGAGACAGCTGTGCCCGCTTACGATCAAATCCCATATGGCACCCAATGTGTTGTCCTCTGAACAGGAAAGAGCACGCTTTCGTGGCGTTGGGTCTCAATCCTGAGAACAGAGATGAGCTAGGACGACATGCTGATGTCGAAGCGCTAGCTACCGGATGCCCTGGGACTCCCGTCAGATTTAGCAGGACTAAATCCATGCATTTTGTATATGTGCGGGTGAGCTACAGTAGACCAATGGAAGGACCCGATACTGGTAAGCTTCGCCCCCGAAAGCGAACCTCAGGAACCTCCTGTGTTGTGGCAATATTTCTGTATTAAAGTAAGCGTCCTTAAAGGGGACATACAGTCCCAATTTTGCATAGGTTAATATGATTCTTTAGGGTCCTAATGAAAAGTTTGTAATATACTTTAATTAAAAATTCTCAATTGTTGTGTAAAAAAAAACATTACTTTTACCTGGTAAAAAGTAGCTCTGTTCTCAGCAACCTATTTCAGTACATGCTCCTTTAAATGTTAATGACCTCTACTGAACCCGCCCCCCAGTTCTGTGGGGCGTGTCTTCACAACACACGTGGGCTATAGCTTTGACAACAGTTAAAAATATTTAAAAAACAGTTAAAAATAATTTTACATGATGTTAGAATTATTTTATATATAAAGGAGTTATTTCTACTCTCTTGCTCTCTTCCTCATAGATCTGATATTAATGTGTTAAATCTTCGTTGCTGCTATCTTCCTGTCTCCTCTTGCATCTGTTCATTCACGCTCACCTTCCCCTACTCTGTCTCTCTCTCTCCACCCTCTCTCTCCCCCTCTGTCTCCTTCCACCTCTCTATCTTCCTCTCCTTTGATTCAAATTAAAATTTTATTTGTCACATACATAGTCATACACAGTATGATGTGCAGTGAAATGCTTATACGACAGCCAGTGACCTTAAAAAGAAAATAAAAGCTTATACGTAAGGAATAAATATTAGTAAGAAGAAATGCTAAAAAAAATAAATTTAACTAGTAAAATAAACTGTACAAATAAGGGCATAATAAAAAATTACAAAATATAAGGGAAATATATATATATATATATATATATATATATATATATATAAAATTTTACATGTGAATCTGGTTGTAAAACTTTTTTGATTTCCCAGACTGGGAATCGAACCCGGGCCGCTGCGCTGAGAGCACCGTATCCTAACCACTAGACCACGAGGGATTAAAGGCTACCACATGGAAATGCCGGGTATTCAATCCGCAACCTCATACACGCGAAGCATTGTTTTCTCGGGTTCTCACCAGGACATTTAGATTAGATTAGATTAGATTAGATTCAACTTTATTGTCATTACACATGTACAAGTACAAGGCAACGAAATGCAGTTTAGGTCTAACCAGAAGTGCAATTAGCAGAAAGTGCAGGATAAAGGTATGCATTTAAAAAAGGGATATGTGCAGGGAGAAGCTATGGGTAACTATTAAAGAAAGATATTATGTGAGTATAATATATAGATTACTAGTAACTATAGTTATAAATTAACAATGGATGAACCGTATGTACAGGTTGCTATTAACTGTAGGCAGGAATTTGCAAATAGATATAAACATAATGTACAGGATATTATATGATCATAGTATACAGATTGCAAGTGACTATAATTATAAATTTACAGTGTATGAACAATATATACAAGTTGCTGTTGACTGTAGTTGGGAATTTTAAAATAGATATGAGCATAATGTACAAGTTGCTATTTTCTATAGACAGGAATTTACATATGATATGAACATAATGTACATATGAACATAATGTACAGGAATTTATCAGTAGACATGTGTGAATATATATTCAACCAGAAGTTCACAAATATGTTGTGCATGGATATTTGTGTTTTCAAATAGGTGTGTACATTGTAGTGCAGTCTATATTAAATAGTGTAAAGTGTAAATAGAGTAATGGGAAGAGTATAGGGGTGTGTGAGGGGTGAGCAGGTGTCAGTGGGGGGCAGAGTTCAATAAGGAGATAGCTCTGGGAAAGAAGCTATTCCTCAGTCTGCTTGTTCTTGACCTGGGACACCTGAAGCGCCGACCAGAAGGCATAAGAGAAAACAGTTTGTGGGCAGGGTGGGAGTAATCCTTAAGAATACTGCGTGCTCGACGCACGCAGTGCTTCCTTTGAATGTCCTTGATGGCTGGAAGTGGAGTCCCTATAATACGCTGGGCAGTTTTCACCACCCGCTGCAGTGCCTTGCGCTCAGCAACAGAGCAGCTTCCATACCAAACTGTGACACAGTTGGTTAGGATGCTTTCTATTGTGCAGCGATAGAAGTTCACCAGAGTAGATGAGGACAGCTGGTTCTTCTTAAGTGTTCTTAAGAAGAATAGGCGCTGGTGAGCCTTCTTGACCAGGCTAGAGGTGTTGGTGGACCAGGATAGGTTCTCTGAAATGTGGGTCCCCAGGAACTTGAAGGATGGGACAGGTTCAACAACCATTCCGTTGATATGAACGGGTTCATGTGAACCTCTTCCTCCTTTTCTGAAATCTACGATGAGCTACTTGGTCTTCTTGGTGTTAAGGAGCAGATTATTGTCCGTGCACCAAGTGGCCAGGTGCTTGATCTCCTCCCTGTAGGCAGACTCATCGTTGTTGCTGATGAGGCCAATCACCGTAGTATCGTCTGCAAACTTGATGATGTTGTCGGATCCATACACCGGTCTGCAGTCGTGGGTGAAGAGGGAGTAAAGGAAGGGGCTTAGCACACAGCCCTGTGGTACACCAGTGTTGAGTGTGACGGTAGTGGAGCAGATGTGGCCTGACCTGACATGCTGGGGTCTGTTGGTCAAAAAGTCCGTAATCCAATTACAAAGTGAGATGTTAATATCCAACTCTCTAAGTTTGGTGATTAACTTAGAGGGTAGAACAGTATTAAAAGCCGAGCTAAAGTCAACAAACAGTAGTCGTGCATAGGTGTTTGTATTGTCCAAGTGTGTGAGTACAGAGTGCAGCGCTATGGAGACTGCATCGTCTGTGCTCCTGTTGGCACGGTAAGCAAACTGGTGTGGATCTAGTGAGGGTTGGAAAGAGTCTTTTAGATGTGTCAGGACCAACAGCTCAAAGCACTTCATAATAATGGGTGTGAGTGCTACGGGGCGGTAGTCATTCAGGCACGTCGGCCTGGAGTGTTTCGGCACTGGCACAATTGAGGTAGATTTAAAGCACGCTGGTACAGCTGCTTGGGCAAGGGACATGTTAAAAATATCTGTGAATACCCCAGCGAGCTGCTCCGCACATGCCCTCAGTACGCGCCCAGGGATACCGTCTGGTCCAGCAGTCTTGTGCACGTTGATCTGGCTCAGTACGGTGTAGACGTCAGATGAGGTTAGTGTGATGGGTGGGTGGTCGGGTGAGGAGGCGATCTTGGTGATATTATCTTTATTGTCTTTCTCAAAGCGAGCATAAAAGTCATTAAGCTCATTCAGAAAGAGGACATCAGTGGCTTGGGGGGTGGAGTGACTTGGTTTGTAGTTGCTGATGGCCTGGATGCCCTGCCACATGCACCGAGGGTCAGAGTGTAAAAAGTGCTCCTCTAGCTTTAGTTTGTAGCAGTATTTGGCCTTTTTGATGCCCCTTTTCAGATTAGCCCTGGAAGTGCTGTAGGCCTGTGCATCACCTGATCTGAAGGCAGTGTTGCGTGCCTTCAGTAGGAGACGCACCTCCTTGTTCATCCATGGCTTCTGATTTGGGTATGTGGTGATCTGCTTCTGGGTTGTGACACTGTCTATGGTGGTGATGATGTAATCCAGAACAGAGGAAGTGTAGCTGTCTATGTTCGTGTGAGAGCCACAGGTGGCCTGAGTAGCAAACATACTCCAGTCTGTGTGTAGAAACCTGTCCTGGAGTGTGAAGTCTACCCCCGCTGGCCACACTTTGATGGTCTTCACTGATGGCTGCACACGGTTGATGAGGGGTGAGTACTTAGGGGTAAGGAACAAAGAAAGGTGGTCTGATTGTCCCAAGTGGGGGAGGGGGTCCACATTATAGGCTTCAGCCATGTTTGTGTATACATGGTCTAAAGTTTTGTTTCCTCTGGTGTGACAGAAAATGTTCTGGTGAAATTTAGGGAGTACTGTCTTTAAATTGGAGTGGTTGAAGTCCCCCGCAACAATAAAAGCAGCCTCCGGGTGAACAGTTTGTTGTTTGCTGATGGCCGCATGAAGTTCGTTCATAGCAAGTTTGGCATCAGCATCGGGAGGAATGTAAGCGGCAGTTATAATGGTGGAGGTGAATTCCCGTGGCAGATAAAACGGTCTACACTTAACCATGAGAAACTCTAAGTTAGCTGAGCAGTGTCTCCCAATAATAACAGAGTTTGTACACCAAGCATTATTAACATAAATGCACAATCCTCCGCCTCTGGTCTTACCGGAGCCATCCACCGTTCTGTCTGCCCGGAATGTGTGGTGCTCAGCTAGAGCAATAGCATTGTCCGAAATATCGCTGTTCAGCCATGTTTCAGTGAAAATCATAACATTGCAGTTCCAAAGTCTTTTATTGTGGTTGATGCGGAGTTGAATCTCGTCCATTTTGTTCATCAATGACCGCACATTGGCGAGGAAAATGCTGGGTAAAGAGAGCCGATGTGGTGTTAGCCTTAGCTTAGCTCTTACTCCTCCGCGCTTCCCCCGTCTTTGTTTACGGTCTCGACGCCGCCTTCGAGCACTTCCGCCCGGCCGGATAGCATGCGCAGCCTCGGATGTTCTGACGATCTCAGGAACGAGTCGAAGATTGTTGATAAAACTGTCGGGAATGTACAAACCAATATCCAAAAGCTCCTGTCGGGTGTACGATGTAAAAGCACCGCTGTTCTGCACGAACAGACCCGAGAAGAGCAAATAAAATACAGCAAAACTGCAGAAACTGGAGAGACACTGAGCCTCGCGATGTGTACGCGCCGCCATCTTGGTCTATGTATGTTTACAATGGTTCATTTTCTTTGTAGTAACATATGTCTATAGCATAGGCGTTTGGTCAAACATATATAAACCGATATTTTGCTCTTAATAAAGAGAGATCTTTCTGACAGACAACGTGTGTGTGTGTGTGACTGAGTCTCTCCTGGTGTCAGAAAAGCTTACTGAAGCACAGCGGACTCGCCTCGTCTACTACGCAACTTTAGAAAAACTTTATAAATATGTAGTGCAAAAAAGCATGTACCTTGAGCGGGATTCGAACCCAGATCACGCTACCGCGTGAGAGCACCGAACCCTAACCATAGACCACCGGGGACTAATGTTTACCTCATAGAGATGCTGGGTATTCAACCTAAGACATCATGCACGCGAAGCATTGTGTGTGTGTGTTTGATTGAGTCTCTCCTGGCGCCAGAAAAGCTTACCGAAGCACAGCGGATTCGCCTCATCTACTACGCAACTTTAGAAAAACTTTATAAATATGTAGTGCAAAAAAGCATGTACCTTGAGCGGGAATCGAACCAGGGCCTCCCACGTGAGAGCGTGGAATCCTAACCACTAGACCACCGCACTACACCAAAAAACTGCACACCACACTTGTGTAGGCGCTTTAGATGCGGTCATATTATTTCACTAGTTTTGACGTGTAGCTTTGTCTTAAAGTTTCACTCGCACGACAGGAGTCCAATCTCTTTGTCTCTTGTAGTTTATTTTGTCAGCATCAAAGAATCAACACTTCATACAGTCATCTTGAGTAAATCCACTGTTATTACAGACACCAGTTGCTGCATCTTGCAAATCTCTGACTTTTACAACCTGTTTGCTGTATCTTGTAAATTACAGTCTTAGCTTACGAATATAACAACACTCTTCCTGTATATATCCACTTATGGGAGCTTACGGTTACAACAACCTAGTTGCTGTATCTTACATTCTTAGCTTACCGGGAGCTGTCCTTAGCTGACGGTTACAACAACCTAGTTGTTGTATCTTACATTCCCAGCTTACGAGCTTACGGCTGAATCAATGCACCACAGCACCCCCAGAGCTCTCTCTATGGGCAGTGCATCTTTACTCAAGTCTAAGTCTCTCATGTCTTTGATCCTTTCGCTCTCGGGAATGACAGTCAGTAGGGCACGGCTGTTGCTTGCCCATTTAGTGAGGTTGAACCCTCCGCTTGTACAGAGACTAGTGAGATCATTGTACAGGGCGACTGCTTGGTCATGACTCGAAACGGATTTCAGGCAGTCGTCTACATAAAAGTTTTTAAGCACTGTATTAACTGCCACAGCAGATGCATTGCTGCGGTTTTCTTCTGCTGTCTTTCTGAGGGCGAAGTTAGTACCACTAGGCAACAATTTTGCACCGAACAGATGAACTACCATTTTATTTTCAACTAAGTCTTGGTTCACATCTCCATTCGGCCACCATAGGAAGCGCAGCAGATCTGTGTCCTTCTCGGGGACTTTCACATGATAATACATGGCTTCTACTGTGCCCTTTTTCTTGGACTTTATTTTAGCAGGTGCTATGGGGAGGATGCAATTACCTCCAGCCCCAGTGAGTGCATTTGATTCATGACTCACAGCAGGTGGTGTATTTGTTGTGCCACTTTCAGTTTCGTTTCTACGGGCGCTCGTAGCTGACTGCGCTGTGTCTGGCACTGCTATGTGTAGCATGCTTGGATGTGGCTTTGAACACAATGTATATGTAATTTTTTTGGTACAGTCTTTCCACAAATGACCCTTTGTTAAACATCCGAAACAGAATCCGTTTCTTTTTAAGAATTCTACTTTGTCTTTGTGTGTCTTATCATTAAATTGGAAGCAATCGTCTAAGATATGCTCCCCTTTGCAATGTGCGCACGGTTTAGTGAAGGCGCTGACAGGTACTGTAATGTACCGGCATTCTTCATTGTAGTCAAGTCTTTGTGAATTTTACCAACCTGTCTGTCCTCGGTTGCGACGCTGACCCTGGGTTCTCCTTGGCCCCTTTGTTTGGGTCCTTGAAGGGATGTGTGACAGGGTTTTCCATCGCTGATTGCGGCGTCCAGGTCCGTAGAGTGCGCGCTGCTCAGGTGCGCGTTGCTCGATTCAGTGACTGCGCTCTCGTTCGCAGGCTGCGCTCGGCTGTTGCATGTTGAGTTGGAACGGTGAGAGTGCACGCTGCTCGGGCACGCGCTGCTCGATTCAATGAGTGCGCTCTCGTTCGCAGGCTGCACTCGGCTGTTGCATGTTGAGTTGGAAAGATGAGAGTGCGCGATGCTCGGGCACGCGCTGCTCGGACGTGCGCTGCTCGATTCAATGAGTGCGCTCTTGCTCTTGGGCGATCGGCTGTCGTATTTGCGATCTTGACGTTGAAGCACTCTTAATTTGGCATCATGCATAGCAAGCGCCGTTTTGGTTTCCAGTCGTTCCTTTTTCGCCTTTAGTTGTGCCATTATTTGTGCTTCCTCTATTTCTAGTTGGAGACGTTCCTTTTTCGCCTTTAGTTGTGCCATTATTTGTGCTTCCTCTATTTCTAGTTGGAGATGTTCCTCCAAGGTTGCAGCTTTTGCTAACAGCGCTGCTCTGTCGGCTTCTTCTTTCTTTAGTCGGGCTGAGGATGATGTAGAAGTTACAGACCTTTTGGATGCTGCCGTTATCAGTGACACGCTGACGCCCGGCGAGACATCTTCGCGTATTCGCGACGTCACAGAGTGGCCCTTAATGTCCTTGGTGTCCGCTATCCAGCGACCCACCTTAGCTATGAATTCTGTGCGGCCTTGGGCCTCAGGTGCTCCGTAGGCGACCTGATCGCGTTTGTGTTCGTCTTTACGAGTGTACACAAGCACATCAACATTACTTCTCATGAAGTTCTCTCTCAGCTTCCCATATTCGGGTCTGTACTCGGTTTCAACGATGTCTAACTTACGTGCATAGTTCATAGGTGTCTTTAATGCAGTAGACATTGCATTCAGTCGAATTCGCTTGCCTTTTCTTGCATCCAGCGCCGTTAGGCTCTCCAGCCAAGTGCTGGGAGCGTTGTCCTCGTTGTTCGGCATGGCGAAGTTCCACGGCTATTCTCTTTTACTTTCCCTTTCAGCGTTCACTTGTTTTCGTTCAAACAGCGGAAAAGCTTTTGACTTTATGTGGATGCGGTCATATTATTTCACTAGTTTTGACGTGTAGCTTCGTCTCCTCTATACCTTGTCATCATTCGCATTTCTCTGTTATTGACCTTTGCTCTGCCTTCTTCAGTGTTCCTGTGGAAGAGCAGACACAGCCATTGTTCGCCTTCACCCACAGGGGGCGGCAGTTCACCTGGTCTCGTCTTCCGCAGGGTTGTGTTGACTCACCGGCTGTTTTTTCGGCTGTAGTAAGAGATGCCCTTGGTGATCTAACTCTCCCCATTGATTCTGTTGTCCTATCTTACGCGGATGATCTACTGGTGTCTGCCGCTTCGCCTGCCATCTGCGAAGACGCCACCATTTGTCTCCTGAAACACCTGGCACAGAAGGGTTTCAAGGTATCAAAGACTAAATTACAGTTTTGCAGAGACACTGTAAAATACCTGGGTTTTGAACTCTCCCAAGGCCAAAGAGGGCTCTCAAAGGAACGAATCCAGGTTATTCTCGACACTAAACGTCCCAGCACTAAACATGCTCTCATGGCTTTCCTGGGACTGATCAACTACTGTCGTTAGTGGATTCCTGACTGCTCATTCTACGATAAACGCATCAGGACAGCCATCTCACACAATGATCCGCTCCAACAGCCTCTGACATGGCCTGCTGACATGATTGAGGCATACAAGGAACTGAAAAAGGCCCTATGTTCTGCTCCAGCACTGGGCCTGCCTAACTATCAAAAACCGTTCCATCTATATGCGTGTGAGCACGGGGGCACCACTTCTGCTGTATTGGCACAGGAGCATGGGGGGGGGGATGAGACCATGTGCTTTCTTATCTAAAACTTTAGATGCTGTGGCACAAGGTTTGCCTGCCTGTCTCAGGGCTGTGGCCGCCTGTGCGGTGATGGTACAAGATGCTGAAAAGATTGTTCTCTCTAATCCTTTAATTTTGTATTCACACTTTAAACAAGTGCTGCAGAACATTCAAACACAACACATGACGGCTCAGAGACGGTCTGGGTATGAGATTATCCTGTGTTCTACAAGTAACTTAGAGATAAAAACCACCTCTTCTTTTGACACCCTCGTATATGCTCTGGCACGCTTGATCAATGCACAGGACGACACGCTAATAGACACAGATCATGACTGTTGTTCAGAGATTATTCACTCCACTAGTATACGTCCTGATCTATCTTCTACTCATTTACATTTAGGCATTTGGCAGACGCTCTTATCCAGAGCGACTTACATTTTTATCTCATTATACATCTGAGCAGTTGAGGGTTAAGTACCTTGCTCAAGGGCCCAACAGTGGCAACTTGGTGGTTGTGGGGTTTGAACCTGGGATCTTCCGAACCGTAGTCCAATGCCTTAACCACTGAGCTACCCCTGTCCCTACTCCATTAACAACTGGTGACACTTTGTTTGTAGATGGTTCCTGTTCAAAACCATATGATGGGAAATTTCTCTGTGGTTATTCTGTGTGTGCACTGCCAGATATAACCATTGAAGCTTACTCTCTCCCTTTCTCATCTGCTCAGGCAGCTGAACTTTTAGCTCTAACTCGTGCGTGTGTTCTTTCTGAAGGAAAAGATGTCACTATATACACTGATTCTCGTTACGCTTTTGGTATCGCTCACGACTTTGGCCTCATCTGGCAATCCAGGGGTTTTCGTTCTGCTGAGGGTAAGCTAATTTCTCATTCTTCCCTTGTTCAGGATTTAATAGACGCATGCCATCTACCTGGTACTCTTGCTATTGTAAAAACTAAGGCTCATTCTTCTGGTGACTCTATGGAAGTGCAAGCTGATCGTATTGCTAAAAAAGCAGCTCAAAAACAGATTTTCTTTCCTGATTCTGGTTCTGATTTGATCAATACATCTTTTCTTGCTAGCTCTTTGATTCCCGATGTAGATTTATTGTCTTTGCAAGCTTCAGCCATGCCGAATGATTCCTCTTTTTGGCAAAGCTCAGGGTGCCTACGTTGCTTCTGATGGTTTATGGTATTGTGCTGATGGCCGTTTGTGCCTGCCGTCTCATTGTCTTCCGTTCCTCGTGCGCGAGTTCCACGGTGTTACACATCGTGCATGAAGGGGGGTTAAGGAAGATATGAAAAAACTCTTTTGCATAGCTAACATGCTTGGAACAATAGATTTATTAATATCTAGATGTTTGGTGTGTGCTCAGAATAATGTGACAAAGGGTTTAGGTAAACACGAAAGTCTTCTGTTACCTACTGCTCCGTTTGCAGAGTGGCAAATTGATTTTACACATATGCCTGCATGTGGCCCATTCAAATATCTTCTGGTTTTGGTAGACAAGTTTTCACGGTGGGTGGAAGCTTTCCCGTGTGCTCGAGAGAATGCAAAGGTGGTGACCCGAGTCTTAGCGAAAGAAATAATACCTCGTTATGGCGTTCCTCATGCTATTGACTCGGATAAAGGAACACCTTTTACATCACAGGTAACACAGAATTTGTGTAAATATCTTTCACTGTCCTGGCATTTTCACATTCCTTATCACCCACAGTCATCAGGTATAGTAGAAAGAACAAATAGGACACTGAAAGAAAAACTGACTAAAGCATGGGGAGTAAAACCTGGGTTGATCTGTTACCTGCTGTTCTAGCTGAAATGAGAATGACACCAAGAAAAGATGTGCACATGTCACCACATGAAATTATATTTGGCAGACCTTTTCCCGTGCCATGGAGGAAAGGTAAACCCGCGATAGGAACAACTGATCTTGATGTACATATTGCTGAATATTCTGCTGCTCTAATAGATACTCTGAACAAACATTATGAACAAATTGCTAATGTGACTCCAGTACCCTCAACAAAACCCACACATCCTTGTAATGTGGGAGATACTGTTCTGGTAAAATCTTTGACCCCCAGAAAACTGGGAGATTGTAAATATGACGGACCAGCAGAAATAATCGCAATTACTCGTACTGCTGTCCTAACTGATCTTTTTCCACAGTGGATCCATGCTACTAGGCTGACGAGATGTCCTGTCGGCGTGAGATCAAAGGATGAATAAATGTTTGTGTATTATTATCTTTCTTTCTCTGTGATTTTTTTTTTGTTTCCTAGACTGAAGACGTGCTGCAGTGATGACCAACCCGTGACGTGACACAGAGGGATTGTCTTGGGACTTGCCACGGGACGACTTCACTATTGCTATTAGTTTACCATTCCTGGTGGTGTCTTAGTGCCTAGTAAGGTGGGACGAGTGCAGATTGGGCGTGCCCGCACTCTGAGCACTGTAGCGTCAAGAAAGGCAATAGTTCACCACTAGTAGTTATTTATATGTTTGACATTGCGAACAAGATTTTTCACACACACAGGTTTACACTCAACCTGTTATATCTCTGTGTATTCTTTTGGTCACACTTCATTCTGTAGAGTTTATAGAACAGCACTTGGAGTATGGTGGTAACCTCTCCTGCCTTAGAATGAAGTTTCTTTTTGTCCTCTTAATCTTGAATGAGAGATTGTTGTACATAGTGCAACCTCATCCACATGATAATGTTTTTTGGCGATTCGCTAATTGGACCGCTAAGCAATATACCAATGATTCTTGTTATGTGTGCCAACATTTCCCTTTTGCTGTAGGACAGACGTCACTGAGACCCTTACCTGATAATGAATCAGCTCTTTCCATGGCTGCGCGAGTTTGTATTAGTTCCTTCTGTCGAAATGCTACTCGGTATATTAGCTCTCACCTAACACATAGCCTATTCTTGAATCAAACAGGGTCTGACTGGTGGTGCAGGCTGATGCACTACGATCATAATTCCTCAAACCCTTGTGCTTATTCACTTACCACTTTAGATATTAGTCTCCTCCGCTTCAGCACGAGGAAAAGAGCTCTCGTCACTGCTTTCCAGGTCTTCACCTTGCCCAACTTTAAATATCCTTACTGCTTCATGGGAAACGGTTCTGTATTTCTTGGAAACCCGCATCTAGATATGTGTAGTGAAGCATATTTTCCCTATTCTCCAGATGGTTCTTGTCCTGAAGGTAATTGCTCATTAATTCACCCTGGCCCACGTGGGACCATTAATCACTATTCAGATTGGTATTGGGTTTGTGATAAGGCTGTTTACATTTTCCTCCCCGCTAACTGGGCAGGAGTTTGTGCCCCTTCTCAATTTAGAGGTTCTTTTACACTGGTCACACGAAACCCACGTGGAACCCAACATCATGCTCGCCTTAAGCGAGATAGTGATCCATTCCCTCCCCCTGATCATCAGTTACAGATTAAAGCCGTTAAATTTTGGCATGCTTTTTTCCCTCAGTATGGTGTGACTCAGTTATGGAATCAGATTGAGGTAACACATTACAGGTTAGCTACTTTTGTTAATGCCACCAATATTGCTGTTGAAGGTATTAAAGGTGAATTAACTGCTCTTCGACTGACCACGGTACAGAATAGAATGGCCCTTGATCTAATCCTCGCCGAGAAGGGGGGTGTTTGTGCTATGGTAGGTGATAGTTGTTGTACATACATCCCAGCTAATGATGATGAACATGGAAAAATTTCTACTGCTTTGGAAAAGATGCGCGAGGTTGCTTCTCAGTTAAAGGATGATGAGAAGGGTCAAGTAGGCTGGGGAGTTTGGTATACTCTGTTTGGACAATGGGCTCCTTATCTCTCTCTTGTCGTACCGGTTTTGTTTATTTTATTGTTGTTGTGTCTTTTAGGTCCATGCATTCTTCGCTGTGTGCAAAATCTTTTGTATTAGTATGTTTCAGGTTATGTTCCTGCGCCATGTCCGATGACCTATTATCCGCCGGCGACTTCTTGAAAGTTCTGAGTTTTATTCAACGATGTTTCTTATGAATAAAAGGGGGGAACTGTAGGGAATATTTGATTTTTAGTATGTTTTATGATATTCTGTGTGCGTGAGAACAGAATGTTACTTCTTTCTCTTACCGCGACACAAGCTGCACTTTCAATAAACACATCCTATAGTAGTTTATGTTAAAGGTCGTAAAACTGTTAAACGCTCGTAAATGCAGAGCTACTCCCAATTTTATGTTCTTCTTTACCTTATCTTTTCTAAACATTCCTGACCAGATGCAAACACTCAGTCTTTCTTTTTTCGCTTTTAGTTCTGCCATTAGTTGTGCTTTCTCTATTTCTAGTCGTGCCTTTAGTTGCGCCTTTAGCTGTGCTTCCTCTATTTCTAGTTGGAGACGTTCTTCCAAGGTTGCAGCCTTTGCCAACAGCGCTGCTCTTTCGGCTTCTTCTTTCTTTAGTCGGGCTGAGGATGATGTAGAAATTACAGACCTTTTGGATGCTGCCGTTATCAGTGACATGCTGACGCCCGGCGAGACATCTTCGCGTAGTCGCGACGTCACAGAGTGGCTTGTCCTTGGTGTCCGCTATCCAGCAACCCACCGTAGCTATGAATTCTGTGCGGCCTTGAGCCTCAGGTGCACCGCAGGCGACCTGATCGCGTTTGTGTTCGTCTTTATGAGTGTACACAAGCACATCAACGTTACTTCTCATTAAGTTCTCTCTCAGCTTCTCGTATTCGGGTCTGTACTCAGTTTCAAGGATGTCTAACTCACGTGCATAGTTCATAGGTGTCCTTAATGCAGTAGACATTGCATTCAGTCGAATTCGCTTGCCTTTTCTTGCATCCAGCGCCTCGTTGAGGTTCTTTCTGTTCATCTCGTGGAGCGCCGTTAGGCTCCCCAGCCAAGTGCTGGGAGCGTTGTCCTCATTGTTCGGCATGGTGAAGTTCGACAGCTATTCTCTTTTACTTTCCCTTTCAGCGTTCACTTGTTTTCGTTCAAACAGCGGAAAAGCTTTTGACTTTATGTAGATGCAGTCATATTATTTCACCAGTTTTGACGAGTAGCTTTGTCTTAAAGTTTCACTCAAACGACAGAAGTCCAATCTCTTTGTCTCTTGTAGTTTATTTTGTCAGCATCAAAGAATCAACACTTCATACAGTCATCTTGAGTAAATCCACTGTGATTACAGACACCAGTTGCTGCATCTTGCAAATCTCTGACTTTTACAACAACCTGTTTGCTGTATCTTGTAAATTACAGTCTTGGCTTACGAATATAACAACACTCTTGCTGTGTATATCCACTTACGGGAGCTTACGGTTACAACAACCTAGTTGCTGTATCTCACATTCTTAGCTTACTGGGAGCTCTCGTTAGCTGACCGTCAAAAGCTTGTGTTTCCGTAGCCTTCCCAATCTAAACTGAACTCTCTAACATATGACAGTCTCACAAATGCATGTAATAGTAGAATGACATCACAGACCAACTTACGAGTGTCAAAATGGATGCATGACTAAGAAATATAAAGCTTATGGCTTATGTAACAAACTTAATGCTTAATGCTTTACTACTGAATAGAACAAGGTAGAACAAATGAAATAACAGCAAATAAAATAAAATAAACACAACAACAAATTCATAACAAGTGCGATAAGGCACTTACACTACATAAGTACCCTAACACCATTGATCATGAGTTTCAGCTCAAACTAATTCTATACTTGTAACAGAAAATGTAGATGCAGATTTCAATTGTGTATTTATATAATAGATAGATAGATAGATAGATAGATAGATAGATGTGTGTGTGTGTGTGTGTGTGTGTGTGTGTGTGTGTGTGTGTGTGTGTGTGTAGGCTCTACGCAGGGGCAAGAGAGGGCAACGCACCCTCAAATAAATGTCTGCACATGTTAATATATTCCTAAAATGTATATATTACAAGTTGATAAACTGATCTGCGGTAGCGGAAAAATCCGCTGAAAAAAGGACAGGCTGCAGCGTACGCGCGCGCACACACACACACACATACACACACACACAGACCTTTTGGATGCTGCCGTTATCAGTGACATGCTGACGCCCGGCGAGACATCTTCGCGTAGTCGCGACGTCACAGAGTGGCTTGTCCTTGGTGTCCGCTATCCAGCAACCCACCGTAGCTATGAATTCTGTGCGGCCTTGAGCCTCAGGTGCGCCGCAGGCGACCTGATCGCGTTTGTGTTCGTCTTTATGAGTGTACACAAGCACATCAACATTACTTCTCATGAAGTTCTCTCTCAGCTTCTCGTATTCGGGTCTGTACTCAGTTTCAAGGATGTCTAACTCACGTGCATAGTTCATAGGTGTCCTTAATGCAGTAGACATTGCATTCAGTCGAATTCGCTTGCCTTTTCTTGCATCCAGCGCCTCGTTGAGGTTCTTTCTGTTCATCTCGTGGAGCGCCGTTAGGCTCCCCAGCCAAGTGCTGGGAGCGTTGTCCTCGTTGTTCGGCATGGTGAAGTTCGACGGCTATTCTCTTTTACTTTCCCTTTCAGCGTTCACTTGTTTTCGTTCAAACAGCGGAAAAGCTTTTGACTTTATGTAGATGCAGTCATATTATTTCACCAGTTTTGACGAGTAGCTTTGTCTTAAAGTTTCACTCAAACGACAGAAGTCCAATCTCTTTGTCTCTTGTAGTTTATTTTGTCAGCATCAAAGAATCAACACTTCATACAGTCATCTTGAGTAAATCCACTGTGATTACAGACACCAGTTGCTGCATCTTGCAAATCTCTGACTTTTACAACAACCTGTTTGTTGTATCTTGTAAATTACAGTCTTGGCTTACGAATATAACAACACTCTTGCTGTGTATATCCACTTACGGGAGCTTACGGTTACAACAACCTAGTTGCTGTATCTCACATTCTTAGCTTACTGGGAGCTCTCGTTAGCTGACCGTCAAAAGCTTGTGTTTCCGTAGCCTTCCCAATCTAAACTGAACTCTCTAACATATGACAGTCTCACAAATGCATGTAATAGTAGAATGACATCACAGACCAACTTACAGTACGAGTGTCAAAATGGATGCATGACTAAGAAATATAAAGCTTATGGCTTATGTAACAAACTTAATGCTTAATGCTTTACTACTGAATAGAACAAGGTAGAACAAATGAAATAACAGCAAATAAAATAAAATAAACACAACAACAAATTCATAACAAGTGCGATAAGGCACTTACACTACATAAGTACCCTAACACCATTGATCATGAGTTTCAGCTCAAACTAATTCTATACTTGTAACAGAAAATGTAGATGCAGATTTCAATTGTGTATTTATATAATAGATAGATAGATAGATAGATAGATAGATAGATAGATAGATAGATAGGTGTGTGTGTGTGTGTGTGTGTGTGTGTGTGTGTGTGTGTAGGCTCTACGCAGGGGCAAGAGAGGGCAACGCACCCTCAAATAAATGTCTGCACATGTTAATATATTCCTAAAATGTATATATTACAAGTTGATAAACTGATCTGCGGTAGCGGAAAAATCCGCTGAAGAAAGGACAGGCTGCAGCGCACACGCACACACACACAGACACACACACACAACTCCCTTGAGCCCTCGGGAAACCTCCAAGCACTGAGGCAAGCAAACCCCCTGGCCACAATAAGGTGGCAATCCCTCAGGGGGGAAGATGAAAAATACAAATTAAATAAATAAAACAAAATAAAATATCCTTAATCCAGATTTTATCAATCAACGACATAATATTGATCTTAGCAGGATGGTCTAATTCTCAAAACCGTTTAACCTAAAGAAAAACTTAACACACTATAACTAGAATATTTACAAAACTGAAAGGTTGTCTTATGAATCATAAAAAAACCTCATAACTCAAAAAGATCATATTATGTTTTTATATATTTTTTAGATTTTTTTAAATAGTAACTGAACAGCTCTCTTCTCTCCAATCCACTCTCTTCTCTCCTAAACCACAGTCTCCTATTTCTCTGTGCATGCGCTGCAACCTGTGAATGAATACACGCAGCGGAGGTTTTACATATTTAAAACGTAAAAAGGTGTCTGCATCATAAATAGACAGGAATTAACTATATGTGTGTGTGTGCAGGGCCATCCAGAGACGTTTAAAGGGGCGGGTGCTCAAAGTTAAAAAAGATAGAACATGCTGAATAACAACTCACATTCATAATGAATATGGAATTGCATCATACTGTATGACTGTCATCAGGTAGGGACAATGCAAAGCAAACGTAGCCTATGGTTTACCTGATGGCGTACAATGTTGCTGTTGATTATAGAAAAATTATTACTAATAATATAATACACATAAAACACACAAACATGCACAAGCAGTGCTTATTAAATGTTTAAACTGTAGAGATACAAAAATGTTACTGCTGGAAAATCAGCATTTTATCTAATTTGAAATATAAACCTAATATTATCTGTTACTTAATATATTTTCTTTAAAAACAGTGTTTTTTTATATCATAAATATAATAATCCATAATTATGTGGGTATCCATATTAGATGGCTTTTAGTGAAATAAAACTGTAACTGTCACGACGCTGTGCGAGGTCAGGCAGGCTGATAGGACCCAAGAACAGACACCACTCTGGGATGATATTCTTAAAAAGGCCTTAGTGATGAAAATGTAGAAGATAGGGTTGGTAGTGCTTGGTGTTACGGAATACAGGTGTATAATGAACACGGGACTGTACTGGAGGACAGAGGTGCAGCTCTGAAGCGGTTCTCTGATGTTTGATGAAGTGAGATTCTGTAGTTCACCCTTGACGTGGAGGATGGCTGCTGGGTGCCTTTATGTAGTGGAAAAAACAGACGTGGATGCAGAGATTAAGAGCAGAGGCGTTTCACCTGTTGGTGTCTCGAAGGATGTGGAATCCGGAAGTGAGAAACAATCGGGAAGTCAAGGGGCGAAGCGTGAGTCAGTGTCCGTGAGAGCAGTCAAGGCCAGGTCAAACAATCCGAAGCGGAAGACGATAGCGAAGTCGAGGGGCGAGGCGTGGGTCGATGTCCGTGAAGCAAAAATCAGGTCTAACAAATCCGTAGGGACGAGCGAAAAGCGAAAGCCGTTAAACAAAGCACTTGGTCAAAAAACGCATGAATCATAGGAAAAATAACCGCGAGGAAACTGGGCTGTGGAGCACGCAATAATTCGGCAGCGAGAAAGCGCGATGCGCTTCCTTAAATGTCGGGAGAAATTATTTGTGAATGGGGAGCCAGTGTGTGTGGGAGGGGCAGTACGAAGGCGTGGGAAAAGACGTGACAGTCTAGAGACAACGTGCCCGCGAGTAGAGAAATCTGACAGCGTGGGAACAAAAACAACAACAAAAGAGAGGAGTGACAGGGGTTCGTGACAGTAACTTACAGTGGGAGCCACACCAAATAGCCACGACAGTGTGGCTGAAGTGTGAATGGCGTGTGAATGGCCTTTGCACGCCGTAATCCCCCCTCCCTTTTCTGGCCGAAAGGCGTGTCAAGATTTCACAGTAAACACGCCCATTCAAGCCCTATTTATTCATTTACCTGGTGCCACCACTAGATGGCGCTTCGTTCTCAAGAACACATTAAAACAAGCCAGCTGCGCTGAGTTGCAATCACGTGATTTTAACAACCCGCCTCCACCCCCGCCGAACTGACGCTACCAAACTACAGAGATGAAGATGGCGGCTTAACGGACTATTCGTGGTAAGTGATATTTTATTTTATAAAATGTGTTTGGGGTAGTTTACAGTTTATTTCCCAGTTTAGTTTTTTATTGGCCGTTTTAAATATCACTGGCAGCAGCAGCAGCGGTCAGATGTGACTTTAGAGAACTTAATGTTCTGTTTACCAAGTCTGGAGTTAATATTACAGCTTACTGTCAGTGTCACACACTCACAATGTCACTCCACTTTAACTCAAAAACATGCTCAAGCTTCGACAATACTATTAATGTCCCTATTACAAGAGCTGCACTACCCGATGAAGAGTGTTTGTGTTCTCTGTAAATATTGAGAGAATCTCACCGCGTGCTGTCTGGATAAATTCAGCGCTTATTTATTCTCTGGTTAAGAGTTAATCTGCAGGTTATTTCTGTGACTGTAATATAATGTGATGCAGTTGATGAGGGACACAGACTTGAGGGTAGCTGTACAGGAGCTAGTAACGCTCATAACCCGGTTTATATTTTATACACTTTGTCCGGGACTTTCCGCGGTAGCGCGAGCGCTTAGTTAAAGAGCTGAATAACAACACAGAAGTGTTTATCAGTTAAGGAGGGGGAGGGGGGAGGTGTATGTGTGTGTGTGTGTGTGAGGGGCTTCAGTAAGTTATAGTTTGGCTTCAGGGATGAACTAATGCTCATATACGAGTGTTATATCGCTTAACTTATTTGTATGAGAAGCGCATTAAGTAAAGTCTGGGTTAATTTAATGCAGACGATAATACAGACAGTCACTGGTTAACACTAACACTGTTCACTGGTTAACACTAACACTGTTCACTGGTTAACATTAGCACAGGCAGTTTATTTACATTACAGAATCCCCAAAACAGTATTTTACACACTCTGTGGTAAATAGGTTTATTAATATATTTTATTTTATTAGAACTATATGTTCTGTGAAGTTTATTTGTCTTTGTCTTGACTAACTCCGCTGTGGAGGATTGGGGGGTCAGACGGCTGACGGCTGGACTTTTGGAGCTACAGGACTGGAGGAGCCTGAACAAGCTGTTGAGGGAGCTGTAGGAGGGATGACGTCACAGTCCGACAGCTTTGGAATGATGTTTGATCAGGTCTACTGTATATTCTGAACATAGAACTGCAAAATGTCTGATACAGTACTTTGGGGGAAACAAAGACTTCAACTGTTCCATGTTTAATAGTTTTGATATTTGAAAAATTAATATTTTAATGTAAAAGGACTATAGATAGAGACTTATAAGCAGCTGGTGTATCCGGGTAGTTTAATGAACTTTAAGCAAAAAGACAACATGTATTCATCTGTTTTATATAAATTCAACCTCTAATAGTATCTCACGATCCAGTTCAGCCTATAGCTTCACATTTAGATTTTCACTGCTTTACAGGTATAGGACAGGAAGAGCTGTATAAACTCATCACCTCGGCTAAATCAACAACGTGCCTGTTAGACCCAATCCCAACCAGATTTTTAAAAGAAGTGATGCTTACGGTTGGAGAGCCACTCCTAAACATTATTAATTCTTCATTACATCTAGGTCACGTCCCTAAACCTTTCAAGTTAGCAGTTATTAAGCCGCTTCTTAAAAAATCTAATTTGGACGCGAATGAAATAAAAAATTACAGACCGATCTCAAACCTCCCGTTCATATCAAAAATACTAGAAAAAGTAGTATCAGCTCAAATTTGCACATTCTTGCAGGATAACAACATCCTTGAAGAATTTCAGTCAGGTTTCAGGCCCCATCATAGCACAGAAACTGCACTAGTTAAGATTACAAATGACTTGTTTTTAGCTTCAGACCAAGGCTGCATCTCATTGCTAGTCCTGCTCGATCTTAGTGCTGCATTCGACACTATAGATCATAATATTCTCATAGATCGCTTACAAAATTATATAGGCATTCAGGGACAGGCACTAAAATGGTTTAGATCTTACCTGTCTGATCGCTACCATTTTGTAGATCTAAATGGAGAACCGTCTGGTATAATGCCAGTGAAATATGGGGTCCCACAAGGGTCAGTTTTAGGACCTCTGTTGTTCTCAATATACATGCTTCCCTTGGGTAACATCATTAGAAGACATGGGATTAGTTTCCATTGTTATGCTGATGATACCCAATTATATATCTCAACTAAACCAGACGAAATACCTAAGTTGTCTAGATTAACTGAGTGTGTCCAGGACATAAAAGATTGGATGACCAATAACTTTCTTTTATTAAATTCAGATAAGACAGAGATATTACTTATTGGCCCAAAAACCAGCACACAACAGCTTTCACAATTCAGCTTGCGCTTAGAAGGATGTACTGTTATTACCAGCTCAGCAGTAAAAGATCTGGGAGTAATATTAGACAGTAACTTGTCTTTTGAAAATCACATTTCAAATATCACAAAAACAGCCTTTTTCCATCTTCGAAATATTGCTAAACTTAGGAACATCTTATCCGTATCTGATGCAGAAAAACTAGTTCATGCATTCATGACCTCCAGACTGGACTATTGTAATGCATTACTAGGTGGTTGTCCTGCATCCTCAATAAACAAGCTTCAGTTAATCCAAAATGCAGCTGCCAGGGTTCTCACTAGATCCAGAAAATATGATCATATAACCCCAATATTATCATCCCTGCACTGGCTACCTGTTCAGTTTAGAATAAATTACAAAATAGTATTACTTACATACAAGGCCTTAAATGGTTTAGCTCCCACATACCTAACCAGTCTTCTGATACGCTACAATCCACCACGCGCCTTAAGATCACAAAACTCCGGACTTCTGGTAGTTCCCAGAATTTCAAAATCTACAAAAGGGGGTAGGGCTTTTTCATATTTAGCTCCAAAGCTTTGGAATAGCCTTCCAGACAGTGTCCGGGGAGCAGACACGGTTTCTCAGTTCAAAAGTAGACTCAAGACGCATCTTTTTAATCTGGCATACACATAACTCATCCCAGTACTCATACTCCAGTACACCTATACCGAATGGCAACTACGCTAATTCTCCCCATCTGTTCTGTATTTCTCTACCCATCCCGAGGCATCGGGAGATTTTGCCAGCTTCAGTAGACAAAGGCCGACCCTGCGAGGTTCCTGAGGCACCCAGAGAAGGACCAGCTCCAACTGGATTCAGCTTTATGATGGTTGGAGCTACACATGCTGCTCCTGTGCTTCCAGTGATCCAGACCTCATCTGCCCTCTGCACCTACTGACTCGTCCCTATGCTGAACTGGTCTTCATGACCATTTAAATAATTTCTGTCATATTGATTTTTCACCTGCACAACACAAGATGTTATATCATTTCTATCTGTTATCGCCCAAATGAGGATGGGTTCCCTGTTGAGTCTGGTTCCTCTCAAGGTTTCTTCCTAATGCCATCTCAGGGAGTTTTTCCTTGCCACCGTCGCCGTCACCCTTGGCTTGCTCATCAGAGACATTTCATTCATTCATCTCATTATTATCTGCACATTTTTCTCACACATCCACAATTCCAATTATTTTCTTTTCTATAATTATTATTATTATTATTTGTTTTTATTTATTTATTTTCTATTATAATTTTATTTATTTACTTATTACTTTATATATAATTATTCTATATATATATATATATATATAAAAAATTTTTTTTTTTTTTTTTGTTAAATTAAATTTCTTAAATTTTTGTGAAGCTGCTTTGAGACAATGACCATTGTTAAAAGCGCTATATAAATAAAATTGAATTGAATTGAATTGAATTGAAATTACTGTTTTAACTTTGACTAGTTTTGGAAGAATAAATTGAATTGTTAAAGTCATGTTTTGTGTGTTTTAATTTTGGGGGATTGTTTGGGTATTTAAAAATTGTTTAGTTGAACCAACAACTTCAATGGGCAAAAAATGGGACACAACTTTGTTTTAAATAGTCAAAGAGTTGGGCTGAAAATAATAATAATTATTATTATTGATCATAGAAACAAATGAAACCAGTTAAACACTTGATTATATGTATTTGTGTTTGTGATTGTGACCCATAATAATTTTTTCTCAGTGTTCAGCAGTTCTAAACACAAGCACAGTTTTTGTCCTTAACTAAAATACTTCAATACGTTAATAATGAATTTATTTTGCTGAATAAGGTAATAAGCGATGTTTAAACCAAACCAGTAAGTTAAGTAAGTGTTCCATACATTAAAGTACTGTGTATAACCAAGTGCCCTAGCAAACACAGTTACAGTACAGTTTACAGTACAAACAGAGTGTGTGCGCTGGGGGGATTGGAAGGTGAGTGAGAATACTCATTTACAAGACAAAAGATGGTCAGAGGCAGGGCTGTTCTAGACCAGACAACACGGGGTGGGGGGAGGGGGGCATCATGTTCAAGCACTGTTTTTACCTGGCCTTACTGTATAGTAACAGTATTGTATTTGCTGAATTGTGTTGAGGCACGCAAACCCCCTGACCACAATAAGGTGGCAATCCCTCAGGGGGAAACTAAAAAAAAAAATATATATATATATATATATATAATTATATAATAAAATATCCTTAATCCAGATTTTATCAATCAATGACATAACATTTATCTAAGCTGGATGGTAAAATTCTCAAAAACGTTTAACCTAAAGTAAGACTTAACACACTATAACTAAAATATTTACAAAACTGAAAGGTTGTCTTATGAATAATAAAAAATACAAACTAAATTAAAACAGATGGGCTATTGAACAGATCATAATATGTTTTATGTTTTCTGATTATAAATGATAGATGGGTTGATTTTAGAAAGGCTAAATGAAATAGCTAGTTTTTGGTCATGTCAGTCCAGTAACTATACTATGTAAAAGTAATTATAATATGAATTAATTAAGGGCAGGACCTAACCTAATGTTAATAATTTACACCATGATAACATTAGTATTCGTGTTTTTGTATATATTTTTAAATGTTCAAATGAACGTTTCAGAGTATATAATTTGTCGTGTCATCTGTGATTGAGACCCATGAGTTAAATTGAAATATTTTTTATAGGTAGTAAGCCAGGTTTTAGTAACCTTGGATAAATCAGCATGAAAGCCCTCTCTCGCACTCTCTCGCCATCTCTCGCACTCACACACACACACACACACTGTGCACACACAGACACACACAAATAATACATGAAATCGCATAAAACCAAATGAAACTAGGGTAAAAAATATGAGCAGTAAAATACAGTAGTATCCTGTAGGTGATTCCTGTCCTGTGATAACAGGCACTAGGGGGCAGTGGTGGCTCAGTCGGTTAAGGCTGTGGGTTACTGGGTTACTGATCGGAAGGTCGGGGGTTCGAACCCCAGCATCGCCAAGTTGCCACTGTTGAGCCCTTGAGCAAGGCCCTTAACCCTATCTGCTCCAGGGGCGCTGCTCCATAAGCTGGCAGCCCCTGCGCTCTGATCCCAGTTTCCTAATTGGGATGTGCGAAAATTGAGCAATTTCCCTCTGGGATTAATAAAGTTCTATAAAATTAAATAAAATTAAAAAAAAATTAACACTCTAGAACTGTTTACTTCTGTTAGTTTTGTTTTCAAGTGTGAATGTTTATGGGGATTAAATCTGTCTCTGCTGCTGCATCTATACACCGTTGTGATAAGTGATTGATGCCCCATCAGATCTTTAATGTGGGACATTATGCTGGTTAAATTACTAAAGAAATACTGATCCGTATGGACAGATATTTGTTCCAGATATTATGCGCCATTAATCAATTTGTTATGCCAATTTGACTTTCAGCGAAAACATCAAAAATATAACGAAAACAAACCAAAGCAGAAGTTACATTTTAAGCTTTACTTTCAAATTCAAATTTTATTTGTCACATACACAGTGCGATATGCAGTAAAATGCTTTGGGTGCTTTAGGCGAGGCTCGAACTCGGCACTGCTTCACCTGGACCGCTTTATAAGTATCACGCGCTAACCGATTACGCCACGGGAGCCACACGGAAGTTGGTCTTGTCAGAGTATCCTCTCTCTCGTGCGCACACACAACACATGAAATTGCGTAAAAACCAATGAAATATAAGCAGTAAAAAAAAAAAAAATCAGTAAAAATACATTAGTATAACAGGCGCTAACCCTCTGGAACTTTTTTTTACTATTGTCTCCAAGTGTTTATGGGGATTTAATCTGTCTCTGCTGCCGCATCCATTCACAGTTGTGATAAGTGATTAATGCCCCATCAGATCTTTTGACGGGGGAGCATTATGCATGATTAAATGACTAAAGAAATACTGATCCATATGGGCAGATATTTATTCCAGGTTGCATGCGGCATTAATTGCCTCTTATGCCACTTGTAGACTATCAGTGAAAAAATCAGCGAAAACATCATCAAAAATATAACGAAAACAAACCCAAGCAGACGTTACATTTTGAGCTTTACTTTGCAGCAAAATATTATATATCAGTATATTAAATGGAACTAGGTAAAATACACAGTAATATAAAATACTGTACGTAGCCTGCGTTTTTATTCCGTACCTACAATGATCGGTATAGACAAATTACAGCCGCTACCTTGTCTTTAAGGATCATTTCAGGATGTCTTAAAAATATTTCACTAACTAATTTTATTAATTCATTATTAAATAATAAATAGCATAATCATCATGGGTTGTGTATTGAGTGATTTAACAAATCTGTTTTATTAATCGGTTTGTTGTTGTTGTTTTTTCATCTATTTATGAAACTATGTTGACAATACAAGAACTGTCTGTATATTAAAGATACGGTATTGGGCTTCCTGGACACTGCAGTTAACTGTGCCAGTCAATGCTCCATCTGGCGGAATTATACGGCATTGCAACCATCTTTTTAGAAAGCGCATGGGGGCGTTTATGGGGCGGGGCATCGTTAACTGCGTCATCGCGGGGGATCACATTCCATGCACGAAGCCTGCATTAACCCTTCATGGAACTGCCACGGAGCAGTCATGCTCCAGGCGGCTGTTTGACGTGGCTCCCACTGTACTTTAAAACTAAACATGTTCCCTAAAACGGAGCTACAGACCCCCCTGTAACCCCCTTACCCAGTTAGCTAGCAGTTAATGACCACCACTACTTGTGCAGTTCATAAAAGGACAGGTAATGTTTGTCGCGCTTTTGCACAAACAGCACGCTCATTTATTTCAATTCATTTGTTGTTATAGACTATAGTGTGCGCTACACCCTATTTACTGTTTTGCTACAGTCTGCACCTTCCAGTTAATTTGCCTGCTTCTCCTCCAGCTCCGCACCACCCAGCCTGCAGAAAATGCGTGTGCACTTTGCGTGCTCGTACCCGGCTCGTAACGAGCGCGCTCTGCCCTCAAGGGCGAGCATTGGTTAATGGTAGGCATGTGACTGATGCAAGCCAGATCCTTTTATTTAGCAAAATTGAGATTAATAGTTACATTTTATTGTTGAGGGGCAAAGACAGGGCTCCATACGCACATACACAGAAAAAAGGGCACTTGAGGCCAGGGGCGTAAATCCCGCCCCCTCCCAAAAAAAAACAAAAAAACGCATTCTCTATTGTGAAAAATATATGTATGTATACCTAAGATAATTGGGTAAGTAGAAAAAAAAACCCGCAAAAAAATTCATTTAGAAACAGTTGGGTTCCCTCTCCGCTTCCTCACAGTGGTTTGGCCCACTGCCAGCTTTCCCAGTTCAAGTCGGGTATTTTATTCGCTGTAAATAAAGCATTCTCTTTAATATAGTTGATGCAGACTCATTCATAAATTAGTTGCGGCAAAAATGCTGATTACCGGCATAATGTTAACTTAACATTAACGGCCACAATTAGCATATTGTTTAGCTGTACATTTACTAAATGAGCACTGTGCCTCGTCCGAATTGTATATTTTTGTATAATCAATATCCATTCTGTTCTAAGTGTCTTAATTAATTTTAAATACAATTTTAAACCTTTTTTTTATTCCTTGTTTTTATTGTTGTGATTATTTTTTGATAGTTTTACTTTCTTTATGTAAAGCAATTTGAATGACCATTGTGTATGAAATGTGCTACAGTATAAATAAACTTGCCTTGCAGTGTCCTAGATAAATGGACATAAGATAATTTTTCAGTGACTTAAACGCCAAGTAAGTACAAGTTCTCATATTAAGGCAATTTGGCTTTAAGAATGGGTGCTTATGAAAATACTAATGTCACAATATCAATCACAGGCAAAGGAGACAGAAATTATTGAGGGACAGGTAGACCAGGGTCAATCAGATGTACAGTGTTGGGTAAGTGTGGTGCTTTTATTGAAGGGATAATGACAGATTTTTTTTAATTTTGGGGGGTTGAACAATTTCTTTAATGTTTTTTGAGTTGTGTCTGTTTAGTAGAAAGTAATAGGCTCACCAATTTACAGTATGATCTTTCAATTTAGCAAGTGTAATGTAAACAAGTTAGTTATTATGAGTATGGAAAACATCTTTTCCTGCATTTTTTTCTGCTTCAGGAGTCAGTCTGTTCTGAGACAGTGAGAGTAGAGGAAGGGGCAGATTCAGAACCAGGAGGGAGCCGGAGACAGCAGAACAAAGAGATGATATTGCCAGCACCAGCACAGGGAGCACATTTTTTAGTTTAGATATCATGTTTACATTTTATTGTATGTTGATGGCTTGACTGTAAACAACATAAACAATGCAATAAATAGTTTTGAAGAAAAATCTGCTTTGAACCTGAGAAAAACTTTGAAAATAACCATAATGGTGCAGTCTCCGTGCTACAATAATAATGATAGAAGCAAAGTTTTTCACTGTGGGGACATATCTTTATAAGTACAATTTGACTGTATTATATGTGTCCCCTTCAAAAATTGCTCATGAGAAATTTTATATTTATTGTCCCCCCCTACTGTTAAATGAAATTTACGCCCATGCTTGAGGCATCCTGGAGGAAAGGGGCGGGTGCTCAAGCGAATTCCCCCATCAGCGAAATCATGAATGAAAGGTGAGAAGAGGCATTACAGTGGGGGTTCTGTGGGTCTCCAAACTCAGAAGGCTACGTGTCAGCCGATAACTGCTCCTTTGATCTGCTGGTTACAGCTGGGCGCCGACTGCTGATGAGTAGTCTGTACAAGCCAAGGTCTTCCCCAAAAAATAATGTGAATGTCTGCAACAATCACTAACCATTAAAATGTTTTTTTTGTAATTAAACACGAATATATAAATTATATTTTCTTTACACATAATATTTTCATTATGTATACACGGGCATCAATAGGCCATTTTTAGGGGGGCTTTAGCCCATCGTCCCCTTTATATTTATTTAAAGTTTTTTTTCATATTTTTTATGTCTGCCAGTTTCCAACAAAAAGCAGCAGTATTGTCAAAGAATTAACAGATAAATATTTAATATTATTGGCACCCACACAGTTTATTCCATTGTCCAGGATCATAGGTGTGTTCTTTATATTGCTAATCAATTTAAGTTTAAAGTTATATGCTGTTTTCTGTTTACATTTTTCTGATTGTACCTGTACATAGAAAAAAGTTTATACAGTAAACACACATATTAATTAAATTCTTAAATCATCGTGTTCACCCATGCACTGAAAAAAAGAACTTGTAAGATTCACTTGATAAAATCCTCTTAACATCTATTTGCACACATAGATTTTAAGTAAATTTTATTGCTCCAATATTAAGTAAAACTCACCCGTAATTGTCAGGTAAAATCTACTTAATTAAATTAACAATCAAAGAAATCAAGTAAAAGTTACATAATTATATTTAATGCACAAATTAGATTTATTTAAAATAACCAAGTAAAGGTAATTCATTCCCAGATAGCACACACATGTCGCAGAGATAATGCTCCCTAATGCATGTTTACAATGACCAAATATGATAATAAATAAATAAACCACACTCTCAGCTAATAATAAAACACAGATTCGTTTATTTTTTATAAAAAAATAAATTTAATAACAAGCAAACATTTGATTAATTTATACAAAAACGAGAAAACGAGATAACAGTAACTTACAAATGAGGTCTCAATTTGAAAAGATGTACAAAACATAAAACACCACAAATAAGTATTAATCATAGAAACAAAATTAAACACCAACAGAAACGTTTTGTACGTTATGATTTTTAAATATGACCGTTAGATACGTTGGTCAGGAAACTCCTGAAGTCAGATGCAGACACACTTTCAGTCACACCGACAGGCTTTTGAGATCGGCATGATTTCAGAAGGGGCATCTTATTTTAATAAATTAAAAGAAAATCGCTGAGTGGCTATTTATCATTGTAGAGGGGTTGTGTACACACTCTCCTAACACACATTTCAGTCCAAACAGCTTGAAAAAGTGCATGTAGCACTGTATGTCCCCTTTAAATCGACTGTCAGAAATCAATCGCTTGGTAGGATTTGGAAGCAATCACTTTGACAGTCAACATTTAAAACTGTATTTATTGATTTTCAGATAGTGGAAGAGCCCGCAAAATCAGAAAAATTGGATGCAGCCCCGATTCCTCTTGGGAACCAAGAATACCGACTGTAGTACCCTGACTCACTGTCTTGGAGGGGAGCATGTTCCATGGCCCCATTCCCCAGCAGCTTTTGTCAGCAGATGCGCACTTTCCGGTTTCATGGAAGTGGAGACCATGCCGTTGAAAACACAGAGGGTGAAGTGAGAACTGAATCCTGTAGTTTCTCTCTCCAATGCTTAGTACCCAAGGAGATATGCTTGGCAGTAGCTTCAGCGCTGCCAGTTTCTTAGAAAAGGGCAAAAGTCTTGGCGGCTTGGTTAAACGGGGGGGATGTTAGATTTTCGGCATCCTGAAACATGGCAGAAAAAAAAACGAAGAACTAACAGCCTATTGGAGACTGGTGTTGCCCGAAACACCAGTGGTGGCGGAGCAAGAACACCGATCTCCTTGGGGTGCCAGGGAGAACACTTCATTCGTTTGAAAGGAATTCTGGGTGCCTCTCCCTATTGGGGGGGCCACCCCCATTTTTTATTTTATTATTATAATTTTTTTAATCAGTCTCACCTCTTGGGGCGGATAGTGCAACGCGGCGCACCCCAATCTTTACGAGGAGGTGCCCGGGTCCAAAAAAAAACCACCCTCCTTGTGTTTTACGCCTCGCAAGAGTCAGACCCGGTCGAGACTGGGTGGCCGACAATCCCGACTCTTGAGCACGGCGGGGAGGGAATTTCCCAAAAGCTTGTTTCGTATAGCTTCGCCTCAGAACCTAGTGGCGACTGAGTTAATGATATCGCTAAACAGCCCGGAAGGCGAGATAGGGGCATTAAGGAGGAATGCACAATCCTATCCTTGATGCGCCTGAGATTTAGCCACAGGTGCCTCCTGCGAAAACTATAGCAGCCATAAAACGGCCGATAACACGAGCCGTCTGCTTTGTTGCACGACGAGACAAGTCTGTAGCTCGGCGTAATTCCAATATGCCTTATATTAAGAGCCCCGCCAGTACTCAAGTCTCTCAGCAGGTCAGCCTGGTAGGCCTGCAAGACCGCCATGGTGTGCAGAGGAGCACCAAGCTGACCTACTGCCTGAAAAGCTTTTCCCTCCAGGGAAGATGAAAGTCTACACAGCTAGAAAGGACGTATAAGCTTTCCAGGAAGGATGATGTCCCAGGAGAGAGATATCCTGTGAAGCGTCTCTTCTTTCTGGGCTTCATCATATAACCCCGCGCTTCCACATCAACTATATCTAAATAAATAAATAAGTTGATGGCAGGAAAAACACGGGATGAATACAGCTTACTCCATGAAAGGGTTAACTCATATGGAGAGAGCTAAGAAAGGGGCGAGATCATCGTTGAGGCTCCGCCCCCCGGCCACCCAAACAGAACCTGCCGTGTTTTTAAGTGCTTAAGGCTATTTTCATCTCCGCGGAAGCAAGAGAGGAATTCCCGTGATGAGAACGCGAAAGAAAGGAGCTCACGTCCGTCTGCCGCAGCTCTGTCATATGCACGAGTTTTAAGCCAGGAATGCGCTGCGGCTCGAAGCTTCTCAAGGAATGCGAGGCGCGCGCAGCACTTAACCGAAGCAGTGTAGAGATCGCCCTCCGATATGGATTATCACACACGGAGGGATATCTAGTTTAAACTCCGCCATAATGGTGAGTTAAACACTTTCTTATTTTGCTGGTTTAAACACAGACACGCTCACAACAAGGTGAAGACAAATGATCTGAGGTTTGCTCACTAGTATTTATAACCTGCAGCTGCGTCTAATCAGATGACGTCACCTGACCGAGGTTATATATAGCCAAAAATTTGGCGTGTTTGCACACATGCTTCACTACCGGCAAAAGGACAAAATAGTTCCCATAGCGTTTTCACGCAGCATCGAGAGAAGCCTTTGAAAGGGAACACATAAGTGCAGGGGAAAAAAATCTATTGTAGAAAATGTCAAAACTTCAACATAGGAAGGGATCTCAGCTCCTCCTAAATGTTGATACATATGTATTAATATGGGACTGAAATGTAGAAGGAGATTCCAGTCATCATTTCCAAAAGCAATCAAATCAACTCTTTTGAAGAGTTGAATTTACTGCTTGCTGATGACTACAAAATCTCTTTGCTATGGATGGTTATTCTGAAGAAATCGTAGTATCATTAAGGGGCCAGGCATGGATTATGGATCAGGTTTGGGAAGACTATATCCAGAATTTGTTCAAATGAGGCTGGGAACTTAAAGTGGTCTGTGGCAGGTAATCACAAATATCGTGTTAAATTTCTAGTGGTGCTTTGTGTAAGAGCCATATCACGTTTGTTATGTAAGATGAATCTGCAGAATGTGTTGTTGTGTTTATTTTATTTGTTTTAATTCATTTCATTCAACCTTATTCTATTCATTAGTTAAGCATTAAGCATTAAGTTTATTACATAAGCCATAAGCTCTGAATGTGTTAGTTAAGCATCCATTTTGACAATCGTGAGTTGGTCTGTGATGCCATTCCACTATTACATGTGTTTGTATGACTATCGTATGATAGAAAGTTCAGTTTAGATGCGGAAGGCTACGGAAACACAAGCTTTTGACCGTGAGCTGAACACAATCAGATAGATATAACATAGGTTGTTGTAAAAGTCAGAAATTTACAAGATACAGCAACAGGTGTTGTAACCACAGTGGATTTACTCAAGACGACTGTATGAAGTGTTGAATTTTTGATGCTGAAAATAAAATACCAAGACAAAGAAATCATCAGACTTCCGTTCTTGTGAGTAAATGATCAAACCAAAGCTACGACCATTATGTTAATGGTTAATTTATTATAAACATATACTAGTTAATAACATTGGAACACAACAATACATCATAAACCCACTCCGAAACCTACACATTTTTACTAGGAAGACATTTACACCTAATGATTTATGCATTAACCTAACTATTCAATCATGTGGCAGCAGAGCAATGCATGAAATCATGCAGATACTGTACTGGTGAAAAGGTCCAGTTACTGTTCACATCATTCAATATGATGGGAAAAAGTGTGATCTGGAGAAAGACTTTTAATATTTGAACTCAATAGCCAAACAAACATACCCCTTCCTTAAGTGCTCATTCAAAGAAACCATCATTAAACTCTTACATGGGTGGATGGATCCTCACAAAATACAAACACACATTCGACACAGCATAGCTTACTTAAAAAAGTGGTATGTAACTTTTGAAAACTGTACCTTCAAAAGAATGGACAGATCATTGTATGTTTATTCTTTCTGCAGGAAGTTTAAAACCAGTTCACCTCATATGTTTCAAAACTGTGGTGCTAATTAAAACAGTAATTGTGAAGTGCCGCTACTGTATGAGATAAAACATATATCCGTAGCAGTTCGACATGAGGGCGTGTAAAATACCTGAATTGAAAGTGTTTTAAATAAAATTTTGTATTCAAATAAAAATGTTGAGCAAAAGTGATATTATGGACAGCCATGTGCCAGATTTAATAATCTACTTCAAACAGGGATTGTATTTGGCTGACAATGAAAGAAGTGCAATTAAGCATAAACAAGGCATGAGATACTCAACTTTACAACTATTTTGTGTGTGTGTGTGTTAAGTTAGGCAGTGAGTTCTGCTGTACAAAAAGACATGCACATGGGCTTCAACCTGAAATAATAACATCACTGATTATATTAAAGCTGATTAGCAAACTCTTTTCCCGTTTTAACGTTACTGATAATATAAAACATCATCATAAAACTTACTTAAAAGAAAAATACACCCAACAAAACAAAATGAAGTATAAAATAGCAAGAATTAGATTTGTTTAGCATTTTCAAAACTGCTTATTTAAGCTACGTAACAAGGAAGTTAACATACGAGGACCCCCAATGCATTGACCAAACTACTCTTTATGGCTTTGCTTAAACTCCTTTTTGAAATTGCAGTATTCCTTAAATGTTGGCAAGCTTAAAGCACTTTTGGATCACAGTGTTGAAAATAAAAAGCTTAGAGATTCCCAAATGAGGCTATGGTCCCTATATTACTGCACTACATAGGAGATTTACATAATGGCTTGTACACTTCTTTGACTGTTTCTTGGTTAAAAATGTGTGGAGACCAGCATATTAGCATATTATATTCATGGTAATAAGATTGAGAACAGTAGTTTTAATTGAACCAAACTTTGCTCATCCTCAAACTTCATTACATGATAAATGCAATTCAATGTCATGTCTGCTCTCTCCAGACTGCCTTTTAATTCCTGTTATCATCATGTGACTGCCTGTCTGTGGGTAATACAGTATGTAAAGATATTACATTACACTGCCCTTGTTCCCCCATGTTTTTCCCCCTTCCTTTAGCTCATAAATAGAATGGACAGTTAGGAGACCATGAGCAGATGTTCTGTGAATTTGACAAAAAGTGTAATTCAACAACCTTTCTCCATAATTGTTAAGTACACCTTTAACTGCAGCACATTTATTGATTCAAAATGGGTTGGTTTGAGTATTTCATAAAAATTGCAGATCTCCTAGGATTTTCAGTCTTTAAAGTTTACACTAAATGGTGCGAGAAACGAAAAAGATCATGTGCCCAGAATCTGTGCATGCTGAAATATCTTGTTGATAAGAGAGATCAGAGAAGAACGACTAGACTGGTTTGAGCTGACAAAGTCTATAGTACCTAAAATAAAGCACTTTCTTAATAACCAGGATGAACAAAAAGGATCTCAGAACACACATGACATCTTGAGGAGGATGGGCTACAACAGCAGAAGATTACATCAGGTTTCTCTCCTGTCAGCCAAGGTCAAAAATCTAAGGCTATCATGGGCAATCAAACTAGGCAGTTAAAATGATCCAGTCATATTTTTCTAATCCTTAACTGCCAGGTTTTAATTAGCCTGTGGTCATGATAGCCTCAGATTCTTGTTCTTGCTTGACATAAATGGAACAATACATGAGTAGAAGAATGTGGTATTGTACGGTTGTAACCCATTCAACTCATGTTTGATGTTCTGGAGAAACACTCAAACCAGCCCATCTGGCACCAAGAAGCAATTCACAGAGAATTTCACATTTCTGATGTTTGATATGAACAGTAACTGTAGCTCTTGACTCATACATTCACGATTTAATTATGATCTGCATTGTGCTGCTGCCACATAATTGAATGACTGAATAACTGCTTGAATAAGCAAGCATAACAGTGTTCCTATTAAAGTGGATGGTCAGTGTATATTTGAATGAAGTGGGCCATGGCCACAATGATAAAGATCTCTTAAAAATATTACTTTGAGTAAATTATGTTCAGAATAAGTAAAAACAAAATATAAACTTTGTGTTTTGTAAAAAAATTTGTACATTGTAGCGTGTTTATGACAAGAAAAAGAAAAGAAAATCAGTGATCATCTGTATCAGGTTAAAATTGTGTGTGAGCTAATCTTAGTGCTGTATTGTTAATCTGTGATGTCCTTAAAAAAGTGTTTAAGAGTTTCAAATAAAATGCACACTCCAGCAATACACTGGCATCATCTCTTCAGTAGCCTCAAATGCTGCAGTGCAAACGTGTTAGGGTGAAGTATTCTTGTCCAGATCAATACACTTATTGATTGAACTGAATCCCTGAATCAATAATACTGTGTTTTTAGTGTATTAAAGTAATTAAAATTGAGGAATTAGTACATCAGTGTGTCTTTCTAACAAATTAGAGGTAAGAGACACTACTTCTTCTCTGATGCTCATTAAATTTAAGAGAATGAGCAAATTCAGGATGTTTTGATTTTACATTTTTGTTTATTTATTCATTATAAAATACTTATTATTTTGTATTGGTTGTCTGCGTAAAATGTATTATAACTATAAATAGTATTGGTTAACTACATAACATATAAATCAGTAATGAATCAAACATGTTAATGCTGTGTTTCTAAAGAAGTACAAGTTAGATTATTTATGGTGGATCAGCAACATGTAATAATATAAATAATAAAAACTGAATCAACCTCACCTCCATCCTTTCCATTCTAAACCACCCAGTCAATGTTGATTAATTTACCATTAATTGTGTATATTTTGTATTAATGTCAAATGTCTGTGAGAGTAGTAGGAAAAATGTATACATTATACTGTAGGTTATTCTTCCCATACATGTATTGTCATTAGGAGGAGTCATTTCTATACACTGAATCAAGTCATAAGGTGGTCTAAACTAGGTCAATAATGAAATTAATTGAAAGCAAGTCAAGCTGAAAACCATCAAAGTCAAATCAAAGCCAAGGTCTGAGCAGTCCTTGTTAGTACTGTAGCTGGCATTGCATGGAGTTGGTCAGGGAAGGGTGGTGCCCAACAAAATATTGCCATACTGTTTAAACTGTTTAACAAAAAGTGTCCACAGAAATGTAAATGAAAAGAAAATAAATATTTTTTTTGTTTTGTTTTAGCAGAATTGTCTTATCTTAAATAGATAAGAATGGAATAGAGAAGCATAAATAATAGTAATATCTTAACAGACATTACAGAATTTCTGCCATATATGCACACCTGATCTCTGCACAGCAAAGAAATCCACAGCTCCCTTCCTGTTCATTACAATGCTGTGTGAGTGAGCAGACATTTCCAACTGAGTGTGGTCTGAGTAAAATGCAGCACGAATATGTGATGCAAGACTCCATCATCATACTGTTGAAGTGACTTATCAAAATTCAGCAATCATTTTTGCTACAGTCAGGTCTGACTGTCTACGAAGCTGTCATGATCTTTTAACTCCCTCGCTTGATGCCAGAGAAACAGCTTGTGTAGGACACATGCTGTCTTATTGCTATTAAAATGGTATTCTTTCTGATACTCATGCCTACAATCAGTCTAGTCCTATAAAAACAGACTGCTAAAATGATGAGGGAAGTTTTGAGCAGACCTAGAGGTCAATGACTTTTTAATGGTCATGGCTGCAAAGTCTTTATTATAACTATTGTGGCACACAAATGATGTGGTCTGACATTTCAATTTGAAGTCTGCTGTTATCATTGTTCTCCTGCCTGTTAAATGACATTTCTAATACCAGGGTTGTCGAACACTCTCCTGCTATAGCTGAGTGGAAGTACTCTGTGTCCTTATAGGTCTTTCAAACAAATATAAGGTCGAAGAAAATGAACCATAGGACATTTATTCTTCATGAGGTGGTTTTGTTTAAATTTTAAGTGTTAATTTTACAATAAATATACTTTTGTGTACAAATAATTATAATAAATAATTATAGATATTTACAAAACACATTAACACACATTCTTTTAATAGTAACTACACCAGCTACAATTTTAAAAAGAATTACACATATTTACAATGCATTTACAATGCAGTAGAGCGGTCCCTAGCTTACTGACCTTCCCAAATTGTGGTCAATTGAACTTCAAAGGAGCAGCTGCATGAAAGAACATCTGATTTATTGCTCAATCATTATACAGACAAGGTGACAGGATATGTTGTGAAATTTCCAAAGACCTACAATATACTACAATTATACAAAGAGTAAAATGTAATGCCTTTTAATGCCTGCATTGAAATAAAATTACTTACAGTAAAATTACTTACTTGCTTTTGTCTAACACTATTGGATACAAAAAAATATTTATTTTTTCTCAATAGCTTTCCATTAACACATGGCAGCTACCATATGGAAAGAATGGGAAAATTATGTGCTTCCTCCATCACAGCAATCAAATATTTATAAACTACTGCTACTGTATGTTACAGGGCACGCTATTAAAAAAATTGGTGACCTGGTGACCTAGCCACCTTATGATACATCAGCAGAGCAACCGGTACCATTAAAGACCCCACACACCCTGGCCACCACATCTTTAAACTGTTGCCCTCTGGCAGAAGCTATAGGGGAAACCTCATTGTACCGAGTTTTAGTATTAGGCAAATAAAACCTCAGATGAGCAAAAACAACATTTTTCACAGTGCCATTTCTTATTTAACAAAAAATACACTGTAAAAACTCCAAATAGATAAATGTTCAATTGTTGGAATGTTGTATTGTCTTACACAGTAGTCAACAAATAACAACTTGAAAACTTTGAGGACACATAATGAATAAACTAAAAAATAATCAAGTTGAGCCAGCAATTTACCTTGACTGAGATGCAATCACGTGATTTTATAAAACTCCCACCTCCCCTCCCCTCTTTATTTGAAGTATATTATTTGAAGTGTTTTTATATTAATAAAATATGTTTCAGTTAGCTTACAGATATTTTAGGCAATTAACGATAAATACATGATATACATTATATAACGATATATAAGTGTCGGCGCTTCAGTACTCGGTAAGTTAAGGGATATAAATGTGTTAGTTTGTCTTAGGAGTTTCTAATGCTCATCTGTGAGTGTTATATCAGTTAACTTATTTGTATGAAAACATTCACGATCATTATAATAACAGAAACAGTGTGTCCTTAACACACTCTGGTGATATATACCCTAGTAAAAAAAAAGTATGCTAAGTATATTAAATCCTAGCATGCCAAAGCATACTTAAATGTACTTGCTCCACACTAATGACTAGTATACTTGAAGTTTGCTATTTTGGAACAACTAATTTTGTACTAAGTGTATTTCAGTTGTAATTAAATTGTACAAAAGCACAATTTTAAGTGTATTAAGTATACTTTTGTGTGCTAAAGTGGAACAACTTTACGTATACTTTAGTACACCTAAAGTATGTGGCTGTGTGTGTACTAACGTACATACCTGACAGTAATTAATACAATTTAAGTATATATTTAACGTATTATAAGTACATTACAGCTATTTTTACTGTATTACAAATACATGATTAATGTACTATGAGTATATTCTTATTGCAGCAGTAGCATGCTGTTATACTTCTAGGCACTTACAAATACTAAAAAAGTACACTTTATGGTTAATACAAATATACTTTATTGTATCATACAATACACACAACCTTCTATAACGTTTTTCGACGCTAGCAGGGAACTTGGAGGACGAGTGAGTTTGGTGGCTACCCAATGTAATGACTGGGAGTAGTTTATTTAACCAGCGCGCGCCAGCACACACACACACACACACACACACACACACACACACACACACACACACACACACACACACCTATTCAGCTATTAGCTGGAACTGGAGAATGATAGCAGAATGCAGCACATACACACATAGAGATAGCACACATGTACACATACTCAAACTTGGCCGAAGCCACTAACTTAAACACACGTCCCAAACAGGGTGAACACAAAAAGAACACCTCCCGCAAGGCACAACGGTCGCAAGACGCCGCCCCGCCCATGCCACAATACTGTATTGCAAATGTGTTACCAGTACATTACGTGTTTAGGATAATTTACAAATGCTAAATGCATTTTCTACACTATAACATGTTTTTGAAAAGCATTACATCAGTAATTATGAGGCAGACTTTATTCATGAGTTCAACAGATTTCATTTGCACAAGGTTACAAAAAAGCACTACTATAGTTGATTTGTGCTCAACAAAACATCAGGTTGTCTTACAAACACACAAACTAAAATTTAAACTGTTTTGTGAACACAGACAGACATTAGTATTAGAATCTACAGGTACAGTATTAGTTTAAACCTGGTGTGTTGATTCTGTTACACAGAGACTGAAAACAGGCTGAGAGCTACGGAGCCATTATACCACAAGCAAAGTACATAACACATTAACAACAACACATTAGACAATACATACAGTATGGTTTTGTGTGCGTGTCTCATATGTAACATTCATATAAAATGCAATTCGTGATAAGTGTATGTTGTTAAAGTATTTGTGGATATGTATGTAACGACGCGGGTCGCGCGAGGGGCGGTGCCGCGCATAAACTGTTCAGAACGGGCCGGGTCGTGATACCGCAACACTCCGTGTGATCAGTGCCAAAGACAAAACGTGCTGGAGAAGACACAAGCAAAGCCCAAGCCTCTGTCTGTCTAAGACACCGGAGAGAGAGTGAGGGAGAGCGACACGCATCAGTTCCCTTTTCGAGGCTTCACTCAATGCTGCGTTAGAACGCTTATGGGAACTATCTTGTCGCATTGCCGGCCATGAAGCATGTGTGGAAAAACGCCATTATCTGGCTATATATAACCTCGGTCAGGTGACGTCAACTGATTAGAACAGGTGGAGGTTATAAATACCGGAAGCCGGCAAAAAACCTCAGATCATTTGTCTTCATGCCGACTTGTGATCGCGTGTGTGCAGCAAGCATTTAAAAAAAAATAATAAAAAATCATTCTTAACAGAGAGAAAAAAGCAATAAAACTCACCAGATATAATGGTCGAGTTTAGTGTTTCATGCCCGTGCGGTAACCGTCTTTCTCAAGACGATAGACATAGTCTCTGTTTCGAGTGTTTGGGTGAAAGCCACGCTCTCCTTGGACTTGAAGGAGAGGGTGGGCACTGTGATAATCTCCAGATGAAGGTGCTACGAGCACGTCTCGCGTTCTTTAGGGAGCCACGAGCCGCTCTGCACTCCTGGGGCTCACAGGTTGATTTGGCCGAGGCACGAGAGACGGAGCCCCTCCTTTCTCTCGTCTTCTCCCCGGATCACTCTCTCTCTCCCTCCACTTCGCGAGCGCACCTCGGTGCTTCTCAGGAGTGTTTGGGAGAGACTCACTCTCTTGCTTCCTTTGAAATGGATGTAGCTACCTCAGAACGATCCTCTAGGGATGATAAAGAGTATGAGGAATTAATTGAGGTTATAACACGCGACTGGCCACAAGAGCAAGCTCATACAAAACGTTCCAAACTGGATGACAGATTTCTGTCGGGTGGCCAGGAGATGGTGCCACAACGCCGTTCTCTCCCCTTTTTTGATGATCTCCACAACGAGTTATCCCGTTCATGGAGACGTCCTTTTTCTTCCCGTATTTTTGTACCTTCAACTTCGTTTTATTCGAACATTGTTGATGCAAAGGCACAGGGTTATGTGATGATGCCCCAGATTGAGGAGACGCTCGCGGGCTATCTCGCTCCTGGAACATCATCCTCATTAAAAAAAGCCAACCCTTCCCTCCAAGGCATGTAGAACTTCTTCTACCCTGTTAGAGAAGGCGTTCCAAGCAGCTGGTCAGGCCGGCGCTTCCTTGCACACCATGGCGGTTTTGCAGGCGTATCAGGCCGACCTGCTGAATGATCTGAGCACGAGCGGCAATATGAATCAGGAAGCATTCATAGAATTACGCCAGGCTACTGATCTGTCCCTGCGTGCGACGAAACAGACAGCCCGTGCTATTGGCCATTCTATGGCCTCCCTGGTGTCTGCAGAGAGGCACCTCTGGCTAAATCTAACTGGCATTAAGGACAAAGATCGGGCATTCCTTCTCGATGCTCCCATCTCACCCTCAGGCCTATTTGGCGAAGCAGTAAATACTGTCGCCACCAGATTTAGAGAGGCCAGTCTCTATGAACAAGCTTTTGGGAAATTTATCCCACGCCGTGCCCAGGTGTCGAGGCCATCGGCCACCCAACCTCGACCCGATCTGAGTCTCGCTAGACGAGAGGCGCAGAAGGAAAGTGTCAGTAGCCGCGCACCCCCCCCGTAAGGACTGGGGTACGGCTCGGCGCCCCCCTCAGGCCGCCCCCAAAAAAATAGACCGCTCTGTCTTCTTCGCGAAGAAGCGTTCCTGATAGCAGAGCTCAGGACCGTGGGGGTGACCCCCCCCTGGGGACAGGCACATAGGAGCATGCCCCCCGGGCACCCCCAGGAGATCGATGTTCAGTTTCCGCCGCCTTTGGTGTTTCAGACAACACCGGTCTCCGACACGTTAGTCCTTCGGTCGCATCCTGCTATATTCCAGGACACCGAACCACTAACACCCCCCAGCCCAGTAGAAGTACTTGCACCCCTTTCGGAGAAGCTGGCAGCGTGGAAGCTACTGCCAGGCATATCCCCCTGGGTTTTAAAGACTGTAGAGAAAGGCTACAGGATCCAGTTTGCATATCGCCCTCCGCGTTTCAACGGCGTGGTCTCCACTTCCGTGATACCGGAAAGGGCGCATTTTCTGAGTTCCGAACTCCAGAAATTACTGCAGAAGGGAGCCATAGAACAGGTTCCTCCTCCAGATATGGAGTCAGGTTACTACAGTCGGTACTTCCTGGTCCCCAAAAAGGACGGGGTCTGCGTCCAATTCTGGATCTTCGCGGTTTGAACCGCTATCTCAAAAAATGCAACTTCAAAATGTTGACCATAAAGACTATTGTTTCACAAATCCAACCACAGGATTGGTTTGTGACAGTAGATTTAAAGGACGCATATTTCCACAATTTTGCCACAGCACAGGAAGTTCCTGAGGTTCGCTTTTTGGGGAAAAGCCTACCAATTTCGGGTTCTTCCATTCGGTCTAGCCTTATCACCCCGCACATACACAAAATGCATGGATGCAGTTCTGGCTCCTTTGAGACTCCAGGGCATCCGCATTCTGAATTACATAGACGACTGGCTAATCCTGGCCCAGTCTCAGCAGCTAGCACTTCGACACCGAGATGTCGTCCTAGCTCATCTTCACTCACTGGGATTGAGACTCAACGCCACGAAAAGCGTTCTCTTTCCAGCACAAGTGACAACCTACTTGGGCGTCAGGTGGAATTCGATTGCTATGCAGGCACATCTGTCTCCTGCTCACGTCGAATCCATAAACAACGCTCTGAAGGAAATCAGACTAGACCAAGAAGTGACTGTACGTCACTTACAAAAATGTTTAGGCCTCATGGGAGCTGCGTCCATTGTGATACCCTTGGGTCTCCTGCACATGAGAGCTTTTCAGCTGTGGTTAAGAGCCAGGGGAGTTCACACGAGAACAAATCCCCGAAGGTGGATAAGGGTTACGCGCAAAGGACTTCGTACCCTTTCTATGTGGTTCAGACCCCGGTTTCTCGCCTTGGGTCCCACTCTAGGTCCGTCTTGTCGTCGCAAAATGCTAACGACAGACACTTCCCTTACCGGCTGGGGCGCGATCTTGGATGGCCGTCCAGCCAAGGGGTCTGGAGAGGCCACCTTTTTGCATGGCACATCAATTGCCTCGAAATGATGGCTCTATTTTTAGCTCTACAGCATTTCCTCCAGCAGCTGAGAGGCTACCATGTCCTAGTGCGGGTGGACAGCACATCGGTAGTCTCCTACATAAATCGCCAGGGCGGCCTGCATTCGCGACGCTTGAACCAGCTAGCACATCAGGTTCTGCTCTGGGCTCAGGACAAGTTCCTGTCCCTCAGGGCGATTCACATTCCAGGGTACAGGAATGTGGGAGCAGACTTTCTGTCCAGACAAGCTGTGAATCACGGGGAATGGAAACTCCACCCCGAAGTAGTCACTCAAATCTGGGAGAGATTCTCTACAGCAGAGGTGGACCTCTTTGCCTCACAGGAGACTGCACAATGTCCCCTCTACTACTCTCTGACTCATCCAGCTCCCCTGGGTCTGGACGCGATGGCCCATACGTGGCCCAATTTACGCCTCTATGCGTACCCTCCGATAGCTCTGCTCCCGGGAGTCCTGGCGAGGGTCCATCAACACGGTTTGCGCCTCTTATTGATAGCGCCCCGTTGGCCGGCCCGAGTATGGTTCTCAGAGATAATATCGCTCCTCGACGGCTCACCTTGGATGATTCCAGTGAGGAGGGATCTTCTATATCAGGCGCAGGGGACAATATTTCATCCCCGGCCCGAGCTCTGGAACCTTCACGCTTGGCCCCTGAACGGGACCAATTGAGTCAAGCCGGCCTTTCAGCCGGCGTAATTGACACCATCCTAAGTGCTAGGGCTCCCTCCACTAGAAGGATTTATGCCTTCAAATGGAAGGTATTCGAGAGCTGGTGCATGGCAAAGCAGGTGGACCCAGTCCACTGCCAAATCATTTCAGTGCTGGAATTCCTGCAAGAGAAATTGTCCTCGGGCTTGTGCCCTAGTACCCTCAGAACCTACGTGGCTGCTATTTCAGCCTGCCATGTCCTGTCTGAAGGGGTTACTGTAGGAAATCACCCTTTAGTTGCCCGTTTCATTCGTGGAGCTAAACGGTTGAGACCACCCACTAGAGTCACGGCTCCCTCTTGGGATTTATCTATCGTGCTCGAAGGTCTGATCGACACTCCTTTTGAACCGCTAGAGTCAGCGCCCGACAAGCTTCTGACTCTCAAGATGGTTCTTCTTATGGCCATCACCTCTCTAAAGAGGATCGGAGACCTGCGTGCATTGTCAGTCTCCCCATCTTGCCTGGACTTTGCCCCTGGGCTAGTCAAGGCCATTCTGCATCCTCACCCAAACTATCTACCGAAAGTTCCTTTCTCAACCATGCACCCTGTCATCCTGGAAGCCTTCTGTCCTCCGCCTTTTGCGGATCCGGAGCAGGAGAAACTTCACCTACTGTGCCCAGTACGTGCTCTTCAGGCTTATGTCCACCGCACCAGCCAGTGGCGTAAGTCAGAGCAACTTTTTATATGTTATGGAGGCCGCAACCGGGGGGCGGCCGCCACCACACATACTCTGTCACACTGGGTGAGAGATGCTATTGCCCTCTCCTATGAGGCGCGTGGACTCACTTCGCCCCTAGGAGTCAGGGCTCATTCAACCAGAGGGGTCGCCTCACCTATTGCTCTTGCAAGAGGTACTCCCCTGCAACAAGTGTGTGACGCGGCGGGTTGGTCCTCTCCCCACACATTTATAAGATTTTATAGTCTGGATGTCCATGCCACTCCGGGCTCACGAGTCCTCGGGTCAGCTTCCCGGACATGAATCTGTGACCTTCTCGGCCTTGTGCGCACACGCTACACAACCTTGGGGTCCAGACACCTGTAGTGCGGCGGCATTGGTATTCTCGTTCCCATAAGCGTTCTAACGCAGCATTGAGTGAAGCCTCGAAAAGGGAACGTCTCAGGTTACTTTGCAGTAACCCTGTTCCCTGAGAGGTGGGAACGAGATGCTGCGTCCGAACGCCGCACTACCATGTGACCGGACGTCCATTCAGACAAATAATCTGAGTTTTTTTGCCGGCTTCCGGTATTTATAACCTCCACCTGTTCTAATCAGATGACGTCACCTGACCGAGGTTATATATAGCCAGATAATGGCGTTTTTCCACACATGGTTCATGGCCGGCAATGCGACAAGATAGTTCCCATAAGCGTTCTAACGCAGCATCTCATTCCCGCCTCTCAGGGAACAGGGTTACTGCAAAGTAACCCGAGACGTTTAGTGCGCACTCTTGGATTAAAGTGCACAAACTCTACTCTCTCTTTTCCTATAAATCCTCTGTAAAGCCATAAGTCCCGAGAGCATCTTTAGTTTTTTTGTATTAGTTTCAGAATCCTGTCCGTTCTCGCATAGACAGCGGAGCTCTGGTTATTTTGTGTTTTCAGTTTTCTTTTGAAAAAAGATTCATTACAAAACAATGAAAGACATGACAATGCCTTGGTTTAAATGGTTTAAATGGTTTAATCTGATAGTGTTAACTATGCGTGAATATGCCAACATATATTATTTATGCACAAACATGCACATGCAGTGCTTATTAAATGTTTAAACTGTAGAGATACAATAACTTTACTGCTGTAAAATCAGCATTTTATCTAATTTGAAATATAAACCTAATATTATGTTACTTAATATATTTTATTTAAAAACAGTGTTTTTTTATATCATAAATATAATAATCCATAATTATGTGGATGTCCATATTAGATGGTTTTTAGTGAAATAAAACTGTAACTTACTTTAAAACTAAACATGTTCCCTAAAACGGTGGACAGACCCCCCTGTAACCCCCTTACCCAGTTAGCTAGCAGTTAATGACCAACACTACTTGTGCAGTTCATAAAAGGACAGGTAGTGTTTGTCGCGCTGTTGCACAAACAGCATGCTCATTTATTTCAATTCATTTGTTGTTATAGACTATAGTCTGCGCTGTACACCCTATTTACTGTTTTGCTACAGTCTGCACCTCCCAGTTAATTTGCCTGCTTCTCCTCCAGCTCCGCACCGCCCAGGCTGCAGAAAATGCGCGTGCACTTTGCGTGCTCGTACCCGGCTCGTAACGAACGCGCTCTGCCCTCAAGGGCGAGCATTGGTTAATGGCAGGCATGTGACTGATGCAAGCCAGATCCTTTTATTTAGCAAAATTGAGATTAATAGTTACATTTTATTGTTGAGGGGCAAAGACAGGGATCCATACGCACATACACAAAAAAAGGGCACTTGAGGCATCCTGGAGGAAAGGGGCGGGCCACCGCTACCCCCCCCCCCTCTGCACGTGCCTGTATATGTGTGTGTGTGTGTGTGAATGAAAGGTGAGAAGAGGCATTACAGTGGGGGTTCTGTGGGTCTCCAAACTCAGAAGGCTACGTGTCAGTCGATAACTGCTCCTTTGATCTGCTGGTTACAGCAGGGCGCCGACTGCTGATGAGCGTATAGTAGCCTGTACAAGCCAAGCTCTTCCCCAAAACAATAATGTAATGTCTGCAACAATCACTAACCATTAAAATGTTTTTTTTTTTGTAATTAAACACGAATATATAAATTATATTTTCTTTATATATTTTCATTATATATACACGGGCATCGCTAGGCTATTTTTAGGGGGGCTTTAGCCCATCGTCCACTTTAAATTTGATATGTGTCATGTGCACTCAGCCGCGGCCGGCAGTAGGACCTGGATGCAAGACAGCCGCGAACCTGAAAGCATGCTGCCTCGGTATCGTTCGAGTTCATGTGAGTACTCACTTTCTTGGGTTCGCTTTCAGACTGAGTGTGTGTTTATAGGACGCAGGTTAGATTGTGTCTTTCCTTTACTCATTTGTTTTGAGAGTCCTTATAGCAAATCGTGTGATTATCCTGCCCGCTCGTGTTCTATCCGCGTTTGGGTTTAACATTCATGCTACAGGGCTAACTGCTAAAGCTACTTCTTTCTGGTCGTCATTGGGTTAGTTCTTGAAAGAATGACAGAGCCCACAGCAGTAAACCCAGCGGATCACGCGCGCCTTTGCGATGTGGTTGACAAGTATGCTATGCTTATCAATAAGCTAACCTCGGAGCTCGATACTCTGCGCCGGAGTGTCCAAGACATCGCGGCCTTGCGCCGCGAGGTTGCGGAGCTTAAGCAGGAGAACTCGAGCCTCCGGGCGGCTGTTGATGGGCTGGCTAGCGGTCCGCCTGCCGCAGCAGCCGTGGCGCCGCACCAACCCCCCAGCTACACTGGAGGGGCTGATCCAGCTAGCCCTCCGTATTGACCAGCGCCTTCTCTCCCGTCCGAAGCCAGCACCTCGAACCCTGCCGCCACCTCCCACCTACACCTACACTGCACCAAGACCACCACCCACCGTCACCCCCGCCTTCACCGAACGTGTCGGATCTCCACCCCCTGCCGTGGTTGACACCGGAGCCGGGGAACCCATGTAACTAGGGCGCGCCTCCCTGACTGTGACGGAACGCGAGAGGCGTTACCGTGAGGGACTGTGCGCCTACTGTGGCTCAGCGGCGCACCACCGGGCGACCTGCCCATCCCGTTCGGGAAACACCCAACCCCGGTGAAGGAGAGGAGAGACTCACCGGGCACCATCCACCTCTCCGCCACCACCAACCCAACCACGTCTCGACTCACGGTTCAGGTAACCCTCCACCTTGGCCACAAGCGGGTCAGAAGTACCGCGTTCATCGATTCCGGTGCCGCAGGTAACTTCATTGACTCTACATATGCCAGAGAGCTGAGGGTAAAAATTGAGGTGTTATCCCAGCCGATGAAGATCACCTCTGTCGACGGGCGGCCCCTCTCATCTAGCCCCATCACCCAGCAGACCCAACCCATCACTCTCACCCTCGGTCAACACCAAGAACGCATTCAATTTCACCTCACTCCCATTTCCTCTCCACCGCTCATCCTTGGATACCCCTGGCTACTTCAACACGACCCTCTGATTTCCTGGACACAAAACCGGATCCTTCAGTGGGGGCCGACCTGCACCGACCTCTGCCTACGGGCCCAGGATGGGACGTGCTCCAGGGAGTCCGAGGAGGAATACGTCGCCAGTGCCCTCCGCAATGGCACCATCCGGCCATCCTCCTCGCCGGCAGCCGCGGGGTTCTTCTTCGTGAGGAAGAAAGGGGGCAAACTTCGCCCGTGTGTCGACTATCGGGGGCTAAATAAGATGACCATCAGGAAACGTCACCCGTTGCCTCTTACCAACTCAGCCCTGGACGCCCTCTCTGGTGCCACCGTGTTCACGAAGTTGGACCTCCGGAGCGCCTACAACTTGGTGCGCATCAGAGAGGGTGATGAGTGGAAGATGGCCTTTATCACACCCACCGGACATTACGAGAGCCTGGTTATTCCGTTTGGACTCTGCAACGCACCCTCGGCCTTTCAACAGTTCATCAACGATGTTCTCCGGGACATGCTAGGCCGATGGGTGTTCGTTTATTTAGATGACATACTCATCTACTCACACACCACCGAAGAACACACCCGACACGTCAGAGCTGTTCTCAAGAGATTGCTCGCCCACCAGCTGTACTGTAAGCTGGAAAAGTGTGCTTTTCACGGGCACTCCACCACGTTCCTGGGTTTTGTCATCTTGCCCCAGGGTGTGGCCATGGACCCGCAGAAGCTGGAGGTTGTACGTCACTGGCCCCTACCCAGGACACTAAAGCAGCTCCAACGCTTTCTCTGGTTTGCAAACTTTTATCGTCGCTTTATCCGGGGCTACAAGGGCCAGGGGTAGCTCAGTGATTAAGGCATTGGACTACGGTTCGGAAGATCCCAGGTTCAAACCCCACAACCACCAAGTTGCCACTGTTGGGCCCTTGAGCAAGGCCCTTAACCCTCAACTGCTCAGATGTGTAATGAGATAAAAATGTAAGTCGCTCTGGATAAGAGCGTCTGCCAAATGCTGAAATGTAAATGTACAGTACAGTTGCAGCACCACTTACTGCACTGACCAGGCTCTCAACCCATTCTTTCCAACTCAACCCAACTGCCATTTCAGCCTTCCACAAACTCTTCACCACCGCCCCGATTCTCCTCCATCCGGATGCCAGCCAACCATTCGTTGTGGAGGTGGACGCGTCGGAAGTGGGCGCCGGCGCTGTTCTCTCACAATGATGTCCAGACCAGAAGCTACACCCCTGTGGCTTCTACTCCAAAAAGTTTAACCCCACTCAGCAGCGATACGGAGTAGGGGACCGTGAACTGTTGGGCATAAAGTGGGCTTTGGAGGAATGGCGTCACTGGCTCCAGGGTGCCAGTGAGCCGTTCATTGTCTGGACGGATCATCAGAACCTACTCACCATCCGCAACCTCAAGCAGCTGAACCCACGACAGGCACGGTGGGTCCTGTTCTTCGAACAGTACGATTTCCATCTTTCGTACCGCCCGGGGTCAAAGAACACCAAGGCCGACGCCCTCTCCCGTCAATACGAGTGAGAAGCGCCCCGGGCGGAGCCCGTGCCTGTCCTTCCACCCACCCGGATCATCACACCCCTGCACTGGGACATGGAAACGAGGGTCCGCCAGGCACTGACCAGCGAACCCGCACCGGCAGGCGTGCCGCCCGGACGGCTCTACGTCCCCACTCAACTCCGGCCCGAAGTCCTCCAGTGGAACCATTCTTCGTCCGCCGCGGGACACCAGGGAACCTGAAGAACCTTCACCTTCGTGGGACAGGCTTTCTCGTGGCCTTCGATGAGGAGGGAGGCCACCGAGTTCGTCCGGGCGTGCCCAGTGTGTGCCAGGGCCAAGGACTCCAATCAACCAACACCGGGGGAGCTTCAACCACTCCCAGTTCCCCGTCGGCCCTGGTCGCACATTGCCGTCGACTTCATCACGGGCCTGCCGGCCACGGAGGGAAAAGACGTCATCCTCACCATCGTGGACCGCTTCTCCAAGGCAGTGCACCTGGTGGCCCTCGCCGGACTCCCGTCAGCCAAAAACACAGCTGAGCTGATATTGGAGCACGTAGTCCGATTGCATGGGTTCCCTAAGGACATCGTCTCGGACAGAGGTCCCCAGTTCACCGCCCGGTTCTGGAGGGCTTTCTGCCGTCTGATCAATTCGTCCTGCAGTCTGTCTTCCGTTTACCACCCCCAGACGAATGGTCAGACGGAGCGAAACAACCAACAGCTGGAGCGTTACCTGAGATGTTTCGTGTCGGATCGTCAACGCTCCTGGGCCCGCTACCTCAAGTGGGCGGAGTTGTCTCACAACCTCCATGTGTCCTCCACCACCAACCTGAGCCCATTTGAGGTGTGCTATGGTTTCCAACCTCCGATGTTCGCCCATCAAGAACCGGAGGTTGATGTACCATCGGCCCAACAGTTGGTTCGCCGGTGCCAGCGGCTATGGCACCAAGCCAACCTTGCCATTCGACGTACCAACACCACCTATGTGGCCCAGCACCGCCGTCGGCACCCTCCGGGACGGTTGTACCACGTAGGTGACAAGGTATGGCTCTCTACCAGGAACCTCCACCTACGCACCGAGTCAAAGAAACTGTCACCGAGATTCATTGGACCATACCGTATCACTCTCAGGATCAATCCTGTCACCTACCGGCTCCAGCTGCCTGCAGCGCTCCGAATCCACCCCGTTTTCCACACCTCCCAGCTGAAACCATTCATCACCTCACCCATGGTTCCACCCACCCCCCCTGCTCCTCCCCCCCGTATCATTGACGGTGGTCCCGCTTACACCGTGTGACGGATCCTCGACTCGCGCCCTCGGGGCAGGGTCACCCAGTATCTGGTCAACTGGGAGGGCTACGGCCCCGAGGAGCGATCCTGGGTTCCAGCTCGCTTCATCCTCCACCCCGGGCTCATTAGGGACTACCGTCACCGGGTATCCTCCACCCCTGGACCGTCCGGAGTCATCTTGGACAGGGGGGTACTGTCATGCGCACTCAGCCGCGGCCGGCCGTAGGACGCGGATGCAAGATGGCCGCGAACCTAAAAGCATAAAAGGATACAAGATGGCGCCGCACATCGCTCTGTCATTGAGTTTTGCCCATGCTGCCTCGGTATCGTTTGAGTTCATGTGAGTACTCACTTTCTTGGGTTCGCTTTCAGACTGAGTGTGTGTTTATAGGACGCAGGTTAGATTGTGCCTTTCCTTTAGTCATTTGTTTTGAGAGTCCTTATAGCAAATCGCGTGATTATCCTGCCCGCTCGTGTTCTATCCGCGTTTGGGTTTACCATTCATGCTACAGGGCTAACTGCTAAAGCTACTTCTTTCTGGTCATCATTGGATTAGTTCTTGACAATATGAAAGTGTTGGCACCCACACAGTTTATTCCATTGTCCAGCCTCATAGGTGTGTTGTTTATATTGCTAATCAATGTAAGTTTAAAGATATATGCTTATACTATATGCTGTTTTCTGGTTTCATTTTTCTGATTGTACCTGTACATAGAAAAAAGTTTATAAGGTAAACACACACACATATTCATATATACACGTGCTTAATTAAATTCTTAAATCATCGTGTTCACCCATGCACTGAAAAAAAGAACTTGTAAGATTTACTTGATAAAATCCTCTTAAAAATTTGCACACATAGATTTTAAGTAAATTTTATTGCTCCAATATTAAGTAAAACTCACCCGTAATTGTCATGTAAAATCTACTTAATTAAATTAACAATCAAAGAAATCAAGAAGTCAGAACGGGCCGGGTTGATACTGCGACACTCCGTGTGATCATTCGGTCGCACCAGTAAAAGGTGTCAGGGCCAAAGACAAAGCGCGCTGGAGAAGACACAAGCAAAGCCCAAGCCTCTGTCTGTCTAAGACACCAGCGAGAGAGTGAGAGAGAGCAACACGCATCAGTTCAGCGCGCGCTCTCGGGTTAAAGTGCACAAAGCACAAACTCTACTCTCTCTCAAATCCTCAGTAAAGGCATAAACCCTGAGAGGATCTTTAGTTTTTTGTTTTAGTTTCCAGAATCCCGTCCGTTCTCGCGTAGACGGCGAAGCTCTGGTTATTTTGTATTTTCAGTTTTCTTTTGGTTTCCTTTTAAGTTTCTTAATTAATAATCCCACGCTATCTCCAAACGGAAATATCTTCCCATGTAAGACAGGCACATATGGGGGGGGCAGTGAGAAATGTGAAGGGGGCATCATGTGTACACATCATGATCGAGCACTGTTTTTTCCCCTGTGCTTATAGCAACAGTATTGACCTTGCTGAATTGTGTTGTTAGCTGCATCAGAAGCCTGGAAAAGTGGAATGCACTTTGTCAGGCCTCTACCTTCAGACCTGTCCAACTTGGGGCAGCAGATCAAAGGGGCAGTTATCGGCTATGACACGTTGCACCGGTCACACACACACACACACACACACACACACACACACACACACATTATGTATATATATATTCGTGTTTAATTAAATTCTTAAATCATTGTGTTCACCCATGCACTGAAAAAAAGAACTTGTAAGGGTTACTTGATAAAATCCTCGTAACAATTTGCACACATAGATTTTAAGTAAATTTTACTGCTCCAATATTAAGTAAAACTCACCCGTAATTGTCAGGTAAAATCTACTTATCAATTAAATTAACAATAAAATAATTCAAGTAAAAGTTACATAATTATATTTAATACACAAATTAGATTCATTAAAATAATCAAGTAAAGTTAATTCATTGTTGTATCAGCCAGGAACCTTGATTTTATGAAATGAAATCTTACTATCATTTTGTTTTGTGAGATTTTCCCTTACTTGGTTTTATCAATTTATATTACTCGCTATAATAATGTAAACATTGCTAATTTATGTTTTGGAAAGAAACTTAAGTAATTATTTCATCTATATCTTTCATAAATCACACAACTAAAATATAATTAAACAGTTTATTCACCAACATTACCAAATATTTGTGACATTCACAGTCTAGATACAAGTTGTCTTTTTAATAAAAGTGCATTCAGCTAAATTTTGCATCCATAGAAACAACCGCACGGCACCAGGGCCTGAAATACTTGTTTTAAACAAAATTGTGTAAAATAATAATAATAAATAAAATACAGCATTCATATAGAAATAAAATAAATACAGCAGAAAATACATTAAACAAACTGTAGAATAAACTTTCAAACTTAATAGCCCTCTGAAGCAGTGAAGTTGCAACATTCAAATCAGCACTCTGGACTAGTGTACTTAAAAGTATGCCATTGAAACCTTAACGCATTAAAACATTTTAAGCTGAACATGTAAACACTGAACATGGAAAGACTTGTAGTCAAGCCATATCAAATGTTTTAAGATAACTTCATCTTTAAAGCTTGCACTTTTGGTGATAGCTTAATCCCATGAAGTTCTAAAAGAACTTTCTGAAATAGCTCAAATGTGTAGCGCAGTGCTCGGAGCTACTGCCACATTCTTGCAAAATTTCCTTTCCTTCAAGGATTATGGATACACCAACCGCTTCTTCCCCTTCGACAGTACGGACGACAAGGATTTTAAGAATGTGCAAACTGGCATCACTTCGTCTGTCCCCCTGCATAAAATTTACAAGAAAATAAATAATTAATTTTGAGGAACCAAAAAATCTGAATTGCTTCAACCTGTGCTGACTTCATTTCACAGAGCAAAAAAATAATAAAAATAATTGATAATAAAAAATGACCATCACTTCATATACTTCAGATTGTTAAACTTGGGTTAAATTGCTTTAGCAACAAAAGCATATAAAATAGTCCAAACACGAAAATTATTTCAATAATTACTCAGATTTATGTATTCATTTGCATTCATATGCTTCTGTCCAATGCAACAAACACGATATTCAAGGTATTCATAAATTGTATAATTAATAAGAAAACAATGCTTTACCAGGCAATCATTAAAGAGATCCTCTTCAGATTCATGTCTTATCTCCACGCTTTGTTTCTGTGAAAATATTTACACTGTATCATTTACATTTACATCTTTTATTCATACAACTACATTTAGTAATTTCTTCATCTTTTGTAAGTTTGCCTTTATCCAAAACAAATTACAAAAGAGGAAAGCATCAAGCATGTCAAGCTACTAACACCAACTTTAGATAGATCAGTGAGGGATTAAGGAAAAAGTGAGAAGCAAGAATCATGTGTGGAAAGATTAAGCATGCAGGGTCACAGGATGACTCTACTTATTTTTATTGTCTGCAATGCGATTTAGACAAATTAGAGCTGCTGTCAATACTGTATGAACATATGTACAGGTTCTTTACTCATAACTCATTAATAAAGTTCGGCTTTAAAAAAAAAAAACGTTTATTGCTAGTGCTCTTTTACCATTTAATGCTTTAACACACCTGACTCAGTTTGTTCAGAAATGGCATTTCACTGGCGAGCCTTTCTCTGAACACGCCGTTTTCACGAGGGGTGGGGGTAAGAAACACGCATCTCGGTTTATTATTATTATTTTCACAGTTTCAGTTGTAAGCGCAAAGCCGCGGCAAGTCACGGGATCCCTTTTCTCGGAACGTGCGTTTTTAATGGCGACATCTGTACTATAGATTAAAGTATGTACTTAATTTAAAACCGTTAAATTTACCTTATGCAGATGAAAATAAAATAATAACGATACGAACTAACGTACGCGATGATGCAGCTTCAGCCGTTAATTAAAATAAAAACATAAATTACCTTGAACGGCAAAAATGATTTTCAGCGCGCAGGAACGAGTTTGAGATCGCGCGTGCGAGGGAGAGATTCAGCGTGCAAAAACGAGTCTAAAAGCATGCGCCCGAGAGAGTAGCGCACTACATATAAGTACATATTAATAAGTACATTTACATTTAACTGATAATATACTGACCATATATTTAAAATTGTATTCTAATATATACTTTCTGTACATTTGTGCAATGATTATTTCGAGCATATTTAAAAAATATATATACCATAAATATATTGAAAAACAAGTTTAAATAAGTATACTTTGGAAATTAGACCAGCCTTTCACTTAAAGTATATTTTCCAATAATATATTTTTGGAACGTGTACTACAAAACAATTATTTTTAAGTATATTTAAAGTTTAATTCCAAAATTTGGTAAAAGCATGATGTTAGTATACTTTTTATATATTAACTGATGGTACAACTTTTTGTTAGTATATTTGCAGTGTATTATCGAGGATTTCAATATATTTGTAATACACTAAAGTGTATTTTTTTTCACTGGGGTAGCCTTTTTAATATCTTTTATTTTTATCATAACTAGATATTTTGTGAAATTTATCATCTTTTTCTTTATGAAACGTGAGGGGTGACAGCTGGCCTTTTAGAGCTACTGAAGGAGCCTGGGTGACTAGGCAGCAGCTTTTAGACTGGTGTTTGATCAGTAGTTACTCTGAACAGTGAATTACAAAAGGACTGGAAGTACAAACTATTTATATTGTACTTGGAGAGACATGCTCCCATAAGGTGTGTGTGTGGGAGGGGGGGGGGTATTGGTGCTTGTATGTACTTGGCTTAATTTTTGTTCAATTAAAAATGGCACTGTGAAAAAAAAATATTTAAAACTTGTTTGTCTAAGGGTATTTGCCTAATAAGACATGTTACGGTCTTTATGATTTATGGTCTTTCCGATTATTATTATGTTTTTGCACAAAAATACATAGAATTAGAAAATAGGGTACTAACTTTCACATGTAATTGTACAGTACATGTGAAAAACAAATGTACTTTAAATTGGATATGCAAAAAAAAAAAAGGTATTTTTTTTCAGTCACTAAGATAGAAAGGTGCTTATTCAAATCCAAATGGAAATTCTTTAAAACAACTTAAAAATGCAATTGGTCCACTGATTACAGAATGAACTTTAAAACAGTTTTCCAGGAAGTAAGAGCACACTTTACATTTACAGCATTTGGCAGACACCTTATGTAGCAACTTACATAAGTGCTTTTAAGTCTCCATAAATAAATATATCCTTACATTGGTTCAGTAGGTTACTGACTAGGAGTATCATCAGTCAAACTGCTTTTTTTTGGATGATACCTAAGAAACAGATATGTCTTTAGCTGCGGTTTAAAGATTGCCCATGACTCAGCTGTATAGACATCTAGAGGAAGCAAATACTTTTTTTCTGCTGCAAACACAATAAAAATGGTCGATCTCAAAAGAAACACTTTCTAGGTGCACATACAGTACAATATATTTGTAGAGTTAGTTGTTACTTAAAGCAGGTTAACTTTGCTTGTTTTTTAGGGTTTGGTACATCAGCATTTTATATACAAAAACCACATGCAAAAAGAAAAAGTGCTTGGCACCGTCAATGATGGCAACATTTTAGGCAACACTTTTAGGTACAGTACTGCAGTGTTGCATGTAAATTCCTCTTTGCTGGCTTGCTTTTTTTAGACCTTAAACATCATAATGTGCAGAAAGGCTGAAGCGATAAGGTCTTCCTGTATTTTTTAAATAGTTGGCCACAAATGCAGTCCTAAAGACCTGCACAGTCATTACACTTCTTTTCTATTTTTTTTTACTTGGTTCTGCACAAATAATTGTCATCATGCCACCAAGAAGCTGACTGGCTATTGCTGTCTATTATTGCTAATTCCCAAGTTATGCATACTTTTTTAAGTTAATGTCTTCAATAGGTTACTGATAATAAAGAGAAATGCACAAAATATATGAATATGGCCCTTCTTTATTGTGATGGAAGATGACAATAAGTGACACTCAGTATTCACCATCTGTGGTTATTGGCTTCGCCACAATGCATGTAGTACGTTCAGGGACATACTACATGCATTTATTTTTCCTCTTTACCCTTTTATGTGCCCTGAACATGAGTACCCAAAAGAGATGAAATACACCTTTGAGGTAATGCAGGAAATCTTTTCAGGGCTTGGCACCAACTGCCCAGCAAAAGTACAATCTCATAAAAACAAGCTCTTGCAGTAATCTCCTGAGATTTTTTTTCTATAGCAATTGCTTGAGGAAAAGAATTTCATCTTCAGTGTGTCTGCTATTAGAAAGCCAGAACAGTGTTTCACAATTGGTGATACTTGTAGTTTGTTTATTGTTCTAAATATGCAATATCCTGTGTGGTATTGCACTGTGCTGTGTGAGCTAATATTTTGTTAGTAATCATTAACTCAAATCAACTCAGACTTATTTTCTCTTAGTCTCATAACATGCTCACAGGAAAGCATTATGCAACCTCTTCTACTTAAATGAGCTCACAAGATGCCCACAATTGGCAATGGTATCAGATGTGAAAAGCTCTGGATATGCCCACTTATGCAATACTAGCCTAGTTTCAGAGCCCAAATGATAAAAGCTTAATTTAGCCTTCCTACCTGCATCTTACTCAATGAACAATGTCCAAGAACCCAGTTACCCATCCAACATTTCAAAATCTAACACATCCCACCGCATTTATCTGGTCATGGGATGTCTGGTGTTGATGTCTATTGGGCGTCTTTAAGAAGTACAAGGTTAACTGGGTTCTTATCCCCTAAATTTTTCCAGACATGAATTCAAGGTCATGTTAAAGAACATTTAAATTCAAGACAAAACAGGTCAATCAACGAACGACCCGATCTGGCCTAGATTTCGCCATTCTACTTACTGTACAACTAGTACTGTATTTCCTGGATTCCCTTCCCTTTGTTAATCCTGTTATGGTACCTTCCGCAAATTATATAAACTCACATTGCAATCTCTTTGTCCTCCCCTAGGGTATGCTTGTAAATGAGAATATGTTTCATGTATCATCCAAGGTAAAGGAAAGTTCCTCTACCCTGAAGGCAAGTGCTTGACTAAACAATACTGGTCTAAATGAACCATGTGAGAGTGTTGCAGACTTGTCAAGACTGCTTGTCTTTTTGCCGCTGATGATTCATACACTGTTTACAGTACTCTTGGTCAAATGTAGTACAAATTAAAATGTATGTAGGTTTTTTGTATGTAGGTTATGACACTTTGTATGAGCTTGTCGGTAAAAAAAAAATCCAAAGTTTTTTGGATGTCAATGAGACTGTCCTGATAATTTTAAGCTTTATGGGCCAGGACTTTTGCTCAGAGGGGAGAGATTGAAAGGTGCAGTGACTAGAATGTTCAGACCTAGTGATGAGGCTCAATCTTGAAAAAGGAGACAGCCAATAATATTTTCTGCAGTACAAATAATGGGCTGATACTTGAGCCTCTCTTGTTTGATCACTGAACAAAAATGTTCATTTTTCATGAGATGATGTAAGAAACCCATATAATGGTGAAGTAGAACTGTGATTTTTCAAAAGTTGTAGAAAGTTTAAAGTAAGATCCTTTGAGGTGCTGTTATCAATGTAGAGAACACAGAGCAGAGGTGTGAGCGCACAACCTTTTGTAGCCACAGGGCTGCAGGCTGAGACAGTCTGATGATTTATATATTAGCCACATACACTGTTTTCTGGCTATTAGGATGTCCCTGGTCCACCAACAGATGGACACAGGCACAGACAGACTGCAGGGACAGATTGGTTTGTATTACTGTAGCTGTGAGATTAAATGGGCTGTCATGTTTTTGAGGTAGGGAACAGGCAAGCCAACGTCCTTCTGCCCCAAGTCTGTCAAGGCGATTCTCTTGCCAATGCTCCTGCTCTGATTTTCAGTCATTCAAGATCAGCCACCTATTTACTTGAATGAGGACAGATACGTAAAAAAGAATTTGAAACTGCTTTTTAAATCCGTCATAAACAGTGCAAGTAATCTTTAGTCTTCAACTCAAATAAACACAATTCGATCCGTCTAATGCATGTACCCAGCATCTGTGAAAGGTGTTTTCTGCTAATACTGTACTTCACCCAACAAGACATTTGGCTCTATTTAATCAGCAGCAGAACTTACATAATACACCCAACATGCCATATTTTCAATTTCATCAGTGGCCTTAGCCTACTCCATACTATTTTTGACCAAGCTCATGCATCTCAAAAACAGAAATAGTGCATCAAACTGAAATTTATTGACTGCAATCGATCTGTGCTGCTGTCGCCTTGTATCTTCAGGGTCTGTGTTCGATTCTTGCCACGGCTCAGTGTGCATGGAGTTTGCATGTTCTCTCTTCTCTTGGTAGATTTCCTCCGGGTACACCGGTTTCCTCCCACAGTCTAAGGGACATGCAGATTAGACTAATTGCCATTCTCAATGAAGCAGGAAGTAGGAAACAGCCAGCTTCATTTATCAACAAGAAGAAGAAGAATATTCAATTATTTGTCACATGTACTTTTTACAGCACAGCGAAATTTCTTCTTCACATATCCCAATTAGGAAACTGGGGTCAGAGCGCAGGGTCAGCCAGCTTACAGCACCCCTGGAGCAGATAGGGTTAAGGGCCTTGCTCAAGGGCTCAACAGTGGTAACTTGCCAATGACCTTCTGATCAGTAACCCAGTAACCCACAGCCTTAACCGACTGAGCCACCACTGCCCCCAAGATGATATGAACAGATTTATTTGACAATGGTTAATATGAGTGTTAGGGCAACAAGGTGAAGAGGATCCATGTGCAGAATCTGTATATATCAAGAGAACACCAACATTAAAAAAATTTTGACCTTGAAAAAACCCGAAATATGGTAACTAGGCAGAAACAAATATGATTAGGAGAAATATTCAGGCATATCAGAATCTACAAAACTAACACATAATAACCATAAGGAATGCCCAAACTTAATATGCCTTAATATCACACAGTTGGAGTTCCAAATATCCCTGGGAGATTGATGTCCCATCACCACAAAGCCAGCAGGGGGAGCAATGAAACAAAGTTCTCTAAGCTGCAAATGGGGAGATCAGACCCCTAGCACGGTAGGGAGGCAGGCTGAAATCTGCTAAACTAGAAAGCAGAGTCAATTCCTAAACAGGCAAGAAGACATATAACTGGGATCCAGAGCACATTCCAATGGGAAGCAAGGACATGGACTAGTGTTCTAAATGAGTGACTGATTTCTTAAGCTACAATATGTCATGTACTCCCTAGTGTGCCATCATTAGGCCTCCTGTGACACTTACAGTATATGTCTTCTTGCTACAGTATTTTAACAGTAGGTTGGAGAAGGTGCACTCTCATTTACATTAGCTCTGACACTTTGCTTTGGATAAAGTTAAGCAGTTAACCTGCATGATTTGCTTGCTATCCATGATTACCTGGGACCTAGAAATTAAATATTCTTTTTCATTTAATTAAATCTTCCTTTAAATCAACACAATAATCAGTTATGAGTTATAGAAAAAGTCTTCTGTGCTTTTTTTCCGCAAAGATTTTGCACCAGGTTTATTTTGTCTGTTATCTTTTCAGGTAGCCCAAAGAAATATCTTTTATTACTGTATGGAAAACCTCAGAAGCATACATCTGCTTCTAGTCTCCAGCCTGGTTAAAAGAAACCATACACAGTAACATTACTAATTTGATACTAAATGAATAGTACTAATAAAAATCATTTCATTATTAATTATAGAGGGTAGTTTGTCATGAAAATTTACAATCCAGAAAAAAATAATAGTTAATTAAACCAGTAGTTACTGGTTTTAGACTTGGCACTCTTTAAACAACCAACTCTCTGCATCAATGATTTTCACACTCTGGCAAAAGAGCAAATGTGGCTCAGCAGTTATTTTTGTGTGAAGTTTTTATTATTATTATTATTATTATTATTATTATTATTATTATGTGAAGAGAACTAAATCAGTATAATCATGATCTCTATTATCTGTAAAAATTACTAAAATGGTTTCCCAAATTAATAACTCCTATTTGTTCTATATTGCAAAGCTAAAATTACATCCAAAACAATTCCACCTTTGTTTAAGGGTTTCATACCACTGTGCTCCTGGAAGCACTGGGGGGAAAAGTAGAAATGCCAGATGCCAACACTGTCAGTACCCGCTCTGACAGTTCCTCAACCTTAGTTGCATCACTCAAGTTCATAATTGGTTGGGATGAGCACAGGACTGGTTTTACTGCAGTCATAATTTTTTGTTTGTACCTGTCCACAATATTTTCAAGATAATTAAGTTGGTTTTATTTCCCAAAATACAAAAAAAAAGCAATATGAACTTGTAACGCTCAGAATTATTATTTGAGCTAATTACACTAAATCAGGGTCTAAGATCTAAAAACGGGTTAATCGCACTTACTTCCGGTATTGCGCAACCTTCGCGGAGCAAGGAAAGACGGACACAACAACAACTTCCAAAACCAAACCAAAGTGTATTATTTACAAAAGACAAACAAACAAATAAAGTGCAACAAAAAAACAATATATACAAAATATAAACAAATATGTACAACGTCAGTAGTGTGTGTGTGTGTGCGTATGTATGAATGTCCAAGTCCGTGTTATTGTAAATGTATGGAAGGATGAAAAGGGGAGATGGTTCGATCTCAGCGGTAAAAGATGGTAAGTCCGGGAGCTCGAGAAACGGAATCAGAGGGGTATAGTTGACGTCCAGGAAAAGAATAATCCAGTGGCAATCGTAAACTAGCTCTCTCTCTTTCTCCATACACAGCGCTGCTTGCTTCATCTCTCCGTCCCAAATGTCATGCCGGTTCCGGCTTTATACCGGCACACGTGACCTGATAGGTCATCGGGGTTCCCTCGCGGCACAGCTGCGCATGCGCGCGTGAGCTTAACCCCGGAACCAAGGCACCGTTGCCATGGGGACGAAAATAACCGAAAGGGATCAGTTTGTTTATGCAGGTGAGCAACATTAGCTCCTTCCTTTTTCCCCTGCAGTTTAACCGCCCCTTTATGTGGCCGCGCTACATAGATCCCCCCCCCCCAGCCTCCGGCGTGTGAGGAGAGGACCGCACTAGCGCTTTTTTAGTTCCACTTTCTCGGCTTAGTGGGTTGCCCCCAGATCTAGTGTCAGTCCATTGGTTCTTTTTTGTGTCTTTTAGCAGGACCCTCCCACTGGGCACTAGCTCACCTGACAAGTCTTTGATGGGCAGAGGAAAGAGATGGAGTCCATCGCCAAACCAGCCTGCCCGGTAGCTCTGGCACCTCGAGCTGCCGGGAACTGTGGTAGCTGGCTTCTTTGGCAGGCTGACCTGTTGGTGGTGGTGTCTCTTCCTCCGCTGTGATCTTGATGTCGGTCGGTTCTATATCAGTGGCTGGGTCTGTGGAGTGTTGTTGGGTGGTAGGCTGCTCCAGCGGCCCCTGGTTCACTTAGCCTCCCTCTGGGTGTTCTGGCAGACCTCGCACGCCCCCACGTACCGCCAGACGTCCTTGCGGATGGTGGGCCACCAGGCGACGTCTAGGAGGCTTAGTAGGGTTTTTAGCCCCCCCCGGTGGCCACCCGACGGCTTTTGGTGAAAGTCTTGTAGGTACGTCTGGACGTTTGTAGGTGGGACTACCAGCTGGAGTGCTCCTCCCTTCTTCCTCGGAACTCTACGGTGTAACGCCCCCTGGTGGTGTTCGAAGGAGACACCCTGGTTCTGGGTCGCTCCGACATCGACCACAGTGGCTATTAGCGCCACCTGGAGACCTTCCCGCTGTGGCGGTTCCACCTCTGCGAGGTCTCTGGGAGGGGCGGCTGACCGCTCCGAGGTAGGTTGAGGAGGTTCTGCTTTGGTGGGCACGGCGTAGTAGAGCTGAGAGGGTGCAGAGAGGGGCTGGGCGTTGGACGGTCCAGCTTGGGCCAGAGTAGAAGTGGGCAGTGGTGCTCCTTTCTTCTCATTCTTCTGGCTGTCCTTCTCAGGTGTTGCAGCGGTTGGACGATCAGCTGAATGTAGAGCTGGAGGTGGAGAAGACGACAAGGTGTGTGCTTCCGATCTGAGGGCGGTGGGCGTGTTAAAGAGGCGCAGCTTCTTCATCTGCTTCTCCCAGACGATATCACGGCGCAAGAAACAGTCCGCTACTGCTTTCTCCAGTTTCCCTAGCGACTCCTGGCAGTAGCGCTCCAGCTCATCTAGCTTGGAGTCTACTGCCTGTCGAAAACTGAGTTCGCGGTTTAAGCTGCTGTCCATGGAGTCTCTGAAATTCCTCTCCAACACACCCACCTTTTCAGTCATAGCCACTACATCCCCTTTACATTGCTTAAGTTCAGAACGCATTATTTTTAAACTATCAGACATATTAGACATAAGACCCATCAAGTTATCATCATGCCTATCTGATACATACGATGAACTAAGCAATGGAATAGGATTACGTCTTGTCACACATGCACATTCCTCATCCAGGGTTTTACTACCGGCAACAGAGTTGGCCCTCCCGGTCCTACTAGCATTAGCAAGCACGTTAGCTTTAGCACTAGCCATGTTAGCGTCTATTTTGCTCCACAAATTCACACAACACCGGAAAAACACCCAAACAAATAGACTCCCCGTACGGGCCACCAATATGTAACGCTCAGAATTATTATTTGAGCTAATTACACTAAATCGGGGTCTAAGATCTAAAAACGGGTTAATCGCACTTACTTCCGGTATTGCGCAACCTTCGCGGAGCAAGGAAAGACGGACACAACAACAACTTCCAAAACCAAACCAAAGTGTATTATTTACAAAAGACAAACAAACAAATAAAGTGCAACAAAAAAACAATATATACAAAATATAAACAAATATGTACAACGTCAGTAGTGTGTGCGAGTGTGTGTGTGCGTATGTATGAATGTCCAAGTCCGTGTTATTGTAAATGTATGGAAGGATGAAAAGGGGAGATGGCTCGATCTCAGCGGTAAAAGATGGTAAGTCCGGGAGCTCGAGAAACGGAATCAGAGGGGTATAGTTGACGTCCAGGAAAAGAATAATCCAGTGGCAATCGTAAACTAGCTCTCTCTCTTTCTCCATACACAGCGCTGCTTGCTTCATCTCTCCCAAATGTCATGCCGGTTCCGGCTTTATACCGGCACACGTGACCTGACAGGTCATCGGGGTTCCCTCGCGGCACAGCTGCGCATGCGCGCGTGAGCTTAACCCCGGAACCAAGGCACCGTTGCCATGGGGACGAAAATAACCGAAAGGGATCAGTTTGTTTATGCAGGTGAGCAACATTAGCTCCTTCCTTTTTCCCCTGCAGTTTAACCGCCCCTTTATGTGGCCGCGCTACAAACTATTGTGAGATCATTATTATTTGTGTACATGACAGTATGTACAAATGTAATATAAAGCCATGTATAAATCTTTGTTGTACACCTTAAAAATATTTAGGATTTCTGGTACATGCATGTTGTTGTCTCACAGCTCTAGAGTCTCCACTTCGATCCTTACCTTGATTTACTCTCTGTGCAGAGGTTTGCATGTTTCTCCTGTATCCATGTGGGGTTCATCTGGTGTCTCTTACATACCAGAAACATGTTAGAAGATGAAAGGGTTAAAATAAATTGGCCCTAGCTGGTTGCTCTGTAATGGTACAGTGTTCCATTTTTTATTTTCACAAAATAGACTCAAGATATACCACGACTCAGACCAGAACCAGACCATAAAGCACTTGCTGTAATGTGTTATATGAACTTCATTCATCAATACAGTAATTATAGTATAGTAAAATAATTAAATTATAGTAAGTAAAACAATTAAATTATCCAGTTATTTCTCTATTACAAAATATCATCAGCAAGAACATGTTTCATCTGTCCATTTTGCCATAACCAGTGCCTGCAGATTTCAGTTTTCTTATTTACATTTTGCAATGTTCTTTGTTGTGAGATGAGTATTATTATTAAAATAGCTGTGTGCTCTGAGCATGCAGGTACCCCACCGAGTCCCTCCTTCTGCGTGCTGCAGCAGTGCTTATGAAAGCAGATGACAGTAATCATCTTGTCCCAGCTCCCCTCATATAACCAAAGCTGTAGTCCATACCTTTTCTGGAATTTTCCCATGCCCCCCCCCCCTCCCTCCATTTGTTCGCTAGTCAGGTCTATTTCACCAACAAACTAATATTGAAGAAGAAACTATACTTAAATGGCAAATCAATCTCTGCACAATTGCTAGCCAAGGTGAAATTTCTGCAAGGAATAGCACTGTCTTTACCCAGCTTATATCTCTTCCTCTTGCATATTATTGCTCTCTTATCAACATTTGGCTTGTAATATCTCCGCTGAGTGTTGCACTGCTCTGTACAAATTCCCCTCCAAAATTACCATTTTGAGATCATTGCCTTTCTGCTCTCACCATAAGATTGGCTGGTTGAAATATAGGCTGAAAAACACAGAGACTAAAGAAAAAAAGTTTAATTGAATCACTGTTTTGATTTGACTGTTTTTGTGACAAATGCTGATTATATGCACCCTTTTTCTATAAAAATGTAAGTGGTATTTTAAAATATTGACAGATTGATTGTCCTCTCATTTTTCTGTTTTAAATTGTGGTGCTTTTTAAAGCATTCATCACAGACTGGTCCATCATGTTTTCAGGTTGTTCATCCATCTAAGCATTCATCTGTTTCTAAGATTTGAGGTTCATATGGCCTAAAACCTGAAGAACATGTGACTCAATGTACTTTCGCCTTCACAGACACACACACTCTTTCTCTCTGCTCTACACAGAAACACTGCTCTGTTGCGATTCTTTTCAAAGGTAAAGTGCAGGTTAATTTGTTTTATTTTTACTTTACATCAGTGATTCCGTTAGTGTGTCGCACAATCGAATGTCATTAGAGAGGTTTCTTGTATATTTTTCCGATAAACATTGTTTCCGTTGTGTGCGCATGTGTGTGAAAAGAGAGGAGGAAGGGTAACTGTGTATGACGAGAAGGTGGAGAGGGGAGCTTACTTTAGATTCACACACACATACATAGGTTAATTTGGTTTATTTTTACTTTATAGTTTGTGTTAATTTTATTTTTGTATTTATTTTTATTTATTTTATAATAATTTCTATTATTTATTTGGGAAAATTCGATTTGGTTTATCAGTGTTTTGTTATATGATCCCGCTTCCAGAACAAATTATGCTCATAATCCAAGGTTCCACTGTACACTGGAGCCATGATCAGATTGCCTGCTTCAATTCATCTTTATTGCTGAAATGCAGGCCTCCCAGGAACTCTAATGGCCTAAACTCTAATGGTCCAGGAACTCTAATGGTCCAAACTCTAAGGGTGCTGTGTCATTGTTTCTGTAGAGAACACTGGGGAAAACCACAATCACTTAGCAGGACCCCCTCCTCTCCGAATCAGCAGTTCCAGCTTTGCCTGCATCTGCTGACAAGGACCTTCTGGCAAAAGTCCCTGCTTTTAACTGGGATACCAAAGTATCCCAGTAGGATATGCATGACTTGATGACCCTAATTTGCAGTCCCCCTTCAGTGCTCAATGTAAGCCAGGTGGCTTTCACACTTTTTGAGTGGCGCACAAGCACAGTCCCAAAAGGGGAAGAAAACACAATCACTATGGAATACACAAATTATTGTGTTTTCTTCCCACTTTGAGGCTGCGCTTGTACAGTTTTGTACAATGCCACCACATTTCCTTTCTGTAGTCCACAACTTGGTGTTGAACAATGCTGCAGTGGTGCTCCATGTGGAGATAAAGACAGGTGGTTTCTACTTCATATGCGAACCCAGGTTGGTACAGCAGTTACGGTGGCTTGCAAAAGTATTCGGCCCCCTTGAACTTTTCCACATTTTGTCACATTACAGCCACAAACATGAATCAATTTTATTGGAATTCCACCTGAAAGACCAATACAAAGTGGTGTACATGTGAGAAATGGAGCGAAAATCATACATGATTCCAAGCATTTTTTACAAATAAATAACTGAGAATTATTCAGCCCCCTTTGGTCTGAGTGCAGTCAGTTGCCCATAGACATTGCCTGATAAGTGCTAATGACTAAATAGAGTGCACCTGTGTGTAATCTAATGTCAGTACAAATACAGCTGCTCTGTGCCGGCCTCAAAGGTTGTCTAAGAGAATATTGGGAACAACATCACCATGAAGTCCAAAGAATTCAATTCAATTCAGTTTTACAGTATTTGTATAGCGCTTTTAACAATTGACATTGTCTCAAAACAGCTTTACACAATCAAAAGAATTATTTAAGTTTGTAAACTTAAGAACACACCAGACAGGTCAGAGATAAAGTTATTGAGAAATTTAAAGCAGGCTTAGGCTACAAAAATATTTCCAAAGCCTTGAACATCCCACGGAGAACTGTTCAAGCGAACATTCAGAAATGGAAGGAGTATGGCACAACTGTAAACCTACCAAGACAAGGCCGTCCACCTAAACTCACAGGCCGAACAAGGAGAGCGCTGATCAGAAATGCAGCCAAGAGGCCCAGGGTGACTCTGGACGAGCTGCAGAGATCTACAGCTCAGGTGGGGGAATCTGTCCATAGGACAACTACTGTATTAGTCATGAAAAATTAAACTTTTTGGTCAAAATGCAAAAACTAACACTGCACATCACACACCATCTGCACTGTCAAATATGGTGGTGGCAGCATCATGCTCTGGGGGTGCTTCTCTTCAGCAGGGACAGGGAAGCTGGTCAGAGCTGATGGGAAGATGGATGGAGCCAAATACAGGGCAATTTTGGAAGAAAAGATCTTGGAATCTGCAAAAGACTTGAGACTGCGGCGGAGGTTCACCTTCCAGCAGGAAAATGACCCTAAACATAAAGCCAGGGCAACAATGGAATCGTTTAAAACAAAACATATCCATGTGTTAGAATGGCCCAGTCAAAGTCCAGATCTAAATTCAATCGAGAATCTGTGGCAAGATCTGAAAACTGCTGTTCACAAACGCGGTCCATCTAATCTGACTGAGCTGGAGGTGTTAGGGTTAGGGTTAGGAATGGGCAAGGATTTCAGTCTCTAGATGTGCAAAGCTGGTAGAGACATACCCTAAAAGACTGGCAGCTGTAATTGCAGCAAAAGGTGGTTCTACGAGTATTGACTCAGGGGGCTGAATAATTACACACACCCCACTTTTCAGTTATTTATTTGTAAAAAAAAATTTGGAATCATGTATGATTTTCGTTCCACTTCTCACGTGTACACCACTTTGTATTGGTCTTTCACGTTCCAATAAAATTGATTCATGTTTGTGGCTGTAATGTGGCAAAATGTGGAAAAGTTCAAGGGGGCCAAATACATTTGCAAGCCACTGTATTTTGACCTTCTGAAGGGAGGGGGGGGGGCTGCGCCCTATTTGAGACTTACAGTACGCGTACTGAACATGTTTCTTAGAACTTACTAGTTCAAAATGCTTACATTGAGGCAACTGAATGCAGTAGGTCCAGGCGATTGGTTAACTGAAATAAATCTCACGGACGCTGACTGTAACATAGCGATCTTTTCAGGTCCAGAACATTTTTGCATTTGAAGGCTTGGCCTACGAGTACCTACTGCTTTTGCTCGGCTTGTCGCTAGCTCCACGCATGTTCACAAAGTCTTCTCTTCAGGGGAAAAGCATTCGCATACAGTATTGTCATATTTAGACAACTGGGAGCTAATAGTGAGCTCCAGAGAGAAAGCGGAGAGACAGACAACGCTAGTTTTGTCTCTGGGTATCTCAGTAAACATGCAGAAAAGTTCCCTGACTCTGAGAAATGCTCTGTTACCATCTGAGCATATCTGTCAGAGCTTCTGTCAGACCTTCTCCCTTGGGGGGTTTATTGGGGTGGGGGTGTTGCATGCAGGTTGCACCTGTTAGAGGTGGGTCAAATCTAGGAGTACTTTGGCAGGGCAGTAGCGGATCTCTTTGCATCCAGAGAGAATGCCCACTGCCCACTATTCTTTTCCTTAACAGATCACAATGCCCCTCTGGGGATCAATGCACTAGCACACGTAACTGTTGAAAGGTTCAATCTGTAACTAAGGGTCTTCCTCCAAATCTGGTTGAGACAATTCTCAAAGTGCTTACGCCTCATCCACTAGAGGTTTATAGACTTACAAGTGGCGAGCATTTGAACAATAGTATCTTCCATTTCATTGCTTCATGGTGGACGTTTTGTCTTTTCTACAGGAGCTGTTATAGAAAGGCCTTTCCTTCTGTACTATTCAAGTATACTTAGCGGCTATATCAGCTTGTCATATTGGTTTTGACAGAATGTCACCGGATGCTCATGTTCTAGCAATAAGTTTTTAAAGAGGAGCAGGCCATCTGCGACCTACTGTGAGTTAGAGTGTTCCATCTTGGGATTTATTGTTAGTGCTTGAGGTCCTCTGTGGTCTTGCATTTGAGCCTATTGTGTCTGTAGATATGAAAATCCTTTTATATAATATACTGTAGCAGTTCTTCTCGCTTTAGCGTCTGTTAAACAAGTGGGTGATCCCTGAGCTATGTCTGTGCATCCATCTTGAACACAGTTTGCTGTTTATGGTCTGAAGGTTACTCTATGTCCGAATGTGGTTTATGTACCTAACGTTGTCTCCACTAATTACAGCTTAATGGTCTTCAACCTTCATAGCTTCTGCCCTCTTCAATTTGCTCATGAGGAGCAGGGAAAGTTGCATAGAGTACTTTGTGCCCTGTACGTGCACTATGGGTCCACACTAACCGTACAATAAATACATGATTATGTGAATAATTGTTTGTCTGCTTTGCCAGTCCAGTAAAGGGTGAGGTGCATTCTAACCAGCGTCTTGATGTAATGGCCCCCTTGGTGACTAATTCTGTCCTCTCTGCGGGGTCCATGATACAGAAGAGTAGCCATCAGGGTTCTTCGTCCATAACTTTGATGGATGCTTGGCCATTGTGAATGTATGTCCCATATGATATGTGTTGTACCGAGTGAATCAACTGAAAGGGAACAAATGGTTATGACTATAGCCACTGTTCCCTGAGGGAAAGAAACAAGCGGAGACAATGGCTTATATGTATAGGCAGGGCTACACCTAAAGTAACACACGTTTGCCTACCTTGACAAGAATATACAGTAGGTGTCTTCAGCCAGCACACGAGAGGGCATGATATCCCATACGATATGTGTTGTACCTTGTACAAGGAAACAGAGGGAACAGAGGTTATAGACATAACCATTCTTCCTTTATCCAAAATCAGGTGGGATTCACCTTAAATAAAATAGCTTCAGCTCGGTTCCATCTTAACACTAACTGCACATTTTTACTCACCAAATGAGCAATACACAGTTGGTGATAGTGATAGAGAGAGAGAGCCAGAAGTATTTGAGTCATCACCACTGAATAATTCAACACACATTGTGCCACAAAGAACCATAAACTGCATGCTGACAGAGAATCATGTTACAGATTAAGAACAAATAGTGTCTGACATGTTTCTTTCATCAATCCTGGAACAGGATGCAGCACATGTCTTAAATTATTTGATTTTTAATGGAACTTTGGTGTGCTTTGTATAATATAAAGAGCTTATTCTTCTCAAATAGGTTGCATGTTTTTGTATCTCAGTGTTTGCATATACTGTAACTTTATGGCAATATATGACATTTACTGTAATACAGAAAAGCATACACAACTCTGGAATATATGTGGTTTTATGATGTAAAACCAAGGGGGAAAAAAGACTTACATTAACCTGGTAATATAAGTGCAGGCAACCTTCTATAATGGGAAGGGGTATTTGTGATTAACGCCTAATAAAGATACACTCTTTCTCTATTTTTCTTGGTTACAATAAATGCTGAATCAGTGTGATGCTGAATAAGTTTGCAAGAAGCTTCCAAAGCATGTGTGTCCTCTCACTGTCAAAACACTCAGAAGAAAATTTCCAAAAGATGAAATGAAACATAGAGTACCATTTAAGGCCATTAACAACAAGTGGAAAAAAACAGGACACCACAGTGACATTACCAAGAACAGGGTGTCCCTGCAAAAACACATTTGGAAAGCTGCAAAGAGAGCTTCAGCACCATTAAAGGGGATACGGCAATAGCTAGCAAATACTTTGCCTGGCCAAAAAGAAAAAAAAGCACCACACTGTTAGACATTTAGCTTAGATTACAGCACACAATGTAGTGTCAGTTCATGTGTAGAAATTACTAATCATTCTCCCAGAACCACACTTAGAATAGCAGTTTGAATCCTTCAATATGCTAGTCTCATCAAGGAAGAAAAACAACATAGACTTGATAACCTGGTCATTCAGTACATTCAGGTCATTGCAACATAACATTGCTGAGCTTAGACTTGACCAACTGATGCAACAACTAAGGCTGCACGATATTAGGAAAATATGCAATATGCGATATGTTGCTGAATATTATGATAACAATATTACATTATATATGTATATGCGATATAACATTTCCCTAGAGAAATTAATTTTTTTATTATTATTATTGGTATTTGTTTTTATCTTTTATATATGTAATGATCATACTAAAATAAACAGGTAATACACAATATGAATTAGTTTCAAACATTACTTTTTATTTACGTGTAATCATACACTCATCAATTTCATTTATTGCAATTCTTTGCGATACAGATATTGCGTATACCATTATCGCGATAACAATAATTTTTCGATATATTGTGCAGCCCTAGCAACAACAAATCATAACATTGCAGCCAGACGCTTGTACAGTGGCTACGATGCATGACACACATATCGCCCTGATGGAGGGTGAATTGGGTCTCATATGACCATATGATCTTTTTTTCAATTGCCTTAAAGTCTCTATAAAATCTCTATGATCCCTTTTTTTTCCTGATTTATCCCACTAAGCGTTTAAAGCGTTTAAGGTAAAAACAAATTGGGCATCAGGAAGGATTTGTTGTTGGTCTTTCGGCTGCTCCCGACAAGGGGTCGCCACAGCGGAACATCCAGTCCGCACTACAACTTGGCACAGGTTTTACGCTAATAAAATTAATAAATTTGTAAAGTAACTCTTCCTTAATATAAAGGTACTACTCCACATCAGAGGTGTCAAGTAACGAAGTTCAAATACTTCGTTACCTTACTTAAGTAGAAATTTTGGGTATCTGTACTTATTAGTAATTATTTTTCAGCCGATGTTTTACTTCTACTCCTTACATTTTCATGCAATTATCTGTACTTTCTACTCCTTACTTTTAAAAAATAGCCTTGTTACTCCTATTTTATTTCAGCATGTCATTTAAAAAAAAATTAAAAAAATCGCGCCATCCGGATGCAGCGAATTTGATTGTTGTTGGATGAGAAGTATAAAATACCATTCCGACACCCTATTGGTTGATACGCGATCCATCGCACCTGCACATGACGTCACGTCACACACTACAGCAAGGACGTTTGAATAAAATAGCATTTTCGGTTGATAAGTTTGTGATAAGTAGACGAAGATGTCCGTGATAGAGACTCAAGATTCGAGCGAAATGTCACAGCCAAGCGCCAGCGAGGAAGGTAACAGCACCAGGAAGGTAACAGGAATTATATATATATATATATATATATATATATATATATATATATATATATATATATATATATATATATATATATATATATATATAATTTTTTTTTTTATTAATCACTTGGATTAATCATTGATTCTGACAGCACTAATGTTTATTCTAGACAACCATACAAGGTTAGTTGTTACTAAACCTACCCTGGGTACACTAATTTTCTTGTATGTTGCCCTCACAGATTCCTGCAGCTAAGCTTGGATGTACATTTACATTCCAATAAAGGTTATTGATGACATGAAAAAAAGAACCTGGACATAAGGAGCTTTTTTTTTCAAAGAAAAGGGTAAGTCAATTCAAGTTCACTAGTGAATTCATCAAAGTCCATCAAAGTAACGTTAATGCTAGTGTATTTTTTTTACCGCTTTGACGCACATTCATTATAGCAGGGCAGGCTATAGAGAGCTCATAGGTCCCCACCAATGTCCAGAGCAAATCTATGCCCTTGATTTGCATTGTACTAAAATGCATTCTTTTTCAATTGCCATATGCAGTATCCCAAATCACTATGGCCGTTAAAAAAAATACAACAAAAAACATTTTTTAAATATTTTTTTTATGAGGTGTTAGTGCAGTATATAGGCCCGTTGGCACAGCTTAAGCTTTTATCCTTAATGCTTTTTCCCCCCATATGTTACTTTTACTTTTATACTTTAAGTAGTTTTGAAACCAGTAATTTTACACTTTTACTTGAGTAAAAAGCTTGAGTTGATACTTCAACTTCTAAAGAAGTCTTTTTAAACCCTAGTATCTATACTTCTACTCAAGTAATGAATGTGAATACTTTTGACACCACTGCTCCACATACAGTATGTAGTCTCCATTACAAGTAGTGAATTTGCACCATAATTGAAACCAAGTCTTTAATCCTCTTTGAAAATGGTGTTCCACTGTGCTGCATAATGTTTATGCATACTGTATGACACATTTGACAAGAGGAATGTGCATAGATAGATGAAGTTTAAAGAAGGGGAAAACGACTGAAGACAAACCATGATCTGTGTTGTTTATAACATATTGGCTAAAGATAAGAATGAAAGATGTCCGATAATCCACAAACCATAAAACATGTCTTGATAATCCATTGCCTAAAAATAGCAACACAAAAAAAAAACTTCAGGGTTTACAGGGAGCACAATGAGTCAAACAGTGCTTCTGGTGTGGACTTGAATTTACTCTTGTCCACACCAGAAGCCATAATTTGAAGTTGATGCCCACATCACCTGATAGGCATACTGGTTAGACAGGTTACATCTGCACTGACAGCAAGTCCTGCTTTTACTTTTACCACTTCAGAGGTATTATTTCATTGCTGAAAAAATATTGTGACCGGGGATTTTGAATTACCACCAGGAACACAACGGTTTCACTTGTTTTGTGGTTTATTCAGGTATTTTTCAAAAATAAATTATGGTACCACCCGGTTACAATATAATAAGTAATCCCAGTAAAAAAATTTATTTAGCTTTTCTAATCAATATCTATAGATGCAGGTGTTTGTTTACATTAAGCAATAGCCTATTATAAACTTTTTGTTGTTGTTGTTGTTGATAAATTTGGTTATTGAATCTGTTCAAAAACTGTTCATAACATTGCTTTTACTCAACATTTCACTTATGGTGCAGGTTAAATTTCAGGCAGATATCTAAGTAAAAATATGCAAAAGTTTCATAAAATTTTGTCAAGCGGTCAATTTAAGACACAGCCACAGTTTGACGCATGTACGCCGTACACTGTCAAAACTTGTGGTTTACAATCTGGCACATAATTGCTCATAACTTCACCTCTCCTCAGCATTTTTTTTTTCATTTATGGTGCAGGTTTAACCTCAGACAAATACAAAAGTACTTGCAGCATTTCATTAAATTCTGTTTAGCCAGTTTTGCATGATGCTGTAACAGAATATTTTTTGTGACAGGTTTCGGTCCTGCGATGTATGAAACATGAAGATATCATTGAAATATCAAGTTCTGACCAATATAAAGACAAAAAACTTTTTTATATAGATTATTATTATTATTATTATTATTATTATTATTATTATTATTATTATCATCATCATAACATCATCATCATCAGTAGTAGTAGTAGTAGTAAACTTGTCATAATACCATAATACCTATTATCTATTAGTTGTTGTTGTATGTTGATGTGTGATGTTAGAATGAGAGCGATATGGTTCATACAGATAAGAGCAAGAGATGAGAAGATAAATGAATCCTTATTGCTTTCTTGTCAGCTTGCTGCATTATGTAAATTAATGCACAAGTATGGACAAAACAATAAGGCCATGATGGGCAGATGATTATCTTTCTATGAGCAAAATCACTTAAGACATTGAAGGCTCTACTCAAACAGAATGTAACACGAATCTAAATGACTACCACAAAATAATAAAAGGAAATGAACACATAAAAGTGTTTGTGGGATGATCCAAAGGACAAAATGCAAAACAGAAGGCAAAACTTACTGGAGAACAAAGATTGAGCATTTGATAAACACTGCATCACTTACTGTGCTGCTGTCACAAATGGGCTCAATTTCTTTCGTTTTCACACTCCATTGCTCCAGGCTGACAGAGCTCTACTGCTCTCTGCTCCCTCATACATGCAGCACCAGCAACTGTGTCTCGCCAATTAGAGGGAGAGGAGCAAAAAATACTACTATAGGATGATAACCAATCTAGCTAGTAGCATTTATGTTCAGTCTCACAGCCAGTTCCACATGAAGAGTTCTACATAGACTTGCGATGCAATAAATATCCAAGAAGCTTTTTGTATCACCAGGTGACACTTGTGCCATACTGCCGTCACGGCAGATATAACCAAATGGTCCTTAAAGATACAGGGAGTGAGGTTTTGAAATTTCAACCTCTTTAGTAGAAAAATGCGACTGTAAGATCTACATTGGGGGTTTTGCTGCACCATATCCTCTCACTAATCTTAAGGTCATGTCCCATACTGCTCAATGTACAGTGTACAGTGTGCATTACTGCTACTGGTGTCAATGGTGTAGTGACCTTCTGTTTAGTACAGCATTATGCTTTTTGAAAGGCAGTCTCAGTTTATGACCTGCATTCGTTCAGTATTACAGAAGATTTATTGAAATTAAAGAGCTTTATCATGAAGTATTCAATTAAATTAAATTTTATTTGTATAGCGCTTTTAACAATTGTCATTGTTTCAAAGCAGCTTTACACAATGAAAATAATTATTTAAGTTTGTTTGTATGTGAATGTGTATGAATCAAAATGGTCAGATTGTCCCTGGTGAGCAAGCCGCGGGCGACAGTGGCAAGGAAAAACTCCCTGAGATATAGATAGAATAGATAGAAACCTTGAGAGGAACCAGACACAACAGGGAACCCATCCTCATCTGGGTGAAACAGATAGCAGGAAATGATCTGCATTTATACAGTGTGTTAGGTGGCAGAAAGTTCAGCTATACTGTAATAGTTGATGTTAATTAATGTTAATATGGAGTCCAGGTAGATATTGGAGACTCAGGTAGACTTGTAGGAAGTTCCAGTCCTGAACTTTCGAAGTGTCAAGTCCCCAGAGAAAGAGTTGCCAACACCAGTCGAGGCCAGAACCCATTCTCTTCAAGGGGAGTAAAGTATTCTAGGTTCCGATCTGACATGGCTACTGTAGATTAACATCTGTTATTATCTGTTATTAATTACATTGTTCGGTTTCAAAGCCTCAATTTAATGCAATTTTATTATTAAAAAAGTTTATGAAGTCCTAATTATTGCATGATGTTCTTGTGGAGATTTCCGCAGTGGTCCTATTTCTGGTTAATTTGGCTACGGTATTAAATAAAAATCTATGATTATTTTTGTTATTTTCTATAAGAGTGGAGAGATATGTTGATCTAGCTACACTAAGAGCTTTCCTATATTTCAGGATGCTCTCTTTCCATGCTATTTGAAATACTAACAATTTAGTTTGACGCCATTTACGTTCTAATTTCCGAGCGGTCTGTTTTAAACAATGTTGTCAAAAGTATTCACATTCATTACTTGAGTAGAAGTATAGATACTAGGGTTCAAAAATACTTCTTTAGAAGTTGAAGTATCAACCCAAGCTTTTTACTTAAGTAAAAGTTTAAAAGTACTGGTTTCAAAACTACTTAAAGTATAAAAGTAAAAGTACCGTGAGGGGGGACAAAAGCATTAAGGTCTCGCTTTCTGATCATGCGACGGAGGGGGGGGGGTTGGGGTGCGTTGTCCGCGTTCTTATCATGCGACCTGGGGGGGAGGGGGCGGGCGTTGTGCGCGTTCTTATCATGCGACTTATTGTACGCGTGTGATCATTATACCAGGGAGCAAGTTTCTTATCTCTAATAATTTTTCTTTTAACTGGAGCTACATTATCTAAGGTATAACGAAATGTTGACTCTAAATATTCAGTCGCCTGATCGAGTTCTGTACAGTCATATGCCAATCTAATCAAAGTTTATAACTCTGGGAGATTATTGATAAAGCTCTGTGTGGTATTTAAATATTCAGTCACCAGATCGAGTTCTGTGGGGTCAGACGGTGATCTACTGTAATCGAAGTTGGTAACTCTGGGAGATTAATGATAAAACTCTGTGTGGTAGTTGATGTGAATGTATGTTTAATACGGTAGCGCGGTGCTGTGCGTACATTATCACTGTGACACACTTTAATTGAGACAAGATAGTGATCTGAGATAACTTCAGACAGTGGAATTATGAATAAATTTCTTATACTTAATCCGAAGAATATTATTAAATCTAAAGTGTGACCTGCTTTATGAGTGGGTCATACTACACACTGATTTACGCCTACGGAGTCCAGTATGGACATAAATGCTGTTCTCAGAGGGTCTTCTGGATTCTCAAAATGAATATTAAAATCTCCAGCAATTAACGCTTTGTCTACAGAAACGACTAGGTTTGAGAGCAAATCTGCAGATTCACGAAGAAATTCAGAATACGGACCTGGAGGTCTGTAAATTATAATTAGTGGAATCGACTCTGCTGACTTAATATACTTAAATACACTTATGTTACTATAAAGAATTTCAAATGAATTAAATTTGTGTCTGTGTTTTTGTACGATAGACAGATTATCATTGTGAATAACTGCGATGCCTCCTCCTCTACCAGTTAACCGAGGCTGGTGTATGTAGCTGTATCCAGGAGGACTAGCTTCATTTAGAGCTATATACTCGTCCTGTTTAATCCAGGTTTCAGTTAAACAGAGTATATCAAATTCCCGATCTGTGATAATTTCATTAATTATAACTGCTTTAGATGCGAGAGATCTAATATTTAACAGTCCTAGCTTCAGATCAGAGGTGCCGGCTGCGCATTCAGTGTGATCCGAGTTCATGGTCTTTATGTTAATGAAATTATTAAAATAGACTTTCTGAGTCTTTCTACATTTTTGTTTAGTTCGGGGAACAGACACAGTCTCAATATGGTGAACCCTGAGTGACGACTCTATGCAGCTATCAGAAGGTTGGTTTAGCCTGTCTGTCTGCTCCCTGGCCTGGGCTCTGGATTGTCACCGATTAACTAGACCTCTACTGAGACTATGAGCTATACTACAGGAAATGAGAGCAGCACCTTCCTGAGTGGGATGGACACCGTCCCACCCTAACAGGCCAGCTTTGCCCTCAAAGGTCTTCCAATTGTCTATGAAGTATGGCGCTTCATAACAGTCTTGCGCTATAAAAACTAATTTTTAGACATAAATTCACATACTGTAGAATCTCACCAACACCACACTCATTCCCTTTTGTCCTATTTACACCCTTACGCTGTCTCAATGTACTGTATCTCTCTTTCACCTGATGGATGACATCTGCTGCCAATCACAGCATAATAAACTTATTTCATGCCTGTTTTTTTAATGTGTGTGTGTGTGTGTGGGGGGGGGATGTTTGGTATGGCACCAATTCTGACTCAACACCCCTGACACAGTGCTGACAGTGAATTACTATTACAGGATTGTCAGGGTGAATCGCAGCATCTCAAATACAACCTATTATAAGGTATTTACTTTTCGTCCCTGACTCACTAAGCATCTTATTTTCATTAAAAAAAAAACCTCCTACACACTGTAGCTTGAAAGTATAAATCATTCTAATGTATTATTTTCAATATGATGTATGTTGGACCTAGTATTAAAGATTAACTCTACAATCACAATTAGTCTTTTTGACACCCTAGCCTACCATCGACTGTGCATATATTTAAATTGCATAAAATGTGTCACACTACTATGAGGTAGGTCAAATCACGATGCATCTATAAACTTTTTTTCAGACCCTACCACCTACACAACCTCAACTGGAGTTTGCATTTGAAATCCACTGCAGTGAATGCCCTCCCTCCACAGAGCTTCCTATAAGTGCTCCTGTTCACCCACTCACACATGTAAATCCCAATTAAATTACACTAAGTATGTAAATCATGACAATATTTGCATATGACCATTTTTTTAAACAAAATGTATTTATTTTTTTATGCTATTGTTAATACATTTTCTAAAACCAGGAGAGGTCTGAAAATGACTGAAATTTGTGGTTTATACGATTGGCGGTTCTTGACCTCCTACCAGGGGAGAGAAAAAAAATCACCACCAAAAATAACAAATGTCAAAACAATGCTACAGTGTAGTCAAACAAGGAGAAAAGGCATTTTAGATGATGTGTGGTAACAAGGCACAGAGGCAGTGTACTGGAAATGTGCTGCCTCCTGCTGTATAAGATAAGCACCATATATCCTTGGGAATAGGAGTGTGAAGTAATAATATAAAATACCATAACTTTGTATAAACCATTCTAAGCATAAGCTGATTTAGAATCAGTCTGCATAATCATGTTGAATCATCAAAGGAGGCAGAAATTCAGATAATCGTTTTCATTATTCATATCCATTACCTTAAAGCAGGGGGTCAGGGCAACTGCACTGCAGAATTTTATCATTCTGCTTTTTATTATTTGAAGCATGGAAGACACAAATGTCTAAAATACTATTATCTCTTTACTGTCTTAAAGAGTAACACTAACTCACCGTAAGGTTGCTCTGGGGTTAACTTTAAAATCCACAGCTTGATAAATAGCATCAGAAGATAACCAGTCATGACATGGCATGGATTTAATTGGTGCTTTCAAGCTTTGTATGCAGTTGAGCCAGCTTGTGAATCAGACTATGTTTTAGTGCAATTCTGGCCTATGGCATGAATGGGTGACTTCAGAGGACAAATGTTATATTTCGGGTGAGCTGTGATTTATTCTCCTCTCTGCTGCAGTTTAACTCAGGGGGCTACATATTAAACCCAGCAATAAATCACTGCACCCCTTAAGAAAAGTATATTTGTTTTGGGGTTTTTTTGTGCTCATGACTCTCAAACTTAATTTATGCTAGGGGGCTTATACTATATTGTGTTTACTGTTTTCTATTTAAAATGCAAATTTTTACTATAGAAATATCCACTATGTGTTACACAGGCATATTTAATATACAGATATTTTAAATTTGTTGCACCAGAAATAGAATAAAGGAAAAATTCTCAAAAATGTTTTCTCAACAATGCACTCATCAGTTGGAGTAACTCCTAACATAGAAGATGAAAATAGGGTCAGTGAATTTTACCCAGAATAGTAAAACTCAGACTAAAGCCCTATTGAAAAATTAGCCTTGACAGCTAATTTGGTATTCTGCAATTACACAATAAAATGTGCTTAATGGAATGATCATGTTTACCATTCAGTGGGGATATCATCATGCCGTCTACACAACTCTCAGTTTTTTTGGGACTAGTTTTACAAAAGGTGTTTGTTAGAATTTCTTTCAGACGATGTCTGTCATTTCATATATGTATTCGGACGGGACTAACATCTCCGTGTTTATTACGGAGGGAGTGTCTGTGTTTTACATGTGGGCGTTGCACAAGACCACATGTCCACATCTACATCCATTATTGGTGCGCAAACTTGAATACCGGCGCGCTAAAGATATTATGGTAGCTCACGTTGACCAAAACACAAAAGAAAACGCGTTTTTGAAAAAAAAATTAAATTAAAAAACATTTTCGGCAATCACAGACATTCGCATTTGGATGGGATTAGATTTCTCAGAGTACCGCCGAGTTGGCTGAAAAACAGTAGGTAATTTGCTCTGGAATTTTTACAGAGGTCGTGTGAAAGAAAGACAGACGTGGCAGATTCGGACGTGATTAAAATCACAAAGTACATCTGTGACACAGAAATTTCTCTAATGACCCCCTGTAAAATTAGTCCAGTCCGAATCGGGCTTAAGGTTCTGGTTATTGGTCAGAGAGAACATAAATTTAGAAAAACACTGGTGTTGTTTTTAGATATGAGCATTCTATACTTTCTTTCTATTTCAGCATATAAGTGTTAACTTAATAAATGAAGGTGAACGCAGGGCCAAGTTAAGCTTATGGGTAATGATTCTCAGTATATTCCCGGTGGGAAAAGAGTCACACTGATTAAAAGCATGCAGAGCTTTTTTTTTCTTCTTTCAGTATACACATATGGGACATAATCCAGTTTTAAATTTAGATTATGACCCCTTTTCCTTACATTACATTTGACAATTTCAATTTCAATTTTTTTTCTGACTGTATCACAACACGATTTTATATCTGGCTGATGTGCTGGGGTTAAATGGGCTATGCATTTAAGTCCATAGAAAAAAGCTTGCAAAATATACATATGTATAAACCATCAAGGGTTGTTGAGTTAGGTTACTGATCTTTTTTGATGCTAAAGAAAAAAACTGAGAATTGTGTAGACAGCATGATGATATCCCCACTGAATGGTAAACATGATCATTCCATTAAGCACATTTTATTGTGTAATTGCAGAATACCAAATTAGCTTTCAAGGCAAAAATGAATCCATTGGGAAAGACAGCCCCTGTCATTAATGGCCTCTTTGAAAACTCAGTTGTATCTCCACACATTTAATGAAAGTCCTGATGAGATTTCTCACTTAAGCAAGGATGCTTTTTCAAATAACACCATTAGTCATGTAATCATTTCAGTGTCACTGAAGATCTCTGATAAGCACAACAAATGTGTATTTTGCAGGCTGACTCAAAAAATATATATATATATATTTTAAACTACCCACTCTGATCGGCTGTCCCTCAAAATATTTTTTACTTAATCTGTTCTGCTTCAAGGATGAAAATGGAGTAATTAACTATTCATAATTTTATTCACATTTATTTTAAACTACAATTTTAGTTTGGAAGGAATGGGATCTGAGTGCAATCTATTATAGAAATCTTTCTCAGCAAGAGAACATGTGAGTGACAGGATAACATTTCAGTGACTCAGATGTCAGGCCCTAATTTAAGACCATCTACCACATTTCCTGTCATGCTACTACACTCATATGCTGTTTTTCTGGAGCTCTGTCATCCTAGAACACTCATAGTCCTGCTTCAAAAAGTGTCAAATTTCTGTCTCATTTTTAGATGAATGTTGTTTTCTAGATCTCTGTAGGGAAATGACTTTTAGTTGAAATGGTACTACTATATGTGGATATGGGGTTTGGTGTATGTCTAAAGGGTCACCTGCGATCTCACTTATTATGCATCCAAAACACCCACTGATACACGGATGACCTGTGAGACATTTTAATTCACACTGGACTACAGAAGGGGATGGTGTAGATTAAAAGGCTAGCACAGTCGCTACAGCTATATACTCATGCTGTCAGATATTACTTTGTGAAAGGAGCCACTCTTATTTTTTAGTGTGTGTTTTAAAAATAAAAATAACTTCTTTTTTTATGGTAGAAACTATATAACTTAGAAACAGTCTGGAAACAGTGTTAAAGGATCAAAAGTGTGAAAAAAGTTACTAATTTGTGTTATAATGTTTATATGCATAGTAAATGTTATTTCCCACTGCAGATATAGTAAATCAATTAACTTTGTTCACTAATAAGTGGGACCTTTACCACATAAGAGTGTGTACCATTTATTGCAGTTGAGAGAAAATTGTTTGGATATAGCAATAGTATTAAATAACATGGATTACTTTTGTCCATGTTTTTACAAAATATCTAATTCCAACCTAAGCATTACACTGTAACCTTGGAAATGGTACTCAAATGGCAGTATATTCATCTTGGTTATATAACCTAATCCTCACTCACACTTCAGTAGCAGCACCATATTTTCCTGTGCTATTAAAGGGCAAATGTAGAGAGACTCAACTGGAGTGAATATGAAAGCAGATACACTTCATCACAGTGAAGTTTAGAAGTATTTGGTGTACTATTCCTGTAGTCATATTCTACTTCACATAAGAAATCAGGTCAAACTATTTCATAAACCTTTCAAACTTGCTTTAGCACAAAGGATGAAAAAGTATAAATAATGCTTTTAATGTAATGAAAAAAACATACAGACAGGCCAATGAAGTGGTTTCTCTTTTTCAGATATTTTATTGCATATTTATTATTATTCATACTCACTGGCCACTTCATTACATACACCTTGCTAGTACTGGGTTGGACCACTTTTTGCATTCAGAACTGCCTTATTTGTTTGGGACATACATTCAAAACGGTGCCGGAAACATTAATTTTTGGTCCATATTAACAATATAGCACCACACAGTTGCTGAAGACTTGCTGGATTCACATCTATCATTCAAATTTCGTTTCACCACATTCCAAAGGTGCTCTATTGGATTGAGATCTGGTGACTGTGGAGGCCATTTGAGTGCAGTGAACTCAATGTCTTATTCATGAAACCAGTGAACTCATGAAAATAGCCTTAGTTTCCTATTCTTAGCTGACAGAGTGGCATCCAGTGTAGTCTTCTACATAATAATAGCACATCTGCAAATTGTAACAAGAAGTTACTAGAGTTACTGTTGCATTTCTATCAGCTTGAACCAGACTTGCCAATCTCCTCTGATCTCTAACTGGTAAAGAAGGAGGCGTCGTAATTATTTACAATGATAATCTGTCTATTGAAGCTGCTTTGAGACAATGACCATTGTTAAAAGTGCTATATACAATAAAATTTAATTGAATTGAATTATTGTACAAAAACACGGACTCCAATTTAATTCATTTAAAGTTCTCTATAGTAACATAAGTGTACAGTAGCTAGAAATATGAAGTCAGTTTATGTGATCCCACAAACTATCATTTACAGACCTCTAGGGCTGAATTAGCAGATTTCCTCTCAAACCTTGCCTTCTCTGTAGACAAAGAGTTAATTGCTGGAGACTTTAATATTCATTTTGAGAATGCAGAAGACCCTCTGAGAACAGCATTTATGTCCGTACTGGACTCAGTAGGAGTAAATCAGTGTGTAGTAGGACCCACTAATAAAGCGGGTCACATTTTAGATTTAATATTATCCTTCGGATTAAGTATAAGAATTATAATCACAATTCCACAGTCTGAAGCTATTTCAGATCACTGTCTTGTCTCAGTTAAAGTGTTTCATAGTAATAATGTACGCACAGCGCCACGCTACCACATTAAATGTACATTCACATCAAATACCACACAGAGCTTTATCAATAATCTCCCAGAGTTATAAACTTTGATTAGATTGGCATATGACTGTACAGAACTCGATCAGGCGACTGAATATTTAGAGTCAACATTTCATTTTACCTTAGATAATGTGGCTCCAGTTAAAAGGAAAATGATTAGAAATAAGAAACTCGCTCCCTGGTATAATGATCACACATGCACTTTAAAACAGACCGCTCAAAAATTAGAACGCAAATGGCGTCAAACTAAATTGCTAGTATTCCAAATAGCATGGAAGAGAGCATCCTTCCTATAACGATAGTAACTATAGTGAGGCTAGATCATTGTATCTATCCAATCTTATTGAAAATAACAAAAATTTAGATTTTCACTCAGCAGTGGGTATGTTTCCAAAACCATTAAATTAGCAGTTATTAAACCGCTAATTAAGAAACTTGACCTTGTCCCTTGTCAGCTGTCCAATTACAGGCCGATATTAAACCTCCCCTTTATCGCTAAGATTCTGGAAAAGATAGTACCACAGCAACTATGGTCATATCTACATAGGAATGGCATAAATTAACTGTACCAGTCAGGATTTAGGCCTCATCACAGCACAGAGACAGCACTTGTTAAAGTAATAAATTACCTCCTATTGGCCTCTGATCAGGGTTGCATCACTATACTTGTGTTACTCAACCTCAGTGCAGCTTTTGACACCATTGATCATAGTATTCTTCTTCACAGATTAGAAAATGTAGTAGGAATTAAGGGAACGGCCTTGTCATGACTCAGATCCTATTTGACTGATCGTTAGTAGTTTGTAGATTTAAATGGTGACCATTCTTCATGTTATAAAGTGGAGTTTGGTGTTCCACAGGGTTCAGTTTTAGGCCCACTGCTTTCTCTTTACATGCTTCCTCTGTGCAACATAATTTGTAAGCATGGAATTAGTTTTCATTGTTATGTTGATGACATACAGTTATACGTCTCAGCAAAACCAGATGAGAAAAAACAGCTTACTAAAGTTGAGCAATATGTGCAGAACATAAGAGATTGGATGTTTATTAACTTCCTTTCAGTAAGTCCAGAATGCAGCAACAACAGTCCTCACTAGAGCCAGAAGATACAAGCATATCACCCCTATCTTATCTTCACTTCATTGGCTCCCTGTGAAATTTCGCATCGATTTTAAAATACTACTATTGACGTACAGTATAAAGCATTAAATGGTCTCGTGCGGCAGTATCTGAGTGAACTGCTAGTGTCTTATGATCCGCCACATCTACCTAGATCAAAGAATGCAGGCTGCTTTCCACGTATTATGAAAACTACAGAAGGGGGCAGAGCTTTTTCTTACAAAGCCCCAAAGTTATGGAATAGTCTTCCAATTAATGTTCGGGACTCAGACACAGTCTCAGTGTTTAAGTCTAGGCTAAAAACCTATTTATTTAGCCAAGCATTTTTGTAAATAAATTTGCCTTAGGTAAAGGAGCAGATCTGGGGGACTCATGGACTGGTATCTTTAGATGCTGTCTTCCCCACTCTCAGTGATCACTCAGGTTTGTTGATGGTGAAGTGATTGGTCGCTTTACATCTCAGGGAGCCCTCATGTCTGAGTTTCCTTCTGGCTCTCCCTTTTTGTTATGCTGTTATAGTTAGTCCTGCCGGAGTCCCTGCTTGCACTCTGCACTAAATATACATTCACATTATAATTTGTTTGACTGTAACCATACTTAACTGTTATCTCTCTTTCTCTTCTGCTCTGTCCACTTCTCTGTCTCCCTCTATCTCTTTCCCTCTACCTGTCTTTCTGTCGAGCTATACATGTCGCTCCTGAGCTGCCAGTGACCCAGAACACCTCTGCCCCCTAGAACTGACTCGTCCTGATGTCCCGCTTCTGGTTGGAGATCTTGTTGTATGGATGCCCCGTGTGGACTGCCTGGTATGCGTGTGGTGACTGGGTACGGTTCCACTTTTCCACAAACACGGTCCTGTCTTCGGGTGATGCAGACAGCCATTCTCTGAGGACTTGTGACTGCAGTCGCTCGATAGTTCAGAGGTTTACTGAGCCTCCAATAACAAACTGCACTCATAAACACATCTTCTGTTATACTGAACTTCCAGACTCACACAGTATGATGCACATCAATCCCTGCTATCCGTTTCACCCAAATGAGGATGGGGTACCTGTTGGGTCTGGTTCCTCTCAAGGTTTCTTCCTATTACCATCTCGGGGAGTTTTTCCTTGTCACTGTCGCCGTCGTCCAGAGATGATTGTGTGTGAATCTCCCAGTAGATCATATGTTCTGGAAATACTTAAACCAACCTGTCTGGCAGCAACAATCATGCCAGTCACTTACATGTAAATCACATTTCGTCCTCTTTCGGATGGTCAGATTAAGCTTCAACAGATCATGTTCAACATGTCTACATGCCTGAATGTGCTGAGTTGCTGTTGTGTGATTGGTCGAATAGATATTTGAGTAAGCAAGCAGTTCAACATATGAAGTGGCCATTGTAAATACAATTTTGTTTATTTTCACATTCATGGACACAGCAGTCCAAATGTCCAAGAAAAACCAAAACATAAATCCAAGTGTTATTAAGATGACTATTGATACAATGAACAAGAGTAACAAATACTCTTCTATATAGACTATATATTGCATTAAATATACAAAAAAGCAAAAATACATTACTAATTATACATGCAGACTGGGGAAAAAAGCACATGCATATGGGAAAAACATCCTTTTAGATACTCAAAAACAGTTTGACACAACTGGTCAAACTATAAGGTTGAGGCTGAGTTTTGCTGTATATTATATACAGAAACAAGCGCCAATATATGTTGACTACATTTTGACATATGGTGTTTGCCTCAGATAAAACACTAAAAACTGTGACATTGCTATGTGTACATATGTTGTATATGTTTTTCCACCTGATCTTGCAGAGAAAATTTTTTTAATAAAAATCTCCCTTCCATCCCTAATGTCTGAATGAGGATTTCACCCTTCAATGAGAGTGAATTTGTGTAACCAGTCATAATGCAAAAGGGAGGATTTTTCTGAAAAAAAAAGCTTATTTTTACCTTACCTTATCTATTAATGCTAGAAAGAGCCAAATGCTTTACTTTGATATTTTTTTTAATGCAATTCACTAAAATAAATTGCACTGCTGATCATTCAATTTATTGTTATCATTTCAGGACAGCTTTAGTACCATTTGATTTGGCATTGGCATTTACGGGAAGTGCATGTGGTATGTCATATCCAGTCGGATCATATAAACTAGTTGAATGCTAATATCTAGCTGTCACAATACACCCTGCATATGTATAAAGTGTACACAGAAACATATGCCACTGACAGGCATTAGATCATTGCCATTAGATTGCTGTCATGTCTGTTGAAGACACATAGATCAACTCCTTAAAGTTGTCCATTTGATTTTTATGTATTTGGTAAAACAAACAAAAAAATTCAGGCAAAGTACAGATACTACATACAAAGTACTGCATTACTGCTTAGACTACAGCTGTTTTTCTTCATTCGATTAGATATCCATTAGATATCCATTAGTCCATGGACATGCAAAAGTCAGGGCCTGCCTTTTTGCCCCCCATATATGCTTCTCTCTGGATGAAAATATTATTGCTGTTGTACTGTACATACATGAATACAAGTACTATTTTTTTTAAAGGGCATTACAATACATTTTTAAGAGTTGCAAAGGGATATCCCCTGCCCCTATAATGTAACCCCATAGCATCCAGATTTGACTGTGATGTTTTGTGAGTAAGTCTTTTGAAGTTGAATTGTATAACCATTTTGATTCCCTGTGAATAAAATTCCCCCACATGCTTCCAAACAACAAGCAGCTTGATACGTTGGCATAATGTTGCACAATAATGCCTTATATTAAGCAATGATCACATAAACCAGTTCCAGCTATTGAGCTGGCTAACATTTAACCAGCTGTGTTACAAATTCTAAAAGAAAGCAGACTTTAGCTAAAAACAAGTTAATCCACAATATTGTTTCATATGTTGCCTTTCTAGATCTGAAAAGCACCACTGCTGTTTCATCCAACATAGCATTATCAATTTATCCTGAAGGATAAATTGACAGCTATCCCTATAATCGACATTTTGTAGCAGTAACTTATGGAGAGATGAGTATGATCAAATACTTGTTTGTGGATCATACAGTGAAGTATTTTTTCTCTTAATCTGAGTTTAAAGGGCTTATGTTTGAAGGTTGATTAGTACTGTAGGGTGTTTACTTTTGTTTCTTCATTGAATGATTTACAAACCGGATTCCAAAAAAGTTGGGACACTAAACAAATTGTGAATAAAAACTGAATGCAATGATGTGGAGATGGCAAATGTCAATATTTTATTCAGAATAGAACATAGATGACAGATCAAAAGTTTAATCAGAGAAAATGTATCATTTTAAAGGAAAAATATGTTGATTCCAAATTTCACGGTGTCAACAAATCCCAAAAAAGTTGGGACAAGTAGCAATAAGAGGCTGGAAAAAGTAAATTTGAGCATAACGAAGAGCTGGAAGATCAATTAACAGTAATTAGGTTAATTGGCAGCATGATTGGGTATAAAAAGAGATTCTCAGAGTGGCAGTGTCTCTCAGAAGCCAAGATGGGTAGAGGATGACCAATTCCCACAATGTTGCACAGAAAGATAGTGGAGCAATATCAGAAAGGTGTTAACTGCAAAGTCTTTGCAATTTTTCGCTGGGTATCATTATCAACTGTGCATAATATCATCCGAAGATTCAGGGAATCTGGAACAATCTCTGTGCGTAAGGGTCAAGGGCGTAAAACCATACTGAATGTCCGTGATCTCCGGGCCCTTAAACGACACTGCACCACAAACAGGAATGCTACTGTAAAGGAAATCAAAGAATGGGCTCAGGAATACTTCCAGAAACCATTGTCAGTGAACACAATCCACCGTGCCATCCGCCGTTGCCAGATGAAACTCTACAGTGCAAAGAAGAAGCCATTTCTAAGCAAGATCCACAAGCACAGGCGTTTTCATTGGGCCAGGGATCATTTAAAATGGAGTGTGGCAAAATGGAAGAATGTTCTGTGGTCAGACGAGTCACGATTCGAAGTTCTTGTTGGAAATGTGGGACGCCATGTCATCCGGACCAAAGAGGACAAGGACAACCCAAGTTGTTATCAACGCTCAGTTCAGAAGCCTGCATCTCTGAGGGTATGGGGTTGCATGAGTGCGTGTGGCATGGGCAGCTTGCATATCTGGAAAGGCACCATCAATGCAGAAAAATATATTCAGGTTCTAGAACAACATATGCTCCCATCCAGACGTCATCTCTTTCAGGGAAGACCCTGCATTTTTCAACAAGATAATGCCAGACCACATTCTGCATCAATCACAACATCATGGCTGCGTAGGAGAAGGATCCGGGTACTGAAATGGCCAGTCTGCAGTCCAGATCTTTCCCCTATAGAGAACATTTGGCGCATCATAAAGGGGAAGGTGTGACAAAGAAGGCCCAAGACGATTGAACAGTTAGAAGCCTGTATTAGACAAGAATGGGAGAGCATTCCTATTTCTAAACTTGAGAAACTGGTCTCCTCGGTCCCCAGACGTCTGTTGAGTGTTGTAAGAAGAAGGGGAGATGCCACACTGTGGTGAAAATGGCCTTGTCCCAACTTTTTTGGGATTTGTTGACACCATGACATTTTGATTCACCATATTTTTCCCTTAAAATTATACATTTTCTCAGTTTAAACTTTTGTTCCGTGATTTATGTTCTATTCTGAATAAAATATTGACATTTGCCATCTCCACATCATTGCATTCAGTTTTTATTCACAATTTGTTTAGTGTCCCAACTTTTTTGGAATCCGGTTTGTACTTAGGCTTTTCTGTACATGGCAGGTAATTAAATGAATGACATGAATGTTTTTGAAGGTCATTATGGCATGATCACCATATGGGTACATGTCTTTTACAGTCAGATTGAGAGATGGTACTGTTAAGCTCAAGACACAAAATCACATTGCGCTTAAACTTGTTTACAAGAAACTATCTGCAATAAATCAATGCATGTGCACATCCATGCATCCCTGAAGTCCTGTTTATGCTTGCACAAATCTTAACACTGGTTAAAAAACTAAGACAGCCATTTGACATCCCACAGTTGGCTTTGAATTTATGACAAAAGGGATACGGGTTCTATGTCAAGTCAGACTCATCAGATATGGCTTCATTATTCATTCATTAATTAAGTTTTTTTTCTCAGGCAGCTAGTTTAAATTCATTCCCTGTAAAGATTGGCCAACAAGGTGACAGTGACGTGCAACTCTTTAAAAGATTACAGGCCAATGCAGCTTTGAAGCAGTGTATCAAGGGACAATCCATCTAAATAAGAAAAAGATTGTCTGGAGCTCCACTTTATCTCATCTGCCCCTCTTTTCTTTTTTCCTTCCCACCACCAGACAGCTTGTTCTTAGATCGCTGTGGAGTAGTGCCTTTGAAAACCCTCACCCACTTACCTGACATACTGGGGTAAGCATGCTTTGGGCTTTGAAATTATCCTTGTTTAGGCATAAAATGCAATCTAAACTAATTTGATTGATAACCACTGACAAGTATGGTCTGCCCCTGATCTCAAAAAATTAGCATATCATGAAAAGGTTCTCTAAACGAGCTATTAACCTAATCATCTGAATCAACTAATTAACTCTAAACACCTGCAAAAGATTCCTGAGGCTTTTAAAAACAGCCTGGTTCATTACTCAAAACCGCAATCATGGGTAAGACTGCCGACCTGACTGCTGTCCAGAAGGCCATCATTGACACCCTCAAGCAAGAGGGTAAGACACAGGAAAGAAATTTCTGTACGAATAGGCTGTTCCCAGAGTGCTGTATCAAGGCACCTCAGTGGGAAGTCTGTGGCAAGGAAAAAGTGTGGCAGAAACGCTGCACAACGAGAAGAGGTGACCGGGCCCTGAGGAAGATTGTGGAGAAGGACCGATTCCATTCCACCTGCGGAAGCAGTGGACTGAGTCTGGAGTAGAAACATCCAGAGCCACCGTGTACAGGCGTGTGCAGGAAATGGGCTACAGGTTGCAAATTTTGCATGTCATTCAGAAATCAAGGTGCCAGAGTCTGGAGGAAGACTGGGGAGAGGGAAATGCCAAAATACCTGAAGTCCAGTGTCAAGTATCCACAGTCAGTGATGGTCTGGGGTGCCATGTCAGCTGCTGGTGTTGGTCCACTGTGTTTTATCAAGGGCAGGGTCAATGCAGCTAGCTATCAGGAGATTTTGGAGCACTTCATGCTTCCATCTGCTGAAAAGCTTTATGGAGATGAAGATTTCATTTTTCAGCACGACCTGGCACCTGCTCACAGTGCCAAAACCACTGGTAAATGGTTTACTGACCATGGTATTACTGTGCTCAATTGGCCTGCCAACTCTCCTGACCTGAACCCCATAGAGAATCTGTGGGATATTGTGAAGAGAAAGTTGAGAGACACAAGACACAAGAATCTGCAAAAGGATTCCTGACCAAGTACTGAGTGCATAACTGAACATAATTATTTGAATGTTGACTTTTTTTTGTATTAAAAACACTTTTCTTTTATTGGTCGGATGAAATATGCTAATTTTTTGAGATAGGGATTTTGGGTTTTCATGAGCTGTATGCCACAATCATCAATATTAAAACAATAAAAGGCTTGAACTACTTCAGTTTGTGTGTAATGAATCTAAAATATATCAAAGTCTACTGTTTATCAGTACATTACAGAAAATAATGAACTTTATCACAATATTCTAATTCTTTTGAGAAGGAACTGTGTATGAAAATAAATGTTTCGTTTTATTTGAGTTTGATTAAATGGAATGATGAACATGGACACGAACAAGGAGCTTTTCAGAAATACAATCAGAACTGTTAGAAATAGGCTAATAATTTTGCAATGAAACAAAATAATAATAAACGTTGCTTTTCTGTTTAACCACTTGAGAAATCATTTGGCCTAATACTGCTTCAGAACGTTAGGCTTTTTTGCCTTCAGCAATGTCCAAACATTGAACATAAGTTATCCTTATTTCTCAATAAATAAAAATAAGTTCCGACATTGCGCCTATAAATTGTTTTTATTTTAATTTAGTCGTTCTTGTTGCTTTTGTGCAGTAGATAAATAATATAGTATTTGTTTTCAATAAATACATTTTAAGATAATTCCATTTTGCTGGAGTCCCGCGATTAATTTTATTCTCCCGCAACTCGCACATACATGAGGACTTTACTTCCCGCACCCGCATTCACCCATCAAATCTTGTCCCGCACTCTGTGCGCTGGGTCCCATGGATCCCGCAGGAGTACAGGTCTCTACCCGGAACTGCACATGTATAACCTTTATCCCCTTCCCTTTCTTTCCATTCTCCCGCCTTCAACCATTTCCTTCCCCATTTTACCTAAATAAATGTGTCAGTCTGTAGTTATATAGCGCCACTCAGTGGTAAAAGCCAGCAAAGGCACAAACCCAAATGCTGCCGCCGAGTAAAAACGGTAAAACGAACATATCGGTGTGTAATCAACATAAAAGCATTTTTATGTTCTTTTACAATTGTCACATATTATATTTGACAGCAAAATTTTTAAAAATCCCAGATTTAATGATTCAGGTGTTCACATGTAGTGAGCTTTATTTTGGTTTTCTAATTATCTAAGTTATAGAGTGCAGTCTGTGAAATCTGAACAACTTCTTTCCCAGTCTCTCCCAGTCACCAATGGCGTCCCACAAGGATCAATACTTAGACCTACACTTTTTTCTATTTATATTAATACTGTAGCTAATTCTGTTACAGACTCATTTATCCAACTTTACGCCAAAGATACAATTCTTTACTCTTTTACAGGTCCTTCTCCTGCTGCATTTTTGCAGCAACGTCAACTCAGTTTTAATAGATTGCAACAGACCTTTTCCAATTTGCATCTTCAGGTAAATACTTCCAAAACTAAAGTCATATGGTTTGGAAAAAAAGGTCACGTTCCATCTAGCTTTCCAAGTATCTGCTCCCTTGATTGGACACCATTGGAACAGACTACTGAATATAAATATCTGGGTATTTGGCTAGATAACACCCTGTCTTGTCAAAACACCCCGAAGACTTGATAATTTGAAGTCTAAGATCAAATCAAAACTTGGGTTCCTTTATAGAATGCATTCTGCATTTACATTATCTGCTAGGAAAAGTCTGGTGCAAATGACCATTCTCCCCATGTTTGATTATGGTGATGTTATTTATAGATCAGCATCCAAAGGCCTGCTTCAAAAGCTTGATGTTCTCTACCACTCTGCCATCCGGTTTATAACAAACGCTTCTTTCAAAACTCATCACTGTACCCTGTATTCTTCTCTCAACTGGTCTACATTGTATACTCGCCGTAAAATCCATTGGTATATGGTCATTTACAAAACTCTCCTCGGTTTGTGCCCTCCTTACTTACAAGAATTGTTACACACTTTTCTTCTGGGTATAACACTCGATCTGCTACCCTGATTCTGCTGACAGTTCCTAAGGCTTCTTCTGCATTTGGCATGTCGTCTTTTCAGAACGCTGCTGCTAGAGATTGGAATGACCTGGAAAAAAGGTTAAAACTGGACTATCTCATTCCTACAGTAAGTCTGGTTTTCAATCTTGGATCTCAACTGTCTAGCAGTTGACTGACTAGCTTCTCTTATTCATTGCTGCTCCACTGCTCACATTGTTCATATTTGTGTATGTAATGTGTGTGTATATATATGTATGTGTGTATGTACATATGTATATGCATATGCATGTATATATATGTGTATGTGCATGTGTGCGTCAGGGTTTGACATTGGCACCCGCCCACCCGCCAAATGGGGTTAAAATTCGGCTGTGGTGGGTAATAACTTTAGTCTCACTAGCCACTTTGGCGGGTAGTTTATTCTTTGGTATGACAATATATTTTTGTTGTAGTTTTCTCTAAAGTCATCCGATTTAAATCATGCAACGTAATATTACACGCATAAAACGCGCATGAATGTAATGAGGACATTTAATGCCTCTCTCTACGCACTCTCACAAAATGCATTACACACACACTTTTACTTCCTGTTTGGTATGTGTGTATCATTTCCATAAAGGGCTATTGCTTCTCAACAGGATGAGAATGTTTGCCCCTTTCGCATTGGTTATATATATATATATACATATATATATATATATATATACAGTGGTGTGAAAAACTATTTGCCCCCTCCTGATTTCTTATTCGTTTGCATGTTTGTCACACAAAATGTTTCTGATCATCAAACACATTTAACTATTAGTCAAAGATAACACAAGTAAACACAAAATGCAGTTTTTAAATGAGGGGTTTTATTATTTAGGGAGAAAAAAAATCCAAACCTACATGGCCCTGTGTGAAAAAGTAATTGCCCCCTGAACCTAATAACTGGTTGGGTCACCCTTAGAAGCAATAACTGCAATCAAGCGTTTGTGATAACTTGCAACGAGTCTTTTACAGCGCTCTGGAGGAATTTTGGCCCACTCATCTTTGCAGAATTGTTGTAATTCAGCTTTATTTGAGGGTTTTCTAGCATGAACCGCCTTTTTAAGGTCATGCCACAACATCTCAATAGGATTCAGGTCAGGACTTTGACCACTCCAAAGTCTTCATTTTGTTTTTCTTCAGCCATTCAGAGGTGAATTTGCTGATGTGTTTTGGGTCATTGTCCTGCTGCAGCACCCAAGATCGCTTCAGCTTGAGTTGACAAACAGATGGCCGGACATTCTCCTTCAGGATTTTTTGGTTTATTTTGAAGCCTTCCAGGTCCTGAAGCAGCAAAACAACCCCAGACCATCACACTACCACCACCATATTTTACAGTTGGTATGATGTTCTTTTTCTGAAATGCTGTGTTACTTTTACGCCTGATGTAACGGGACACGCACCTTCCAAAAAGTTCAACTTTTGTCTCGTCGGTCCACAAGGTATTTTCCCAAAAGTCTTGGCAATCATTGAGATGTTATTTAGCAAAATTGAGACCAGCCTGTCATGATGCAGGTGTTGAGAAAGCGGACACAGATGCAGGAGTGGTTTTGTCACACGTTTTGACTCGTCTTTATTTTAATTTGTTTCTTTTCTTTCGTTCTTTTGAACTCAAAAGTTTCCTTCTTACGTAAAAAAACTCAGTAAAATAAATCAAACTGAAACGAATGTCCAAAGATCAAAACGAAAAAAACTGAAGGGAGACGCGATCTCCTCATGCAGGTTCAGCAGGTCGGCCGACTTTCTTCTTGAACTTAATCCCTACGCCCTATGGAAGTCCAGGGCAGGTTTGCCTCCCGAGAGGCGGGCGTTGAACTTGAAACTAAACAGAACTCACTTTCGGGTTACAGTCCTCGATCCGACCCTGCTGCTGCTTAGTTCTGCAGAGGAGACATAGGCATAGGCAATCCCACAGTGAGACCCACACACACATACATACCTACAAGGGGTGAAACACTACAGTGGACGGACGAGACGCCGCGGCTTCGGCTGGCTTAAATAAAGACACACGGGGATGAGACACAGGTGTACGTGATTTGTGATTTTGGATGACATACCCATACAGACACACTAGGTGGGGACAAAGTGGCGGCTCAGTAGTCCGGCGACCCCGATCTTAATCCCCCGGACCGTGGTGACACAGATGTCACAGTACCCCTCCCTTCAGGACCGGCTTCCCTTGGGAGGCGAGGGCGGCCCCGACGTCTTACCTGAGGAGGTCGGGACTCACGACCGGAGTGGACCAGCCGACGAGTGGGGCGCCCCGGGGGTCGAGGAGCCGGGCACTCCGGCCGATCTTGGTGAAACGTGGTGATTAAATCGGGGCTTAAGATGTCCTTGGCCGGGACCCAACTCCTCTCCTCCGGACCGTACCCCTCCCAATCCATGAGATATTGGATGGACCCTCCTCTCCTCCGGGAATCCAGCAACCTAGTTACCTTATACGCCGGGGTGCCCTCTATCTCCACGGGTCCAGGGAGCGAGGGTTCTGTGATACCCTCGTCTAGGGGCCCCCGGACCACTGGCCTTAGAAGGGACACATGAAATACTGGGTTAATACGAAGGTGTGGTGGTAGTTGAAGTTTAAATGACACAGGGTTGACTTGTGCTAAAATAACAAAAGGACCAATATATTTGGGGGACAGCTTACGACATGGGAGGTGAAGGTGAAGGTCCCGTGTCGAGAGCCACACTCGATCGCCTACCTGGAGCGGAGGACTGTCCTTCCTTCGTCTATCGGCAAATTTCTTAAAACGAGACATAGCTCGAGAGATGTGCGTGTGTGCGTCTTCCCAGACTCTTTTCGCTGTTTTAAACCACCGATCCACCATGGGAACGTCGGTGTGGGTGGCATCCCAAGGACATAGCGGAGGTTGATATCCTAGTATGCACTGAAAGGGCGTTAGGCCGGTCGCGGAGTGTACTAAGGAATTTTGAGCATATTCTGCCCAAAATAACCAGTTAGCCCAGTCGTGCTGCCGGCTACTACAATATGCCCGAAGATATCTCCCAAGTTCTTGAACAGTCCGCTCTGCCTGTCCATTCGACTCGGGGTGATAGCCCGAGGTTAGGCTAACTGTGGTCCCCAACTTCTGGAAGAAAGCTTTCCAGACTTTGGCGATAAATTGGGGACCACGATCGGAAACTATATCTTCCGGCATGCCATAGTGGCGAAACACTGATGTAAAGAGAGCTTCGGTTACCTGGAGGGCAGACGGGAGGGAGCCAAACGGGATGAAACAGCACCCTTTTGAAAACCGATCTACGACTACCAAAATAGTGGTGTACGCTTTAGACACCGGCAGGTCCATGACGAAGTCTACAGTGATGTGTGACCACGGCCGATTCGGTGTGGGTAGGGGCATTAATTTCCCAACGGGTAGGCTACGCGGATTTTTGGTGGTAGCACAAACAGCACAAGACAGAACAACGGTCTTTACGGTCTCCCTCATTCCTGGCCACCAGGACTTTTGTTTTATAATATGGAGTGTGCGTGTCACGCCGGGATGTCCGGAGGACACACCGGTATGAGCCTCACCTGTCTCGCGCTCCCGTAGTACCTCGGGGACGTAGACTCTATCGTGAGGGCACCCGGGGGGCACGGGGCCGTCCCGTGCGCGCTGAGCGATCTCATCATCTAGATCCCACATCACCGGGGCAACCACGAGCGGCGCAGGCAGAATAGACTCAGGAGTGGCATCAGGTTTATCAGTGGGGTAATAGCGTGATAGTGCGTCTGCCTTCTTATTTTTGGACCTGGGTCTATAGGTGATATGGAACTGGAAACGAGTAAAGAACAACGACCACCGGGCTTGTCGTGTGTTTAGTCTTTTTGCTTGTTGGATATATTGGAGATTTTTATGATCGGTTAACACGTTGAATGGGTGTTTGGCGCTCTCTAGCCAATGTCTCCACTCTTCTAACGCCGCTTTCACTGCTAACAGTTCTCTATTGCCGATATCATAATTTCGCTCAGCAGGTGTCAGTTTCCGAGAGAAAAAAGCACAAGGGTGAAGTTTCTCGGGTTGCCCATGGCGCTGGGATAGTACCGCCCCTATCCCAACCTCTGACGCATCTACTGTACCTCAACGAAAAATGGCTTCTCGGGATCGGGAAGCCGTAAGACAGGTGCGGTGGTGAATGCTTTTTTGAGTTTGTTGAAGGCAATCTCTGCCTCTGCCGAGAGTGTCTTCAACGTTTTCGGTTTCCCTTTCAACATCGTGGTGAGGGGCGCAGCTACCGAACTAAAATTACGAATAAATCGTCTATAAAAGTTTGCGAACCCGAGAAAGCTCTGTAGCGCCTTTACTGACCGGGGTGCCGGCCATTGTGTTACTGCCTCCACCTTAGCCTCCTCCATCTCGACCCCCAGTGGCCCTATGCGATAGCCGAGGAATGCAACCTCCCGTTTATGGAATTCACATTTCTCAGCCTTCGCATAGAGCCCGTGTGCACGCAGGCGACGAAGGACGGCGGTTACATGGCCGACATGCTCGGAATATGACCTTGAGTATATTAGAATATCGTCTAAATATACTATGAGACAACGGTTCAACATATCCCGAAACACGTCATTCATAAACCCCTGAAACACCGCAGGCGCATTTACCAGCCCATACGACATCGCATTATATTGATAGTGGCCGGATGCGGTGCTAAATGCTGTCTTCCACTCATCCCCTTTACGCACACGAACGAGGTTGTACGCGCTGCGGAGGTCGAGTTTAGTGAAGATGGAGGCGCCTCGGAGTTGGTCGATAGCGGCCGGAACCAATTGCAGTGGGTGCTTATATTTTACTGTTATGGCATTGAGACCCCTATAATCAATGCACGGCCGTAAACCCCCCCCCCTTTTTTTCTCTATGAAGAAGAAACCTGCTGAAGCGGGAAACGTGGAACGACTGATAAGCCCCTGCCGGAGAGCCTCATCCACGTATTCCTCCATCGCCCTGGTTTCCTCCAAGGATAATGGGTAAACACGTGAATAAGGCGGTGCTTTCCCCGGCAGGAGCTCTATCGCACAATCCCACGGACGATGGGGAGGAAGTCTCACTGCTGCCCTAGCACTAAACACATCTTTAAAATTCGCATACTCTGGAGGCACATTAACTGACACTTTATCGGCCGGACTCTCAATGTTTGTGGTTTGGACCGCCAACGTGGGTGGTTTGCATGTTTTAGCACATTGCCGGGACCAGGATAGGATGCGAGTATCAGCCCAATCAAATTTGGGATTATGAACACTGAACCATGGCAAGCCCAGCACGACGGAATGGTCCGCTTGAGGTAACACAAAAAATTTTGTTACCTCAGAGTGGCCGGGGAACATTAACCGAAGGGGCGCGGAAATAAATTCAAGTGGCGATGGTCCTATATGTTGGCCATCCAGAGCTTTAGCCGTTATCGGGTGTGGAAGCTTCGACACTGGAGCTCGCAGCGCGGAAAGGACAGAAGCGGAGATGAGGTTGCCAGCCGAGCCGGAATCTATTAAGGGGAAGACAGACAACGTATGATTATTAAATGACAGTGATGCTGGTAAACAAAAAGGTGAGTGTGTGCGTGGTGGTGTGCAAGCAGTTACTTTAAGGAGAGGACAGGAGCTGATTTTGTGTTTTTCCCCCCCGCAATACAGGCACAACCCCGCCGTCATGCGCCTTGACCTATCGGCTGCTGAAAGATGAGACGAGCCTATCTCCATGTCTTCTACGGAGGACCCTTCACGTTCTGGAGGTTGCAGCTGAAGAGGATTCGTTCTTCGGCACGACTCCGGTCGTCTATTGGGTCGGAGTGGTGGACGTCGTTGTTGAGAGCGGACATGCTGGTCGAGCCTGATGGCTAGAGCGATGCAGTCCTCCAACGTGAGCTCTGCATCTCGGCATGCGAGCTCTAGCTGTATGTCAGCGTTCAGACCGTCTCAAAACCTCGCCAACAGGCTCTTCTCGCACCATCCGCTCTCAGCTGCAAGGACCTGGAATCGGACAGCGTATTCTGACACAGGAACGTTACCTTGTCGGATCCTCATCAGCTGCTGTTCCCCAGTCTTCCCCTGGTCGGGGTGATCGAAAACGGCGCAAAGGGCCTCGATGAAACGATGGTAGTGGGCTGTGTTGGCTCCTCCAGCGCTCCACACCGCCGTAGCCCAGTCTAGCGCTCTTCCTGTGAGATGTTGGGTGACAAAGCTCACCTTTTGCTGGTCTGACATGTTGGGAAACTCCGTCAGATATAACTCACAGGCAAGAAGAAATCGACGACATCCCTCCAGATCACCTCCATACCTCTCAGGCGGTGTGGGGCGAGGAGCTGGCGGCGGGACTGGTGATGGGGGCGCAGTCGGAGGTGTCCGGGACGTGGCCAACTGGCTGACGCTGCACGCCAGATCATGGACAGCTCGCGCCAGGCTCCCAATCTCTTGCTGCTGATCTCTCAGATAACGGTGCAGCCGCGCATTTTCGTCTGGCAGGGGAACTCCTGCTGCGTCCTGGACGGTCCGTCCATCTGTCATGATGGAGGTGTTGAGAAAGCGGACACAGATGCAGGAGTGGTTTTGTCACATGTTTTGACTCGTCTTTATTTTAATTAGTTTCTTTTCTTTCATTCTTTTGAACTCAAAAGTTTCCTTCTTACGTAAAAAAACTCAGTAAAATAAATCAAACTGAAACGAATGTCCAAAGATCAAAACGAAAAAACTGAAGGGAGACGCGATCTCCTCATGCAGGTTCAGCAGGTTGGCCGACTCTCTTCTTGAACTTAATCCCTACGCCCTACGGAAGTCCAGGGCAGGTTTGCCTCCCGAGAGGCGGGCGTTGAACTTGAAACTAAACAGAACTCACTTTCGGGTTACAGTCCTCGATCCGACCCTGCTGCTGCTTAGTTCTGCAGAGGAGACAGGCATAGGCAATCCCACAGTGAGACCCACACACACATACATACCTACAAGGGGTGAAACACTACAGTGGACAGACGAGACGCCGCGGCTTCGGCTGGCTTAAATAAAGACACACGGGGATGAGACACAGGTGTACGTGATTTGTGATTTTGGATGACATACCCATACAGACACACTAGGTGGGGACAAAGTGGCGGCTCAGTAGTCCGGCGACCCAGATCTTAATCCCCCGGACCGTGGTGGCACAGATGTCACAGAGCCTTAATGTTCTTTTTGCTTAAAAGTGGTTTGCGCCTTGGAAATCTGCCATGCAGGCCATTTTTGCCCAGTCTCTTTCTTATGGTGGAGTCGTGAACACGAGGCAAGTGAGGCCTGCAGTTCTTTAGATGTTGTCCTGGGGTCTTTTGTGGCCTCTCGGATGTGTTGTCTCTGCACTCTTGGGGTCATTTTGGTCGGCCGGCCACTCCTGGGAAGGTTCACCACTGTTCCATGTTTTTGCCATTTGTGGATAATGGCTCTCACTGTGGTTTGCTGGAGTCCCAAAGCTTTATAACCTTTACCAGACTGATAGATCTCAATTACTTTTGTTCTCATTTGTTCCTGAATTTCTTTGGATCTTGACATGATGTCTAGCTTTTGAGGTGCTTTTGGTCTACTTCTCTGTGTCAGGTAGCTCCTATTTAAGTGATTTCTTGAGAACTGATGCCAGAGGAACAACCTCCTTCTAAACATCAGTAAGACAAAAGAGTTGATAGTGGACTTCAGCACTAAGCAAGAGAGGACCTACCAAACCCCCATCATCAATGACAGCCGAGTGGAGAGAGTGGACAGCTTCAAATACCTCGGTGTTCACATCACGCAGGACCTATCATGGTCCTGTCACATCAACACCGTGGTGAAAAAGGCCAGACAGCATCTCTACCACCTCAGGCGCTTGAGAGACTTCCGACTGCCCTCCAAGGTGCTCAGGACCTTTTACTCCTGCACCATAGAGAGCATCCTGACGGGAAACATCTCAACCTGGTTCGGGAACAGCACCATGCAGGACAGACGAGCCCTACAGAGGGTGGTGCGATCAGCTGAGCGCATCATCCACACCGAGCTCCCTGACCTGCACTCGATCTACAGCAGGAGGTGCTGGACCAAGGCCAGGAAGATCGTGAAGGACCTCAGCCATCCCAACAATGGACTGTTCTCTCTGTTGAGGTCAGGAAAGCGATTCCGCTCCCTGAAGGCCAACATAGAGAGACTGAGGAGGAGCTTCTTCCCGCAGGTGATACGATCTCTCAATCACACCACCACACAGTACTGACCCACACATATGGTTTTTACACACACTCTGGACTTTCTGGACATTCGTTTACACTAGGGACCACTGCACAACTACACTTCGTGGTCATCAAACCACTCAAATCACTATCACAAGTCACTTTAAATAAATCACTTTAAGCATATTCGCACTGCACAAGACACTTTAAACATGTGGATTGCACAACCCTGGACATTACCATACTTTTCCTACTCGTACAGCTGCTCTGTTAATATATTCTTCATATATTTTCTATTTTCTATATTGTGTATTGTTGTACAGTTATTTTATATTAACTTTAATTTCTATATTTTTATTTTATTCTTTCCTAGTTAAATTCACCCTCTATTTTATTTTTCATATTTATTTCCTATTTCAATTCATAGTCTTTTATTTTAAGGTCACGAGCAGTTGTCTAAGCATTTCACTGCATATCGTACTGTGTATGACTGTATATGTGACGAATAAAATTTTAATTTTAATTTGAAACAGGTGTGGCAGTAATCAGGCCTGGGGGTGACTACAGAAATTTAACTCAGGTGTGATAAACCACAGTTAAGTTATTTTTAAAACAAGGGGGGCAATCACTTTTTCACAGAGTTTTTTTTCTCCCTTAATAACGTAAACCTTCATTTAAAAACTGCATTTTGTGTTCAATTATGTTATCTTTGACTAATAGTTAAATGTTTCTGCTCATCAAAAACCATTAAGTGTGCCAAACATGCAAAAGAATAAGAAATCAGGAAGGGGGCAAATAGTTTTTCACACCACTGTATAAAAAAAGTAATCACTATTAAAATCTATTTAGATTTCATGTTGAATGATAGAAAATTCATCAATTGATTGAATTACCTTACACTATAAAGAGTAAACACAACAAGATAGATCAGAGTCCATTGTCCTAACTCAGAATTCTGATATAATAATATATAATGAATAATAATACCTGGTACTAGTACACAACACACTAAAACGATAAATGTTCTGAGTTGCTGTATTGTTAATATCAGAATGAGCAGAATATACTGTTCATGTTTGCATGTTTTTATATTGGGAGCCAGTACTGAATACTTGACTACTACTATAGTGATACAGTGTATGCTGTCATTTATAAGTAAATCTAGATATAACAAACATTAATGTATCATGGTGAAGAAAAAACTGCGATTTTCTGGTAACAAAATTGTGGCTAGTAAAAAGGCTGAATGGCTAGTGACTCCGGAAATCCACTAGCCACATTGGCCAGTGAGCAAAAAAGTTAATGTCAAAACCTGGTGTGCGTATGTGTATGTATGTACTTTATGTATGTGTATTCAATTCAATTTTATTTATATAGCGCTTTTAACAATGGTCATTGTCTCAAAGCAGCTTCACAAAAATGAAAGAAACTTTACAAAAAATGAAAATTTTTTTTTTAGAAGAGAAAATAATTGGAAGTGTGTACGTGTGAGAAAAATGTGTCTAGATAATAATGAGATGAATGAAATGTCTCTGATGAGCAAGCCAAGGGTGACGGCGACGGTGGCAAGGAAAAACACCCTGAGATGGCATTAGGAAGAAACCTTGAGAGGAACCAGACTCAACAGGGAACCCATCCTCATTTGGGTGATAACAGATAGAAATAATATAACATCATGTGTGTTGTGCAGGTGAAAGTTCAATATGACAGAAATTATTTAAATTGACAGTTCAGCATAGGGATGAGTCAGTAGGTGCAAAGGGCAGATGAGGTCTGGATCACTGGAAGCTCAGGAGCAGCATGTGTAGCTCCAACCATCATAAAGCTGAATCCAGCTGGAGCTGGTCCTTCTCTGGATGCCTCAGGAACCTCGCAGGGTTGGCCTTTGTCTACTGAAGCTGGCACAATCTCCCGATGCTTGGGGATGGGTAGAAAAATACAGAACAGATGGGGAGTATTAGCGTAGTTGCCATTCAGGATAGGTGTACTGGAGTATGAGGTTATGGGATGAGTTATGTGTATGCCAGATTATGAGGTTATGGGATGAGTTATGTGTATGCCAGATTAAAAAGATGCGTCTTGAGTCTACTTTTGAACTGGGAAACCGCGTCTGCTCCCCGAACACTGTCTGGAAGGCTATTCCAAAGCTTTGGAGCTAAATATGAAAATGCCCTACCCCCTTTTGTAGATTTTGAAATTCTGGGAACTACCAGAAATCCAGAGTTTTGTGATCTTAATGCGCGTGGTGGATTGTAGCGTATCAGAAGACTAGTTAGGTATGTGGGAGCTAAACCAATTAAGGCCTTGTATGTAAGTAATACTATTTTGTAATTTATTCTAAACTGAACAGGTAGCCAGTGCAGGGATGATAATATTGGGGTTATATGATCATATTTTCTGGATCTAGTGATAACCCTGGTGGCTGCATTTTGGACTAACTGAAGCTTGTTTATAGAGGATGCAGTGTAGATGCGGTCATATTATTTCACCAGTTTTGACGCGTAGCTTTGGTTTGATCATTTACTCACAAGAACTGAAGTCCGATGATCTCTTTGTCTCTTGTAGTTTATTTGTCAGCATCAAAGAATCAACACTTGAGTAAATCCACTCGTCTTGAGTAAATCCACTGTGATTACAGACATCAGTTGCTGCATCTTGCAAATCTCTGACTTTTACAACAACCTGTTTGCTGCATCTCACAAATCACAATCTTAGCTTACGAATATAACAACACTCTTGCTGTATATATCCACTTACGTTAGCTTACGGTTACAACAACCTAGTTGCTGTATTTCACATTCTTAGCTTACCGGGCTTACGTTAGCTGACGAGCTTACGCTTACGGTCAAAAGCTTGTGTTTCCTTAGCCTTCCGCATCTAGACTGTACTCTCTTTCATATCACAGTCACACAAATGCATGTAATAGTAGAATGACATCACAGACCAGCCTACGATTGTCAACTTATGATGCATGACTAAGAAATATAAAGCTTATGGCTTATGTAACAAACTTAATGCTTAATGCTTTACTAATGAATAGAACAAGGTAGAATAAATGAAATAACAGCAAATAAAATAAAATAAAATAAACACAACAACAAATTCATAACAAGTGCGATATGGCACTTACATGCAGGACAACCACATAGTAATGCATTACAATAGTCCAGTCTGGAGGTCATGAATGCATGAACTAGCTTTTCTGCATCAGATAGGGATAAGATGCTCCCAAGTTTGGCAATATTTCTAAGATGGAAAAAGGCTGATTTTGTGATATTTGAAAGGTGTATGTATATATATATATATATATGTCTTTATGTATACAGTATATGGATATAAATATGTGTATGTATGTAATATAATTTTTCTTTTTCTTTTTAATTTATTATTATTATTTTAATATGTAACTTATTTTCTGTTTCTGTTTTTTCGTAATTTCGTTTATATTTCTTAAAATATTTAATTTTTATCAGTTCCCCTACTTCCCCCAAAAGGCTTAGCCTTTGCCAGGCCACAGTTGTAAATAAGAAACCTGTTCTTAACCCTCTGAGGTCCGAGGTGATTTTGGGGCCCTTGAGATGTTTGGACATGTTCTGATATTTGTGCTTTTTTCAGCTACTTACAGTGGTGTGAAAAACTATTTGCCCCCTTCCTGATTTCTTATTCTTTTGCATGTTTATCACACTTGAAATGTTTCTGCTCATCAAAAACCGTTAACTATTAGTCAAAGATAACATAATTGAACACAAAATGCAGTATTTAAATGAAGGTTTACGTTATTAAAGGAGAAAAAAAACTCCAAATCTACATGGCCCTGTGTGAAAAAGTGATTGCCCCCCCTTGTTAAAAAATAACTTAATTGTGGTTTATCACACCTGAGTTCAATTTCTGTAGTCACCCCCAGGCCTGATTACTGCCACACCTGTTTCAATCAAGAAATCACTTAAATAGGAGCTACCTGACACAGAGAAGTAGACCAAAAGCACCTCAGAAGCTAGACATCATGCCAAGATCCAAAGAAATTCAGGAACAAATGAGAACAAAAGTAATTGAGATCTATCAGTCTTGTAAAGGTTATAAAGCCATTTCTAAAGCTTTGGGACTCCAGCGAACCACAGTGAGAGCCATTATCCACAAATGGCAAAAACATGGAACAGTGGTGAACCTTCACAGGAGTGGCCGGCCGACCAAAATTACCCCAAGAGCGCAGAGACAACTCATCCGAGAGGCCACAAAAGACCCCAGGACAACATCTAAAGAACTGCAGGCCTCACTTGCCTCAATTAAGGTCAGTGTTCACGACTCCACCATAAGAAAGAGACTGGGCAAAAACGGCCTGCATGGCAGATTTCCAAGGAGCAAACCACATTTAACAAAAAGAACTTTAAGGCTCGTCTCAATTTTGCTAAAAAACATCTCAATGATTGCCAAGACTTTTTCGGAAAATACCTTGTGGACCGACGAGACAAAAGTTGAACTTTTTGGAAGGTGCGTGTCCCATTACATCTGGCGTAAAAGTAACAGCATTTCAGAAAAAGAACATCATACCAACAGTAAAATATGGTGGTGGTAGTGTGATGGTCTGGGGTTGTTTTGCTGCTTCAGGACCTGGAAGGCTTGCTGTGATAGATGGAACCATGAATTCTACTGTCTACCAAAAAATCCTGAAGGAGAATGTCCGGCCATCTGTTCGTCAACTCAAGCTGAAGCGATCTTGGGTGCTGCAGCAGGACAATGACCCAAAACACACCAGCAAATCCACCTCTGAATGGCTGAAGAAAAACAAAATGAAGACCTGAGTGGCCTAGTCAAAGTCCTGACCTGAATCCTATTGAGATGTTGTGGCATGACCTTTAAAAGACAGTTCATGCTGGAAAACCCTCAAATAAAGCTGAATTACAACAATTCTGCAAAGATGAGTGGGCCAAAATTCCTCCCGAGCACTGTAAAAGACTCGTTGCAAGTTATCGCAAATGCTTGATTGCAGCTATTGCTGCTAAGGGTGGCCCAACCAGTTATTAGGTTCAGGGGGCAATTACTTTTTCACACAGGGCCACGTAGGTTTGGATTTTTTTTCTCCCTAAATAATGAAACCCCTCATTTAAAAACTGCATTTTGTGTTTACTTGTCTTATCTTTGACTAATAGTTAAATGTGTTTGATGATCAGAAACATTTTGTGTGACAAACATGCAAAAGAATAAGAAATCAGGAGGGGGGCAAATAGTTTTTCACACCACTGTATAATATATTATTGACCAGCCTGTATTTTTCTTGTAATCAGTACAAACTGTTCTACAATAATACGTGACCAAAATGAATGTATGTGTTTGCATTTTTTAGGAAAAAAATATTATGCGTGGTTAGTAAGTTTTGTGAAAAAAAAGTGGCTGAAATAAGGCCATGAAACTCATACAGACAAGTTGTTCACAAGACATTGTTTCACAAGGGCTGGTGGACTAGTGTTTTTGCTTCAAAATGATGTGAAAATGATCTTGTTTACTTGCTCACAGAAAACAATATAGTGATTAACACTTTTTAAGTCACTTTTTGAGTGTAAAGGGTCTATGCGAGAAGGCGTGATCTATCATTACTAATGCAGTGATTCACACCTGAGAAGACAAAGGCCTGCATACTGATCTGCATAATGAGCCATCAGACAGGTATGTGACTGAGAGAGGAGAGTTACAAGAAAGAATCTGAAGATAAAATAAGATTCATTTGCGAGTTCAGTTAAACAGTTTATTAGGAACAGTCAAAGTTGACTTTTTAGCAGCATTACTGCAGTCACTATAACAGAAAATATAGCTACCAATAATATATATATATATATATATATATATATATATATATATATATATATATATATACATACATACATATAATGATGATATAGAAAACAACAACAGCTCTTTGTAATTACCAGAACAAATGCCTTTACCAATACTGTACTACATTTTTTCTACAATACACTACAGTTTACTATGATGAATATGTTGTATTATATATTTATATAATATAGTTATATTTAATAATATAATTATATCATATATTTAATAATTATATATAATTTATATTTAGATGTACTGAATGTGCACTTACTCGTGGTTCTCCAGTGAACTCGAAACTGAACGACACTCACGTGACTTTCTTGTGCACGGCGCCGGTGATGCAGCCACAGTCCTAAACAAAAACAAAAATTGAAACTTGAAGAATGGACGCGCATACAATCATTCACAAACAACAGCTGGTGAACAATTTGACCATCTGAAACACGGTCTAAACAATACAAAACACGTGTGTATATATATATATATATATATATATATATATATATATATATATATATATATATATATAAATAAATAAAACTTTAGACAGACCGTAATCAGATTTTATTGCCGGCTTGTAAATAGCATGCATATTTCACATTTTAACCAATTTTACTCTTGCTGGTATTTGGTATTTTCCAAATGTACATATAAAATATAGAGCAATGATGGTGAGAATAAAAGACTTACTCGTCAGGAATTACATCGTCCGTTAAGTCCAGACGTTGTTCAAAATAAAGCCGTTCCTCGTCTGAGTCTTGCTCTTCCTCTGATGAGAGTAAATTCTTCATCGCTGTCCAGAACCATCTGAAGCGCTTCTTCACCCGTGCAGCGTGACATCATTCAAACGCAGAAACAGTAAGTAACTCTATGATGAAGCTTGTTGTTTTATGCCCTGGGGGTACACGGAGACTGAGACGGCTGAAAGCGCACCCGGTTTATTTTATTTATTTTATTAATGCACAAAGTTTTATTTTTAACATGTGTGCAGACAAATGAAAGTAGACACTTTACAGATTCGATTACTATTGTAGCGTTTTTCGACGCTAGCAGGGATCTTGGAGTACGAGTGAGCTTACTTGCTCCCCAATACAAATGGCTGGGGAGTAGTTTATTACTCTCAGCACAAGCACACATACACAGGTCAAGCACACACACATACACGCACCCAACTTGGCCGAAGACACTAACCCAAACAACCCTCTCTCTCATGGTAGAGACAGAGAAAACCCCCGCAAAGCATGACGGTCGTCAGCCGCCGGCCCGCCCACGCCACACTGCCCCCACCCGAGCTGTGACCGTCCCCACTGGGCGCGTTCGCCATGGACTTAAGAGGCCTGGCGCGCCGGGGCTATCCAGAGTGCGAGCCGAATAAACAAGAAGAGCTAGAGTATCGCGCTTTTCTTCGAGGGCTCCGACCGCCGCGGCTCCGTGAGCACATCAGGTTAGCAGCACCAGCTTCCCTCACCGAGGCGCTACGCGCAGCACAGCGCTCTGAACCCACAACTGCGGTGCATCACGGCGAAAGAGCCAAGCGACCGTCCGCAGCTCGGGGGCTCTCGGTAGGTGAATCTAGCCGGGGACAGGGCTACCCGTCACGGCTAGACAACGGAAAAGTCTCTGGGGTTTCGCGGCGATACCGAGGCAACGTTCCTAAGTCTGAGGGACATCGTACCCCAGCAGCCGTTGGACGAGCGCTAGTGGTCGTGCCAGGTGAACATCCGGGCAGCAAAGCGCGTCATCGGTACTGCAAGTGAGGTGAAGAGCGCGTGTGCCGAGTTACTCCCTCACCGAGAGCATCGCCCGCAGTCGTTTCACCTGCGCCGCCGCTGGTAAAGAAGGGCCCCACCCAGCGCTCGCGGGCACCGCTGCAGGACTTTCGGGTGGGGGCACCTGTGGAGCGTGTGGGCGTGGACACTCACAGCCAGGGGCGAGGCTTTGCTGCTGGTGAGCAGGTGTGGGTGTGTTCCGGAAGGAAGAGAGGGCGTTCACCCAAGCTCATGTCTCACTGGGTGGGCCCCTGTACGGTAATCGCTCAGCTCGCCGAGTTCATTTACCGGGTGCGGTTGGCGGGGCGGGCGCGAGTGTTGCTCCACCGAGACCGTCTTGCGCCTTACCAGCCGCACGCCGGCGAGACATCGAACTCTGCAGAGGCCGGACCGTCTCCGGGACAATGTGCATTACAACAGGACCCCGTGAACGCCAACCGCCTTCACGCCTCCAAGACTGAGAGTCATGGTGACCGGGGACGGTCACAGCTCGGGTGGGGGCAGTGTGGCGTGGGCGGGCCGGTGGCTGACGACCGTCATGCTTTGCGGGGGTTTTCTCTGTCTCTACCATGAGAGAGAGGGTTGTTTGGGTTAGTGGCTTCGGCCAAGTTGGGTGCTGTATGTGTGTGTGCTTGACCTGTGTATGTGTGCTTGTGCTGAGAGTAATAAACTACTCCCCAGCCATTTGCATTGGGGAGCAAGTAAGCTCACTCGTACTCCAAGATCCCTGCTAGCGTCGAAAAACGCTACAATATATAGATCTTGTCTGTACGATCAAAAATGAAAGTGTAATTTAAGTTCTTATTGGCGTCATCAGGGGAAAACACCTCAAAACGCATATATGCGTTCGCGGACCTCAGAGGGTTAATCTGTCTTGCCTGGTTAAATAAAGGTAAATATCCATCCATCCATCCATCCATCCATCCATTTTCTTCCGCTTATCCGAGGTCGGGTCGCGGGGGCAGCAACTTCAGCAGGGATGCTCAGACTTCCCTCTCCCTGGCCACTTCTTCCAGCTCTTCCGGGGGGATCCCAAGGCGTACCCAGGCCAGCCGAGAGACATAGTCCCTCCAGCGTGTCCTGGGTCTTCCCCCGGGGTCTCTTTCTGGTGGGGCATGTCCGGAACACCTCACAAGGGAGGCGTCCAGGGGGCATCTTAAATAGATGCCCAAGCCACCTCATCTGGCTCCTCTCGATGCGGAGGAGCAGCGGCTCTACTCTGAGCCCCTCCCGGATGACCGAGCTTCTCACCCTATCTCTAAGGGAGAGCCCAGACACCCTGCGGAGGAAACTAATTTCAGCCGCTTGTATTCGCGATCTTGTTCTTTCGGTCACTACCCACAGTTCATGACCATAGGTGAGGATAGCAACGTAGATCGACCGGTAAATTGAGAGCTTTGCCTTTTGGCTCAGCTCGTTCTTCACCACGACGGACCGATACAGAGCCCGCATCACTGCAGACGCTGCCCCGATCCGCCTGTCGATCTCCCGTTCCATTTTACCCTCACTCGTGAACAAGACCCCGAGATACTTAAACTCCTCCACTTGGGGCAGGATCTCACTCCCAACCCTGAGAGGGCACTCCACCCTTTTCCGGCTGAGGACCATGGCCTCAGATTTGGAGGTGCTGATTCTCATCCCAGCCGCTTCACACTCGGCTGCAAATCGATCCAGTGAGAGCTGTAGGTCACAGGATGATGAGGCCAACAGAACAACATCATCTGCAAAAAGCAGTGACCCAATCCTGAGCCCACCAAACTGTACCCCGCCCAACGCCCTGGCTACGCCTAGAAATCCTGTCCATGAAAATTATGAACACGATCGGTGACAAAGGGCAACCCTACTCTCACCAGAAACAGGTCCGACTTACTACCGGCAATGCGGACCAAGCTCCGACACCGGTTGTACAGGGACCGGACAGCCCTTAACAGGGAATCCGATATCCCATACTCCCTGAGTACCCCCCACAGGACTTCCCGAGGGACACGGTCGAATGCCTTCTCCAAGTCCACAAAGCACATGTAGACTGGTTGGGCAAACTCCCATGCTCCTATGTTATGTTTGTCGTGTTTGTCGCACTGTCACTTTGTTGCTCTTGTTTGCAAATTTGCACGTGCACTTCTGTTGTCTGTAAAAAAATAAATAAAGAAAAAAAAGTAGATATTCTTCCTTAGCTAGTTAGGTTTTGTTAATTTATGTTGTTAATTTATGTTTGTCAGATCAATCTGTCTTGTCTCCGCTAACCAGCTAACTAGGCCTCTTAGTTAGCTAGTTTAGTTTTTCTGTTAATTTATGTTGTAAATTTATGTTGCATGTTTCAATGTGTACTAACTCTATATGGTTGAAGTGACAATAAAGTGATTCCAGTGAGGCGGGATCTTCTGTCTCAGGCGCAGGGGACAATATTTCATCCCTGGCCCGAGCTCTGGATCCTTCACGTCTGGCCCCTTAGTGGGACCAATTAAGAGATGCTGGTCTTCCAGCCAGCGTAATTGAAACTATTTTAAGTGCTAGGGCTCCCTCCACTAGAAGAACTTATGCCCTCAAATGGAGTGTATTTCAAAGTTGGTGCATGGCAAAACATGTAGACCCAGTCCACTGTCGAATTGTTTCAGTGCTGGAGTTCCTACAAGAAAAGTTGTCCTAGGACTTATGCCCTAGTACTCTCAGAACATATGTAGCCGTTATTTCGGCTTGTCATGTTCTGACCGATGGGGTTTCTGTGGGAAAACACCCTTTAGTTACCCGTTTTATTCGTGAAGCATTACAGTTGAGGCCGCCCACTAGAGCGACGATCCCTTCGTGGGACTTAGCTATTGTGCTCAAAGGTTTGACTGACACCCCTTTTGAACCACTAGAGTCAGCACCCGCCAGGCTTCTGACTCTCAAGATGTTTTTTCTTATGGCCATTACTTCTTTGAGATCTGCAGGCTTGGTCAGTCTCTCCATCCTACCTAGACTTTGCCCCTGGGCTAGTCAAGACCATTCTACATCCTCACTCGAACTATCTTCTGAAAGTTCCATTCTCAACCATGCACCCAGTTGTTCTCGAAGCATTCTGTCCTCAGCTTTTACAGCTCCGGAACGGCAGGAAAGGCTTCAATTACTATTTCCAGTACATGCTCTTCAGATTTATGTCCACTGCACCAGCCAGTGGCGTAAGTCAGAGCAGCTTTTCATATGCTAGGGTGGCCGACACTGGACAAATGCTGTCACATTGGGTGAGAGATACTATTGCCCTAGCTTACGAGGTGTGTGGTCTCACTTTGCCTCTAGGAATCAGGGCTTATTCGACCAGGGGTATTGCCTCATCTATTGCGCTGGCAAGAGGTGTCCTCTTGCAGCAAGTGTGTGATGCGGCAGGTTGAACCTCTCCGCACACATTTGATAGATTTTATAGTTTGGATGTTCATGCTACTCCGGGCTCACAGGTCCTCGAGTCAGCCTCCCAGAGCTAGGTCTGAGACCTCCTTGGCTATTGTGCATGTACACAACACAACCCTGGGGGCCCAGATACTTGCGGTGTGGTGGTGTTGATATTCTTGTTCCCATAGCGTTTTCACGCAGCATCAAGTGTAGCTTTTAAAAGAGAACTTCTCGGGTTACTATGCTCTAACCCTGTTCCATGAAAAAGAGGGAACGAGATGCTGCAATCCAATGCTGCACTGCTTGCGTGATTGGACGTCCTTTCAGACAAAATAGACCTGAGGATGTTGTAACCAATTAGTTCAAGAAGGGAATATTTAAAACTAATTATAACTGGTTATAACTAATAATAAATATTTAGATTAGACTTTAGAATTAACTGTAGCAGAATTAACGTACAATTATCTGATCTGTCCATCCACGAGAAGATACTATAATTATTTATCAATTCTAGGAAAGGTTATTTCCTGGCCCAGGAAGGATAGCTTTCCTACAGATGTCGCCATTAAAAACGCACGTTTCGAGAAAAGGGATCCCGTGACTTGCCGCGGCTTTGCGCGGCTGCGTGCGGGAAGCTGTGAACATGCCCTTCATTACCTGTAGGGGGCAGTCGTGAAGTATTGTGTGTCTACTGAAGCCGAAAATGTGTCCAAATTAAACCGCGCATGCGTGTTTGGAGACGCTGCGCCCGCGCTGTGGATCAGTCGGTTGGGAATCATCACGGAGGTACTACACGGCGTGGCTGGAGTTTGTCGTGTTCGAGGTAAGTTTACCTTTCTGTTTTGGATGTGATTCTCGCTTTCATGACTCCCAATTAATGTTCATCTTAATCTCAGGACGTACAATTAGCAATATTTCAGTTTTTAATAGTGTGGATATTCACAAAACACCGTTTTCGTATAAAAACCTGAACCTACGGAGCCCCTCAGGGGTCCTGTGGTAAATAAATAAATAAATAAATAAAATAATAACGAACCGAGCGCGCGGATTAATAAACCGAGATGTGTGTTTCTTACCCCCACACCTCGTGAAAACGGTGTGTTCAGAGAAAGGCTCGCCAGTGAGATGCCATTTCTGAACAAACTGAGTCGTGTGTGTTAAAGCATTAAATGGTAAAAGAGTACTAGCAATAAACGTTTTTTTCTGAATCCGAATTTTATTAATAAGTTACAAGTTAAATTTCAACTGTAAAGAACCTGTACATATGTTCATACAGTATTGACAGCAGCTCTAATTTGTCTAAATCGCATAGCAGACAAGAAAAAGAAGTAGAGTCATCCTGTGACCTTGCATGCTTAATCTTTCCACACATGATTCTTGCTTCTCACTTTTTCCTTAATCTCCGGTTCGGTTCTGGTTTCGGTCTGTTCTCATGAGTTGTGAAGCGAGAGGAACAAAGTATAAATATTGTTCATTTGCTAAATTAAGTATCATGAATTTTAATTGAATTTCTATCTCTGTATTTTTTCACAGGAGTTTGTGACTGAAAGTGTGTCAGCATCTGACTTCAGGAGTTTCCTGACCAACGTATCTAACGGTCATATTTAAAAATCATAACGTACAAAACGTTTCTGTTGGTGTTTAATTTTGTTTCTATGATTAATACTTATTTGTGGTGTTTTATGTTTTGTACATCTTTTCAAATTGAGACCTCATTTGTAAGTTACTGTTATCTCGTTTTCTCGTTTTTGTATAAATTAATCAAATGTTTGCTTGTTATTAAATGTATTTTTTTTTATAAAAAAAATAAACGAATCTGTGTTTTATTATTAGCTGAGAGTGTGGTTTATTTATTTATTATCATATTTGGTCATTGTAAACATGCATTAGGGAGCATTATCTCTGCAACATGTGTGTGCTATCTGGGAATGAATTACCTTTACTTGGTTATTTTAAATAAATCTAATTTGTGCATTAAATATTATTATGTAACTTTTACTTGATTTCTTTGATTGTTAATTTAATTAAGTAGATTTTGCCTGACAATTACTGGTGAGTTTTACTTAATATTGGAGCAATAAAACTGTAAAGATTTTTACTTAAAATCTATGTGTGCAAATAGATGTTAAGAGGATTTTATCAAGTGAATCTTACAAGTTCTTTTTTTCAGTGCATGGGTGAACACGATGATTTAAGAATTTAATTAATATGTGTGTTTACTGTATAAACTTTTTTCTATGTACAGGTACAATCAGAAAAATGTAAACAGAAAACAGCATATAACTTTAAACTTACATTGATTAGCAATATAAAGAACACACCTATGAGGCTGGACAATGGAATAAATTGTGTGGGTGCCAATAATATTAAATATTTATCTGTTAATTCTTTGACAATACTGCTGCTTTTTGTTGGAAACTGGCAGACATAAAAAAATATGAAAAAAACTTTAAATAAATATAAAGGGGACGATGGGCTAAAGCCCCCCTAAAAATGGCCTATTGATGCCCGTGTATATATAATGAAAACATTATGTGTAAAGAAAATATAATTTATATTTTCGTGTTTAATTACAAAAAAAAAAACATTTTAATGGTTAGTGATTGTTGCAGACATTCAAGCAAAAACATGCAAGGGATTTCAGCATCTCGACGCACATACTAAGCTGTTTATAAAGTAGACACTGTTTGTTTTTTTATTTTGTAATCTTTCCCGTGTTTACCGTGTACTGTACAATGTATATTCATTTTTTAATGAATTACTGTAAATAAACTACACATTCCGTTGATTTACCAGAAATGACTTTTCTGTTTTTTGTGTGTGCTAAACTAAACTTCAGGGGCAAAGTAATAGCGATTTTATTTGAAAAGTATTATATATTTACAATGCTGATAAGTTCAAGCTTAGATTCATATATAAACTGCTTCAAAGTCTTTCCACCCCGTGACCGCTGAAATCCGACAGACGGAGGGCTCAAGGGAGGTGTGTCTGTGTGAGTGTATGTGTGTGTGTGTGTGCGCCTGCGCTGCAGCCTGTCCTTTTTTCAGCAGATTTTTCCGCTACCGCAGATCAGTTTATCAACTTGTAATATATACATTTTAGGAATATATTAACTTGTGCAGACATTTATTTGAGGGTGCGCTGCCCTCTCTTGCCCCTGCGTAGAGCCTACACACATTTATCTATCTATCTATCTATCTATCTATCTATCTATCTATCTATCTATCTATCTATCTATTATATAAATACACATTTGAAATCTGCATCTACATTTTCTGTTACAAGTATAGAATTAGTTTGAGCTGAAACTCATGATCAATGCTGTTAGGGTACTTATGTAGTGATAATTAGTTTCAGCCAAATCATTAAAACTAACAATGGACTATGGCACTCCACTTGAGAGGGGATATGAAGGTGTTATTCATTTATTTATTCTCTACAAGGGTGCAAACTACAGTACACAGACCAAACTGCAACTTTCTCTTACTACTATAAAAATACTAAATATAAACAAACAAATTACAGCTTTTTTTTCCCTCAGAGGTAAACGGAAAAGTGAAGTTGTTCAGCTGTTTACTGTCACTGCAGCTTCTTCAAAGTCTTCCCACTCCGTGACCGCTGAAATTCGACACGACACCACGTTAGGCTACGTCTTGACTCATTTGTATACCGACGGTGATTGGATGTTTCCAGAGGGATCAGGGGAGTGTGTGTGTGTGTGTGTGTGTGTGTGTGTGCGCGTGCGCGCGCGTACTTCTTCTACTGTTATAAAAACTCTAAATATAAACAAACAAAATACAGCTGTTTTTTCAGAGGTAAACGGAAAAGTGAAGATGTTCAGTGTCACTATGCAGATGTTACACACAGTGGAGTTACCGAAATCTTTGGTTTAGTTCTCATTGAGTTGCCACACATCACTTCCACATTTCACTCGCTTTTATTACTCTTATGTGAGCATAAACAGTGAAACATTCCACAGGTTTATAGTACACCGCGGCCAAGTGGACCACGTTCCCGTCGAACGAAATGAGGCATAATCATGGTGTTTGCTTCGGTTATGACATAGCATAGTTTATTATCTGCTGTGGTAGATCTGAATATTTATTCAAACACAATAATAAAGCTTTATATCCTCAGGAGGGCTCATTACATTGTTTTAGCGATAGTTTCACGGAAGCGAGTTCAGAACTAATCTAAACAAACAAAAAAAAAAACATCTGAAGCTTCAGAAGCTTCAAATAGAATGAACGAACTAATTAATTTTCTTAAAACGTTAGAAAATTAAGTAGAGCTAAATCCCTTAATCTCCTTATAAAATATCGCTGATTATCAATGCGGGAATGAATGGCGAATTGTCATATGGCGAGGGATAGGCTTCAGTGAAATTTATATAATTGATATATATGTAATTGATATACTGTATATACAGACGTGTGTGTGTCATTTTAATTCAAATGAACATTTTAATGCTTTCTGATACACTTATCAACTTATCCACATACACTTATCAACACAAACTCTCCGTGCACGCACACACAATCTCTAAAAAATTTATATTAATAACATACATATACAAATAAACAAATGTACGTGTAATAAAAGTAGTTGTGATGTCAGTACTCGCCCAGCAAACCAGCCTTTTGCAGCGGCTTAAAACGTATGAATTATCTTCAAATATACAAAAAAAAGCGAAAAGACACTCGATTATTATGCATAGGTTATTTGTTTAATTCAAAAAGTTCGTAAAAACACTTTAAATCGAGAGAAAAACTGTTAAAATCCTCGTTCGCCTTCTCAGCATTAGGTAGCGAGTGACGTCATGATTTGAATCTGCGCGCCACCGGGGAAACATAGGGAAACTGAATTTCCCGGACCACCGGCTTTTAGATAAAGTCCTTCCGTGCTCCATCTGGTGGTTATTCAGTGAAGCACAACACATTAACTTTAAATTCCCGAATGTTGCCTCCGGCAAGTCGCGACACGCCGCGCGCTAAATTGCGGCCTCTCGCGGGAAAACACGCGCAGTCTTAAAGGCGACATCTGTACTTTTTGCAATACTAGCAGTAATTTAGCATGTAACCAAAGGATCAACAATTCAGTGACAGCACACAGAGACAATCTGTTGTGAATATAAGGAATTTAATAAAGGAGGCTATAGCTAACATATAACAACATTACAAAAACACATACATACAGGGTAAAGGACAGTAAGGAAGAAAGAGAAAAGAACAAAAGAATGGCAGTATTTCACATCAATTAACCACAACCTAATGAGAATCATCAAAGAATCAAGGTTCACCTTAAAATGGGTTTAAACTTAAACACGGATCTAAAGAGTTATAAAGTATACTTGCATTGGTCTTTTGTTTCTGAAAAAGAGTTCTGATTCGGTAAACACGAGGGTCTAGATGACCGACCTCTAGGTGTGAGCTGGAGATTTTTCCTCTGGTTCCTCGAGAGGGGGGAATAGCGAGTTGACAAAGTTAATTGAAGGTAAAACTGCCGAAGGTTAAACACAAGATATGAGTTTTGCACAGAGTAGGAGAGTGGTCGTCTCAAAAGAAGGGATTTTGAGCACCGAATAGCCTGGGTTAGGGACTTTTGATAGTGCCCTGATACACAAACCGTTTGGGTGGAATGGCCATTGGAATTTTTACTGCTGGTCCAGAGGGTTGTTGCAGTTTATTTCAAAATATTGTAGAAAGTATATAATGCCATTCGTGATCACATGGAATACGTCATTGTTTGAGAAATAAGGAGAAGATAATTTTGATACCAAGAAAGGCACCTTTAGGAGATACATTCATACACTCAAATATAGGCAATTAGAGTCTAACTAAGGCAAGTAAAAAGTTGTAACTAGTGTAATCAGATAAGGGAGCATATACACAATGCATGCATATACAGGATGCCTTTATAATTGCATAATCATGATGTAAAATAGAGTCTGGTCTGGTCTGGTTAGGCCATTGGAGGCTGGCACAGAGGTCTCCTGCTAGTCTTTCGAATGTGTTTGAAGTTTGATGTAGAGACTGGGGAACTAATCTGTTTAGCCTCCTCGTGATAAGGGTGGGGAGCTCACTGGCAATAAACATCCATATAAATGTAGAATGTGGATCCAGGTAATTTATATGCAAATGTCAAAGGCTAAAAGGGTGTAGGGTTTACATAATAAAGACAACGAATGGCTGTCGCATTGTCCACCAGTAAATGTAGACATTTAAATGTGGACACAATGCTCAACGCATCCTTCACCATTAATATGTAATGTTTAGCTCTGGGTCAGAGTTGTATCGAATCTTTAACGATTCAGGTTAATTTGATTAAATGAAACAAAATTTATAAATTACACTTTATCGACTACCCGTCCACCGTTTAGCACAAATCAACAAAAGTCACAAGAGCAGAGTCTTGGGTTTAATCTTACGGTTGAGTTTTGAAACGAGCACCAACTTCAGCAAGGTATGCTGCTTTGTTTGTTTACTTGCGTTACGTTTCGTTCCCATCCATTCGTTCGCCTCCAGCGAAGGGAATCACGGCGTAGCTAATTGGTTGGTGCGCTGTTGTAGAGATGACGTCTTTCTGGAAAGCCCTTCGGTGAGGCGTTGGTTGCCTGGTTACCGATGGCTGCGCTCTGGAACTTCTCCTGAGGTTTCCTTCATTGCAGGACTTTGGAGTTCTGGCACGAAGTCTTGTTGAGAGTTCTTGAATAGCAGTGGACGCCAGCAGTGTCGAGTTGCCCGCAAGGGCGGAAGCCCCAGCTGCTTGGAAGATGTTGTAGGTTCCAGTCGTGATGTTAACTTCCTTTTTGAACTCTTACTCCTTAGGGTTTTTGTCCCTTCGGGGTCAGGCCATCCCACGGGTGATTGGTCCAATTGGATGTGGTGGTGGGGTTTATCCACGCCTCACATGGTTCCTCCTTCTGTGCATACCATTACATATCTTACCCACTCATTCCTTCCTTTATCTAATAAAAGGGGTTTGTAAATGCTGATTACAGGAATAAAAGGTACTGAGTAAATATATACGTTTTGCCCTACTGGCAACTTTAAAGATGTATAAAATACACCGCGTTCCAAATTATTACCCAAATGATATCTTTCTCTGATTTTCATAATTAGTAAATGCCAATGACAGTCAGTATAATTTTCTAGTCATCAACTATTAGGATATAATTTGAATTTTATTGAACAAACATTCTAATGATAACAATATTTATTTTAAAAATAAAAAACTGAAAATGCACTGTTCCATATTTTATATGCACAACAGAGTTCAAACATTTTATAGGTTGTAAAGAACTGACAATAGGCTTTTGTTGAATTTGCAGCATTAAGAGGTCATATTTAAAGAAATCAAAAACTATTTCAATCAAAAACATCCTAACAGGGCATGTTACATCTTAACATAGGACCCCTTCTTTGATATCACCTTTACAATTCTTGCATCCATTGAACTTGTGAGTTTAACAGATTCTGCTTGAATTTCTTTGCGGGATGTCAGAATAGCCTCCCAGAGCTGCTTTTTTTAATCAAACTGCCTCCCACCCTCATAGGTTCTCAATGGGGTTGAGGTCAGGGGAGGATGGTGGCCACACCATGAGTTTCTCATCTTTTATGCCCATAGCAGCCAATGACACAGAGTTATTCTTTGCAACATGAAATGGTGCATTGTCGTGCATGAAGATGATTTTGCTACGGAAGCCACAGTTCTTCTTTTTGTACCATGGAAGAAAGTGGTCAGTCAATATACTTTTGCAGAGGCCATTTTCACACCTTCAGGGACCCTACAGGGGCCTACCAGCTCTCTCCCACATGACATCACCACCTCCTTGTTGACATCGCCGCCTTGTTGGGACATGGTGGCCACTCACCAACCATCAACTACTCCATCCATCTGGACCATCCAGGGTTGCATGACACTCATCAGTAAACATTCATTCATTCATTCATTCATTTTCTATACCGCTTAATCCTGTGTTCAGGGTCGCGGGGGACCTGGAGCCTATCCCAGGAGACTTCGGGCACTAGGCGGGGTACACCCTTGACAGGGTGCCAATCCATCGCAGGGCACACACACATACACACACTCACACACCCAATCACACACTACGGGCAATTAGGAACGCCAATTAGCCTAACCTGCATATCTTTGGACTGTGGGAGGAAACCAGAGTACCCGGAGGAAACCCACCAAGCACGGGGAGAACATGCAAACTCCATGCACACAGAGACGGGAATCGAGCCTGGCCGGGGAATCGAACCCAGACCCTGGAGATGCAAGGCGACAGTGCTAACCACTACACCACCGCGCCGCCCATCAGTAAACAAGACTGTTTAAAAACTTGTCTTCATGTATGCCTGGGCCCACTGCAATCGTTTCTGCTTGTGAGCATTGATTAGGGGTTTATGCACAACTGCAAGCCTCTAAAGGATCGCGGGACTACAGAGGCACCAGCAGCGTCAAATACCTATTTGCTGCTTTGTAATGGCATTTCATCTTAATCAGATGAATTTGTCTTGCAGAAACCTTCTTCATTCTGCCTTTATCTGCATGAACCTGTCTGTGCTCTGAATCAGCCACAAATGTCTTCACAGTACGATGATCACGCTTAAGTTTTCATGAAATATCTAATATATTTATACCTTGTCCAAGGAATTGCAATATTTGATGCTTTTCAGCAGCAGAGCGATCCTTTTTCTTTCCCATATTGCTTGAAACCTGTGGCCTGCGTAACAATGTGGAACAACCTTCTTCAGTACTTTTCCTTTAATTGGGCTTATCTGACAAACTATCACACGTGTCTGATATTCATTTCAATGATCCAAAGAGCCCTGAGACACAATAGCATCCATGAGTTAAATTTAAAAACTAAACATTTAATGTTTATGACACTTACACCCATTTGCATAATAATTTGGAACGCGGTGTAGTGTCCATGCCGTATGCCTTTGTTTATTGAAAGGCATGTCTTCCGGAGGTCAAGAGAGTGTCTAGGTGTGACTTGGTCGTTCTTCCCCCAGCTCGGGGTGATGCTGTAAAATTTGATGCTTTATTTCCCGGATCGCCAATTTATACCCTTGGTTTTGGGGTGTACTTCAAAGCAATCTGATCATGTGAAATTTATTGCAGCTTACTGTAGTTTCACAGACACCCCTTTCTGATCGCGGCCCAGATAAGATTATTGGGATGGTAACAATGCATGCGGGGAGACGGTCTCTGGAATGTGATCGTTTGATTGCTCTCTCCCTCTGTGGGAGCCCCATTATTCGCTACAAGGGTCTCTTGCAGACATAGAGTCCAAACGATCATCTGTGATCCTAAGCAGACTCTACAATGTTTCCGGTTCACTCGTTTTTATAACCTGCAGGTGCACTTCATCAGATGACGTCACCTGACCGAGATTATATAAGCCAAAAATTGAGCGTGTTTGATGCTTCAAACATGCTTCACAACCGGTAACACAAAAAGATGTTCCCATAGCCTTTTCACGCAGCATCTCGTTCCCGCTTTTTCAGGGAACAGGGTCACAGCAAAGTAACCCGAGACATTTTTCTCTGTCTTGCCCTGCAGAGTGTGTGTGTTATGTGTGCGTGTGTGCAATTTGTAAATGGTAAATGGATTTTTAACCTCTAAAGAGACTGTCTTTTGCTCTACATACAGTACGCGCACACGTGTGTTATAATAAACAGTACACGCGCACTGTATACACACGCTTTCAAACACAAAATAAAATGTGTTTTACACACACACGTGGTCACAGTGTTATAGTAAACAGTACACGAGTGCACGGATGTTGATTATACTAGTAAGAGATGAGCACTAAGACCCAGCAGAGGAGACGATTACCCCCAATTCCGCAGCACGAGAGAGAGAAAAACCGTTGGCTCAGTTGTGATCACGTGACACTCGGCATCAAAACATGAAGCGCATGCGTGATACATGAACCTCGGTGCTCGTAAACCAAGACTGGATAGTTTTTCAAGTCAAAATGTATTTAAAATCTTTGCTCGGGGGCCTCCGAGTGGCGCAGTGGTAAAGTGCTGCTCACCCTATCATACGGAGATCGCTGGTTCGGTTCCTGGGTGATGCTGTAACCTCTCACAGACGGAGGTCTGGAGAGCGCTGATTGGCCGAGCTCTCTCAGCGGGGGTACTTAGTGCTCCCACGTTAATGATGGCTCTACAGCTAATCATGGGCGTCTGTGAGCTATCGCAAGCGGAGGGAGCAGATAACGCTGTCCTCCAAGTGTGTTACGCTGCTCCCAACGGTGCGTGAGCGAGCAGTTCGAAAAGATGCGTGCGTCGGAGGAAACACGTGAAAGTCTGCGGTCCACCTGACTGAGTGGTAGTAGAAGCTTGATGTGGGAGCCCCCTAGTGACAGGGAGGAATTGAACACGACTAAATTAAAGAGAAAAATCTGGGAAAAAATCCAAAAAAGTTTTTTAACAAATAATAATAATCTTTGCTCGTCTTGCGGAACACTCACAAACCACGTTACTCGCGATCCGAGGTTTCACTGTATCTGTATATACTTTTAAAGCACCTTAGGGTCCCTGTTACATTACCTTCCAAAGGTTAATGCATAACACTTTGGTGAATGCAACAGTATAATTCAAGTTTGGTATAAACACCATATAGTCCATGTATGGTGGTACACACCAAAGTACTACCATTGTACCCACTGAAGTGCCATAGTGCCTACCTTGGTACTCTATAAAGTCCTATGTCTCAAGTATCATGGTAAGCCTATGGTATATTATGGTATGTACTATAGTTCCCTTTCAAGGCTACACTCGATGCTGCGTAAAACGCTATGGGAACCATTTTGTCGCGTTACCGGTCGTGAAGCATGCTGTGAAAACACGCCAAAGTTTTTGGCTATATATAGCCTCGACCAGGTGACGTCATCTGATCAGATGCAGGTGGAGGCTATAAATACAGGTGAGCCGGCATCAAACCTCAGATCATTTGTCTTCAAAGCCTTGTTGTGAAGCGTGTTTGTGTTTAAACCAGCAAAATAAGAAGGTGTTTAACTCACCAATATGACGAGTTTAAACTAGATATCCCTCCGTGTGTGATAATCCATATCGGAGTGCGATCTCTACACTGCTTCGACTAGTGTTAACCCTTTCATGGAGTAAGCTGTATTTATGCTGTGTTTTTCCTGCCATCAACTTATTTATTTATTTAAATATAGTTGATGTGGAAACGCGGGATTATATGATGACGCCCAGATAGTAGAGATGCTTCACAGGCTATCTCTCTCCTGGGACATCATCCTCCCTGGTAAGCTTATACTTCCTTTCTAGCTGTGTAGACTTTTATCTTCCCTGGAGGGAAAAGCTTTATCAGGCAGTAGGTCAGCTTGGTGCTCCACTGCACACCATGGCGGTTTTGCAGGCCTACCAGGCTGACCTGCTGAGAGACTTGAGTACTGGCGGGGCTCTTCAAGATAAGGCATATTGGAATTATGTCGAGCTAAAGACTTGTTTCTTCGTGCAACAAAGCAGATGGCTCGTGTTTTTCGGCCATTCTATGGCTGCTACGGTTTTCGCAGGAGGCACCTGTGGCTAAATCTCAGGCGCATCAAGGATAGGATTGTGCATTTCTCCTTAATGCCCCTATCTCGCCTTCCGGCCTGTTTAGTGATGTCGTTGACTCAGCCGCCACTAGGTTCTGGGGCGAAGTTATACGAACAAGCTTTTGGGAAATTCCCTCCCCGCCGTGCTCAAGAGTCGGGATTGTCGGCCACCCAGTCTCGACCGGGTCTGACTCTTGCGAGGCGTAAACACAAGGAGTGTGTTTTTTTTTTGACCCGGGCACCTCCTCGTAAAAATTGGGGTGCGCCGCGTTTCACTATCTGCCCCAGGAGGTCAGACTGATTTAAAAAAAAAAAAAAAAAAATATATATATATATATATATATATATATATATATATATATATATATATATATATATATGTGTGTGTAAAATAAAATAAATGGGGGTGGCCCCCCAATAGAGAGAGGCACCCAGAATTCCTTTCAAACGAATAAGTGTTCTCCCTGGCACCCCCAGGAGGTCGGTGTTTGCTCCGCCACCACTGGTGTTTCGGGCAACACCAGTCTCCAATAGGCTGTTAGTTCTTCGGTTTTTCCTGCCATGTTTCAGGATGCCGAACATCTAACAACCCCCCCCCCCCCCCACCCCACCCCGTTTAACCAAGCCGCCGAAACTTTGGCCCCTTTCTGAGAAACTGGCAGGGTGGAAGCTACTGCCAAGTATATCTCCTTGGGTACTAAGCACTGGAGAGAGGAACTACAGGATTCAGTTCTCACTTCACCTTCTGTGTTTTCAATGGCGTGGTCTCCACTTCCATGAAACCAGAAAGTGCGCATCTGCTGACAAAGCTGTTCTCCAACCAGACAGTGAGTCAGGCTACTACAGTCGGTATTCTTGGTTCCCAAGAGGAATGGGGGCTGCGTCCAATTTTTCAGATTCTGCGGGCTCTGAAAATCAATAATACGGTTCAAATGTTGACTGTCAAGGTGATTGCTTTCTATCCTACCAAGCGATTGATTTCTGACAATCGATTTAAGGACGCTTACTTTCATACAGAAACATTGCCACAACACAGGAAGATCCTGAGGTTCGCTTTCGGGGGAGAAGCTTACCAGTATCGGGTCCTTCCATTGGTCTAGCTCACCCGCACACATACAAAATGCACGAATTTAGCCCTGGTTCTTACGGGAGTCCCAGGGCATCCGGTGGCTAGTGCTTTGACATCAGCATGTCGTCCTAGCTCATCTCTGTTCTCAGGACTGGGACCCAACGCCACGAAAGCGTGCTCTTTCCTGTTCAGAGGACAACACATTGGGTGCCATATGGGATTCGATCGTAAGCGGGCACAGCTGTCTCCCGCTCATGTCGAACCCATTTTCAACACCCTCCAGGAAAACAAGCTAGACCAGAAAGTGACCATCACTTTCAGACATTCTAGCTCTCATGGCAGCTGTATCCACGGTGACACCTTTGGGCCTTCTGCACATGAGAGCATTCCAAGTTGTGGCTAAGAACCAGGGGATTTCACTAGGGCCAATCCCCAATATGGGTTATGCGCCAGGTGCTTCGTACCCTTTCTACGTGGTTCAGACCCCGGTCTCTACTCTGGGTCCCACTATAAGTTCATCTTGTCGTCGCTGAGGCTAACGACAGATGCTTCCCTCACAGGCTGGAGTGCGGTCTCAGATGACCGTCCAGCCCAAGGGAGCTGGAGAGGCTATCTTCTCGCATGGCACATCAATTGCCTCGAGATGATGGCTCTATTTCTGGCCCTAAAGCACTTCCTCCAGCAGTTGAGAGGCTGCCATGTCCTAGTGCGGTGGACAACACTATGGCAGTCTCATATATTATCGCCAGGGCAGACTGTGCTCGCGCCGCTAACAGCTAGCGCACCAGGTTCCTGTCCCTCAGGGCGATTTACATTCCAGCATGGATGCGGGAGCAGTAGTACTGTCCAGTCTATCTCTGACACACGGGGAATGGAAACCCCACTCCGAAGTAGTCAGGGAGAGATTTTCATGTAGCAAGGCGGACCTTTTACTGCACTTCAGATTTACGTCCACCGCATCAGCTAGTGGCGTAGGTCAGAGCAGTTTCTACATGTTCTGGATGAGACATGCTATTGCCCTCTCCTATGAGGCGCGTGGGCTCACTTCGCCTCTAGGAATCAGGGCTCTTTCAGCCAAGGGGATTGCCTCATCTATTGCACTAGCAAGAGGTATTCCCCTGCAGCAAGTGTCTGCTAAGCAGGTAAACCCAGTCCACTGCCGAATTGTTTCAGTGCTGGAGTTTCCGTCCTCGGGTCTGTGCCCTAGTACTCTCAGGACGTACGTAACTGCATCCTCTCTCAACTATCTTCCGAAAGCTTTATAAACCCAACATGCACCCTATTGCTTTTGAAGCCTTCTGTCCTCCGCGCTTACAGCTTCGGAGCAGGAGAGACTTCACTTGCGGTGTCCAGCTTGTGCTCTTCAGATCTACGTCCACCGCATCAGCTAGTGGCGTAGGTCAGAGCAGCTTCTACATGCTCTGGATGAGAGATGCTATTGCTCTCTCCTATGAGGCGCGTGGGCTCACTTCGCCTCTAGGAATCAGGGCTCATTCAACCAGGGGATCGCCTCAGCTATTGGATTAGCAAGAGGTATTCCCCTGCAACAAGTGTGTGCCAAGCAGGTAGACCCAGTCCACTGATGAAATGTTTCAGTGGTGGAGCTTCTGCAGGAAAAGCTTGTCCTTGGGCTTGTGCCCTAGTACCCTCAGGATGTTCTTAGCTGCATTGTTTGAAGCCTTCTGTCCTCCGCCTTTTACAGCTTCGGAGCAGGAGAAACTTCACTTACTGTCCAGTATGTGCTCTTCAGATTCACGTCCACCGCGTCAGCTAGTGGCATAAGTCAGAGCGCCACTATACTGGGTGAGAGATGCATATTGCCCTCTCCTATGAGGCGCATGGGTTCACTTCGCCTCTGAGAAGCAGGGCTCACCCAACCAGGGTGATCGTCCCAGTCTCACCAGCAGGAGGTATCCCCTGCAGTAGTTGTGTGGCGCGAAGGGTTGGTCCTCCCCGCACACATTTCTTACATTTATAATCTGGATGTTCATGCTACTCCGGGCTCACTGCCCCCGAGTTAGCTGACCAGGCATAGTTCTGAGACCTTCTTGGCTTTGTGCGCACACGCTACACAACCTTGGGGTCCAGACACCTGTAGTGCGGCGGCGTTGGTATTCTCGTTCCCATAGCGTTTTACACAGCATCGAGTGTAGCCTTGAAAGGGAACGTCTCGGGTTACTTTGCAGTAACCCTGTTCCCTGAAAGGCGGGAACGAGATGCTGCGTCCGAATGCCACACTACCACGTGACCGGACGTCCGTTCAGACAAATTAATCTGAGGTTTGATGCCGGCTCACCTGTATTTATAGCCTCCACCTGCATCTGATCAGATGACGTCACCTGGTCGAGGCTATACATAGCCAAAAACTTTGGCGTGTTTTCACAGCATGCTTCACGACCAGCAACGCAACAAAATGGTTCCCATAGTGTTTTACGCAGCATCTCGTTCCCGCTTTCAGGGAACAGGGTTACTGCAAAGTAACCCGAGACATTTTCCTTAATAAACTGAAGTACATACCATACATGTACATACATTTTATGGGACTGCAGGGATTATTTATGCAGTGGTGTAGTGGTTAGCACTGTCGCCTTGCACCTCCAGGATCCGGGTTCGATTCCCCGCCAGACTTGATTCCTGTCTTTGTGTGCATGGAGTTTGCATGTTCTCCCCGTGCTAGGTGGGTTTCCTCCGGGTACTCCGGTTTCCTCCCACAGTCCAAAGATATGCAGGTTAGGCTAATTGGCGTTCCCAAATTGTCCATAGTGTGTGTATATGTTCCCTGTGGAGGACTGGCACTCTGTCTGGTGTACCCTGCATCGTTCCCTAAGCCTCCTGGGATAGGCTCCAGGTCCCCACGACCCTGAATACAGGATAAAGCGGTATAGAAGAATAGTGAGTGACTGTTTAAAAGTAGCAGTAATATTACACAAATAGGGTGTTCCATAAAGCTCACCTCCAACCTGCTAAATGTATTTCCTATATTACTGCTTGTTATTAGTAGTAAATGGTAGCTTTTTCATATACTTAAATGAACAGTGTTTTTTCCCTTTAGTCTTGCATTAAATCAAAATTTAGGTGCATAAGTACATTATAATGGGCCTTGGTTGTTAAAAATGTTCTTGCTCTGCACATTGATCGTAAAGTTTGTCACCTGGAGTTTGTCACATTGGTAAAATGTAAGTAAATGGGGCCAAATTCCACAAACCTTGTTCTGTGCAAAAAATACATTATAAAGTTCAGCTGAGCTAAATCAAGTCAATATCTTTCAAGGTTTATGTGGAAATTTCTTCTCTGGAACTAGCTGAATGGCTATCTGGGACCAGCCATATAGCCAATCTGCTATAATATAAAAATTAAGAAAGTGTTTGGTTATCTAATTGTGCTTGTTTTTTTTCTTCATTGTGCTTTCATCCTTTTGGCCAATAAATTTTATCAGGTACCCTTAGTCAGGATTGAAACCAGACATTAAAATCTAGCAAGTGCCGCAACCTTTTAGAAAGATTTCAGATAAATTAAACTGCCTTCTAATGTCAATATAAATATGTTATGACCAAAATGTAGTTTACTAAATGTTGGCAGCGGAGACAAGCCATAATTTTTTCCTGGTCTAAGATGTGTGTGTGAAAGTGTAATCAGTGTAATTAAATAGGCCGTTTCGCCTTGACAACTTGTCTTGAAACAGATGGCACAACAATGTGGAGACAGCACTATTAACAATCCCACTTCTGTGCTTCGTAGGCATTGAGGTGAGAGCAATGTGAACCCAGGCCTAGGCAAGTCAGATGGCCCAGTGTAATGAGGACAGAACCCTCACTGTTTGACATATTGGCATTACATCTTTCAGTGATATCAAATTTGAAGTTTCAATTCACTTTTTTTGTTCATATAAAATGGCTGCACAGCTCCAAACAAGTGGAAAAGTGGATCAGAACAAGGCACTGCTGTTTTTTAAAAGATGTGTGCTTGCAAAAATGCCATTTTATGAAAGAAAACAATTTTATTTCATGCAGCATTCAAATAAAACATGTGATGCAGAAATTGGTTGTATGTTGATTCCAGTGTGGACCTGACAAAAGGGGTTATGTAATGTGTAAAAAAACTTTCAGCTTTTTAGAAAAGCTACTGTGATATAAAATATGAAGTTGAAATAACCACAGAGTTGAGTGCAAAGGCACAACAAGACAAGCAATAGACAGGGCAACCTAGACGGTATAAATACTAAGCAAGGGGTAACAAAAAATAAAGAAAAATAAAGGGATAGATAGATACATTTACAAAGCAGAAATCAAAGCCAGATTGATTTTGGATTTCTGTTTAGGCATTTGGTGATATGCATTTTCATAACCAAAACCAGACGTGGCTGGGGGAAATACTCCCTTTCAAATTACTTATTTTCAGAATATTATAAGACATTTCTCATGAATTAAAAAAAAGTGACCAAAACCTCTGAAAGAGATTTTTCAGTAGCAACCAATATTTTAACAGCATCACAATGACATTGCTAACTATTAGCAGTTAGCTATTAACCTAGCCATCTTTAGCTTTTAAGAAACAAAAGGAACAGAGATGTAGTTCCCCATCAGTCCCATTTTATATTTGACCTGATGCTACTAAAAACTAATACAGGCTTCAGACCCTTACCTCATCTAAAGACAGTGATTATATAACACATCATTATTTTCTAAAATAATTTTTAGAGTTCTACTGTTCAATCTGCTCAGAAATGCAACCAACAGGTTGCAGGTTTAGCTTATGGTTTAATGTCCAGTAGTCTGGATGGCATGATGATACACTCTGATATAGTAGGTGGCGGCATAGTTTACACAATATTACTCTGTATGCCAGTGGGAAAAAAATGGAAAAAAGAAGTAGATATTGAATGGTTCATGTTAGAGCTGTTTTTGTACCATTCTGGTTCACGTGCCTAGTGTATGGGGAACAGAAATTACACAAAGATTGCATCATTTTGTCTTGATCTTTCGTCTACGTTCATCTTAATATAAGACAACCTTAATATGTTATTTACTTCCCCAAACTTGCTAGCCAAAAGAAAGACAGGATTCGCTTATCAATAGGCTTGGTCTAAAACAACACAAGTTGATCTAAATCAGCACAAGTTCTGCTAAAATATATTTTAATAGTTAGTTTCTGATTATTCTGATAGAAACTTTAGCTTTGTGCTATTTTATGTTGTCTAGCAGCTATGGATTTTAATAATTTTACTAATACAGTGGTGTGAAAAACTATTTGCCCCCTTCCTGATTTCTTATTCTTTTGCATGTTTGTCACACTTAAATGTTTCTGCTCATCAAAAACCGTTAACTATTAGTCAAAGATAACATAATTGAACACAAAATGCAGTTTTTAAATGAAGGTTTATGTTAATAAGGGAGAAAAAAACCTCCAAATCTACATGGCCCTGTGTGAAAAAGTGATTGCCCCCCTTGTTAAAAAATAACTTAACTGTGGTTTATCAAACCTGAGTTCAATTTCTGTAGTCACCCCCAGGCCTGATTACTGCCACACCTGTTTCAATCAAGAAATCACTTAAATAGGAGCTACCTGACACAGAGAAGTAGACCAAAAGCACCTCAAAAGCTAGACATCATGCCAAGATCCAAAGAAATTCAGGAACAAATGACAACAAAAGTAATTGAGATCTATCAGTCTGGTAAAGGTTATAAAGCCATTTCTAAAGCTTTGGGACTCCAGCGAACCACAGTGAGAGCCATTATCCACAAATGGCAAAAACATGGAACAGTGGCGAACCTTCCCAGGAATGGCCGGCCGACCAAAATTACCCCAAGAGCGCAGAGACGACTCATCCGAGAGGCCACAAAAGACCCCAGGACAACATCTAAAGAACTGCAGGCCTCACTTGCCTCAATTAAGGTCAGTGTTCACGACTCCACCATAAGAAAGAGACTGGGCAAAAACGGCCTGCATGGCAGATTTCCAAGGCGCAAACCACTTTTAAGCAAAAAGAACATTAAGGCTCGTCTCAATTTTGCTAAAAAAACATCTCAATGATTGCCAAGACTTTTGGGAAAATACCTTGCGGACCGACGAGACAAAAGTTGAACTTTTTGGAAGGTGCGTGTCCCGTTACATCTGGCGTAAAAGTAACACAGCATTTCAGAAAAAGAACATCATACCAACAGTAAAATATGGTGGTGGTAGTGTGATGGTCTGGGGTTGTTTTGCTTCTTCAGGACCTGGGAGGCTTGCTGTGATAGATGGGACCATGAATTCTACTGTCTACCAAAAAATCCTGAAGGAGAATGTCCGGCCATCTGTTCGTCAACTCAAGTTAAAGCGATCTTGGGTGCTGCAGCAGGACAATGACCCAAAACACACCAGCAAATCCACCTCTGAATGGCTGAAGAAAAACAAAATGAAGACTTTGGAGTGGCCTAGTCAAAGTCCTGACCTGAATCCTATTGAGATGTTGTGGCATGACCTTAAAAAAGCGGTTCATTCTAGAAAACCCTCAAATAAAGCTGAATTACAACAATTCTGCAAAGATGAGTGGGCCAAAATTCCTCCAGAGTGCTGTAAAAGACTAGTTGCAAGTTATCGCAAACGCTTGATTGCAGTTATTGCTGCTAAGGGTGGCCCAACCAGTTATTAAGTTCAGGGGGCAATTACTTTTTCACACAGGGCCATTAGGTTTGGATTTCTTTTCTCCCTAAATAATAAAACGCCTCATTTAAAAACTGCATTTTGTGTTTACTTGTGTTATCTTTGACTAATAGTTAAATGTGTTTGATGATCAGAAACATTTTGTGTGACAAACATGCAAAAGAATAAGAAATCAGGAGGGGGCAAATAGTTTTTCACACCACTGTATCTAGGTAAACATATAGATGCATATATGCACACATATATACATGCATGTTAATCACGCTCTTTAATCTAAGGACTCTCACGAAAGGGGAGTAAGGGAAAGACACAATCTAACCCGCGTCCTATAAACACACACTCAATCAGAAAGCAAAGCCAAAAGGGTGAGTACTCACAGTTAGACGAACGATTCCGACTGGGCATCTGGTGAACTCAATGACTGAACGATATGCTATGGTTTGTTTACCTTTTTATACTTCCTGCTTCACGACCGCTTTACTTCCGGGTCCTAGTGTCGGTCGCGGACTGAGTGTGCATGACATTTGAAAAGAATAATTATTTATACTGAGTACTTGGTCAGGGCTCCGTTAGTATGAAATCCTGCATCACTGTGGCATGGCATGAGCATGAGCAGCATGTGGCACTACTACAGCATAATGAACATCAGGTTGCCTTGTTAGCAGTCTTCAGCTCGTCTGTATTATTAGGCCAGGTGTTACTCATCTTCCTTCTGATAATACCCCATAGATTCTATGCTTCAGGTCAGGTGACTTGGCTGGCCAGTCAAGCACAGTACCAGAACCTACAGTGATAGTTTTGGTACTGTGGGCAGGTGCCATATCCTGCTGAAAAAGGAGATCAGCATCTCCATAAATGTTGTTAGCACACAGAAGTATTAAGTGTTCCAAAATCTCCTAGTAGATGACTGCATTGACTTTTGGACCAACACCAGCAGATGCCATGGCACTCCAAATAAACACAGACTGTGGAAACTTCATGCTGGACTACTTGGATTCTGAGTCTCTCCACTCTTCCTTCTGGCTGGGGATGTCCAAGGACAATGAGCAAAATAGGCCCAAACATCATGTTCTACATATCCCAACTAGTGCAGCTGAAAAGCATAAAATCATTCACTTTGTATAAAAGTTAGTGCTGTTAATCGATTAATTTTTTTATCTGGTTAACTTTGCAACTTTGCAGTGTCGTAAAGATTATGTCATATGCTTTTCTTCGCACAGTCCTACTTCTTATATTTATAATCTGCAGGTGATCCTGCAGCATCTGGACTGCATACTATATGTTTTGGGATCACAGCTACCCAAGTAAAAAAAAAGTATGCTAAGTATATTAAATCCTACCGTGCCAAAGCATACTTAAATGTACTTGCAGCCAGACTAATGACTAGTATACTTGAAGTTTGCTATTTTGGAACAACTAATTTTGTACTAAGTGTATTTAAGTTGTAATTAAATTGTACAAAAGCACAATTTTAAGTGTATTAAGTATACTTTTGTGTGCTAAAGTGGAACAACTTTAAGTATACTTTAGTACACTTAAAGTATATGGCTGTGTGTGTACTAACATACATACCTGACAGTACTATTAATACAATTGAAGTATATATTTAATGTATTATAAGTACATTACAGCTATTTTTACTGTATTACAAATACATGATTAATATACTATGAGTATATTCTTATTGCAGCAGTAGCATGCTGTTATACTTCTGGCCAATTACAAATACTAAAAAAAGTACACTTTGTGGTTAATACAAATATACTTTACTGTATCATACAGTACACACAACCTTCTATAATACTGTAGCGTTTTTCGACGCTAGCAGGGAACTTGGAGGACGAGTGAGTTTGGTGGCTACACAATGTAATGGCACACCTATTCAGCTATTAGCTAGAACTGGAGAACGGTAGCAGAATGCAGCACATACACGCGTAGAGATAACACACATGTACACATACTCAAACTTGGCCGAAGCCACTAACCTAAACACACGTCCCAAACAGGGTGAACACAAACAGAACACCTCCCGCAAGGCACGATGGTCGCAAGCCGCCGCCCCACCCACAATACTGTATTGCAAATGTGTTACCAGTACATTAAGTATTTAGGATATTCTAAATGCATTTTCTACACTTAGTAGACAGTAGACACTTAGTAGACACTTAGACATTAGTATTAGAATCTACAGGTACAGTATTAGTTTAAACCTGGTGTGTTGATTCTGTTACACAGAGACTGAAAACAGGCCGAGAGCTACGGAGCCATTATACCACAAGCAAAGTACATAACACATTAACAACAACACATTAGACAATACAAACTACAGATTAAAGTATGTACTTAATTTAAAACCGTTAAATTTACCTTATGCTGATTAAAATAAAATAATAACGATACGAACTAACGCACGCGATGATGCACCGTCAGCCGTTAATTCAAACTAGAAGTGGAGAACTGGGGAGCCAATCAGAGAACGGACAGTCCGAATCTGCCCGCCTCCAGCCTCTGATTGGCTGGTGGGGCGCTGTCTAGTCTCCGGTTGGCTGGAATAGTCGCAAAGTTTACAACCCTGCTGCAGTTTGTGTGTCGCTTTATGACAGTGAGTGGACAGAAGAGTGAGGAGTAAAAACATAAATTATCTTGAACGGCAAAAGTGATTTTGAGCGCGCAGGAACGAGTTTGAGATCGCGCGCGCGAGGGAGAGATTCAGCGTGCAAAAACGAGTCTAAAAGCGCGCACGAGAGAGTAGTGCACTAAATTTAAGTACATTTACATTTAACTGATAATATACTGAGACTACCGTATATTCAAATTTGCATTCTAATATATACTTTCTGTACATTTGTGCAATGATTATTTCGAGCATATTTAAAAAAAAATATACCAAAAATATATTGAAAAACAAGTTTAAATAAGTATACTTTGGAAATTAGACCAGCCTTTCACTTAAAGTATATTTTCCAATAATATATCTTTGGAATGTGTACTATAATACAATTATTTTTAGGTATATTTAAAGTTTAATTCCAAAATTTGATAAAAGCATGATGTTAGTATACTTTTTATATATTAACTGATGGTACAACATTTTGTTAGTATATTATGAGTGTATTATCGAGGATTTTAATATATTTGTAATATACTAAAGTGCATTTTTTTTCACTGGGGTATAGAGCTATATCAGGCCTCTTTTAACTGTTTGAACACTGAAACCTAATCTTTCACCACCTGCAGCATATGGCTGGAACCTTTGACTTATAGAGGTTTTCTAACTGAACCTTGTGGTGGGGAGAGACCCTTGGTTCTTCATTATTAACAGTGGAGGGAGAGGGATATGATGAGGAAGAGGTCATCATCACATATACCACTCAGTATATGCATTTGACTGCCTGACTGGAAAATGGAGTGTCTCCCCCCTCATATTTCATATCTGACCCACCAATATGCATGCATGTAGGGAAACAGCTTTATTTTTAAGCTTTTTATTAAGACCCTTTATTTATTTTATATTAGCTTGAAATAAAGTGATATATCATTCACTATAATTTTAGAGCTTTATAATTACAACTTATATGCTCTCTATTTTGAACAAATATATAAAATGAGTTAGTCAATTTAATGTTGCTTGATATATTTTTAGCAAACCCTAAATGTAGGCGTTACCTCAAAATTAGTTCCTTTGACTTTTTCCTGACTCATATTCATATTAAAGACAATAATCAAGAATACTTCCTCAAAGTTCATTAATTTGTTTAGCTAATTTTTCTTATTATAAGTATGTACTCGATTAAAAGACGAAAATAACAGCGACTGACCATAATATTTTTAGTTAGGATTAAGAACAACAATTATTATCAATTGAAATCTAATGTATTACTTCACATGTTCTAAATGTGTGCCAGTGATTAATTGCTTTCATCAGGATTATGTCATATTGAAGTGCTACATGAATTTTTAAGGCACTACTGTATAATTATGTTTAATTATTATAATTAAGAAGTTTGGGACAAAGTATGCAGTATGTGTAACTCAAATGGACCAGTACTTCTCAGTGTAGCAGTAAGGATTGTTAAAAAGAAAAAAAAAATTCCATCCTTCATTAAGTGTATTGGTTATCATATTCTGGTTTTTGTTCACCTGAACTGGTCCTGTTGGTTTAGCACAATAGGAATAGGCAAAGTTTAATTCATGTGACATTTTACCTGTTAAATCATTCCTGCAATAATCTCAGTCTGTTAAGGGTTTGTGAGGTCACTTTCCTTAATTTCCAACAAATTGGCTGCAACTCGGTTGGACACTGTATTGTTGAGAAAGTATCACTCCATCAACCAATATTGCTGATGTAATTTCTTAGTTGTGAGGGCTCAAGTGATATTTATAACAGTTCATAATGTAACTATGTAGTTGTTTTTAGCAGAATCATGGCAATTATTGAGTGAAAGGGAGAGTTGAACGAATGATAAATGACTTGCTCGATGAATTTGTTTATAGTCAAGAAGAGCTATGCAGTGTCGACCTCATTCTCAGGTCAAGTCAGCTGGTGATAAAGACAATTGTATTGGATGACCAGTGGGGTTCTTTGTACCTCACCATGTTTTGCATGTTCTGCTGGTCCCTCTTGCTGCCTGTTAGAATAACAGTGCTTCTCTGTGCCATGTGCTGAGTCCAAATTCAAATTGTATTTGTCATACACTGTCATACACAGTATGCAGTGAAATGCTTATACTATGACCACCCATGACCATAAAAAACAAGATTATCAATAAGAAATAAATTATGGAATAAAATAAGAAAAACCTTAGCTAAAGAAAATATAGCTATAGAAGATAAAAACTAAATATAAAAAATATATGAAAAAATTTGCTGTAAAAAATATAGAAGATTTGGTTGTACAAATATAGAAAATATAGACAATATTGTGGAAATTGACAGAATTTAAATATAAATTTCTGGGCACTGTGCAAATATGCATGAATGTGTAGATGCAATGTCCATAAATGTGCAATGTGCAAAAATGAAATTGAAATGTCCAGGGTGTGTGCAAATGTGCATGAATGTTTAGATGTGTAATGCCCATAAACTGTTCATACATGTCTAGGGTGTGTTCAATGTCCATAAATTTGCAGTGTGCAAAAATGTTTTAGTCCTGTGTAGTGTTCTGCAACAGAGAACAGTCCATTGTTGGGGTGGCTGAGGTCCTTTACGATCTTCCTGGCCTTGGCCCAGCACTGCTTGCTGTAGATTGTGTGGAGGTCAGAGTGCTCAGCTGATCGCACCATGCTCTGTAGAGCTTGCCTGTCCTGCATGGTGCTGTTCCCAAACCAGGTCATGATGCTTCCCATTAGGAAACTCTCTACGGTGCAGGAGTAAAAGTTCCCAAGTACCCTGGAGGGCAGTCTGAAGTCTCTCAAGCGTCTGAGGTGGTAGAGACGCTGCCGGGCCTTTTTCGCACCAGTGTTGATCAGAGGTGTCAAGTAACGAAGTACAAATACTTCGTTACCTTACTTAAGTAGAAATTTTGGGTATCTATACTTTACTGGAGTAATTATTTTTCAGCCGACTTTTTACTTCTACTCCTTACATTTTCGTGCGATTATCTGTACTTTCTACTCCTTACATTTTAAAAATAACCTCGTTACTATGTATATATATATATATATATATATATATATATATAGAGAGAGAGAGAGAGAGAGAGAGAGAGAGATAAATATATATAAATATATATATACTGTATATCCTGCAGCTAAGCTTGGATGTACATTTACATTCCAATAAATGTTACCGATGACATGCCTCTGAAGTTTGACTTTTTACACCACTAAAATACTTATAGGCAACTAGTTATCATATCTTCTTCTCCATAAAACATGTTAATGCTCAGTAGTACACATACAGTATATGGTTCTTTAATGTGTTTGCATTGTACTAAAATGCAGTATCCCAAATCACTATGGCTGTTAAAAAATACAACAACAAAAAACAAAAACACATTTTTTTTAAGAGGTGTTAGTGTACAGTAGTATATAGGCCCGTGGCACAGCCTAAGCTTTTATCCTTAATGCTTTCTTTCCCCCTCACGTTACTTTTACTTTTATACTTTAAGTAGTTTTGAAACCAGTACTTTTACACTTTTACTTGAGTGAAAAGCTTGAGTTGACACTTCAACTTCTAAAGAAGTCTTTTTAAACCCTAGTATCTATACTTCTACTAAAGTAATGAATGTGAATACTTTTGACACCTCTGGTGTTGATATGACAGGACCATGACAGGTCCTGCGTGATGTGAACACATAGGTATCAGAAGCTGTCCATTCTCACTAATTGGTCACATACTGTATGTAGGTAGGCAAACATAGAAGTGTCATTTCGTTGCAAGCCTGCTTACTACCCATACATGGTTAAGACCGTCTGTTCAAGTAGTGTAATAGGGTGTGGGAACCTTCTCACACAAGCAACATCTACTTGGAGCCACAGATGAAAGCTGAGTGGCATGTGGGAACCAAAGGTATACATGTATGAGCTGCCCAACAAAGGGCATGAAAAGCCTGGACCAAGGAGGACAATTCTGTTTTGTTTTGTTTTTTCCTTTTGGCAATTTCCATGGCAAAACCCAGAGAAAATTATATTCAAGAAATTGTTATTGATAGATTTGCATATAATAATCTTACAAACGATTACTTAGATGAGATTACTAATAGCATATTGCATAGGTTATAATTATTTGAAAGGAATATACTGTAGAATTGAAGGGTATGGTCCAACAGAGATTATTGCCAAAAACATAGAACAATAAAAGTTGGGGAAACAGGCCATGGGCTAAATTCCAAACAGTCTAAAACAAACAAAATCAGAACAACCAAACATACAAACACAATTCATTCATATAAATGGAGTGACTAAATGAGGAGGAAACATAAAACAAGTGAACCAAAAATGGACTAGCAGTCACATTGCTGCTAGCCTAATTTGTTGGTATCCTGTGTATTGCTAAATAGGTAAAGCTATTTTAATGGCATAATGGTGTTGACATGAGTGTGGGTGTGAAATTTAAAACACACATTCCAATCATTTTGAGTATATGCCATGCCTGCTGTATAGCCTGCCAAAATCTACGTGGTTGAAATCTGAATTCTTGCACTTGTATCCAAATATTCATTATTTAAATACCACCACATTATCAATTTAGAATAAGAGTCAGAAAAGACAAAAATGCAACTATAAGTTCTGTCAGCCAAATGGTTATTTTTAACACTAAACGTTGATTGAATCTCATTATAAAAATGTCACTGCATGCGTGCACTGCACACAAGAGCATGAGAGATGCTCATCTGATAGGATATTGCAGCAGCCTACTGTAATCATAATCCACAAGACTTCTGAATCCACCAGAATGTTAGCAGTGGATCCTTTGGGTGGATAAGACTCTCCATGGATAAGACTTGGTTGTCTGGTGCATGGCTATGGATGCTTGGTTGGATTAAGATATGGGGAATTTGGAGGTCAGATCAACAACTTTAAACTTTTTGCCAGCTAAGTCCCATACACACCAAGCTGTGAGACACTGGGTGCTGTGGTGCCTATTGACTTTGTTGGCAATTTGTGGTCCGTTACCTTTTCTGTAGGATCAGGCCGGATGGGCTGGTCTTTGGTCTCTGTGGGCATGGGTGAGCGGGGGATGATCATGTCTCCACTTTGCTGGCGTATAGTTGATCAGTGTTATTTACTTCAACTGACAGTGGTCATAATATTGTGGCTATTATGAAGCTTCTGAATAGCTGTGTATTTATCTGCCTATTATGTGCCTGTTATGCATAACCTTCACTGAAGAATAAGTACAAGGAACATCTTGTGATAAGCCTTGGTATTACAATACAGAGAATTATCTAGGCAAACCAGCTGGCTATGCTAGTCATTTTTACATTTTTTTCTTTTTGCCAGCAATTTAACACTTTTTTATGGCAGTAATATAACACTAAATGGCCTGAATTCATGAAAGCACACCTGGAACAGCTACCTAATATGTTACCTAATACATGGTTTTAGGTGCTTAATAGAGGTCATCACTCAAGGACCACTTAGGCCCACACTTCATCAATATGCCACTACTGTAAGGACTCTTGGTTAATAGTGTGCAGCTTAATAGTTTGCAAGAATGCAATGTTATGGCCAAATGGTGAGTAGGTTTTAAAGACAGTAAATCAAACATTATATTACACAATGCTAAAGAGCTTTTTTTAGCCTAAAATTTTCTAGGAATTTTACCATGAACCGTTTTCTGCGGTTTAATAAAACTAATCTTAAGACAGATGCACTACCATATATACCTGCTTTATGTACACTGATGATCTGTCACATAATCTGCACATACATACTTTTAAATTTTTTGCTGTCTTTATTTTATCTGTCTTGATGTGTCTTGTCTATAAACAGAATGTTCAATGTTATGCATGCCTGTACTTTGAAAGTCACCATCAGCTGAAATTAAATTGGATGCCTGTGGTTTTCGGCCCCTCAGACGACACCAACTAAAGCTTTATCAAGCAAAAAGGAAGCCATATGTGAACATGGTCCAGAAGAGCCTTCGTGTCCTGAAGCCTAAGAACGAGCCAAACGAGTCCAAATTTTACATTCTTGTTGGAACACATGGATGCCTTTTTCTCTGTCCGAAAGAGGAGGGAGACCTTCCGGCATGTTATCATCATTCAGTTCAAAACCCAGCATCTCTGATGCTATGGGAGGCATGATTGCAGATGCTATGGGCAGCTTGCATGTTTTAGAAGGCACTATGCATGCAGAAAGGTATATAAAGGTTTTAGATGACGTCTATTTCAGAGAAGGCCTTGTGTATTTCAGCAGGACAATGCAAAATCACATACTGAAGCTATAGCAACAGCATGGCTTAATAGTAGAAGAGTCCCGATGCTGAATTGGCCTGCCTGCAGTCCAGATATTTCACCTATTTGGCGAATCATTAAACAAAAAATATGTAAAAGATGACAACGACCTCTTCAGCAGCTGAAAACCTATATTAGGCAAGAATGGGACCAAATTCCAACACCAAATCTCCCGAAACTCATAACCTCGATGCCCAAACTGTTTTGAAAAAAAGAGGATATGCGACATGGTAAGGAAAAACTCCCGTAGATGACTATAGGAGTAAACCTTGAGAGTCATATTATGTTAGAGGTTATTAATATTTAAATGTCAGTGGATATTATGTGTAAATTTAAAGTTGTTATATTTACTAGAAGCAAATAAATAACAACAGCAAACAAAACTTTTTTTCACTTGTGTATATACTGTATGAAGTCATAATATACCCTATGGGCCATTAAGTCATGAACTAACTAGAAACGTCTCTTGGATCCACTTGCCCATATTCTTGTAAAAAATTGATTCAGAAAAACATGTGATAACGTGTATTTTCTCCCATATGAACTTGTTTAAAAGAAAACTAAAATTCAGTTTCTCATATTGCATAGGTTGTGCTGAAAAAAAAGGATATGACATGCTATACTACACAATGCTTACACCAATATATGTTTATTTAAAAAACAGATGGGTAAAATGCTTCGAATTTTAAGGGCTACAACCTGGAAGGACGAATCAACAACTTTGAAGAAGAAATGTGGATGTAAAAAATTTATTAATGTAATGATAATAATCAGAGATCACGTAAACATTTCCAGAGATCAAATCGCAGAACAGCAGAACTCATGGCTGTTTAGCAGTGAAGGTAAGAGCATTTTCACATACATAATGGAAAGTGAGCTCAAGAAATTGGGACTAAACGCTGTGTTAGGAAACAAATTATTAGTGAGGCTAACCAGGATAAAAGGCTTCAATTTGCTAGGGAGCATAAAGAATATACTATGGAACTATGGAAAAAGTTCATGTGGTCCGATGAGTCTGGATTTACCCTGTTTCAGAATGGTGCATCATGGTAAAAAGAAGCAGATGAAGTGATGCACTCATCATGCCTAGTGCCATAATCAAAGCAAATGGCAGTCCAACAACATTTTAGAGTGTGTGCCATTTTTGGTTGAGTGTGCACAAGCAGCACTTATACTTAAGCAGCACTGTTTCTATTTAAAGTTGTTGCCATGAACTGTAAAGTGAGACTTAAAATGTTAAAAAATATTTGATGATGCAAAGACTTTACAAAGGGGTTTAGTGTACCAGCAGGGATCCACCTTGAGACTTGTCATATCCTCCAAGCCAATTTGCCCTGTTTTATTCAGTGCGCATTTTGTCAGCCGCTCAGAATTTGCCACCACCTTATATACGGCATAACCTTTGATGAAGAGCCAATATAGGATCTACCAGCACTCTACAGCGCTATGTCACAGCACAGTCTATACTATCAAGAAAACCTAAATATCTATCTGATCGTTTATAAAGCATTATTTTTTGGAATCCTTCAGGTAATAGCAGACACAATGCAAAAAGAAAAATCTAAAAAGAATTATCATTTTGACTGAATCTGTAGGACAAGCGCTACTTTATCTCCAAATCCATGCCTCCACTGGTACACATGATTTCTACCTGAGTGGCTAACACTAATTATCACAGGCTTTATACATTAACGTAAAGCATACAACAGGACATGAGAATGGCTTTAGAATCACTGAATACTGTCAAGTACTGTACATTTACAAAATAACAAAAATAAAATAATATTGCCTCACCAAACGTGATGAAATACTGGTAATTCCTGTCATTACAGAGTTTTAGTGATTAGTTATAATAACATTATACAATTACCAAATATTTGTAGCTTTTTAGCACTGATATCATCTATCGTGACTAGAGGGACTTTGTTGCTGTCTTGAATAGTGAACAGAATTTCATTGATTTGCACTTTGAACAAATAGCAATGACTTTTCTACATTTGTGGCTACTGGGGTGCCTGTTCTATTTGATTATCTTTCATTCACATTTAAATATGTCTAACGTCCAATCTGTGAATGCTAATGTATTATAGGGTATGCAAACCAGTGATATCTGATTGCCATTAAAAATTCTTCATAAGGGCCTTTGAAAGGCCAAGAATAAGGACTTGCAGATGAGGTCTGCAGTCAGTCTATGACATTAATCAGTTCTGGTAAATTCTCAGTCAGGCCCAGATGAGTAAACTGCTCTAGCAGGGCAGATTATGGCATATCTGAAAGGATCTGAATGTTTGATGATATTTCTGTATGGTATAGGGTGTTTGAGTTTACCCCTTATGGGTAAGTGTGGCCTTTCAGAAAATTGGGTGTCTGACAGATTTTCATGCATACTCTATCCCACATTGATTGGTTTCATTATGTCTGCCTTTTGCATCTTTCTTTATCTTTCTCTCAAACACATATAATATATGTAGGGTAATTAAACTGATTATCTGTAGCTACTGATATTGACATAGCTATCATTTTTATGTACTTTTTTCAATTCCAGACTTAACTGGGCTACTTGAAGCCACAAACTTTATATATTTTAGTTTAATTAAATTGATTTTCGTTCAACAATTCATACCGCTATTTAAAGTACCTACAAACTTGGTATGCATGTATATTTTCTTGCAAAAGAAGAGACAGCATTAACTTGAGTAATCAACTAACCTAAGATTATATTCTCAATTAATTACTAATTGTTGATTATTTAATGCGTACATTAAAATTACATTGTTGGTTGAATCTTCCTCTCAAGTATATACTAAATTTTTTGAACTACACTTGCAAACGTATCACCATCTCTATTTCTTCATTCATTATTAGATTACTAATAATTATATAAGTGTAGTATATAGCTTACAGTGTAATACTATCTGTTTATTGTTCTTATCCTGTAAATGGAAAGAGTAGAGCTAATCACTTGTTTATTTAACCAAAAAGAACGTATTCAAATTGGACACCCACCTAAAGAGAAGGCAAGTGTGGGACGAATGATAGGGCAAATAGAAAAGAATAAGAATGAATAAGAAAAACAAACACCCTGTCCAGGGTGTACCCCGCCTAGTGCCCGAAGTCTCCTGGGATAGGCTCCAGGTCCCCCGCGACCCTGAACACAGGATTAAGCGGTATAGAAAATGAATGAAGAAAAACAAACAATAAGGCAGAAAAAAATTATTACGTAAATATACTGAGAAAATTAGACTGAAATAGAAAACTAGTGTAGTCAGTAATCAGGTGAGCTATCAGTGTAATATCTATATATCTCTAATATTAACATTCTTCACTGAAACTTTGTTGTCATTACAATTTAGAATGTAAACCCCAAATGGTAACCAGACATAAAATAGATATTTTTTTTGTTTGTGAGCAATGCATATGAAACAAACCTTTTTCTACAATATTGACACTGAGCAGTAATGAGCAGAAACAATGCTTCTGGCAACTATATCCTAATTTTTCTTGTCTTCGGGTAAAACAAATCCATGATCAGTATTTCTTTTTTCATACTGTAGATATTCTCCCGAAAACATATACAGCACAATATATAGCCCAAAGTAGTAAACTCTTGTCCATTACACCCATACAGTATATCAGCCTTCCCCAAACTGTTGCCACAAAGTTGGAAGTATACAATTGTCTAAAATGTACCATTACAGTTTCCCTGCAGTGAAACTAACATGCCCATCACAGCCTGGCATTACCCCTGTAAACAAAGCAAGATCCATGATCCAAGACATGGTTTGCCAAGTTTGGAATAGAAGTACTCCTACAGTACACACAGCCCTAACCTCAAGCCCACTGAAAATCTTCAAGATAAATTAAAACACTGACTGTAACCTGTTCCTACACAAGTCCCTGATCCCACAAAAGCTCTTGTGGATGAATAGGCAAATCCCCGCAGTCATCCTCCAAAATCTAATGGAAAGACTTTCCGGATAAGTCAAGGTTATTATAAGAGCAATAAGTGGAAAATCAGACATAGGTGTGTTGGTAAGGTGTATATTCATTTGAAGGGTTCCTCTAAACTTACTGGTAGTCAGTTCCTTTTTCTAGGATCCTCTTAACTCACCCATGGGTCACTCACTTATCCAAAACAATCACCACACTTTCCCCAAGTCAATGTTTTCCTCAAACCAAACCTTCATTATGAAAATCCAATGTATCTCAGTCTAGCAAAATTACAATCAGCAGATCAGATATACTGTAGGCTTTTTTCTTTTCTTGATTTCCGACAGAGACTAATCCTCCTAGCAATTTATGTGTCCTCCTGTATCTGTTCAGTCAGCAATACAAAAGCAACTCTTACTCTGAATAGATTACCTTTTCCCGATGAGTGCTCATCTGATTGTCTCTGTTCGTGTCTCTGTTCTTCTTTAAAAGCAATGACCAGTGAGACAACTGTATTTCCAGTTAAAGTCAAATTCTATCTAGAGATCTAAAGGCCTTTAGCAGCTTTTCTGCAGCCAGTTATTCCCAAAATGGAGCTTTTTGTCTGTGTGGCATCTTTAAAGTGAACTCACAGAGCCAATAGCCAGTTATCCTAGGTTTCCCATGAGACCAGGCCAGACATCCAATACAATCTATTGCATGTCTACAGACAGCTTCAGGATGAAGCAGAGTGTGAACATACAGTATGAGCTGTCAGTGAGCTGAGCCAAGTGGCATCATATAGCCAAAAACTACAAAAACTGTCCTCCAAAGCTGACACCTTTTTCACTATTCATCTTTTGTTTCCCAAAACTGCAACTTAAATGAATATCTACACCATGTCAGTACGATGCAATGGTGAATTACGGAAACTCACTCCATCACTGCAAAACAGGCACAACACTAAGACTAAGGATGTTGGCATGGTGGTGTAGTGGTTATAACTGTGGCTTCACACCTCTAGGATCAAGGGTTCGATTTCCACCTTGGGTCTGTGTGCATGGAGTTTGCATTGTGCTTGGTGAGTTTCTTCTGGGTACTCACATTTCCGCTCATGGTCATCCGCAAAGACATACAGATTAGGCTAATTAGTGTTCCCAAATTGGCCGCTGTGTGTGCCCTGCAATGGAGTGGCACCCTGTCTGTGGTGGTCCCTGCCTTGGGCCTTAAGTTTCCTGGAATAGGCTTCAGACCCCTGTACCATAGGAAAAGAAAAGATGAATAAATACAAGTTTAAGGGATTATTTAGGGATCAAACATATTGTAACCTTACTATTATAAATTTCTCTCTGGGTACCGGTAAATGAGAATTTTTTACTAAAGTTACAATAAAGTTTAAAATCATAAAATACTGGTATACCTTTGGTAAGATGTGATTATTGCTTCTGTTCATTCAAGTACATGAATTTGCTTTGATGTTGCAGTACATGACTGCCCCCTATAGGTGTGTAGACAGTGGCAATCAATTAAGCACCAATGGACCAGCACAGGTACTGTAGCTATTATGAAAACCAACAATCTTATTTTGAGCAAATGTTAACAATACCTAACAAAGACACTTTGATTTAAATTTGTTTTTAATTTTGTGAGTTATATTACAAAGTTAATTTCATGAACTATTAACCTATTAACATTTAATATGTGTGATTGGACTGGGTGTAATTACAACTTCATCTTCTATGTAATGACTGGGTGTAATTACAACTTCATCTTCTATACCATCTTCTATACCGCTTTATCCTGTATTTTAGGGTCGCAGAGACCTGGAGCCTATCCCAGGAGACTCTGGGCACGAGGCAGGGTACACCCTGGACAGCGTGCCAATCCATCGCAGAGCACACACACACACACACACACACACACACACACACACTCATTCACACACTATGGTCAATTTGGGAACGCCAATTAGCCTAATCTGCATGTCTTTGGACTGTGGGAGGAAACCGGAGTACCCGGAGGAAACCCACCAAGCACGTGGAGATGCAAACTCCATGCACACAGAGACGGGAATCGAGCCTGGCCAGGAATCGAACCCGGACCCACAAGGTGCAACAGTGCTAACCACTACACCACCGTGCCGGTCCTCTAGGTTCAATAAACAAAAATACATGCGTGCAATTACCACACTGTCTGTAGGATACAAGCACCATACATTTGTATAATATAATGTTTTTAAGGCAGTTACGTTTGTGGCTGCCTTAAACTACCATCAGGATTGTCTTAATCACTTCAAATTCTTGGTAGGCCACTGTTACAACTTAATTAATAAAATAATAATAATAATAATTGTTACATAGTACTATTTTAATGCATTAGGCAATACATAATTTTGTACACAGTTGGTCTGCCAGGCTTTTATCACAAACTGGACCATTTCACAATGAATGATCCCATGCCCCATTTCTATGAATTTTCAAATATGCAAATTGTCATTTTATTCAACAATATGATGAAGTGTGTGGCAGCAACAAGAGAAAAACATGAGAACTGGTCTCTGTTGATTTACAGTAGAGGCCCATCTTTCCTTGGGCAGCTCTGTCTCCAGCAAGATATCATCCTCATACTTTCTCAGATCCAATAAATGACAACAATGACCTTAACCATGCCGCATTTATTTGTGTGTTTGTTTGTTTGTTTGGTTGGTTTTTCCGCTAAAGCCATAATCTTTTCAACAGGGTGAAACTATATTATTATCATATTCTATGTAGAATTATAATTACATAGATGTAATTTGATATGGCAAGATGGCGCCGGTGAGGTCGGCTGCCGTCACGACTGCTCCGACCACCTTTTCTTTGCTTTTGTTTTTTAAGTTGGTTTTCAGTGTTTTAAAATCGGCAAAATCACAACCATTGAGTACATTAGGTATGATAGAGACACTCTTGTTTCTATTGGTATACAATGTACTCACAATTCAACGTTTTTAACTCCGGATCCGAGCTGGCCGAGTGAGATCCTGAGGGAGAACAATGGACGCGACGCAAAGCGGCGGCCCCGAGGGAAACGAGCTGGCGTCAGGAACAGGCTGAGAGCACGTGCACACCGCACACCTCTGCCTAGCATCCTGCTCCCCAACGTCCAGTCACTGGAGAACAAACTCGATGACCTCAAGGTCAGGATAAAGTTCCAGAGAGACAATCGGGACTGCAATCTCCTCTGCTTCACAGAGACATGGCTGAACCCAGCGGTACCGGACAACGCCATCCAGCCAGCCGAGTTCTTCTCGGTTCACCGCATGGACAGGACGCGGGACTCGGGGAAGTCAAAGGGAGGCGGTGTGTGTTTGATGGTGAACAACAGCTGGTGCAACAGCGTGAGCGTTGTTCCTCTTACACGCTCCTGCACACCAAATCTGGAACTACTGTCCATCATGTGTCATCCTTTTTATCTTCCCCGGGAGTTCACATCGGTCATAATCAGCGTCGTTTATAATCCACCACAAGCGGACACGGACACTGCCTTATGCGATCTGCATGAGGCGCTCACACAACACCAGACACAGCACCGGGACGCTGCGCTCATTGTGGCAGGGGACTTTAATAGTGCCAACCTCAAATGCGCAGCGCCAAACTTTCATCAGCATATCACCTGCCCCACCAGGGGTGAAAGAACACTAGATCATTGTTATACAATGGTCAAGGATGGCTACAAGGCACAATCTCGTCCAGCGTTTGGTAAATCTGACCACGCCGCCATCTTCCTCATTCCAAAATACAAACAAAGGCTGAAACAGGAAGTTCCGGTTCAGAGGGAGGTCGCGCGCTGGACGGACCAATCAGTGGCCGCGTTACAGGACGCACCTGGGACATGTTCAGAAACAGCTCCGATAATGTCGTCAGCGTGTTTACGGAAGCGGTTGTGGGATTTATCAGGAAGCTAGCAGATGATACCGTGGAGAAAAAGACTATAAGAACGTTTCCCAACCAGAAGCCGTGGGTGGATAAAACCATCCGCGACGCTCTGAGATCTCACACCGCTGCCTACAACACGGGACTTGCGTTGGGGGACATGGAACCATACAAGGGTGCGTCATATAACGTCCGGAAGGCGGTGAAAGAGGCGAAGCAGCGCTACGGGAGAAAGCTAGAGTCACAGCTTCAACAGAGTGACTCTAGGAGCCTGTGGCAGGGACTAAGAACAATCACGGATTATAAAGCACCAACATCCGGTATGACGAACGCGGACGCGACTCTGGCAGACGAGCTGAACACCTTCTATGCTCGCTTCGAGGCTGCAGCTAAAGAAGCTAGCGATGCTAATGCTAGCGGCGCTAATGCTAGTGGCGCTAACGGCTGCAGACAGGAAGACACTGCCAGCACCGGGAACGCGCTCATCATCACCGAGCACGACATGAGGAGAGCCTTCAGGAGAGTGAACACCAGGAAAGCAGCAGGACCAGACGGCATCTCAGGCCGTATTCTCAGAGCCTGCGCAGACCAGCTAGCACCTGTGTTCACTGAGATATTCAACATCTCCTTATCTCAGTCGGTGATCTCCACATGCTTCAAAGAGTCCATCATTGTTCCTGTCCCGAAGAAACCACATCCTGCTTCTCTCAATGACTATCGCCCTGTAGCCCTCACCTCAGGAGTGATGAAGTGCTTTGAACGCCTGGTCAAGGACTTCGTCATTTCATCTCTACCAGATACACTGGACCCTCTACAGTTCGCTTACCGTCCAAATCGTTCTACTGACGATGCCATCTCTCATCTCCTCCACACATCACTTACTCACTTGGACACTAGAAGGGGGAATTATGTTAAAATGCTCTTCATCAACTACAGCTCTGCATTCAATACCATAATTCCCTCCACACTCACCACCAAGATGGAGCACCTGGGACTCAGCTCATCTCTGTGTTAGTGGATCACCAACTTCCTAACGGGCAGACCACAGGCAGTAAGGATGGGCAGACATGTCTCAGCCTCCACAACTCTCAGCACTGGAGCCCCTCCGGGGTGTGTTCTGAGCCCGCTGCTGTACTCTTTGTACACATATGACTGTGTGGCCACTATCAGCTCCACCACCATCATTAAGTTTGCTGACGACACCGTCGTGGTGGGCCTGATCTCTGATAACAACGAGATGGCCTACCTGAAGGAGATTAGGATCCTGGAGAACTGGTGCCAGAGGTACAACCTCCTTCTAAAAGTCAGTAAGACAAAGGAGTTGATAGTGGACTTCAGCACTAAGCAGGAGAGGAACTACTAGACCCCCATCATCAATGACAGCCCAGTGGAGAGAGTGGACAGCTTCAAATACCTCGGTGTTCACATCATGCAGGACCTATCATGGTCCTGTCACATCAACACCGTGGTGTTGACGCCCGACAGCGTCTCTACCACCTCAGGTGCTTGAGAGACTTCCGACTGCCCTCCAAGGTGCTCAGGAACTTTTACTCCTGCACCATAGAGAGCATCCTGACGGGAAATATCTCAACCTGGTTCGGGAACAGCACCATGCAGGACAGACGAGCTCTACAGAGGGTGGTGCGATCAGCAGAGCTCCCTGACCTGCACTCGATCTACAGCAGGAGGTGCTGGACCAAGGCCAGGAAGATCGTGAAGGACCTCAGCCATCCCAACAATGGACTGTTCTCTCTGTTGAGGTCAGGAAAGCGATTCCACTCCCTGAAGGCCAACACAGAGAGACTGAGGAGGAGCTTCTTCCCGCAGGCGATACGGCCTCTCAATCACACCACCACACAGTACTGACCCACACATATGGTTTTTACACACACTCCGGACATTCTGGACATTCGTTTACACTAGTGACCACTGCACAACTACACTTCGTGGTCATCAAATCACTCAAAACTCCGGTTTCCTCCCACAGTCCAAAGATATGCAGGTTAGGCTAATTGGCATGCCCAAATTGCCCGTAGTGTGTGATTGGGTGTGTGAGTGCGTGTATGTGTGTGTGCCCTGCGATGGATTGGCGCCCTGTCCCGAAGTCTCCTGGGATAGGCTCCAGGTCCCCCGCGACCCTGAACACAGGATTAAGCGGTATAGAAAATGAATGAATGAATGAATGAATTTTACTTTATTCTTTCCTAGTTAAATTTACCCTCTATTTTATTTTTCATATTTATTTCCTATTCCTATTCATACTGTAGTCTTTTATTTTGAGGTCACAAGCAGTTGTCTAAGCATTTCACTGCATATCGTACTGTGTATGACTGTGTATGTGACAAATAAAATTTGAATTTGAATTAAGATTGCATTCTGACAGATTATTAGGAACACCTGGAAATTCATGCTGTTAACCTTTCTATGCTCTTCTGCTGTTATAGCACATCTGTCTTCTCAGTGCTTTTCTGATCAACATGGATGTGTGGAGAGATTATTTAAATTAGTGTAAAGTAAACATCCTGTCGACTAGAACCAGTCTGGCCATTCTCATATGAGAAGTAGTCATTTCCATCACCAGAACGTTTTGAGAATATAACATATGAAAAACAAACATCAAGTGTTTTTCTGAGGAAATATACAGTGGTGTGAAAAACTATTTGGCCCCCCTCCTGATTTCTTATTCTTTTGCATGTTTGTCACACAAAATGTTTCTGATCATCAAACACATTTAACTATTAGTCAAAGATAAGACAAGTAAACACAAAATGCAGTTTTTAAATGAGGGGTTTTATTATTTAGGGAGAAAAAAAAATCCAAACCTACGTGGCCCTGTGTGAAAAAGTAATTGCCCCCTGAACCTAATAACTGGTTGCGCCACCCTTAGCAGCAATAGCTGCAATCAAGCATTTGCGATAACTTGCAACGAGTCTTTTACAGCGCTCTGGAGGAATTTTGGCCCACTCATCTTTGCAGAATTGTTGTAATTCAGCTTTATTTGAGGGTTTTCCAGCATGAACTGTCTTTTAAAGGTCATGCCACAACATCTCAATAGGATTCAGGTCAGGACTTTGACTAGGCCACTCAGGTCTTCATTTTGATTTTCTTCAGCCATTCAGAGGTGGATTTGCTGGTGTGTTTTGGGTCATTGTCCTGCTGCAGCACCCAAGATCGCTTCAGCTTGAGTTGACGAACAGATGGCCGGACATTCTCCTTCAGGATTTTTTGGTAGACAGTAGAATTCATGGTTCCATCTATCACAGCAAGCCTTCCAGGTCCTGAAGCAGCAAAACAACCCCAGACCATCACACTACCACCACCATATTTTACTGTTGGTATGATGTTCTTTTTCTGAAATGCTGTTACTTTTACGCCAGATGTAATGGGACACGCACCTTCCAAAAAGTTCAACTTTTGTCTCGTCGGTCCACAAGGTATTTTCCCCAAAAGTCTTGGCAATCATTGAGATGTTTTTTAGCAAAATTGAGACGAGCCTTAAAGTTCTTTTTGTTAAATGTGGTCTGCGCCTTGGAAATCTGCCATGCAGGCCGTTTTTGCCCAGTCTCTTTCTTATGGTGGAGTCGTGAACACTGACCTTAATTGAGGCAAGTGAGGACTGCAGTTCTTTAGATGTTGTCCTGGGGTCTTTTGTGGCCTCTCGGATGAGTTGTCTCTGCGCTCTTGGGGTAATTTTGGTCGGCCGGCCACTCCTGTGAAGGTTCACCACTGTTCCATGTTTTTGCCATTTGTGGATAATGGCTCTCACTGTGGTTCGCTGGAGTCCCAAAGCTTTAGAAATGGCCTTATAACCTTTACAAGACTGATAGATCTCAATTACTTTTGTTCTCATTTGTTCCTGAATTTCTTTGGATCTTGGCATGATGTCTAGCTTCTGAGGTGCTTTTGGTCTACTTCTCTGTGTCAGGTAGCTCCTATTTAAGTGATTTCTTGATTGAAACAGGTGTGGCAGTAATCAGGCCTGGGGGTGACTACAGAAATTGAACTCAGGTGTGATAAACCACAATTAAGTTATTTTTTAACAAGGGGGGCAATCACTTTTTCACACAGGGCCATGTAGATTTGGAGTTTTTTTTCTCCTTTAATAACGTAAACCTTCATTTAAATACTGCATTTTGTGTTCAATTATGTTATCTTTGACTAATAGTTAACGGTTTTTGATGAGCAGAAACATTTCAAGTGTGATAAACATGCAAAAGAATAAGAAATCAGGAAGGGGGCAAATAGTTTTTCACACCACTGTAATTTAAACATTAAAATGGTCAAATGTAAATAGGAAAGTTCTCAAAGTCAGTATTCAGTTCTACACTGTTTACATATCATTAGTATCAATGCAACATACGGGCCAAGACTTCTACATTAATGATGGTTGCTTGATGGTGATTGAAATGATAATAATTCAAACATACTCATAGATTGAGTAATTTCCAAAGACAGGCATGGTCTTTTTCCCTCTCCATTTGCTATGAGTCTATTCTTATTTTACATGCAGCTCATAAGCAATGTTGTTTTCACATTCTTGACACTCTATTTGCATATAGGTCACTTAACTAGGGTCTGATGAAATTCTCTCGAGGCCATGAAATAATTATTTAGGAAATGTGATCTATTTTTCACTCAGGTAGAAAAGGTATTAATTATCTCTATGGGTTAAAAGTCCTGATGGCTCGTTCCTGGTAATAATTAATTACAAGACACACAAGAGGTTTGTCAGTTATGCGTTAAATTTTTGATCTCCCTCCATAAAACCCACAGAAAGGTTCAGCATTTTCATCACTGTCATGTCTACTCCTAGTGAAAACACACACACAAAGGAACGCAGGTGCAGGAAATAATGTTTGTTTATTTAAAGTCCCGTTTTTGACTTGAACAACTTAAAGTCTCTCTTCAAACATAAATTTTAACTTCAACGGCGCCTCTCCAGGGGCGGTCTGCAGGCGGAAACTCAAAAACACAAAGTAAAACGCACAGTGTAGATACTTGAAAGTACTGTGAATCGACTCGAACCGGGATCTGTCCGTACGCGTGAAGCGTCTCGCTTCCGCTGCCTCACCTGCAGATACCGCCTTAGACCTGAGAGGAAAAGAGAGTAAACACATGTAGTTAACTGTAGGGGGGTGCACAACGGTGACCAGACCGTTGTGCACACCCCTACCTCAGAGAGAGGTGGGCGCTCCCCTCTAGGTACCGAAGGGGGTCGGGACCCACCGGCCTGATGGAATTGCCGGCGAGCGGGTCGAAAAGAGTGGGGGGAAAAGAGAGTAAACACATGTAGTTAACTGTAGGGGTGTGCACAACGGTGACCAGACATTGTGGTATGGGTTCGGCTGGGTTAAATAGTGAGACACACAAGGTAGACACAGGTGATTAAATAGTGAGACACACAAGGTAGACACAGGTGATTTCTCTTTGGTGTTAATGAGAGACAATGACATACGTAGACACACTAGGGGGAGACAAAGCTACGGCTCAGTAATCCGGTGAACCTGATCTCCGGGGCTGGGGCGGATCGGATGTTACATTACCCCCCCTCCCAGGACCGGCTTCCTGAGAGAGAGGTGGGCGCTCCCCTCTAGGTACCGAAGGGGGTCGGGACCCACCGGCCTGATGGAATTGCCGGCGAGCGGGTCGGCCTGGAGGTCGTGGCACAGGACGATCCGGTCGAGCTTGATGGAACTCGAATATGAGTTCTGGGCTCAGGATGTCCTTTGCCGGGACCCAGCTGCGTTCCTCCGGCCCATACCCCTCCCACTCCACCAGGTACTGGAGGGAGCCCCCTCGCCTTCGGGAGTCCAGCAGTTGCTGGAATCTAAATGCAGGAGCGCCCTCGATCTCCACAGCCCCAGGGAGTGAAGGGTCTACGACGCCTCCGTCTAATGGTCCCCGCATCACTGGCCTGAGAAGAGAGATGTGAAAGACGGGGTTAATGCGCATGTGTGAGGGGAGTTGCAATTTAAAAGAAACGGGGTTAATTTGAGAGATTATAGGGAAGGGACCGATGAATCTGGGAGAGAGCTTACGGCAGGGGAGGTTGAGAGAGAGATCCTTTGTCGAGAGCCAAACCCGATCTCCTACCTGGAGCGGAGGACTTTCCCTTCGCCGCCTATCGGCGAATTTTTTGAACCGGCGAACTGCTTGGGAGATACTGGCATGCGCCCCCTCCCATACTTTTTCCGCTTTCTTAAACCACTCATCCACCATGGGGATATTGGTCGGAGTGGCATCCCAGGGACAGAGCGGTGGCTGATGTCCGAGCACACATTGAAACGGCGTTAGGCCGGTTGAGGAGTGTCTCAATGAGTTTTGCGCATATTCCGCCCAGAATAAACAGTCCGCCCATTCATGTTGCCGACTACTACAATATGCGCGGAGGAATTTCCCGAGATCTTGGACAGTCCGCTCTGCCTGCCCGTTAGATTCCGGGTGATAGCCTGACGTTAGACTAACAGTGGTCCCCAATTTCTGGAAAAAAGCTTTCCAGACTTTTGCGACAAATTGGGGACCACGATCGGAAACAATATCTTCCGGTATGCCGTAGTAGCGAAACACATTGTTGAATAGGGTTTCTGTCACCTGGGAGGCGGTTGGGAGGGCGCAGAACGGAATAAACCGGCAGCCTTTTGAGAAGCGATCTACTACCACTAGGACTGTCGTGTACCCTTTAGACACTGGCAGGTCCGTCACAAAGTCCACCGCTAGGTGGGACCACGGTCTGTTAGGTGTGGGTAAGGGCATTAATTTTCCAACTGGCAACCCTCGGGGGCTCTTGGTGGTTGCACAAGTAGCGCAAGACGAAAGTAGCGCAGTTCCTCGACTGTTTTCACTGTTTCCCGCAGATTTGGCCACCAGAACCTAGGTTCTAGTAGTTGGCGTGTTCTTACTTTGCCGGGATGTCCTGATGACAAATTAGTGTGTGCTTCCACTATCACTCGTTCACGTAGCGACTCCGGCACATAGGTTCGATCCGGAGGACAGTCCGGCGGCACGGGTTCTGACCGTGTCGCCTGGGCTATCTCCGCATCGAGGTCCCACGTGATCGGGGCCACCACGAGTGACGGGGGCAGAATGGGTTCAGGCACCTGGGTTCGGTCCTGCATCGCAAAGCAGCGGGATAACGCGTCCGCTTTTAAATTCTTAGAACCGGGGCGATAAGTGATAATATAGTGGAACCGAGTGAAAAACAGTGCCCAGCGGGCTTGTCGGGGGTTTAGTCTTTTTGCTTGTTGGAGGTACTCTAACAAGCAAGTTCTTATGATCCGTGAGTACCGTGAATGGATGTTCTGACCCTTCCAACCAATGCCTCCACTCCTCTAATGCCGCTTTTATTGCCAGCAGTTCGCAATTTCCGATATCATAGTTGCATTCGGCAGGTGTCAGTTTTCGCGAGAAAAAAGCACAGGGGAATAACTTCTCCGGGTGGCCATGGCGCTGTGACAGTACCGCTCCGAGTCCTTCCTCTGACGCGTCAACCTCCACTACGAAGGGCTTGTTAGGGTCGGGAAGTTTTAATATAGGCGCGGAGGTAAAAGCTTGTTTTAGGCACTGAAACGCGACGCGCGCATCCAGCGTGAACTGGTGTAATTTGCGCCGCTTACCCTTCAGTAAGCTAGTGAGCGGTGCTGCCAACGTACTATAGCCCCTAATAAAGCGCCTGTAAAAATTGGCAAACCCGAGGAAGCTTTGTAGAGCCTTCACTGATGTCGGCTCCGGCCATTGGAGTACCGCTCTGACCTTGGCTGCGTCCATCTTGACCCCCAGTGGCCCTATGCGATAGCCCAGGAATGCAACCTCTGTCTTATGAAATTCACATTTCTCCGCCTTCACATAGAGCCCATGTTCCCTCAGTCGACGGACGACGGCGGTCACATGACGAACATGCTCTTCGTATGACCGAGAGTATATTAGGATGTCATCTAAATATACTATCACAAACCGGCTTAACATATGTCGGAGCACGTCATTCATGAACCCCTGAAACACCGCAGGCGCGTTCACCAGTCCATAAGCCATTACATTGTACTGATAATGACCTGATGTAGTGCTAAACGCTGTCTTCCACTCATCGCCCTTGCGAACACGAACGAGGTTATAAGCGCTGCGGGGGTCAAGTTTGGTAAAGATGGACGCGCCGCGGAGCAGATCGATCGCGGCCGGAACCAGGGGCAGCGGGTGCTTATATTTTACTGTGATGGTATTGAGCCCTCGATAATCAATACACAGCCGAAGGCCCCCACCTTTTTTCTCGATAAAAAAGAACCCTGCCGATGCGGGCGACGTGGAGCGACTAATGAGCCCCTGCTGGAGAGCCTCTCTCACGTATTCCTCCATTGCCCTTGTTTCAGACACTGACAATGGGTAAATCCGCGAGCAGGGCGGTGTTTTCCCCGGCAGGAGGTCAATAGCGCAGTCCCACGGGCGGTGAGGGGGAAGTCGTGCAGCTGCCCTGATACTAAATACGTCTTTAAACTTCACGTACTCTGATGGCACAAGGGTAGAGACTAGGGCGCTAGGACTTTCTACTGTGGTCGTTTGGGCCATCAATGAGGATGGCATACAAAATTTCGCGCATCGGGGGGACCATGAAAGGATGCGAGCACCTGCCCAATCAAAATTTGGGTTATGAGAGCTAAGCCAGGGGAGGCCGAGCACGACGGACTGACTCACCTGGGAGATTACATAAAATTCTAACTCCTCAGTGTGATTCGGGAAAGTTAATCGTAGGGGCACGGAGATCATGTTAACAGGCGATTGACCTAATGGGTTGCCATCGAGAGCGTTAATCACGATCGGGGTTGGAAGCTTCGACACAGGAGCGTGCAGCGAGGAAAGTAGAGAGAATGAAATGAAATTCCCAGCCGATCCCGAATCTATTAGGGGGGAAACAGAAATCACATGATTATTATAAGACAATGTAGCATTCACACAAAATGACCGGTTGGTTCGTGGAGGTGTATTTGTTTTCTCGGTTCGTGGGGGTGTGTCCGTGTTTATGGTTCGTGGATAGGTGTTCGTGCGTGCGGTTCGTGGAGGTGTGGTTGTGTTTCTGGTTCTTGGACGTGTGTTCGTGCGTGCGGTTCGTGGGGGTGTGTCCGTGTTTACTTTTAACAGTGGGCATTCTCGGATGAGATGCCCCCCCCCCCTCGCAGTACAGGCACAGTCCGGCCGTTAGTCGATAACCGGGAGTCCACGATAACCGGGATGTGCCTACGTCCATAGGCTCTGTCGTTGGGGTTTCGCGTGGTTCCGGCGGGCTTCTACTGAGGCAGGGGCGGTGGTGCGGCTCGACTCTGCTTCCTGCCGCCCGGGTGGGGGCCTGCCGTTTCTGACCGCGGAGGTCCAACTTAATGGCGAGTTGGATAGTTTCATCCAGGTCCATCTCGGCATCTCGGCATGCCAACTCCAGCTGGATGTCTGGCTGGAGACCGTCCCGGAAGCGGGTGAGGAGGCTTTTTTCACACCATTCACTCTCCGCGGCCAGGATTTTAAATCTTACCGAATAATCAGCGACGGTGGTTGGCCCCTGCTTGAGCCTCAGCAGTTGTTGTTCTCCTGTCCGGCCCTGGTCCGGGTGGTCGAAGACGGCGCGGAACGCGCGGAGGAAGCGGATGAAGTCGCTCATATCCCGACCCCCCGCACTCCACATAGCGGTGGCCCAGTCCATCGCTGCACCTGTGAGCTGTTGCGTGACAAAACTGATCTTTTGTCTCTCATCGAGACCGGGATACTCAGCCAGGTACAGCTCACAGGCCAAGAGGAATTTTCTGCAACCCTCTGGGTCGCCAGCATACCTTTCCGGGGGGGCGGCTCGTGGTGGAGATCGTGACGCGCGTCTCGGCGCCGCAGGTGGGGGCGACTGTCTAGCCGCGATGTCACGTCGTTGATCGCCCTGGCTAGGCTGTCCATCTGTCCCTGCTGCCGTCTGATGTAGTCCATCATGGGGACTGTGTTGTCGGGTAAGGGTGTTCCTGCTGCGTTCGGGTACAGGGTCTGGTCATCTGTCATGTCTACTCCTAGTGAAAACACACACACACAGGAACGCAGGTGCAGGAAATAATGTTTGTTTCTTTAAAGTCCCGTTTTTGACTTGAACAACTTAAAGTCTCTCTTCAAACATAAATTTTAACTTCAACGGTGCCTCTCCAGGGGCGGTCTGCAGGCGGAAACTCAAAAACACAAAGTAAAACGCACAGTGTAGATACTTGAAAGTACTGTGACTCGACTCGAACCGGGATCTGTCCGTACGCGTGAAGCGCCTCGCTTCTGCTGCCTCGCCTGAGAGGAAAAGAGAGTAAACACATGTAGTTAACTGTAGGGGTGTGCACAACGGTGACCAGACATTGTGGTATGGGTTCGGCTGGGTTAAATAGTGAGACACACAAGGTAGACACAGGTGATTTCTCTTTGGTGTTAATGAGAGACAATGACATACGTAGACACACTAGGGGGAGACAAAGCTACGGCTCAGTAATCCGGTGAACCTGATCTCCGGGGCTGGGGCGGATCGGATGTTACAATCACTTTGTAAATAATGATGTTATAGGGGAAAACTGAATACCAGTTGTTTTCCATTATGCCTAGTGAGGAAATTATAATATGGTAACATAATCGTACAATCAACTATGGTACTGATAATTCTGCTAATGGTTGGCAAAGATTGTGATTTATTACATAAGACTATGTAGTAATATTGTAGTTGAGTTGTTGTTTTTATTAGTCATTTGAAGGTTTAGAAGGTATTGAAACCTAGAACTTAGTCCCAGTATACATTTTTACTGAACTTTTACCAAAACAAAAGGTCATCGTACAGTACATTTACTAAGGAACTAAAGAACAGTCTCTACACTTGGATTACAATTAAAAAAAAGCTTAATGGACACACACAATCAGTACATTTGTGCATGATTGTGTGTGTGTGTGTGTGTGTGTGTGTGTGTGTGTGTGTGTGTGTGTGTGTGTGTGTGTGTGTGTTGTGTGTGCATGCGTTTCCTCCAAGTCCTTTGGTTTCCTCCTACTGCCCTAAAACTTGCAGGTATAGGCAGAAAAACAAATTCAAATATGTCAGTTTGTGTACATGATGCCCTGTGATGAATACCCTGACCAAGATAAAGTGGTTACTGAAGATCAATGCCTAAAGGTATGAGAAAATGGTTGAAAGTCAGATGCCATAAGTATAACATATAGGCCTGCTTACATGGGGCTGCACTAACTTCTGTGGAATAATCCATTCATTCATCTTCTATACTGCTTTATCCTGTATTAGGGTCGCGGGGACCTGGAGCCTATCCCAGGAGACTCTGGGCACAAGGCAGGGTACACCCTGGACAGCGTGCCAATCCATCGCAGAGCACACACACACACTATGGTCAATTTGGGAACGCCAATTAGCCTAATCTGCATGTCTTTTGACTGTGGGAGGAAACCGGAGTACCCGGAGTAAACCCACTGAGCACGGAGAGAACATGGAAACTCCATGCACACAGAGACGGGAATCGAGCCTGGCTGGGAATCGAACCCGGACCCTGGAGGTGCAAGGCGACAGTGCTAACCACTACACCACCGTGCCGCCTGGAATAATCCAATTAACATTTATAACATTTAGCAGTGCTGCATAATGGTATTTTCCCCCATTTTTCTGCTTCATGTTTGAAAAGTGTAGTTTCAGCTATTACCCTGTATGGTCAAGGTCAATAGTCAAAGTCACCTCCATTCTTCCCCCTGTGACACTTTAACATTCCATTATGTGCTTCAGGACTTGGCCCCAGTGCAGGTCATTTGTCACATTCAACAAATAACCTACAATTATTTTAATTCTATTGAGGTGCCATGCATCACTGGCCAGCAGCAGCCAACAGTAGAAACTTTTGGGAAAGGCCACAGTAGGGCTATCAGCTGAAATTGCTGCCTTTCCCTCTGAATAGTATCCTGAGATGACAAGTACATTTCTCCTGTAAGCATGCTGTAAGAAGCATCCCCTAAGATTTTGATTTCCACTTAAGATTACTACCGAACAATACCAAAACATGTATAAACATGTGATATATGGCCTGTGAGGTATCCTACGTAATTGCTTTAATATACGTTGTAAATCCTGATGTCATTTGTTTATGGGAAATCATATTAGACAACAGCAGGGAGTAAAAAATTAACAGCAGACTGTATGTTTATGATAATACTAAGTTTCAGAAATATATTAGAACACATCTGTGCCCCAAAAGACAATAAAGATAATTGATGAACGTCTAACAAAGTGTCAACTAAGACATACAATTGGGCAATTTCAGAACAATCTACAGTTTTATGTTGAATTGCCTGTTAAATTTAAAAGGCCAACAAGTTATATCTCTTATTATTAACATGTTCAAAATTCTTTGTGAGATCAGTTGCCCACAACCAACAAGCAGTGGCTGGAGACATCAAAGTCCAGATGAAAGACTCTTTATCATCCTGCAGCAACAAGGGAAAGACAGATGTGTGCAGTGCTCCACTATCAGTCAGGTGATTATCTCTCAAAGGCAATTCTGTCACAGGCTCCTCAAACAAGCTAGCAGATTACTGCGACATGCAATTAAGACCTCAGCAAGCACGGTGACTGTTGCACACATGGTTCACTGCAGAAAGCAAACTGGGTGTTATGAAACTAGACTGGCAGAACATTTAGCTTGTACTTTGTTACACTGCACTGGATAGTCTCTTCACATGTACATAAAAGTGGTGGTGAAAATGGCAGAGAGACTAATTCTGTTATGTTTCCACTGGGTCTAAAATGCTATTTCCATTTCAGCTATACCATTTGCTACCATCTGTTGTGAATCACAAGGCAGGATATTTATCAGGACATTTTTTAAGGCCTTAGAAGGACGATAAGAACGTTAAGACATAAAATATCTTAGATACAGTAGATTTAAGACTTACGGGCACTTGCTTTTACCATGACTGGGTATACATTGTGTATAATTATGTTCATGAATTCTGAATAGCTTTGTTTTAAAATATATGTTTTTAAATGTAGGAGCTCATCCAGAAATATGGACACTAACTTAAAAACTTGAAATGGTTACAGATAACAGATTTTATATAATGATAGTTTAGGACTGATTTAAATGATTAGAAATTGCCACATGTTGTCTACTTGGGATGTGTATAGTGACTGAAGATGGTTGCACTCAATGGCCATGAATATGACCTTGGACTGGGCTGATGCAGTCATTTTTTTCTGTGATGGCTTGTTACTGCAATCGCTAAATAGCATAATACTGAAATTCCCATGAAGACTTTTGTGCTCAAATGATTGGGAATGATGCAGGGAATGATTTACTGTATGGTCATACTATTTGATGAGGTTCCCGGTTGAGTCTCGTTCTTCACAAGGTTTCTACCTTTTGTCATCTCAGAGAGATTTTACTTGGCACCACTTCCTCTGGCTTGCACTTCTGGGACAAACATATTCATACTTCATACATATGCCCTTACAATTCTTTAAAACTGCTTTATAACAATGATCATTACTAATAGAGTTATACAAATAAAATTGAATTGAATTAAATTTTGTCATGCTGCCTCCTCAACTTATGATATACATATTCTATGTGCATCATTTATTCAACAACCTATCAAAAATGTACCATCATGTTAATTTGTTTCTTCTGACCACAAGATTTTTTCCCCAAACTCTGCTGTATGCAGAATCCATCCAGTAAGTTGAGCTTTGAGTCAGTATAATGACCTCACATGGGATTTGTGTATCTGTCTATAATGCTTGACTGTTTGCTGTAATAGGAATTTGTCATTCCATGTGTAATTCTAACAACTCCAACATATTGCAACACACAGTTACTGAAAGAAAAATGCTTTAAGGTGAATAGCTGAATAATAAGCTTTGACTTTAAAAGTTTAACATGAGGCCAAGATGCACAAACAATGCAATGCTAATGAATAATATTCAAACAATTCAGCTGGTCTTTGCTCCTCGTCTTGATTAAAAACAAATTCAACAAGCAAATCAATTATCGAGACTTATCACTTATTTTAATAGTTGGTGTTAGGTTCAGGAGAAGATTATAGAGTTATAGGTTCTGCTCAAAAAAGTTAAATTAAATATTTCTCTTTGACAAAACTAGTAGATAAAACTAAGTAACTATAGGTGGTGTACATAGGTCTGTCCATGATAATATGTTACAATATATTAAACACTAAATATTTGTGCTTGACCTGCTGTAGCTTTGCTGTTCAGTGTCAGTTTAACATCCTGTTTAATACCCTTCGGCCTCATGTTGAAATTGCTTGTGTGATTTGTAAAGGAATCAATATTTCCATTAAAACAGATTTTTAAAGCTTTTTATAATGTCGTTTTTTAAGGTTTGAAGCCCTGGTGTTTTGTTTTAAATAAACCATTTCATTCTATCTTCTATCTCATGTGGAGGGAGCTACTATAAGGCAATTATTATTAAGCCAGGAAAGTAAGCTTGGTACCATTAAAATGGTATATATTTATTAAATTAAATACATTTAGTAAATGCTCAGCCATTTTCTCCATTTTAAGTTTTACTTTAAGAGATTGGCCTTCTTATTTTCTTCATATCCATTTATGCGTTCTCATCAAGATGAAATGAATGGTTCACTGGAAATGTACAATATCTGCCTCTCAACACTAAAAGTACTACTCTTACAACACACTTAAGACAATTAATTAAGTATGCTTTTTTAGATTTTTCATTTTATCAATGCCTTTATATGTGTCATTCACGTCAATCCAGGACTAGTGATGAAATTTATCCTGAAGTCGTAAAATTGGTCAACATTTATAGAAGATTTCATGCACAGTACAATGATGAGACTCTTGCCTACTGTAAAACATTTAAATGAATCAAATTTAAAGAAAGCTGTACATCTGTGTGGTTCACTGGAGCTAACATTTAGCTAACATAGCTGGGAACATTCAGCGAGTGGAACACCTGATACTTGAAAATCGATTGATAACCTGTCACCAACTTGTGGAAGAGACAATAGCCTTCTGTGGGAACTGTACACACAATCATTCACAAATACCACATCCTTAGTACTGTCCTAACCTCTCTCCAAGCCATATCCAATGGCCATTAAAGGAGTTCCTGGGAAGCCAGCATGTCAGATATAAAAAAGCAGGATGATCATGGCTCCGAATACTGAGGAAACTTTCTACATTGATGGTATCCAAGCACTAGTGAAACACTGGGATAAGTGCATTATTGTAACAGGTGGGTTATATCGAGAAATAAAGGGAGTTTTTACTGTTATTCTAATTTTACTGTTCAATTATTCTGCACAAATATTATTTATCAAATGTCCTTGTTTGTCTTGAATGCCCACTGTAATCAACCATATTCAGATCAAAATGTGAAAAACAGGAAATAGAAATATTTACATTAGTTTATTCTTTTCTAAACTGTGCTTAGAGAAAGACATCAGTAGAAACTTTGCAGGAAAGCGGAGGTGTAGTGTAACAACATCAGAGAAAATGTTATGTGTCATTAGTGCATCTGTGAAGATGGTTGGAAATCAATGGATGGCCTTCTGACCATATTGTTGATCTCACGTAGATGAAAATCATTTCATTCTGTTTGCTCTATCCATCTTACAAAAAAGTTTTTAAAAAATCTCAAGGACACTCTTCCCAAGTCCTTAACAATTTTTATAGCAGCCTTCAAATAAAAAAAAGAAGAAGAAGTTATCTAAGGTTGTTTTTTAAATATATTTATTACACAGATATTGTGTCTCCTCTGCTTTTTGCCTATAATGCATAATATACATTATATGCACTGTAGAAAAATGTTAAGGTTAGGGTTAAGGTTTATATGCAAAGAAATACTGTGAAGCTAAGATGTCTTCATGAATAATTAAATTAAACATTTTTACATTAAATAACCTAGAAAGAGAAACATTTATAAAATATAAAGTCTACAGTATACATGGTGTGACAGACCAAATCTTAGAAGGCAAAATTTATTTTTCTTGTGAATATTGGTATGCTATGGAAAATGTTTTCTTTACTGCCAGACAATTTTTTTCACATATATTTTTTTGACAGAATTATTTTTAAATACATTTTTAATATTTGGAAATACACAATGCTTTGTACTGACTCAATAATTATCATAATAGAAACATCTATAACAAGCGTTTGTGGCAAAAACAAAAGCAGTTTTGATTACATGCCAGTTGTGTATTATTATCAGGGATTTAAAAATTTATGTATCTCAGACATTCTCAACCCATTCTCAATTTAATTTAATTGTGCTGTGGTACTCATCTATATGTATCGGTAATGTATCTGTAATGTAAAAAAATTTACAAATGTGGTTTTATTCTGTGATTTTCTTTTGGACTTTAATAACTCATTTTATTTCATCTTATAAGGCTGAATATAAGTTCAAAACAAACAAAATAAGAATGTGGCAAACTTCTTCTGTCATTTCTCTTCCCTTAATTAAGACTGGAATGAGTCAGGAAGCTTTTTCACTTCCCTGGTTTGCATGTGTTTAATTGGAATCTATAGTATACGTTACATGTTCCATGTGCAATGCTTAAAAATTCTTTAATTAGGTCCAGCTTTTGACACACAGGTGAGCTGACTAGATAGGTGAGAAAGACAAAGTCAAGGTCATGACACAATAATATTAATTACTCCTATTTTTTTCTTAGAAACATCTGAAATCGTATACATTTCAGAATTCCAAAAATGTGGATGGATTTTGACAGGGCTGTGCAATACAAATATACTGTACTTTGTAATGGCTGTTCATGGAAATACCCTGCATGTTTTTGTACTGCAGGAGAAAACCTGAGTACCCAGAGGAGACCCACTAAGCACTTCACACACATACAGATCCCAGGCAGGAATTGAACCATCAGCCATCTAGGTGCGAGTCCACTGCCCATGTTTAATTTAAATGAGTTTGTTTAGACATGCAATGCACATTTTATCATTATTTAAAATACAAGATACAGTGGGCAAAATTGTTATATACAGTTATCAAACTGTCAGTTTATTGCATCAGCCTAAAACTCTAAATTGACTTCATATGTAAATTAGTATAAAACTTAAAAAAACACTAAGCCTACTGAATTTCCTACTTAGGGTTTTGCACTCAGTACACAGTTACATTGTGGCGTGGAATGTTTTCTCCATGTTGCTGAAGTGTAATGCAACATAATTTTTGCTAAGAATTACTGCTCTGCTATATATTTTTTTTTCAACTACCCAACTACAGGAGTCTTTTTTTGGAAAACAGTCCTCCACTTTTGAGCTATGGTACTTATACTTAATAAACAACTATTTGTTCTTAGATGTGTAAGGTAAAACCCACCAGGAACTTTTGGGTGTCAAAACATAGTGCTAATATTAATTTGCAAATTGTACATGCTGGGACATGATTACTGGAATTAGGTTGTTTTTGAAAGCTACCGTAGATTGATTACATTGATAACATAACATTGGATCAACACTTCAAGCTTTCAATTTTTCTCTTATCTGAAATACAACCTTGAAATTCTCACACTAAGGGTTTTATTTTTTATTTTTTATTTTTTGGCAAAAAGGCCAATGCCCTGAGCAGAGCCAGCGAGGACACTGACTAGAAGAAATCCATTGGTCCCCAAAGAAATCTACTGCAAAGGCAAGTAAATATACATGTACATATATTGCTTGGTCAATAGAATGCTGCATTGTAGCTGCACTATACTAGATTCACCACATGCCTAAGTTATAAGCAATATGATTCACTGATTTTTCACTTTTGTATTGTTTAATAACCATTTGATTCACTTCAAAATCTATACTTTTTCCTTGCCTTAAGCTGCTGCTTTGATTATCTCTCTCTATATATATATAGATACACACACACACACCGATCAGCCATAACATTATGCCTAACATTGCGTAGGTCCCACATTTGCCATTATAACAGTAATGCACTTTGTGTTGTTCATTTAGACACCACCCTTTTATCACAACCAGCATTAACCTTTACCTCATTTGATCTACACTAACGCTTCTATTGAATCAGACTACACCTGCCTGCCCTCAGTTCCCATGTGCATCAATAAGCCTGATTTTCCTGACCACTGCAGGTCCGGGCACACCCCAAAAGACCTGCAGTTTTGGATTTGCTCTGATCCAGTCCCCTAGCCATCACATATTTTTCTGCTTCCAACACAGGTTAGACAACTGGATTACTACATAAGATGACTGAATGAACTACATGACCAGTTTATCATATCAATGACGTTTTTCCTGACTGTTGGCCTGGCCATATTCCAGTGCTCACACAAGAAAGCTGTTGTGTTTGCCACATTCTTCAATACAGATTTCTGAAACCTTAATAAACCTACGGGAACATGAATGTACAGTATAGTGGTCAGACATTATGTGAATGGATATTAAGAAAACTCTATTAAGACATTGTTTTGAGGTTGAATTTGCAACAATGTTTGGGGTCCTTGTTTTAAGGTCATTTTATTAAAGACTTCAAACTTTCATGCTGAGAAGGGTAACTTTTTTCATTCATTTTCAATTAATAATTGTCATCTCTAAGATTTCGCTACCTATTCTCATTAGATGATTTCAAAACATTTCACAGTTTGAGATTCTACATTCAAAACTTTATGGCAAAGGAAAGCTTCATAAATAGGCTTCAATGTCTTAAAATATAATTCGAAACCCATACGACTTAGGTTAGCATGTGTGCAAACCAAAAATATCCAGAAGTGCAATTGAGCTCAGGTGTGTGGATTAATTAAGTCTACATCATTGAAGTCCCATGGGGTACAGCTGCAAGGTATTGTGGGACTATTTAATTTTGAAGAGGATGTTATCGTATGGGTGTTTGAAAGGCTTTTCTTCCCTACTATTTTAACTTTTTTTGTCTAGATTCACATTTTTTTAATACATTGACATAAGCTTGGCTTAACATCCTGGAACAAATTTATGAATATGACCGATTTTCTTTCTTCTCAGAATTATATTTACTGTATATCACAATGCGTTGTGGATCATATCTTGTACCACAATAATAGTACTACAGAGCAATTACCTATGATACCAGTGCTCGTTTTATCAGCAATATTGGAGATCTTTTTTTCCCCCCAAAAGAATTATCCATGCTGAGAACTAACTCACATGTAAAATGGCACAATATCTTTAAGGTGCCATTGCTCTAATAAATAGAGCCTCATTAAAGTCAAGAGCTTTATCTGGTGTGTGAAGCGGTCAGCAAACAAAGGGCTTTGCTGAAATGAAAGGTCTTCCTGTCATGCCAAGTGAAAGAAAATGGCAGGATCTCAGCCCTTCTGTAGTGTTTTGGTCTGATACCTTTAGCTGACCTAATGAAGAATGTGTACTTCACTTTGATAGTCAAGATAAAACCACTGGCACCGAAACTCCGATTTCCAGCCTAATCAAGCTTTGACATGGGTTATTTCTTGCAGCTGATTTTCTAAACTGGAGCTGGAAAAAAAATGTTAGGGTAGTGTTCATAAGGCTGAGTGACACCTATCTATACTTTTCAGGACAACTGGTATAAATTTACAGAAACTTTTATAAAGGCTCATTTCAGTTGGCATCAGCTGACATAAATAATGCCCTCATCAGTTTTGAGTTCAGCTGGTTACAAGCCTAGTTGTGGATGATTTTGTCAGGGCTAACTTACACCCTCTGGCCATAAAAAGTTGGCATTTCAGAAGGGTCAAATTACTGGCATACATCATGCAAAGAAAACAAAACTTGGGTAGTGCAGGACCATCAACTTCGATGAGTGGTCAGACAAAAAATCATGAATAGAAATCAATCAATTATTTAGGTGCATTGTTAAAAAAAAAACAATCAACAGTAGAAATCAGCCCATTGTTTTATAGTGAAAGTAAAAGCATTTCCAAATGCACACAATGTTCATTGAACTCACAGGATTGGGAGTAATCAGCTGTGTGAACATAAGAAAACAACTTGTTAGGCAGAATACACAAAAGACAAAATTTCAATTTGCTAGTGCACAAAAAGACTGTGGAGCAATAGAAAAAGATCATATGGTATGATAAGTCCAGATTGACCCTATTCCAGGGTAATCAGGGTAAGAATTGAAGTGCATGAAGCGATGCACCCATCATGCATAGTGGCCACTTTACAAGCCTAGGCAGGCAGGGTTATAAATGGTATGACTATCCGAATATAATTAAGGTGTATTCCTGGACTCAAATTGTGAATGAGTGGTTCTGGGCGTATAAGGAATCATTTTCACACACAAAACTACATTGCACATCACAATCAAAGCTTAAAGTTGTTGAATGACATTTTTCTGGCCAGGCAGTGTACTTTATAGGTTTATGACAAATTACTTTTAGCATGAGGTATTTTGGTATGTCAGAGTCACATAAAGGTTATGCTGTCAAGTCACACTCAAGTATCTTTATCATTAAGAGAAAACAATGTGTCATTTAGACAATTTTAGATATTTGACTACAAGTAGTAATTGTTTGTCTAGAAAAACTGGAAGTCTGTATTGCACACTACTGTATGGTGATACCTTAACACCTCTCCACAATTCATGTGATAAAAAAAAAAAAAAAAAAAAACATGGCTTCTGTCGTGAATGACATGACTGTCCCCTAGTGGTCAAAGTTATCTGTTACAGTCTTGCACTATGCTGGAATGTGTTTAATTAATACTAAAGTTTCAAACCTGTAATCAGGAAGAGGTTTTCTAACCGAACAGAGCCAACTAGTGTAAACAATAACCAGACATGTTTGCTTAAACTTATTGCCACACTTGCCCCAGCTCTTGCTGCCTCACTACAGCAAATTTAATAAATAACTATAAAAAGAACGATTTAACCTTATTACTTTTATTTAAATAAACCCCAGTATAAGCGATTACCCTTTTCCTTTTTAACAAAAATAATGAAATCAGTGATTAATTGTAAACATATCTGTGCACTTCTGTTTCATTGTTTTCACACCAATTTACAAAAATGGACATAAGATTTCTGTATACTTTTCTGCAGAGATCATATGTATAATAAACTATAAAGTTAATATTTTATGTATACAGGTCCTTCTAAAAAAATTAGCATATTGTGATAAAGTTCATTATTTTATGTAATGTACTGTAGACTTTCATATATTTTCGATTCATTACACACAACTGAAGTAGTTCAAGCCTTTTATTGTTTTAATATTGATGATTGTGGCATACAGCTCATGAAAACCCAAAATCCCTATCTAAAAAAATTAGCATATTTCATCCAACCAATAAAAGAAAATTGTTTTTAATACAAAAAAAAGTCAACCTTCAAATAATTATGTTCAGTTATGCACTCAATACTTGGTCGGGAATCCTTTTGCAGATTCTTGTGTCTTGCGTCTCTCAACTTTCTCTTCACAATATTCCACAGATTCTCTATGGGGTTCAGGTCAGGAGAGTTGGCAGGCCAATTGAGCACAGTAATACCATAGTCAGTAAACCATTTACCAGTGGTTTTGGCACTGTGAGCAGGTGCCAGGTCGTGCTGAAAAATTAAATCATCATCTCCATAAAGCTTTTCAGCAGATGGAAGCATGAAGTGCTCCAAAATCTCCTGATAGCTAGCTGCATTGACCCTGCCCTTGATCAAACACAGTGGACCAACACCAGCAGCTGACATGGCTCCCCAGACCATCACTGACTGTGGGTACTTGACACTGGACTTCAGGCATTTTGGCATTTCCCTCTCCCCAGTCTTCCTCCAGACTCTGGCACCTTGATTTCTGAATGACATGCAAAATTTGCAACCTGTAGCCCATTTCCTCAGGGCCTGGTCACCTCTTCTCGTTGTGCAGTGTTTTCTGTCACACTTTTTCCTTCCCACAGACTTCCCACTGAGGTGCCTTGATACAGCACTCTGGGAACAGCCTATTCATTCAGAAATTTCTTTCTGTGTCTTACCGTCTTGCTTGAGGGTGTCAATGATTCAATTCAATTCAATTTTATTTGTATAAAATAAAATGTATGCGCTTTTAACAATTGACGTTGTCTCAAAACAGCTTTACACAATCAAAATAATAATTTAAGTTTGTATGGAATGTGAATGTGTATGAATCAGAATGGTCAGATAGTCCCTGGTGAGCAAGCCGAGGGCGACAGTGGCAAGGAAAAACTCCCTGAGATGGTAATAGGAAGAAACCTTGGGAGGAACCAGACTCAACAGGGAACCCATCCTCATCTGGGTGAAACAGATAGCAGGAAATGATCTGCATTTATACAGTGTGTTAGGCAGTTCAGCTATAATAGTTGATGTTAATTGATGTTAAAATGGAGTCCAGGTAGTTATTGGAGACTCAGATAGACTTGTAGAAAGTTCCAGTCTTGAACTATCGAATTGTCAAGTCCTCAGAGAAACAGCTGCCAACACCAGTCGAGGCCAGAACCGTCTTCTAAGTAGAGAGAATCATCCCCAGACACCAGACGCATCCCAAAGACACACATGGGGCATCCATGCGATGAGACCTCCAACCAGAAGCGGGGCACCAGGATGGGTCAGACAGGTCCGGAGGGCAAAGGGAGTCTGGATCACTGGCAGCTCAGGGATGACATGTGTAGCCCGACAGAGAGAGAGAAAAAGAGTGAAAGGGGGAGACAGGGGGAGAGAGGAAAGAGAAAGAGGTATAGTCACAGTGGGCCAGGGGTAGCTCAGTGGTTAAGGCATTGGACTATGGTTCGGAAGATCCCAGGTTCAAACCCCACAACCACCAAGTTGCCACCACTGTTGGGCCCTTGAGCAAGTGCTCAGATGTATAATGAGAAAAAAATGTAAGTCGCTCTGTATAAGATGTAAATGTAAATTTCACAGTCACATAATGTATAATGTGAATGTATATTTACTGTAGAGTGCAAGCAGGGACTCCGGCAGGACTAACTATGACAGCATAACTAAAAGGGAGAGCCAGAAGGAAACACAAACATGAGGGCTCCCTGAGATGTAAAGCAAACAATCACCTCACCGTCGACAAACCTGAGTGATCAAATGAGAGTGAGGAAGACAGCATCTATACATACCAGTTCACCATAATACTCTACGTCAATGAGTCCCCCAGATCTGCTCCTTTACCTAAGGCAAATCTATTCATAAAAATGCTTGGCTAAATAAATAGGTTTTTAGCCTAGACTTAAACACTGAGACTGTGTCTGAGTCCCGAATACTATTTGGAAGACTATTCCATAATTTTGGGGCTTTGTAAGAAAAAGCTCTGCCCCCAGCTGTAGTTTTCAGAATATGCGGCAAGCAGCCTGCATCCTTTGATCGAAGTAGGCGTGGCGGATCGTAAGACACTAGCAGTTCGCTCAGATACTGCGGCGCGAGACCATTTAATGCTTTATATGTCAAGAGTAGTATCTTAAAATCAATGCGAAATTTCACAGGGAGCCAATGCAGTGAAGATAGGATAGGGGTGATGTGCTCATATCTTCTGGTTCTAGTGAGCACTCTCGCTGCTGCATTTTGGACTAGCTGAAGCTTGTTTATGCACCTAACTGAACAACCAGACAGTAAGGCTTTACAATAGTCCAACCTAGAAGTGATAAAAGCATGAACTAGTTTTTCTGCAGCGTTTAGCGACAATATATTTCTTATCTTGGCAATATTTCTGAGGTGAAAGAATGCTATCCTGGTAATATTATCTACATGAGCTTCATATGAAACGCTGGAATCTATAATCACGCCGAGGTCTTTTACTGTTGCACTTGATGGAACAGAAAGGCCATCTAAAGTTACGGTGTGATCTAAGATTTTACTCCTAGCTGTATGCGGTCCTATGACTAGAACTTCTGTCTTATCCGGATTAAGCAGAAGGAAGTTAATTAGCATCCAATTTCTTATGTCATGCACACATTGCTCAACTTTAGTAAGCTGGTTTTTCTCATCAGGTTTTGCTGAGACATATAACTGTGTGTCGTCAGCATAACAATGAAAACTAATACCATGCTTACGGATTATGTTGCCCAGAGGAAGCATGTAAAGGGAAAAAAGCACTGGGCCTAAAACTGAACCCTGCGGAACGCCAGACTCCACTAGAGAACATGCAGAATAATCACCATTTAAGTCTACATACTGATAACGATCGGTCAAATAGGATCTGAGCCAGGAGAGGGCTGTACCCTTAATTCCTACTACATTTTCTAATCTGTGAAGAAGAATAGCATGATCAATGGTGTCAAAGGCTGCACTGAGGTCGAGTAATACAAGCATAGTTACACAACCCTGATCAGAGGTCAATAGGAGGTCATTTACTACTTTAACGAGTGCTGTTTCTGTGCTGTGATGAGGCCTAAATCCTGACTGATACAGTTCATGTATGCCATTTCTATGTAGATATGAGCATAGCTGCTCCGCTACTATCTTTTCCAGAATCTTAGAGATAAAGGGGAGGTTTGATATTGGCCTGTAATTGGACAGCTGACAGGGGTTGAGGTCAGGTTTCTTAATTATTGGTTTGATAACTGCTAATTTAAAAGATTTTGGAACATAACCAATGCTGAGTGAGGAATTAATTATTCTCAACAGCGGTTCTGTTATTACTGGTACTATCTGTTTAAGAAAATGTGCCGGTATAGGATCTAATATACAGGTTGATGAATTTTCAGAAGAGATGAGTGAAATTAGTTAATTCTCTTCAAGAGGAGTAAAGTATTCTAGGTTCCGATCTGACATGGCTAGGTTAACATCTGTATCAATTACATTGTTCAGTTTCAAAGCCTCAATTTTATGCCTGATATTTACAATTTTATTATTAAAGAAGTTAATGATGGTTAATTTTTTAAAAGCCTCGGGAATCTTTTGCAGGTGTTTAGAGTTAATTAGTTGATTCAGATGATTAGGTTAATAGCTCATTTAGAGAACCTTTTCATGATATGCTAATTTTTTGAGATAGGGATTTTGGGTTTTCATGAGCTGTATGCCACAATCATCAATATTAAAACAATAAAAAGCTTGAACTACTTCAGTTTGTGTGTAATGAATCTAAAATATATGAAAGTCTAACGTTTATCAGTACATTACAGAAAATAATGAACTTTATCACAATATGCTAATTTTTTGAGAAGGACCTGTACAGTGGCCCAGAAAGGGCAAAACATATCTCCTGTGTATGTGTATGCTCTTTCCTGGGAGAGTTGCTTTGTCTTCTGAAGACAACCCTAATATACAAGAAAATCATCATCAAATCAATGTCTACAGATGAAAAAAGGTACACATTCACAGGAGATGCTTTGCTTTTCTGGGCCACAGAATACTGTATGTATGATCAGTACTAATTAATTGAACTAAGATTGCAACACAAGTGGAACTTTTCATAAAATACACAAATACAAATATACTAAATGTACAGCATAAGCAATGAGTTTCTTTTGAGCATGAACACATACCCTCTAACTAGAGAGAAGATCCCCTTAACTTGGAGACAATCATTGCAAACTCTCCTCCATGCAACATGTTTATGTTCTAAGGTTTGTGGAAGACCACACGATTTCAATAAGATTGAAAAGGAGATGAAAATGACATCATGATGCCATCCATTGTCACAAATGCCTGACCACAGGTTCGACTCACCTGACCACAGCACACAAGTAGTTCCAGTGGTCCATAATGAAGTTCCATTGCTACAATTTGTGGGTTTCTCTCAGAAATAGCATCTATTGTAAAACACCTACAGCTTATTCTCATCTTGACTCATTTCTTCATATTAAATTAGATAAATTGGAACAAATGTTTTAATGTAACAGTGCCTAAAATTCCTTGTTTATGTAAAAGGCTCAGCAGCAACCTCATTTATTATCTCATCTATTTTACCACTCAGCATTACCAGTATAATAATCAATGGCCTGACTACCTACCATTATCGGCACCGGTTTCTCACAACCATGTGGATTTACTTTTTTTTTTGTTACAATTTATGCTTCGGTGAGTGAATTAAGTTTAGGCACTATATGGCCTGTTAAGGAAGTTAGCTCTTATGGACATATTCAGTTTGCATGCATGGCCATAAGCATGAACTAGTGGGTTGTTAAATTGGAAAATATTATTAAGTTTATATTATATTAAGTTTATAATATATTAAGTTTATAATATTATAATTTAAGGTTATAGATAGTTGGGGAAAACCTATAATCTATGATGCACCAATAAATCCTATCTAAGATCCACCTTCTGCATTCATCAAGAAGTAAGATGAGGAAATTCTATAACAGACTATGTAATGACCACATTGAGAAATACAACAAAAGTGTTTATTTGGCAACATACTTTAAATTATCTTGATTATCATCCAGTGGAAAACAATCTTTAAAATTGCAAACCATTTCTGAAAGGGCAGAGCCTTTAAACATGATATAAAACATCAATTTCAGCAACATCATTGGTGGACCTGTAGCAAGCAGTGGGTGTATCAGAATACTAAATAAAACAAGCCACGCAAATAAGTCTATTGAACATTTAGTCAAAAGTCATTGTTATACTTATAATATTATAGGTTGGCACAAGTACTTATGGCACATTTATCATGTGGGAACTGAAATAATATTGGAAAGCCATCTCAATAAAACTCAAACATCAATGCCCCTGTGATGGACTGGCAATCAGTCTAGGGTGTACCATGCCTCGTGCCCTAAGCCTCCTGGGATAGGCTCCAGGTCCTCATGACCCTGAATACAGGATAAAGTGGTATAGAAGATGAGTGAGGGTGAGTGATCCAAGCAAGTATCTGTAATTGGTAGCAGTATGTACCCATGTGACGCACCTCTTTTTCATGACTGTGAAGTATTAATGTCAACCAGTGGGAGGCAGTGTTGATTCTCCTATAGCAAAACTGGGCTTTATTTAGTGCACAAAAAGTTCCATCATTCCAATCCCTTATGAAGTTTTGTAACTGCAGTTTACTGTTAAAAAAATATTTTGTTGAGTGTGACAGCATATAACGGTCATGTATTTACTTCCACAATTTGTGTAAACAAAGATTTGAATAGGAATCAGTCATAAGAAGTAAACAGCAGTTTGGTACCAAAACTCCATATAAGCCTTCTAGCATCATAGGCATCCTGAAGAAAAATATTTATACCACAAATCAATAATCGGTATCTACTAAAGTGAAAACTGATATTCATGATACCCAATATACTCTCATTAGCAATTTAATTTCATCTAAGGAAAACCGTTGATGAGGATACCTTTACCTTCAATATATACCAACAATTATAACTATATAAAGATAGGAATCACAGAGACAGAAGGAGCCAAAGCATAATGCCTCTACTATGTAGTGGCAATGGGATAAAAAAATATACATTTCTGAATAAACAAAACCTTATCAAATAAGGCTGCAAATAGAAAAAAATAATTCTAGCAAGAGTATGAAAACAAGCTGTGAAATTCAAATAAATCAAATTTATTAAAAAAAAAAAAAAAAAAAAAAAAAAAAAGCTTAGTGTTGGGCACAGGTTGATCACCTCCATGTCATGTTAGTCCTAAAGTGCTACAGTCTTTTTCTCATAATGTAGCCACTGGTCATCAATCTCTGAAAAATGATGCTGTGTATGGAGAAAAGATTTATGAAAGACCTTGGCAGTGATGACCTGCCATTAATTATGGTTAGATTGCAACAAGGAAAAACCGAAATGGTCCTTAGAGTAAAAATTTGATTTGTTTATGAAGACGTCCATGTGGAGTTCAAAGTAAACAGCACCGTTCCTTGAAGCTTTTCTTGTTCTTCTTGTTCTTTCCTTTTCCATTTTTGTCCTTATTTTCTGACATCTTCTTGGCTCGTACTTCCCTCATAAGGTCAAAAAATACCTTTGGAGGTAAATGGTTTTATTAATATATACTCATTAGATTGTCAGAAAAGAGTAGGTAGGTAGTTAGATAGGTAGGTAGATAGATAGATTTTTTTTTAAGGTAAAAGACACATAAGCAACATGTAACTACTCAGACAAACCTTATCTACATTGGCACGCGTTTTAGCAGAAGTCTCCACATACTGTACATTCCACTCCTCTCCCTTTGTTTGGGCATCGCCCACAGACACCTGCCTGCGGTCTTCTAGGTCAGACTTATTCCCCACCAGCAGCAGTGGAATTTTATCCTCCTCGGCTTTGACGCGCAGGATCTGCTCCCTGTACAAACACATGTATGATAACTCATCTAAGAGCCTATTCACACGAATCTCAAATACAGCCAAGGACGGATTCCAGGACTGTTCAATCTCCTATTCATTCCAAAAGAGATTAATTGTGAAATTTTACATTATCATATATGCCATAAAATTACTAATATGCCACTTTAAAATACAAGGATCATGCTCATGCCCCTACAAAATCAGCTCCTTGGATAGATCTCCAGCAAGATCAAGTGTACACACGAGTCGGACAAAGGCTACATTATTTTTAAATCACAAGGGTGTGCTGTTGTGTGTTAATACCGACCTGAATTCTGCTGTGGCTGTGAATGACTCTTGTTCAGTTATGGAGAATACAAGCAGAAAACCCTCTCCACTGCGGAAGTAGTTGTCTCGGATGGCTGCATAATCTTCCTGACCAGCTGTGTCCAAAATATCGATCTGTACCTCCTCCCCATCCAGAACAACCTTTTTTCGGTAACTGTCCGCTTTCGTGGGCTCATAGTCTTCAACAAACTGATGAGCACAACAAAGATATTTATGCCAAAAATGTATCTTTACCAAATTTCTTTAACATATGGATACTTATTTATTCTATATTAATATTCTCAGAATTTGCAATTATTTTCATAGAAGTAAATGTTGTTCAACATCTATTAGCTCCACCACCAACAAGATCTGCTCAGCTGTTGGACCACTTTTGCTTGTTTCACCATTGTTTGTAGCACACAGAAGAACAATCACCAGAGAGAGCGGCGAAAAGACTAATGCTCGCAATGCCATAGGCTACTTCAGGGCTCAGATATGCTTCAGCATGACATTGCCCCGGTGACAAATGGGAGGTCCATAAAGACATGATTTGTTGAGGTTAATGTGAAAGAATTCCAACCCTGACCTCAACCTCACTGAACACCTTTAGGATGAATTGACATTTGACTGTGCCCCAGGCCTCCCTGACATGACTAATGCGCTTGTGCCTGAACAGACAAATCCTCACGATCATTCAAGTTTTATTTTACACAATTTGGCCTAAAGAAAAAAAAATTGCTCACACATTTTTGGTTTGGGATGAATGCATTTAGCTTTGATTTTAGTGCACAATGTGATGGACGATTCAGGTGTGAAAGTCATTCCTCATGCTCACAGAGCCACTATTTTACAATTTAAGTCAGGGAATACCATGTTTGGCATTAGAAAAGGAGGGGGGGGGAGGCATTGACAGGATTACCTGGTCATTCAGTATGACATTCGGGTAGTTAGCTGGCTTCATTTTATTGCCACATAATTTTGCTGAGCCTAAACCTGACCAACTGAAGTAACCCCAGAGCATAAAGCTGCCTCCAGAGCCAAGTACAATGACCACCAGGCATGATGGGCACAATCACTTGGATTAATCATGTCTTTTTCTACTGCTGCAACATCCAATCTTTATGCTTCCCATTAAACTGAAGTATTTTTTTTATCCTCACGAATAAGCAGTTTTCACTAATACACAGCTAAATGTTCCCAGTTCTGTAAGTTCTTGTCAAATTGTATGTGTATAGAAATGCTTGTACCGACAGTTGTGATTTCCACTGTAATTTTTTTGGGCTGTTTTTAGCACTTTCCTTCCAATTTTGAATAATGTCTTGGATAGTTCTTAACCCAGTTCTAGTCATTTTAACTATATGTAATTGTCTCCTTTGCTAGATGCAGTAAAATTACTTCTTTTTTTGGCCAGTGTTTAATAGCAAATAGAGGACCAAGTCTGGAAGAAGATATTAAATAAGCACCTGTGGATGTGATGATCAGGAGTTGACCATTTAGTACAATATTCTTAAATCCCATATAATTTCCAAACAATCTGTATGACTTTATAATTCAACATGACCACTCACCTCATCATACATAAACTGGAGTGTGAGAGCTGACTTGCCTACACCACCGCTGCCCACCATGATGACCTTGTGCAATGCCAAGGAGCTCTGATTTTTCCCCTTGTTGGCCGCCATATCTGAATGCCTCTCCTCAGCTACTCCACACACACTTGGTCTGATTCTACCTGTTGAGAGGCAGACATTAGGTTTTGGTGTGTAAATCCACTCACAGGATAGCATGGTACCAGATCATCTCTATATAGGCTTTTTCAATTTTCTAACCATACAAGTGTTTACCACAAAAAATACATATATCACACGACTCTGTATATACATGAATGACAATCCTGTGCATTTAAAAACATATACTTGTGTTCCTCAATGAGTAGAAATTTGCACATAAATAGACTAACTAATAGCAACATCTTTTTGACCAACTTCAATTCATATAGTTTGCCTAGATCACTCTTCTTTAACATAGAGAATGTGCTGTCAAGTTTAAAAACCTTATTTTAAATTACATTTACACCTTTAGCAGAGTCCCATATACAGAGCAACTCATAAAACTGATTGGTAGTCTCTTTACTAAGAATAAGAATTTACTAAGTATTTTTTTGGTAAAACACATTTTCTTTTTATTTCATGTACATTATTAACACATATCAATCATACTCAAATAAATATATCCATATTATTGAAAAAATATGCAAAATAAAGTGAGCCCACACAAACAAATAAAGGCAATATTTCCATTATGGCAAAAGAAATGCTGCATGCCTCCATTAGCTGTAAGCAATCGCCTCAGCTGTGGGTTTCTTTCGAGCACTCGAAGTCCATAGACATGCGTTGTGGATTAGTGTTTCCAAATTGCTCAAAGTGTATGATTTTGTGTGAGGCACGTGTGTGTGTGTCTGTGTCCTGTGATGTGGTCTGGCTCCACATCCAGGGTGCCCCACCCGCTTGCCTCCACCATCCAGGGTGCCCCCCCTCCCGCTTGCCTCCACCATCCAGGGTGCCCCCCCTCTCGCTTGCCTCCACCATCCAGGGTGCCCCCCCCTCCCGCTTGCCTCCACCATCCAGGGTGCCCCCCCCTCCCGCTTGCCTCCACCATCCAGGGTGCCCCCCCCTCCCGCTTGCCTCCACCATCCAGGGTGCCCCCCCTCCCGCTTGCCTCCACCATCCAGGGTGTCGTCCCTCCCCCGCCTCCTTTCCTGTGATGGTTTCCAGCGAACATACTTAAATTATGGTTAATTAAATATAAAAATGTTGTCTTTATAAAAATAATAATAATAAGTTTTGAGACTGGAGTACTAGTTTTCTTGTTTGGAAACATAAAATAGTACTCAAACCCTGAAAAATCTTGTACCGCAAAACCAACAAATTATCACTGAGGAACTGAGTTTGCTGATGGTTTCAAGGATGTGATGTCCGGTGTCTATTCATACTGCTGCTCTTTTCCCAGGAAATGAGACCCTGAAGCATTGCTTCCAGCTATTGTTCTTTGCAGTGTTGAAGCAAGAAGGACATAACTAGAAAGCAGCAACAACATGCACGCAGGAACACTGCACCAGAATTTGCTGGCTATGGCCTTTTTGGCGCATGCTCACTTTTCCTCATACATGTACCTCAATGTCAGCACAAATTTTACAGAAACAAGGACATTTCTGGGCATGGCCATGATCCGGCTCCAACTGGTTCAACCACTTTGATAATACTACAATACGCTTAATATCTCTAGACATTGTACTATGATCCCAACATTAAAGTGTGTATTTTGCTCTTTAATAAAATAGGACATGACTTCATGACTGCTTTCACAAGGGGAAACTCTAATAAGGAACGAACAGAGGGCAAAACGGTTGAAATTCTGACCTATATATGTAGGTCATACATGTTTTATTACCTTCCTTAATAGCTACCTGCCATTGAAAAATAAATGCCGCGGCCCTGCCCCCAGAATCCCCAGATTGCCAAAGGCTATGTAGCATCCACGCCATGATATTCATTCTTTATCCTCACTCTCCCTCTCACAAAGACACAACACTAAGATTTGGTGCAAGTGCTAGTGTTTGCTGGCATAAAAAAAAAAAATTATGCTTAGTGTATGCTTATAATTCCTGAGGCATTAGGTGAAATGTGCTTTTTCCTTTGAATGGGTGCTATATTTGCAATGGCCTTTATTCATTCTTCCTTCTTTTGACGTAGGTATGTGGCAAACTAACCAGTTCAACTTTACACCCTCTTCTCTTCCCAGAGATAGCAGTGACACTGGTGTCAATCACATTACATGACAGGAGCTTAAGGCAGGCATAAACGCAAGTGCGCACACACAGCTAAAGTTCATTACTATGAATTGAAAGTCCATGTACTATACCATAAAACATACTCATTTTGTGTGGAACTTGTCTACAAGAGAGATGAAAATTAATGCTTACATGCACTATTACTATACCTACTAAATTGTAATGCAAAGATTTTATGCAAATTACATAAACCATTGTCTGGTTTAGAGTAGTATAGCTACATTTCTCAAATGTGTTATTCACACACAAATGGTATTGATTCAAAAGTCCCGTGATCATAGTAAAAACACTGATAAATCTACTGTGACCCTGAGCAGAATAAAGCCGCTACTAAAGATGAATAAATGTTGTGAAGATTCAAATGTAAAGTACTGAAAATGTATCCCAGAGTAAAACTGTTGCTACTGAAACCAATGTCTTTAAACATCTTAAGATCTTTTTTTTGGTTTGGTCTTTGTTTTATGAGTTATGCCCCTTTATGAGATATCAGGGTCATATCTCCGAGACACAAGTCTAGTTTATCACTGACCAGAGAAATCATTTCAAGGATGCCCGTTATACCGGCAAAAACAAAACTGTCATGAATGGGAACAGAATAGATAAAATGGTTGAACGTATATTATGATATTTTATAATTATAATAATAATAAAATAAATGAATAATCACTGTAACACTTTTGTTAATTTCTATTTAACATTTTTAGTGCACTGCAAACGTATTCCCAGCAACATTTATTTATTACATTAAGTATTAAATTAATGAATGCCGAATAATATTCTTGAAAATCAATTGTGTTTTTCATTTTCTCTCAGTGCTCAGCCACTCTGTTTTTTACCCTTAACTATGTCCTGCTATTATGCTTTACCGTGAAAAACGAAAAACGAGGACATTTCTACACAAAAGAGATAGTTCGGTGCTGACCTTTATAAATCAGGTAATGTATGCACAATCATTATACAAAGGAAATCCATGTGCAGTTAAAAATAGCCTTAAACACAATAGGTCCATAACAAAAATGTCACATGTCTGAAACTTCTCACAATATATGTATCCATGAGCTGTCTCTAGAAACTAATTAAAAAAAATTTTTTTGGCTGTTAGTAGATTGTGGTCCTGGGACTTTTCTGAAGATGCCATCACAAATTTTGTTAGTAACCTGGTCATTTCAGCCTCAAATTTGTCTGCCTCCACCAATAGTTAGAAAAGATACACATTTTGACAAGAGGATGAACCAATTCAGTACAATACAAGTTCAGTACATTCAGTAAGACTAAACACATAGCCAGTTTTGCAATCATCTTACTGAAATCGAAGAGGGAAGTCCATCTTTACAAACCTTTAAAATATAAAGAACAATGTTCTGCATGGAGGAGTTGACCAAGAGCACGATAAGTGTCTGCAAAAGAAAACCCTTTAAAATAATGCTTGTGCAACTACTAAATGTTGTATTCTCTATAATAGGTTTTTCTTATTTTAATAAGGGTTGGAAATAAATCTGTACAGCATGTTACAAGCTGTCTAGAGCGGAAATATCTGAGGAAACCAGATGCAATTTTTTTTTTTTTTTTGGGCTGGCTTGTTTGAAACTTCTTGATCAGCATTATGGAAAAAGCAGGAGCACAACTGGGCCAATGCCCCACAGTGTTAACATCTTTCTTCTAATCTATATCAAGGGGTGAAATTCTCTTTGCATGATGTCACATCCCATGGCTAGTACCAAAGAATACACAGAATACGTCAAGTCTTTTTTTAAACAAGTACTCACATTTGTATAGACCAGGCATCACTAATTGGCAGGCCGCGGTCTTGATCCAGACCAAGAGACAGTTCTATCTGGACCCTGATGCTTTTCAGATAAATGAGAAATTAATATACCAGTTATCTTTTTCCCCCTCTTAAGGGTGAATGAGCGTAGCTATACACATCGCTGAACATAGCCAATCACTTCGATAATTTATTGTGAATAGACTGTGTGTGGAAGAAATAGAAACGAAAGCGCAACAGAACATGGCTTATGCCAAGAAAAGGAAAGCAGACTATGAAACCAGAACCTTCAAAGTTTAACCTGCAGGAAGTTTAAAACCAGTTTGTTTTGAGACTGTGGCGTTAATGAAAAGCAGTCAGGTGAAATGCCACTATGAGACAAAACACGGGTTGTTTGAGCAAACATATCTGCAGTCTGAGGTATGGGTGGGCGATATACTGGTATACACGGTTAACCGGTAGAAATTTGTCAACCGGTAGAGATTTTGGTCTATCGTCTTAATCGCGGTTGAGATCACGTGACGTTGCACATTACGTAACCACGCAATACACATTCACTTCTATGGGAAGCCAAACACATCTAAAGTGGGACGAAATCGTGGCACCCGATTGAGTCGGTGTGGACAGACCAAATATCCAGACCCGGTGGATCGCCCAGCGCCGACCAACTTGAGCAGCGCTGCTCGAATCACAAACCTGCGCAACGCTGATAGAAATAGACCGCGCCGACCATCATTTTACCCCTCTGGGACGTGCACGTACAAACCAGGCATGGCAAGGAAACAATATTAAACAGTCCTGACATTTTAAATAAAAAACAGTGGGTCGCGCAGGTTTGTGATTCGAGCAGTGCTACTCAAATTAATCCGAGCTGCGCAAATAAACCAGATCATCTCTGCGCTATTCAGATAGTCGCGCTGCGCTGTCCAACGAGAGCACACAAAATCCTCATCAACTGTTTATTCTCCTTTATTCACAAAAACAAACTGACACTCTAGAGCAGGAAGTGCGCATGCGCCTTTTGCCCTTCTACGGCAAGCCCCGAGAGGATAAAAACCTCACACACACATATGCACCTCACGAGTGCCTGTGCATCTAACATTAGCACAATATAACAAAATCAAATTAGTTTGTTACACATCCAATCGAATATGGCCAAAGTAAAAAAATGCGGCAAACCTCAGCAATTCCCAGTTTAAATAAAATTACATTATGTAAAACAGTTTCTTTGTGTTTGAATTTTTATTTATGCATTTTCAGATACAAATTGCTATATTGTGATATATATCGTTATCGAGGTATAAAATTGCTTCTACCATGATAGAAGATTTTGGTTATATCGCCCACCCCTAAAACAGCCTATGTATAACCCTGATCATCATTATTGTCAAGTGGCTCTTTTTAGATATTTTCATATTTGCATTATGTCCCCAGTATTATTCAAGAACATACAGCATTTTCTTCTCAATATGTTCAGTGCATGCTACAGATGCTATAGCCAAACCAAGACAGGTCAGTAATACCCCTTTTCCACTGTTCTGGTTCCCAATTTTGGAACCAGTGCCGCGCTTTTCCACAGAAAAACATTGTTGCCGGTGCCCTAAAATAAGCACCGAACCGGCCCCTAAACTCTGCTGGTCTAGTTGCGAGAACCCATGATGTCACGAGTGGGCGGAGTTATAGGGAGGGAAAAAAAATGCCCCAAAGTCCGTTAATGTGGAGCGCGGACGAAACAAAGGCGCTTTTAGCAATTTGGACATGCGCCGAGATCCAGCAGAAATTGGAAAATGCTTTAAGAAAAAAAAAAAAGTGTATGAGGAAATAAGAGAAGAACTAATAGTCGCAGGCTTCACACGAACAACCGACCAAATAGTGAATAAGCTAGTTGTCTATGTCGATCACTTTCAGCTGTTATAACACGTCGAATAAGCTGCATTTGGATACTGAAATGCATTTTCCATAGTTTGGAGTAAACTGACTTTGGCCATGTTCGTTTCTGTTTAGTGGGCGTGGCCTGTGACATATCATGCAGCTCCCGCTGAGCTCCTGTTTAGTGTAAATGCGGGCCGGTTCTCGGTGGTTCCCAGTCCAGCACCGGCCGAGCAACAGGACCGGCACCTGGCACCAGCATCAGTGTAGTGGAAATGAGGTACTGGTCTAGTCGCGAGAACCCGTGACGTCACGAGCGGTGGGCGGAGTTATAGGGAGCATTTTTTTAAAAATGGCGGCGACCTAAATATGGCAATAATAGTACTCCAAAGTACACAGGAATTGATTAACTAATTGATTATCCTCTGCTAATTTCTTACATAAAGTGACGAGTGGGTGGGCGATATTAAATGACAGGTGAAGCTCAGCAATGAAGGAGCACAAGCGAATTCTTAAATCAGTCACACGATCGGTCATTGAGGGTGGAATATTATGGCGTCATACTCCTGTCACAATTCTGAGCGATTCTCGATTCTGTGCGCGCTCTACTCTGCCTGCATGCACTTGCAACATTTTTTTTCTGTGCGCGCTCGTCTCTGCCTGTACGCTCGCTCAACTTTGTCCAGTGTTACAAAACAGCCACAAAACCAGCCAATCACAGACATCCACTGATTGGCTACTGCTAATTGGCTGTTCCTTCTCTTTCACCTGCACATCTCAGATCTAGAGAAATGACAGGTCAATATCTGCGAACCTGATTTCCCCCCCCCCCGCAGCCACTAATAACGTCTATGACGTAATGTAATAAATGAGGAAGAAGATAAAAACGCACACAGCTTAGCTGCAGAAGTTATCTAACAGATCCCCTACCCAGATTAAAATTCAGTTCCAATAAGACAGAGAAGTACCAATGAGGTACTGATATGAACATGGAAAACTCGTTATTTTTCTCTAGAGGCCTTGTCTCAAATAGCTGCAAACTATGCAGGAATGTAATGAATAACGCTAATAATTATGGGTGACGCGCTGGTATCAAATAACCGAAATAATTTAAACAAGTCAGCACAATCCTGTTTTCCAAGCAGTATTTCAGTTTTAAAACTAAACACCGGATTTTCGTTTTTATCCCACAAACTATATTAAATAACACTGTGGTTCATACATATAAAAATACTGAATAAAAGTAAAAAAAAATACCCGTTTAAATTACACATTTATTATGAAGTTTAAAATATGAATTACAATTGACTCAATCACGTAATTAAAACAACCAAATCATGCAATATTATAATTAGTTCTATATAAATTCTATTCAAGTAATTGCAAGGACAAAATAAATGCTCTGAACTTCTCATTCAGAGAAGTTTCTCCATTAGCACTAGAAGCATGACTCTGTAACTTTCTATACTCAATACGAAATCACAAATGAATATTATCTGATTGAAATCTGAAGTAAGTTTCTTGTGCTTTTCTAAAGAATCCAACCTCCCCATTCATCTTTTATCTATTTTTTCATCCCTGTAATATTTGTTTTTTTTTATGCATTTCTTGTACAGTATTTCAAGATATGCTACAATTGTCAGACATACATTATCATAAAAAAACATGAAAACATTTTAGATAAAACTAAGACAAGATACTTTAGAAATGTTTACAGTAGCACACAAAAAGATAAGTGAATTTTAAAAGGCGTTGTTCTAAGTTTCAAGTATGTTCATGTGCAGTGTTGGGTGTAACGCGTTACAACGAGTTATCCAAAGCGTTATGTCTGTCAGTTAAGTACTTAGTTATTTTTTTTTTTAAATGTAATCCATTATTCAGACAATTTATAATTAAACCAAAGTTTATAATTAAACCGTAAGCCAGACAGCAGTCATTCTCAATCTGCTAGTGTGTGCGCGCGTGTGTGAAAGTCGTCCTAAAAGCCCCGCCCCCTCTGTTATTCCTGCGGTCATACCCCTATGTGGTTTGACCATGCGAGGACCGACGCGCGGAAAGATGGAAACCTAATCACAGTGCGGTGAATCATGATGAACCGTACTTACGGCCACCGAGCGAGACCGCATAGGTATGATAGGGGTATTAGTAATTAACAGATTATGGGCCAAACTTCGCTGAGTGATGATGGTAGAATAATTATAAAAGTCTTGACTAAAACAACATGCATGAGGAATCACAAATGAGTTTTTATTTTCTGCAGTGGAAAAGTACTTTAACTTTTTACTTCATCAGAAAGTAACGCTGTAATGTAACATTACTTTTTAAAGGTAGTAATTTTGTAATGTAATTAGTTCACTGGTCATACATGGTTTTGCAAAAGGCAATTTTAGGTCTCATTTAATTTGCTCCTAAAACACTATTTTATTTAGTTACATACAGTTTTACACATCGTTTTGCTACATCTCAATTTTTTTTCAATTATTCATATGGAATATGCTCTTGTAATCTGAGGAAAAGACAGAAGTAAGGGAAAGCATATTAGGCGAACATTGTATTTATCCAGATTTAAACGTTTTGCTCCATTACTTTTACTTTCTGCTCTATTTTAATAGGAGTTGATCACCCTCTCCCATACAAACCTTGACTTGCTTCTTCATATGCTTTAAAATGGTAGCAGAAGTCTCGTCTCATCATCTCTACCACTTTATTCTGTGGCACATACACACCCATTCACACACTAGACTCAATGTGGTAACAATTAGCCTTATCTGCATATCTTTTGGCGCTTTTCCACTGTATAGTACGGCACGACACGGTTCAGTTCAGCTCACTTTTGGGGGGTTTCCCACTGGGAACAGTACGTGGTCCTTTTTTTAGTACCACCTCAGCCGAGGTTCCAAGCGCGCAGAACCGTTACCAAAACATGACATGTAAACTCTGCTGGTCACTGATTGGCCGGAGAAAATCGTCATTACTGCGTCACTGAACTTGCGACACGAGACACAACAGAACCGCTATATTTAGAACAGCCAGAGAAGGATCGGACGCACCTTTTTGTATTAACCAAAAATTTTCTTTGGCTGCCGTCAGCCTCTTTTGAAACAAACTCCTACGTCTTGCTGTTAAAAACATCCACATGCCGAGAATGAAGAACACCATTCCGTCGATTTGCTCCATTGTTGTGCGTTTGTGGCGCGTTTACGATGATGTCATGGCAGTAGAGACGCCGCAACTATAACGACATGTGAATAATCCCGCCCACTCTAAAGCGTTAAACTGCAGTGGAAGCGCAAACCGAGCCGAACTGAGCCGAACCAAAGTGAGCTGTACTGAACCGTACTATGCAGTGGAAAAGAGGAATTTGACTGTAGGACCAGAGTAACCGAAGGAAACCAACCAAGCACAGGGTGGTTGTGAACGACACATGATGTTAGTGAACGATTGTGTGTACAGTTCCCACAAATAGTATCAGGAAGTTAGGATCAGGCATTACACTCGCGGAATGGTCCTTGGAATGATTGCAGTAGTCTCCGCGCCACCTCAGCTGGGATCGTAATTCACAGATGTATGGCCTTCTTTAAAAAATTTGCAAAATTCAAATGTTTTACTGCGTACTGCGCTTGAGGCCTTCGGTAAACGTCAATTGGTTTCATGTCTGCGTTTACAAGAAATTTCAGTTTGACTTAAACACCACTCATAGTATAATTATATAATGGGATAGAATACAGTTAAAGATCAGAAAGATCATTCTTGTAAGTAAGAGTTTTGGTGTAAAAGGGAATTTAATATGACAAAGCCTCTCATACATTATGGGTAACCAAGTTGGGGGGGGTTGGCTGACCAAGTAAAAAAAAAGCATGAGGAGAAAGATAGTGTATTCAAGCTTATTCCACTACATTTCTAAAAATCCACCCAATACAAATTTTGCAAAGCAGTAAAAAAATAAAAAGGGACCAATGAATAAATCAGGGTGCAAAATACACATGTGGATTCAAAAAGGATTCTAAGAGAAGACTAACTTAAAAGAAGCAATACATTACTTTTTGCATTTATCAATAATTATACAATTATTTTGTGACAATTTGTGTTTTCCAGCATGAGTGAAAAGTATCTACTGTCCCATTCAACTGGTTTTTAAAGAGACCTTAATTTAACATTTAAGAAATCATGAACTTGATAGTTTTTCCATAGACAGTAATCTAGTAAAAAAAAGTGGTCACTAAAAACAACTGGGAGGTAATTGTTGAGGTGTATCATGGGTGTAATTATTTTCAGGATATAGCTCTACACCCAGTTAAAGGCCACCTACAAGTAAAACAAAACCAGGCCACCAAGAGGATGTATAATCTGTGGCTGCAAATAAAGTTAATTATACCGATTTTGTAACGACTTGACATTAATTTATTGAAACTTGTTTCACTTTTCAGTTAAATTGTCTTATTTGAGGTTAACAAGCAAGTGAGGTGATTATTTAATGTAAATGTGTCCCTCAAGTGTCATACTCAGGTCCAGTCCAAGACTAAATGTTGTTTTAATGACAGACACATGGAAACGCCTTTGAAATTCCACTATAGGCGTGTTTATTATTAATTATATAAAAAGATGAGGCAGTCATTTAAGTGTCGCATAACTTGATTTTCCTGTTGCTGCAATCCCATAATCTATCAGTGAGGTTAAATGTCATGTAATGTATGTGTGTTGTCTGTGCGCACTGCTTTACATCAACACAATTTATTAAACACTAATTAAGGTGTTCTCCAAGACACACCAAAAACATGAAACTTCAGTTTAGTAGCAATATCACAAGAGAAGGAGTGTATTGAGCTGGTGATGATAACCAACACAACAACATGACCTCAAGTGTGAAACTGGTTTTATACAACAGTTACACAAATACCATCAATCATCAAGAGATTCTGTTTGTTTTTTATCAGTTATTTTACCACATATTTCAGTGACCGGCAAAACTAAGCTCAGTTAACTTCAGGGTTCCAGGTTAAATCCCAAATAGTGCTAAATGAAAACATAGTGCACTATGTACAGTGTACAGTTACTTGTTCAACAGACCAAGTAGTGCCCTTGATTAGGGGTTAGAGAGGGATTCAAACTGGGTGTTAAAAGTTAGTCAGCTTTCTAGCTTGCCTTCTGTGTAAATAGATGCAATTCAGAACAATCTACAATTATTAGGGAAACAAAATATTATTTAAAATGACAGCATTATCAGATGTGTTTTCTTGCTAAAATGCAACCCTGGTTTTGAATGTACATTTTGTCAGATAACTGCTCTCTCCTCAATACTTCGTTCCATACTGATCTACTTTAACCCATGCATGTGACCATCCATTATAAACACTCTTGGAAAGTCTCCTGTCTAATCTGTTGTATAATATTAATTATGTAATAACTGAACAAATTGGAAACATTACAATCACAGAGAATGTAACATTACTGAGTAGAAGAATGTTTGAAAACTTTAGAATAATTTCCTGAACTAGGAAGAGCAAGTAACACGTAAAATTCTTGATCGACCCTTAATATTTGGCGTCCAAAGAGAGTGGAAAATGGCTGCTGCTAAGATTGTTGTATAAAAGCCTACTCACAAAAAAGATGGAATCTTTATGAAACCTGCCAAGAAAAATCTTCATTTGTTTTGGTTTCCAACATCTTGTTTGTTTGGACATTTTGTCACATGACCGTTGCATTTGCATACTTAATATTCATTAGCGTCCGCCAAAGATGGGCGTGCACACAGGATCAGCCTTGTCTGCGTTCTACTCTACATAATTTAAATAATTTTAATATGAAGAAATGGGGGTTTGAGACTTTTGCATAGTACTTTGGGGCATTGATAGCCGAGTGGTAGGTTTCTTGCCTGCCTTGCAGAAGGGCAAGGTTCATTTCCCACCCAGTGCCCAAATCCCAGCCACTGGATGCAGTGCCGGTCCCAAGGCTGGATAAAATAGACGAGTTGCATTTGGAAGGATGCAACATCGAGCATGTGCCAAGTTGTGTGCAGACCGGATGGTTGGCTATGGCGGCCCCTCGACAGGAGCAGCCGAAAGACTATCAACAACTGTTTAATGAATGTACACTAAAGAGGAAAATCTATATATTTAGGCATGGTTTGGTGGTTGGGGTAATGCATGTGAGGAAAAAATCTGTTGATTGTCGAATCGTCAATAGTAACACAGCGATGGAGGAAAAAAAGGCCAAAGCTGCCAGGGGCTCAATTTAGAAAAAAAAGAAAAGAAGATGAGGAGAAACGGGCAAAAGATAAAAGGTATGCAACAATGTTCTCTCTGTATGATTAAGTTATTCATGTCATCATGTTAATTAGTGGTATAACGTTAACACTTAGGTTTGTTAGCCTTCTTGCTTATGATGCTTGCTATGCTTACCTTGCTAAAAAAAAAAAACACAATAAAAGCCTAATTTACAAACCATCACAGAAATTCTAATGGTTTCTATTAAATATCAGAAAATGTAACCACAAAATTATGCTTTGCAGCAAGACTGTTGCAAGTACAGTTATTTATTTCCATTGTTTATTATGTTAATGTTGGCTATAGCCAATATATTTACAATATATTTACAATATACTTTAAATAGCCAGTTTAATTTACATATGTGTAGATAGTTTAAAAGACATTTTCCATTTGCTATAACTCTGTTACATGACAAAGCATATAATTTTAGGCAATTCAGTGTAGAACCGCGACTGCTTATACTAAATCAGGAAAGTTTAGAAAGAGAAGGTGTGGAAACAAAACAGGGAAACTCAGCTGATCGTAGATTTTCTTAACATGCAAAGATTGCAACGCAATTGCACACATCTAAAGACTTTCTAAACAAATTACCCATGCACACATTAATACCAAATATGCATTTATCAATGGCATATGACACAGGAAACGCGGTAGTTAAACAGCAGGCTCTCGAGTTATCAGTTCCGCAATCCGTCAACATGCATTCACTGACTTTAACATGAATGTAGACGCCTGAATGAGTTACGGGGTTTCGCTGGGTAGGGATTAGACCACCACTAATATCACCAACCATAGCACCAAAAATCTTCCCAAAGGCACTTCTAATAAGATACCAGCATCCCGACATCGTATTGTCTTAAATAACTAAGTAGGCTGAGCCTCTGAGCAGTAGTTCAAACAACCGTTGCGTTAAATAACCGCAAAAGAATCGAAACCAACCCGTGGGTGTTTTTCCGTGTAAAAGCTTACCACACGCTGTCTCGCTCCTCTCCACTGGCCTGCTGTTATCTTTTTACGTGCATTAATCGTTTGTTCAGTGGCGCGCACACACACCTCGAGCTCTGTATCGGAGAAAGCTGCTACCCTGATAACCCGACCCCACCCTCCAGCTCGGGGAAAAGCCGAAATTAAACCGGACGTGACGCCATGACATTGCATTGGCCGTATCCGAAATCCCGTTCTACTGTAGGTGGCGTAGTAGTACAGAGAACTCTTTAAGGAGCTAGTGTGTAGCAACGTTTTGCAGCGCCCTAGGACTAGTGGTTCCATTTGAGGCAGATTGTTGATAGAGCAAAGTACATCCACATATTAAGAATTAGCAGGACCTGCGTTGTGACAATCTCATTTTGAAAAGGGACACGATTATTGAAAACCCTCACTCTTTTCAAAGATTTTACTGTACTTTGCACTGGGACCGGATACTATTGCATATATTGTACATTATTTCGCACTGTACTATATAGACCTTACTTATTCATCAACCTATTTGAACATAGTTCTAGGCATATACAGTAACTACGTACTACATTCATTATTAGAATTCCTATGCAATGTACATTTTATGCATTTTGGAGTATTTTACGTTTTTATTTTATTTTCCCTTTTACGCATTATTACTTGTTGTTTTTTTTAAAGCTGTACATTTAAAAAAAACCGTACCTTTTACACTTTTGTATTTGTGTTTCGATTTAGATGATAAATCTAAACAATGGTAGTGCCCCCTCCTGGAGACTGAACATAACACACAAAATGGCACAATTAAATTATCACAAAACTAATGCAACTTGTATATTGTAATGGTGTGGGTTTTTTTTTTATCTCTGCTACTCTTATGCTTTTTACTGAATGCAATTTTTTGTCAAATGTGGTCAGATTATATTTATGGAGAGAACTTTGATTTTATAAAATGCCTTGGTGCCTTGCACCTCCAGGGTACGGGTTCGATTCCCAGCCAGGCTCGATTCCCGTCTCTGTATGCATGGACTTTTCATGTTCTCCCCGTGGTTGGTGGGTTTCCTCTGAGTACTCCGGTACTCCCCTAGTCCAAAGATATGCGGTTAACTGGTGTTCCAAAGATATGCAGGTTAGGTTAACTGGTGTTCCCAAATTGCCGTATGTGTGTGCGATGGATTGGCAAGCCCTAAGTCTGAACGTCCCCGCGATAAAGTGGAATATGAGTGGTATAAAACATGAGTGAGTGAATGACCACTGTGCACTTTATATGCATTGATGTTATAACATTTAATTAAAAAAGTTATTAAAACTATTATAAAAATTAAGATAATCTTAGGGAAGTGTCTCAATGTAAAAGTAATAGAAAAAATACTAGAACTTCACTCAAACAAAGTTATGGAAAGATGAAGACAGAAATAGGCCCTCTAGTCCACACCAAAGTGAAAATAGCAGGATTTATGTCACTTTTAGGGCAGGGCAGAAGTCGACAACCTCATTAAAAATATTTAAATGTCACATGCCTGTTCCTGGGTGTCTGTGTCTGGTTTCAGCTTTTACATTTACGTTTTACATTTACAAGCCCGCCTGTGTATGAAGTTTTCATATTTTCCCCGTGAACTTGACTGTCCTGTGTAAAATTGTCTTCACGACTGAAACATGGCCCCGCCCAGTCTGCTTCACTAACAATAAGGCACAAGTCGGAACTTTTGGAATCGACTCCTAAACGGTTACTTGTCATTTTATCCTTAAAACACACAAAAGTTTCCGTGAAAATACTTAACGAAAACAAACGGTTAAAGGGAGCGCATCCCGGTAGCGTGAATTAAAACGCACACCAGAATAACGGAATCGCTTACATTCACAACGGCAGCTGGGAAAGTGAAGATATACGGCTCTCGGTGTTTACATAAAATAACCGGTTCAGTGAGCCGACTCTTTTGTGAACACTTCACTCTAACAGGAACGGGTTTAGAGTGTAAACCTTAGACGGTAAGCGAATGGACACAAATGCTTAACTTTATGGAATAAAACTAAGTCGTTGAGTTATATAACTATACATCTATCTAATAGCACCTGACAACAAAGCAGTATTCCAGTCAAAATGTTTTGCATTAGCGCGATATCTTACTAAAGCGGAAACCGAACGCTCTGTTTTCTATCACGATGTTTACCGCTTAAACTAATTCTGTTTGTAAATGATTTATGTTGGAATGGATGTGTAATTAGCTCTTAGCCGTGGGGAATGTTGGTGATGCAACAGATAGTTAACGGTTACACCCGGTTGGCTGTTTAAACCACAGACGCGTGTGTTCCGGTTGGAACCCGTTTAAATTTGCTCCGATCCGATCTAAACTGATTATGGACCTGGGAACATCTAGAACTACACAGGCAAGTCACTTACTGTCTTTAAAAACTTGATATCACTGAACAATCTTTTATATCCTGTGAATGTTTTCGGCACCACTGACCCCTCCCCCAGCCGAGCTCGGAGAAAGTTCGTGAGAATTTCTGAATATTTTTAATCCGTGTTTGTTCGTAGCTTAACTGTGATCATGAACTCACAATTACGCTACTGTATTACCGCTCTATGAGTTTAGTACTATTTATGTGTGTATGTATGTATTTGTTTGTTTGTTTGTTCCAAATTTCCATAACAAAAAAAACAAGCATTTCTGTAAACAATTTCAAACCTAATTTGTAATGTCATTGTAACGTCCAGGAATAGGAAACTTGTGTTTTAATAAATGTTTCTATACTCACTCACACATTCACCACTTTTCTATACCACTTATCTTGTTCAGGTTAGCTGGGGGCCTGGCGTCTACCCCTGGGGACAGATATTTACACACCAAAATCATGAATGTCTGTGATGGCAGGTTACTTAAAGCATATGGACTGACTGACTGCTTGGAGTGGGCATATTCCACATCAACAATACCAACACTCATTAGGGTCAAACTGTCAAAGAGTGAGGAGGAATTATTTTCCCACACAAACTGACCACCATAGATTCCTGGCCTTAACGCCATTTAAACTCATTGTAATCAAAGCAAAAATCAATGCATTTTTGGGTGGAAATAAATGACATGCAATCCCTGAGATATAATTATATTCTCTCAGGTGAGCGTCACCTTGCTGTTTTTCTGTATGCGTCACCTTGCTGTTTTTTTTTTTTTAATCATTTTTGCTGATAAGACCTACCACAGTTGCGTTGTTGATTTAAGATTCAAGATTCAAATAACTTTATTAATCTCAGAGGGAAATTTCTTATTCTTGGTTACAGTTGCTCGTGATTGTTATCCAGTTGAAAGAAAAAATATATAAATAAGGGGGGGAAAATATGATAGAATAAAATAAAATAAAAAGAGTCCTAAATCAGTAAGTACCAGATTGCACACTAAACATTTGAATGTCTTATTTCACACTAAATATGACCCAAGAGCACTGCACATTTATTGCACAATTAATACAGGAATCTAATATATAAATGTAATATTGCGTTATTATATGTAATATTGTATCACATATTGTATTGGTATGTAATATTGTCTTTTTTGTTGTTGTTACTGACAGTGACTATCCGTATAGTGTACATAGTGCACCGTTGAGATAAAAGACTGTATAGCGGGTGAGAAGAATTGTTCAAGATGAATTGTACTTTGGACAGAATCCTCCTCTTCGCTACTACATCCAAAGAGTCAAGTTCCATGCCTAGCACAGATCCGGTCCTTTTAATGTGCCCCAACAGACCACAGCGTAAAAAATGACAATCGCCACAACGGTTTCATAAAACATCCATGGAATGGCATTGCAGACGTTAAAGACCTGAGCCAAAACATACAACCAGCTCTGTCCTTACTTGTAGAGTGCCGTTGTGTTAAGATGAACTCCCAGATATTTGTATTCTGAAATTGATGAACGTAATTTGATGTTAAGTGACATAATTAATGCTGCACAGTCGTGAGATGGCAGAGTGAGCTCAGTGTGGTGGTGCTGGAAAAGCTTTGGACTGACTGAGGTCTCCCAGGCAGGAAGTCCAAGATCCAGTTGCAGAGTAAGTGCAGGAAGAAGACCAGCAGCCACAGCTTTCCAATCAGGTACGGTCGAGCAACTTTCCATGGGTTGGTGCTGTTTAGAGATTTCCCTCACATCAGCTTTGGCAAGGTGCGGTTCCTGGTCATTTGTAGAAGGCCTGGTCTTCGTTGACACCACATCATTTTGGATTTCAAATTGTAGACAATTGTAGACCAGTCCGGTGTATCTGACAGGTAGGCATTACTGTCACAGACATTTAATTTGTTTTTTAATTTGCAGTGGCCTGAATGCCTTGCCACATGTGCTGTATGTCACGGGTGTTTATTATCAGGATGTGTAAATACTGGCCTAAGGCAGTTTACCAGCTTACACCTCTGCAGCCATCCATGGCTTCTGTGTGCAGTATGTGGTAATGGTCTTGTTGATAGTGATGTCATTAATGCATCAACTCTGATGGATGAGTGCATGGCATTCAGTGAGTTAGCGGAGTTGCCAGCCTTTCTGAACATATGCTAGTCAGTGTGCTCAAGTCAGTCCTGAATTGCAGAGATGGCTCCTGCTGGCCAGGATGTCATGTGCTTCAGAGTCAGTAGACGAGTAGTCTGCATGAAGGTAGGAGGCAATTATCGGGTTAAGAAGGCTGTGTTTTAAAGTCGTAGTTTTCCGTCACTAATCTGGTTTTTTTTTATCTGCAAAAAATGTTGGAAGATAAATATAATTTTGCTGTCCAGTTATTACTTATAGAACTTAAAAACACAAAAAGCAGGAATATTTGCTAAGCCAATGGGCTTAAATAAAAAGAATATTCAAGATTTTCAATGTTCAGTTATTAAAGTGTAATATGAAGTATGATGATTTTTGTTTACTTTGTTGGTGATGTGAACACAGGCTATTTGTTTGTTTGTTATTGTTCAAAAGAAGAAAATACTGTCTGCCTTCTTTTAAACGGTAGTGATAAATAAATATCGGGCTACATTTTCAGCTGAAAAATGTGTCATTGTGGGTAATAAAAATTTGTCTAATTTTAGACTGTCAAGAGTCACCACTTCAGAAGAGTCAAATTATTGGCCTGCATCAAACAAAGAGAACAACTAATTTGATCTGAAATTACTAGAATTGGGTTAAGAACTGTACAACACAAACTGTACAACACATTCTTAAAAACTTGGAAGGACTATGCTGATCCATCAACTTCCTTGAAGAAATGTGAAGGAAAAAAAACAGAAATGGTGACCACTTAAGCGCTTATTGAAGTTGCACTATAGAAACTCTTTCAGTAGAAATCACAGTTACGTAAGTTTAATAGTGAGAGTAAGAGCTTTTTTTACATTAACAATTCAGCAAGAGTTCACAGGATTGGGAATAAACAGCTGTGTGGAAATAAGAAAACCACTTGTTAGTGAGACTAATCAGAAAAAGGCTTACATTTCAAAGAAACATAAAGATTGGTCTATGGAGCATTGGAAAAAGGTCATGTGATCTGATGTGCCTAAATTTACCATATTCCAAAGCAATGTGAGAGTGAGAAGGGGAGCACATGAGGTAATATACCCATCATGCATAGTACCCACTGTACAAGACTGTGGTGTTATGATCTGGAGTTGCTTTAGTTGTCAAGTCTGGGCTCAGCAACGATATGTGGGGCTATAAGTCAGCTGATTACCTGAATGTGCTGAATGATCAGGTATCACTTTAATGGATTTTTTTTTCTTCCCTGGTGGCACACATATAATCCAAGACACAAATTGTGGTTAGCACTGTCGCCTTGCACCTCCAGGGTCCGGGTTTGATTCCCGGCCAGGCTCGATTCCCGTCTCGGTGTGCATGGAGCTGGCATGTTCTCCCCGTGCTTGGTGGGTTTCCTCCGGGTACTCCGGTTTCCTACCACAGTCCAAAGACATGCAGATTGGCGGTCCCAAATTGACCATAGTTTGTGTGTGTGTGTGTGTGTGTGTGTGTGTGCTCTGCGATGAATTGGCACGCTGTCCAGGGTGTACCCTGACTCGTGCCCAGAGTCTCCTGGGATAGGCTCCAGGTCCCCGCGACCCTAAAATACAGGATAAAGCGGTATAGAAGATGAATGAATGAATGAATGTATTTTTTGGGTGGGAAGTGTCATATAATCCTGTTTAATAATAGCAACAAAGTAGGTGTGTCATTATTATCTGATCACATGATTGCATTTCACCTCCCAGTGCCAATTTAACTGATTAATTTACTTGTGTGTGTTTTTTTTATTTTATTTTATTTTAATGCATAGTATCTGAAAACGTATTTGTCTCTAAAACAAATTTCTTTTGTATCCAGGAATGATTGCACTTATGAAAATCTCACAGGCCTAGTATGAGCAAGAAGACCGGTTCCTGTCTGTGGACGTCTGTGCCTCAGATTTCTCCTACACCTTGTGACCGCTATAAGCATGCCATTTGTGCTTACAATGGGAATGTATACCTGTTTGGAGGTAGAGGGAAGCACTCATTAAAAGATTTCTGGAAATACAATGTGGGTAAGACATCACTAATTGTTTTGTTTCTGACTGTAATTTGCATTTCACTGTAGTTAAAGTGCTTAGTGAAATGAGATTACCTTTTGTGTAACTTTAGTATGTAACAAGTGGATTAAGTTGAACTGTGAAGATGACAATGCACCTGATGAATTGGAAGAACACAGTATGGTATCTCATCAGGTAATTAAAAAATAATTAAGTATATATTGTTATCTAGCAATGTAATGATATATACTGTATAATGACATAATGTAAGTGATAATTAATTAATGTAAGTAAATAATATGGTACAGCCATGTATCTATTATATTTCCCATCTTATGCTTTTTATTTTGTTTCAGGGTGTTCTCTACATTTTTGGAGGCTTGAGGGATTCAGCATATTCTGACACAAAAACACCTTTCTGGTTGTTTGACACAGGTGATACCAAATTGATAAATAAAAACATTTCGCAAGATTTATACAATTTGTAGTTTTGTTATTAGTGATTTTGTCAAAATGACTCACAGATTGAGTCCAATCTTATAAATGCATGTGATATTCACTGTCTTTTTACTCCCAATTCCTCTCTGCAGCTAAAGAACACTGGGTCTACATAGAAGAGCAAAGTCCACTTTCTCAAGTAAATGACAGTGATAAACATATTCATAAAATGTTTATAAAGGCAGTTAAATGTGTGGTTGATTGGGGAAAGTTTCATTTGCTTCTGTATAAAGTTATGCAAACTACAGGCTTTCCTCAATTGACAGGAAGGTTTCTCTTTTGCATATATCTCAATCATGTAAAGATCTACCACATTAAATGACAGTTACCCCAAAAATCAAAGACTTCATATTCTAAGGCTTTTGAATACATTACCATAATGTTTTAAAGATGTTTTGCAGATTTCTGCATTTTTTTTTAGAATGGTCCACCAGCCAACAGAAAAGGACATAGTGCTGTTGTGTTGAGATCCTCCATGTTGATCTATGGTGGATATATTGACATGCGCGGGGCCTCACAGGAATTGTGGAGATTCGATACAGGTCAGTATTATTAGGCTTTTTACATGAACATGATTTAAACTCTGAGACAAATAATTTGAGTTGCATGTGACAGTCGATATGCATCGGCACTGTTAGTTTTTGTTTCTCAGCCAGATTCTCCCACACTTCAAATGACTAATTATTCTCTTTTCTAGGCTTGCCCAACACATTTGTCTGTGAACGTGTTGTTGATTGTGAGAAAAGTGTGTGTAAACGCAATAAAATAAATTAAATATAACTATAAATTATAAATCTGTGGTTTATAATTATATTTCACATTGCACATATACAGTAATACAACAGATAATATATTGTCATAATTTCTCAGTTACAGTTGTAGTCAGTTCCTGTCAAAATGCCGCCTGTAGCCACATGCTCTTAAAATATGTAGGGGCAGAAGCTAGCACAGATTCATGCCTGCACATGTCTACATTTTGGATGTTTATGAAAAACACAAACCTTTCAATCTATGATTTTCATAATTAATAAAAAAAAATTCAAATATTTTGCAGTATTCTTGGTTTCATAACTCAGGGACAATTTAGCACAAAGACACTGAGCCAGACATTATTTCTCAAAAGTTTAGTCATTCGTAACTGTGAAATATGAGTCAACTGTTCTCTGTTGCGCCTTCAGCTGCAATAATGACAATTTCACACCCAACAGATGAGCTGAATACCCAGTAGACACGATGATATTTGAATTATGGCTTGAAGTATTGTAAACAGTGGATTTTAAATCATACTGGCTGTACATACAATTTCAACATTCAAAAAACTTCCCAAAGTAGTAACATCAACTCTACGCAGGTTGAAAAATTCACTAGTTTCAGTGTAATTCACAAATAGTAGATTCTAATAAAGAGAACATTAATAGATTATAATAAAGAGAACATTAATAATATAGTAGTCCCAAAACCCAATGTTATTTTACAGCTGCTCTGTTAATTGCCTGTGTTTAGCTTTAGAAATTAATTACACTAACGATAACCATTTTCTGTCCTAGACTCCAGGCTATGGTCACTCTTTAATATTACACAAGCGGGTCCTGGACCTCGGCACAGCCACTCTGCCATCGTTCACCAGGACTATATGTACCTATATGGTGGTCTGCAAGGTTTGAAGGAGCAGAGGGACCTGTGGAGATGGTGCTGGGACAGCCATACATGGACCTGCATCAGGCCCTTGTAAGAAAGAGATTATGATTATTTGATTTAATTCCATGTGATGATCTTATTCCATGTCTTACACATCAAATAGCACAGTCTGATTTTGCCTAACAAACCTTGGAAAAAGCCCTTGGGAACACAGCTTGTGTGTACAAATTTTGCCGCTGACTGGGTTTTAATAATGAGAAGGTTTTTGTAAGAAGAGGTGACATGATTGACATTGAGTAAACTGTCATAGTTCATGTCTTACAAGTACAAAAAATAGGCATTCATTTGAATTCGTTAGCAATGCAGCATAACTAATGATTGGGCTAACTGACCAATATTAAAATAAACCATCACTGAGCACAAACACCCACTGATGCTGAGTAGCTAGAATAGTGTTCAGAAGCATGGTCAGCACCACTTTGTTTTTTTCAGCACACATGCAGAAAGGACAGCTAGCAGACTGTGAGGGGTGCCAGACTTGTCCATACTTTGACAGGTCAAAGCTGTTGGCATTTGGAGTGCTCTGTCATTTTCACAAGTTTAGTTGACCTTGATGTCTCTCCCAATACCTTTCCTTATAGTAGCTTTCTTAGGAGTCATTTGGAATTTCGGATCCAACATGGACCTCAAGCTTTTGAGAGTTCTTTAGAGTCTAGTCTTGTTTTGGTGTACAGTATACTGTTAAATTCTTATCAGATTATTCTTTGCATCCTCTCTGGCATGTTGCTCATTTTATGTCTATGCCTGCATGTTTTACTAATATTCCACTAATATTTACTTAGCAAGTTTGTCCCTTTTTCTTAGCAGAATTGGTAGTGTTTAATTTAATTTGTTGGTTTTCAAATTCAAATTCAAAATTCAAATTCAAATTTTATTAGTCACATACACAATCATACACAGTATAATATGCAGTGAAATGCTTTTATACGACCGCCAGTGACCTTAAAAAAAAAAAAAAAAAAAAAAATAAGAAAATAAAATCTTGTACGTCAAATAAATAATCAATAAAAAGGAAATACTAAAGAAATAATTTTGACTAGTAAAATTTGTAAAATTAACTGTGCATAAGGGCATAATAAAATATTGCAAAAATATAGAAATATGGTATTAAAGTGTCAGTGGTTGTGCAAATATGCATGAAAGGTGACATGTGCAATTGTCCAGATGTATGAGTATTTAGTGCAAGTGTGTATGAATGTGTCCATGATTGTCCAGTCAGTGTTGTGAGCTTAAAAGATGTTATTAGTCCTGTGTGGAGGTGTGATTGAGAGACCTTATCGCCTGCGGGAAGAAGCTCCTCCTCAGTCTCTCTGTGTTGGCCTTTAGGGAGCGGAATCTCTTCCCAGACCGCAACAAAGAGAACAGTCCATTACTGGGGTGACTGAGGTCCTTCATGATCTTCCTGGCCTTAGTCCAGCACCGCTTGTTGTAGATGGAGTGCAGGTCAGGGAGCTCAGTGCGGATGATGCGCTCGGCTGATCGCACCACCCTCTGTAGAGCTCGTCTGTCCTGCATGGTGCTGTTCCCGAACCAGGTCGTGATGTTTCCCGTCAGGATGCTCTCTATGGTGCAGGAGTAGAAGTTCCTGAGCACCTTGGAGGGCAGTCTAAAGTCTCTCAAGCGTCTGAGGTGGTAGAGACGCTGCCGGGCTTTTTTCACCACGGTGTTGATGTGACAGGACCATGATAGGTCCTGCGTGATGTGAACACCGAGGTATCTGAAGCTGTCCACTCTCTCCACTGGGCTCCTGTTGATGATGGGGGTCTGGTAGTTCCTCTCCTGCTTTGTACTAAAGTCCACTATCAGCTCCTTTGTCTTACTGACGTTCAGGAGGAGATTGTTCCTCTGGCACCAGTTCTCCAGATTTCCAATCTCCTCTAGGTAGTCCGACTCATCATTGTTGGTGATCAGTCCGACCACGACGGTGTCGTCAGCAAACTTGATGATGGAGGTGGAGTTGGTAGTGGCCACGCAGTCGTGGGTGTACAAAGAGTACAGCAGGGGGCTCAGAACACAACCCTGGGGGGCTCCAGTGCTGAGAGTGAGTGTAGCTGAGACATGTCCGCCTATCCTTACTGCCTGTGGTCTGCCAGTCAGAAAATTGGAGATCCACTGACATATAGATGAGCTCAGTCCCAGGTGCTCCAGCTTGGTGGTGAGTGTGGAAGGAATTATTGTGTTAAAAGCAGAGCTGTAGTCGATGAAGAGCATTTTAACATAATTCCCTTTCCTAGTGTCCAGGTGAGTGAGTGATGTGTGGAGGAGATGAGAGATTGCATCGTCTGTGGAGCGGTTCTGACGGTATGCAAACTGTAGTGGGTCCAGTGTGTCGGGTAGTGAAGAAATGATGAAGTCTCTGATAAGGCGTTCAAAGCACTTCATCACTACTGAGGTGAGGGCCACAGGGCGATAGTCATTGAGAGAAGCAGGATGTGGTTTCTTTGGAACAGGAACAATAATGGACTCTTTGAAGCATGTGGGGATCACCGACGGTTTTCTGGTACCAACCTGACTGTTAAGCACAGTTTACAGATTTTTGTTAGTGTTAAACCTCCAAAAGCCTAAAGTTAGCCTGCTCTACCCATTTTTCAATGACTTGTAATGTGTGTTTGGGGTCATTATACTGTTATTACTCTCAGTTTTGTCCACATTTCCTGCTGATTTGAGACTACATCTAGCTCCTGATTTGAGGTTACATAGATGAAATCTGAGGCCATATTTGTTATTCCAACCACATAAAGGTCCACAGGCAGCAAAACAGACCTAAACCATGATACTACCACCTTCATTGAATTAATTGTCCTTTGGGTTGAATGCCTTATGTTTACACCTCAAAACATAACTCCTGAATGCTTTTCATTTGTCCATGTGGTGAGCTGCACTTCAAGTTTGAAATTCTTCTTTCTTGGACAGCAGCCTTTTAGTTCATGACAATATAAAATGTTTTTTAACTGTAAACAGTGACTCGCATTCAGTTTGTGGCAGGCCTGTGCCTTTGTTTTTCCTGGATTGTTCTTGACTATCTAAACTAGACTCATCTCAGAACTTGGCAAAGTGACTACACCATAGCCTGGTTGATTGAACTGATCTTGAAAACTCCAGAGGCAGCTCCAAAAGGCATTACTGACTTCTAAAATACCCTTTCTCAGAACTGCACTGAGCTCCTTGGATGTTCCTATTGTACTGTATTTTGGTCAACTCAGTGAGGTCAAGCAAATCTTTTTTTTTTTATTATTATTATTATTATTATTATTATTATTATTTTTGGGTTTTTTTTCCAATTGTCTCCCCAATTTAATCGTGGCCAATTCCACCCTGTCGCTAGGAGGGCTCCCACATTAAGGCTACCACTACCACCGAACCGCGTGCACGAGCTCACAGACACCCCTGATTGGCTGTAGAGCCGTGATTAATGTGGGAGCGCAAGTACCTCTCACCCCCCCCCCCTGAGAGAGCTCGGCCAATCAGCTTTCTCTATGCCTCCGGCTGTGAGAGGAAAACAGCATCACCTGGGGCAAGCAAGCCTTTTTATGTTGATACAGAGAAGTGGCCATATTTAATCAATCATCATAACTAGCAAGTAGGGTAGAAGCCTTCGGATTGACAAAATAAGACATTTTGGTATTTTCATTATTTCATCACTGAATTAATAAATTAATCGAAAAAACAATTATTAACTTTTTTTTTAAAGTTATTTTGACCTACGTTCTGACACGCGCACATCTGCACTTTCACCCTTCCAGAAGCCCGAACTCTCTCACTCTATACTGTCAGCGAAGAAGTTGCATCTGATCGCATTTAAAAATCAGCGCGAGTGAAGATGGCAGAAAAAAAGCAGCCACAGAAGTCTTTGGTTCAAAAGAGGTAGAAGCAATTCTGTTGTTTGGGAACAGTTTGGATTCGAAGAAGCGGACGTGGATCAAAACATATTAGGTGAAAGATTTGCTATGCGGTTGTGTCGGCACCGGTTGGTAACACCACAAATCTTTTTAACCATTTAAAATTTAAACACAGACCGACATATGACCAACTAATAAGGAAACAGAAAGAATGACGAACAACCCCCACAACATCCTCCACAACAAAGTCATCCATTAAAGACATTCCCTTCAGTGCAACTCCATCAGGCTCAGAAAGGCACAAAAAAATAACTGATGCCGTTGCATACTTTTTAACCAAAGACATGTGCCCTATTAGCACGGTTGAGATCGAAGGATTCAGGAAAATGATAAATACCCTGGACAAGCGTTATGCTTTGCCATCTCGACACCATTTGACGAGAGTTACTCTGCCTGCTTTATTTGAAAAATTCCATTCAGAAGTAAAAATTTTTATTTATTTATTTTTTTTCAGTTTGTTAATGCACATACATGAGCAAATTTATTTTGGACTAATTTATTTATTATTTTATTTAATATTTATATTTTATTTATTACTTGTTTTCAAAAGATTGTGGAAGTGCACTACAGAGGAAACGATTGCCCACAATTGCGCAGCGCAAGAGAGAGAAAAACCGTTGGCTCAGTTGTGATCACGTGACACTCAGTGTCAGAACAAGAAGCGCACGTGTGGTACATGATACTCGATACTCGTAAACCAAGATTTGTTTGTTTTCCAGGTCAAAAAGTATTGAAAATCTTTGCTCGTTTTGTGGAACACTTGCAAACTGTGTTACTTGCAATCTGAGGTTTGACTATATTTATATTTTCCCCTTGTATAGTTGAAATAAGCCCGAAAGAAATTGAACCTTGTGCTCCAAATCCTTTGGGTTTTTTTGTCGTAGGTTTACCCAAGATAAAAAGTGTATAAACAAATTGTGTGTACTGAATAAAGTGGAATAAGCAATTTACATATGTATAAATATATGGCTTTAATTGTGCATATCTATTCATACTCAAGATCTTTTGATATCTATCTTATTAAAATTAAAGAATATTTTTGGAAAAACTATACAAAGAGTCCATGCCACACTAATACCTTTGTAAGGAGCAGAGGTGGAAAGTAACGAATTACATTTACTCGCGTTACTGTAATTGAGTAGTTTTTTTGTGTATTTCTACTTTTTAAAGTAGTTTTTAAAATCTGTAATTTAACTTTTACTTAAGTACGTTTTGTTTGAAGTATTGTAATTCGCTACATTTTAAATCATATTCGCTACTGAGTAAAAAATAAATGAATGAAAATGCTAAAATAATACAAATATTATACTTTTGCGCTCGCGTGTGTGTATCATGTCCTGGTCGTGCGCCGCTCCAGACTCCACTCCAGGTTTTCTGACATCGGCATCGACCTGACCTTCCACACGGTCGCTTCCGCCCTGAGAGTGACGTCATCGACTAGCGCGACCATATATAAACCGGAGAGAGACGCGGGAAAGAGGAAAGATTGTGATTTTGGCGTTTTGATATTTGGTTGTGTATTCTGGTTTTTGACTTTTTGCCTCCAATTGACTTTGATTATTGCTTTGTCCCTTTGGTTTGGTTGGTCTTTGTATATATTTGTAGATAATTTCACTGTTTTTGGTTTAGGGAGTCTGGGAAGGTACCTGTATTTTTGTTTGTGGGTTTTTTTTGTTGCAGGTAATCTATCTATAAATACCATTTTGTTTATTATTTTGGCCTGGGTCCACGCTGAATCTGATTCTCCTCCTCCTGTTGTGTGTGTGTGTGTGTGTGTGTGTGTGTGTGTGTGTGTGTGTGTGTGTGTGTGTGTGTGTGTGTGTTTGTATATACAAACCTCATTATTTCATCAGTTAATGATTGGATCTAGTTCTTTCTGCCATATACCACCATTTCCATACAGTTTAAAATAGAACCCTGAACCATTCTTTTGCTGTATGGCCCTAGACTGGGACGTTACACCATATTTAAGTGACCACTTTGATTTTCAAGCACAAGAAAGACAACAGCTTTATTATGCAAAGGTGTTCCTTCGGTTAAAAACAACTAGTTTGAGATTTATATCTGCTCATCTTTTTTGAACTACGCTAGAATGCCTCATCCCACCCCCGCTGTTAAAAAAATAAATAAATAAAAAAAGTAACCCGGTAACTTTTACTCTGAGTAAATTTTTTAATGAGCTACTTTTTACTTTTACTTGAGTAGATTTTTATAATGGTAACTTTACTTGTACTTAAGTAAAATTTCACTGAAGTAACAGTACTTGTACTTGAGTACAAAATTTTATTACTCTTTCCACCTCTGGCAAGGAGTATGAGACCCTGGATACACTCAGTAGAAAATATAAAGTGCACATAATCCAGGTGCCCTAGTGATTACCTCCCATTAATCTGACTCGTTTGCCATTGAATTAACCTTAATGGTTAACGCAACGATTTTGTTACTTGTTGGGTGGTCAAAAACTTTTCTTTTTTTTTTAAATGGTCAAAAATGTGTAGTCAAAAAACAAACATGAAAAAAAACAGTAACTATTGTGGAAATTTTGAAAACATTTTTCCATTATACTGTACTATATTTCAAGAAAGTGAGCAACACATGTAACTAGCCATGAGTTATTCCATTTCACTCACTAATCATGTTATATGAGCTGAAGACTTTTTTTACTTTGAAGTTTTACTTTTAGTTTGAATAAATGTCCAATGTAGTTTTTCTGTCAAAGATTTGAGAAGTTATTACTAATGCAATTATTTTATGAATTACTGTGGTGGATTTTTTATTCTCCCCACACCGAAGTTGCCCTAATTTAAAACATTAAGCAAATACTGTAACTTTAATAAAAGAAATTAAAGAAAGACTCCGGACTCCGTGCAGATCTAGATGAAGTAAGGATAAAGTTTTATTGCAACAATAAAACAAAGTGAGCCAGTCTTGAAAATGCCTAAGATGTGAATCAGAGCATCGCCAAGAACAGACTGATGACTGTGACATAGGTGCCTTCTTTTATACTATTTTAAAGGGGCGGGATGCTCATCTGGCCCCCTCCTTTGCACAATTATTTTTTTGGTTTCTTATGAAATTTTTTTCAACCATTAAAATTACATTTGTGTTATAAAATTTTTCTACGTCATATACCTCGTCATCTGACTTATCAATTTTTCCTTCCAATATAACTTATTTTTCTTACAAATTAATTTCCATTATCTTTTCACTTTTTTTGTTCAACTTAAAAAATATTGGGGTGGCGCTTATGTCGGCTATAAATTCTTGGTGCTTCTACAGTTTTCAAGAGACAGACCATGGGTAAGCATCTTCTACATATTATTTTAATTATTTGTCTAAGTTTGTGAATTTTATTGTATTTACGTATTTTATATTCTATTTTTATTCTTATAGCTAATCGCATTTGCACGAATGATCACCACGTCGCTTTGGACGACTTGGACAGCCAGAACAGTCCGGCTCAGAGTCCTACTGACTACACTCCTACTGAACATGTCATGGACCGGGCCTCGGTGAGTTTTACTGAGGATGAGCCTGAACCATCTGTGTCGTTACTGCAGTTTCTAGAGGAGACAGGGCTCACTTTTTCCAAGAATGTTGACCCCAAACCTGGTCCTTCTAAGAGACCGCGTGTGGATAGCCCTTATCCATTTTCTTTTAGGCCCGTATGACCAGAGTCTACTACACCAGCTCCCCCGGTCCTAAACCCTGTTTGTCACGTAAGTGTTGGCACCCAGACCGATGTTAAAGTGTCTGTTGGTATCCAAACAGATTTTACTTCCGCACCTGTGCCAAATCCAAATCGCGGCATTTCTGTTTCTATTTCCTTTCACTGATTTTTAAATTGGTGTTGTCCTTCCTCACAGGAGGTTTTGCTAATTGACTTCTTATGCATTTTATTTTGCTACTGGTGCTTACCCAGGCGCGTGTTTTTTATACTTTTTATGTTGGGCCTAATACTTTGTATTGTATAAGATTCACTATGTAGATGCACATACTATTTTGTGTCTATTTCTTATTAAACTTATTATTCATATCACTGTGTGTCTCTTTTGATTATCTAATTTGACATGTTGCTTGTGTATCCCATACCTGTTACGTCACAGTTAAGATTACCCCATGTCTGAGATTACATCATATCTGGGGCTATGTCATATCTGCTGATCTTACATCATATCTGCTGATCTGCTGAGCTTGTGTCGTGTCTAGGGTTACTATGACATCATGTGCATCTCATCTCTAAGATGGCTGCTAGTCTAAGGTTCGTTGGGTGCATACTGTATACTGAACATCATCACATGATGTCTTTGCTACTATGACATCACGTTGTCCTTGGCTCAACTCTGTTCCTCCTACTTCACTTCTATAAGATAAGATTAATAGTTTTCTGTAATATTACTGCATGCACAAATATATTTAATTAAAATATGCTTACATATGTTTTTTAATACTGTATTTTACCTATTTCACTGTGCAGCTCAGGACCGTCTAGACTGATGGGCCACTCAGCTGTGGTGTACAAGGACACCATGCTGCTCTTTGGTGGAGGAGAAACCCAGACTGCTCCCACTAACTGCTTGTGGAGTCTCGATCTTACCACACTAACGTGGGAGACGCTGTCTTCATTGCCAGGATCCACTTCTCCATGCCGAATTCACCACCGCTGTGTGGGTCTCGGGCAAAAATTCCAGCCCAGACCACCAAATTATAGCAGCAAAGAACTCGCCATATCCAAAAGCAAGGACAGTGCATTTAGACCCTTCAAGAACAAGTGTTTTCCTTCCAGTCCCATACAGTTGCAGCCTGAGGAGAATATAGAGCTACAAAATCTCCATGTGAGCTTAAAAAGTAAGACATATGGTAACTGCCTCACATTTGAAAACCATGTTGCTCAAAATAACAGGGACAGTGAGCACTCAGAAAATGAAACAGAGGGCACTATGGAGGTCCCAATGCCTGACTTTCTGCTCATATTGGGAGGTAAACCTCTCAAAGACCAAGCTGCAATTTCAGTGTGGCAAATGACTCTGGGAGATAGCTGAGAGTGGGTGAAAAGTTTTATAAAAGCCAATGCTGCTTTTTGAGAGAGAGAAAAATAGAATAGCATTGATTGTCCTTTGTGAGGACATTTACTCTTTGATCCAGCTGCTCATATACTACTGACATTGATTTATTAATCTGATTTATGTTGTGCCTTCTTTTGTATGTATGTGTGTATACCAGTGGTGTCAAAAGTATTCACATTCATTACATGAGTAGAAGTATACTGTAGTTACTAGGGTTCAAAAATACTTCTTTAGAAGTTGAAGTATCAACCCAAGCTTTTTACTTAAGTAAAAGTTTAAAAGTACTGGTTTCAAAACTACTTAAAGTATAAAAGTAAAAGTATACTTTTATATATGGGGTGGGGGGGGTCATGCGTTGTGCGCGTTCTTATCATGCGACCGGGGGGGGGGGGTTTGGGGGGCGGACGTTGTGCGCGTTCTTATCATGCGACCGGGGGGTTGCGCGTTCTGATCATAAAAATAGAGTAACGAGGCTATTTTTAAAATGTAAGGAGTAGAAAGTACAGATAATTGCTTAAAAATGTAAGGAGTAGAAGTAAAAAGTTGGCTGAAAAATAATTACTCCAGTAAAGTATAGATACCCAAAATTTCTACTTAAGTAAGGTAACGAAGTATTTGTACTTCGTTACTTGACACCTCTGGTGTATACACTGCCTGACCAAAAAGTCACCATTTCAGAAGGGGTAAATTATTGTACGCATTCATCATTCATAGGATCATCATTCATAGACATCCGTATGGGAGATATAGAAATAACTCCAGCCAACTTCCTGTACTGTGCAAGTGGTGTTCGTGAATGATTGTGTGTACAATTTGGACAGACAGATGTGTTTCTTCTGCACATTGACGACATCAATTTTCAAGGATTGGGCATTCACAGACATCTTTAAAATGTTTGCACCATTCAAATGTTTTACTGCAGCTAATAGTCTCATCACTATACTTTGTTTGATGTCTTCTGTAAATGTCAGTTTTATGCCTTTATTCACAATAAATTTCATCATGAGCCATGTTTTGACATTTGTATGGATATACTGTATAGTTAATATGTTTATTATTTTGTGTTTGTATTGTATTAGCAGAGATCAATGTATTTTATATATGCTGTAAACTGTATGTAGTTACAACTTTTTACTCTTAATTACAATTGTTAATTTTTTTGTGTATAGTACTTTCATTCATTTATTTATCTTTGGTAACCATTTTATACTGGTCAGGGTCATGGTGAGGCTGTAACCTACCATTGGGGCAAAGGAAAAAGTTAACCACATAAGAGATGTCAGTTCATCACAGGGCGCATTGCACATTTATTCCCAACCGGGGCAATTTAGCATAGCGAGTTCAACTGTTGGCATGTTTTTTTTTTTTGAGAGATGGAGGAAACCCAGAAAAAACTCCACATGCTCAACATGTTCACCTTTTTGTTCTAAACACCACCCCCTCACGTTTTATCATGTTTTCATGTATTTAGTTCAACATATTCCTGAGTTTTGTGTGAATTAAATAAACCATTTTTTTTCTTTATAGTATTTTCAAACGTATTATGATTATGTTTACAGTATGATGAGAATTTTTTATCATCCATCGATTAGTGACCAATCATAGATACAGTATTTTTGTCTTGTGTATTGTAAAAGGAACACAGTCTACCTAATTTAGAAAAATTGAGCTGTTTGAAAAGAATGTACGGTATATTTTGGACCAAAATACTTTGCTTCTTACAGCTTTGGACAATTCACAAATATAAACGTGTTTGTAGCCTATTCATTCTATGATCATGGCAATGCTTTTTGTAATAAAGACAACACGTACAAGGGGAGAACAAGAGAACAATAGATGGCGCCAAAGCACCAAACCAAACCGAAAGTGCTTCTTGATTCACTTCAATTTACGTCAATATAAAAACAAACTAATGTAATATATCACACTTTAGTAAATATTGCAAGATGCTGAATTTTCTTAAAGGTTTTGGTACAAACTAATGGTATCAAACATTTGCCAAACCTAAATGTTCATTTGGTTTTGATAATCATAATCATAAAAAAGTTAATTTATAACAACATTAATAATAAATATTATACCACACTTTTGCTAAATATTTAACAGTAGACAGGGGTTTATTGTAAAAATAAAAATTTAAAAAATATATACATATATAAAACTTTCCAGGAAAAAAAGACTGTAAGATGAGTCTGATAAAAGGGAGTTTACAGTGTGACGTTTACACTTTATTCAGTATTTAGCCTTGGCTGGCTTCCAGAGCTGTTCAGCAGCTGATGCTGTTCTCGCCACACACACGGTAATCTCCTCTCAGACCCACGTGGTCTCAACTATAAAAAGTTACCGCGCGAGTCGGCTTTAGTAGCTTGATTGCAGTGGGGAAAGGACAGAAAGCTCAACATCCTTCCCTGTAGGACGCACAGGCTCTGCACCCTGCAGAACGCCGTCTTTTTTCTGCTCTTTTATCATTCTAAGCTGCGATCTGGACGAAAACAAGGTGCGATACAAGAGAGGACAACATTTCAGCTCGTACTACTTTTTTAGTGAATAATTGGTGCAATCGATCGGCGCTTAAACTCTGACTGCACTGTTTTGTTTTCGGGATGAAATTTCTCATGCCGTCACCTGGAGAAGGATTTCTCAAACAGAAAGTCGCAGTCAGGCTTGGACGATTTACGTGCACTGATCTAGCCTGAGGCTGAGTTTTGATGCTCGACATCAAGCCCATCTCTTCTCACCAGAGTCGCTTCATCCTAGAGGTCTGGGCTGTTTCTCATTCAGTTCATTCTTAAGTGTGAGGTTACGAAAATAACTTACATTACTTTTTATGAACACGTTGTTTAAATATCTCATGTGGCTGCACAGCGTCGATTTACCTGGCACGGTATATCTGTGAATGCAGAGTAAACAGATTACCAAAGGCACCCAGTCTATTTAATTAAAGGACGATCGGCAGTTGGCGCGGCGGAAGGAAGATGAAGGTAATCGTGCGGGTGATGTGTTGTTTAATGGCTTGCGTGCTGTCAGTGCGGGGCGCCGGGAGCGACACCCACGCGCTGCCCCGGGACTCGTGCGCGTCATGCGGCCTCGGTCGTGCGGACGTTCCAGACGCGATGGACACAGACTTTGTAGAGGCGGTGAAGAGGCACATACTGAGCAGATTGCAGATGAAGCAGAGACCAAACATCACGCACCCGATCCCGAAGGCGGCCATGGTCACTGCGCTGAGGAAGCTACACGCCGGAAAAGTGAGAGAGGACGGGAGGTTCGAGATTCCCAGCTTAGATGGACAAGCCGCGTACAGCAACGAGGCGCAAGAGGAAACATCAGAAATCATCAGCTTCGCCGAGACAGGTGTGTAGGGGGAAAAACCAACTGTTTAACAGGATCTAATTGATTTTTCAGGACTTTGAATGTAAACATCGGAGTGGCATTTGCAAAGATGATGCAGCGTTTATTGTTTTAGTTACCCCTGAACACGTGGACGTGGTGTTTTATATTTGTTGATTGTATATTTAATGAAAATGAGTATAGTAGATTGCAAAATATTTTGATTGCCATTATGTGTCATTTTTATATACTATTACTAGGTTTATTCAGCACACCGAGAGATACATGTAAAAATCAAACATAGTTTATTCTATCATCATAATAAATAAAATACAGTCCTATTTCATATCATAAAGGAATACACATAATAGTTATTAGTTATATAATTAATTTACACATTGCAGCCTTCTGCAAGCAAAGTATGTATAAAGATAATGATGTGATAAAGATTATGTAATATGTTCACACCTTTTACTAATTACATACAGAAACTGGATAAAAGTGTTCTTGCTGACAGCTAGAAGCATTTCTTTATCAAATTAATTTCATATTAAATCACATTGAAAATCATGTATATCCTGCTGTGATCAGCATAGTAAAATGTTCAGGAACTATAGATAGATTTCCAATAACTGTAGATTAGATCTTTAAAAGAGCATTGGTTAGAATAACTATTTTTCCCCTGTTTTACTGTTACTTTTTAACAACAAGAGTAACAGTAAAACGTCAAGGATAAGTATCTAGCAAGGATAAGGTATAGGAAACTATAAAATAAATTAAAATAATTAATTTTTATCATTATTAAAATGATGGAGACCTGAGATGAATGTTAAAGGTGACTAATTTGTCTCACTCTTGACAATTATAATATGAAAGATAACATATGATGCTTCTCAGCCTGACTTCCTTATCACTTAAATACCTTTACAGCATCATTTCTGCACTGAGAAAAATACACACTTATGGCAAATGAGCAAAGAAATATTAATTATTAGTCGGGCACTATGCAATTCTGTTAAACCCAATATGTCAACATGAGGAACACACACACAAAAAAAAAAAAAAAAACTCAGAATAATGCATGAGACATTTGAGTTGTGGTGGGGGACAGAGGCTGTGGTGGGGGATGGTCTACTCATATCACAGTTCTGCAAAGAATGAAAGAATGCTTTTAAAATATCAAAGCAAAGCTAGGCCTCTTTGCATTTTCACCCATTATTCAAGACACCTTTGAACCTTTGAGCTGCATTGTGTCACAAAACTGGCTTTGGTCCCTGCTCTCTGGACCCCTTCTGCCTCAGGGCCAGCTGGCGCTAACCCCCAGAGTGGAGGTTGCCAGTCAGGGCATGGCTTTGGGACAAGCTCTCAAGGTATTCTGCTGTGAGTGGCACACTCCTCCACTGAGCTTCCAGATGCGCTCATCCTGTGCAGTTCCCTGGATCTACATGACAGCTAGCTCTTATTAGATAACTTCCTTGACTTAACATGAGGCTGCAGTTTTAGTAGTTATAGTGGTTTGTCCAGAAGGGTTGCTTGCATCTCCTGCTCCACTCTAGGAGGGCAGAATTAAGAACCCTGCCAACATGCAGGTGAGAACAGCTGCCAGCGTCACGTCTCTGTTAACTCTGTTCTCTGGTCCGTTTCAGAAGGATTTGGTGTCCCGTAGCCACGGGAGCGAAGCAAGAGATGTGTGCTTCTCATTTGTCCATAGCTATTCGGACTCGCTGAACTCTTAACGTCCAGTCCAGCATGGGAAATTAAGCTTTATTATTTGACATTATTCAGTGTAGCAGTATTCAGAGGGTTTGCAACAGGACCTGTAATTTCATCATGTCAGTTATACCCTGTTTGAATTGATCTCTTTGGCAAATTGTTTTATTAACATTGGATACTGTTTTGGAAATTAGATTCTACAGTGCCAGGAGATTGGCAGGATGTTAGAAACTAATCAGACAGCAGCCCATATTATTGGATTGAGCAGTTCATATGAAACAATTCAAGCATGCGCGTAAGATCTAATGAAGCATTTGAATGACCCTGATATTTAGTTGTCCACTTATCCATTTAATATTTAACATAATTTTTTTCAGATTCTTGGTTAATATTTAGAGTACACTGTCAGCTTTGGTAATCCACTGTTCTGTGCCCATGTTTGCAGTGGTGGGGCAGCATGAAAGTTGTAATAAATGTAGCAGATTTTTAGCTGTGCTCATCTCTTTATCAGACAGGCTGAAAGAGTTAATAGTAAAGTAAATTCAGCGAGCCACCTGCACATGCTTGTGAATCCTTAAGGTTAGTGAAGTGATGTAAACGTATCGAATCAATTTTACAGGACACCAGAATCAAGGCTGTTAGATTACTTTGAGCTGAAATAAATCCTTTTATCATTTAGGGTAATGCCTTAAATACATTGGTTGGTCAAATATTTGGCCTATTTCACCTGCGCACCACCTCCTAAGATCACAGGGAACAGGAAAGCAACAGGAAAGGAATGTCACACGAAGCTCCATAAGGGAGTGAAGTGTTAATGAGAGCTGGTAATCAACCCTTCTTTCCTCTGCCTCCTGTAAAGTTGGCCAGACAGTGATGATTGCCCATCTGTGGTTCAGCTCAGCTGAAAGTAGGCACGCCCAATCAGCATGTGGGCAATGGATCATGTGGCTGCTTTCCAAATCTCACCTTCCTTCCTGCTTCCATGTGCAGAGGAAATCTATAGACTAGTGGACCTTGTTGTTCCATCATTAAGACCAGTCTTCACTGTGCATGTCATTCATTTAGAGAAGGAGTTGTTGAGGCAGGCAGTAGTGCGCTTTATTGCACAGGTAATGCTGGAATATTTATAACCCGAAGGCATGCCGGCAGTTAATGAGGTAGAACATTTTAGGGGAATTGTTTACTAAACTATTTCACTTATATTTTGCTTCACAGCTTTTAACAGCTGACACACCATGTCCCAAGGGTTTTATTTTCTGTTCCTCCTGAGCTTTAACTGTGTGCCACTTTGGGACTGCTGAGAAAATGGGTCTCTGCCAGAGAGCAGAGGCAGGCAAACGAGTCTGGACAGGGCTGAGTGCACATAAAGCCACTGCTACATGGGGCCAGACAGGCTGTCAGAGAAACAAGCCATCTTCCGAGGCAAGCTGTTGACACTGACCTCAGCTAATCAGTTTGCAAACAAGGTAATTCAAGCAATTCAGCACATCCCAGGCATAGGCAGCTTTGCAATTTCAACCAAAAGACCAAATGAAACATCATTAACTATATCATCTTCCATGTTTGCGCTATCAGCAATCAAGTGTTCACTGACTCAGTGGAACTTTCAAAAATGAAAAAAGTCCAACATTCTGAATTGTTCCAAACATTGCCTACATGCTGAATACAACAGCATTAAGAATACTGTGCTAAGTCATGCAAATTGTTTTCCAGTTCATCCTTTTTATTCAAAGGCCACATGCTCAACACTAGGCTGTGCTATGGTTGTCCCATAAATACCTCAGAGAGTGCATTGTGCTGTCAGTCTCCAAGGCTCCAGGAGCTGTGAGTTTTCACTATGCTCACAGTGAACTCGGTGAACCCCCCAGGGCAGAACTCACAATCCACCCCTGCTTCCCTACATCAGCCGTGTACAGTCTTTGGCCAACTGGGCCCAAGCCCAGTGTTGAACTGCTGCAACCTCTCCATCAATCTGAGTGATATATGGAAGGGAGAACAAAAGATCATTTGAGGGATCTGACCTTGTCAAGGCTATCATGTCATAAGATGGAACAATTTACCTACAGTCAACCTACCTACCAATATGCCAAAATAGTTATATACTGTGTTTTTTCTGGCACTTCATAGCAGTTTTCAGTATAATATAAGTTTAGTGACTTTTAATATAAAATGAATATAAGCTTCAACTAACTCCCCCCTCCTCTCTCTCCTACAGATGACCTGACTTCAGTGAAATCCAGCCTCTATTTTGTGATCTCCAATGAGGGAAATCAGAACCTGTATGTGCAGCAGGCTAATCTATGGCTGTACTTTAAACTTCTGCCCGGAGGTATGGAAAAAGGTGTGCGTCGGAAGTTGACAGTGAGGGTGCACTACCAGGAGCCTGGTGCTCAGGAAAGGTGGGTTGAGAAGCGCCTGGAGCTGAAACGGAGTGGCTGGCACACATTCCCACTGTCAGAGGCGGTCAGAGTGGCATTAGGGAAAGGTGGCAGACGGCAGGACTTGGATGTGCACTGTGATGGCTGTGAGGTAGCCAATGTGCTTCCTGTACTGGTGGACATGGGTGATCCTTCTCACCGGCCTTTTCTGGTGGTGCGAGCTCGCCAGACAGAAGGGAAGCATCGTATTCACAAGCGTGGCCTGGAGTGCGATGGAAATCATGGTGGTCTTTGTTGCCGGCAGCAGTTCTACATTGACTTTAGACTTATAGGATGGAATGACTGGATCATTGCACCTGCTGGCTACTTTGGCAATTATTGCGAGGGGAGCTGCCCTGCTTACATGGCAGGCGTGCCAGGCTCAGCCTCCTCATTTCACACAGCTGTGGTCAATCAGTACCGCATGCGAGGTATAAGCCCAGGCTCGGTGAACTCCTGCTGCATCCCTACCAAACTCAGTACCATGTCCATGCTCTACTTTGATGATGAGTACAACATTGTCAAGCGGGATGTTCCTAACATGATTGTGGAGGAATGCGGTTGTGCCTGAGGCTGGTAAGAGAATTGTAGACTTTGAATGTAATCAAAGGACATTACAGCGGCAGTGACATATTTATGGACCTGTACCACAGGCATATAAATACATATTATATATACACAAATGCACAATCACACTCTAGTGTGTGTTCATGGAGCAGTGGTTCAGGAGTGATTCTGTTACAATCTACAAATACAAAGGTGTGACAAGTGAACAGAAATCACCAAACTGTGTGCTTCTTATAGTTAAAATACATTGCCCTTTTAACTCCAACAGGACAGAACATGACATTTACCTACGACAAGCTGGTATTGCCCACTGCTTTGAGTACTTAGGAAGAACCCTTCCAAGACTAGTTGAAGCACAGACAATAAATCGTCCTTTACACTTCAGAACAACAGCACTTCAAAGACACTGACAAATCACTCTTTAGAGGTGGGGTTTTCAACAAGTATTTGTAATATCAACTTGTATGTTCCTTATGGCATTCCCACTATCATGGCTGAAATTTTCTGTCATTGTTCCATATCAAACGGGTAGGATAAATGAAACTGCTAGTGACCTCTTGGACAATACTGTAACAAAGTGGCTTTCCCGCACCCTGTGCATGGATGGTCCATGTGGCAGACTGCTGAACCAAGACATGAGGTCCAACAGGTGAAGTGTGATGTTATAGCTCTTTGGCTGTGAACTTCAATGGCTCATAAATGCTGTCAGCACCATGTGCTCTGTGGAGGCATTATTACTGACCAGCTGGCAGTATAGCACTTGCAAAAATGCTCTAAATGCACAATTTAAGCACTTGCCTATTGAAATGCCTTCAAAAGGATTGTCAAGAGGTGCACCTACCCCATTTTTCACCCACTCCTGGTCATATAAAGTGCCGCATAACCTATGCAATGTATAGTAATCCTGGTCCAGACCAAGTGTTCTGTTCTGCTAATCTTTAACTCTTTATCAAATACTTGAAATGTGATCTTTCGCTTTCTTTCCAAAGCGGATGATTGTTCATATGTTTGCACTGAAATGTTGCAGAAATAACTGAAAGACAAAAAACAACAACAATAAAATGCTATGGAAAACATATTTTTATAATAGTCAAATGAATTTTTGTGAACATTTGTGTGTACCGTATAATGGAACCAAAGAGGCCAACATGTTAGTTATTATATATGGTGGCAAGGCTATTACAGTATTTGTACAATATTTGTTTATCTTTTTTAAGAAGCCTAATCACTGTGTCAATGTAAAATATCACAGATTTCATTTCAGCTCTTGATACGATTTTTATTTTGTACAGTAAATCTTTCATATTTAATTCTCTCATTTTCTATATAATGAAACTTATTTTTTAGATGTTGGTACAGAGTCAACCAGTAAAACCCATTCTTTCTGTACAGTTTATGTAAAATAAAGCTTTTGTAATTATTTTTTAACTTTAAAATAAAATCCTACTCTGCATTTTAAAACAGTGCTTTGTGTGGAGTTTTGAAGTATTGTTGGCAAATTTAAGTCAAGTCAGTTTTGTCTTGCATTTTAAGCTATTGAATGTGAGAAATGTTTAATTCATGATGTTAAAACAAAAAAATATAATTTTAATTATGAGTTTCTTCTATCGTGTTTTCATATTACATGCAGATACTATCTCAAATATGCTCTTTCCATCCGGAGTTTTGGCCTGTGAATTAACTGGCTGAATTTCATATGGCATAAATGCATTGTGTACATGTCTGAACAAAAAATGCTGATAATATTTGTCATTCTCAGTGTCCTCTCACCTATGAGGGAAAAGGTTTTCTACCTGTCGACATGTAGCCACACGGCATGATTACATCAGAGTAGGTTTCCAACCATATCTGTATCTGTTGCCTTTTTCTAGATACTTAAGGCAGAACTACAAAAACAAACTGGTATGAAGGAACTCTTTATTCTATACTGGTCTTCACACATACAAATGTTGAGTGTTTCTGAAGAAAGCACTGCAAAACAAGTCTTCCGAAATATGCTCAGAGCCCTAGGACATCGTGGGATAATTGCCTAAAAATTTAGCTATTCTACGTCTGATAATTTAACAAATATTGTGTTAAATAAAGTTTAACTTGCTTGGAGGAGACATAAAAAATAGGGTGAGTCAGCACTAAGAAGTAGTACTACTACTACTAGATGGTCACCGCGCGCGTGTGTGTGCATATGTGTTTTTGCGCGCATATACTGTATGTGTGTGGGTGTGCATGCTTGTGAGTGTGTATGTTGTGCACGTGTGCTCAAGAGTGTGCACATGTATGTGCACGTGTACGGGGTTGTGTGTGTCAATATACGAGAGAGAGAGAGAGAGAGAGCTGTCTCATCATGTAGTGCAAAGTCAGTGGTGTCGGCATGGCTGTTGGAATGTTAATGACACTATAGTTATGCCCCCTAGCTACCTCATGACACACACACACACACACACACACACACACACACACACAATGGTTCTCTTACAAGGAAATTATGGATTGAAGTGAAGTACTTTTTAAGCATATTTTTTGAGGTCTGTAATAAGTAGGTCAATCAATGCTCGCCTCTAAATGGAATAAAAGGAATTAAAAGAAACAATAGAGTAAAATGTTAGCAATATTTAATCATTTCTATTTGGCCACATAATGTTAAACAGTATAAGTAGATGCAGTATTCTCAAACAGTGATGGATAATAAGCTCTACCTCTCCTGTCCCCCTCATTTTGTATTTTGTCCAATAACTTGGGCCAATCATGTTTGAGTTATAAAAAAAATAATAAACGTGTGCTACTGTGAAGATTTTTACACTGGGTTTCTTCCCTGACAATGCTCTACCAGGCCTTTAATACAGCTGTATATAGTCTTTGCTTGCTCTTAGGGTATCTTTACTTCAGTTTTTCCTTCAGCAAGTGAAATGCATGGTCAGTTGATATTGATATTATGCTTGAGGTCATTGTCTATCCACATTGGGAAACACCATTCAGGGAGTTTTTAAGCATATTGCTTAATTTAAACAGATTTCGACTAATCCATTTCAGAATTCATCCTGCTGATTTTGTCAGCAGACGAAAATAAACCATACATATTCATCGCATAAGATGAGGTTGTCGTTCTTCAAAGCAAAAGCACTTCCTTTGTTTCTCCATTGTCTTCTTTTCTTATCATTTTGTCATTAGCAGATTTGATCTCAACTGCCCATAGTATGTTGTTCCAGAACTAGACAAAGGGCACTGTTGTTCTGTCAATCTTTTAAATCATGTACAAAACAGTTAATTTGTCCACATATAATGTTTTTGCTATGTATCCAATGAATTTGGTTTAATTATTCAGCCTAACAACGACTTGCTTTACCAAATATGACAGCTCTTTGGACTTTATATTGAGTTAAAAGCAAGATTCCCAAGCAATCACTTGAAATTAACTCTAGATCTTTTATCTGCTTACTTGTAAGTAGCATAATTAAGGAATAACACTCACATGGTGATAGACCAGCCAACTCTCCAATTACTTTTGGGCTCTTTTCAAAAAAGAAAAAAAAATGAGTGGGGGTAGGGTGTGTGAGGAAGTTAAAAAATAATTCCTAAACTGGTCACGTGTTGCCACTGGTCAGACCTGCCACTACATAAAAAAATATAAAAGGGTCTAGAAAGGAAGAACTAAAACATTTCCTGGTGTGTTTCCAAAACCATTATACTGGGACCATTTTAAAAGTTAAAGCATGTATCCCACTCTTCATAACAGTTGTGTCTTATTAGAGCTAGAGGGAACAATACAGCCGAGTCACAAACTAGTATAGGTGTGGTTAGTGATTCTAAATGTTTTTTTTAAAAGGTCACAGTCTAGATCCTGTCAGGATAATAAAAGACTAAATGTTATTAAAAATACCACTAGTAGCTTGACTAAACCACAAACTACATTGTACATTTGCATATTACATGACTTAGATATTTTCTATTATTACTGCAATTCTAAAGAACATGCAGAAATCTAACTTTATAAATAATTGTTTGATGTACCTTGACCAGCCATACCATTTGGTTTCTGTTAAGGAACCTTTCCTGAGAGGTCAACAGGATTCAAATCACCAAGGCCAAAGGAAAATGACCCTTGGATTATTAACAGCCCTGCTAGCCCTATAAAATGCAATTCATCCCTCATCATCATAAATCTATGAAAAATGTATTAGCCTAAACGATATATCTAAAGAAAGACTAAGAGGTCTATACATTTTTACTGGCAAATGAGAAAACAGTGAGAAAAATTGTTGTTCTTATTTCTCTACTTCCTAAACCTTCACCCCACAGTGCCCCCAAATACCCCCCCCCCCCAACACATACACACACACACATACACACACCCTCCCTTCATGGTGACCTCTTGACTCCTAGACCACTAGAGTATACTGAGGGCCACAAAGACTCCGTTTGTGTCCAAATTTACCTAGTGCAGGCTAGAGCCCAGGGATCTACAGAGGCCACCTCCACAGGGAGATGACGAGGGAGGCACTGCTCTGAAAGAACTGATAGTTTTCCGTGAAAGGGCAACTGATTTGTTGCAACTGAAAGCCTACAGTCAGTACCCCACCTTTTTAGGTCTGCCTGTCACCCAAGACATAGTCAATATCATGTGTCCTGTCAAGATACACAACTGGCCATCTTGTTGTGGCTGGAGTGGCAAATAGCTTGGTGAAGTAAGGCAGCTACTTGGCAGCATTCTGAATGATAAAGCTACAGTAGTATTGCCTTTAAACTGAAACTGTGATGAGTAACATGTTATGTGTTCACTGAAGGTAAATGTAGGAGAGGGTAAACAGCTGGCCTTTTGTTTGCCAGGCAGAGTTTCTACTCACATTCATGTGACGTGGTGCATGCAGAGGTTGAAACCGCTGACGGAGACAGTGACAATGACAAGAATGAATGAAGCAGCCCTTCTGCTCTGGACTCAAGTTCACTGACAAAGCCAGTTGTCTCTCTGATCTTTCAGGACCAAGAAAAACCCAAGGAAATAGGAGATTATGAGTTAGGAGTGTACCTGTACTGTATGTGTGTAGGTGGGGAAATTCCATTCAGGGGGATTTCAGGTGTGATTGTAGATTCACCTAAGAGCACATTAAAGAATGCCATTAGCATGACTGTGTGTCCTTCATCAAGGCTGACTGTGGTCTCATTGTGGTGCCATATTCTTTGTATTGTTCTGTCAGTGTGAGGGGCTTTTTGATTTTACAAAAACACAGATACTGATTGCAGAGGGAGAGAATGTATTGAGATTGACTACATCAATGAAGACAGAAAAGACATGTACAAGGAAAAAGGAAGAACTAGCATGAGTTTACTTGAGTATGACACACTCCCCTACAGTAACCCATGCCAGAGAGAGAGAGAGAGAGAGAGAGAGAGATGAATTGTTATGTGAATTGAGTTTACTATCTAACATCTCAGGATTATGCTGGATTACTGTACAATGGATGAACTCATTAAAGAGTCCCTCTTTTATGATGGTCTGAGATTTGAAAATAAATTGCAGGATGATTGAACAAAACAGAATATAAACCACAAATCATATTCCATCTTTACCATGGCTTAGCAGTGGTGGTGATGGTGAGCGGTGGACATGAATTAAACTCTCAGAAACAAAGTTACCAAACTTACCTTGTCACTGGAAAAGGGGGATGGGGTAAATCTTATATTTAAGAAAGTGTGATGTATCATAGCTTTTAGAGTACTTGGCCTTACAGTGCAATTACATACCTTATTTTGTTTGAAATTTCTTTGTGTTAGATTGTGTTGCTTTATTATATCTTGCTTTATTATATCAAGTGTACTTGATTTTATTAGACAGGTTCTATTTAATTTCTTTATTCATCAGGTCTGGCAGTAATTATTTCTTTTATTTATTCAATTCAATTCAATTTTATTTATAAAGCGCTTTTAACAATGGTCATTGTCTCAAAGCAGCTTCACAAAACTGAAAGAAATTTAACAAAAAAAATAAAATAAATAATAATAATAATAAAAAAATAATAATAAATAATAATAAATAAATTATTATTATTATAGAAAAGAAAATAATTGGAAGTGTGTATGTGTGAGAAAAATGTGCAGATAATAATAATGAGACGAATGAATGAAATTTCTCTGATGAGCAAGCCAAGGGTGACGGCGACGGTGGCAAGGAAAAACTCCCTGAGATGGCATTAGGAAGAAACCTTGAGAGGAACCAGACTCAACAGGGAACCCATCCTCATTTGGGTGATAACAGATAGAAATGATATAACATCTTGTGTTGTGCAGGTGAAAATTCAATATGACAGAAATTATTTAAATTAACATGAAGACCAGTTCAGCATAGGGACAGGTCAGTGGGTGCAGAGGGCAGATGAGGTCTGGATCACTGGAAGCACAGGAGCAGCATGTGTAGCTCCAACCATCATAAAGCTGAATCCAGCTGGAGCTGGTCCTTCTCTGGATGCCTCAGGAACCTCGCAGGGTCGGCCTTTGTCTACTGAAGCTGGCAAAATCTCCCGATGCCTCGGGATGGGTAGAGAAATACAGAACAGATGGGGAGAATTAGCGTAGTTGCCATTCGGGATAGGTGTACTGGAGTATGAGATTATGGGATGAGTTATGTGTATGCCAGATTAAAAAGATGCGTCTTGAGTCTACTTTTGAACTGAGAAACCGTGTCTGCTCCCCGAACACTGTCTGGAAGGCTATTCCAAAGCTTTGGAGCTAAATATGAAAAAGCCCTACCCCCTTTTGTAGATTTTGAAATTCTGGGAACTACCAGAAGTCCGGAGCTTTGTGATCTTAAGGCGCGTGGTGGATTGTAGCGTATCAGAAGACTGGTTAGGTATGTGGGAGCTAAACCATTTAAGGCCTTGTATGTAAGTAATACTATTTTGAAATTTATTCTAAACTGAACAGAATTTATTTATTTCACATAGGGCCAGGCAGGTTTGTTTAATGTTGTATCATCTTAAAATTAGTATGATGATCTGAATTATTTAAGTCTGACAAATATGCCAATAATAATTAAAAAAAAAAGTACGGAGGCAAATAAAAGGTAAAATATAAATATTAATGGTATTAAAATTTATAGAAACAGCTCCGATGATGACGTCAGCATGTTTACGGAAGCGGTTGTGGGATTCATTGGGAAGCTAGCGGATGATACAGTGGAGAAAAAGACTATCAGAACGTTTCCCAACCAGAAGCCGTAGGTGGATAAAACCATCCGCGATGCTCTGAGATCTCGCACCGCTGCCTACAACACGGGACTTGCGTCGGGGGACATGGAACCATACAAGGCTGCGTCATACAACGTCCGGAAGGCGGTGAAAGAGGCGAAGCAGGGCTACGGGAGAAATCTAGAGTCACAACTGCAACAGAGTGACTCTAGGAGCCTGTGGCAGGGACTGAGAACAATAACGGATTATAAAACACCAACATCCGGTTTGACGAATGCGAACGCGACTCTGGCAGACGAGCTCAACACTTTCTACGCTCGCTTCGAGGCTGCAGCTAAAGACGCTAGCGGCGCTAATGCTAGCGGCGCTAACGGCTGCAGACAGAAAGACACTGCCGGCACCAGAAACGCGCTCATCATCACCGAGCACAACGTGAGGAGAGCCTTCAGGAGAGTGAACACCAGGAAAGCAGCAGGAACAGACGGCATCTCAGGTCGTTTTCTCAGAGCCTGTGCAGACCTGCTACGTAGCACCTGTGTTCACTGAGATATTCAACATCTCTTTATCTCAGTCGGTGATCCCCACGTGCTTCAAAGAGTCCATCATTGTTTCTGTCCCGAAGAAACCCCATCCTGCTTCTCTCAACGATTATCGCCCTGCAGCCCTCACCTCAGTAGTGATGAAGTGCTTTGAACGCCTGGTCAGAGACTTCATCATTTCTTCACTACCCGACACACTGGACCCACTACAGTTTGCATACCGTCAGAACCGCTCCACAGACGATGCAATCTCTCATCTCCTCCACACATCACTTACTCACCTGGACACTAGGAAAGGGAATTATGTTAAAATGCTCTTCATCGACTACAGCTCTGCATTTAATACCATAATTCCCTCCACACTCACCACCAAGCTGGAGCACCTGGGACTCAGCTCATCAATGTGTCAGTGGATCTCCAATTTCCTGACTGGCAGACCACAGGCAGTAAAGATGAGCGGACATGTCTCAGCTACATTCACTCTCAGCAGTGGAGCACCCCAGGGTTGTGTTCTGAGCCCCCTGCTGTACTCTTTGTACACCCACGACTGCGTGACCACTACCAACTCCACCACCATCATCAAGTTTGCTGACGACACCGTCGTCTAGTCCGTGAGTCGGACTACCTAGAGGAGATTGGAAATCTGGAGAACTGGTGCCAGAGGAACAATCTCCTCCTGAACGTCAGCAAGACAAAGGTGCTGATAGTGGACTTTTGTACAAAGCAGGAGAGGAACTACCAGACCCCCATCATCAACAGGAACCCAGTGGAGAGAGTGGACAGCTTCAGATACCTCTGTGTTCACATCACTCAGGACCTGTCATGGTCCTGTCACATCAACACCGTAGTGAAAAAGGCCCGGCAGCGTCTGTACCACCTCAGATGCTTGAGAGACTTTAGACTGCCCTCCAAGGTGCTCAGGAACTTCTACTCCTGCACCATAGAGAGCATCCTGACGGGAAATGGTTCGGGAACAGCACCATGCAGGACAGACGAGCTCTACAGAGGGTGGTGCGATCAGCTGAGCGCATCATCCGCACTGAGTTCCCTGACCTGCACTCGATCTACAGCAAGCGGTGCTGGACCAAGGCCAGGAAGATTGTGAAGGACCTCAGTCACCCCAGTAATGGACCGTTCTCTTTGTTGCGGTCTGGGAAGCGATTCCGCTCCCTGAAGGCCAACACAGAGAGACTGAGGAGAAGCTTCTTCCCGCAGGCAATAAGGTCTCTCAATCATCACTACACCACACAGGACTAATAACATCTTTTTAAGCTCACAACATTGACTGGACAATCATGGACACATGGACACATTCATACACACTTGCACTAAATATTTATACAATCTGGACAATTGCACATGTCACTTTCATTAGTCACCTTTCATGTATATTTGCACAACCATTGTCACTTTAAACTCTATATATATATATATATACTCCCCCCCCCCTCATATTTCTATATTTTGCAATATTTTATTATGCCCTTATTTGTACAGTTTATTTTACTAGTTAAATTTATTTCTTTAGTATTTCCTTTTATTGATATTTATTTTACGTACAAGCTTTTATGTTCTTTTTAAGGTCACTGGCGGTCGTGTAAGAATTTCACTGCATATTATACTGTGTATGACTGTGTATGTGACAAATAAAATTTAAATTTTAATTTGTGTACATTTGGAAGGGCAAGCCGTATAACTTCTGTAAAGCTACTTCAACCAAATTTAAATTGAGAAAAGAGACCATTGCTTAGCACCTCAGGACAACCAGAAATTTGTCTTGTACCTAATAAAAGTTTAGGAAAATAGGTGTAATATATGATCAATATTCATTCAGTCATTCATCTTCTATACCGCTTAATCCTGTGTTCAGGGTCGCGGGGGACCTGGAGCCTATCCCAGGAGACTTTGGGCACTAGGCGGGGTACACCCTGGACAGGGTGCCAATCCATCGCAGGGCACACACACATACACACACTCACACACCCAATCACAAACGCCAATTAGCCTAACCTGCATATCTTTGGACTGTGGGAGGAAACCGGAGTACCCGGAGGAAACCCACCAAGCACGGGGAGAACATGCAAACTCCATGCACACAGAGACGGGAATCGAGCCTGGCCGGGGAATCGAACCCAGACCCTGGAGGTGCAAGGCGACAGTGCTAACCACTACACCACCGCGCCGCCTATGATCAATATATAATCCTGATATACCAGAAGATGGTCCACACAAATAGTACATGCAAATATTTTATTAAACAAAATTACTCCCAATTCTGGAATGTTAAAGAATGGGGCAATTGTCAAAATACAGGCTTTGCCTTCAATTAACCCTACAGCTAGAGAGTAAAACATGAGTCAAAGTCTGCGGTTATCACTTCATTCAAATAAATTTTACAAGGTGAGATAGTCAAAAAGAATATTTAAGTCACACAGAGTGTGTGATTTTCTGATGAATGATGATGATGATGATGATCTGGTTCAGATTGCATCTTAGGATTTTCCATAATCAAAGGCATCGTTCATACAGTACTATGAATAAACTGGAAATGATCTACCACTGACAGTGAGCAGACAACAAAAGACTGTTGTATCAGAGAACCCTTTGTGTGTGAGATTTAATGTCTTATGAATACATACTTTGATTGTTGACATTTTCAGGTGCATACTGAACATTCCTGAGGGATATCACAGCATAGAGAACAGTTTAAGAGAAATTAATTGCAGCAGGAATACCCCGAGAATTATTAATAGAGCAAAGCAACGATAAACACAATGCTATTTACACAGTATACTGTATAAAGCAGTGGTTCTAGCGTGTCTGATGCCCCAAGCGAACTGGCCTTCAGCACCCTACCAAAAAAAAGCATCAATCTGCTCTAACTTTGCTATATCAGTTTTATTAAGTCATTTGGAACAACACAAATATAAATAGACTTACAACACTATATAAATATTAGTATATAAGTACCAGTCAAAATTTAGGCACACCTTCTTATTTAATTATTATTATTATTATTTTTTTTTTTTTACTATTCCACAGTGGGAAAATTCCTATATGGAATAAACGTGAAGTTCCTAGATGGAACAAATCTTGAAGGAGTTCCTAGAGGTGTTAAGTACTTCTGCCTATACAAACCATCCTAAACCATCTTAATTGTTCTAGATTGGATGATTGTGGAGGCCAGGTCAATTGATGCAGCACTCCATCACTCTCCTTCTTGGATAATTATCACTTGCATAACCTAGAGGTGTGTTTGGAGTCATTGACCTGTTGGAAAACAAACTAACCAGATGGGATGACATGTCACTGCAAAAATACGGTGCATGTCGGTTAAGTGTGCCATCAATTTTGACAAGTCACTAACAGTGTCACCAGAAAGCCCCCTACACATCCATTACACATTCTTCTACATGCTTCACAATGTCTCAAGACGGAAAAAAAAAAAGAAATTTTGATTCAACAGACCAAATAATTTTAATACAAATCTACTGTCAATTCCTTGTGTTTCTTGTCCCAAACAAACAGTGTAATGAATTAATGGTCTCTTTGCCCCAATTTGACCATGAAGGTTTGATTCACGCAGTCTCCTCTGAAGTGGGTGTTGAAATATGTCTTGCCGCTTGAATTGAACTCCAAGATCTATGTGGGCTCTTATCTGAAATACTGTAAATCTGTGGTTGCTAAGGCTGGTATTTCTAATAAACTAATTATTTGCCCCCTTGAGGTATGTCTCCAGGGACCTGGATGTAAAATTTTATATTTTCACAGAAAGAATTCAGGATATGAGTGAGAGACAGAAAATGAGTTAATATAGAAAAATAATTAACAGTGATTCATGGTGAAGCCAGGGGTCCTAAGAGAAAAGCTAAGAAAGTAAAAAAATAAAAAAATCACTCAATATCTAAGCTCTAGAAGAGTTTCAATAACATATCCCAACTACATAATTATTTTAATGACTTGCAAATTATTTAAAAGGAATATGTACTGTAGGGTTATTACACATGGTGAAACACATGGTGTTTGTAATAAATAATAGTTATATTTTTTGGGGAAGCAAAGTTCATTCATTCATTCATTCATTTTCTATACCGCTTAATCCTGTGTTCAGGGTCACGGTGGACCTGGATCCTATCCCAGTAGACTCCGGGCACTAGGCGGGGTACACCCTGGACAGGGTGCCAATCCATCGCAGGGCACACACACATACACACACTCACACACCCAATCACACACTATGGGCAATTTAGGAACGCCAATTAGCCTAACCTGCATATCTTTGGACTGTGGGAGGAAACCGGAGTACCCGGAGGAAACCCACCAAGCACGGGGAGAACATGCAAACTCCATGCACACAGAGACAGGAATCGAGCCTGGCCAGGGAATCGAACCCAGACCCTGGAGGTGCAAGGCGACAGTGCTAACCACTACACCACCGCACCGCCTACGGAAGCAAAGTGGATATTTAATTTGTATTATTTATTTAACTTGTAATGTATTGTCTCTGAATTAAAAAATCAGGTATCATAAAAAAAGCTAAGAGGAGAGTGGAAACCTTCAATATAAAAAGTAGAATGAACTTCACAGTAAATGGAGAGAATTAAAAAAAATACCTGCAGAGGACTGAGTAAGGCACTGAGAAAAGAGTGCTTTTCTAAACACAACCCCACAGTCTCTAGAAAGGTTACCTTATGAAGCAGTGGCTAAATTACCCACAGAACCTCTAGTGGAACCTCATTTTTCTTTTTGTTTTGTTAAAAAGACGATTACAACATTGAACTTTTATTTCTCTTGCCATATTCTAAGTTAAACAATTTTTTCCATATATTTAACCTCACTTTAAATGTAATGCATTTACTAAATTTTTTATTCTTTAGTTTGAAATAATGTAATATTGTGTGACACACAAAAAAAACAAAAATGGATTTTTAATCTGAATCAAATATCTCTAAAAGAAAAAAAACAGCTCAGCATTGTATTAAGCGGATAAAAGCATCACTTAATGTGATACAGTTGTTAACCGTTTTAAAAGGTTGAGAGCAGAGATTGACTCATATTTATTGAAATAGTCCAAGTTTAACATGTGGGAAAATATAATTATTTATGAATTCTTTAATAACACTGAATGTAAATAAGTGTCTAAAACTTTAAATACATCTATCTCATGTCACACTATAGAACATATTTAAGGTGCATTACAGTGAAAACCTCATAAGAAAACACAGAGAAAGACCATACAAAGTTAGTGCGCCCTTATGTTTCCTTTAATAGCAGAATCAATACGTAAATGTAGGTATTTTTTCTTTAAAAATTATTTTGGAAGAAATTATTTTTTTTACCCCATATTTGTCAACTGTTCATATAAGGAACTAAGAGTCTGCTGAAGATCATACTGTAAATGTTAATCTGTATATTCAAAATATTGTGTCTTTTCCTAGAACATTTTCCTTGTTTTAAAATCACAATCTCAGGATATCCAGAAATCTAGAAACTCCCTCTATGCTATATTTGGCAGGGAAAAATCCTTTGCCTGCTTTGCTCATTAATGAAAAGATGACATTCCTATGAACCATAGTTTATCTATCATTCCACAGTAAGCAAAGCTCTAAACCACTGCCAAGCCTCCCTCCTACTTGAGAACTACAAACCACATGTCAAAGCTTAATGCCATGTTTTTCAATAATCGTTATGACATAGCCAGTTGTCCAAATAAGGTACCATTTTAGGGTGTGAGTTGCTAAACTGAGCGTGTCTGAGGTAATGGCAGTGGATTCCACTTGACTTACCTAATGTTCCATAGAAGGGAAATAACGTCTACATTATATCAGCTGCTTCCTGATGTTGACCACATCTGTATTACTTGAGGTAAGAGTAAGTGGTCATTCTGTTGAATACCATGCCAGGGGCTAGATTAGATTTGTAAGTGGAGGAAAATTCATGCATACTGAGGTCTATGGGGAGAGATAGGAAGCTCTTTTTCTCTGGGTGTGTCAATGCTCAGACCTTGGGAGCAGCTGGTGTTCTTGGGATAATCATTCATGAGTCATAGAGACTCAACTGAGAAACAGAGGAGCCTCCAAAGAGAGGTGGGACCACTGTAATGTGGTTGGTCATGCATGTGAAATCCAGATGTGGTGGGTATATGATGAAATTATTTAGGGTGTAGTAGGGATGTTAGGATTAGACATTGTCTTTGGAAAGCATGACTAGGTTAATTAATTTGAGGTGATTACTGCTGTGGGTTTTGGAAAATCCAGACTGTGTTGATGATCCAGAGAGTTTGAAGCAATTCTGTTTCCATTCCCCACTGATATTGCCTTATATCCTTTACTGTAATGCCTTCTTGAAAGCAAGATGTTCTCAGTTCAAGACTTGTCTAGACTTGGACATGATGAGAGACCTTCATGCTTTTTTTCTTGTCTGGGAGAATGAGCTGTAGAATGAATGAATGAATGAATGAATGAAGTCTTGAGCAGGGTGGATGGACATGGTGATAAGGGACAAATGGAGATCTTTGCAAAGATTCATTATCAGTCATTGTGCATATCGTTACCTCACTCTCATTTTTATAGACTGAGATCAGAGTTGAATAATTGAGAATACTGCACTAGATGCATTCTCCATAAGATAAGGCAGTGTGGGTCAGTTATGGTAGGTTTTTCTCTTCGCTGTTGCATTTACGGTTTTTGTGTTAAACAGACATCATGAAAGCATACTGAGAACAAACAGTTAGTTACATGGGTGTACAGGGGAGAGGGCAAGTCATTATGAAAATTCCATGTTTGACCATAAAATATGCAGATTTGAATAACTATTTACAAATGTATGACTTACAAGGGTACACCCAAAAGCTTTATCCGTTAAAAGACTCATACTGTACATAGAGGATGAATAAGAAGCAAGGTGTTTGTAATGGAGAGTGGAGTGAAGTAAAATGCAGCAGTGAATAATTTGTCAGTGTTTCCATATACCTCTGTGTTACTAAAAAGATTGTATGTGTGTAGTATAGTAGGAAATACCACAATGATGTGAGTTGCATCAATGTGAAGTGCAATATTTTTCCAACATCTAGCGTTAAATACAGAAAAAAATGGAGTGAGTCAAATATAGAGGTATATACTGTATGTAGTAATTCATGACTGGGTAAATCATATTTACTAGAGATGGGAATCACTAGTGACCTGTTGATATTATATCTCTATACCTAGGTACATTTCTATATTTAGCAAGTTTTTGTAAATATTCTGATTCAATATTACATTTCCCCCCTGATTTTGTTACAATAAAAAAAAAAGTTTAATGAGTAATGAAATGTAGCACATTCCTTATAACACTACTTGTCTCAGTTAAAAGGCAAGTGCAGCATTTAAACAATTCAACCTAACCTCAAATACAAGAGCTTAGCATTTAACATAGTGGCATGTACCTCTGTCATCTGCCATAATTATTATTTCCAAACATACTAATATTAAATGTTTACATATGTCAATAAAACAATTGGACAAGAGCATGTTGTTTTCAATATGTGCACTCATGATTAATGCAACCAAATACTACTACAACTACTACTACTACTACTAATAATAATAATAATAATAATAATAATAATAGAAGAAGAAAATAATTCTTTGCAGAGATAACACTAAAACCATTGTGACAGGTATCTGTATCTGTATCCATTCATGCCCTGAATCAATAGCAGCAGTAACAGCAGCTTGTGTTGAAACAAACCAGGCAAGGGCCCAGATCTCAGAGAGACAAATCAACAAACATTTGCAAGGCCCTGCACAGTTGATGGTGGACAGAGGATTTCCTTTATGCTTGTGACACACTATGTTCTTCTCCTAGCCAGTTACTTTTGAGAGTAAAAATACCTCTACTCATTTTCATTATTCTAAGCAGCAAAAATTGATTAAAATATACATTTGACAATAGAGCATGTATAAAATGATCTACAATTACTATTTTTCTAGCTTTCATTATTGTACAATATAAAATCTTTCTTGTGAGATTATTCTGAAAAATGCACTGCAAGTAAATAAGATCTGAGAACTTGCTAAACAACGTAGGTGGGATGTCTGATAAGATCCAAAAGGTCCGTGTACATGCTTTAACAACACACGCAGCTTGGAAAACTGTGTATGCACACATTCCATAGCAGAGGTTTGGCTGTAAACATTCTGAACCATCTATGTAGTATGGAAGGGATCATTACCTGTGAATACATGCATCGCTTCACTTGGAACTCACTAGGATAAAAAAATGTAAATGTAAATATGATCAAATTGTCAAATTGTGTGTGTATGTGTGTGTGTGTGTGTGTGTGTGTGTGTATATATATATATATATATATATATATATATATATATATATATATATGCATGTGTGTATGTACATTAATTATGTACATATGTTTGTACATGTGTGCATTTATACATAAAGTATGTATGTGTGTTTGTGTGTGGGGGGGGTGGGGGGGTCTTGGATATAGTTACTGTATGCCTTTGAAGAGAATAAATGTTATCTGCTCTACCTGATGATAGGATTACGGAGCTGATATTATGAGGACACTGTGATTCGAAAAAAATGTTTTTGGTTTTACTTTAAAAAGATTTTTTTTTTTTTTTTTTACATAAAAGTTTTTTTGTTGTTGTTGTTTTTCACCATTTTCAAAAAAGTTTTAGGGAGGTGAGCTTAGGGCTATTTAGCTACAAAGCTACAAACTATTATAGGAGTAATATAGAAGTTCCTGAAAATACACTGCCTGCTCAACAAGGTCACATTTCATCAAACACCAAAAACTATTGGAACTGAGTTAAGAACCCTTCAACACATTACAAAAATCTGTAAGGATAATGCTGAAGGTAAAAAACACAGATACATTATGTTTGGAGGTGGGATGTCTGTAAGTTGTTATGTAGTGAAAGTGACAGCATTTCCATAATGCACAATGTGATAAGAACTCGCAGGATTGGGCATAAATGTGCCCATCTATCTGGAATAGGGTGAGCCTGGACTCATCAGACCACATGACTTTTTCCATTGCACCACTGTCCAATCATTATAATCCCTAGAAAATTTAAAGGTTTTAAAGAATTTTTTTTAACTTAAAGAAGTTTAAAACTTTAAAGAATTGCATGAAGCGATGCACCCAACATGCATAGTGGCCACTGTACAAACCTCTGGAAGCAGTGATGATCTGGGGTTGCTTCATTTTGTCAGGTCTAGGTTCAGCAACATTATGTTGTATTAAAATGAAGTCAGCTGATGACCTGAATGTACTGAATAACCATGTTATCACATCAATGGAGATTTTCTTCCCTGATGGCACAGGCATATTCCAGGACTCAGATTTGGAAAGCATGTAGTTCTGGGAGCATGAGGAATCATTTTCACTTTAAACTGGAGAACACATTGTGTGCTATAATCAAAGGTAAAAGTGCTGAAAACTTAGAGGTTGAACCATGTTTTGTATTTTTAATGTATTATACATTATTGTACGGATACATCAACATTTTGTTGTATTTTGTACTAATGGCCAATCAGTCAGGCCAATAATGTGTTTTAAGGAAAAATACAATAAATTGGTTAATTTCTCTCACAGTGTTAATGGCTGGATTTTGTAAATAGAATTGTTAATTGCCCTTGCTGTCCATAAACCGTTTCAGAATTTGCCGTAATACTGACAAGGCATATACTGTAGCTGTCTCAAGAACACGAATTGACAAAGCAAGTTGACGGCTAAGTAGGTAAGGAAAAGCTAACATTGTCTAAATAGTTGAAACATGAAAAACAGACCACCAAACTATGTGGTGATGCTTGGTGATTACTTTAACTAATCTAGCTTTATGAAAATAGACCCCCGATGCTGTCCAGAATTAGACCTCACTTTGATGGACAGTTTCTGACTGTTTTCCTCAACTAAAGAGCGCACACTGTCGCCAAGAGAGGGCCTCCCATTCAAACCGCCTTTCTAAAATGATGATACTTGACATGCATGGTGCTTATTCCAGCTAATGAGAGCAAAAGGTGCAGGCAAGTTAAGAGGAGGGAGAGCAGTTAGAGTACAAAAGTACAAGAGCTCCAGCCTAAGAAAGACCATTATTTTAAGAATTATTGCTCTTGTTTAATGGTTAGAACTAGGATATGGTTGAATGATTTGGAGAGCAGAGAAAGAGCAGGACCTGAATCAGACAAGCAGTGGGACACGGTCCTAAAAGCCCATCCTTCAGGAGCTGGAGCATGCTGCGAAGGGAATACCAAGCTGTATGAACAATGCCCAGGGTCCAGGGTGAGCTCGGCCAGGCTTTCAGGGGAGTCCATGCTGGAGAAGAAGAACATAGAGCCCGCCAGCACAGAGGATGCATTCCACTGGGAGTTAGTGACTTTTAATATTATAGGTACAGTAAGTTAGGATGGAATTATAATGATTATTGAATATGGTTAGTACAGTATATGATGTGATGTTTAAATTTCAATTATAACATTGTTCTGGAAATGTTGTAGAATAAGGTGTTTGTTAAGATCTCAGCTTTATAAAAGGATGCACATTTTGGCATGCGATTATTTACTTTACATAGATCAACCAAATATGAAATTATATACAGTATGTAGGAGAAGTCAAAAATTCAAATAAACATAAATCAAGATATTTAACATATATTAAGGTTGATTGTTGGAACCAGACCACAGAATGTATCCGAGTTCTGATAATCATGTTAATTTGCAATTACTGCAGATTTCTGAGTTAATTTATTTGTGCTCCCTTAACATTAGTATGCTGTGAGATTAAAAAATAGAATCCAATAGTACATGTACTATTTTTATATTTACTATGAGCTAGAAAATACAACAGGAAAAAAATGCAACCAACTGAAGCTACTTGGATGACTAGTGAAACATATCTACCTAACAAGTCCAGTTGACATGACTCAAATTCCAGATAACCTCCTCTGCATGACTGAAACCATGAAAAACATATTGCACAAGCAAGGAAAATTGTGACAAGGCTACAAATAAATTTTCATTCTGCACCTCATTGTGCTCGTTAACCATTTTGAGGGGAAAAAATGATTGAGTGGGTTTATTGCAGATGATTTGCAGATGAAAATCTAATGTGTGAATATTGTCACATGAAGAGCAAAATGCAAGTTAGGTTTTTGCATGTGCTGATCTTGGCAATTACTAAATCCGGAAATTAACTTTATAATGGAAGGAACTTCATTTCACTTAAGAAAAAATATTATATGAAATATTAAAAATATAATATGCTAGTTTAACCAAACCAAAGTTTGATAAACGTTGTAATTTAGGATTTAATAGGCAGAAATGACTTGAAGCAATCGGCTTACACTCATGCTACCCTGCATTTTTTTATTTAAACCCATATGAAGTGAAAAATGCAACAGTAGTATTTTGCTGTTGTGAAAGATATAATTCTGCCTTCTGTTGCATTTTATGAGTACTATTAAAGGTGAATATGTATTTACAGACAGTCTTTTGTTTATTAAGGCTTACATGTAAGGTGATAAAATCTAAATTATCAGTGTGCAAATTCCTTTGCTCATTGGTTACCAAAGCTGGGGTAGAAGTTTGTGCAGACCACTCAAATTCTTTCTCAGCAACCTTGGTAAATCATGTGATTATGGACTTCACATTGTGCACAGAGGCATTGTCATGCTGAAACATGTTTGGGCCACTTATTTTCAGTGAAGGGAAATCTAAAAGCTTACACAAAGAGTTCCTAGACAACTGTGTTCTAACTGTGTTTCTGGAAATAGTTTGATAGACCCATATTAGGGTGTGATGATCAGGTGTCTATGAACTATTGCGTATACAGTGTATGTTGTGGCATATTGTATACATACTGTACGTACTGTATATAGTGTATGTGGAACATGTTGGAAGGAAGGAATAAAACACAATAATATGACAGCCTGATAATGTGATAAAAAACCTGTGATACAGCCTATGAAATGCAAATTTTTTACAAGACGTACTGTAAACACACTTGGCCACGCACAGGTTCCACAGGTCTGTGAGACACACTCAAATCCGCACGGTTTAATGACAAACACTCAGCAAGTGAGTGAGTTTGGACCGGGGAACATGAACTGACATGTGTTATCAGTGTTAGCTCAGAGTGTTACAGACATACTTATTATATGACATGTGTTTGGAGACTGACAACTGCTTCTTTGTTAAGCTGTGAATGAACAATATCCCTATAAACAAACAGAAAGGCTTTGATTGCAGTGTCCTGAATTTCCCTTCACACATAAGGTCACATTCAGAAGATCAGCTCTGTGCCGTAATAGTGGGATAGTTTCACACATACTACATTTGACAGTACAAAGTAATAGCTTTTAAATGATTAGTAAATTCTTATGCATCAATATTTCAACATTGACTTTTTTTGTGTTGTTATTTCTGAAAGTCAATGTTTGCACTGTAATGCCACCTGTACATAGATTTTTGTATTGACTTAGTGAAGAATACATTAAAATGTTGTATTTAATAATGAATAGTAGCACAGAATTTAACACACAATTTAAATCCATTATTTTATGTGCCTAATGCTAACTTTGGAACTGGAAAATTAACATTTGACACACATAGGTTACAACAGAAGCCACAGTTTGCTGCATCTTAGATCTATTTTGGTTAACCACATGTAATATAATGACCAAACCACATGTGAGGAAGCGTGCCATTAAATGGGTCATTACTCAAACATCACAGTTGTGTTACCTTAGGTTTTCATGGTTTACATCATTTAATAAGAGATGAGAATATCTAAGGGAGATAGAACTTAATAAAGCTTGCAGTACAGATAACTACTTCACTAATGTGACCTGACCATGCAAAGCAAAAGAGTGAAAAAGCTTATAGTAGTAGAAGAAGCGAGGCTTTGCACTGAGGTGAGTTTGGGGTGTGTTTAAAGTGTCCACGGTTAATGAGTGCCAGGTGTTTAGTACTCCAGGGAGACGGAGAATGCTTGTATGCTGCTGATGGCAGATCTGAGGCATCTTGGCCATAGAGTGTTCTAGACTTACATTACTATCATCATTATGATAGTCAAATCATTATCATCATCATCATCATTATTATTGTTGTTGTTGTTGTTTCATTATATAAAATTGCAAAAGCTGTTTTCTAAAATCTCTTCAGCAAACTCAGGTCTCCTTCACATTCCAAGTCCCACCTGTACCTTCCTTTCTCCTGGGATGCTGACATGCTCAGGTGTGGTAATGTGGGACTGACTCAATGGGTGCATGAGTACACAAATTAGCCCGCATGGCCCTCATTTAACAGCAGGTTAGCTTAAAGGCAGGTGATAATCATTCTTTTCAGTGGCATCCTGCACGTCTTTCATCTCTTTTTGTGGACTTTGCTCTTTGCCTCTAGCTTTGAACCCCAAGTCTGATGAGTTCCACTAATCTCCAGCTTGTTTACAAATGGTAGCTGCTGTCTTCATTGATGGCCCCATGGTTCAACATGCTGACTTCAAATGGAGTTTGTTTTCTAAGCAGAGCTGGATCGTTTCTCAGTTCGTACATCCCCTATGATGTGGTATTGTAACTAATTCCGCATGTGGGGAATAATAGAAGCGTGACATATTTATTAGTAGGCAGATTGATGTCTTGGCAACTGAATGACCTCCTTTACTGCACCCTGAAATAGGATAATAGAGGGTGACTAAAGCAGACTCAGTGGCCTCTGACCGAGATGGTATTGAAGCATGGCTAATTGGTGAAGCCACAGTGGAACATGCCAGACTGCTCCTACACCTGCACAGTCCTTATGGCTGGAAATGTGCCTGTGCTTGCAGAACCTTTCTCCCTCTCTCCCAAGTGACATATAAATACATGATACAGGAGACAAGTCAAGCAACGATGAGTAGTGCAAAGGTGAGGTCTACCACAGTGCACTAAAGGTACATTTTGTTGGAAAGAATGTCAGGGATTTCTCCATCACAGAATGATGCACTAGTCAATAGGTTGTTTAGATAATCATGTAGAACCTGGGCATATTGCAGCCACCTTATTACACCGTCTTACTGACATTGCTGTATATTGCTTTGTGTAGTCACTGCACTATTCCGCAGAGGGACTTTGCAGCATTCCACTTCATTTCACTTCACTTCACATATAAACTGCATAGAATGTACAGAGATATCGGTAGAATCAATTAAATATTTATCCTATCAATCTAATAAAAAGTTTTTTTTTAATCATACATCATTGTATATATTCATTCATTCATCTTCTATACCGCTTAATCCTGTGTTCAGGGTCGCGGGGGACCTGGAGCCTATCCCAGGAGACTTCGGGCACTAGGCGGGGTACACCCTGGACAGGGTGCCAATCCATCTCAGGGCACACACACATACACACACTCACACACCCAATCACACACTACGGGCAATTTAGGAACGCCAATTAGCCTAACCTGCATATCTTTGGAGTGTGGGAGGAAACCGGAGTACCCGGAGGAAACCCACCAAGCACGGGGAGAACATGCAAACTCCATGCACACAGAGACGGGAATCGAGCCTGGCCGGGGAATCGAACCCAGACCCTGGAGGTGCAAGGCGACAGTGCTAACCACTACACCACCGTGCCGCCCTCATTGTATATACAATTTTTGTTATCTGTTCAATATTATGGTTGGTTTTATATTGCAACTTTACCATGTCTTGCCACCTTTTTATTCAAATTGTATATAATAGTCCCATTTATGTCAAACTACATTGGTAGTCACCAATGGCGGCTGCTCTAAGACTACAAGAGAAGCTCTGCTTCCTCTACTATTTCAGAAAATAAATGCTCACATATGCACTGGTAGGTAATTTACATTTAAACTAGCATTAAACTAGCACTGTGCTATGATCTTGGCTGGTACACCTCATGAATATTTTTACTATGTCAGTATGAGCATAACTTCAGTGCTTCAACTTTTACTACAATCGTATAGATAAAGCAAAGGGCACTGGTGGTCAGAGGGCATTGGTGGCTCAGTGGTAGGTGTTCGTCTACCATGTGAAAGGCCCGGGTTCGTTTCCCAGCCAGTGCCCAAACCCCAGCCACTGGATGCAGTGCCGGTCCCAAGCCCGGATAAAATGGGAGGGTTGCGTCAGGAAGGGCATCCGGCATAAAACCTGTGCCAAGTTGTAGTGCGGACTGGATTTTCCGCTGTGGCGACCCCTTGTCTGGAGCAGCCGAAAGACCAACAACAACATATGCACTGTCGTATTTATATTGGTTTTTAATAAAAGTGCACTAGAACGCGTTCAACTTCATGACTAGCTCGTTCAGAATCAGGTATTTATTGTAGATTGTTTGATGCGATTTTCTTGTCATACATTTCCGTGCAGCACAGCGTGTTAAACCGTCCTGAAGCCCAGCTTCACTGGATCTCTATGGGCAGCACAGAGGAGCTTTTTTCACTGCAGAAAAGCTGGACGATAATTGGATAAATGCACCAAAATCGTCACTTCCAGGGAAGTTCAGCTTCTCTGGGAGTGAATGGAGCAGTGGGCGGGCCAGGACGCTGGGCTGCTGCATGATGATTGGAGGAGCTGATTAAAGGGTGGAACCACTTTTTTGATTGACAGCATGTCTTAAGTATACATCAGCGCTACAGAGATTCGAGTTATATAAATAATAAAAAAAGGGGGGGGGGAAGGGAGGCAATTATTTTGATCCACACTCCATACCTGTGGTGGCGGTAATACACCAATTTGTTGTTTGTCAACCGCCAATAAAATACCAAATAGAAAAAGAAGAAGAAGAGATTCGAGTTCAGTCCAATGCGGATTTGCAGATGAAGTGGTATGACGAACTGCTGCACTCTGTATTGTTATATTGCTGGTGATATAAACCATTTTTGTTTGTACAAATCATTCTTTAAATAATAAAAAAAAACATATAGCGTTCTTGTCGAAGAAGGAGAGGAGGAAGTTGTGTTCGAAAGCAGAGAGAGAAGAGGAAAGGCAAGAGTTTAGGAGTGAAAGTAGGGACCTTGAATGTTGGAACCATGACAGGGAAGGGAAGAGAGTTGGTTGATATGATGCAGAGGAGGAAGGTAGATATACTGTGTGTCCAGGAGACCAGGTGGAAAGGTAGCAAAGCTAGAAGCTTAGGATCAGGGTTCAAGTTGTTTTACCATGGTGTGGATAGAAAAAGAAATGGAGTAGGAGTTATTCTGAAAGAGGAGTTTGTAAGGAATGTCCTAGAGGTGAAGAGAGTATCAGATAGGGTGATGAGTCTGAAGCTGGAAATTGATGGTGTGATGTTCAATGTTGTTAGTGGTTATGCTCCACAGGTAGGATGTGTGTTAGAAGAGAAGGAGAAATTCTGGAGTGAGTTAGATGAAGTGATGCAGAGCATCCCCAGAGGTGAGAGAGTGGTGATTGGTGCAGACTTCAATGGACATGTTGGGGAAGGGAACAGAGGTGATGAAAATGTGATGGGCAGGTTTGGTCTTCAGGACAGGAATGTAGAAGGACAGATGGTGGTGGACTTTGCAAAGAGGAGGGAAATGGCAGTAGTAAATACTTTCTTCCAGAAGAGGCAGGAACATAGGGTGACATATAAGAGCGGAGGCAGAAGCACTCAGGTGGACTACATCTTGTGTCAATGTTGTAATCTGAAAGAGATTAGTGACTGCAAAGTGTTGGTAGGGGAGAGTGTAGCCAGACAACACAGAATGGTGGTGTGTAAAATAACCCTGGTGTTGAGGAAGGTGAAGAGGACAAAGACAGAGCAGAGGACAAACTGGTGGAAGCTGAGAAAGGAAGAATGTTGTGCAGTCTTTAGGGAGGAGTTGAGACAAGCTATGGGTGGTCAGGAGGTGCTTTCAGTTGACTGGACAACTACAGCCAATGTGATCAGGGAGACAGGTAGGAGGGTACTTGGTGTATCATCAGGTAGGGAAAAGGAGACAAGGAGACTTGGTGGTGGAATGAGGAAGTCCAGGAGTGTATACAGGGAAAGAGGCTAGCTAGGAAGAAGTGGGACTCTGAGAGGACTGAAGAGAGTAGACAGGAGTACAGGGAGATGCACCGTAAGGTGAAGGTAGAAGTGGCAAAGGCCAAACAAAGAGCATATGAGGACTTGTATGCTAGGCTGGACAGTAAGGAGGGAGAGGTGGATCTGTACAGGTTGGCGAGGCAAAGAGATAGAGATGGGAAGGATGTGCAGCAGGTTAGAGTGATTAAAGATAGAGATGGAAATGTGCTGACAGATGCCAGGAGGGTGATGGGAAGATGGAAGGAGTACTTTGAGGAGTTGATGAATGAGGAAAACGAAAGAGAACAAAGAGTAGAAGAGGTGACTGTTGTGGAGCAGGAAGTAGCAAATATTAGTAAAAGTGAGGTGAGTAGGGCGTTGAAGAGGATGAAGAGTGGAAAGGCTGTTGGTCCTGATGACATACCTGTGGAGGTATGGAAGTGCTTAGGAGAGGTGGCAGTAGAGTTTCTGACTAGTTTGTTTAACGAGATCTTGGAGAGTGAGAGGATTCCAGAGGAATGGAGGAGAAGTGTATTGGTGCCGATTTTTAAGAACAAGGGAGATGTGCAGAGCTGTGGCAATTACAGAGGTATAAAGCTAATGAGCCATACAATGAAGCTGTGGGAAAGAGTAGTGGAAGCTAGGTTAAGGGCAGAGGTGAGAATTTGTGAGCAGCAATATGGTTTTATGCCTAGAAAGAGTACATCAGATGCAGTATTTGCTTTGAGGATGCTGATGGAGAAGTACAGAGAAGGTAATAAAGAGTTGCATTGTGTCTTTGTAGATTTAGAGAAAGCGTACGACAGGGTGCCGAGAGAGGAGCTGTGGTGTTGTATGAGGAAGTCTGGAGTGGCAGAGAAGTATGTTAGAGTGGTGCAGGACATGTACAGTATGAGAGTTGTAAGACAGTGCTGAGATGTGCTGTAGGTGTGACAGAAGAGTTCAAGGTGGAGGTGGGTCTGCATCAAGGATCGGCTCTAAGCCCCTTTTTGTTTGCTCTAGTGATGGACAGGATGACAGATGAAGTTAGACAGGAGTCTCCATGGTCTATGATGTTTGCAGATGACATTGTGCTTTGTAGCGAGAGCAGGGAACAGGTAGAGGAAAATTTGGAGAGGTGGAGGTACGCTCTGGAAAGCAGAGGAATGAAGGTTAGCCGCAGCAAGACGGAATACATGTGTGTGAATGAGAGGGACCCAAGAGGAACAGTGAGGCTACAGGGAGCAGAGGTAAAGAAGGTGCAGGATTTTAAGTACTTAGGGTCAATGGTCGAGAGCAACGGAGAGTGTTCAAAGGAGGTGAAGAGACGAGTACAGGCAGGTTGGAATGGGTGGAGAAAAGTGTCAGGTGTGTTGTGCGATAAAAGAGTATCAGCGAGAATGAATGGAAAGGTGTACCGGACAGTGGTGAGACCAGCGATGCTCTACGGCTTAGAGACAGTGGCACTGAAGAAAAGACAGGAGGCAGAGCTAGAGGTAGCAGAGCTGAAGATGTTGAGGTTCTCCTTGGGAGTGACAAGGATGGATAGGATCAAGAATCAGTTCATCAGAGGGACAACCCATGTGAGATGTTTTGGAGATAAAGTCAGAGAGGCCAGATTGAGGTGGTTTGGACATGTTCAGAGGAGAGAGTGTGAATATATCGGTAGAAGGATGCTGAGGTTGGAACTGCCAGGCAGGAGGTCTAGAGGAAGACCAAAGAGGAGATTCATGGATCCAGTGAGAGAGGACATGAAGTTAGTTGGTGTGAGAGAAGAGGATGCAGAGGATAGGGTTAGATGGAGGCAGATGATTCGCTGTGGCGACCCCTGAAAGGGAACAGCCGAAAGACAAAGAAGAAGAAGAAGAAGAAGATAGCGTTCTTGACTTTGCTCCTTGTTTCAGCATTGTAAAGTCAGTTCGTACATATAATTAAAGGAGCTCGTGGAAGGGGATACTAGCCAGCTAGCTTCCCCTGTTTCAAAAGCTAGCAACTGCCACTGGTAGTCACACATCAGAAGATAACTAGACATGGAGCTCATGTTTTCATTACCTAAGAGATCAATAACAGAATCTCTGTCCTTTGATTCTTTGATCTTACTATGTAAACAAACATTTTGGGATTAACTTCAAATTGGTAGTCTGAACACTCAGGCTATTTGTTCTTTTTGTCAGTGCTCCCTTTAATATATATTTTTAAATATCTTCTCCAATCCTGTCTTTAATTCTGACTATAGGACACCATACTAATTTTGCCAATGTTCATAATTTATAACATAACATAATTCATAACATAATTTATTCCAGAGACTTTTAAACCTGGCCTACAATCAACTCTAAACATATATTTACAGTATAACACGGACATTTTTTTTTATTGTTGTTGTGCATTCTGCAAAAATATACTGTATTCTTTATAAACTACCTAGTCAAAAAAAAAGTTGCGAGCACACACACACTATACTTACAGCACACAATGTGGTGGCCAATTTATGTGTGAAAATGATTCTTTCTGATCCCACATAAAACGTTTTTTGCTACTAAGGAAGGCCTTGATGTAATAATTTTACTTCATTTATTGCCACAAAACGTTGCTGAGCCTAGACCTGAACAACTGAAGCAACCTCACATCATAAGGTTGCCTCCATAGGTTTGTACATTGGACACTACGCATGATGGGCACAACGCTTCATGTACTTCCCTTCTTACCCAGACTCGCCATCACTGAAGAATAGGCCAGTAGTAGGTAATTTACATTTAAACTAGCATTAAACTAGCACTGTGCTATGATCTTGGCTGGTACACCTCATGAATATTTTTACTATGTCAGTATGAGCATAACTGCAGTGCTTCAACTTTTACTATAATCGTATAGATAAAGCAAAGGGCACTGGTGGTCGGAGGGCATTGGTGGCTCAGTGGTAGGTGTTCGTCTACCATGTGAAAGGCCCGGGTTCGATTTCCAGCCAGTGCCCAAACCCCACTGGGTTCAGTGCAGGTCCCAAGCCCGGATAAAATGGGAGGGTTGTGTCAGGAAGGGCATTCTGTGAAAAACCTGTACCAAGCTTGCATGGCCCGCTGTGGTGACCCCTTGCTAGGAACAGCTGAAAGATCAACAGCAACTTCTAGATAAAGTGGTGATTTAATAATGGCCTGTAGGTACAATAGCTGACAGGGGTGGAGATTAGGTTTGTTAGTTATCAAGTTTGCTAACTGCTAGTTTATAAGACTTACATAGGTATGTACTGTATGTACATAGCCACTGCTGGTTTAATTTTTAGAAGAGCTAAAATTATTTTTGCTATTATTTGTTGCTTATCCATTAAAATATTTGGGTATGAGTAAAGCATCCTAATTGCTGAGCTGATATAGTTATTTTATTTAATTATGTATCAAATTGTCTGGCTTCAAAATCTGGATTTAAAGTATGAATTATCTGCCTGCTATTTTTATTGTTCTCATTACTTCAAGTTATTTATGTGCATGACTCTGTTGTTATCTCATTCCTAGTTAATTTTGCTACAGTATTATAAATTATATGAATTTCGGATGATTTACCTTTATATAATGATTTTTATCTTGTTAGCTCTCCTTTCATGTTGTTTGAAATACTATCAATTTGGTTTGGACTATATTTATTAAATACTATAAAAATACTATAAAGATATTAGTTAAAGGAAACTACGTATATTTATATTTATTTATTTTTTTTTTCGCTTCTATTCAATTATCCTACTATAAAAAATATACAATATGCCTGACAGAGCATGCTTTTTAAACTTGTAACGCTTGGATTTTATTAACCGCTTGGTTACAAAAATATGGATTCGGGAATCGAAACAGGGGCTTGAAAACACTACTTCCGGTATTGCGCAACCGCAGCTGGACAAAACACGACGCGACACAAAACAATTATAATAAAGTAAACCAAGTGTATTATACAGACGGAATAAAGAAATAAACAAACACGGTGCACCACAAACCAATATATACAAATATAATACAAATAGAAAAAAGTGTGTGTGCGATGTATGCGGGTGTATGTGTGTGTGTGTGTGTGTATGATAGTCCAGTGTCTGAAATATGGCAATTGGGGTGAAATGGTGAGTTGGAGAGATGGATCGATCTCACCAAATGACGATGGTAGGTCTGGGAGATCGATAAACGGAATGAGCTGGGTACTGAATGAAATTAATCCACAATAATCCACAAACAGGCTCTCAGTCTCAAAAACCATGCAGCGCGCTGTCTTCATCTCTCCGTCCCGGCCTCAATGCCGGTTCCGGCTTTATGCCGGATCATGTGACCCACGTCACTTCCGGGTTCCTTTGCGTCGCGATCGCGCATGCGCGGGAACTTGCCCGGTGACCAAACCACTGTCCCTGGGGAAAAAGAAACCGCTAGGGCACGCCTTAGGCCACAGGTGAGCAGCATTAGCTCCAAGACCAATTTCCTGTTGTTGAAGGCGTCCCTGTTGTGTGGCTGTGCTACATAGACCCCCCCCCCAAGCCTCCGGCGTCTGAGGAGAACGTCCGCACAAGCACTTTAAATTCGCCACACGATACCGATCGGCTTTTTGTGGGTATCCCCAAGACATTGTGTATTTATTCGGTCCTCTTTGTACTTCTGCTGGACCCTCCCACTGGGGCGCTCGCCTTGCAGAATATCTTTTTGTTGTGGAGGAGTGTGGTTGAGCTTTACTCCACACCAGTTCTCCCGGTTGAAAGTGCGCTGCTTTACTCCGGGTATTGTGATATCTGGCTTGTGTGGCTTCTAGTTGTTATGCTCTTTGTTGCACCTCCTCTTGGATAAGTCTTTGTCGGGATGGCGATGAATGTCCTGTCTTGTGTCGGTGGCACATGCTGCAAGCTCTAGTGTAATGCCAGACGTCCTTCCGCACCGTCGGCCACCACGCCACCTCTAATAACCTCAGCAGGGTTTTCAGTTGTCCCCAGTGTCCTCCCAGTGGATTGTCATGATAGTATTGAAGGAAACTCTTTATTAGAGACTGGGGAACAACGAGCTGAAATTTCTCTCCTTTCTTTACCGGTACCCGGCGATATAGCACGCCCTGACGACATTCGAAGGTGACCCTCTGATCTTGTGTACCTCTTTGATGATCTTTGGAGAGCAGCTTCGTGATCGTTGGGTCGTTCTGTTGGGCGTTGATGATCTCGCTCAGGTCTCTCGGGAAGCTGGAGGCCTCTTTAGTGGACGTGGTGGGTAGACGTGGGGTGTCAGCTCCATTCAGCAGCGGGGGTGCTCGGGGTATGGCATCTGGACCCGGATTAAAGCGGTCCTCGCGATCATTCTCTCCCCTAGCGCCTCTCTCCACCTGTTGTTCCATGGTGCTCGCCGCCCCTCTTAACACCACTCTTGTGTTGCTGTTCTCCAGGGTTCGCCCCATCTGTTCTTCCTCGGAGCTATCAGGTTTCCCCATGAGACAGAGGGCGGGGTGATCATTGGCGGAGTCTCCCAGGCGTTGCTGTGGCCGCTGTACCGGAGACCTCAGGTTGTCTTCCTCTTCGTCGAGGTCGTCATCCAGTATGAATGCTGCCGTGAACGCCTGTTTAAAAGATTGCCAGTCCTTCACCTTGCCCTTCTCCGCCTTCCACCAACTGAGAGCCGGCCCTCGGAGAACTGAGCCGAGGGTTCCCAGTAGCTCTGGTCGGGTCAGGGGTCTGATCTCCAGGTATTTCTCTGCTTGCTCGATGAAGTTCCTCACTTCAGCTGTCTCTGACGCGTCGCAGAAGGCTGGGAACTCCACACAGATGGATGGATGAGCATGCAGAGAAGAAGAAGAAGAAAGTGGGGAGGAGAGCAGTGCCGAGGAGTGTGCTGGAACACCAGGAGGAACGTCGGCGATGGCATGAGTGCTTGGTAGCTTCACCTTGGCCGTCGCTGTAGTGGTTGGAGTGCTGGGCCGATGTGGTGCAGGAGATGGAGGGGATGCAGGGGTGCAGGCCTGTAACCTGTGTGTGGTGGGCGTACTAGTGAGACGCAGTCTCTTCATCCGGTTTTCCCAGATGACGTCCCGTCGCAGAAAACAGTCAACGATGGTTCTCTCCATTTTTTCGAGAGCCTCCTGGCAGTAGCGCTGCAGCCCTTCCAGGCTTGCGTCCACTGCGTCACGCAGACTGATTTCTCGGTTGAGACTGCTGTCCATGGATTGTCTATAATCCTGCTCCATGGAGCTCACTTTATCAGTAAGCGCCCCCAAGTCCCTCTTACATTGATACAGTTCTTTTTGTAGTGTGTGCACTACTTCAATATCAGACCCATGAACAATAATATCATTATCATCATCATTGTCATTATCATGGTTATCAGATAAATATAAAGAACTAATCAATGAAGTTAAGTCTGTTGTAGGGTTACGGCGTGTATTAAATGCATCCTCTACATCTACCGGCATGTTATTATGCACTACACAGTCGGCCTTAGCAGCACTACTAGCATTAGCATTAGCATTAGCTTTAGCACTAGCATTAGCGTCCATCTTGTTCAGCCACATTACACAAAACCGGAAAATATCCCAAAATACAGATTCCCCGTACGGGCCACCACTATGTAACGTTTGGATTTTATTAACCGCTTGGTTACAAAAATACGGATTCGGGAATCGAAACAGGGGCTTGAAAACACTACTTCCGGTATTGCGCAACCGCAGCTGGACAAAACACGACGCGACACAAAACAATTATAATAAAGTAAACCAAGTGTATTATACAGACGGAATAAAGAAATAAACAAACACGGTGCACCACAAACCAATATATACAAATATAATACAAATAGAAAAAAGTGTGTGTGCGATGTATGCGGGTGTATGTGTGTGTGTGTGTGTATGTATGATAGTCCAGTGTCTGAAATATGGCAATTGGGGTGAAATGGTGAGTTGGAGAGATGGATCGATCTCACCAAATGACGATGGTAGGTCTGGGAGATCGATAAACGGAATGAGCTGGGTACTGAATGAAATTAATCCACAATAATCCACAAACAGGCTCTCAGTCTCAAAAACCATGCAGCGCGCTGTCTTCATCTCTCCGTCCCGGCCTCAATGCCGGTTCCGGCTTTATGCCGGATCATGTGACCCTTCGTCACTTCCGGGTTCCTTTGCGTCGCGATCGCGCATGCGCGGGAACTTGCCCAGTGACCAAACCACTGTCCCTGGGGAAAAAGAAACCGCTAGGGCATGCCTTAGGCCACAGGTGAGCAGCATTAGCTCCAAGACCAATTTCCTGTTGTTGAAGGCGTCCCTGTTGTGTGGCTGTGCTACAAACTAGTTTAATTAAAGATATAATCCAATGAGAATCTAAATATTTCAGTATGCCTTAACATTTTTAATATGAAAAATTCAAGTGAAAAGAAATTTCCTAGAATCCTTTTAATTTGAGCGCAGGTTAAACTCATGAAATTGTATACAGATTATTCCTTTACAAATCGTTTCGTACTGCAATCCCAGCAACCTGATCTATATTATTTTAAAGAGGATCGAATAGCACAGAATACGCTCATTAGCTTTACCTCAAAGACCTGGCATTGAGTTTAAACTGGAGCTTGCAACAGAGAAGATTTAGCAAACCTTGAAGCACACACTCACAATGTCTGTAAGTTCCCCTTCATTTTAACCTTGAGCATTTTCTAATGCAGACTTGGGCTGAATAAAATAAAATAAAATCAGTAATGCAGGCACAGTTGATTCATATCTCAATTATGTTTAACTTTCTTCTACAGCAGAAAGTTTAGTACCCAAGGGATAAAAGAGATTTGGAGTAGATACATACAGTAACATCAGAGGATGTTCAGAGGGAACAGGATCGAAAGATTGAGTACATTCTCATACAAGGCTATTCCCATGGTGGTTGTACTAAAGAAAAAGAGAACACAAGCCATTCTAACCAGAACAAAGGTAATAATTCAAAGGACATGACATCAGGTCTGCATCCACACTCACTCCTTCTTTAGAACCCAGTGATTTCCAGGCCCTTCTTGCCAATACATTTGTTTTTATAATTCTTAAGCAGAGCTTATAACATGCTATACACGATAGCATCATGTTATTTTCAGCAATGCTAAGTATGAAACAGGGTTTGTCTAAATATGGTACATATCTTAAATCATCATAATTTTATGATGATTTATGGTACATATGTACAGTATAAGTAATACAGGCTATTAATACATTTTAGTAGTATATAATATTTAAATTAAATACACTATTCTTTGTCTAGAACATTTATAGCTATAAATAATTTGGAAATGTTCATTAGGACCATGGTGATTTGTTAAATGCTGATTCAGGATCACCTTAATTGCTTATCTAGCTTTGCTCAGATAATGAACTGATTCTCTGCTCATGCAGCTGTGCTGAGCCATTAGCACACTTGGTTAGATAAGCATTTCTTCCATATCTCCAAGAAATCAGTGTCTTGAAATGAGTACATCCCGAGGTGCTACTGAAAGCAGATTTTAAAAAGTTTAGTGGTGCAAGAAAAGTGTCTGTGCAATCGTACTGTTATGAGTGTAAGTGGATTTTTGGCACATGGGAAAAATACAAGCTTGCTCTTTATATTAAGATTAATATATTATACATATTGTAAAGTTGATTCTACTCGGAGCATAGTTTTTCTTTTTCAGTTAGAAAAATGTTATCACAAAGATAAAAAAAAAAATACTACAGATCAGTTTTTCTCCAGGTTATGGTATCGTGAATAACATATCCTATCCTTAATTTGAAGCTTAAATACATGAGCTCACACTTTGCAGTATTCACTTGTGAGTTCTGCATGATTGCTGCTACCCCAAGAGATAGAGGAGGGAGGGAGCTAAAACTCACACTTAGGCAGTGGCAGCTTTTCCACACAGACCTTGTTATACAATTGATATTATCAATGTGGTGCAAGTTAGGTGACCTGTGCAACACTAATCTCTTGACCTTCAGTGCACTAAAATGACTGTTAGTGGACATGCAAGGCTGGTCTGTCATCCCCCAACATTCTCTTCACAAAAACAGCATACTAGAGTTAACGGTTTGGTTTTGTGTTTCAATCTGTAAGGGTAGACATGGATTAATTTTCAAATGAAAATTTTATTTGTCACATACACAGTCATACACAGTACGAAATGCAGTGAAATGCTTAGATGTAAAGACTGATGTATCAGTGTTTATAACAAACACATTGTGTTTTATGAATAATGCATGTTGATGATGAAAATATCTTTGATTGCTGGGCTCAATTATAAACAGTTGTGCTATATTCTCTCTCTCTCTCTCTCTCTCTCTCTCTCTCTCTCTCTCTCTCACACACACACACACACACACACACACACACACACACACACACACACAAACAATAGATTACATTGATGTAGCGGTGAAGATGAAGAAGTTTTTTATTCTTTAGTGAAGTTTCTGGGTTTTGTTGTCATTATATGAAGTTCATGGTGCATTTTATGTGGCGGTTAAAGGACCAATAAAACATTTTCACCATGTGAGACTTCATTACTGGTATAGCCATTGCAAACAATGGTAAACAGTTGGAGAGGCTTTTTAAAGAGGATTATATCAGGTCAGGTGCATGTGAACCTTGATTACCCTTGACATATGTTTAACCATTCTGTTACTGCTATTGAGGCAACACTTATTAGGGGCCAGGGCCAGAAAGGTCAACAAGGTTAAGACCCCTAACATTTCAAGCACACAATCCACTGTTTTGGACCAATGAATAAGAAGCTAACCTCGGGCTTCCTGTGGTTCAGTTGATGAGGTACCGGATTTTTTTTCTCCCTAAGACACATACGTCAGTCACAAGGATCCATTAGAAGCCCACATTTGTTAAAGTCATTTTGTATGTGAAATGACATTTCAAATGACAGTTAAAATTAATTAATCTATTACAATGTGTAATAAAGAATAAAGAAGCAAACAGGTAATTAACCAGAGGTGGAAAGTAACGAATTACATTTACTCGCTTTACTGTAATTGAGTAGCTTTTTTGTGTATTTCTACTTTTTAAAGTAGTTTTAAAAATCTGTAATTTTACTTTTACTTAAGTAGGTTCTGTTTGAAGTATTGTAATTCGCTACATTTTAAATCATATTCGCTACTGAGTAAAAAATAAATGAATGAAAATTATAAAATAATAAAAGATATTATGCTTTATAAATGCTCCGTTGCGCCGCGTGTGTTGCGCCATCATGTCCTGGTCGCGCGCCGCTCCAGACTCCACTCCAGGTTTTCTGACATCGGCAGCTACCTGACCTTCCACACGGTCGCTTCCACCCTGAGTGACGTCATCGACTAGCGCGACCATGTATAAACCGGAGAGAGACGCGGGAAAGGTGAAAGAGGTTGTGATTTTGGCGTTTTGATATTTGGTTGTGTATTCCGGTTTTGACTTTTTGCCTCCAATTGACTTTGATTATTGCTTTGCCTCTTTGGTTTGGTTGGTCTTTGTATATATTTGTAGATAATTTCATTGTTTTTGGTTTAGGGAGTCCGGGAAGGTACCTGTATTTTTGTTTGTGTGTGTGTTTTTTTTGTTGTTTTTTTTGCAGGTAATCTAGCTACTAAATATAAATACCATTTTGTTTAAATTATTTTGGCCTGGGTCCAACCTGAATCTGATCCTCCTCCTGGTGTGTGTGTGTGTGTGTGTGTGTGTGTGTGTGTGTGTGTGTGTGTGTGTGTGTGTGTGTGTGTGTATATACAAACCTCATTATTTCATCAGTTAATGATTGGATCTAGTTCTTTCTGCCATATACCACCATTTCCATACAGTTATATACTGTATATTATAAATAGAACCCTGAACCATTCTTTTGCTGTATGACCCTAGACTGGGACGTAACACCATATTTAAGTGACCACTTTGATTTTCAAGCACAACAAAGACAACAGCTTTATTATGCAAAGGTGTTCCTTCAGTTAAAAACAACTAGTTTGAGATTTACATCTGCTCATCTTTTTTGAACTACGAATGCCTCATCCCACCCCCGCTGTTAAAAAAAAATAAAAAAGTAACTCGGTAACTTTTACTCTGAGTACATTTTTTAATGAGCTACTTTTTACTTTTACTTGAGTAGATTTTTATAATTGTAACTTTACTTGTACTTAAGTAAAATTTCACTGAAGTAACAGTACTTTTACTTGAGTACAAAATTTTATTACTCTTTCCACCTCTGTAATTAACCCTATATACATCACATGTGCCAAATGTTTATCCTATATATTTTTGATAGTTTTTCTTTGTGCTCATCAGAGGTGTCAAGTAACGAAGTACAAATACTTCGTTACCTTACTTAAGTAGAAATTTTGGGTATCTATACTTTACTGGAGTCATTATTTTTCAGCCGACTTTTTACTTCTACTCCTTACATTTTTAAGCAATTATCTGTACTTTCTACTCCTTAGATTTTAAAAATAGCCTCGTTACTCTATTTTTATGATCAGAACGCGCAACCTACCCCCCCGGTCACATGATAAGAACGCGCACAACGCCCGCATCAACCCCCATTCCCCCCCCCCCCCCCCGCATGACAAAGAACGCGCACAACGTCCGCCCCCCCCCCCCCCGCCTCGCATGATAAGAACGTGCACAACGCACATCCCCTCCCAATCCCCCCCCCACACACCCTCCGTCGCATGATCAAAAAGCGAGACCTTAATGCTTTTGTCGCCCCTCACGGTACTTTTACTTTTATACTTTAAGTAGTTTTTAAACCAGTACTTTTATACTTTTACTTAAGAAAGTATTTTTTACTAAAGAAGTATTTTTGAACCCTAGTATCTATACTTCTACTCAAGTAATGAATGTGAATACTTTTGACACCACTTGGTGCTCATGTCTTTGGCCTTGGCCTCTATCACACTGGTCCATACTGGTACGTGAATGTGATTCTAAGCTCTGAATGAACACCATATCAAATTTAATAGCAGAAAATAAAGCACAGAGAACCCACACCTAGTTTAAATACAGTATATAAAATCGTTGAATTCTAAATCTGTTCAAATTTTATGTTACAAGCAAGTTTATAACAAAGTTTAAGTCCCTATAATTAAAAAAAAACCTTTTGGACACTACACTAAAATGAGCTTAGAATAGACCAAATGCATTACACAAATTTTGAAGCAGTGCTTTCAAGACTTCATAAATCAGGGCAAAAACACAATACCTTAGTTAAGGCTGATTGAGCTTATTCTACATTATTTCCAATTCATGTTTCAGTTCTAAATTCCCACCACTGAAGCTACAATTTCACAGTAACAATATAATCATGATATATTTATTATTAATTTATTAAATTATTGAAAACACTGTTTTATACTATTTTCTTTTACTCTAGGCACTCAGCTACACTAAGAGGCTGTGGTAAAAGATTAAATAAAAAGTGATGCACCAAACTGCCTTTGTACTCCATCTCAGCCCCACATGGGGCAAGAATTGGAGCCAAGAATGAAGATCCTTATGCTGTAGATGTCAATTAAATAAGCTAATTGATTATCTTGTGACTTTCATAGACAAGAGCAATATTCTTGACCAGTGAACATGAAGAATAGGACAGTGGATAAAGTAAGTCTTTTCAAAGCAGCTTAAGTCACAAGGCTAGTTGACTGTGCATGTGATTCATACATCATGTCTACATCCTTTTTAATTACAAAAGAAGAAAGTAATCGTAAAAATATCTCTATGAGCCCAAACTTCTTAATTGTAAAAATATCTTCATTTTTAATAGGCACAGCAATATCTGAGCAGCACTGTCATGCACACTCAATCTGCAACCGTCACTAGGACCCGAAAGTAATGTGGTTGTCAACCAGGAAGTACAGTATAAGAGGAGTAAACAAGCCACAGTACAACGCTCAGTCATTGAGTTCTTGGCCCATGCTCACTTTCTTGGGTCTACTTTCTGATTAGAGTGTGTGTTTATAGGACGCGGGTTAAATTTGTGTTTTTCCCTTGCTCCGCTGTTGTGAGAGTCCTTAGAGCAAAGTGCGTGGTTATCCTGCCTACTCGCTTGCTTCCGCGTTTGGGTTTACCATCCACGCTACAAAGGGCTAACCGCTAAGTGTGCTAACTCTTCTGACCATTCCGGTTAGTTCGTGACAGAATGACTGAACCACAAGCGGTAAACCCAGCGGATTATGCGCATCTATGCGACGTGGTAGATCGGCACTCTGAGCTAATCAACCGGCTAGACGGAGAGCTCGCTACTCTTCGCCGGAGCGCCCAAGACGTCGCGGCCTTGCGCCGTGAGGTGGCGGAGCTTCGGCGGGAGAACGCGGATCTTCGCGAGGCCGTTGCTAGCGCGGCTAACCGGCCTCCCGTGGCGGCGGTCGCACTTCCGTCCCCTCCCCCTCCCTCCTCTGATGTTTTTCTTGCTTTGCCAGATAAATGGGACGGCACGGACGGGAGATGCAGTGTTTTTCTAACGGCTTTAGGTCTGGTGTTTGAGTTTAATGCCATCAAATACTCCACCGATCGATTGCGCATTGCTCTCCTCGTATCGTTGCTATCAGGGAAGGCAGCTGAGTGGGCCACGGCAATTCTACGTTCCGATTCTGATACCACCCACTCCTACAACGAATTCACTCGCCAATTACGACTCACCTTTGAACATCCGGCGGGCGAGGTGGAGACCGACTCAAAACTGTATCACCTATGTCAGGGTGGATTGTCCATGAGCCGCTACACTGCTGACTTCCGTACCCTCGCAGTTCAGACCTCCTGGGGAGACGCCGCGCTCTGGACTTCCTACTACGAGGGGCTGGCTTCTCGGATCAAAGACGAACTAGCCGGGCGAGAACTCCCCGCCACACTGGAGGGTCTAATCCAACTTGACCAGCGCCTCCTCTCTCGCCCGAAGCCAGCTCCGAGAACCCTGCCACCAACACCTGCTTTCACCCACACCAATCTACACCCATCGACCACCTTCACCTCCACCACCCAAAGGCATGTCAGATCTCCACCTCCTGCCGTGGTTAACACCAAAGCCGGGGAACCCATGCAAATAGCACGCGCCTCCCTAACCGTGGCCGAGCGTGAACGCCGCTTCCGTGAGGGGCTGTGCGCATACTGTGGGTCCACGGCGCACCACCGAGCGATCTGTCCCATTCGTCAGGGAAACGCCCAGGTCCGGTGAGGAGGAGGAGAGACCCACCGGGCCACCTCCAACTCTCCACTACAATCGCCAATGGCATCCCTCGTCTCACGGTTAAGGTGACCCTCCAATTTGGCCACAAACGGGTCCGAAGTACCGTGTTCATCGATTCCGGTGCCGCAGGTAACTTCATTGACTCTACCTATGCCAAAGAATTGGGGGTAAAAATTGAGGCGTTATCCCAGCCCGTTCGTATTACATCTGTCGACGGTTGCCCCCTCTCTTCCAGTCCTATCACCACTCAAACCCAACCCATCACTCTCATCATCAACCAACACCAAGAACAAGTCCGGTTTCACCTCACCTCCATTTCATCTCCTCCCATCATCCTCGGGCACCCTTGGTTACTTCAGAACCGGATCTTACAGTGGAGGCCGACCTGCAACGAACTCTGCCTACGGGCATCGGCTGGGATGTGTTCTAGGGAGTCCGAGGCCCCCGATGTCAACACCAACGCCATCCCCGCCGCCTATCGGGACCTGGCTGAAGTCTTCTGTAAGATGCGCGCCTCACACCTGCCTCCTCACCGCTCCTACGATCTGGCTATAGATCTTCAGCCGGGTGCCGTTCCCCCCGCGGCCACCTGTACTCCTTATCCACCACAGAGACGCAGGCAATGGAGGATTATGTAGCCAACGCCCTTCGACAAGGCACCATCTGGCCTTCCTCCTCGCCCGCCGCCGCGGGGTTCTTTTTTGTCAAGAAAAAAGGCGGCGACTTCGCCCCTGTGTCGATTATCGGGGGCTCAACAACATCACCATAAAGAACCGACACCCTTTGACTCTTACTAACTCAGCCCTGGACGCCCTCTCTGGTGCCACCATTTTTACTAAGTTGGACCTTCGGAGCGCCTACAACTTGGTGTGCATCAGAGAGGGTGATGAGTGGAAGACGGCTTTCATCACCCCTACAGGACACTATGAGAGCTTAGTAATCCCGTTGGGCCTCTGCAACGCACCCGCCGCCTTCCAACAATTCATCAACGACGTCCTCCGAGACATGTTAGGGCGGTGGGTGTTCGTCTACCTGGATGACATACTGATTTATTTACGCACAGCCGACGAACACACTCAACATGTCAGGGCGGTTCTCAAGAGATTGCTCGCCCATCAGCTGTATTGTAAGTTGGAGAAGTGCACTTTTCACGAGCGCTCCACCACATTCCTGGGTTTTGTCATCTCACCCCAGGGTGTGGCCATGGACCCGCAGAAACTTGAGGCTGTGCGTCTTTGGCCCCTACCCAAGATCCTTAAGCAGCTTCAACGATTTCTCAGGTTTGTGAACTTCTACCGTCGCTTTATCTGGGACTACAGTACGGTTGCAGCACCTTTAACCGCCCTGACCAGACCTTCATCTCACTTCACCCTTAACCCAGATGCTATCGCCACTTTCCATGAACTTTGTAACCGATTCACCACAGCACCCATTCTCCTCCATCCAGATGCAAGTCAACCATTCGTTGTGGAGGTGGATGCCTCGGATGTGGGTGCCGGGGCCATCCTCTCCCAATGAGGTCCAGACCAGAAACTACACCCATGTAGTTTCTTCTCCAAAAAGTTCGATCACACTCAGCAGCGATACGGGGTAGGGGACCGCGAACTGCTGGCCATAAAGTGGGCTTTGGAGGAATGGCGTCACTGGCTCCAGAGCGCCAGGGAGCCGTTCATCGTCTGGACCGACCACCAGAACCTCACCACTATCCGGAACATAAAACAGCTTAACCCCAGACAGGCGCGATGGACACTATTTTTTGAACATTTTAATTTCCACCTTTCTTACCGCCCGGGGTCCAAGAGCACCAAAGCTGACGCCCTCTCACGACAACATGAGGAGGAAATTCCCCGGGCGGACCCCGCGCCTGTCCTACCCACGTCGAAGATCATCGCACCACTTCACTGGGATTTGGAAACAAGAGTCCGTCAGGCACAGGCCGAAGAAACCGAACCGGCAGGTGTGCCACCTGGACGACTCTACGTGCCACGTTCCAAGAGAGTGGAGGTTCTTCAGTGGGGACATTCATCTCCCGTCTCTGGACATCAGGGCGCCCGCCGCACCATCCAGTTCATTCAGCACGCCTTCTGGTGGCCATCATTGAGGAAGGACGTCGACAAGTTCATCCAGGCGTTCCCTGCGTGTGCCAGGGCTAAAGATAACAACCAACCGACGCCAGGAGAACTCCAACCACTACCTGTTCCGCGTCGACCCTGGACACACATAGCCGTCGACTTCATCATGGGCCTGCCGGCCTCCGAAGGAAAGAACACCGTCCTGACGATCGTCGACCGGTTTTCCAAAGCTGTGCACCTGGTGGCTCTTGCCGGACTCCCGTCAGCAAAACAAACAGCCGAGCTGATATTAGAACATGTAGTCCGCCTGCATGGGTTCCCGAAGGACATCGTCTCGGACAGAGGGCCCCAGTTCACTGCCCGGTTCTGGAAGGCCTTCTGCCGTATGATCGATTCAACCTGCAGTCTATCCTCTGGATACCATCCCCAGACTAATGGTCAGACGGATCAGACCAACCAACAATTGGAGGAGTACCTGAGATGCTTCGTCACCGATCGCCAGCACTCCTGGGCCCGCTACCTCATCTGGGCAGAACCACTCAATCCAACTTAAGCCGATTTGAGGTATGCCACGGTTTCCAACCCTCCATGTTCCAACACCAGGAACCGGAGGTTGATGTACCATCGGCCCAACAGTTGGTCCGCCGGTGTCGACGGTTGTGGCGCCAAGCCAACCAAGTCATCCAACAAGCTAACACCCGCTATGCTATCCAACATCGCCGTCGACACCCTCCGGGACGATTGTTCCACGTAGGTGACAAGGTATGGCTCTCAACAAAAAATCTTCACCTTCACACCGAATCGAGGAAACTTTCACCTAGATTCATCGGCCCATACCGCATCACACACCGGATAAATCCTGTCACCTACCGGCTCCAGCTGCCTGCGGCGCTCCGAATCCACCCAGTGTTCCACACCTCTCAGCTGAAGCCCTTCATCACATCTCCCATGATTCCACCCTCCCCCCCTGCTCCTCCTCCCCGGGTCATCGACGGTGGTCTCGCCTACACCGTACGCCGGATCCTTGATTCGCGCCCTCGGGGCAGAGGTACTCAGTACCTGGTTGACTGGGAGGGCTACGGCCCCGAGGAGTGATCTTGGATTCCAGCCCGGTTTATTCTCGACCCCGAGCTGATTCAAGACTACCGTCGTCGGGTATCCTCCACCCTAGGACCGTCAGGAGCTGGTCCTGGACAGGGGGGTACTGTCATGCACACTCAATCTGCAATCGGCACTAGGACCCGGAAGTAATGCGGTTGTCAACCAGGAAATATAAGAGGAGTAAACAAGCCACAGTACAACGCTCAATCATTGAGTTCTTGGCCCATGTCGGTTCAGATCACCTGTCTACCATTTCGTGAGTACTCACTTTCTTGGGTCTACTTTCTGATTAGAGTGTGTGTTTATAGGACGCGGGTTAAATTTGTGTTTTTCCCTTGCTCCGCTTTTGTGAGAGTCCTTAGACCAAATTGCGTGGTTATCCTGCCTACTCGCTTGCTTCCGCGTTTGGGTTTACCATCCACGCTACAAAGGGCTAACCGCTAAGTGTGCTAACTCTTCTGATCATTCCGGTTAATTCGTGACAAGCACTGTACATATCTGTACCAGTGCTGACTTTTAGTGATTTTCTTTTTAACTAACAGTGCCTTCAGAGTGAATGTTTTGCTTACACATAGATATAGATTCTATAAAATATAATTAAAATTTAAAGAAGCTCAAGCAGAATATTTACCAGAAGTTTTGTTTGTCCCAGAAATTAATTTAGTTAAAGATTATACTGTTATGTACTGTGCTGTTATGTAATGTAATGCTATGCATTTGCTATAGAGTTAAATAATGACAGATGTGGCAGTGGCAGTTTCTATAGCTTGAACTGGATCTAAGCACTTCCGAAAAAGTGGAGGGCTTGTCATGTCTTTTTTTTCTGGTTTCATAAAGGTGTTTTTATAATCACTGCCATCAAATTGACAGATGCTTTTATGACCAGTGTGTCCCGCCCAGGATTGAATAGGTGCACAGAGATAGTGCTGCACATTGTCAAGCTGCCAGTTGGGCAAGGAATCCTATAGAGAGGGTCGGGCCAGTGAGTTGTGTGTCTCAATAGTGTAGGGTGTCCATGCCCTTTAGTGCCCTTCCAGGTGTGGGAATTTGGGGGCAGAAAGCACCTGCAAGTCCTTCACATTAGATCTCATTATATTGCGTGCCACTGTGACAAACACGTGAGAGATTCAGAGTACAAGAGTCTAGTTTCATTTTACTACAATGTCCATGAATGCATTTGGAGATCATTCCTTCAGCATGCACAACAAAAAACACCACAAACAAAAACACCTCCTTTAAAGCAGCATTCTGTACAATGTGAGAAGTATGGGCTGCTTAGATACAGAGGTTATATAAAACCAAAAGAAAAGCCATTCCAGCAACTAAATGAATGTTTTAAATAAAAAATGCCCGAGACACTGTGAGTCTCAGCATGTTAGTATTTTTCTCATTTATTGCTCTGTCAAATGTGATATGTTGCAATGCCATTCCATGCATTCCACTAATAACTACAAATGGGAGTTGATCAGATATACTAACAAGAGTACAAAATATGGCAACAATTCTTTGGACATGTTTAAACAAATATTATGTCTTTAGTTAAATATGTATCATACTACTAATAAGTATCCTGTTTGCTGGCTTTGATCTACTAATGTATCATCCATATCCAAGTATCATGCATCTATGAGGGAGGCCATGCAATCGTAGAGGTACATCCCCATGGTATTTCTGAATAATTGTGCCTGTAACAGACACAAAAGCATTTTAAGCAAGAGGGCATGTAGAATTCTGCCTACCTACATTTGAGAATAGGTCACACGAGCCAAATCTGAACATGAGCTCCACATCCACCACAATGCATTTTTTGTTCTTACTCAACCTCCATAACATGCTTATTCTACTGAACACCCCTGGGTGAACTTCATAGCAGTGGAAAAGTGTCCAATGAACTATGTCTTTCTGACTATAGTAGATTAAGTATTGGCTATGAAAGAAGTCACCTCCACTACAATCATAAAAAAAAAAATACACTGCCAGTCAAAGTTTTTAACACCCAATATTTTAGTAGTTCTGTTTACATACGTACTGGTTTATTGTTACATGGTAAGTAATTTGAGTTTTTAACAATCAAGAAGAGGGAAAAAAAGAATTACCATATAAAATCTTTAAAACTGCACGAGTGACAACATAATATACTCCACAATGGTTAGTGTTTCCTTTTTTAACCACTTATTACATCATATTGTTTGCTATGTGGTTATAGTAATGATTAAACTGTAATAACATCAGAAACTCCAGGTGTTCAAAGACTGTTGACGGGCGGTGAGCATAAGGTTTAACTTTTCCTTAAGCAACATACTATAATATAGTTAAAAAAAAAAAAAGTAATAATAAACTACTGCCTTTAATAAGATACAAACTGGGAACAGGTTGAACAGATTCAAGGATTTAAAATGTGCATCTGAAGCACAATAGCAGGATATATGTTGCTTTTATGATGACAATCCCTGCAAACATATATCTGTGATCTGAAGCAAACAAGAGATTTGCAGTGCTGTTTGTTAGCCAAAGGCTTTGCAGAGAAAAGTAATACAGACTTAGAGTATCACTTTCACAACAGGTGAGTATGGCAAAGGTTGCTCTACAAGGGGCAATGGTAGGCTGAACAGGAAGAGACAAACAAAGGTTTTAGATAATAAAACTTTTATCCTCTTTTCTATTCATATTTTCCAGGTGGTGAGGAGTTTAAAATGGCATACTGTCATGAAGATTGAAGTTTTGGCTCATCTCAGATCTCTTTTTGTGTCAGTAATGGTGTGCCTTGTGATAATGTTTTTAATTTACAATGAAGATAATCTATTTCTAGGATACAACTAAAACAAAGTTGCAAATTAACTTTCAGTTAAGTTCACATATAGGACTGTCACGAACTAACCAGAGGAGACCAGAAAGACTTAGCTTAGTCAATCATTGGTCAGGTGATGAATGGTTTCAATTGTGGGGTATGGAAGACTGGGTGGCTCCGGAGCGCCGCAGGCAGCTGGAGCTAGGTGACAGGGTTGATCCTCGTACAATCGTCCCGGGGGGGGTTTCGACGGCGATGTTGGGTGACGTAGTTGGAATTGTCACGTTGAATGGCAAGGTTGGCTTGGTGCCAAAGCCGTCGACACCGGCGGACCAACTGTTGGGCCGATGGTACGTCATTCTGTAGGTGTGCTATGGTTTCCAACCTCCGATGTTCGACCACCAAGAATCGGAGGTTGGAAACCATAGCACACCTCAAATGGGCTTAGGTTGGTGGCCGAGGAGATGTGGAGGTTATGAGACAACTCGTCCCATTTGAGGTAGCGGGCCCAGGAGCGTTGACGATCCGACACAAAGCATCTCAGGTAACGCTCCAGTTGTTGGTTGGTCCGTTCTGTCTGACCGTTCGTCTGGGGGTGATAGCCAGAAGACAGACTACATGTTGAGCCGATCAAACGGCAGAAAGCCCGCCAGAACCGGGCGGTGAACTGGGAGCCTCTGTCCGAGATGATGTCCCTAGGGAACCCATGCAATCGGACTACATGTTCCAATATCAGCTCGGCGGTGTCCTTTGCTGATGGGAGTCCGGTGAGGGCCACCAGGTGTACTGCCTTGGAGAACCGGTCGACGATGGTCAAGATGGTGTCTTTGTCTTCGGAAACCGGCAGGCCCATTATGAAATCTACGGCGATGTGTGTCCAGGGCCGCTGAGGAACGGGAAAGGGTTGGAGCTCTCCGGGTGTAGGTTGGTTTCTGTCCTTCTCCATGGCACACACTGGGCATGCCAGGACGAACTCGATGACTTCCCTCCTCATCGTGGGCCACTAGAACGCTCGTTCTATTAAGGAAGTTGTCCTCTGGGTCCTCTGGAAGTTGTGGTGGGATGTAGAGCCGTCCAGGCAGCACACCTGCCGGTGCGGTCTCCGCAGTCAGAGCCTGGCGGACCCTCGTTTCGATGTCCCAACTGAGTGGTGCAATGATCTGCGTGGGGGGAATGACAGGCACGGGGTCCACCCGGGGTATCTCCATCTCATGTTGGCGAGAGGGCATCGGCCTTGGTGTTCTTAGACCCCGAGCGGTAGGAGAGGTGGAAATTCTCGGAAAAATAGAGCCCACCGTGCCTGTCGCGGGTTGAGCTGTCGCAAGCTCTTGATCGTGAGGAGATTTTGGTGGTCTGTCCAGACGATGAATGGTTCACTGGTACCCTGGAGCCAGTGACGCCATTCATCCAAAGCCCACTTTATGCCCAACAGTTCACGGTCCCCTACTCCATATCACTGCTGAATGGGATTGAATTTTTTGGAGAAGAAGCCACAAGGATGTAGCTTCTGGTCTGGACCGCGTTGGGAGAGGACGGCACCGACGCCCATGTCCGACGCGTCCACCTCCACAACGAATGATTTATCGGCATCTGGGTGAAGGAGAATAGGGGCGGTGGTGAAGAGGTGGCAGAGTCTCCTGAAAGCTGAGATGGCAACTGAGTTGAGTTGGAATGGATGAGTTGAGGGCCTGGTCAGTGTGGTGAGTGGTGCTGCAACTGTACTGTAAAGCAACGATAAAAATTCGCAAACCCAAGAAACCGTTGGAGCTGCTTCAGTGTCCTGGGTAGGGGCCAGTGATGTACAGTACAGCTTCCAGCATCTGCGGGTCCATGGCCACACCCTGGGGCGAGAAAACAAAACCCAGGAACGTGGTGGAGTGCTTGTGGAAAGCACACTTTTCCAGCTTACAGTACAGCTGGTGGGCGACCAATCTCTTTAACACAGCTCGGACGTGTTGACCGTAATCTTCGGTGGTGCGAGAGTAGATCAAGATGTCATCTAGATAAGCAAACACCCATCGGCCTAGAATGTCTCTCAGGACATCGTTAATGAAATGTTGGAAGGCCGAGGGTGCGTTGCAGAGTCCAAACGGTATGACCAGGCTCTCATAATGTCTGGTAGGTGTGATGAAGGCCGTCTTCCACTCATCACCCTCCCTGATGCGCACCAAGTTGTAGGCGTTCCGGAGGTCCAACTTAGTAAACACGGTGGCACCAGAGAGGGCGTCCAGGGCAGAGTTGGTAAGCGGCAGGGGGTGACGGTTTCGGATGGTGATCTTGTTTAGCCCCCGATAGTCGACACATGGATGAAGTTCGCCCCCTCTCTTCTTTACAAAGAAGAACCCCACGGCGGCAGGCGACGAGGACGGTCTGATGGTACCGTTTTGGAGGGCGTTGGCGACGTAATCCTCCATCACCTTTGTCTCGTCGTTTGATAGCGAGTAGAGATGGCCGTGGGGGGGGGGGGATGTGGAGCTGGGCTGGAGGTCAATGGCCAGGTCGTAAGGATGGTGAGGTGGCAGGTGGCTGGCGCGTCGCTTACAGAAGACCTCAGCCAGGTCCCGATAAAGTGGTGGAATGGCGTGGATGTCGATGTCGGAGCCACGGACTCCGTGGAACACGTCCCAGCCTGAGCCCGTAGGCAGAGTTCAGTGCAGGTCGGCCCCCACTGGAGTTTCCGACTCTGTGTCCAGGAAATTAAGGGGTCGTGCTGGAGCAGCCAGGGGCATCCCAGTATGAGAGGAGGAGAGGCGATGGGAGTGAGGTGGAACTGGATACGTTCTTGGTGTTGGCCGAGGCGGAGAATGATGGGTTGGGTCTGAGGGGGCTGGACGAAAGGGGCCCGCCGTCGACGGAAGTGATTTTAATAGGCTCAATTCCAATCTTCAATCTCACTCTTTGAGGTTTCAATCAAACCTCAATCTTTACCCCCAACTCTTTGGCATAAGTAGAGTCAATGAAGTTACCAGCGGCAGCGGAATCGATGAACGCGGTACTTCGGACCCGTTTGTGACCAATGTGGAGGATTACCTGGACCGTAAGGCGAGAATTGGTGGTGTCAGTTGTAGCGGAGAGGTGGATGGTTCCCGGTGAGTCTCTCCTCTCGCTCACCGGGGATGGGCGTTTCCCGGGCGGAATGGGCATGTCGCCCGGTGGTGTGCCGTTGACCCACTATAGGCACACAAACCCTCACGGTAACGTCTCTCGCATTCCGCCACGGTCAGGGAGGCGCGCCCTAGTTGCATGGGTTCCCCGGCTCTGGTGTCAACCACGGCAGGAGGTGGAGATCCAACACATCCGGGGACAGCGGTGGTGAAGGTGACTGGCGGTCTTGATACGGTGTGGGCGTAGGTGGGAGCAGGCGGCAGGGTTCGAGGTGCTGGCTTAGGGCGAGAGAGGAGGCGCTGGTCAATACGGAGGGCTAGTTGGATCAGCCCCTCCAACGAGGCTGGGAGCTCTCGCCCGGCTAGCTCATCCTTGATCTGGGAAGCCAGCCCCTCGAAGTAGGATGTCCGGAGAGCGGCGTCTCCCCACGATGTCTGTACCGCGAGGGTGCGGAACTCAGCTGTGTAACCGCTCACGGACAATCCGCCCTGTCGTAGTTGGTACAGTTTTGTGTCGGTCTCCACCTCGCCGGCTGGATGCTCAAAAGTGAGTTTGAGCTGTCGGGTGAACTCGTTATAAGTGTGGGCGGTATCGGTGTCGGCACGAAGAACTGTCGTGGCCCACTCAGCTGCCTGCCCAGATAGCAACGAGACGAGCAGTGCAATGCGTAGCCGGTCGGTGGAGTATTTGGTGGCATTGAACTCAAACACCAGTTCCAGCGATGTTAAAAACACACTGCATTTCCCATCCGTGCTGTCCCACTTATCAGGTAATGCGAGGAAAACATCAGTAGAAGGGGGGTTGGTGTGGGGCTGCGGCCTCCGTGGCGGGCGGCCTGCTAGCCACGCCCTCAACGGCCGTGCGGAGATCCGCATTCTCCTGCCGGAGCTCCGCAACCTCGCGGCGTAGAGTAGTGAGATCTGCGGTTAGCCGATTGATAAGCGTAGCATGCTGGTCAACCACGTCGCACAGGTGCGCATGATCCGCTGGGTTTACCGCGGAAGGCTCTGTCATTCTGTCACGAACTAACCAGAGGAGACCAGAAAGACTTAGCTTAGCGGATAGCCCTTGTAGCGTGAATGGTAAACCCAAACGCGGATAAACACGAGCGGGCAGGATAATCATGCACTTTGATCTAAGGACTCTCACAAATACGGAGCAAGAGAAAAACACAATCTAACTTGCGTCCTATAAACACACACTCAAGCAAACCCAACAAAGTGAGTACTCACGGTTAGACGAACGATTCTTAGACAACATGGGCGAACTCAATGACAGAGCGATGTGCGACGCCATCTTGTATCCTTTTATGCTTTCAGTCTTTGCGACAATCTTACTTCCGGGTCCTAGTGCCGGTCGCGAGCTGAGTGCGCATGACAAGGACAATTTAATGACAGGACAATTTTTGTAACATTTAATGACAGACAGAGGATGTCAATCAGTGGACAAGTATAAGCGAGTCTATTTTAGAAGGTCCCAGGTTTAAACCCCAGGACCACCAGATTGCCACTGTTGGGCCCTGGAGCAAGGCCCTTAACCCTCTATTGCTCAGATGTAAAAATAAATAAATAAAAAAATAAAAAAAGATAGACGAATGTAAGTCACTCTGGATCAGTGTTGGGGGATGTTACTTTTTAAGTAACTAATTACATTACAAAATTACTGTCTTTAAATAATCAGTTACATTGCAGCGTTACTTTCTGATGAAAGTAACTAGTTAGAGTACTTTTCCATTGCAGAAAATGAAAACTCCTTTGTGATTCCTCATGCATGCTGTTTTAGTCAAGACCTTTATAATTATTCTACCATCATCACTCAGCGAAGTTTGGCCCATAATCTGTTAACTAATAATACCCCTATGTCACCTACGCGATTTCGCGAGGTGGCCGTAAGTACGGTTCATCATGATTCATCGTGAATTTTGGCGCTGTAACACACACACTAAGGGATTGTTAATGACTGCTGCCTGGCTCATGGATTACATTTTTGAAAACTTAACTAAATAACTGAGTACTTACTTAAATGGAAGACCTAATGCGTTAGATTACTCGTTACATCAAAAAAGTAATCCAAGTACTCTTTTACTTTGTAACGCGTTATACTCAACACTACTCTGGATTAGGGCTTTTGCCAAATGTTCAAATATAAATGAAAATATATTTTATCTGAGATTACTACTTTTGTCTAGCGTTATGTGACACAAGTGATTTTTAAACAGTGATTAAATATAAGGGGCAATGTGGTTTAGTTTCGCTTTGTAACTCCAGGGTTGGGGGTTTGAATCTCACATTTTTCCCCATACTACTGGCATTCTTCAGGTACTCTGATTTTCTCCCACAGTGTAGTGTAGGATGACTGGACTTTCCAAATAAAATATTCTGTATGATCTGATGTGTGCGTGAGCTTGTGACCTTGCACCACATCCAGGATATACCCCACCTTGTGCCCTATGCCCTTTCACAGGATAAAAGGTACAGATAGAATAAACAAATTGGTTTAAAGGCTGAATTACAAAATACTTGAAAAGGTATTTGATATATAATGTTACAGTATATGTTTCCCTTACTTATCTCATAAGCATTATGAGTGCAGGTGACATTAAGTGTTTGTAGCTGTGGCTTGTTTCTGGTTCTTGGTAAATTATACTCTGCAACTAATCCATTTCTGATGACCCTTCCCCCACCCCTCTTTTCTAGTCATGAGCAATTTCATTTTCAGAAAAACAAATCATCAGGGGACAGATTGCTACAAGTCTATTGACATGACAGTGTGTGGAGAAACAGTTAACACAATTGGGACAGGTCTCAGAGGCAGGCTGCTGTTAAGCTATACATCCTCAGCCATCCCCCAACCTGAAATCACTGCCTGTGGATATAGTGTCAAATCACAACTTTTACTCATGGTTGTCTACAGTATATGCTAGAAATACAGTTTTATTTCTGGATATATATATATATATATATATATTTTAATTCCAAGAGAACCAATGGCACTAGATGCTTAACTTCTGGTTCTGAGAATATACAGCAGAAGTTAAGCTAATCATGAAATTGCTAGCTTTAAAAATAAATAATAACTAGTAAATCATAAATAGCTTGTAATTTAATAATTGTGTACACTGGGCAGAAGTACTTCTCTGAATCCAATAATATTGTTAGAGTCATTTAATTGAAAGGCCCAACTGAATCCTTTTGACATACGCATGTTTCGAAGGATTAATTTAGTGCAGGGCCCATCATGCTTTAAGAGCTGGAGAGATTTGGAAGATTAATTATGATAACATTAAGCTATTAAAGGCTTATCTCTGATAAATAATTCAGGAGGTCTTGGAATCTATTAATCAGTGTGTTTATTCCCAATTAGTCCTTGCCTCCATCAGATAAGGATCAATCTGGTATGGAAGAGCAGAGTGTGCGGAATGACCCACTTAAGAGCCTGTGGTTTTCCTGATTAGCTGTGTCCTTCCTGAAGCTGAAGGATATCCTGTTGCCTTTTAGTACACTAGCTCCCCCATTAAAAAATAGAATCACAAACCCTGGCTATTTTGCACAAAGTCCTGTTTTTGTTTGTTTGTTTTTACCATAGCATGTTTCCATGCAAAGAGATATATAAATTTGTTATTGATTATATACCAGTATACAGTAAGTGAGGTCTGCATTTCTGCCCTTTAATATGAAATTCAGTAGCACAGAGGATAAACATATGTTAATCTGAACCACATGGAACACTTCAGCGCTCATCAGCTCATTTATAATTCTTTAACATGAAAACATGAGGAAACTTGTGCTTCCTTTTTCAGAACTTCTCTGATTGGTTAATCGTTTGCAGGCCTGTTTGAATTAGATGAGTCCAGGTGTAATTATTAAATGGTGGCACTGATCTTTATTAAAGAACGCAAAATAAATGACCATTCATCTGGTAACGATGTGCAAACTGTGATACAGAAAATGTTTACATTCTTATTACATAGTAGCTGTTAGTGGTTGATCCAGCTAGATGGTGATATGTTGGCTGTACAGATCAATGAGAAATTTTAGTTTTCTTAAAAAAGTTTTAGTTTTAGTTTTACATGGCTAAGATTTTACACAGTATTATATATTTCCAGTTAACAAATAATGTCCTGTACAAAATCAAACATTATTCCAGAGACAAATAAGTTAAGGGCAGTATATAGTAGTTAAAATGTATATGAAAGATCAACTTTACTTTACTTTCATTAACACAACAGTGACAAAAACAACAAAACCAGAGGTCCAATCATTTAATCTCCATGATGAAATACATTCACATTCCTAGTCACAGGCTGTTGTCAAGTTAATCGCTGTAACTACAAACAGCGCAGCATGTCTTGAGTCAATCAAAAGCATTTCAATCTATTCTACATGGGCATTTTTGTAAGTGACAGTGATGTAATTGCTTTGTACTCTGATATGGGCACATTCTCTACCCTCCTGTCTCTTCCTTGTTGAAGTATGAAACGTTGCTTTCATCATGAATGTTTTTTGTGAAACATTAGAAGCTTTAACATTTTTTTTTTTTTTAAGTGTGGGCTGGTTATGGCAAGCAGATTATGTTCATATCACCTGGAAAGGAAAACAAAGCAGTTTTTGTGACAGAGGCTTTGCTGTGACATAATTAAAGATAAGTCAAAAGTTTATATTTTAATCAGGGGAAATTTCAAAACCATAAGGCAAAATGTATCTCTCTTATCTTCTATACCTCCCACTGTGTGTACAGTCTGTGTGTGTTCATGTCAGAAGGGGCATGGGAGACAAGTCAAATAAAAAATATTTTAAATATTCTTTTTGGCAAACCAAGTATATAAAGAAGTTAATAAAGCATGAAGGCTCAAAATATTATTCTATGCTAATCCTATTACTTGGCACAATATACTTAATAAACTTTCAATTATTATTATTTTTTATTATTATAAAATTATTCCGTTGAAGGTTAATACTCATGTATTTATTTCATGTTAATTAAAGGTTAACCCGTTCTCATACACACTAGGCACTGAATTATTGTATTAATTTCAGTATCTAGTTGCATGCAAATATAAACATTTGTACAATAAACATTTGTCTTTATTTCCTGTAATGCCATGCTCTAGATATGAAATAATTAAATTGGCTGAGTTGAAATATATGATTTTTTTTAGAGAAACAAGTGGCTGTGCTTGTTGCCTGTGCTATGGGCAGAGTCAGGAAACATGATATGGACCATGTGAGTACTGAGCCTTCCAGTCATCATTTTATTCACCCAACGCTTCTTACCGTGGGAGCCTGATTAATTAATCAAATCAAACCAAACCATTTTAATAAAAACTGTGTGGTCTTAACATGACATTTTAAAATATATTTACTTATATAGTGCTCATATGTGATGCTGAATTGTATGAATAAACTTGAATGCAAAAATAATAATTACATGGATAAGGCTGTATGTGGAGGTCATATAAACCTCAAAGCATGTGTATTGAATATATGCATAGTACATGATCAGCCATATCATAAACCATTAACGTTAAAACCACATAGGCTTTTAAGTTCCCTTTGTGCCATAGGGGCATCTCTGGGCCCTTTGAGTTTGGCTCCACAAGAGCTATGGGGGTGTGCTGTGGTGTCTGGCACCAGGAGGTTAATGATGGATTCTTTGGGTTCCAAAGACCTGTATGGAGGCTGGGTCGGCAGCCTTGGGTTCTTTCCCTATTAGGCCCCATGCATGGTGGGCTGTGGTGCACTGTGTGTTATGGTGCCCTTATATGGTGTTCAGTACATTGACGTTTTTGCCAAGTTGTGCTGCATTGGCTTTTCTGTGAGATTGGCCAAATGGACTTGTGATTGGTCCTCGAGGGCATAGGTGTGGCTTGGGTGCCCATGACCTTGTCACCATATATTTGGTGAACAATGTTTCTCATTTTAACTGGCAGTGATGTTGATGTTATGGCTGATTGTGTGTATGTGCTGATATTTTTTTCAGCCTACTACTAGTATCGGTTTGGGGACTAGTCTTAAATTTTTGCTTTCATCTTCGCTTTGTACAATTCTCTCATATTTCTCTGTAGATCTTCTAACAATACATTAGATGCTCATTCACACTCAATGGCAATAAAATGTTTTAACTAGATGCTGTGACTGTAATGGTGTTGGATTTTTTTTTATTATTAAATAGTTTTTTTATTTAATATTTTTTACTGCTGTTGGAGCTGATGGAGATTAGATTGACAACATAGTGCTCTTTAATCCTGTGATGATATGTAATGATTAATTAAAAAACAGACCTTTTATCTAATCAAACAATGCTTTAATACCTTTATTTATCAAAAAGTATCAGAACACCCAGTGCACCACAACCCACTGTGCACTGCACCCAGCAGGCATAGAGTTTAAGGTAGCTGACGCAGGTTCAATCCAATGATCATAAAAATATAGTTCCATGATTGATGAGCACCAAATCCATTGCTGACAGTGGAAATTCTGGATCCCACAGTTATATGAAAGGTGTATTTATACAAACATAAACATGTTACCTTGCAATCTCTCATCTCCTCCACACATCACTCACTCACCTGGACACTAGGAAAGGGAATTATGTTAAAATGCTCTTCATCGACTACAGCTCTGCTTTTAATACCATAATTCCCTCCACACTCACCACCAAGCTGGAGCACCTGGGACTCAGCTCATCTATATGTCAGTGGATCTCCAATTTTCTGACTGGCAGACCACAGGCAGTAAGGATGGGCGGTCATGTCTCAGATACACTCACTCTCAGCACTGGAGCCCCCCAGGGTTGTGTTCTGAGCCCCCTGCTGTACTCTTTGTACACCCACGACTGCGTGGCCACTACCAACTCCACCTCCATCATCAAGTTTGCTGACGACACCGTCGTGGTCGGACTGATCACCAACAATGATGAGTCGGACTACCTAGAGGAGATTGGAAATCTGGAGAACTGGTGCCAGAGGAACAATCCTCCTGAACGTCAGTAAGACAAAGGAGCTGATAGTGGACTTTAGTACAAAGCAGGAGAGGAACTACCAGACCCCCATCATCAACAGGAGCCCAGTGGAGAGAGTGGACAGCTTCAGATACCTCGGTGTTCACATCACGCAGGACCTGTCATGGTCCTGTCACATCAACACCGTGGTGAAAAAAGCCCGACAGCGTCTCTACCACCTCAGACGCTTGAGAGACTTTAGACTGCCCTCCAAGGTGCTCAGGAACTTCTACTCCTGCACCATAGAGAGCATCCTGACGGGAAACATCACAACCTGGTTCGGGAACAGCACCATGCAGGACAGACAAGCTCTACAGAGGGTGGTGCGATCAGCCGAGCGCATCATCCGCACTGAGCTCCCTGACCTGCACTCAATCTACAGCAAGCGGTGCTGGACTAAGGCCATGAAGATCATGAAGGACCTCAGTCACCCCAGTAATGGACTGTTCTCTTTGTTGCGGTCTGGGAAGCGATTCCGCTCCCTAAAGGCCAACACAGAGAGGCTGAGGAGGAGCTTCTTCCCGCAGGCGATAAGGTCTCTCAATCACAATCACACCTCCACACAGGACTAATAACATCTTTTAAGCTCACAACACTGACTGGACAATCATGGACACATTCATACACACTTGCACTAAATATTTATACATCTGGACAATTGCACATGTCACCTTTCATGCATATTTGCACAACCAATGACACTTTAATTCTATATACATATATACTCTATTTGCAATATTTTATTATGCCCTTATTGTACAGATAATTTTACTAGTTAAAATTATTTCTTTAGTATTTCCTTTTTATTGATTATTTATTTTACGTACAAGCTTTTATTTTCTTTTTAAGGTCACTGGCGGTCGTATAAGCATTTCACTGCATATTATACTGTGTATGACTGTGTATGTGACAAATAAAATTTTAATTTGAATTTGAATTTAAATAACTATAATAAGGTATGATGTTTATGAAGAAAATACTCCATTCTTGTATAATGTTTGTCTATGCGATGAATAAATAGAAGAATATATTTACTGTATTAATTTACACAGCAGGATTTTGCATCAACAGAACTCTTCTGGCATTTAGGAAGAATGTCATCCATAAAATATGTTACTGTTATTGAACATTTTCTGCCAAGGTTGTAGGGGAACAAGCATCATTTTTAACAGCACTCCTGTCATGCTTCATGCAGCTCTGTGCTGCCCTACAAATTAAATATTTTGTCCTCAAGAGAATAACACGCTGCATGTTTGTTTTGACTAATGGTTGATTTCCTTGTTTTGTCCTTGTTGACTAATGTTGTTTTGTTTTCCTTCAACCCATGATCATCTCTCTTAAATAAATGTAAAAAATCAATTATTTGTCACATATACCTTACAGCACAGTGTTTTTTTTTTTTGTTGTTTTTTTTCAGTGAGCTGGGGTCAGAGCTTAGGGTCAGTCAATATACAGCGCCCCTGGAGTAGATAGGGTTAAGGACCTTGCTCATCATTGCCTAATGATTCTGGTTTAATCACTCTAAAGGTGCTGCTGCATACTGCAGTTTTCTCCCACAGTCCAAAGACATGCAGGGTAGGCTAACTGCCATTCACAAGTTGTATACTGTATACTGTAGTGTGTGAAGGAGTGTGTGAGTGTGTGTGCATGTGTGCCCTGTGATGGCTTGGCACTCTGTGCAGGGTATAACCTGCATTGTCTCCTGGGATAGGCTTCCTGTGACCCTGTACAGAATAAGCTATTTTGAATATGAATGAATGAATAATAATAATAATAATAATAATAATAAGTATGTGTATGTGGGCGGCACGGTGGTGTAGTGGTTAGCACTGCCGCCTTGCACCTCCAGGGTCTGGGTTCGATTCCCCGGCCAGGCTCGATTCCCGTCTCTGTGTGCATGGAGTTTGCATGTTCTCCCCGTGCTTGGTGGGTTTCCTCCGGGTACTCCGGTTTCCTCCCACAGTCCAAAGATATGCAGGTTAGGCTAATTGGCGTTCCTAAATTGCCCGTAGTGTGTGATTGGGTGTGTGAGTGTGTGTATGTGTGTGTGCCCTGCGATGGATTGGCACCCTGTCCAGGGTGTACCCTGCCTAGTGCCCGAAGTCTCCTGGGATAGGCTCCAGGTCCCCCGCGACCCTGAACACAGGATTAAGCGGTATAGAAAATGAATGAATGTGTATATGTATGTATATGTACATGGAAATAAAATGGAATTGTACAACAATTACGATTAAAAGTTAAAACTAAAATTTAGGATATTTAACATGTTAATGTTGTATTTTCAAGTATTGCCAATATAATATAATGATTCAAAAAATTAATTTCTAATGTTTCAGATATAATTCTCTTAATATAATAAGATACTGACCACTGCCACTCAAAGAGGTAAATAACCAACATTCACGCCAATTAATAGAAAAGGATGTGTTTGATGTTAGGATCATTAACATCAGAAAGAACCTCAAACCTAGTAATTGAACAGTTCTGCATGTAATCTTCACTGTAAAATTAGGTTTACTAATTTTCTCCACAACAGCTTCAACTAATACCCTAAAGTGCCTAAAAATTTGATTAAAATTCTAACATTTTATTGGACAGCTATAGCCAGAGCATACTACCCAGGACCACACACTTTCCTAAATTCCAACATAAAGACCATGAAGGAATACTGTATCTCAATTGTGGTGTAGTCTACAAATGTTGGAGACATATCCAAGGCTTTGATGCAGTTTCCTGCTCTTAGGCAGTTCCTTTCTTTTAGGGGCTTTTTTGGAAGACAGTGCAGCTAATGCCAAATCTTCCTCCAGTACCCCCTCCTGTTTCTTCCTGTTCATTTATACACTCAAGCTGATAGGCAACCCTTAGGTGCTAATATTATGCTAAGAATAAGTACATACTGTAATTCAGGGAGATTTATAGCAATTAGTTTGCTAATGTCTTTTCACACACACGTGAAAAATGTATTAACAGATTACTGATTCTTTTATAATCAGCCATTTATAAGTGACATGTCAGCTTGAGGGCAGGGCAGGGCAATGAAGTAGTCCACATTTATCAAACCGTTCAGTTTAAGACAGGGAAGAACAAACACATGTTATTAAAATTATAAAAGCTTTTTCATACAGCACTGACAAGAACAGGGAAAGTAATTACAGCACATGAGTTTAACAGGAATGGATAAACTGACAATAGATATAGAAATAATGACATTTTTAGATGTCATAGCATAATATTACATGTCATAAAATCTCACTATACAAACATTGAAATGCTTTCATTTTGCATTTTTTAAATACAACTTTAAGAGCCATATCTTATTTTATGAATATGTTGTTGTGTTTATTTTATTTTATTTCATTATACTCACTAGTTAAGCACTAAGCATGGATTTGTTAGTTAAGCATTCACGTTTGACAATCGTAGGTTGGTCTGTGACGTCATCCCACTATGACACATATTTGCATGACTATCGCATAGTAAGAGTTCAGTTTTTTGATGCGGAATTGTGGAGACACAAGCTTTTGACCATAGTCTAACGTAAGCTAAAAGATACAGCAAACATATTGTAGTAAACGCGATCGTAACCTACCGATACAGCGATTGGGATGTTGTAACTACAGTGGATTTATTCAAGACAACTGTACGAAGTGTTGAATCTTTGATGCTGGAAAAATAAAACAAGAGACAAAGAAATCATCGGACTTCTGTTGTGAGCGAATAATCAAATTAAAGATACGCGTCAAAACATGTGCAATAATATGACCGCAACAACAACTATTTATTGATTCATTTTTCATACTTATCTTGAGTAGTACTTTCTGGATGTGATATCACACTCACTGACACTCTATAGGGAATTTGGAAATGCCCATAGTTGAAATGGCCCTACATTGCTGGTCTTTGAATACTCACATTAAAAAAAAAATGCAAAACCTAGGAAGAACATGAAAAATTCATATACACAGGCCAGATAGAAGACAACCAACAAGAAGTACACGGCAACGTGCTAACCACTGCATCTCTGAGCCCCTAATACAACCTAACAAATTATATTTCTGAAAAAACAAATTGAGTGAGAAAAATAATCTTTAAATACTTAGTATTTGGTATACCCTCTTTTTGCTTTAATGTGCTTCAGTGAGTAAACTCAATTTCAGATAAAAATCTAAAGACTGTTGCCTGAACGCATGCTTCAGTATAAGAGATTATGCATGAGGAAACCGGTCTTTTTGTACAAAGCAGGTAACAGGGTCAATATCATGAATATTCTTATATTTACAGTATATAAACCAAAATAGTGCAGAATTATTGAATTGCTTTACATTTTCTATTGTTCATATTTTTCCAGTTTTAAATCCCAGATCATCAATGTCATCCCCAATCTTTGTACCCATTTGTCATCACCCACCTATTCTTATATATTATGATAATCAATAGAGTATAGCACTACTCTGATAGTTGCAAAATGATGCACTGAGTGTATTTGAATGCAGATATCTGTACACTCTGTACACTCACAGAAAGGTAACAATTTTTAAAATACACTTTTTGTGGTGTGAAGAGTCTGACAAAACATCCAAAATATGTTTCTATTGACTATTGTTTGTAGACTATTATCATCATCATCATCCTCATCATAATATTGCACACACACACACACACACACACACACACACACACACACACACACACACACATGGCAACAACATGGCATTATACAATAGAGCACTTGAGGCCTCTGTGCAAAGCTCTGTGCAGCTGGCCAAATCAAGCAAAGATAAAAGCAAAGAAGCTAAAGAGGAAGAGGAAGGAGGGGGGGGCTGTAAGGTATGGGCAGGGTGGGTTAACGTCCAAGAGGTCCAGCTGCCCTGGTGTTAGGGTTAGTGGGACTTGGAAGCAGAGAGATAATCAGCTTTATTAGCACAGCTAAAACCAATTTAAGAGTAGACTTATGAGATCAGACGGGCCAGCTGTCCACAGCACCCTTGCCTACTTCTCATCAGCACCCTATTTCATTTCATTCAGCACCGCCACAGGAGTAACCCACCCCTAAGGACAGGTACCGTAATTGAATTAAACATCATCCAAAAGCATTACAAGGCTGGCCTCTTATACAAAACATTGCTACCTGACGCCCTTAAAATTTTGTTGTAAACTTGTATGTTACTGTATTATTATTATTATTATTATTATTATTATTATTATGTGTTTAATGATGTCCATGCATAGGTAGTGTGTTATTAAGAAACACATGCAATTTGAACATGAGCCACAACAGGTGTAAATTCAAGTTTTGTTTGGTTTGTAGGCTAATCACTTATTAAGAATATTAACAATAGTTTTATTTCTATGTGTGAAGATACTGTACATTACTGAATTTTGGGGATTTTATTAGGCCTTTTAGTGCCACAGACCGTTCAACTGTACATTGAATAGCATGGGTTGTCATTTCATATAATGACCCTTACATATACATTAGCATCATATCATATACTATACATCATATATAAACTGGAATAATTTTTGAATACATGTAAGCAAACAGTGGAGGTCAATAAATGAGGCCAGACTTGTCTTAGTCATTTGGAATGTCAAGAAGTCTAGTGAGGTGCTGACCCAGACAGAAGCTAGTCTAACTTAAATCACTTTCCAGTCTGCAAGAGAGATTACATTTAGCAATCTCACTACAGCTACACTATTCACTTTTAACAAAATAATGCTGAGATACTCATACTACAAAGTCTAGCTGTATGTAGAATTGCATTCTTACTGATTTACCCTTTTTTATGTAATACAAACAAAATGCACAAGTAGAGTAGATAGTAAAGTTGTTGGGGTTTTTTTTTTGATAAAACTAAAACGTTTATAAGTCAGGTACAATATAAGCCCAATTTGGGTAATAATGTACAATACTTGAATTACTGCAAACCTTTTAATGCATAGTTCTAATAAAAGACCACAATAAAGCTGTCAAAAAGTTTATATCTTATCCAAAGCAACTTACCTTAGTGTTTTGTTAGACACGACTCCTCATGGTAGTTCATAAGGTAAGGGACAAAAAATCCCATCAATTTAAGACTGCATGATGCAGAACAAGGTTTGATAAGTGCTTCAAGAAAGGTGGAGACTTGACCATTTATACTCTGTCGGCAAGCATCAGCGTTTTAAACTTGATGCAGGCAGCTGCAGAATATCATCTAAGTGAACTTAGCAAAGGATTTGCCGGCTAAGAACATGGTGAGATTTAAAACAACACAAATATAGACCTGCCAGAAGTGAGCTGCATTAGTCTACACAAAAAATTATTATTATAATTTTACTTATTATGATTAGTGGTGCTTATGAGGCAAAGTATTATCTAGCAGGCTTGGTTTTCTTTTTTTAATTATTATTATTCTTCTGTACAAAATTTGGTGCATAACTAGTCCCATACCATTTGTCACAGACCCATGAAAGAGGTGTCAAATTGTCCGGCTTATTTGGGAAATATGGTTGTGTGACTTTTTTTGTGACTTTCACCCAAAAAATCCCATAGACTTAACATTGAGAGCAACTTGACGGATTCTAGTGCAGAGCAAGAATTTTGTAGAAATATAACATGCTGGGTCAGACCATATCCCACAAGAGGGTATAAATTGTACCACTGGAGCACAAGAGGTGTCCAAATTTGCCCCGTTGACAAAGTATGGTGAAGGTACTCCCCATTGAAACAGGAAGTGCTCACAGTTGCATTCCCTGCTATAGTAACTTCCATAAGAACCTTGAAACTGGACCTAATTGTGGATTCCGATGTCATAGAGACCTACGGGTGGACTCATTTTACTCAGGCAACCAGTCAGTCTCTCAGGATCATTGTGAAGCTGTCAAGCCACGCCCTAGCAACCACATTAGCAAATGATCCTGTAGACTTTCATTATAAAAGGCCCAGAGGCCCAAGTTCTGCCACGGCAAGCTCCACTCACAGTTACTTTAGAAAATATACCTGTCTAGTTATTATTATTATTATTATTATTATTATTATTGTTATTGTTCCTATTGTTGCAGACACACTTTCATATATTATATTAAATGTGTTAGTCACAGTTTCCTGGTAATGTGTATTTGATGCACATACATGTACTACTACTAGTTTCATCTGATGTATTGGCATCCAGGATGAGATCTCTTCTACACACCACATGCAAGTAGGCAATATTGTGCTAATTGTTATACTGTATACTGTATGAAGCAAGACGAAATAGTTATATGTATAAGATACAAAAACACAATGTTAACCATAAAATATACAATTAGAAATAATGCAATGCGAAATGAACAAAGAATAACTTTTGTAAATAACTGAATAGAGTCCACAGTAGCATTTTGGAGGAAAGACAACAAAACTGTTAGCTATTTACAAAAAATAAAATAAAAAAAGGCATGCAGACCTGAAAGATTATTTTGCAGAAACTCAGATGATAAATACAAAGGTTCCTCAATATTTTTACAAGAAATATATAGGAATCATAAAGAAGCTTGTAAGCTCCTCTTCTATTGTAAGATTTTTTCCTAAAAAGCTACGTTAATGACAGCTTTCCTAAAAAACTACATTAATGTTATTCAATAAATATGTAAATTATCCACCCAAATTTCTGAGGAATTTCATAAGCTTAAAACATTCAACCACACATCTGATTGTGCTTTGGTGAATTAAAGTGGGCTATCCAAGAATCTATTTAGGAATCTTCTATTTCATATAATCCACGCAAAAAGAAGTTTAGACAGACACCTTTCTACTTATGCTAATTCCCAAAGGTACAAATGACAGGTTAACAAGGAGAGATATTTCAAAAATGCTTATATGAAAATCTCCATCTCCTTTTAAACAAGCTATACAAACAAATGATTGGAATGCTTGTAGAAATTTCTAACAAAGCATTTAAATAATACCAACTATGTTCACTTATGTCTACTCAACACAACCCAGTTATTGCAGCTAAAATTACAGCTACAGACAGGTGTAGACATAGTTATGTATCCCTCATAAACAATAGCTCCAATAGCTTAAATTGAAACCTGGATACTGTAAAGGCAGAAATCAATAGAGAAGGAGAAATAAAAGAAGATAATTTAAATGGTCAGGCCATTGTGAATGTCCAAATCTTAGATGTGATAATGGCAATGATTGCATTCCATTGGGCGGCACGGTGGTGTAGTGGTTAGCACTGTTGCCTTGCACCTCCAGGGTCTGGGTTCGATTCCCTGGCCAGGCTCGATTCCCGTCTCTGTGTGCATGATTGCATGTTCTCCCCGTGCTTGGTGGGTTTCCTCCGGGTACTCCGGTTTCCTCCCACAGTCCAAAGCATATCGCAGGTTAGGCTAATTCGCGTTCCCAAATTGCCCGTAGTGTGTGATTGGGTGTGTGAGTGTGTGTATGTGTGTCTGTCCAGGGTGTACCCCGCCTAGTGCCCGAAGTCTCCTGGGATAAGCTCCAGGTCCCCCGCGACCCTGAACACAGGATTAAGCGGTATAGAAAATGAATGAATGAATGAATGCATTCCATTGAAGATGAACTTAGCCTTAAGATACGCTCCCTCCTCAGCCTGCCATCATCTAAAAGTGCCAGTGTCTCATATTTCAGCTGTTCTGTTACATTTATGTAGAACTTCTGCTCGCAATGGCTGCACAACTTGACAACTATGTGTCACTCATAGTGTTGAAACGTTTCCTTATGCAAATTACATTTGTACCAGGAAAAACCTGTTCAAGAAAGAAATATATTCAAAAATATGCATGGTGGTGTGCAAAGTTTCATGCTGAAATAATTCTTTAGAGCTCTCAGTGTGTATGCGTTGCAAAAGGTATTGCACTTGTTTAGAATTATTTAAACATAAGGTCCTAAGTTACTTTAGATAACTACTAGACATATTGACTGAAAACAGCAGTGAAATGGACAATGGATGATCTCTGGAATTTGTACAAGTACAAGGTCTTGATAAAGTATACTCATTTAATTTATGTTGTATTCACACAATACTACTCACAGTGGTGAGATGTGCTGTAGGTGTGACAGCAGAGTTCAAGGTGGAGGTGGGTCTGCATCAAGGATCTAAGCCCCTTTTTGTTTGCTCTGGTGATGGACATGATGACAGATGAAATTAGACTGGAGTCTCCATGGACTATGATGTTTGCAGATGACATTGTGCTTTGTACCGAGAGCAGGGAACAGGTGGAAGAAAATTTGGAGAGGTGGAGGTATGCTCTGGAAAGCAGAGGAATGAAGGTTAGCCGCAGCAAGACGGAATACATGTGTGTGAATGAGAGGAACCCAAGAGGAATGGTGAGGATACAGGGAGCAGAGGTAAATAAGGTGCAGGACTTTAAGTACTTAGGGTCAACGGTCCAGAGCAATGGAGAGTGTGGAAAGGAGGTGAAGAGGCGGGTACAGGTAGGTTGGAATGGGTGAAGAAAAGTTTCAGGTGTGTTGTGTGATAAAAGAGTATCAGCGAGAATGAAAGGAAAGGTGTACAGGACAGTGGTGAGACCAGCGATGCCCTACGGCATAGTGACAGTGGCACTGAAGGAATGACAGGAGTTGGAGGTAGCAGAGCTGAAGATGTTGAGGTTCTCCTTGGGAGTGACAAGGATGGATAGTATCAAGAATGAGTTCATCAACCCATGTTAGATTGGGGAGATAAAGTCAGAGAGGCCAGATTGAGGTGGTTTGGACATGTTCAGAGGAGAGATTGTGAATATATCGGTAGAAGGATGCTGAGGTTGGAACTGCCAGGCAGGAGGTCTAGAAGAAGACCAAAGAGGAGATTTATGGATGCAGTGAGAGAGGACATGAAGTTAGTTGGTGTGAGAGAAGATGATGCAGAGGATAGGGCAGTGGTTCTCAAAGTGTGGGGCGCGCCCCACTAGTGGGGAATACAGACATGACAGGTGGGGCGCAATGAACGGGAGGAAAAACAGGAAAGTACCTATTCTAATTCATGCTTCTCTTTATTGATAATGAAGAGAGTACGCTCAAAACTAAACAATCACACACAAATAAATGGATCATTAATACAAGTAAATTTAAAATAACATCAGTTGGGGGCCGGGAGAAAAAGTGGAACCATAGTGGAACAATAACGGGCAATCCACCGGGCTGCACAAATAAACCAGATCATCACTGCGCTATCCAGATAGTCGCGCTGCGCTGTATTTGCGCAGATATTTGGTTCAATCGGGTGCCGCGGTTTCGTCCCACTTTTGATGTGTTTGGCTTCACATACACTCCGACAATGGAAGAAGAAGGTGCAGCAGCAGTGAGTTTACTTACATGTGACAAAACCAAGAACGAGGAGATTGTAAAGGAAAAAGCTGCCTCGTCTGTGTTGTGGAATTGGTTTAGATATAAGAAAAGTGATACGAATGAGATGAACGTGATTTGTGAGGTACACAAGTGCACTGTTTTAACAAGTGGTGGAAACACGTCAAACCTTTTCTATCATCTGAAATACAAATCGAATATGGCCAAAGTAAAAAATACAAGCATCCAAACGAATATGGCCAAAGTAAAAAAAAATGCGGCAAACCTCAGCAATTCACAGTTTAAATAAAATAACATAAAAAATGAAATTATGTAAAACAATTTCTTTGTGTTTGAATTTTTATTTATGCATTTTCAGATACAAATTGCTATATTGTGATATATATCGTTATTGAGTTAGAAAATTGCTTCTACCGTGATTTTGGTTATATCGCCCACCACTAATGAAGGCTATCTTCAGCTTGGATTCATGGTGGTGATGGTGGGGGCAGAAGAGAGACCCGTGTGTGTTTTGTGTCTTAAACTGCTGGCAGCAGACCGCATGAGACCCAACAAATTAGGAAGACACTTAGAGACAACACACTCCAGTCACGTTAATAAACCACTGGACGTCTTTGAAAGAAAGCTGGCAGAATACAGACAGCAGGAGTAAATCTGGTAAAATCTGAATCGGTGGACAGCAAAGCACAAATGGCTTCATTCAAAGTTGCATACAGAATTGGCCAGTGCAAAAAAAACTACAGACGATTGCTGAGCAGCTAATAAACATGGGGTCAATTATGCAAAGGTAAGTGACAACGTAAGCCTTGTATAACAATTGCACGTGTATTTTATCTGTTTTTAACTTGGTGGCGTATTGGTTTAGGAATTGATATTTCAATAAACAGTAAACTTGGCCGATTTCGTTATTATTTTGTTGACAAGTGGGGCTTGAAAATTCGCTCACCCCCTTAAGTGGGGAATGACAGAAAAAGTTTGAGAACCACTGGGATAGGGTTAGATGGAGCCAGATGATTCCCTGTGGCGACCCCTAAAAGGGAACAGCCGAAAGACAAGAGGGAGAAAAAAATTCACAGTAATGTCCTGAAGGTTTTACATAAGTTTAGCCACTGTGTAAATTATGGAACTACCTACATAAAATCCATTGGATCTTGTATGGTTGTCTTATCATAAATGTACTGCAAATCCATATAAATTTTAATTATTTAAATATTACATTAACATTAACACAAACCTTAGGTGCTCAATGTATAGCCACAGTATAGGATTTAAATTCAAAGTTTTATTAAAGAATAAACATGCTATTAGCAAAAGTAAATATGGTTGCTGCTAATAAATTTGATAAGATAGTACATTATAGTTCTAAAGCAGCTTTAATGAGGTACACAACAATACATAACAGTGTACTATGACTTTAGTATGGAAGTAAATGTGATTGCCAGTATTCATCATATGGAGAAAAATATGCCTGATATTGTTGTTCAACTAAGCTAAACAGATTCACTTTAAAAAGAGTTTGTGTTTTTATAAAACATAAAAGGTTACATTGCTGAAATGTATTAATGTTTTTTTATAACATTTCTTCAGTTATAATCATTAATTATTCATTATTTCATTATTTTACTTTGTATTTGTTGGATCTAGAAAAGAAGGACTTGGCATATTTTATTAATCATTCTTTTTTCAGAGATTCTAAAAAAAACACACAGAAAACTAAAAGCAGTTTGGAAGCAGTCTTTACACTGATTGTGCATATTATGCTTGAATTAATCTACAAAAGAACAATTCTGGTTCAGAGTAATTTTAGATACTGTGAGTATTTCCAACATGTGTTGTCTTTTGTGATTTCATGACATTACAATTTACATTCAGGTTGTCACATGACATTCTTTTCCTAATCCATCACTCTAAGTAGGCTGACTTAGCATACCACACTGTTAGCTTGGCAGTATGTGTTTGTTTGACCTGATGGAGTGTCCTGACCCATGACTCTCTAAGCTGTGTCTACCTGTACAGTGTGCCAGACTGCATTTGTATGAATGCTCTCAGAAAGAAAACAGAGGTCATGATTGGGCCCTAATGCAAGTTAATCCACTGTTTAAGGGTTGTTTAAATAATTTCAAACCTTAACTAGGTTGCTTGTGCAAGTCTGAATGGGAGGCATTTACCTCATGCATAAACAGGCACACAAGGCTTCAAGGATCATCCAGAGCACCATTTAATATACACACGAAAACAAGAAATTATCACCAATGCACAAGGCCACAATTCTTGTTGTGTTATTCATTTAGGGTTACTTCAGCTGCAGTGAAAAGTGTGCTGATTATTTTCACCACAACCTGTTGATTAAATCAAAAGTATGATTGTAAGATGCCATCTTATAAAGCTCAGCCTCCTGGCTGGTTGTAGCTCATATCTGCAGTGATACGATGTCTGGTATAACACATAATACTGCCATAGAAAATGGGGTTTACTAAAATTAGCATTTATAAGATTTTTTTATAAGATGTAAAGAATGTTGTTTCACACTAAGACATGTTTCTACATAGTTCCGTGTGTATGTGTGTTTCTGTAAGAGCTGAATGTGTCCCTCTGTTTCTCCCTTCTTTATGATTACTTTTTATAGTTATGGGGCAGCAAACTTGAAAGTGGAGTATTAGAGGAGTGGCACATCAACGCATGGAGAAGGCAAACACGGCTCTGGGCTGGGCTGCAAACAGGGCTTTAGGGCATAGAGTGATTTACTACTCTTCTCTCCTGCACTAGAAACAGCCCCTTGCCTATAATGAGCTTCTGACACTGTGCATGTTTGTACAGTGTTTCTTTTATTTCTGGGGCATGACATGCTGATTGCAGAACATTAGGACTTTTTTCACACCCTACCTGAACACACCCTTTCAGCTCACAGAGGTAAAAGAAAGAGCCAGTGTAGTAATAGTAATTTCACACATTGCCTAATGTAACATGAGAAGCACAATTATGAAAGGTTAATAACTTTCCACAGAAACGAAGCATATCATGTACAATAGCCTCTTACCTTGTCAGCTGGGAACAGTGTACTTTTGATTCCTAATTAATCCTCAAACATTCCTGTCTTACATGATCCAGACAGTTTCTGCACCACAACAATGTACTAACATCCAGGGAATGTAGATTAGCATATCCTCTTTTGGAGATTTAAAAAAATATATCTGCTATTATTGCTAATGCACTGGTTCCTGCTGTCTGCTGGGGTAGGTTCAATTGCAAAGTACTATGTCAGCCTGAATTGGCCAGCTACTGACTTGGCAAGATGACTTCTATGCAAGTCAAATCCCTCAGTCTGGATTATGTCAATGTTACAGACCCCTGACTTACTGTTAAATCAACATATGCACTTAAGTGGAATAAGATTGCTTCACTGATTTACATGGTACAGTGTCTATGTTGTGCTTTTGCATACCATTCTCAGTATTCTCATATTGAATTTGTATTCTTTAAAACTATATAAAAATATGAGAGAATACTCATCACTTTCTTCATGAGGATTTTTAAATATGTGAAAGAGTTATCTTATGCAGGTTAAAATAATAATAATAAGAAGAAGAAGACAGTTGTAATGCGAGTTCAAACTGAGAACGAGTCCATAGAGTCCTTTATAATAGCTGTGTAATTTTACCTTTTGACCTAATATAAAGTGTGTTTTACAGGTCAATCCTGTGTAAATATATCATTCACCTTCCTGATCAAAATAAATATTTGAGCCATCTGATGTAGGCAGTTAGTTCTTTAAGCTTATGAATAAACATAACCCACAATGCACATTACTACAGCTCATCAGGTCAAGGTCTGACATTGTTTTAAGACAACAACAGATAAAAACATTGCAGAATAAGCAAATAATTAAGAGTTAATAAGTAGTACTGTATGTTGGAAAAACTACAACTTGGCTATTATTATTATTTGGGACTTAGGAAAGCATTTTATATAACTAAATTTCATTTGCTGCTGGCACTTATATCAAAGTTCCAGTATCACTCCACCTTTTCCAGTATCCTTCACTTGGCTTAGTAAATGAACACCATATGGGCACTCCAGAGAGACCTGTGGGAAACAGGAATTGTGAAAAAGTGAGGCATTGGATAACAGGTCCACTATTGTGGCCATCTGCAAATGTAGAAAAAAAAGACATATGAGCATGGGATATTTACTCATAGCCTATTAAGCAATGCATTATGAAGGACATGACATGTGATATATACAGTATACTGTATAAGCATGCCTTTTTGTTGAAAAATGTATACACACTTTGAGAAAAGATAAATACCACATTTATTGCTATACATAATATATTGATAAATATGATAATATTATGATAATATAATATACACCATACTATTTTTCTGTGTGTATACATTCTCTAATGACTCTGTGTATATGTTTTGAGTTATAAATATACACAAATATAATAAAAAAGAGCAAAGACAAATAAAACAATCATTAAAAAAGTATATAAAGTTAAATATTATATAGTTTATATAGTTATATAAGTTAAAGAAACAAATAAGAAATTATTTATCCCTTACTTACTGTAGTTATAACTGTCTACAGTTACACTGAGTGAATATTTTAAAATTACAAATACAGGTATCATCCTGTCAAATAGGCTTTTGAGATAAAGAGGCTATACTGTATATACAGGTCCTACTCAAAAAATTTGCATATTGTGATAAAGTTCATTATTTTCTGTAATGTACTGATAAACATTAGAATTTCATATATTTTAGATTCATTACACACAACTGAAGTAGTTCAAGCCTTTTATTGTTTTAATATTGATGATTGTGGCATACAGCTCATGAAAACCCAAAATCTCAAAAAATTAGCATATCATGAAAAGTTTCTCTAAACGAGCTATTAACCTAATCATCTGAATCAACTAATTAACTCTAAACACCTGCAAAAGATTCCTGAGGCTTTTAAAAACCTTTCGGTTCGGAAGATACCAGGTTCAAACCCCACAACCACCAAGTTGCCACTGTCGGGCCCTATACATATTAGGAAGTACTGTATAGTACTATAGGGAAATTAATGGCTTTAAAAGGTTAGTGGCATGGTAAATGTTATGTACTACTTGCATAGTCATTCCTGAATGGTGCCCTCCAGGCATCTTTACTCAACTGTTTTTTTTCTTTCTTTCTTTTTCTTACAATCAGCTGTTTTATATCTTCGCAGATACACATGTTTATGCTAAGCCAGAAAATTGCTCATCAGAAAAAAATGTCAGATTTTAGATTTATATCTCTCTGTATCTCTTTGAGATATGTTTAAGAATGAATGACGCAGGGGTTGAGGTAGGATGGTGGGGGAGCATTGCTTTGTAATATATAGGTCTTTTGTCCTGTGTAACCAGTGCAGAAGAAATAAATGCTCATCTTGTGACATCACGAGGAACAGTTCATTCATTCATTCATTTATTTATACATTAATTTTCTATACTGCTTATCATGAACAGGATCACAGGAAACCTTCAGTCTATACCAGCAGACTTGAATGACACGAATGGGTACCAGGGTGTCAATCCACTGCAGGGTAAACATGTTCATTTATACAGTACACAACAGGCAATTTGGGAAAGCGTCTGCATATCTTCGGACTTTGTGAAAATAAGCGGATTACCCAGAGAAAACCCACCAAGCACAGGGTGAACATGTCACACAAATTCGAGCACACAGACCCCAGAGTGGGACCCTTAACCCTAGAAGTGTGAAGACACAGTGCTAACCATTATGCCATTGTGCCACAGTGAACTGTTAAAAGATTTCGAAAATATATTAGTCTCAACGCAGTACTGACATCACTACAAGGGATAAGACATGGATATGTTAAGAAGGCAATTGCACCCAACCACTGAAAATTCTCTAAAACACTCTTCCCTTGAATAATATGGCATACAGTATTTCTGAGTACTACAGTATTTTACTTATTACATGAAAGTTCAGTACATTACTCAGACTTGAATGTGAATAAAGTTCAGGACCATTAAAATAGCAATTTAACTAACCATATGACCATTTAAAATACTGATAGAAAAACAAAGGCTCTTAAAGAACGATGCGAGTCCTTGAGAACAGGAAATATTTAGGAAATGTCTGTTCTAAATCAGGTTTCTCTCAGTTACAATGCCAGAAACAGTGGTCTTAAAGTATTTAAAATAAAGTCATACTGTTATTAGCCAACAAGTTCATCAAACACAAAGCAATGTGTGGTGAAATAAATATTAGTTTTTAGGACACTAAATAAAGCTGGTTGTGTATTTTAATCATTAAGAAGCTAAAAAAAAATGGAGAGAACCTCCTGTGATTGTTCAGTACACTCAAAAAGCATGTGGTGTGCATCTAGCACAATCAATTAAGTTAGACAGACTTTTTTTTATAAGACTGTAAGGGGAGCAGACTTTAAACCCGTTGAAGCATTGCCAGGTCGGTTTTGCCGCAAACTTTTGAGCTGCTGCCATAGCAAATGTATTACATGGCATACCTTTTAAATATTACTTTGTATTTTGCAATATTAGACATGGTGTCAAACTTTAATAGCAGTAAATAGGCTTAAAAAATAAGCATAGTTTATATATTTAAAATTACTTTGTGATGCTTTTTAATGCAGACATGGAAACCCTGTCAAACTAGACAAGAAAAAGTAAAGAGAAATCAAACTGCTGTGTGCTCTTCTTGCTAAAAGAAATACTTTTTTGTTTTAAAGCAACAGATGTGCAAGCCTACCTTGGCAATGAAAACATATTCCACCTTTACCAATTTTATTCTTGAAAGTGAGACTATGTTGTTGTTTGTTGTTTGTTTTGTTTAGTTTTTTAAGAATCTACCAGCAACCATAAGCATGTTAATCCTTTAAGATTTCACAGTGGCAGGAGAGTATTCTTTTTGTCTAGTGTACATTTTTTAAAATCTTTTTTTTATTTTATTTTAACACATATACTGTAAGTTTTGGATGAGACGTTGTTTCCCCCCATGTGTCATTCAATTTAAGCTTTTCGTATAGTAGCTGTCCTCAAAGATCACACAGTCTAGACTCTGGTACTGTAGCATTTAAATTGGATTGTAGATTTGCTCGGAGTAAAGTAGTACATCTTACAGTTTCAGCAGACAACACAACCTGCGTACTATTTACACAACCTATTTCAATCAATTAACATAAAAATACTTCTTTTTTTTATTTGGTAATGAGTGTTAGGCTAAGTTAGGGCCACTTTAACACACTTTTGTGGATGCAGATGAACAGGTGAGATTTAAGGAACATTATAGGAGCTGCAGTGATGACAGACATGACTGCAGCTGGGGAAGGGGTAGGCCTCAGGTCATTTTATGATGGACCATCCGGTTTACAGCTTCAGTTTATAATACATTCTAGAAATTCTTAGGCCTCCCCCTTCATTTGAACCTCAAGAGTTTTACCTGAAGACATTCTGCTTACAATTTTATTAGCATTCGTTTTATTAGTAAGAATTTGGTAAAAGTCCAACATGATTTGCCTAGCGAAAAATGGTAACTATCACCCTGGAGTCATTACAAAATTTTTTTAATTTAACAATATTTAAAAAAAATATTGAACTTTTTTGTCCCTTAAGCAATTGATGACTCTTTATCATTCAGTCACCCCAGGTGCACAGTACACCTTTTGTATCAGTCAAATGACCAGTTCTCTCTAATTCCACACTGCCAAGCATGAAGGAACGTAACATGAGATGACCTCTACAGCTACTGGCAGGGTAGTCATTAATGCAAAATGATTTGTTCAAAGAACTATTCAAAAACAAGCTAAGACTCCTTTTAAATTTGGTTCACTATGCTTGCATGTTATGTCATGTAAAAATGAGATGAGATAACATAAGCCACCACAAAATCTTTTGAGCTCTATTTTCTTGGTGTTTTAGACAGGCCAAAATAAAAAGATCTTTGAACAAAGTTTCCAGGACTTTGAACTTTTATCAAACTCTCCTGTCAAAGAAGAAATCCCCCCAACACACACACCTATTCACCCATTTTACAACAACCCATTATCAAAGCAACTGAAATGCATTACTGTTGAAGCAAGTAGTGGAAGGCTAACTTGTTCGTCTAGTGGTTAAGCTATAGATGATAACAAAAGGAGAAATCACTGACCTTTGACCCAGCCTTTCTGAAGTGCTCCTGAGAGGAATTAGGTCTCTATATTGAATCTTACATAATCACCTTTTTTTAAGCTAGTTGGTAGTACAATCAGTGTTTAAAATCATAAAACAAATTGCAAATTCGGTCCGCTTCTGGACAGTTATAAGACCAATAAGCAAAATAATTTTTATTTATTATGATAGTCTCCATAAACCCAGATGCAAATATGTATAAATATTTGGTTCATATTCAAAAACACTCAGAGGAAACAACATGAGGAAAATCACTCACCTTCCATTGTGTTTAAAATCGTTTTTATAAGCCGTTGATTCATGGCTCCTCACATACTGTACAGTAAGAGCTCAGCACCAGGGCTATGCCATTAGTGACAAATAGAGAATGTCTTGTCTTCATACTGTGCATGGACATTAACTGTCTATTCACAGGTGCATATCATGATGAAGCCCTACCGTGGAATACCCATTTTAAAGATGTCGATAGCATTTAAAGAGCCATTTAAAGACAGTGATGCATTAAGTCATAGAGCTTTATCAGTGCATCTGTAGTTCACATACCCTTCTGATCAGTTTTTCTCATAACAACAAGGAATGCTAAAATAATTCACAACATAAAAACAGCAATGAATTATAATGGGATGATAAAATAATGATGAAATAAAACCACATGACATGGAACTATAAAAAATAAAACAATGTGAATAAACAAAGAAAGAAACTAATATTTTAAATATATATTCAGTATAATTTTAATTATTCAATTATTATAATTTTTCAGGCATTTATTTACATTGTTAAAACACAAGGATGTCACTTTTTTTCAAAGACAAATTTGTAGTAAACCTGCATTAGGCTTTCAAGATGTTTGTACCCTAAAGTCTTTTATCAAGTAATACAAATTACCAGATAAAAGACTAAATTTAAACAGATTTCTGTCAAACAGGATGCATCCACAAAAGGAATCTCACCAAGGGGTATTTTTGTGGTATCTTTGAGGACATGCAGCTGGTCAAACCACCTGTTGACACAGCCACAGAAGATAGATTTGTTTATTCTCATTACTTTTGGTAAATATGCAGAAATATTGTCTTGTTCTCAAAAGGCCCACCATGAACTAAAATCAAAGACACGAACAGCTCTTTGGGCCTTTTCCAAACCAGAGCAATAGACACTACAAACACTGAGGATTAAAAAAAGAATAGGAGAACTGTTAATGTGATACAAAGAATCAGCAAGTTGATGCAAGAAAACTTTTGAGTGTATGTAACTGGAAAGTAATATAAGACTTTAATTAATCCTGTAATAGAACAACATGTATAAACATCTTAGAGGGACAGACCCTGATGCAAGCCAAGCATCTACCTCCATAATTTACATAAGTTTATTATACATTCGTTTCTGTCAGCTAATTTGAATGGATCAGTCGCATTCCAAGCATGCAAATTTTTTTTTTTTTACATAACAGCACTTGGACATTTCATAGTTTGTATCATTGTGCTTGTCTTGTACCTCAAATTCCACACTCAATACTAGTTCTAAACTGTGACAACATTACACCATGAGCACACATAACAAATGAAAACAATTAACCTAATTATAATGTTTGACTTTAAATGTGAAAACTTGGCAGATACAGACTAAAAAGAAAGTGTATAAAGTATAAAGCTACATTTGCTATATTCTTGGAGTTTATTTGTGACAAAATAAACAAAACATGCAGCCATATTATAAAAAAAACGCATTTAAAAAGTAATTGTAAATATATAAAATATGCATATTTTATTAATTTTATGTTCGTAGTATTGATTTTTAAAAGCTATGATGCTGTGATGCTGAGATACTGAGACCTGCGCTCTCATGCCTACTGCCATATCAAAGCCATGCTGATATTCCGTGTAACAACAATTTTGAAATATTGCTTACGTCAACAACAATATATGTCAACTACAAATATTTTACTTTATATTCATTAGAATTACTTATAATTTAAATCTAAATTGTATATCAATTCATTTAACAGAAATATTCAAAGCACCTGTGCATTGTTGTTGCACTGAAATAGAGCCAGTATAAGTCTGGCTCTATTTGAAACAATCAACCTTAAAATTTCACTAAATCAAAACATATCGTTTAGTGGACAAAGGGAACTGCTACAAGTTTTACACCTGTCAAGCGTGAACACTAGGAGGAGGGAAAGCGTAACCTTGAAACCTGACTAGTCAGAGGAGTTTCCAAAACTTCCCGTGATTTTTGAGGTGTGTGTGTCAGTTCTTACATGTATGTACTGAGACAAGTTTTTAAAAACGTGTTATGGATACATTACCACCAATGAATTGCAACAGCTCTGTGAGTCAGAGATTCATACCAGAATTGGAATTTGAGCTTTGTAATGAGTGAATGACAGTACTCATCTTAAGTGAGTATAGATTACAAAGGGACCCACATGTAGCGGCTGCATGCTTCTATAAATTTGTACAATAAAAATTGATAGAATTAAAAACATCTATTACAATAGCAGCATACTTCATAACCTGCAATTTAATCATTAATGTACATAACATTCAGCTATCTTCATAATCACTTGTCTTATACACTACTTATACATGACTTATACATTTCCTCATACATTTACTTATACATGACTTAAAAAAACATGAAAGTGTCTGGAGTCTCTCATCTCATCTCTCACTCATTGTATATACTGCTTTATCCTGTATACAGGGTTGCGGCCTGGAGCCTATCCCAGGAGATCTAGGCACAAGGCGGGGTACACCATGGATGGGGTGCCAATCCAGAAAGTGTCTGGATTATTAATATAAAATAATCTTGTTTAAAAGAGCTCCAAAAACACAGTTGAGCATGCAAAGTGGTGAACTGCTACCCTCTAGTGTCCCACTGAAACTTCAGCATGTATCCCAACTGTCAGAGCTCTTAAAAAACCACATCCCTAGCTTCACTCTGCTCAGAGAAAAAAAAAACACCCATCTCAATCATTACCTAAATGAGCCTAAACCACACTTTACGGGAAAACCGGAGACATTTTCCAGGTCACTGCCCAACTTCAGAGACTGATCTTTTTTCAAAGAGTGCAAGTTTGTCATTACCAGTGAGAGAATTTATGGTCAGGTCTTGCTCTCTGGTAGAGCCACTACAAGCATTGCATGGCAGTGTAAAGGAATAAAGTGGTCTATGAGTCATAGATGATGGTCTGACTGCTATAAACTTCCTGATGCAATCTGGGTTTAGATAGCAGGCATGCAATCATGTTACCAATGTGTGTATTTGTCGACTGACTTTGTGCTCAAAATATTTCCCCCCTCATTTCTAATGTTTTATTTTTATTTCTGATGATTCTGTGACATAAATATGTGGTTCACATTTAGCATCAATGGCTGTTGTATTTCTGTTGTTCCAAATCTTTAATCATTTCACATTGCCCTTTCAATCTTCTGTTTTGTGGTGGCATTGCTCAAAACAACATTTCCCATGACAAACCAGGTTATTAAACCACCTCCTAAATGACCAAATACACTTCCAGTGGTTTCATGGAAACTTTAGCATGACAAATCAAGCCACCCTTTGTGATACCATCTGTACTGTAAAAAGATGGGGGACTCATTTAGGTTTCAAAGAGTCTAGACACAATGATATTCTCTCATGCAGAATAATGCACCATCCTGTCTTAACCTCAACATCCATTTAAGAACCAATTCCCATCAAAAGCAAAATCATGGAAGTCTGACTGTGTTTTTAAACCGTAGATACCGTACATAAAGACAAAAAAGTACAGTTTCCTGATGCCACTATTATAACATGCAATACAAAGTACACTACCAGTCAAAAGAAATGGGCATACCTTCTGTGGTCTTTCCTGATTTTTATTTAAGCATCCAAAAAAACAATGATTTCCTTTGAACAGTTAATATTGAGATGTGATCTGCTACTTCTGCTCTTACAGCCTTTATAACGGTTCTAATTTCTTCACTGCAGCAGAAGTAGGTTTTGGTCTTGCTTTCCTGGGTTGGTCTTCATGCAAGTCAGTTTTATTATGGTGCTTGATGGGTTTTGCAAATGCACTTGACAATACTGTTCTTGTAATACCTATTCCAAAATAGCTAACCTTCATGTCTTAAAATAACCAATGATTGTTGCTGTTACTTAATTACCTAATGCCATGTGTGTGTGTTTTTTATAGGTTTGAAATCTCCAAAACTAACTAACTAAAGGCCATAGATTACTCTGCATACAAGGGCTCAGTGGTAGGGTAACGAGGACTGATACTGTAGGTCCTAAAAATTACACAGAACACAGTATAAAACTATTCATTATAAATATTAATATTTATTAATGTACCTGCAGATTCAAATTCATGATTCAAAGCAGAAGTTAAAATAAGTACACAGTCGTTTTGATCTAGTTTAGATCTAACAATCTCAGTATTCACTTTGCATCATCAACTATCCTGTTATTGCTGATTGGCTCAACTAATTGCCAAAGAAAATCATAGGAAAGGCTGTAGGCCTCAGTGGCAAAGGTTTGTCATGTCTTCAAACGAAACTTTTTTTTTTTTGCATAACGTTCTTAATTACCTACAGTAATGACATAGTTATTTTATAGATTTGAAATCTCCAGTAGTGTTCTAGAATATAGAAAATTCTTTAAGTTTTTTTTTTTTGCATGGCTCCTAAGAAAGTGGTGATCTATACTATAGTCCTGAAAATATTTGTTCTTGTATATCTGTTTCAAAAGTATACGAGAACGTGAGGATAAATGAGCAAGGAGCAAATTAAAATGTAAGGAATATTCTAATCTTATAAATAATCGTATTTTAACATAAAGAGTTCTCCCAATATCCTAGTTAGGTTTATTCACAAAAGAGCCAGGGGGTGTAACACTAATGCCCAGGAAGCTTGGAATTGGAAACAAAACTACAGCAACAAATTTAATATGTACAGCAAAATACAAAACAGGCCAAGGTAAGACAATCAGTAAACAACATTAACTAGATTAAAAAACAGAAAAACAGAAACAAGATTAAAACCAGAGGGTCAGAATCACATACAGTAATGTACTGTAAAGCCTTTTTATCAACTGTCCTAAAGACACGCAGCATATACTTTGTGTGAACTAAACCTTGGGTAGGGTTGTAGGGTTGTGTGTGTGTGTGTGTGTGTGTGTGTGTGTGTGTGTGTAGCATGGGTGATTATTGAGTGTTTTTGATTAGGTTGAAGGCTTATGTGAACATGACAGTTTGAAGGTTATAGATTTTGTAGATTGTGGAAGCCATGTTTGTAGGTCAAGTTGGGTTCTGGGAGATGTAGTGTGCAGCTAAGCCTTGTACATACAGTAAATTGTAAATTACAAGTGGTAAATCTTCTTCTTCTTTGTCTTTCGGCTGTTCCCTTTCAGGGGTCGCCACAGCGAATCATCTGCCTCCATCTAACCCTATCCTCTGCATCCTCTTCCCTCACACCAACTAACTTCATGTCCTCTCTCACTGCATCCATAAATCTCCTCTTTGGTCTTCCTCTAGACCTCCTGCCTGGCAGTTCCAACCTCAGCATCCTTCTACCGATATGCTCACCATCTCTCCTCTGAACATGTCCAAACCACCTCATTCTGGCCTCTCTGACTTTATCTCCAAAACATCTCACATGGGTTGTCCCTCTAATGAACTCATTCTTGATCCTATCCATCCTTGTCACTCCCAAAGAGAACCTCGACATCTTCAGCTCTGCTACCTCCAACTCTGCCTCCTGTCTTTTCTTCAGTGCCACTGTCTCTAAGCCGTAGAGCATCGCTGGTCTCACCACTGTCCTGTACACCTTTCCTTTCATTCTCGCCGATACTCTTTTATCGCACAACACACCTGAAACTTTTCTCCACCCATTGCGTCGGCATTTCAAGTCAAAATGTGACTTTTGGTTATGAAGAATTACTTTAACCCTGGAAAACCCAGACCACCTTATCCTAATAGGAAATCTATCTCCTTTGGCTGAAATGATGATACAGACCCAGTGAACCCTAAAACCGGTGTTTTTTTTTAATTAACCCTTTCCTACTACATGTAATGACATGGGTCATATATGACCCCTTGGGATATCCAGTATGATTTACCAACTGGTAACTTTCACTCATGACATAAAGGCAGGAGTTCTTTCTTAGTAAGGAAAGACCAGATTCTCATTTCAAAATATATTTATTGATTTTAACTTTTCATCAATGACTATGCACATAAAATTTTGTTCTAAGGCAGGAACTAAAAACACTGGCATCAGCTTTTATATCACCAAATAAAAAACACAGTAGCAGCCATGTTTGATGTGAAAAAAATCAGGTTAGTTCAGTCAGTTACCACTAAATGTCAGTGTTATGGGTTCACATAGGGCACACTGGGTTGTAATGCAAAAAGAAATCTTTACTTTGGTGTGTGGGTTGAATATGATGATGAAATAAAAGTCTGGGTCAAATATGACCCCATGGGTTCTCCAGGGCTAGTGCTTGGATAATGTCAAGGTAGAACATTTCCTCAGATATGCCAGAACCATTATCAGACCACCTGCTTTACATCATTGGAACTGCTAAACTGCTGTCCTTTCAGGAACTACTTTAATGGCCCTTTCTTTTAATGGAAAAATGACCTGGGCCCAGTTTCTCAAAAGCTTCTTATCGCTAAGTAGTTCTTAAGTTGTACCTTAACCTCTCTCTTAACGTTATGGCGCATTTCCCCAAACGTTCTTACGCTAAGTATCTCTTAGCTAAGTCACACGTTCGTAAGGTTGGTCTGGACCAACCTTAACTCATTCTTAGCGTAGTTTCAGCTCAAGACGCTAGTCGCCGCCACTGAGCAGCAGTCTTTATAAACCAGCGGTGTATGCAAACACATTATGGCACGATATCAAAGTCGTATTAATGATGGAATATACTGTAGGCCTGTTTAAGAATTTTATTTTATTTGATATCAGTACTAATAGAGTGACTGTTAATTAGCCTATTTCATAATGTGACTAATGCATTAAAATTGGCAATAATTTTTTATATTAAACAGCTGGCAAACAATTTGGGAGCGATACAGCGTGGTGTTGTGTTAAACTGAAGACGCCGCCGTCCGCGGAGCCGTGTGGGTCATTTACATTTTTCCTTTAGACAAAACTCTGCCCTTTTCATATTTTCCCTGTGGTCGTTATTTAAAAAAAAAAAAAAAAAGGTGTTGCCTTCCAAGGCAACAGTTTATGGAGCTTCTTGAGCTGCTCAGACCTGCGCATGCCAGACCAATGTGTCATACTTACGCTCTACGTCCCGATGTCCAGGTGCTCGCTGCTTTTTGTTTAAAATATGTTTCATTGATCATTAGCCATTATCCATAACTTTATGGACTTTTCTTTAGACACGTTTTTCTTTTTATGAAATTTTATTTAGTTAAATGAGAACATAACCTTGGGAGATTCAAACCCCGCATCCATTCATTTTTCTGAGTGATTGTAATGTTTAATACCCCTATTCACTTATGCTGTTTGACTCGGTGTGAGATGCGGTGTTATACCCCTATCTCACCTGCCTGGTCTCGCGCTGTGGCCGTAAGTAGGGTTCATCATGATTCACCCCGATGTTTTTGCGCTGTGATTCTGTTTCCATCTTTCCGCGTGAAAAATTAAACGTTTAATTTTTTTGCTGGTCCTCGTGGAAGCTTGCAGACCTTACAGAACTTCGCGGAATGTTAAAGGAAAGTCACAGGCAATCGCGGCAGCTCACGGAGATGAGTCAGGCGGCACAGGTGAGATAGGGGTATTAGGCACCGTGATCCGCCTCGAGTGACCGCCCGACGGACCGCGAAGATCTGGAAACGTAAGCATGGCACCAAAACTCGCGCTGAATCATGATGAACCGCACTTACTTACTTACTTACTGCGTGAAACCGTGTAGATGAGATAGGGGTATTAAACCTCCACTCTGTCATCGCATCGTATTCATTCCATAAGTGTGCTATACAACCCCAACAACTGACATGTTTCACGTTGTTTCTGAAGCTGGTGAAGAGTGTTATCAGCTGTTTGTCCATCAACTATGATTGTATATCCGGTTTGTTTCACTGCCACTACAGGTTACATGAAAATATTAGCGACAGGTTGGTGATTTAATTTATATATTTGTCTATTATGGCATGTTATTGATAAGTTAACCCATGTCAAAATAAAGACTATTAAAAGAATTTAGTGCAATGTTTAATTTGCATAGAAAGTGCCGTCTTTCTTAATGCTGTCATGCAAAGGAGTGAAAAATCGATTCCTGAGCAACCGATGTCTGCTATTTCAGGCAGCGACTGAAGAAGACTCCTAAGAGACAGTTCGAGAAATACACTTAGAAAAGTTATCACTTAACGTAAGATATGTCTTAAGAGTCTTCTTAGCGCACGAATAGTGTGCGTTATCGAGAAACCGGGCCCTGGTTGATCACCAAAGCCATTCTGTTTTCTGTAAAACCACAAACTGCCCAACGCACCACATGCACATTACAGGAACTTGTAGATGTGTTATTGCCACATCTACATACAGTCCTGACCTTGTAATTTTCACATGTTTGGGCCATTAAAGCGTTCCTTGGAGTATTGTAAATTTTACGGTAAAAAAAAAAAAAACGGCAGCTGTGGTTGCCAGAAGTTTACCGTGAAAAAATAAGGTAGCAATGTTTTTGGTTGTACGGGATTGCACTCATTATACTGTATATTTTACAGATTTTAATTGTTTTGGGGGGGGGGGGCTCCCACATTAAGGCTACCACTACCACTCAGTCGGGAGGGCGAAGACTATCACGTGTTTCCTCCGAACCGCGTGACGTCAGCCGACCGCATCTTTTCAAACTGCTTGCTCACGCACCATTAGCGGGATACACTTGGATGAAAGCGCTAGCACTCCTTCCGCCTGATAGGCTGTAGATTAATGTGGGAGCGCAAGATCAGCTCTCTCTATGCCTCCGGCTGTGAGAGGAAAACAGCATCCCCCGGGGTTCGAACCAGCGATCCCTGGATTATAGGGCAAGCGCTTTACCACTGCGACACTCGGAGGCTGTTATTTCCATTTTTTTACAGCTCAGAACTCACATACTCTCACTCATCATCTATACTGCTTTATCCCGTAAATAAAGGGGGGGTGCCTGGAAGAAACCCACCAAGGGAGAGAACATACAAACTCCACGTGCGGCACACAGAGATGGAAATCGAGCCTGGCCAGGAATCGAGACTGGATCCTGGAGGTGCAAGGCGACAGTGCTAATCACTACACTACCATGCTTGCATGAAGTCATTCAGCAATTCTGTGAAAGCATCATTTTAACACACTAGCTGGGAGCTAAAAGAGATAGAAGTTACATTGCTAAGCATTCAGATTTTACTGTTAAGAAACTATTAAAGGAGCCATACAGACTCAATTTTGCATAAGTTAATATGATTCTTTAGGGTCCTAATGAAAAGTTTGTAATATACTTAAATTAAAAATTCTCAATTGTTGTGTAAAAAAAACATTACTTTTACCTGGTAAAAAGTAGCTCTGTTCTCAGCAACCTGTTTCAGTACATGCTCCTTTAAATGTTAATGACCTCTACTGAACCCGCCCCCCAGTTCTGTGGGGCGTGTCTTCACAATACAAGTGGGGTATAGCTTTGACAACAGTTAAAAATATTTTAAAAAACAGTTAAAAATAATTTTACATGATGTTAGAATTATTTTATATATAAAGGAGTTATTTCTACTCTCTTGCTCTCTTCCTCATAGATCTGATATTAACGTGTTAAATCTTCCCTGCTGCTATCTTCCTGTCTCCTCTTGCATCTGTTCATTCACGCTCACCTTCCCATACTCTGTCTCTCTCTCTCCCTCTCTCTCTCTCTGTCTCCTTCCACTTATCTTCCTCTCCTTTGATTCAAATTCTAATTTTATTTGTCATACACAGTCATACACAGTATGATATGCAGTGAAATGCTTATACGACAGCCAGTGACCTTTAAAAGAAAATAAATACGTATGGAAAAATATAAATAAAAAGAAATACTAAAGAAAATAAATTTAACTAGTAAAATAGTTGTACAAATATACAATGTACAAATGAGGGCATAATAAAAATCTTACAAAATATAGGGGATATATATATTATTATTCTTTTTATTATATATATATATATATATATATATTTCCCCTATATTTTGTAAGATTTTTATTATGCACTCATATTTATATATATAGTTATATATGTATATAAAATTTTTCATGTGAATCTGGTTGTAAAACTTTTTTGACTTCCCAGACCGGGAATCCAACTCGAGTTGCTGCGCTGAGAGCGCCGTATCCTAACCACTAGACCACGGAGGATTAATGGCTGCTGCTTGGAAATGCCGGCTATTCAACCCGTGACCTTATACACGCGAAGCATTGTTTTTTTCGGGATCTCGCCAGGACATTTACAATGGTTAATTTGTAGTAACATATGTCTATAGCACAGGCGTTTAGTCAAACATATTTATACCGATCTTTTGCTGTTAATAAACAGAGACCTTTCTGACAGACAACGTGTGTGTGTGTGTGTGTGTGTGTGTGTCTGACTGCCATATAGATGCCGGGAATAGGACATCATACACGCGAAGCATTGTGTGTGTGTGTGTGTGTGAGTCTCTTCTTATGTCAGAAAAGCTTACCGAAGCATAGCGCACTCGCCTCGTTACTAAACGAACTTTTAGAAAAACTTTATAAATATGTAGTGCAAAAAGCATGTGCCTTGAGGGGGAATCGAACCCGGGGCTACTGCGTTAGAGCGCGGAATCCTAGCCACTAGACCACGAAGGATTAACGGTTACCACCGCGGAAATGCCGGCTATTCAACCCGCGACCTTATACACGTGAAGCATTGTTTTTTCGGGATCTCACCAGGACATGTACAATGGTTAATTTGTAGTAACATTTGTCTATAGCACAGGCGTTTAGTCAAACATTTATACCGATCTTTTGCTGTTAATAAACAGAGACCTTTCTGACAGACAACGTGTGTGTGTGTGTGTGTCTGTGTGTGTGAATGAGTCATATAGATGCCGGGAATAGGACATCATACACGCGAAGCATTGTGTGTGTGTGTGTGTGTGTTTGACTGAGTCTCTCCTTATGTCAGAAAAGCTTACCGAAGCATAGCGCACTCGCCTCGTTACTAAACGAACTTTAGAAAAACTTTATAAATATGTAGTGCAAAAAATGCATGTACCTTAAGCAGGAATCGAACCTGGGTCTCCCACGTGAAAGTGCCGAATCCTAACCACTAGACCACCACAATACTGCAACAAACAGCACACCAGGCTCATGTAGGCGCCATTTTGCTCCAGTGTAGAAAAACAATGGCCGACGGCTCTTTTTTTCACTCGGGGCGGGTCTTTGCTAAAACACCAGTGTCAATCAACTGTAGTAGGCGCGGCCTCTGTCGGTGTGACTTCACACCGACAGGCTTTTGAAAACGGGCTGATTTCAGAAGGGGCATCTTATATTATTAAATTAAAAGAAAATCGCTGGGCGGCTCTTTATCACTGTAGAGTGGTTGTGTACACACTCTCCTAACACACAATGCAGTCCAAACAGCTTGAAAAAGTCCATGTAGCACCGTAGCTGTCCTTTAAGAATACTTTTATACTAATTAATGAATACAAACCTATATCAAATGATCAAAACCTGTAAGGATTAACCCCTAGAGGGAGCCAAACGCCCATTGATTTAGTTTGTTTATTTTTTTGTAGTTTGATTTGTGTTGGACTTCGTGTCCCAGACTGCACCTCAGTCAGGTGAAGGAAGCACTCACCTGAGCCGAGGAAAGTAATTAAGTTAATTTAGTTTAAATAGCCTGGCTGAACTTCAGTCAGGCGTCTAGCTTTTGTTGTTGTTGTTATAATGTTTGAGAGAGCTTTACTTTTGTTTTGTTTATATTAAATAAAAGACGTTTGTTGAACCGCCAGCTTGCCTCCTGCATTCATGCCACGACCACGCCGACACACACCTAGAGTTCATGACAGAAAGCTAGACCGTCAAAGTGGCATGGCGAAGATTTTCCCCCTAAACAATTTTTGGGGGGGCGCTAGCACCATCTCGACCGAGCTGGCGGATCTGCTGGAGGAAAGAGGTGAGGCAGTGGCACAGGAGGAAAGAGGTGAGGCAGTGCTGGGAAGGCTGCAGGCTCGCCATCCGGCGCACACCATTCTCAGGTGTAGCAACCGGGGGAGACACGGGAAAGTTCTACAGGCAGTGGGCGGAGCACAACGCGGAGCGCATTCGGGACCTGCAGGAGCAGGTGGTGCAGCTCCAGCAACTGCTCGTCCGGGTTCAGGAGAGCCAAGCTGTAGTCCCGGAAGTTCTTCCTCTCTTGGATCTGGACGACACGCTCCCCATCACGCCACTGCTTGTGTTCGACGCGGGGGACTACGCGCCGGCGCTGAGCAGCGATATCGAGGCAATCCCTTTCCCACCGCCTCCAGTACTCGACGCGGGGGACGACGCGCCGCTGCTGCACGGCGATGAGGATGCGTTTCCGCCACCGCCTCCACCCGTGCTCATCGCGGAGGAATACCAGCAGTGGCTGGGCAGCGTGGCGGACGCATTTCTCCCCCCGCCTCCCAGCGTCGAGGACAGCGTGCTGGCACCGCCGGCTCCAAACTCCGAATCAGCTCTGCAGCCACCAAGCGTCACTTCCGTGCTGCAGACATCACGGAGCCTGGAGAGCATTGTCCTGCCGCCGTCTCCCGGCTTTGAGGACGACGTGCCGCCACCGTTGAGCTTCGCATCAGGTCCACCGCCGCAGAGCGTCACATCATCTCCGCCTCCATCGCCGAGAGTCGCAGCGGCTCCTCCGCTGCTGCGCGTCTCTCCAGCTCCGCCGCTGCCGAGCGTCGCATCAGCTCCGCCGCCACCGAGCGTTGCACCAGCTCCGCAGCCGCCGAGCCTTGCATCAACGCTGCATCCGCCGAGCCTCTTATCAGCTCGTCAGACACCGAATCTCGCTCCAGCCCTGCAGCTGCCCGCTCTTCAGTCCGGTACCAAGATCATCGTGCCCGCTCCTCGGCCTAGCACTGACATCGGCGGGCCCACTTCCCAGCAGTATTCCCATAGAGTCCCAAAGCCAGCTCCATCACCCACCCTCAGGGTCATGAGGCCAGAGAGGGAACATTGGGGTGGGAGTCCGGGACCTCCGGTAATGCTCCAGAGGAGCATTTTTGAAGGGGGGGTACTGTAAGGGTTAACCCCTAGAGAGTGCCAAACGCCCATTGATTTAGTTTGTTTATTTTTTGTAGTTTATTTTTGTACTTCGTGTCCCAGACTTCACCTTAACTTACATTAACTACATTAACTTAATTACTTTCTTCGGCTCAGGTGAGTGCTTCCCTCACCTGAGCCGAGGAAAGTAATTAAGTTAATGTAGTTTAAATAGCCTGGCTGAACTTCAGTCAGGCGTCTAGCTTTTGTTGTTGTGGTTGCGTTTATAATGTTTGAGAGAGCTTTACTTTTGTTTTTGTCTATATAAAATAAAAGACGTTGAACCGCCAGCTTGCCTCCTGCATTCATGCCACGACCACACCAACACACACCTAGAGTTCATGACAAAACCCATCAAAATTTATTCAAGACTTGAACATCAGCATGGTCCCAAGTATTTTTAAATGAAGACAGCAAAACAATATTTAAATTCTCAAAATCAAATGGACATTTTTAAGCGTTTTGGGCAGACAATCTAAGCATACAAATTATCACACGCATGTTACAATTGTTTATGTCCTCTGTCCTGCATTGTGGTTTTTATGGTAAATTTCTGTCAACCACAGCTGCCAGTTTCTTACCGTAAAATCGTCTCGGGTTACTTTGCTGTAACCCTGTTCCTTGAAAAGGCGGGAACGAGATGCTGACATCTCGACAAACGCTATGGGAACATCTTGTCATGTTGCCGGTTGTGAAGCATGTGTGTATCAAACACGCCAAATTTTGGCTTATATAACCTCGGTCAGGTGACGTCATCTGATTAGACGCATCTGGAGGTTATAAAAGGAGTAAACCGGAAACACTCCTCAGATTAATTTGTCTGAACGGACGTCCGGTCACGTAGGCAGTGCGGCATTGGGACACAGCATCTCGTTCCCGCCTTTTCAGAGAACAGGGTTACAGCAAAGTAACCCGAGATGTTCCCTTTCAAAGGCTCCACTCGATGCTGCGTGAAAACGCTATGGGAACGAGAATACCAACGCCGCCGCACTGCAAGTGTCTGGACCCCAAGGTTGTGTAGCATGTGCGCACAAGGCCGAGAAGGTCTCAGAACTATGCTTGGGCAGCTACCTTGGGGACACGTGAGCCCGGAGTAGCATAAACATCCAGACTAAGAATGTGACAAATTTGTGCTGAGAGGGCCACCCCTCCGCGTCACACAATTGCTGCAGGGAAATACCTCCTGCAAGTGCAAAAAGAGGCGATCCCTCTGGTTGAGTGAGCCCTGATTCCTAGAGGCGAAGTGAGCCCACGCGCCTCATAGGAGAGGGCAATAGCATCTCTCACCCAGTGTAGTGAGGACCGCCCCTCGGTTTCGGCCCCAAAACATTTAAAAGCTGCTCTGACCTACGCCACTGACTGATGCGGTGGACGTAAATCTGAAAAGCACGTACTGGACACAGTATGTGAAGTTTCTCCTGCTCCGAAGCTGTAAGTCGGAGGACAGAGGGCTTCAAAAACAATAGGGTGAATGCTGGGTCTTTATGGAACTTTCGGAAGATAGTTAGTGAGGATGCAGTTAAATACGTCCTGAGAGTACTAGGGCACAAGCCCGAGGACAACTTTTCCTGCAGAAACTCCAGCACAGAAACAATTCGGCAGTGGACTGGGTCTACCTGCTTAGCACACACTTGCTGCAGGGGAATACCTCTTGCTGATGCAAGAGATGAGGTGATCCGCCTGGTTGAATGAGCCCTGATTCCTAGAGGCGAAGTGAGCCCACGCGCCTCATAGGAGAGAGCAATAGTATCTCTCACCCAGTCTAGTGGAGGCCGCCCCTCGGTTTCGGCCCCAAAACATGTAAAAGCTGCTCTGATTTACGCCACTGGCTGATGCGGTGGACGTAAATCTGAAGAGCACCTACTGGACACAGTAAGTGAAGTCTCTCCTGCTCCGAAGTTGTAAAGGGCTGAGGACAGAAGGCTTCCAAACAATTGGGCAAGTTGAAAATGGAACTTTCGGCAGATAGTTCAGTGAGGATGCAAAATGGCCCTAATGTCTGGGCAGGATGGGGAGACTGATCAGATCTTCAATCCTCTTAGAGAGGTAACAGCCATTAGAAAAACCATCTTAAGGGTCAGAAAACCTAAGGTGCTGACTCTAGTGGTTCAAAAGGGGTGTCAATTGGGCCTTCGAGCACAATAGCTAAAACCCACAAAAAAAAGGGTATTTTCCCCCAGTAATCCCATCGATCAGGACGTGGCAGGCTGAAATAGCAATTACGTACGTCCTGAGAGTACTAGGGCACAAGTCCGAAGACAACTTTTCTTGCAGAAACTCCAGCACTGAAACAATTCGGCAGTGAACTGGGTCTAACTGCTTCGTCATGCACGACTTTTCACATACATTCCTTCTGAGGGCATAAGCTCTTCTAGGGGAGGGAGCCCTCTAGAATAGTCAATCCCCGTGTGTCAGAGCTTGACCGGACAGTGCAATTGCTCCTATTCATATGCCCTGAAATGTAAATCGCCCTGAGGGAGAGGAACCTGGTCGCTAGCTGTATAGCGGCGCGAGCACAGTCCACCCTGGCGATAATATATGAGACTACCATAGTGTAGTCTATCCGGCACTAGGACATGGTAGCCTCTCAACTGCTGGAGGAAGTGCTTTAGGGCCAGAAATAGAGCCATCATTTCGAGGCAATTAATGTGCCGCGCAAGAAGAAGGCCTCTCCAGCTCCCTTGGGCTGGATGGTCATCTAAGACCGCACCCCGGCCCGTGAGGGAAGCGTCAGTCGTTAGCATCTGTGACGACAAGATGGACTTAGAGTGGGACCCAGAGTCAGAAACCGGGGTCTTAAACCACATAGGAAGGGTACGGAGCACTTGGCGCGTAACCTTTATTGGGGATTGGCCCTAGTTTGAAATCCCCTGTCTTGGTCACAACTAGGAATGTTCTCATGTGCAGAAGGCTCAAAGGTGTCACCGTAGATACAGCTTCCATGAGAGCTAAGATTTCTGAAAGTGATGATCACTTTCTGGTCTAGCTTGATTTCCTTGTAGAATGGATTAGTTTACTTTTGGTCCTCAATCCTAGAACCATAGATGAGCTAGGACGACATGCTGATGTTGAAGCGCTAGCTACTGAGACTGGGCCAGCCAGTCGTCTATCCATGCATTTTATATATGTGCAGGTGAGGGAGCTAAACCAAATGGAAGGACCCGATACTGGTAAGCTTCACCCCCAAAAGCGAACCTCCAGTTTTTCCCTGTGTTGTGGCAATATTTCTATATGAAAGTAAGCATCCTTCAATCGATTGTCACAAATCAATCGCTTGGTAGGATTTGAGAGCAATCACTTTGACAGTCAACATTTTGAAACTGTATAATAATATTATTTATTTTAGATAGCGGTACAGACTGCGAAATCTAAAAATTTGGACGTAGCCCCCTGTTCCTCTGGAAACCAAGGAATACTGACTGTAGTAGCCTGACTCACTGTCTGGTAGGGGAACATGTTCCATGGCCCCATTCCCCAGCAACTTCTGTCAGGAGATGCGTACTTTCCGGTTTCATGGAAGTGGAGACCACGCCATTTTGAAACGCGGAGGGTGATGTGAGAACTGAATCCTGTAGTTTTTCTACAGTGCTTAGTACCCAATGAGATATACTTAGCAGTAGCTTCCACGCTGCCAGTTTCTCAGAAAGGGGCAAAGTTTCGGCGGCTTGGTTAAACGGGGGGGATGTTCGGTATCCTGAAACATGGCAGGAAAAACTGAAGAACTAACACTTTATTGGAGAGTGGTGTTGCCCGAAACACCAGCGGTGGCGGAACAAGAACACCGACCTCCTGGGGGTGTCAGGGAGAACACTTAATTCTTGAAAGGAATTCTGTGTGCCTCTCCCCATTGGGGGGCCACCCCTGTGGTCCTGGGCACATGAACCTCAGGGCTTCTTTGTGAAGAAGACAATATGCCAGTCTGGCCTTTTTGAGGCGGATAGTGAGGCGCGTCGCACCCCAATCTTTACGAGGGGTGGCAGGCTCAAAAACACTCCTTGTGTTTCACGCCTCGCCAGAGTCAGACATGGTCGAGACTGGGTGGCCGACAGTCCCGACTCTTGAGCACGGCGGGGAAGGAATTTCCAGAAGGCTTGTTATATATAACTTCGCCTAATGAACCTAGTAGCGACCGAGTTAACGATATCGCCAAACAGGCTGGAAGGCAAGGTAGGGGCATCCAGGAGCAAAGCATGATTCCAATACACCCTATCTGAAGAGCCGCGCCAGTTCTCAAGTCTCTCAGCCGGTCAGCGTGGTAGGCCTGCAAAACCGCCATGGTATGCAAAGGAGCACCAGCCTGACCTGCTGCCTGAAAAGCTTTTCCTTCCAGGGAAGATGAAAGTCTACACAGCTTGAAGGAAGTATTAGCTTTTCAGGAAGGATGATGCCCCAGGAGAGAGATAGCCTGTAAAGCGTCTCTTCTATCTGGGCGTCATCATATAACTCAGCGCTTCCACATCAATTATATTTAAGAGAATAAATAAGTAGATGTCAGGAAAACACGGGATAATACAGCTTACTCCATGAAAGGGTTAACTCATATGGAGAGAGCTAAGAGGGGGAACCATTTTGCTGGTTTAAACAGACACGCTAACACAACAAGGTGAAGACAAAGAATCTGAGGATTGTTTCCGGTTTACTCCTTTTATAACCTCCAGATGCGTCTAGTCAGATGATGTCACCTGACCGAGGTTATATAAGCCAAAATTTGACGTGTTTGTTACACACTTGCTTCACAACCGGCAACATGACAAGATGTTCCCATAGCATTTTCCCGCAGCATCAAGTGGAGCCTTTGAAAGGGAACTACGGTTTATTTTTTATAGAGCAGATATTATTCTGATTTTTAAACTCTATCAACGAAGGTTTAGTAAAATATAAACTGATGCTTCAGTATATTAGTAACAAATACCTTCTCTGAGAGTTTATACATATGTTACATCTATAACGCATATCCATAATGCTTAAACTGATGAAGACAAAATAATGTTTTCCTTTTTATAAATACAGTATATCATAGATTTTATACACTGTAAATTCTACGGTTATCCCAAGTTTTATTCTGTAGCATTTATATGGTATTTTACTGTTAAAATTACGGACATTTTTTTTTACAGTGCACTCTTTCTCTACAAACACATTTACAGTACAAACACACAATGCAACTCTGTCTGACCTTCTTTATACCTCTCCATCAGCATTCTCAAAGCAAACATGGCATCTGTGTTGCTGTTTCTTGGCCTGAAATCATACTGCTGCTCACAGATTGTCACCTCTCTTCTCAACCTAGCTTCCCCATGCCTTCATGGTGTGGACCATCAGCTTTATGTCTCCATAGTTGCTGCAGCTCTGCAACTATCCCTTGTTCTTAAAAATTCTTCTTCACTCATCAGTCATCATCTCACTTTATAGGACACTTTCTAAGATCTTGTTAAATAATCTAGTAAGCAACTCTACTGCCATCTCTCAAAATGTCTACTGTCATGCAGCCACTGCTAATTTGGACCAAATGCAGTTCCACTCTTTATCGTCTTTATAGCTGTCTTCACTTCATTATTACCAATTCCCTGTGTTACCTGATTCACCTCCACCTTGTCCAACCTAATCTCTCGCTCATTTTCTCCATTTATCAGCTCCACAAAATACGTCCTCCATCTTTTCAAAACACTCTCTTCACTTGACATTTCCACCTGCATATTTTTCCACCTTAACCTGTAGTACATCCTTCCGCATTCAGTCTATCTGATTGGCCAGTCGATATAAATCCTTTTCTCTTTCCTAGTTTAGCTTCTCATACATCTCACTATATGCCTGTTCCTTGGCCTTTGCAACTTCCCTCTTCACCTTACATTGCATCTCCTTATACTCGTCTACTCTCCTCATCTATATTACTATCCCTATTCTTTTTTCTTGATGCTCTATATCTTGATGCTTTCTTGTACTTCCTTCACCACCAAGTTTCCTTATCTTCTTTTCTCTGTCCTGAAGGCATGCCAAATACCTGCCTAACTGTCTAACTACAGAGAAGATGTGAAGCGGCTATCGTACTTGTGTTAGGACAACAACCCATCTCTGAACATTGATAAAACAAAAGAGATGGTTGTTGACTTCAGAAGGACACAGCGTGACCAATCTCCACTGAACATCAATGGCTCCTCTGTGGACATCGCCAACTGCACCAAATTCCTGGGTGTCCACCTGGAGGAGAATCTCTCCTCAACACCAGCTCTGTGTACAAGTCCCTCAACACCAGCTCTGTGTACAAGAAAGCCCAACAACGTTTTTTCTTCCTGAGAAGGCTGAGGAAGGCCCAGGTTCCCCCACCAATCCTTACCACATTCTATAGAGGGACTATTGAGAGCATCCTGAGCAGATGCATCATCTGGTTTGGGAATTGTGCAATCTAAGACTGCAAGACCCTACAGTGGATAGCGAGGACAGCCGAGAAGATCGTCAGCGTGTCTCTTACCTCTATCGAAGACATCTACACCAGGCATTCGGCCCTCACATCCAGACTGTGTAACAGCTTCTTTTCACAAGCCATCCGTCTCTTCAACAAAAAGGGACTGGACTGATAAACACACACACATGTGCGCGCGCGCACACACACACACACACACACACACACACACACACACACACACACACACACACACACACACAGAATCACTTACAGTAGATAAACTCAATTACATCAAAACATTGGGACTGAACTGATAAACAATGCACGCAAAACGCATCGATCAACAGTCATCTAACAATTGTACATACCAACCTGTAATTGATCTTTAATAAATAGCAATAAACAGTGCGAATAATAAATAACAATATTTATTGCACAAAAACTTGCTTCTACTCAAAAGAAATATTTACTGTTTCTCATCCCACTACCTCAACTCCCCACTACCGTACTTCATTACCACAGAGTATTGAAATGTGTTATATTGTCATGTTGTCACTCTTGTTTGCACATTTGCACGTGCACTGTATAGGACTTCGGTAGTTTTCTGTCATTTATAATGTTCACCTGTTTTGTCTCAGCTAATCAGCTAATTAGGTTTCTTAGTTAGCTAGTTAGTTTTTGGCAATTTAAGTTGTTAATTTATGTTGTATGTACGTAGCATCTTGGTCCTGGAGGAACGTTGTTTGGTTTCACTGTGTCCTGACCTATACATGGTTGAAATGACAATAAACGCGTACTTGACTTGACTTGACTTGACTTGGTCTCTTGTACACACAGTATATCTACCTTTCTTTGCTCCTTTTCTCCACCACAGGGCACTATAACCACACCAAGCACTGGACTGTTTTTGGGAGATGGGAAGCAAAAAAAAAGAATGAGGAAGAATCCCACCTAGTCACAGTGGGAACATGTGGAAGCAATGTACAGGCAGTGCTCAGAATCAAAAGGAGATCCCTGGAACTGTGAACTCTGCACCAATTGCTGCTTGTTGAACCATTCATCATAATGAAAATCATATATGTCTTTGAAACATGAATAAGGTTGATATGTACTTGCTAATATATATCTGTTAATTGGGAGACTTGAGAGAAAAAAAAACAGTATCTTTAGGTTAGCACCTGAACTTATTTTTTCAGTATATATGTTGAAACTTTTAAACTTTGTTTCTGCCACCTTGGCCAGGACTCCCTGGAAGAAGAGATAATGTATCTCAATGGGACATTCCTGGTAAAATAAAGGATAAATAAATAAATAAAAATTCATTGCTGAACCTAGACCTGACCAAGAGTAGCAAACCCAAATCATTACACTACCCCACTAGGCATGATGAGTGCCTCTCTTCTTACCCTGTTGCACCATCACTGGTAAATCTGGATTCATCAGATCATATCAGACCACATGACCTATGCTTCACAATCCCTAGCAATTACAGCAATAAATTGTAAAATGACAAAACAGTAAGTTTCTGTATAATTTTGCTGTAAAAAATAAAGCAATTTGTTATAGTGTAGCTGTGAGTTCTAATTGTCTTTCTTTTCTTAATGCAGGACACTAATTTAACCCTCCTGAAACAGAGTAACATTTTTGCCATGACCACAGGATTTGTCCCCCCAATTTGGCATCTTTGTAATTGCTAGTTGCCTTAGACTGCTCAATAAACATAAATTTGACTAATTCTATTGTAAGACTTTTTTAGCCTTTACGAGCTGTTGACAATCAAATTATTACAAGTGCTGTAAATTGCAAGGTGACACCTCCATGGATCAGACTTGTTTGTCCAGCACACCATGATGCTTGAACAGAATTTGCAGGCTGGATCAAGAAACTTGAACTCTTTGTCTGCTAAGTTCATAAATTCTGTACAGTAGCAGTCTGTGATCCACAGTGTTCTGATACATTTCTACCATAGCTAACACTGTTACTCAATTCACCTGAAAGTGGTGTTCATGCTGTGGCTAATCGGTGCATTTTAGATCACTTTGTTGTGTAGAGCTGTGAATGTTCAGTAATCTACCACTAGATAGAGACATTTGCTCATGGACATGTTTGCTCTCTGTCTCATTGTGTTTGATGGTTACAAGCAAGTTTTTGCATTCAGTAATGTCTTGGTTATTTTCTCTTTTAAATGTGTTTATCTCTAAAATGTTCTTATCCCCAATTTTATAGTAATATTGGTAGTTTTCTTGCTTTTGTGTTCCGTTTTGTTCCTTAAAGCCCAGTACTGCATTTAACACTGACTTCAGTAGGTGGCGTTTGGCGTTACAGTATATAGTACAGTACTGTACTGTATCTCCCAAACTTCCACTAAGTCTGTCTGATCTTTATTCTATTTCAAATTTTAAAGCAAAATACTTGCTATTCCGACCCATCTTTTTTACAGTATTTCCCACATGTGTATGGGAAAATTCTCTGAAACAAATACTAGGAAACAAGTCAAGGTTTGTTGTTTATAAAGATACCATACAAATAAAATGGACAGATTTTTTTCTAGTTAAGGTCATAATGAGAATCTGGAACCTATACACAGCAAAATACCCATTTGTGAGTGTAGAGTGTTAAATTACGACCCAACAGTGTTTATGTAGGTCTGAATGGACTCAAAGAAAAAAGTGTTAAAAGTGTTCGATCAACACTAATGATTTTTTCTGTGTATCAGGAATACAGTGCATGAGGCAGCATGAATGGGATGCCAATTCATAGGAGGGCACAAGGAGCAGAGGTTTACAAAATCAGTAACACCTAGAGGTGATTTATCATAGCCAAGTCACCTAAGAAACCAAAAGGAAACATGCTGGTATGGGAAGAACAAGCACAGAAAAGCCGTACAGACAGTAATCCAAGCTCAGCATCGAAACTCGGTGTGAAGTAGCAACATTGCTGTGACAATGTTATTGTTTCTTGTTTTTTCTGCTGATGTGTTTTGCAAAACAAAAACATTTAAACATTCCCTTTTGTCAGATGATAAAAATGTGTATATACAGTTAATGACATAAAGTGTTATTTCAAACCTTTGAATTATCACATGCCATTATCAAAAATACAGTATAAAAACAATATAGGCCTACAACATACCAATATGCCTATAGCAAATTAAATGAAGTAGCATGTCTTTGTGTGTCTGTGTGTGTACTGACTCTCGTGAAATAAGACATGACGAAAGAAGGTAAAGGAAATCCAATGTGCTGTGTGAGCTTAAAGATCATATGCAGATAAAGACAATGCAAGCACTGTCTCCAAAGGAGGTATCTCAGTTAAGAAAGCGCAATTACCAGCCATATGAGGAAAAATAAAGAGCCCTTTCACAAATTTAAAGTATTCATGTGTGTGCACACACTGGCAAAAAAAAGTTTTGTGTTAGTTATAACATTAGTGTTTCAGCAGTAATTACAAAAATAAAGAGTGAAGTAGAATAGTTAGGCTATATAATGCATGAGCACAGAAAGTATGAGACTGTGCATAATAAAAAAGAAACATGCACAGCATACACCTTATATAAAATATTACAACAGTGTTTCATTTGTCAATGACTACAGTATTAACTAGTTACAAAGTCATGACATCATGTGGAAAAATATACTAAAGTCAACTTGGTTCCAAACCACACATGTACAATTCCCTTTCCTTTACAGTGAGAGTGACATTTTGTCTCTTTTCCTTCTGTCCATGGAGGAGACCAACATGCTCATTAACATTCCTGCCTCAGGGCATGCTGGCACAGGAACAAGGCAAACGGTCTGAGTTTAAGAATCTGTCATTCACAATCCGGGCAGAGCAACAGACTCATGGGCTCAACTTGCTTAAGATCACTCAAGCATAATTCACCAAACAAGTCACTTGCAATATTCCCCAAAGCTTGACCAGGCCGTGTGCTCTCATAATCAGAATGACACAATAGTGTCGAGTTTAATGTTTTGCTGACAAAAACATCCTTGAAGTAATTTAGAGTTAAATCATATGTTGCAGAGGTTTGGGAAATTAGGACTGCTGCTGCCTTGGTGATGGGGTAGGGATCAGTATTCAGTCCTGTTATGACGAGGCACTCAAGCAGACATACACACAGCAGTGAGGGAGAGTGAAAAAACTGACACTCCAGCCAGCTGTTAGACCCTGTTTTCACCCGCACTAAAAAAAATTTTAACAGAAAAGCATATTAGTGATTAGCTAATAATATTCTCTTTCTCTCTCTCACTCTCTATGTCTGTGTGTGTGTGTAGTGTGTCTGTGTGTGTGTGTGTGTGTGTGTGTGTGTGTGTGTGTGTGTGTGTGTGTGTGTGTGTGTGTGTGTGTGTGTGTGTGTGTTTTACATCACTCAGTCTTTGGAAGTATGGGCATTGAGCTTTGATGTGTGAATCCTCTAGGTCAGCTAACGTTATAATCTTCAGTGCTGCTCTTAAACAAATGCAGCAAAATCCTCAGTATTGAAGTCCTACACTGTTTATATAATAGCAAATGTACAATGTTAAAAATGTTGTGACCATATTGGTATTAAATACAAATAAATAAAGTAAAAAAGAAAGAAAAAAAGTAAGAAAGAAAAGAAAATATGATGGTGCCTAGACGGCACGGTGGCTTAGGGGTTAGCACTGCACCTCCAGGTTCCAGGTTCGATTCGTAGCCATGTCCGATTCCCACCCGTGTGTACATGGAGTTCGTATGTTCTCCCCGTACTCCACCAGGCACTCTGGTTTCCTCCCACATGCAGATGATTCCAAAGACATGAAGATTAGGCTAATTGGCATTCCCAAATTGCTCGTAAGTGGAAATGAGTGTGCCCTGCAGTGGATTGGCACCCTGTCCAGGGTGTACCCCATCTTATGCCCTGAGTCTCCTGGGATAGGCTCTAGGCCCCCCGCAACCCTGTATACAAAATAAAGCAGTCTAGACGATGAGCAAGTGAGGATAGTGTCTCATCCAATTTATTCCCAGTGTTCCCAGGCCCAGGTCTGGAGGACCAGTGACAACCCTGACCAGAATAAAATGGTTTCTGAAAAGGGCTGAATGAATGAATGAATGAAATCTGGTGCACAATACTGCCTCTGATTCAAGCACGAACATATGCAATGTTTAATGGTCTCTGTAGCATAAATTAACAATGCTTCAACGTATTTGCTAAATCAATTAATATCTGTTAAAATCTTTACTTACTACTCTGTTGTAGGCCTATTCATTCCTCAGTATGTGGGATCACGAGTCTAAGAAAATATACAAATTAAACCTGTAGCCTATAAACAACAACAAGAAGAAGAAATAATAATAATAATAATAATAATAATAATAATAATAATAAAAATAAAAATAAACCTACTGGAGAATATTTTCATGAAGATCAGAGATGCAGATTTCCCTCAACAAGCAGTAATAACCTAAGCAGTTTATGAACCACACACATTCTGTTCTTCCTATTCTTATCCTGTAATGGAAATAATATTGTGGACTAGACTATCCTGTCACTACATAAGCTGTTTATTGGAGTTTTTAAAGCAATTTAGGAGTGTACATGGTAGAAGGGAGTAATGTTTACGTCATAACGTACTTTGGAAACTCATTTTTCTCAATAAGTAAAGAAAAAAATAAAAAAAAGAAAGAAAAATTGCCAAGAGTTTATAAAGCAGACTGTTTTCTTTAAAAATCAGACCGCACAGGAAATGAACAGAGTGATGAAACTAATGTGATAAATCTGAAATTGTAAATAAAGAGGCTATTAGCCGGTTAGCAACTGTAACTGAAGTCATATTTTACATCTTAAAACTGAATAAAAGTGCCTCTTTCGGCTCCTTTATTGACTGAGATAATGTGTGAGAACGCATACTACGGGTTCGTACTGCACATAAAGTGTTTTCATACTAGTCTGTGGTCTGGAGTGAAGGAGCGAGAGGCTGAACTCCGCGGAAGGGGGTGATAGAGAGATAGAGGGGGAGATATGGGGAGGGCAGGACTGGGAACAAGTCGAACATCTTGGTTGCTGCACAGCACAGCGGCTCAGAAACTTTTTTACTTACCAACTTTCTGGAAAACGAATCGCGCGCACACACACAGAGGGAGAGACAGATGATTTCGTTCACAAGCTAACTGTGTAAAACTTGCGCGGTGTGTGCGTGAAGGACTGCGCTGCGGGGAGATGCGTGACGCTCGAGCTGTTCTCTGTAAAACTCCGCGCGCTGAAGATTGAAGAACATGAGTGGATTTTCAGTTCGGTTTGCACGCGAAAACCCGCGATCTGCTTCTGATCATAGTTAAGTTCAAGCAAACTTTGTCCGCGGAGTGAGGTGAGCTCAACTCTTTTCACTTACACTTCGTGTTTTTTTCTTCCTTTTTTAGTTTAGTTTTTTGTTTTGTTACAAAACTTTCTTGAATGCCAGTTTGTAAATTATCATCTATTACACACCATTACCCAGTGATCTCTGAAGAACGTAACACACTAACACATCTGCACTTTGAATATGCGAACTGCTGGAGTGCTGTTTCCTCATAACTGATACACGTATTTTTCTCTTTCTCCCTCTTGTTCATTTTTTTATATTAGTGTGCAAATCAGGCTTGTGCAATATCAAAGACATTCACAACCGACTAAAAAAAAAAAAAAAAAAAAATATATATATATATATATATATATATATATATACACACACTACTGTTCAAAAGTTTTAGATCACTTTCTAACTCCATGATGGTTCCTGATTTTTATTTCTTTCTACATTGTAAAGGAATGCTAAAGGCGTCCAAAAATGCATTAATTTCCTTTGAACAGTTGATATTGAGATGTTTCTGCTACTTCTGCTCTGTAAAGACTTCATATCGCCTCTAATCTGAGGTGCTGTTAATTGGTCATTGGTCACTCTAAATGAACTTCTACTTCTGCAGCAGAGGTTCTGCTCCTACGTCTGCAGCAGAGGTAGGTTTTGGTCTCGCCCTCCTGGGACGGCCTTCATGAGAGCCAGTTTCATTATGGTGCTTGACGGATATTCAAATTCACTTGACAATACTGTTCTTGCAAGAACTATTACAGAAAGGCTGACCTCTGTGTCTTAAAATAACAACTAACTGTTGTTTTTCTTGCTGTTATGTAATTACCTAATTCCATATGTGTTATTTTATAGTTTTGAAATCCTCAGTATTGTTGTAGAATGTAGAAAATAAATCACTAAACAAAAAAAAAAAAAGAAATTTGCAAGTGATCTAAAACTTTTGAATGGTAGTGTATATATGATCAATTATTATACAACGCATAGTTGTACAAAGTTGTACTTCATCTTCCAGTCCACATTATACTATGCAGTATAGTATTTCTGTAAAATGCATGTTATTTTTTTGTTAATGTGGTGCACATGTCAATTTTAATGTAAAAGCAACACATTTAGTGTGTGTGTGTGTGTGTTAAATTTAATGTGATGCCCAGTTGAGACCATTAGCATAAGAAGAAAGGTCTTAGTGAATTTGCTATTGTGTGGAATGAGGAGTTCCAACAGTCAGAGACAGAGCGAATGAAAGGCTGTAAAGAAATGATGGGCTATTCAGATTATTCAGCCCTGCTTGGTCTCCGGTCATGAGCCTCTGAGACGTGGGACGGCTGCATCACTTTTATGTCTTAGGCCTGCTTTTCTGTGCGTTACTTCAATACTCGCTCGCTCCTTCTCTCTTTGGTGTGTAAAATTTAATGAACACAGAAAAGGGAAAGCTTAGAAAACATACATGAATGCGATCCACTAGGCAGTACTAGAGGAGGTGTAGAAAATGCAAGTGACAGCTTAGTGAAAAGTCTCTCATACTGAAGTGCTGAACTTCACTTAATGTGTGTAAAGCAAACAATAAAAGGTGATGTAATGTCTTTAGATCATGTGCATTTCAACTTCATTCATTTCATCATGAGGTTTAGTCTAAGTATAAATAGTGAGGGCGGCTTGTGGTTAGCACTGTCGCCTTGCACCTCCAGGGTCCAGGGTTCGTTTCCCCGGCTAGGCTCGATTCCTGTCTCTGTGTGCATGGAGTTTGCATGTTCTCCCCGTGCTTGGTGGGTTTCCTCCGGGTACTCCGGTTTCCTCCCACAGTCCAAAGATATGCAGGTTAGGCTAATTGGCGTTCCTAAAAAAAATAATAATAATTGCCTGTAGTGTGTGAGTGTGTATGTGTGTGTGCCCTGTGATGGATTGGCACCCTGTCCAGGGTGTACCCCGCCTAGTGCCCGAAGTCTCCTGGGATAGGCTCCAGGTCCCCCGCGACCCTGACCACAGGATTAAGCGGTATAGAAAATGAATGAATGAATGAATAAATAGTGAGGAGCTTTCATTGTTTGTTTTCTCACAATGTTCTCCACTAACTAACTATACTTGTTTTGCATTATCGTAATCAATTAATATGCATTCATTTTGGATTGGAATATTAGAAATAGAGAGGACACCTTCAAAAATAGTCACTTTCAAAGATCTTTATTAAAATGACCTCGGTTTTACCAGAGGTCACCAGTATACAGGACACAAGCAGTTACCATTGTTGAACTTAAATTAAAACATTAGTGACATAATCTGGTGTTTAGAGAGCTGTAATGTTTACTGAATAGAAAGATGTGCTTTTAAGCTGGCAGACATAATCGTCACATGCATATATTACAGTTGCAGAGGTGGCTTTAGGGCTTTTCATGGGGCCAAGGAGGGTACAAAGTATTAACGATGGACCGGATGAGGATATACATTTGTGGTGAGCTCATTCAAATTTCAGAAAAAGTTACTGAATGAGTATTGAATGAAAATTAACCCTTACCCTGCAAGGCCACAAGGCTTTATTAGGTTAAAGCAGTATGATATGACAGGATTCTGAAAGAGTGATTTGCTTTTCTCTCTTTGTGTTTAACATTAAACCAGACTGGATATTGTAAATATAATTAATTACTAAATAATGTGTAATACTGAATGATAAACATGTACACATTATTTAAGACACAAAACATAATTGTCTCCATTTAAAACATGTATATAAGAATAATATGCATATAAAGTGTATACAGTACACTACCGTTCAAAAGTTTTAGATCACTTGCAAATTTCTTTATTTTTGTTTAGTGATTTATTTTCTACATTCTACAACAATACTGGGGATTTCAAAACTATAAAATAACACATATGGAATTAGGTAATTACGTAGCAACAACAAAAACAACAGTTAGTTGTTATTTTAAGACACAGAGGTCAGCCTTTCTGTAATAGTTCTTGCAAGAACAGTATTGTCAAGTGCATTTGCAAAATCCGTCAAGCACCATAATGAAACTGGCTCTCATGAAGGCCGTCCCAGGAGAGCGAGACAAAAACCTACCTCTGCTGCAGATGAGAAGTTCTTTTAGAGTTATCAGCCTGAAAAATGACCAATTAACAGCACCTCAGATTAGAGGCGATATGAAGTCTTTACAGAGCAGAAGTAGCAGACACATCTCAATATCAACTGTTCAAAGGAGATTAATGCATTTTTGGATGCCTTCAGCACTCCTTTACATTGTAGAAAGAAATAAAAATCAAGGAATGATCATGGAGTTAGAAAGTGATCTAAAACTTTTGAACGGTAGTGTATTTATTTATTTATTTATTTAAATTCAACACTGTTTTGATGGATTGAAAGATAATTAGGGTTTGACTATGTTCAATATTGGCATCTTCTCACTGGTTACACTGCATTCTCTGAGCATGCTGCAGATCCACTCATGCTAGACATGCCCCACACTGTACCATTCATAAAAATAATCATGCGCATGAATGGCCTAAAGTTTCTTCATTCTGACACTCCAAAAATTGGTTCAGTTACTTTGTTCATTGACTAGGCTTATATTTGTTTTTTTCTATATGTGGCTTCTTTGAGCTGTATTGTGTGATGCTTGTGTTTGGGTGCTTTGCCTGTAAAGTTTGGCAAGATGAAATTAACCTTTTTCTTTTTTTGTCTTTCTGGGATTTTTGGAATACAATGGGAGTGTAATTGCATTTAACAATATGATTTATTTAAAAATAAATGATTTCAGATCGCCTCTTCTGGAGGAAGGGTGTAACATTTTTTTTATTCCTGTAACTGATTAGATTCTAAAAACATTAACCCTATGGACATGTAAAAATTAGCTAGCTTAAGTGTAATCTCTGCCCATTAGGGGTGTCAGAGTGACCAATCACATTGTCAGGGAGGCATGCCTGAAAAGTCCATGAGCTCAGCTCAAACCACAGTCCTTGTATCTGGGACAATGTTAGTGTCAGAGCTCAAATCTATTAGCTGAAACTGTGAGTAGTGGCTGAAGTACACTCGTATCTACATGTGAATTGATGGGACCTCAAGTGATCAGCAAAACAGCAGTGTTTGGTTCAAATCTGCAGTGTTCTTAGTGGTTAGTTCAGGAGTGTGAAGAGGGCTAACCCCTTACATGTCTTTGTGCTTTCAAAGAGTGAACTCTCAGTTTCATCTCTTCAGAACTGGCCATTGGGGCATAGGACAATTCCAGCATTTTAGTGGTTGATGTCAAAGGTCCTTTTATCTGCTTCATTCTCACATGAGTAGCTTGGGTTAATTAAGACCAAATCACATCCAGTTTTCTGCACTAAAAAGGATTTGTCTTACTTTTATATTTACTCTTATGCAGCTATGAAGGCATTTGTTGCTCTTGGTTTATCATCAGAGAAACCATCAAAACTACATTCTTATCTTTGCAATAATCCGTTAAACCCATTCATTGATAATTAATTTTTGAAACAATGCCTAACGTTGCCCTGCAATGGATTGGCACCCATTCATTGTGCACCCGGTCTAGTGCCCGAGTCCCCTGGAATGGGCTCCAGCCATGCCTTGACCCAGTACTGGATAAGCCATTGGATGAATGAGTATCCCTAACATAAAATAAGGTATATGCGCAGTTAAAAGTGTGCCAGTTCCTTTTCATACTGTATGTTGTTTTATTCCTTTATTTCTTTATTTTATATATTTAGTTTTAATCGTAAAAGGTTTAGGTTAAGAATAAAATATGTTGTTATCTGCTGTTATAAAAAGGAATCATTGATGGTGTGGTGTGAATGATATAGCCTGATGATGCAAAGCAGATTATTTTAATTATGTTGATTATTTGATTTCCTGTAACTGAATTTTCAAGGTCTTCTATTTTTTTATGTTTTGTTAAAAAAAGTGGTTTATTAGGGTATGATAAAAGTTCCTGTTATTAATTATATTATAGCAGCTATAAATAGTCCAGAATTCACAAGCATTTTTACTTTTTACCCTGGTAGAAAACTTAAAAGCTCTAACTGTTACAAAGAGCTGTGACACTGGAGGTGTCCTTCCTTTCTTTACAGAAAGCTTACCTACCATATTAATGGATAAATGTCTTTTTATGGTTAAGTAATTTTTTTAATAATGCATTTAAATTATATGGCAGCATTCACCATACATGTCCCACTGAATGAGTCATTAGAAATAAAATATTACAATAACGGGATTAATATGAATATTTGAAATGTAACATTACTGTCAGTTTTTCTTATATAAAATTAATAGCGTATAATTTTCAGACTCTTAAAATCGAATGTGTAGTTTATCTGTTCAAGAGATGATTAAAACTGTAATGACTGGTTGTTTTAGTTTTATTGTTTAGTTGTTGCTTCACCATATTTTCTTTGATCTGCATTTAACTTTCTCCACTTTTTTCACTTTTGAACTATTAAAAAACATAATAAAATACTATATAGTCTATACAGTATACTGTACACAAGACTATTCATGTGAAGACCAGGCAGTTGTGTGGAGGATATATTTATTTCATTACTTGAAGAAGAGTAAAGACTATACTTACCAAATTATATGTCTTTGTGAGCAATTGAGAGAAATGCTATCCCTTGTAACTTATTTTTAAACTATGAGACAAGTTGTTCATACAGTTGATCTTGGGTTGACGAACTTTAGAATGAGCTAATGCATAAACATTGCACTTGCTCAACAACTGACTCATTAAGGAGAGTAATGAGGATAGAGCTGAAGGCATAACGAACTTTTGGCATCATACTGTATGAAGTTGTGTCATAAAGTGTGGTGTCTGAAAAATATGTACTTAGTTTCCTTTAATTCTGACTGTGCACTGTACATCTATGCAGTACGATAAATGAAGGCCAGCTTATATGAACAAGATAATTTATTTCTAAAGGCTAAGTTAAACCAGAGGATTTTGCTTCACTCACAAGGTTTTAACAGCAGCATGCAGTGAAAGTATCATCATAATAGTCATGGTGACATCTTCATGGCATGTAAGCTGCCTTGCTGTTTCTTTCCCTTACCAACATATACTCAAACAATGGCACACTGTTCCACATGGTGGTTGCCAGGGCTAATCTGATGCAGAAGCCTATTCTGAACTGTGCAGAGCCCTCAGGCAGGTTGGTAAAACCTTCTTAAGGGAAATCTTCTGTTTTTGCTTCTAAGACAGGATTATTGGAAGTGCAGCAGACAATCTAAGCCAGTTGTGATTTATTGGGTGGCCTCCCATATCCCAACTTGCCAGGAATCAAGTGGGGCAGATGGATCTCCCCATTATGTTCCCAAGGATGAGCAGGAGCATCTTAGAGGAGTGTTGAACCCCAGCCAGGCCACAGCCATGGAAGATGAGTCGTATGTGATGAGCAAGGAGAAGCCATGTGTTAGTCTTTAGCAATCAGCCCATCCCACTCCCTGACACACACATCCACTCCCTCTTATGGACTTTTGCTGAACGCTGTGCTGGATCTTTGCCGGGCGAAGGCTGTTCACTAAGGAATTCATTCATTATGCCCACTAATATCAAGATCATCTGCTATCCTGTCATCATCCATCAACACTTAGTGTAACTAAATTATGCAGCTCTTTACAGTATGCGCAACACTCCACACTGAGGGATAACTCTGTCAAAGGTTTAAGGTTTAGGAGAAGGGCCACATGGGGAAGTTGCAACATTTTCGTTAAGGTTTTTGTGCTGCTAGGTGCTTAACCGGACACTTCATAGAGGAGTTGGTTTCTAGGTCATCAAAGATGAAAGACTAAACTGGCATGAGGTGTCAAACAACCGGTATAATTTTCTAGCCCACCCCACACACAACATCTCTCTACACAGCCCTTATTTCCTGTTCCCAGCTGACACACTGCTGACTCACAACTCAGAGAAAAGCTCAGACAGATGGATGTCTCACAATGAGTGGTAACATGCACCACAAGCCTGGTGAGAGTGTTGAGCAATCTTCAAAATGCAGTCAAACATTTTGTGCATTAATTGCCCAGTCCTAGGGAGCTAAATTCCCTGAAAATGAATTAACAGTTTACATGTTTTTACTCATAGTCTGCCTTGTTAATCAGTCTACTAAAAATTTTTTTAATTATGCTTTTACTCATTATATCATTTCACAAGCATGAAAACAGCCTGTCAGCCTAGCTGATCACCAGCATAACACGCATACTGACTATTCTATTTTCACCAGCCCAGCTTATCCAGTCAGGTTTTTCATAATTCTCCTAAAGGGGATTGCTGGTGGACCAGATATACAAACATTAGACCAGCTTTTTCCAGCAGTAACCATCTTTGATCAGAATGAAAATTGTGGTGCTGTTTTTTTCTCTCAGCAGAAAAGTTATTACTTCACATTTTTGGACATTTTCATTGTGCCCAGTGTAAAAAAGGAACACAGTGTAAATTATGTTTCCCACAGTTATTTTTACTCTTCATTATTTATTAGCTTGCAGTAACATTGATTATATTTCCAAAAAGAAGCCAAATGCAAAAGTGAAGTAGGCCATGTAATAAATGAAATAAATTTGGAGGAGGGGAAGAGATTTGACAAAAATCTGACCAAAAATAGCAATGTGCTATTTTCAGGATTGTTTAAACCACATGGACCTCTAAAGTGGTCTGGATGGGTGGTTGTAACTATTGCGAAACTAAGTAAAGAATTCTGTAATCTTGCCTAAGACTGTATTCCCAACTGTGATTTAGTCGCATAGATAGGGTGCACTATGTTACTTAATTGCTTTCCAGCATTTTCTTCTTTAAAAAACTGTGTATATTTATGGACACTGATATGTTAATAAGAATGGCCGAGGGTGAGAGAAATGACAGCTGAGTTTGTGACAGGAAAGAGCTAACAACGCCACTTGGTTTAATGATCCAGGCAAATGGTGCTGAGAGGAAACAAATTCCTTCATACGTTTTGTAATGTGACAATCAACAGCTGGGACCTCTGAGTCTTACACACATTATCATCACTGAGCTTTACTTTATTTTGAAACCCATTTGTAGAATAAACATAAGTCATGATTATTTAATTAGCACCTTAAATCTACATAGCTATGTTTCTCCTGCAGCCGCTGCAACAAAGTATTTTTCCTCGTGCTTACGTGTAGGCTGTGAAGCTAACATCTGTTTTAGATTGAAGGGGCACAAAAAGCTCAACCACAGGATATTGCATTTATGTGGGCCTGTTGGGGGAAGGGCAGTCTCATCCTTTCGACACTGGATGTCTTTTGACCCTTTTCATTTTGTTTAGTTTTTTCCTCCTCTTCATAGGTCAGTAATATTACAGAGGAAATCGAAATGCTACCTCATCATAGCGTGCTTGTGTATAAGAGATTTATACATGCGCTGTTAGCATGTAGCACATCTGGTTTTAATAAACCTTCATATCTTCTTTTGTCTAGCTTTACCTCAAGATAGTTTGTTTTGGTTTTGTAATTTTAAGTTGCAGGTATAGGTTATTGGTAATTCCCTGAATTGGCGAACAAAAAAATGTTTGAAGCAGAGCTACACAGATAAACGTTAATATTGCTTAGAAGTCTGAACTGAGCTTGTGTTCAGCAGTCAAACTAAAGTGGAATGAAAGGCAAAAGCTAAACTGAAATCTCTAATTTTGCAGTATATTTAGTACCTCCTCAAGGACATAGGCTGGGTGTGTGTTCTGGAATGCCATAAAATACAACTCCTAAAAACCATTATTTGGACATAATATACTACTTCAACCAGTAATATACAGTATGGCAGGAAAAATGCTGGCTAGTAAAGAGTGGATTAAATTAAAGGTTTCCATGCTGTTACTGTCAAGCAGAAGACCATATTGATAGACAATTCATAGTGGTTAGGACCGGCCTCAAATAAACAGGAATGTTCTACTTTTTGTTGCAAACTAAATGAACTATGAGTCTGTAGACTGACTCAATCTACTTATTGGGGCAAAATAGAAGTGAATTTCTAATGAAATAGGCAGGGGTATGTCAAAATCAGTTGTCTTTGATACTTACAGTCCATACCTTTGAGAAATACATATGTACAATTATCTTCATAATCTTGCTGCATGTCTACAGGGAGACAGTAGAATGTATTTTTCATATGAATGCAACAGATAACATTGCAAAATAGAAGAATGCTAAAATTCTTCTATTTTGTCTTTATTTTCAAATTCAGTACTAACAGAAGGCAATCATATGTAAAGAACATTGTTATACATATTTTCCTACTAAGTAGATGTCATGGCATATATTGGCTAAAATCCTAGTTCTGTTCAGGACAAACAAAAATGAAAAATACAGTTATATAAAAAACATTTAATTGGAACACTTGCTTCCTACAATAGTAACAGTATTTACTTTAGACTAGGGTTGGGTATCGTTTGGGTTTTTTTCGATACCGGTGCCAAATCGATACTTTGAAAACGGTACCGGTGCCAAAACGGTGCCTGAACCGATACTTTTAAGCCAAAAAATTATAGTGGATGACTCAAGAATGAATTTTTATTGAACAAAAAATTTTATGCTTAAAATTTAACAATATATTAAAAGTTTAAAGTATATATGAATATGTAAGCTTCAAATTTTAGCAATTCTTTTGCAGAAATTTCACCACATTTGCCTAAAATACGACACCTTTCCTGACTTATTGCCCTGCACAGGACATGCATAGCCTTCTTTACAATGGTAAATGTGGTCACTGTTGTAGTACTACTAGTACTAGCTGGAAAGCCATAATTATAAACAGAATCCATGTTACATTAGTTTTTTTACAAATCGTTTGACTATTTGTTAGCATGAATGCAAGATTTGCATTTTGCTATTAACATTACATTATTCTACTACTGAGCCGCGGAAAGGCTGCTGACGTCATCATAATCAGTGACTCCTTTTTGCTACGGTTGGTGTGACTGGGACTGAGGGTCGTCCACACTGATAGCGCCAGCTGTTGTCCACAAGAAAACACGGTGCCTCTGTCTGCTTTTAACTTTATTCCGTCTGCCCTCGAATGTTTCAGTAGATTTGACGTGTTTCCGCCTTTACACGCAACTGCTGTAAAACATTTGCTGCACGTCGCGGTCTCGGAATCCTTTCTTGTGAAATGCAGCCACACTTTCGACCGTTTAGTTTTGGGCATTCTAACGAGAGTTGTTTAATTTAGCATGCTAAGCTATCGGTAGACCGCCTGCTGCCGTCAGAGCGAGTGTAACGTTAGTTACTGCATTCACGCGCATGTCGGATGGTCTCTCATTTCCGGATGATTTGTGCTTTTAATTTTTTTTATTTAATCTAATAAACTATTAATCTACAAAAATATATGAATCTAGAGAACAAATATTTCAATCGACAGTTTAGGCATTTAAGTGGCACCGAAATGAGGCACCGAAATTCGCGTTCTGTTTCGGTCCGGTACATACCGGTTCTATAGGTACCGGTGCCGTATTGGCACCGGGTTTCGGTACCCAACCCTACTTTAGACGTTCCATTTGTTGTTAACAGCTCAACAAAGAACTTCTCTTTGTCTGGAGATGATGTAATGTCAGGAACCTTAAGTTACCCTAACTTGCCTTTAGGGTCAATGACTTTCTGACCCTAGAAACATAGGGTCCCTGTGTCACCGCCATTATTGTCCTGTGGAAAATATATAAGAGCAAAATGCACAAAGAAATTCAAAACTTCTTAACTGAGTTTGCCCACTTAGAGATGGTAAGAGGAGTAGGTGAACTGCACAGATTGAAGTTGCAAGGCAAATGGGCATGCTCAGTCCATTTGCTAAGAGTGCTGGAAATTGAAGAAATTTTTCTTCTTTGCACTTATTTAACGTTCCAGTTATTGATCATTGTTTCTGTCAGACCTAATAGTAAGCTTTAAAAAGTTCCAGTGTTAAAAAGTTCCAGTTTTAAGTTAAAATAATACTATAAATTGTGTGAACTCATAGAGGATATATACTGTGATATTGGCTTCAGTCGTTTTCAGAAGTGCAGAAATGTCCTTTGCATTTGATTAAGGCAATGAAAGGTGTTTGCTAAACCCATACTTCATATATTCATAATCATAATTGAAAGGGAAATTACACATTGTGAGACTCTACATGATTAATGTTTAGTTCAATTTTAAATTCATTTTGTTGCATTACTGAAAAAGAAAAAGATACAAACTAACAGTTTACATATCTGTGGTGAAGCTAGCATGAATGCAGACATTTTTGCCTAACCCATAATGATGACATGTAGTTGTGAATGCAAAAATGTGATTAAATACGGGAAGCCTGAAAGAGGTTATTCATCAGGTACTTGTGGCTGAACCATGGGGCTCAGTAGCATAAGGGGAACCAGCACACAGACTTCTGAGGAGGATTAGCTCCTAACGCTGCAGGGTCTCATAGCGTTGAGACACATAGACCCTGACGTTCTGATCCTTTTCACACACTTCACTTGTCTGAGCAACCATCCAGAATGAGAAAGGCGCTCTCTCGCCGTTCTTTCACCATAACTACCACCTGTCAACTCGGTTTTTGACACCTGTACTATCCCATTAAATCTCAGCAGCCATGTCAAAGGGTCAGTCTCAGCCTTGTTCTTTATGGCATGACATGGGCAGGTGTTGTTGCCATTTGGAGGCAAATTCCCAGATCAACGATTCCTAGTATGCTGTGTTGCTGTTCTAGTGCTGTAATTTCTGTTGTAATGCTGCTGTAATTTCTGGTTTCTTGTTGCAATGTGGACAATGTTAAAGGATGAATCTGTTGTCTTGTCCAGTGATTGTACTTTTGACATATGAAGGTCCAAGTTACTTGAAAAGAATGTAAAGACAATGTGTTTTACAGAGGATGATATCATGAAATTATGATATCAGCAGTTATAAAGGTACATTGGGATTATAAAGAAAATGAATGTTATTTAGGTGAAGCCCAGAAAACACATTCAAAGAGGTGTCAGTGACATAAGATTGAAAATGCACTTCTTTTTTTTTTTTTTTTGTGAAAAGTGAAACAGATGTTAGCCAAGACTAACAACTTATCTCAAATCCGTTTGCCTTGGCAGTACAATCTTCAGCTGGCATTCATGAGAGGTGATGAATATGGTCTATGTTCTGCTTAAAAGATGCTGACCATATAAAAGTTATATCTGCATTAACCATGTTACACCAGCTAAGACAATATTTAGGTCTTGTGAACATTAATGTCGTCCAAATGTTGGGTAAATTTTAGATTTAAGATCACTGTAATGTAGTATGATTTAACAAAATTAAAGTCTGTATGACTAACCAGATTGTTTTTTCAGGCCTGCATCAACTTTTTAGTTTTAGTAAAGGCACCCATATGGCAAACAGAATCGAGCGAGTTGGAAATTATTTAACAGTAATTCCTTTTTTTTATTTACCAGATGTATTAGTACATTTAAATGCTGGAGTTCAGGGCAGTGAAGTCCCCTATAAAAGCAATAAGTATTCTCATATGCCACCCAATTTGGACAGCCAAGTTTTAAACTTTGCCAACAGTTGTAAAGTCTTTGCACTTTGAGTTGTAATTATTTCCTCACCATCTGCAGTAGGCTTAACATTGTTAACCTGCATACCAGTTCACAGCATCCTTCCACACTTTTATGTACTGTATGTTAATATTTGCTTTACTCAACTTGTAAACTTGAGGATCAAAAGAATACAGTGTGACTTAATTTTACCCATCTAAATCAGCTCAAATACAAATAGTATAAAACATATTATGTATGTCATTAAACTGTATATGTTACAACGCAAGTACAACACATATTAGCACAAAACATGCCTGAGTGCTTGACCAATTAAATCATTGATACCATCTGTTCTATAGCCACTTTCAGTGTCCTTGCTGAATAGCTAAACAGCAAACACCATGGATAGACTCAATCAGTGTTTGAAAAGCTTGCAAAGAGAGACTTCTTTCAGTCCCTGACCACCACTTGTTTGCACTGCACCAAGGATAATCTTGTAGGTTCCACAAAGTTAAACAAGCGGCACACTGCCAAGTCATCTGCTCTCAGCATGGCATTTGAGTGTAGCATTGGCAGAGGTCCAGCATTTTTGTATCATTTTTTTTAAAAATAATCACTGTGCTTCATCTTTGTTGTTGGGGTATACTGTATTTACAGGAGATTACTTAATTACTTTAAACTATAGTCACTAATGGTGGTTAATGAGGGTACTGATGAAATGATGCATTTCTCTTTACTTATTTGGACTGTTGTGTGCACTTACATCGTGAATCCTACTGCACAGTGTTCTGTCAGGTAGCTGCAAGTCACCATTTTAATTTCTTACTTCTCATACTTTGCAACATAAAGTATTAAGCCTTTTGGCAGCAGTATGCCACTTTCACTATACAATATACATTGTTGTACTTTCTTCTCATCCTCAGACTCCATTCCCATCATGGACTCAACTACCAGAACTGCTCCAGAGAAGAAGGAGTGCAAGAATTCAGGCCTGGATGCTAGCAGCTTTTCTGACCTTCCTAAGAAGCCCTCACCCACCACAATGTCACGAGGTGTGCAAGCCTATTGAAAAACAATGTGTTTCACCAGAAAGCCTTACCTACTCACTATCAATATTAAGCAAGAGAACTGTCTTAAAATATATGCTCAGATGATGTTCACCTTCAGGTGAGCTAGACTCAGGCATGAAATTGTAAGTAGGAGATGATCAAATGCTTTAAAGGTGACTTCAAGTATAGTTATCAATTTTAATGAAACCAGCCCTACTGAGCTTGTCTAAAACAGTCTGTCAATTGTATAAAAAGGACAATTCTGTGAAAGACTTTCATAAAAGTTTTAACAAAAGCTATTCCTCAGTACAGCTGAGGAAACTGTATTAATTTAATAGTTAGCGGGTGCCAGTTCATGACTCATTGCAAATGGTTTGTCAATTTAACATTTGACTCAATGGTAAAAAAAAAGAGAGACTGAAGAAAAGAGGGGGAAAAGTAGCACATGTTTAAAAGATGTCAGTGAATATGTGATGAAAAACCAGACTAACAAGCTTGAAAGACCTTGTTCTTACCCCAAGAGGATAAATGTTATAAATTACTTAAACAGCTGGTGGAAGACTGGTGGAAGACTGGTCCATCAGAGTCCTCTGACAAACACGAGCATGGCAAGAGATTTTTGAAATGCTAATAGACTTTTCATATCTTTGTATTTTACTGTTTAATGAAAGACTTGGTGGCCTGCCATAAAAAGGCAATAATCATTAATTGTTAACGAAGCTGATGAAAATAGGACATGTTTTACAGGCTGTCCATAGTCATCAAAGACCAACAGGAAAATGATATATGCTTATTTAAAAATCATAATCATAATAATAATAAATAACTGGACAATTGAATTCTTGAGCTGTGAGTTACTAAACCATTGCTGAAAAATACAGTAATAACACTGATAATAGGGTTTATTATGGTAAGAGGTTACTCAGTGTGTGTGTGTGTGTGTGTGTGTGTGTGTGTGTGTGTGTGTGTGTGTGTGTGTGTGTGTGTGTGTGTGTGTGTGAGGGGCCGTAGCAGAAGATGATTATTAATTCAATAGTTTAAACTGATCTATTCTCTCAAGCTGTTTCTTCTGGCATTACATGTGAAAGAGTAAGGAATCAGAATGCTAATGCTAATGGATCTCCACTTCACTTTTTAGGAGTTAACTTTAAGGAGTTTGTAATAGCAACAGGTTAGCAACTGTTAAGTTTCAAATATATACATTAAGTATTACACCACCACAGTAAGAAAACAAACTAGAAACTACATATATTTAATTGCTTAGGAAATGCACAGTATATAATAAAATTGAGATCAAGAGTGTGAACTTTTATATATAAAATAAATTCATTGTGTTAGCTGATGTTGCTAGCCGGTTGTCCTTATGCATCTCCCCCTGGACACTGTGAATCATTGCATCTCAGTTCTGTGGTGTGTTTACAGGCTTTACACGACAACTGACTGTTGCAAGGGCTTTCTGTACAGCCCTAATTTTGCTTATTTATACTGTTAGTTAGTTATACTGAGTGTGTGTAAATTAGTGCCGTGATTAGTTTTAAATTACAGTGGTAGTATACTTTAATAATATTAAGGATAAATCTTGAAAGCAAAAATGCAAAGTGTGTTGGCGTGTGTGTGTAGACATACTGATCAGCCATAATATGACAAACACAAATCATTATACCCAGTCTTGTGTAGGTTCCCCTTGTGCCGCTGAAGCAGCTCTAGAACCTTGGGGTATGACTCCACAAGGCCTCTAGGGGTGTACTGTGGTATCCTGCAAGGACATTGGAATTGGATCATTTGGGAGATCCAGTGCCAATGAGTTGCGAAGTGGGGTCTCTATAGATCTGACTTTAGTTTGTATGGTGCATTCCATGGATGCTCATGGATACTCAGTTTGGTATCTGGGGATTTTGGAGGCCGTTTCGGCAGCCTTAGATTGTTTGTCTGCTAGGCTCCATGGCACTGCATTGATTTTTTTCAGCAATTTGTGCTGTGTTGGTAGCCTTTTTTCCTGCTGGCATGGGTAAGCAATGAGTGCCTATGATTCTGATTATTGTTTTCCTTTTGCCCTTTTGTCCTTTTACACTTAATTCTAAATATTAACATTATGCTTAACATTGTTTTCTCCTTATGCATGATGGGTATTGCTCAGTGAAAGCTACGAGTAAGTTAATACCAGATTTGAAAATTTATTGCACCGTTTTCAGTACCTTGGAGCTTTTTTTCCAGTCCAAGTGTCCAATGCTTAAATTTCCACAGACTGTACTCTTTGGCATTGGTACTAACGAATAAAGTTACATTTGGCCTAGAATTGAACATTAGCTCTTTTTCAGAAGGTTAGATGTCATGGCTTGACTTGTTAATGAATCAGTACCTGCATTTCTTCTGATCCTCCACAAACCAGCATGTTCTCAAAGCATACAGAAGTTACAGGTGTACTTAATGTAATGGTTTCAGAGGTAGACACCACATGCCTTGACATTAGCTTAAGTTTTTCATTGTGTAACCTCTCATGTTATGCCCCGGTGGATTTTGAAGAAAATGAGCATAATATAGAAAAATGTGCTGACATGTACAAGCTTTACTTGTTTTCAGTGAAATGGCTATGTGTGTTGGTTGTGGCATGTGTTACCTTCTAGTGCTTTGATACACTAATTAGGGCACTTTATCTCTCCTGGTGAGTATCAGAGAGGTAGGTGGGGGATGGCAGGGGCAGAGGGCCCTCTGCTCAGCCATGCGGCAAGTGGCCCCGGGGATGGAGAATGCTCTAAGGGTCAAGCCACTGGTAGAGAAAAATGTGGCTTAAAAAAGCTGCTCCATCCGTATCCCACTCTAAAGGAACGGCCACTAATCTTCCTGAGAAAGGGATTTATGCTCTGTTTTTCCCCTTCTTCTCTTTCTCTAAATGAGGCCCTTCCACCACTCTGGTTCCTTGCCTCTGTGAAAAGCAGTCAAAGAACAGCAATCTTTCACAGGTTTAGCAGTCTAAATCAAACACGACTTTACCGATCAGGGTAAAGTGTACTCTTATCAGTAGGATAAGACAGCATTTGGGCAATGCTACTTTAATTTGTACATTTTACACTCTGATGTGTTAGCATTTAAGATCATGGCTTGCCAATTTTGGACCTCAGTCATTAAACTGTAATGTTTTTAATGACTGGTCTGAAACCAAATGTTATATAAATAAAGACCTTTAATGTTAATCTGTGTTTATCTCCAGTCTCTATATTTTATAATGTTGTGTATATTGAAGTCAACATTAAAGTATACAGATATTTAGATAGAACAAATATCTGCTTTTTTTGGTGAAACAATTGATAATTGAATACAACCTTATTTTCAGTAATAACACCCAAACTGAGCACTTTGACGTACACAAAAAAATATTATTTTATTGACTTGAAATATTCAGGGGGAAAAAATCATACACAGTGTTCTGCATATATCAATACTGTCTCTCCTAATGGCCGATATCTGAGAAGTCTTGGAGAGAGAGATTACAGGAAGCCATATTGACTCAGGCCAGTTTTCTCTTCCTGTCAGGGGTAGAGCTGCCCAATATCTGGAACTGACTGTTTTCTTCGACACGACAGATATATTTTCAGTGTGAGACATATTCTTATTTTAAAGGCATCAGCCGAAGCCTATATTTCTCCTAAACTGTAAGGTGACCCAAGAATATACATTATTTATAGCACTGGCTTTCATCCATTTTGCAGTAAAGCCTTTGTGACTGTAATAAATGCATGTGGTGTTGAGTTAGTGTCTCAGCTGAGTTTGTGTTATCAAAGAAACCTGTGCTATAGTTTTACTTTGCTTTCTGACTTTATATGAACAATACCTTTTTGACCAACAATGAATTACCAGGCTACTGTGATTTGTGTTGAGATTTGTGTTGAGATTAACTTGTGTGGAATTATATGTAAAAAGTTTAAATTTTTTCCCCCAAGATGCCTACTCCTCTCCTAATCTAAAATTTCATTTAAGGTATTGGCTAGCACCAACAGGGATTTAAAGATTAGACATGGCACATAAATGCAGAAGGATGTCTTATTTTTTTCCACCTTGTTTCTGTGAGTAATGGTAATGGAGTTCACTTGGTATTCAGAAGAATCTGAGCAAGAGGTTTGGGATATTGCACTTTCTTTAATACTTAAGAAAAGTTAAAATGAATGAAATTGTGGCCTATATAGAACATTTGGTTGGTTATGGGGATGTCCTCATCATTTTCTCTTAGAATAAACTTGAAATAAACCCCATGGATTTTTTTTCCCTCCACCATTTTGATGTTGGCACTTAAAATCGTGGGGCAGATTTTTAATATTAAAATAATGAATAATATATTTGTACAGTAAACTTGTAACTTCTAAAGAATATTTCAGAGCTTTAAAGCATACTGCTTAAAAGCAAGTAGAAAAAAGGTTTGTGATTACAGAATAGAAAAATCCACTCTGATTTGAGACACATTGTAATAGTATTCATACACATTTGAGTGCTGACAGAGATACAACTTAACTCCCAGGAAGAAATAATATATAAATTACTACAAAATGAAAGTACATCTCTGTGATATTATTTTAATGCCAGAAGGCTTTGCTGCTGCTTCAAAGCCTCTAGTTAAAAGTCAAAATGAGGGCACTTTAGGCAATGTCTGCACACATAAATCTATCCATACTGGAGAACTCCACACACATGGGGTCCAAAGACAACACGTTACATTCCAAGCCATTTACAAGCAGTGGGAGAGAAGTTGGGAGCAATATATGGATGCTTTAGGGGATTAGACAGCTCCCCCTTTCATTCCTGCTTCGTTTCTCCCACTCCTTTCTTCTTCCGGCTCATTTTTAAAGGCATGCCTTTCCTGGCATGCATGATTTTATCCTAGCATCAGACTCAGGGATAGTCCCTTCCTGTTTTCTCTTCCCTGTGTGGATCCACCAGCCTTATGTTTTCTTGTTTCAGGTGTACTGATGCACACTTATTTAAAAATCCAAAGACAGTGTGAACATATCTGTAAATATACACTCAAGCGACATAGCAAGCTGGGGCTACTCCCAATCAACAACTGAAGAAAAGAAAAATGTGTGTTTCTTGTGTCAATAGACTACTATCACCAGGTAGTGTGCAGGAAAGACATAGCAAGCTGTGTTGTCTCCTATATACAGGCACATCTGTACAGGCACATCTGTGCTCACAATAATGAAAACATGGTGTCAGCCAGTACCCACATCGCAGCTCAGAGCCTGGCCAACAGATCTGTTAAGCGTGACAGAAAGAACATGTCTGAAGTCAACAAAGTGAAAAAAAAAAAAGAAAAATACATACCACAGAGCAATATTATGACTTTCATAAAATAGTACTGTACATACTTTACAGTATAATATTTTGCCCACTTTTACACCTCCTTACATGTCCTTTTGATGCTTAAAAAGCAAAGAAAACATTTTACATTGCCTGGCCAAAATAACTTAGACCAGTTTTAGCTGTAATTATGGGACACAATGCAGTGGCCAATTCATGCATGAAAATGATTCCTTATGCTCCCAGAACCACTGGAAGCCTTGGAAAATGCCTTTGTCATCAGGGAGAAACAATTCATTTATGTGATAATCTGGCCATTCAGTACATCCATGTAGTCAGCTGACTTCATTTTATTGCCAAATAAAATAGCTGAGTCTATATCTGACCAACTGAAGCAACCCCAGATCATAACTCTGTCTCCAGAGGCTTGTACAGTGGCCACTATACATGCTGGGTGCATCACTGCATGTGCTCCCCTTCTTACCCTGAAGCCTGAGTGGCCTTCTTAGGGCCACACAGCTGTTTAGTCTCAATATTTCTGTGTTATCACAATGTGAGTGTGGAAATGCTGTTGTAGTACTTTCACTATTAAAAATCTGTTATTCCTACTGCATTTTCTTTTATGATGCAGTTTTACCAAGGGTCAAAATTATGTCAAAATGGGGATTTATGACTCTTTCTCTGATCAAGTTTCTGCCATGATTTAGGACTATCCTTCCAGGTTTAACTAATCTCCCTTTTTCCAGACCCTTCTCAATTGGTGGAAACAAAAAACGTTTGACCACAAAATTTTCTCTTTTTGGTTAATAGTACTTTTGAGATTTGAGATCTATTTTTTTCAATGATTGTATTTTGGAAATTGTCTAGGAGGTTCACTCCCTGTCCTATACTATCAATAAACACACCCATGAACCAAATTAGACACTTATTTGGGAAAGACATTTTCAGGGCAAATAATGATTAAAAAACATTCCAGCATTTAAAAACAGTTTTAGCTACTTCCTTTGAATACCTTCATGTTATTCTTGGCCTGTCAATCTCAACATAATGATGAAGAATCTCATATTGGTATTATATACATTACAGCACAGTAAAATTCTAATCTTTGCATATCCCAGCTTGTTGGGATACATTGCCTCCAGTGCAGGGATATTTAAGGGCCTTTGTCAAGGGCCCAACTGTGGTTTAGCTTTATGACTTATCAGTTCTCTTCGGTAACCCAGAGCCTTGACCATTGAGCCACTACTGCCACTAGAATGGCCTGAATTCTGAATGTTTTTAGATTAAGGGCTTTCTAAGAACAGATTACAAATATTGTTACAGAATGCATTTATTGATTTTTTTTTTACTTGCAGTAATTTCACAAATTGGAACCTTGTGCAATAGCAAACATACTATATATAAGTTATAATAATGCTAAAACAAATAATTTGATAAAGGTAAATACCACTACTAATGAGCCCCATGTGACTATCCAGGAACTTGCCTATGTCCTTAATTTAATTTGTTAAAGACAAGCACAGGATAGACTGACAGCACTGGTCATTACTGTACTCTCTCCAAAGCCCCGATGGTTTATAGAAAAGTGTGTGACCAGCAAAATAAACAGCAAGGGATGACTGTGTAAACAGAGGAATCCCCCAACTGATGGTGGACAGAAAGACAGACCTAGAACATGAGGAGGTTTAGTCATTCAGCCAAATAATGAGTGTAAGTGAATGGAACTGATATTGCACTAGCCCATGCATGGCCTTGCAGTGTGTGTCCCACAACATGGTAAAGTGACCTCGCAAGATGTGTGTATTGTGCTTAGAAGTGCATTGTGGTTTTTGCAAATTAAGGCTTGTTTTTCATGAGGATGAGGTCAAAGCCCAAGAGAAACTAAGATTTGTTTGGACAGAAGAGAGTTGGTATATTTTGGCTTTCTGTCTGCAGAGACGCAAGTCTGCTTTTAGAACTCATGTCTGCTTTTACGCTGATACACCCTTTAATTTCAAGCCTAGTCGATGTGTGCAGTTTGGCCACCATGGTTTAAAAAAAGGACAGCATGAGCATTTACTCATACACTGCTCCTGACAGGAAGTGACTGAAAGATGTTGTTAATACTGTCTGTACAGTATGTGTATGTCTTTGCATGTCTTGTCCACATTACTCTTGTCTTCATGTGTGATCAGTGTGAGACCAGTCAGACTCTGACTGCAACATGGCCAATGGAATCAGTAACTTTTCTTAGTCATACCTCAAATAATAATATTTCCATTGAGTTAAACATAGGTAAGTTTTAGCCTTAAGCACATTGTCAAAATAACGGAAGAAAAATTGTTAATTTTCATCTTTAGTCATTGTTTTCTTGAGCCTATACCAGTAACCGTGGGCATACACCAGAACTATTCACCTCAGATGTGATTTCAGCCATACCAGGCTCACACACACATTCACACCTATGGGTATTTTTGTATGGCCAATTCCATTAAAAAGCCATTAAAATATTTTATTTTGTGTCTGTATGCTTGTGTAAGCGCGCATGTAAAGCAAAAGCAAGTCTCATTAGAGAGGTTAAAGATGCATTTTCTCTCTGTGTATCAGCCTGTTCTTTGTATCTGTGTGCGTGTGCGTCATTGGACACTCCGCCACACACACACACACACACACATACACACACACACACACCCCTCCTACTTTCGCCTTCACAGACACACACACACTCTTGCTCTCTGCTCTACACAGAAAAACTGCTTTGTCGCGATTCTTTTCAAAGTAAAGTGCAGGTTAATTTGTTTTATTTTTACTTTACAGCAGTGATTCCGTTAGTGTGACGCTCAATCGAGTGTCATTAGATAGATTTCTTGTTTATTTTTCCGATAAAACAGTGTTTCTGTTGTGCGCGTGTGTGTGTGTGTGTGTGTGTGTGTGTGTGTGTGTGTGTGTGTGTGTGTGTGTGTGTGAAAAGAGTGGAGGAAGGGTAACTGTGTAAGACGAGATGGGGGGAGGGGGGGCCCCTTACTTTAGCTTCACACACATACATACACAGCGCCTGCACGCACAAACGGAAACACTTATCTGCCTGTATTTATTTTTTAAGGTAAAGTGGAGGTAAATTTTTTTATTTTTACTTTATATTTTGTATTAATTATTTTTATGTATGTGTTTTTTGGGGCTGTGGAACTAATAAATTTTCATTATTTCTTATGGGAAAATTCGATTTGGTTTATGAGTGTTTTGAAATGCGAGCCTGCTTCCGGAACGAATTATGCTTGTAATCCAAGTTTCCACTGTGCGCCCATTTTTGCAGTTGGAGTATTTACAGTATACATCATAATCTTGAACAGATTTTTTTTTATTTATAATTTTTTTAGTATCAGGGTTCAAGGACACGGTGACAAGGTAGAAATCTGGGCAAATGTAAAGCCTCCGGACAAATTAGTTTTGTGGGCCAGGTTATTTCCCACAATGTAAACTAAGCATTCTTGGCTTGGGCTTCAAAGCGATGCAAGGTCAGCACACCATACTAGCAAATACAGACTTGTTCCTAGCTCTCATGATCATCCCACTCCTGTTCCTTCCAATTTAGTGGGGATGTAGGAAGGATCTTATCTTATCTAAGACTCAGACGATGGCATGAAACCAATGAAATAAAAACAACCCATATTCATGACATGCTGTGGCATAGAGCCACATACACCTCACCACAAACAAAAGAAAATGCAGCGAATTTCAGATCCTGTATTGACATTAGGTCTGAAACTGTCTGCTGGCAATGCAGTGACATGATGATTGTGATTATCTCTTTAGACAGCTCTTTAGAGGTAAGTGTGTCTGTTCTCTGAAAACAAGCAAATTTTACATCATACTGTACATCTATACAGACTGTTGGTTTTTTTGGCACTAAGCAGGTTAAGTCATTGGAGAGAAATCCCCTTCTAATCCTTCTTATTCAAGACAGTTGTATTCTATGAAAGGATCATGCAAGCTCTAAATTTCCCACAACACACCAGGGGATATTTAAGAGGAGATGGGGGAAGCAGATGTACATATAAGACTTCTTTTGGCTCTGAAGAAAAAAAAAATACAGCCTAATGTGGGGAGCTTACTTGTTTAGTTTTTTTTTTTTAAATCAGTGAGTATTCTTCAAGATCTCTAGACAATTGCTATGCAGTTCTACATAAAATGGTTATCTAACTTGGTTAATTTCCGTTGAATTTGGTTTTGTCTATAATTTAGTTTTTCATTAATAATTAAATAATTTTTTTTTGTTGTTTTTAGTATAGCTTGATAAATTTCTTAGAGTTTGACTGATCTTTTTTTTTTAGCATTCTGCAACTGTCATCATGTGTCTGATTAACACGTTTTTATTGTTGATTACTCAGTAGTTAGCAGCTAACTGTAGCCAGCCATTAACTCACCCTGCTGCTAACGCTCAGCAGCTGAAGCAACACTAAGTTTTTGAGTTGATGGGTGTGGAAAAAGAGAAAATCTGTATCATTCTACCACACCCTTGCACTGAAAAAGGTCAAAGTTATCTATTTAAAGACTCAAGATTTAGCAGATTCTGGTATAAAAAACACAACTTTGGAATAATAAGGCAGAAATATGAGCTAAGTGAAGTAATGGTAGAAAGATTTCTGCGTAGCCTAGTCAATATTTTTGACTAACCCTTACACCCCACACTAATTTTTCCCAGCCGATCCTCCCCCCGTTTTCATGCCATTTGCTAGGAGCACTCTCTGTATTCATTAGCTTAAGATGCCTGGGCAGCAGCCAAAAAGTGTTCTGCTTCAGGTAAGATTTTCTTCCATCAGGGCGGGCCTCACCCTGCTGGTAGAGACACAGAGGCGTCTGGGCCCAGAGGGAGTCATCCTAGGCCTGCCAAAAAGCAGGCCAAAGTGAAAAAAAAAAAAAAACTTATTTTCACCCACACCAAACAACACCTAGCAAGTCTGTAGATTTTAACCCACTGATCATAGAGCCACCAAATGACTAAAAAGAAAGGAGGGACAGTGTTGACTCTGAAGTTATCCTTAATCAATTGAATTGTGATGTTGAATCTGAAAGTAAATATGCTTTGCCTTATCTGATTTCATAGCCCTAATGCTGTATATAGTATCCCATGGGATTTTGTGTGGTTGCCAGACACATTTCTGCTTCCACTATTTTGATTTTGCCATTCTTTATGTTGACAGATAGCTTTTTGCAGGAGCTCCAATTGGTTTAAAGTGGCACAGTGTATTCCTGTGGAATTTAGATTTGCAACCAAAGGAAATACTTTCAGACACCCAAGTCATTTTTCTTTTTGTGTGTGTGTGTGTGTGTGTGTATTGCTAAGAAGATCTTGTGTTAATTGTGTTTAAGGATTCTTTTCAGTTTTGTGTATCCTGAATGCTTTTAAGTATCCACCTCACTGCCAGGATTTATAAGAAACCTCAAGGGTAAAACACTTAAAGCAAAGCTATAAATGTATATATTTGTCATTTATGAATAATCTTTGTGTCAGATCACACAGTAAGACATTTAAACGTTGTTGCAGTGGGCCTACCCTAGCTGTGGAAATGCATACATATTTCATTCTAAATAGTCCTTGTGTTGGTCTGAATTGGTGTAGCTCAGGTTTGACACTTCAGGCAAATCTGACATGACAGCTTGTCAAATGCAGTGAGACAGTAAAATTGCCATGTAATTCTTAATGAAAATGTACTCAGACAGAAGAAATAATATGAGCTTGACAACCTTCACGTTAGGCACAGCATGCATAATAGTTCCTGTGACGTTTACAATGACTGCAATGAAGCAGACTTTTCTAACTTTCAAATGTTTACCCAGTGACCTTCGTTTCAAATCAAACTCTCATATGTATCTTCACTGAGGGGTTAGAAAGAACAAAGCAATTAAATACCGAGAGAAACTTATACTGTGTTCTACATAAACAAACGTGCTACACAACTTTCATTTGACTTAGAGGAAAGAGTATGTTCCAATTACAACCCCATATGACTGGTCTTTGTAATAATGATGGAGAACCTCAAACCATGTTCATCTTTCTATGTCAAACTGTTTGTGGCAGCATACAATATCATATAGCCATTGCAGGCTTCTTACCTGTCAAAAATTTATTTGTTTTGTCAATCAGAAATAATTCTGAGAATAGAGAAGATTTCTCAGATATCACAGTTCATGTTAGCATTTGCTTATTGATAAGACTAGTAACGTAATCTTTCAAAAATGTTTATCTCTGTGATCATTAGCATCCACCACATCAGACATTTAAGCACAACTGAAATAGGTACACACAACCATCATTTATGCAGAGCCTTGTTCAGTTTTTTGGGAATCAAAGTAATTCTACAAATGGCACCATGTGATACCAATTACCATCAGGGAGAATTAACTGAATCTGAACACATCTGCGGCACATGTGGATCTTCATCATGGAAATGGCGATTGTTAAATTTCTTTGAGCTTTGAGATTATTTTGAAGGAAAGTACAAATGCTTTCTAATCAGATTGCTGTTAGGTCTTGCCCTGCTTAACTTCCTGCTGTTGAAGTTGTTGAATCAGGAAGGTAAAAAGACCAGAAGTTAGTTCATCATTCTTCATTCACTGATAATTGTGAATGCAAATTTTTTAAACATTCATTATAGCTAAACTATACTTAAATATAATATATACTAGAACTATTATTTGCGAAAACCTTGTTTTCTTTGTCTGAGAAGTTTTAATGAGGGTTTATTTTGCCATTCAAAGTTATGAATTATCAGAAACATGAAGCCTATAACTTGGATATCCATTGATACATTTCATTAAGAGGGACCGCAGACCTCTGGTAGTTAGTACACATGGGCACATAGACAAACTATGATTTTATATGAAAGTTTGTAATTTTTGTCTAGACATCTAACAGTTCTGCTATGAAAAAAAAAGAAAAGGTCTTTGTTATCTATAGATAGATGAGCTGTTTTGCTGGGAACTGACAGTCACATAGTTTTAAAATCATTTAGTCTCAGCCTCAGACACTCCACCCACAGGATATGGAGTATCTGATAACTTTTGTACACTTTTCTGGCCACAACTTTAATCATCTTGAGGGCGCAATCTGGCAGCCCACACTTATACAGTAAATATACACACATTTGTTCCAGTTTCCAGTGGGAGAAGATCATAAGCAAGACATTGATGAAAGATTTTTTTTCATGGAACATATTAGCAGTTTTGTGTGAAGAGAACGGTGATATACGATATATGAGATGAGATGTTTCCTACCAAGCTGCAGGAAAATGTCTGTGGTTGTTGATCAGCCAAAGAAGTTAATTTGCCTCTATCTGTGCAAGGGGATGCATTTGTAGGTACATTTATCCACAGAACTACAAGACTAAAGTGGACTGCTTTGCAAAGCTGCAAATGTACTTCCATAAGACACTGTAATCTCACACATTGAGTGTTGGTTATTAATGATACTTTTATAACTACAGAGTATCCAATGAAGGACTTTATCTAACCATTTGAAAGTGGCAGACAGGCTTTAGTTATCTGATTCAATTTCTGCAGTCGATGCTCACCAAGCCGAGATATACCTTCTATTCTAAAAGGTAAGCACACATACTTCTCCACGACAGTCATTTCACTTTAGAATAAGTTCAGGCTGCCATTAATGGAATAATTACCAAATTAAACTGTCTAAAGTGATGTCTTTATTATTTGTGCTAATGACCCTCCTCTTAACTGAGACAGAGATCATTGTAGAATTCTGCTTCACTGTCAGCATGCAACTTTTCAACCAGAGGAGCTCTCGGTTTTCACATGTTTCAGACGTCCCATCATACAGCTTTTACGTTTCTCACCTTCACTCCTGTTGCCCTCATAATTGATGGCAATTTTCAATTCTAATTTTGCTTCATTGTCAATGGAATGAGCAGATATAATGGAAAATGACAGGTGGACACTCTTAAGTGGGTTCTTCATTTTGACAGCTAAACAGACGTTGGACATAATGGCAGTTTTCAGAGTTCACAACTATAAACTATAAAAATGTTTTTAAAAAAAATTAATTCCAAAATTGTAACTAATCTGTTGGAAAACAATTAGTAGTGTGCACATGATATTGCAAAAAAATGCAAAGCCTTATAAACAGAAAAAGTACATTGTAACGGGTTCGACCCATGTTGCATGAGTGGCACCATAAAGCATGGACACGAAGCGAGGTCTTACAGGAAAAAGGGTAATTTATTTAGGTAAATGGGGAAGGAAAGGGTTAAATGAGTGAGGATGGAGAGAAAGTGTAGGAAAGAATGTGCACCAGCAGGAACAAGCTGGTGAACGGTGGACAGCGGGTAGAGTGGCAACGTGGGCCCGCATGGACAGCAGCTCCTCCGCTGCTCGCACTGACTCTCCTCTCTGTGATGGCTGGACCAGCTCCTCCCAGCTCTCTCTGTGGGCGCTGAGTTCAAAGGCGTACTGTGAGACTGGCCCTCCCTCAGCTCCAAGCTCACGGTCGCTGCTGGCATTGCCGAGTAAGACCACGGCCTCGGTCGGGACTCAACCCAAGGTCCATGCCAGGTTCCTCCGTGCACGCATTCTCCACCATTGTAACGGGTTCGATCCATGTTGCACGGGACACAGACACGAGTCTTATGGGAAAAAGGGTAATTTATTTAGGAAAAATTGGGCAAAGAAAGGGTTAAAAGAGGGAGGATGGAAAGAAAGAGTAGGAAGGAAAGAATTTGCATCTGCAGGTATGGTGGGCACAGGCGGGCAGAGTGGCAGTGTGGCCCCGCATGAACAGCAGTTCCTGCCTCTGGCCGCTCGCGCTGACTCTGCTCTCACAGCTCTCTCTGTGGGTGCGGCCTCAGACGGGAGTCCTCTCTGACGTCCGGCGACTGGGCAACTTTCCCTGGCTGGAAACAGGGATCGTGACGTGATCCTCCTTCGGCTTTTTCCTCTTCGGCGGCAGGGTCACCGGCTACATTGAGAGCTGAAGAGCTCCGGCAATGAGCTTGCGGCTGTCCTCGTTGCGGCGATCAAAGGCGTCCTCTTTGAAGTCCGTGGGGCGCGTTCCATTTGCCCCACTTGCATGCCGCTCTTCCGTGTTGTCGCACGCGTTGAACTCGCACCCCATAGTAAAGTGTGTTTTATAGCGTGGGGAGAAGCCCGGGATCATTAGCAGCGATGGCTCACCAGCCGTACCTAATTCCGCTGCCCTGCTCCTTCGCACACCTGAACTTCGGAGTGAGCGAGTTCCATATGGACACAAGCAAACTGCAACCATATAATAATAATGTGGGTAATCACACATTTTAATTTAAATTTGCATCACTTTTGTGATGCTCAGCATCTGTTACTACTTCTTTAAGTGTTATGTTTAGCCCAACTTGAGCATAATAATGTGGTCAAAAAAATTTAATGTTGCTCTGTTCAACCAAAAAAAAACCCTCATACTGTTAAAAATCTCCCATATCAAAAATTAACAAAATATGGCATGTTGACTATTGAATGATAATTGTGAAGTTCCCGTTATTATTATAGTTATTCTCTCAATGTTGCAGCACAGCAAATAAGAAAAGAACCCGTGTCCATTCATAAGACATCTAAATCCCTATCTGTAGAAAATCTAACAACTATTTGGCACAACAGTGATAAAAGGGTATAATACGACATTTCCTCCTCAGTCCCTAGTCTCTAGTCATTCACTTCACAGTGTAATGTTTGCCTGCTTTGCTCTGATCGTATGGTTAGGATAATGTTGTTGAATCATTGGTGACTTATTGGTCTAGTACTTTTCAGTAAAGTGTTGCGGGGTCATCTTAGATCCCTCTGAAGTGTTTACATAGACCTCTTGTGCTTCTTTTCAGTATTCTCTAGCAGCTTGTGCTAAGATAAATATTGCCCTATGCAGAGTGCACTCGGAGGGCCAGACAGAAGCATGCTTCTGCTTGTCAGACAATATTTACAAGAGTACCACTAGGACTTAAACAAGTGTGTGAACTAAAACATAGTAGATTTAGTTTCAGGCTATAGTACATGATGTTTTGGAGTGCCTTTCTAAGCTGACAAATATACTGAAAAAATTTGTATATATATGTACAGGTTACAAATGAAAGGTAAAACCTGTCACTCTGTTTAGGCACGGTCAGCAGGGATGCGTGTGGTTAGTGTCTAGTCCTCTCCTTAGGATAGACCTTACTCTCACAATTTTAACCATGGATCACTGTGAATTTACTAATTGTGGTGAGTCATGGGTATGAGAACAGTAAGATTTTGTATAAGACCTCTGTCTCTGTGTGTGTGTGTGTGTGTGTGTGTGTGTGTGTGTGTGTGTGTGTGTGTGTGTGTGTGTGTGTGTGTGTGTGTCAGAGACACATGGTCAAGTAGTGGTTAGCACTGTGGCCTCGCACATCCAGGGTTGAGGGTTCGATGCCCACCGCAGCTCCCTTGGGTCCAGTTCCTTCCCACAGTCCAAATACAGTTTAGGCTAAACGGTGTTTCCAAATTATCCACAGTGTGTGCATTTGCTTGTGTGCACTGCAATGGATTGGCTTCTGTCCAGGGTGTACCCCACCTTGTGCAAAAAGTTTTGTGACCCTTTAGAAGATAATCGATATAGAGAATGTGTCAGAGTGACCTATGGTGATTTGTGGCTTGCTGGCATGGGCCTGTTTAAAAAATACAACATTGTATGACCTATAGTGCTAGCAAGCTAACTAGCATTGATATCAGTGATAACACAAGCCAGCTCCAGAAAACAAAGAGTCTGCAGTTCAGCTGGGGATTTGTAGAGCCGAAGACTATCACCTGTTTCCTCCGAACCACCGCATCTTTTCGAACTGCCCGCTCACGCACCGTTGGGGGCGGCGTAACACACTCGGAGGACAGCGCTATCCGCTCCTTCCGCTTGCGTGAGCTCACAGACACCCCTGATTGGCTGTAGAGCCGTGATTAATGTGGTAGCACTAAGTACCTCTAATCCCTCCCCTCTGAGAGAGCTCAGCCAATCAGATCTCTCCAGACCTTCGGCTGCGAGAGGCCACAGCATCACCCGGGAACCGAACCAGCGATTTCCGGATAATAGGGCAAGCACTTTACCACTACGCCACATTTTTATACTTGCAAGTATATATTTGACTTCATGTTTTACTCTGACAGTTTGATGTAGTTTTAGTTACCCTTTGATTGCGCTGGTCTTTTTTATTTGGTGATGACCCACAAGCATTAATACAATGCACAGCTTTGCTTTGTCACTGTTGTTCATTAAATATTAGGGGGAAAAAAAAGAAAACGGAAATGAAAAATAGTGTAGGTTTACACAACTTGTAGTAGGTATTAATGTTACTGTTTTCTCATTCCTTCACATGAATAAACATAGATATACAGTAGCTATGGCTATAACACTCACCTTCTGGCAACAGGCTAAAAGCATAACTTAACGGTGCTTAACCATTTTGTCCTTGTTTACAAACTCTCTTTACCTGTATCTTAAACACTGTTTTAAGGTAACAATCTTTATTGATTGTCTTTGTCAAATTGTTGTCTTTTGCATCAATTTACTACTTCTGGAATATTTAAATTTGCTCCGCCTTTAGCAATTTGTTGTTGAAGAAATCGAGATAGTGGGAACTGGACTTTAGAGGTAAGAACCATTTAACCTTTACTCAATAATGGGTCTGCTGGGACTGGCCTCTAGCAAAATAAATCTGCCCCATCCACAGAGAACAAGGGCTTATTGAATAGTTGGATGACTATCAGAATGCTGTAAATGATATGCCTTACTAAAATACCTCACATTGTGTTGTTCTTTTAATTTGTAACCTGTCCATTGTATGGAAATTATACTGTTACATTTTTTCCCTACATTACTGTTTGTGCTTCAAAAGCAGGGCAGTATTCTTTAGACAGCAGTGTCTAAAAAGCAGGCACTGCTGGCTGTAAATGCCTGAACTTGGAAAAACGAAGGGTTATGACTATAACCTCGGTTCCCTGAGGGAGAGGAACGAGGTACAACACATATTGTATGGGATATCACGCCCTCTCGTGTCCTGGCTGAAGCCACCTTTATTCACGCCGTAAGGCAGGCAAACCTGTGGTGACGTAGGTGTAGCCCCGCCTACACCTATAAACCCTCGTCGCCACGGTTGACCTTCAGTTCGACAGCCGCTCTTCGCCGAGCGTAACTGTGAGGCGGGGCAGCATTGTGTTGTACCTCGTTCCTCTCCCTCAGGGAACCGAGGTTATAGTCATAACCCTTCGTTCCCTTTCAGTCGATTCACTCGGTACAACACATATTGTATGGGACATATATTCACGCCCCGCCGAGCATCTACCAAAGTCAGGCATAAGAACCCTGGTAGCTACTCTACTGCATCGTGGACCCCGCAGAGAGGACCGAATGGGCCACCGAGGGGGCCGTTATATCAAGTCGGTAGAACCGGACAAAAGTGTGCGGTGAGGACCAACTGGCTGCTGTGCAAATGTCACCCACGGACATCCCTTTGAACAGTGCCCACGATGTTGCCATAGCTCTCGTTGAGTGTGCTCTCACACCCTGAGGCAGTGGCACACTCTTACTGCTATAAGCTAATGAAATAGCCTCCACAATCCAATGGGAAAGCCGCTGTTTAGACAGTGCTTTACCGTTTACTGTACTGGCAAAACAGACGAACAGTTGATCACATGAGCGCACATTCACCGTGTGATCCATGTAGACCCGTAGAGCACGTACTGGGCACAAATTATGCAATTTTCCCTGCTCCTCAGAAGCAAAAGGGGGGGGCAAAGGCTATGAAGGTCAAAGATCATAGCGCTATAATCAGTGGAGACCACCTTGGGTACATAGGCCGCGTTCGGTCTTAGAGTAACCTTTAAACCATTAGCAGCAAACTGCGTACAAGATGGATGCACAGACAAAGCGTGGAGATCACCCACTCATTTAGCAGACGCTAGAGCAAGAAGAAGTGCTGTCTTATATGAATTAATTTTCATATCTATAGACTCAATTGGCTCAAAAGGAGGCCCACAGAGGGCCTCAAGTACTAGCAATAGGTCCCAAGACGGAACACTGGACCTCACAGTGGGTCGCAAACGTCATACTCCTTTTAAAAATCGTACCGCCAGCGGATGAGCACCTGGTGACACTCCATCGAAACCAACATGACAGGCTGATATAGCCGCCAAGTACACTTTAATAGTAGAGAAGGAAAGGCCTTTTTCTAATAGTTCCTGTAGAAAAGACAGAACTTCCACCATGGAGCACTGGAATGGAAGAACCTTACGTTCTCGACACCATTGCTCAAAAGCTCGCCACTTGTAAGCATATAAGCCTCTCGTAGACGAAGCCCGAGCACTTTGAATTGTCTCAATCACATTCGGGGGAAGCCCTTTAGCTATCAGATTGGACCTTTCAACAGGTAAAGCATGCAAGTTCCACAGCTCGGGACGCGGGTGCACGACCTCTCCCCCTGTCTGAGACAGAAGGTCCTTGAGGAGAGGAAGTTTCCATGGCTCTGCTGCTAGCAGACTGACTATCTCTGCATACCACAACTTCGCCGGCCAACGAGGGGCCACCAGGATTAGTGACAGGCTCTGCTGGCGCACCCTCTCTGTGACAGGCAGAATCAGTTCTATTGGAGGAAAAGCATACAATAGAGCTGGGGGCCATGAGTGTGCCAGCGCATCGATCCTCAGAGGGGCATTGCGGTCCGTTATGGAAAAAAATAGCGGGCAGTGAGCGTTCTCCTTTGATGCAAAAAGATCCACTGCTTCCCTGCCGAAGCGCTCCCAGATCTGAGCTACCACCCATGGGTGTAACCTCCATTCCCTCACAAGCGGGCCCCCTCTGGATAGAAGGTCCGCCCCCAGATTCAGGCGCCCTGGAATGTGAGTGGCCCTGAGTGACAGAAGATGAACATTGGACCATAGCAATAGAGAATGAGATAGTTTTAGCAGTGGGAGTGAGTGAGTCCCCCCTTGTCTGTTTATATATGACACCACTGTTGTGTTGTCTGTCCTGATCAGGACATGATGGCCTGTCAGGGTCAGACGAAATTGCCTCAGGGCTGAAAACACTGCTAACAGCTCTAAACAGTTGATGTGAAGCCTGCGCTGTTCCTGTGACCACGCCCCCCTGACCGCGGAGCCGTCGCACAGAGCGCCCCAGCCGCTGAGCGAGGCATCTGTTGACACCACTTTGCGAAACGACACCCTGCCTATCGGAGAGCCCTGACATAATAGCCTGGGTTCCCTCCAAGGCAGAAGAGCTGTCATGCATGACGGTGTCACTGTCAACCTCCTGTTGAGGTGGCGCGCCGCACATAGGCAGTGAGAGCGCACCCAGCGCTGAAAAGCGCGCATGTTCAGCAGCCCGAGAGGCACCACAGCGATCATAGACGCCATCATTCCCATTAACTGTAAAAACACTCGGAAACGAAGTTTGTGTTGCAACTGAAACAGAGCAAGGCAGCGCTGAAACACAGTTATTCTGTGCTCTAAGAGACGTGCTCGGCTGGTAACGGAGCATATCTCCAGACCCAGAAATGAAAACTGTTGACTCGGAGTCAATGAGCTTTTCTTCATGTTTATTGAGAACCCTAAAGTCTGAATGTGAGACACAACCAGCGCTGTTTGTTTCTCCGCCTGCTCCCCTGAGCTCGCTATCAGCGCCCAATCGTATAAATAGGCCAGTATGCGAACGCCCCTCTCCCGAAGAGGAGACAGGGCTGCTTCGACGCACTTCGTGAATGTTCGGGGAGCAAGCGACAGGCCGAACGGGAGCACTAGGTACTCGTAGGCCACGCCCTCGAATGCCAACCTCAGAAACTTTCTGTGGCGCAGAAAGATCGCTATATGAAAGTAAGCGTCTGTGAGATCTATCGTAGTGAACCAATCCCCAGGGCCTATTGCATTTAGCAGTTGCCTCAGTGTAAGCATTTTGAACTTGTACGTTCTTAGAAACGTGTTCAATATTCTCAGATCCAAAATAGGACGCAGCCCTCCCCCTTTCTTCGGAATGACAAAATAACGGCTGTACCAGCCTGAGTTCATTTCCGAAGGAGGAACCACTCCAATCGCCCCTTTGCTCAGAAGAGAATTTATCTCCTCCCGAAGCACCGCTGCTGCAGCTTCCGACACCACTGTGTTTACTACGCACGGTGGCCTTGTGCGAAACTGTAGTCGGTATCCCATAGCGACCGTGTTTTGCACCCATGTCGAGACTCGAGGATGTGGGAAGCCAGCCGGCTCACCCTGATCTCTGAAAGGGGTCTGCTGCCCCCTGGCGTTCTGCCAGAGTGCAGCCTCATCAATGGAACTGGGCTTTTTTGCTTTGCAACATTGCAAACAGGAAAACTCTTTATTGGTTTTAATGAAACGTTCACATTGTTTACAAAAGGCACAATTTTTGAAGTAATCAAACTGTAAACATTGGGGGCACTTGCTGTAAGTCCCTGAAAATTTTTTAGCACGCCCCAATCGGGGTTCATAACAAACACTTGTGTGTGAGGGGGGGGGATTGTGCTTGGGAGACTATGTTAGGAAAGTGCAGCGCCGTTTGGGACTGATTCCCTGAACATAACTTAGCGGCCTCTTGGGCGGCATTGGGAGAGGAGAAACAGTGTCTCCCTGCTGCCAGAGCTCCCCTCCCTTTGAAATCTGAGCTAGGAGGAGTGAGGATTCTTCCTCCTAGTCACTGAATCATTCCGGAGGCCCCTACTCCAAGCCGACTGCCGTGGGTTTTGCCCGGGAGGTTGTTGCTTCACCGGCCGGGAGCTCGAGCTGGCTGCCGGCGGTGGTCTTTTCTGAGGTGGCCGCGGAGTGGTCATTCTTCGAGCCTGTTTGGGCTTCACCTCGCGTCGCGGGATGATATCTCGCAACGCTTCAGCCTGCTTCCGTTTGAAGTCGAACCTTGCCTGAATGGCATCGAGTGACTGGCCGAACAAACCCTCAGCAGACACCGGTTCATCCAAATAGACGGCCCTGTCTCTATCCGGGAGGTCAGAGAGCGTGAGCCATAAATGCCTCTGTGCTACCACTGCGCTCGCCATACCTCTCCCGAGGGAAAGAGCCGCACAACGAGACATGCGCAGAATGTAGTCTGTCGCGGTCCTGACCTCGTTAAGCAGTGCACATAGTGGGCTCTCCTGAGGCACCAGTGAACCGAGCTCCGCCAAACACATTGCCTGATATGTTTGGAGCAGCGTAAAAGAATTGAGCGCACGAGCAGTGCCCGCTTGAGCGCGGTAAATCTTCTCCAGCTGGGCAGAGGAGAATCTGCAGTGTTTGGACGGAAGAACAGTAGGACCAGACACTCCGTGGTTTTGCGAGGGTGCCAAATAAACAGCCAAAGGTGGCTCCATCGGCGGTGGGCTCACTAGTCCTGCTTTTTCAGCTCCGTCCAATTCCAAAAACTGTCCGTAACCGGGTACTGATACGCGGGTCGACAGCGGCTTGCTCCATGACGATGTTAGCTCGCCGACAAAGTCGGGAAACATAGGCAAGCAGTTCTTAACTGTCGTCGGTTCAGGAGGGAGAAAAAATCCTGCGAACCTTGACGGTTTTTGAGCTGGCTGTGGGGAGGGCCACTCCACTTCCAGCTTTTCGGCCACTCGCCGGTAGAGGGCGAAAAACGAAGTGTCGTCCCGTGCTGCTAGCGCAGTAGCAGAGGAGCTCTGGGTGAGTGGCACGAGTTCATGCTCGTCCTCCGACAAACCATGCATCTCTAGGCCGATATCGAGCACGTCATCATCCTCGAAAGGCCGCTGATCGGTGCCTGGCTGCTGGCCAGCGCTGTAGGAGAGCTCACGGTCCTCCGACCCCTCGAAATACTCCATTTGGTCTGCCCAGCTAAGCGCAGGGACTTCTGAAGAAAACTCCTCGTCAGCAGACGCAGGCGAAGCTGGGACTGCTAGTCCGGAAAGGAGGGGGTCTTGCTGAGCGACTGTATTTTTTCCCAGGGTTCTCTCCACGAACATGACCCGTCTTTCCAGCGTTGAACGCCGGAGCTGGCGACAAAGTGCACATGACTCAGGCTCAGCTAGCGCTCTCCTAGCGTGGAGAATTCCCAGACAGACGGGGCACGCCTCATGCTGGTCCTTCTCGTGCAGGGAGAAGCCGCACTCCTGAGGACAGGGGCGAACAGCGGACTTTCTCTTTGCCACATTAGCTTCCATGCTCATGACAGCTTACACTGTTAGCACAGCTAAACAGGAGCCACCCGAACCGAAACGTCGCTAATGTTACGACTGACAGGGAACTTAAAGTCAGCGCTCCGCGGGTAGACGACTCACCAAATGAGGCTGTTGTCGCTAACACCAACAGGAACAGTTAAGCTGATTTAAGCGCAGTCTAGTAAAGTAAATGTAGAGTTGACTAGCAGCACCTAGAAAACTCTACGGAAAGGTGTTCACAGCGAGGTGAAGAGCGAAAGAACTGAAGGTCAACCGTGGCGACGAGGGTTTATAGGTGTAGGCGGGGCTACACCTACGTCACCACAGGTTTGCCTGCCTTACGGCGTGAATAAAGGTGGCTTCAGCCAGGACACGAGGGGGCGTGATATCCCATACAATATGTGTTGTACCGAGTGAATCGACTGAAAGGGAACCTAAGCCTTAGCCATTCACTGTGACTGATGTCATACAGACTTTGGTCTTGGTGCAGTGTTGGCCTTCAAATGTAAAGACTTCAATTATAAATCAAGAGGAGCATGCAGACTAACGCCTCTACCATCTATGAAGCTTGAAAAAGCTATGTGTTACTCATAGCTCCCTGTTCATTTACTTTCATTCCTGCATCACTGCCTGCATCACATTCTGAAGATACATAGCATCTGAAATTCTCTCAACACAGTATGGTTTCTGAGGTCCTGTTACCTGGGGTCACCTCAGTTACTGTAATAACAGTTTTTGTCCAAAAACATTGAGGTTAATCAAAAATTGATGATAAAATATTTAATTGCGAAGGCAAATGTGGATTTATGCAAAGTATGGGCAAAATAATTGTAATAATAACTTTTTTAACAGCAATAAACTTTTCTAAAATAAATAATCATTACAGGTTACAGCTACATAACCCCTGAAGATACATTTGTGCTTTGATTGTTGAATGGATTTACTCATGTTGTATTAGTCAAATGAATATAAGCATATTTAGTCTTTTAATTTGCCTGAAATTTTATTGTTTTTTTCTCCCACAATGACTTTTTTATCACTGTTATTTAGCTAGAATTTATAGGACCCAGGATCCTATCCTAATAGGATCTTTGTAAATATTTAAAATTCATTCCTTTACTTCTAAAAATGATTTACAATGACGCTCTCTCATCCTTCATACAAAAGACAATAAATGGTCCAAGGAAGCAGGGTCAAAGGTGAAACCGAACTGAAAAGAAACTTTGCAGGATGTACCCATACACCAACACTGAGGGTAAAACAAAGTAAACAGGATGGCTCCTAATATAGCAACAGTGGTGGAAGTGTGATGACTTGGTTAAATAGTTTTTCAACAGAACGGTGGAACTAGAGAGGGCATGTCTTCACAGTGATGATTCATTACAAAACACAAAGATCTGACAAATGGCTCAAGGGTTAGTCAGCTACTAAGAAACAATATCTTATGACTAAACATCCTTCACCCAGGTGCAACATGAGGACTACAGTTCTTGAATCCTGGGGCATTTCTGTTGTAATTCCTCCATGTCAAGCCAGCATTATAAGGAGGATGTGGTTCAATTCCAAAGCCCAAACAATTAAACACTGGCCAAATGTGATTTATTTTTTAAGATTTTGTGGCTTTCTACTGGTTTTTGGCTAGCAAGCAGCAAAAGTAAACTTGATGGAATTGTGCTTTGTGCTCATGGCCACACATTGCTGGTTTAAAATACTTTATAAAATCAAAAACTGTAAGAAACAACACAGCTTCATAACCATTATTCAATGAAGAAGCAAGAGTCCTATACAATCAAAGATATTTAACCACCAAAGTTCCAGAAACGTTTGACAAAATAAAAAAATTCAAAACTAATATTAGTCAAATTCCAGTTTTCTGGTTTGACCCCAATGCATTAACCATGACCATTATTTAAATGAACCGGACTGACACAAACTGTTGGTTTAATTAAATTTAGGTTAATTAAAATTGAAACATTCTTGTTTTGTTTTGTTTTTGCTACCATAATGTAGGTTACTAAACCAGCTGCATATAGCTGTTGATTTGATCATACTAAGTGCATTCTCTCACTTGCCACTATGAACATCTACAGAATAGATTTCCATGATGCTGTGAAAGTGTTACAGAAGCTTTCCACTTTGCCAGGTGTGCCATGCCGCCTGTGCTATAAAATAAGTATTAGTATGAATTTGTTAACCAAACAGGTTTTTACCTGGCAAGAGGGCTATTAATTTTATAGATCTTTTAAAAATTCATTAACTTTCAAAATATAACGGTCCACTCTAATATTTTCCCTTATTTAGTGCAGAAACTGAAACAGCTTTGAATTAAATAGAAAATTACTGAGTGCTTAAAAATTGTTGAAAGATTATGAAAGTAGAAGTGCTCTTCAGCACTAGTTTAAGCAGCAGTTTTGGCCAACATAAAGGCTATTAGGCCATTGTGTTCTGTAGCAGATAGCGTTTGAGGTATATGAAATGTTTTTGTTTTTACTTGGTTTTTTTAGACAGCTGGCAAACATGAACATCATCCACCATTAGACATTAACTGATCCAGGGTTAAATTAAGTGGGGGATGATCTGACACATTTTACCAATGAATCACTTTTTACAAGTTGTTTGAATGGCACGCGGTAAAACGGTCTCTTATTCTAAGACCCTCAGCTGAAGGACTAGCACTGCTGCAATTCCACTCAACTCTAGAGGAGAAAAACAGTCGCAGTGCTTGTTTGCTTGCCAGTCCCTGGAGTTTGCATTTTAATTCATGCCACTGTTGACTCTGCCCTACTTGCTTTCCTCTTTAGCCTTTAGTTCTAACTTGTTCCCCTCTCTATACTGCTGACTGAGGCTGTTTATTTAATTTTTTTCCCAACAGGGCCAACACTGCTGTGTAGGGAAAGAATACGTTTGATGTAGGCATTACCTCCATGACCCCTTACTCATGGGTCATGCTGAGAGTTAGAGCCTCCTCCAGTGTACTCTGAATCACCATAAAGGAGGATCTCACCCCTATTGTTGGAAAGAAAGGTTTTCTCAGCCTCCTACCCCCCTTTTCCCCTTTTTAATAGGGGCCCCCATACCAAACTGTTGAACATCTTCCTTCCCCATCCCCCTTCTCTTTGTTGCTATCCCGTAAATTGAGCCTTCCATTTGGAAGCACTAATTAAGAGCATAATCTTCTCTTCCTTTGAAAAAAAAAAAGAGTTGAGGGGTAATGTTTCCTTCGAGTTTCCTTCAATCTTATTATCTATCTGTCCAGTCATACTGAGGCTGGCAGCACCACACTGGGTTGTAAATATTTTAGAAATGAAAACACAATAAATCATCCTATTAGTACTGTACATCAAATCATTTCTGCAAGAGTAGTTATATGATTATATGAGACAAACAATATAATAAGTAATAAAGGGACATCGATGCGTCATTATCAAACCATTTTAATTCTTGTTGGTGGCAGGTGATAAGCCTGAAGACGTGCAATAATGAATCTTAGTCATCAGTATGTTTCTGGTTTCTTGAAATTAAAAAAATTATTATAGCTGTGCATAGTAGAAAAACACACACTCACACCAAAGCAGCCAGGCCCTGTATGGAGATATTTGAAACATTCAAGTAACCCTAGTCATACAGTAAATAAGTGCAAAAAGAGGTGTTACTTTAACATAGGCATCTTTCTTAATTTGTTACCCCAAAAAATAGCACCCACAAGGAAAATTACCTTGAACATTTGCAGCTGTTTTTAGTTTGTGGTTTAAAGCAAACTTTTAATATATAAATGGTTTATTGACCTGTTCCCATCATACAACATGGAGCCTATAGAGCATTCCTTTTTTCAATATATTTAGCTTTTTTGTGTCATCAGAGGACTGAGGGGCAACGCCAGCTTGGATACCCTTAGATGAATCAGCTTGTTTTGTCAGTCTTAAAGAGCACTTCCTCTACAGCTATTCTTCCCATTATAAAGCTGTAGTGCACCTAATGCTGAGACAGCACTGACCAAGACAAGGATGCAAGTATGTTTTGACATACATTGTATAAGGATTCTTTTATTTTACCCGTACAAATAAATTGTAAAACATTGTCATGATTTTTTGCATCATTTCCCATGATTTTTCAGAATTCATAGATTTGTATATTTTTATAGAAAGACTGGAGGCTCATGAATAGCAGAAAACTGTTAATTCAGAAGGACCAAAGGTCCTTGGAGAATCACACATCATTACAATAATCTTTATATTCTTCTACTTAATTCTTTGTAATTGATACGATCTCAGTGCTAAATTAATCAAAAACATTTTTTACTTATTTTTTTAAATTCCGATAATCACAACAATGCTCTTGAGAACCACTAATGAATTAGAGCATACCTACGCAGGTGTTAAGTCATATACAGTATGTAATTATTAAATGTAATTTCATGTAACACTTGTCACTTTGCTAACACCATGGTTATATCAATAGCATGTTAACATCCAGTGAACGATAAAAGTCAAATGCTAGACAATAAGGCCTTGTTGTTTGCTATGATACATTGGCCACATTAGCAAGTGACACTATTGCGCAGCTGCTCATTACAAATACCTTATGTTGCCTAGAGCTAATTAAGAGTGCTATTAAAACTCACTCAGCTGCATGACATTATGAGAGCCAGCAGCTTGCTGGAAATTGTGTAAGCAATTGTATGAATCTGGCCAGTTGTTCGACATGGATTCAGACTGCCAGAGAAAAGCCAGCAGGACCCGGTTTTGTAAACATTAACAGGAAAGGTTTACAGGTCTGCTGAGGATCCTCCACATCTGGGGCTACTGTATGTATGACAAGGTCCAATAAACAAAGCTAGGACTGGAGCTAAACTAGTCACTGCTTATTGACAATTGTTAAATCACTTTGTGCTTTGTGATGTTGGTTGCTGACCAACCATGTGAAACACCGCTCATATTACTCATTGCCTCATACCGTACCATAAACACTTACAATTTTCCCTCTTCTCACAAATTTCTCAATATGTGTAGCTTATTACCATGCCATGTTTGGACAAATGTCCACCTGCAACTACACAAAATTTTGAAACAATGGCCAATATTTACTATTAGGTTACAATTGACAGGACCTGGTTTATTTATATGCTTTTTTATGTTTGGTGCAGTATAAACAAATCCACCCAGCTTTTCTCAGATGTACTCTGATTAAGATGAATGGTATAATTTAATTTTGCTCTATGTCTGTACAATGAAAAGTAATTTACTTAATCTATTCTTTACTTCCTGGGAGCAGTTTTAATTAAAATTTTGTTTGTCATGTACACAACCATACACAGTTAATAGAAAGACAGTACAGAATAGAAAGGATCCACTTCTTTTAGAGAATACAATTAAACTAAAGATAGAATTTACAATGAAAAATAAAATACAAATAAAATGTAAAAATAAAATAGAATTAAAATAGAATTATATAAAAATATATTAATAACACAGGATTTACAAAATGTAAACTCAAAGATATAAAAAATATTGAAATATAGAAGGGAAAATATGTGGGCATGACAGCATCAGTATGATCGAAACATGAAGTATGAAAAGAAATGATGTGTGTGTCAGCAGCAGTGTTATTGTCCATGTTCCAAAGCGCAAGTTAGTCCCCTCATTTTATGTTTGAATGAACAGTATGCAAACAAGAACAAGAAATGTGCATCACATGAGCAGTGTGCAGATGTGCAATGTAGCAAGTGATGTGCTACATCATGACCCTGATGTGTCAATAGGAATACATGGTGTGTTTGTTTATGGTGTGAAGGAAACAAAAGCAAATCCAATCAGTTAAGTTCTTTCTGGCGTTCACTTGCCACACCTAGCACCAGGGAGCAAGAAATATCAATACAGGTTAAAATGCGATATTAGACTTGCTGACTTTAAGGGTGCAGATAAACTAGGAAAACATTCTACCTATTAAAGATTTTAGGATTTTTGTTAGCAGCTACAAGGCACAGAGGACAAAAAAAACATGTTCAAAAGAAGAGGAAAACAAACAGCTACCAGGAATGCCTAAGGCTGGAAGAGTCTACCATTTGGCCTGCGGCTTCCCAAGACTCAAGGCAGTTTGGAGACGTAGCCTACAGTAGTTGGCATGGGGCTGTATTGTTAGGCTTCTTGCCAGGTTTTTCAGTTGGAATTTCCTGTCTGAGTTGACTCCCCCTTGCTTATTCCCTCCTTGTTCCTGGAGCAAGACAGAAAAGCTTTTTTAATTACACTGCCGCTGCCTGGCCTCTCAGGATATTATTATTGTTCTTGAGTGCTTCCTCTGAGGATGAGCTTCTCTCACCACAAAGGTACTCTCAGCTTCGTTCGTACATGAAAAGTGAATGTTTTTCCTGTGCTTTGAGATTCAGAGCACCCAATGTTAATGTCTACCACCTGTAATTGTCTTTAAAAGCAGATCAGATCCTGACTTAATCCTGTTACAAAAAGTCTGGCAGGTTCTCACGATGCCCCGACAGGATGTTTTGCACATTTGGGCCATTCATATGGGAAACTAATAATAATAATTTTAATATATGACCGTAATTTGTGGAAACGTTAATATGTGCTGAAACTCAAGGAAACTAGTTTATTTAATAATAAAAAAATACAGAACCAACTTTTCCCCAATACTTCCCAATGCTATCATTAGCATTACTACACTACGCTTAGATAAGCTGCTTCTATACGGCCATCCTAAGGTTTATATGAAATAATTGTTTGGTGATGTTTTACAAACAGTATTAATACTGTTCAGCAAGGCGGCCAAGGAGCAATAATGCACTATAGGTTTAATCTCTGTCTAAAAAACAAAAGTCAACATTTCAGAAGGGTTTAATTACAGGCTCGCATCAAGCAATAATGAAGATTTTAAATTACTGGAATTGGATTAAGAACTGTCTAATGCATTATTATATCCTAGAAAGATAATGCTGACCCATTTGTTGAACAAGTGTGAAAAAAATCATGTATGCAGATCACTTAAAAACTTGACAAAGTTGCACTGCTTAAAAAGAAAACCCATAGAAATCACTTTTTTAAATTGTGAAAGTAAGAACATTTTGATGCTCATAGGATTGGGACTAAAAGCTGGGTGGCCATAATAAACCACCTCGTTACTGAGACTATTCAGAAAAAAGGGAGTACAAAAATGGACTTTGGAGTAATAGAAAAAGTTCATGAGATCTGATGAGTCCAGATTGACCAGAGTTATAGGGTGACGGAATTGTCAGGGTAAGCGGATGAAGGGGATATACCGTTTAGAAGCAGTGTTATGATATGTCGTTGCTTCAGTTGGTTAGGTCTAGGCTCTGGAAAGTTATGGCAATAAAATATTAGCTGATAACCTGAATGTACTAAATGGTCAGATTATCACATCAATGGTAACCTGATGTATCATTCTTATAAGCATGCATTTCCACTGTGACCATGTACAGTTTGTTAATTAATTGAGATTTTCAAACACCCAGGCCTGTGTTGTGGCTGGATGTCAAAACGGTTGCAACCTTTTATACCACTGCAGTAATCAAGTCTTTAATCGCATTGGCTTGAAGGTGTTTGTTAGGTTTTTTGAATAAGTGCACAACTTGGACAGAAGTTCTGGCAGGAAGATTACAAATGCAGGAATCCATTATTACTTCCATAGTTTCTACATTATACAGCAAAAACTCAATATAATATGTAATCAACAATAAATGGATTTTAAAAGATGTGTAGTTTACCAAAAATCTATCTAAAAAAAGTATCTTTTTTTTGTCAGGAAAGTTTTTTATTGGAAGGATAGCAGCTGTCAGTGCTCTGTAACAGACTGTAACAGCTCTTTTTTTGGAAGGAGAGCAAGAATGGGACATGCATACTCTCTAGTACCAGCTTCCATCATTATTAATGACACAGACATCCCTGAAGGCCACCTCCCATGTGCTGCACATGACTACCTCACACACTAACATGCCACACATGGACCACAGCATGAATGAAGATGTTATGCATGCACATACTCTTTCTCCCAAAAGGCATAGCTGAGGGGCTCATTATCCTGGTCTCTGTACTAGGCATGAGAAAGTCCCTTACTTTCAACTCAACAAGGAAACGGTTGAAAGTAATGGCAAAGGAAAAAAAAAAAACTCGCGAAGAGAACGAAAGTTTTCTCTGAAAAAATCTTGAGTTTTTTTCTGTAGGTTTCTTATCTTCATAAGAAGAGTCTAATACATATTTTTAATATTTTTCCTAACATTGCTATGCAATAGATATGTTATTTAGATTTATTTTTTTTATCAGGTTTTACAAAGAGTATATACTGTATGTGTAGATCTACTGTATTTTTCTGTCACTTACTGGTTTATTAACCACATGTAATAGAGCTACAGTATATGTATCAAAATAAAACACAGGATAAAAGATCTGTTAAAATGCTTTATAATCAGATCATCTAGTGTTTTAAAACTTTAAAAGTCATGAATGTTTTAAAGACCTTTTTATGACTTCCCATGCTCTCGTGCTTAGAATGTAACTGACTTATTGACATTGGTGATACCGTGAGAATTTTGTCAAAGACTGGATTGTGGCCTAGAAAAGGCATTGATAGAGAAAACAGCTTACTAAGACAGTACACAGTAAGGGAAGATGATTACATGTTTTCTTTAGAAAGGAAAGCATCTGTAGGCTGCTTTTCTCATTTTGGAAAAAAAATGGAAGGGCTGGCATGGTGTCACAGTAGGTAGTGCAGCTACCTCACAGCCTCTCTGGTTCTATCCTGAGCTTGTGTTAAATGTCTTTATGGTATGGTATGTCTTTATAGAGTTTCTCATGTTCTCATGTGTGCATGGGTTTTCCTGTTCCCTTATACTTTCCAAAAACATACAAATTGCCCCTAGGTGCAATTGTGTGTGCATTGTGCATTGTGATGGACTGGTGTCCCTTTATGGTGTGTATTTTTGCGGCATGCCTCATATTCCCAGGATAGACTCGAGATACAAAACCCTATCCAAGGATAAAACTATAATGACTGAAATAATGGGGGAAAATTGCACTGCATATTCTTCCTCTTAATTACACATATAGAATAAGGCAGAAAAAAATTCCCATCATGATATTAAAAATTTTATTGCATTAAGTAAATCTTGTTAAAAAGAAAAACACATTTATCAATTCCTGGAAGGCCGAATAAGCACCATGGAGCATACTGTATTATCTGCTTCTTATTGCTTGCTGTCTCACAAAATTACATGTATCTGGAGCACTGAGGAGACCTTTGTACTTTTCCACAGCTTGTCATGATCACAACAATTCTTTTAACGTATCATGTATGATAATGTGTCAGGCAGTTGCGCTCTCTGGCCAACACCATATTTCATTATGGCCTGGAAAAGGATAAGGAAATATGAAGTGCTTTTTCCTCCCTTTGCTGTAACTTCAACACTTCTTTTTGATTCTGTGTGTCCTTGTCCTACAGTTCAAAAAGAGCCTCAAACTTATGGTTTAGGTTAAGACCATATTATATTGAAGATGAAGATATCTGAGATTATTATTATTATTTTATTATTATTATTTTTTTTTTTTACTTGATGTTACTGTGAATATATTTTTCAAGCTGTCTTGATGTCTTTGCAAATTCATACAAGCAGCATTGTAGACTTTTATTTTCACTATCTTAAAAAAAATCATCTGGAAGCCTTCCACTTATTTGAATTCTCTCTCTCCTCCTCTCTCTTTCTCTCTGTCTCTGTGCCTGTCCTTGAATTCACAGCGCCTCCTCTATTCCCGACTTTCCACACACCAATCCCAATCGACATGCGCCATCATGAGGGTAGATACCATTATGAGCCAGACCCTCTTCATGCCATGCATGGGTAAGTCCATTAAGTATATCAACATTTACAGGCAACTCCAGATTTAATTGCAACCATTATGAAAATTAAAAATAAATAAATAAATAAAATAAAGTAAGTAACACATGTATAGAGTAGTATTTCAGTCTTAATAATATGAACATATAGACATATTTTATCAGCATAAAAATAATATTTAAAAAAACATTTTTAAAAAAAAGCTAAATTTAAAAAACATAAATAAAAAGCATAAAAAACTAAAATGACTGAAGACATGCTCTGGAATCATTTATCAAGGGCAGTAGTTCACCCTCAGGATGGAAGACTACTGCTTCCCCTAGTGCTGAATTATGAAATATAGAATAAAATGTGATAGAGAAAATCCCATTTCCACTTATCCATGATCTCTTCAGCTATAATATTTTATTGTGTTGGACAGTTCTGTGATGCTAGCATGCCATGCACTAAATCCAGGAAAGTTTTGCCAACTGACATAAACTTTCCATTTGTGTGAGAGGATCTGCTGTCCACGCACAAGAAAACCTTTATAAAAGTGATGCTGTTAGACTAAACCATATCAGAATCCTTCTCTTAGGCATATAAGTTCTATACAGCCCACTCATTCTCTATTCAGTGTATCCTGTACACGGGCATGGGAAACACATGAGAGTCCTGGAGACTATGCCAGGGGACTCTGGACACTAGGCGGAGTACAAGCTGGACGGGGTGCCGCTCCCTTCCAAGGCACAAGCTTTACAATAATGAAAAACATACTCACACACGATGGGAATGTTTGGAAATGCCAATTAGCCTATTCTGCATACCTTTGGACTGTGGGAGAAAACCAGAGTACACAGAGGAAACCCACCAAGCACATGGAGAACATGCAAACTCCACGCACACAGATCCAGGGCAGTACTCAGATCCTTGATCCTGGAGGTTCGAGCCACAGTGCTAACCACTATGCCACTGTGTCTCTCACACTATACAAATATTTACAGATATTTTGCATCCTGGTGAATGCTGCTGTATTCTACCGAATCATTTTATAATACTTTTTCCTTTAAACATTTTTTGTGGCAGCACCCAGTAAAATTGGACACGCACATTTTACATCACAAACGTTATGGGGATGTGTAGTGTTCGCCTATGGAACAGCAGGGCTATTAATCACAGAACATGGAAGACTTAAGAGAGGAGAAAACTCGCTTTCTCTTTGAACTCTGGCTGCCTTGATTAATGTGACTTGGTCTTGACAGTGGCCCCTAACTCATCAAGACCTTGGAGTAGCTTTTTTCCGTCTCTGCCAAATGTACCTAATTAACACATGTTGAAGAGCAAATTAAGCACAGTGTCATTGGTCAACAGAGCTAGTGCATTGTTAGTCGCACTGACTCAAGTGTCTGGAGTCTGGGCCCTGAGTGCTGAATATATCCATGTACTGTATAAACAGATGTTATAAAACCATTTAGGTCTGTATGACAAATATATGTCTTCACACTGTGACTAAAGTCTGACAGCTTAGGAATGTTCTTTGTTAGAGGGCTTCTTATGTAGTACCTTTTTTGGCCATTCAGAGTCAGTCTGTACTTGATTTCTGGACCCTTTGGTTTTAAAGCTCAGTATCCTTCAGCTGTTCCTGTTTTTTTATCATAAATAAATAACAATCCTTGTCCACACAAACCTTTATAAACAAATTAATAAATTGCACTACTGATTGGAAGGTTGAGTTCAAATCAGAGAATTGCCAGACTTCCACTGCTAGCGCTTGAGCAAGGCCCTTAACCCTCACCTGCAGTATAAATAAGATAATGGCATTAACAATAAATGTAAATGCAAGCGAATTACCTTTTATTGTATTAATTTGCCCCCAAATTAAACCAACATTCAGAAACCAGGTGGGAAAAATACAGTACGTAAACTTCATACTGCTATGTGAGTAACTAGTAGTGCATTGTTACTAATGGAATGCGCAAGAATATTAATATTATCATCAATAAGGGTGACTACCTTTAGGAAAAGCCATCGGCCATGAGAAGGAAATATAGCTCTTCACACATCTATAAACAAATTAAAATTCACAATTCTACATTAATAAGTATTGTTTGAAGTGGAGAGGTGTCAAGACAATCTTCAAAACACAATGAACACTGTACTAAATCAGGCTGTTTAATGCTCAGAGATATAAATAAAAACCCATCAGCTACATCATGTAACCTACAGGCCGTTGAAAGCTTATTAAATGTTTATGTTTTTGTTAGAAAAAGACTGAATAAAGACTCGCTTTCATGGAAGCGTACTGTAAATGGAAAAGGCCCCTTTGTCAAAAAAGAATTAAGCACAAACTTGTTTGCAAACCACAGAAGTTTTGGAATATTTTTTGGACTGATAAGACGATGGTTGAACTGTTTAGTCATCATACACAGTGCTGTGCTTAGCGAAAACCAAACAGAGCATATCACCACAAACACCTCATACCAAGTGTCAAGAATTTTTGAAGAGCTGATGATTTGGGCTTTTTTTGCAGCCACAAAACCTGGGAAGCTTGCAGTCATTGAGACAAGTATGAACTGCACTTTATACTATGATCTACTTGAGACAAAATTTGTCTTATCTACTGTATAAAGTTTTGAAATATGCTTCACAGCTAGAGCATTATAACAGTGTGTTTACAGTATATAGCAAGCACCATCAGTTTGCATGGAGCTTTACTTAACAAGAATGAATGAGAAAATAATTTTTTTTGTTCCCCACCTCTTACCGATCCACCCCCCACCTTTTTTTAGTTTGAAAAGCATTTTGACGTTTTAGTATGGACCATGCCCAACTTTTCCTGTGGTGAAGTTACTGACCACATTAGGCCTCAACAGAACAACCTCAGCACACTCTCCTGATTTAGAATAATGTTGTTTTTCCACTTTTCAATTTATACCTGTTATTACTGACACACATATGTTTTTTTTTTTTCTTGGTCAGTGCTAATGAATAATGATGGATCGTGTGCATAGGGGGAAGTAGCCGTCTGTCATACTCTTATGTAAATAAACCAAAACTGTGGCCATCATTTTCATATTGCCGTGAGTCTATGTCTAAATAAACCACAAATGTGTAACTATATGCAATATCATAATTAAAAGAATAAATAATGCATGAACTCTGGCAGAAATTCTTTTTATTTCAGGTCACCCTATTGGTTTTAACAGAATAGTACTTTATACTGTATTTATACACAGAAAGTGTGTCAGAACATATATAAAACTTTTAACTTCACTTGAAAAATGAGTAATCTCTACATGAAAGATATTTCAATATTTGAGCACCTGATGAGAAACACTGTCAGTATCAGACTGTATCAGGCTGTTATATATCCCCTAAGCTAGCAAGGGTAGTGCCAAAAAGCAGCTTACCCTGACAAGATACCAAGATACAAAAAGGGCTTTGATTACAGTAATATTTACCAGGCTGCCAAATACTAAAACCATGTCTGCCAAACTGAGTTCAGAATATAATTCAAATTTACTTGAAAGGCTGTTTTTAAGTTTACATAATATTAAGTGTATAAACTCGAACAGTTATGGCATTGTTCATATAGGTATTTAGTAATGGGAAACTTCTAAGGCCTAAGCCATTAAATACAGTATAATTCGGTCAGAACAACTGTGTAGCATTATGCAGTAAAGCTTAAAGCAATAGTGTCATTGGAGTGGAATGTTCTTTCCCTCCTCCCCGAATTACAGGTTATACGATTGTTAAACAAAACTCACATTTACTGGAACTGGGTTATATGGACAGACGCCACCTATGGTGGTATGATGAAATTTTTGTAGGATTTTTACAGTACTGTATGTATCAGCCTTCAGAACTCTCCATGACATAGGCTATCTTTAAGTAAGTTCTCCTTAAGGCAGTCATTTGAGGTCTGAAAAAGGGTAGAACAACATAATTTCATTTATTGTGCCTATCACAAGGGCCTCTCTTTTATAGTTTCCAGTTGGTAAAACTGTAGATTGTGGCTTAATGCGGGCAGTGGGGGAGTTTGAACAACCCCCAGAATCAAAACATCAGCCATTTTGTCACAGATAATAGCACTAAGCCAAATAATGATGAAACACGCACTAAATTTATCGCACAGATTTTACTGAACACACGGTAAGAGATCACATAATTGTGTGTGTCAGGAAACTTCAGTTATTCAGTATATCACCAAACCTAACCAAACTCCAGCTGTCGTTTATGTAATCTTCCAGGATCTTTGTCTAAATAGTAAATGGGATATAGACCTTCTGGTAAGATTTATTAATGTTAAACTATCATATAGTAAAATAAAAAAAATAGCTTTGTCTCAAAATCTGTGCAATTTACATTTACTGTTGGTATATGTTATTACATGTCAGTTTCTGACATTTAATAACATATGCAATAAGAAAAGTAAAAAAAAATTGGGGAAACAATCATTAGCTATGTTACTAAACATTACAAACTTGTAATTTCTCAATGAATTTATTATCAGTGAAAAAACACTTGCAAAAAGCTGTCCAATTGTCAGTTTGAAGATTCTAACATCCATGTTGAACGACCACCAAATCAAAACAATCAAGTGCCATTCAGTCGACCACCAAATTGAAACGCGGCTGAATGCCGTTATCATTCGAACTGCATAATAAACCCGTTTCCTCACTAGGTGGCTGATGAGCACAAATATGTTTCCAATTTGTTTTTTAAATGATAATTTCTTTATTTTTTTTATTTAAAACACCTTGTCTGGTGTAGTATTTACGTATATTGAGAACTTGCATAAAACAAATATTTCATCAGGGCTATGAAAATTTATTTCATTTACTTCAGATGAGTAATAATGACGACATCTTGTTGTTGCTTTTTTAGTTATACACTGCTCAACTTAACAGTAGGCAAAGAGCCAGTAAAGGTTGGTACAGATTAAAGTTTTTAAATGGCAGCCACACCACACAAAACCATGATGAATCCACAGTACCAAAACATTTATGGTAAATAGTCTTCCACAGGTCAGTGCAAAATGTTTGGTTTGAATCAAGCTATACTGGTTTACATAAATCTATATATATTCAAGTATATATGTGACATATCACATATGGCACAGTGGGCCTGTTTTATTGTCCAAAGTGGGGAAAGCCCTCAATCTCACCAGTTTTGAAAATCACAATGCTAGCTGAACATTAATGTTGAGAGCTCTCTCCCCTCATGCTGAATGGAGGGGAGGAATGGGTGTTTTGTGTATGGGAGTCTGTTTTCTCTCAGCTTCGCCAGAACAGAGCCGCCTTTATGGCTATCGTTGCAAGGGAACTGATGGCAGAATGTTGGCCGCTGCACAAGCTTCGTAGTCTGCACCCATTTACTGGAAACTGTACTCAGACCCAAGCTGCATGTAGGTTGGCCTGTATACAGAGGAGGTATAAATGAAGGGCTGAAATGAAGCTAGGCAGTACAAGTATAATGTGTCTTAGATGTACCTTTTGGATAGTCAGCCTGTAGGTATGGCTCAAACATCTGTATAAGAGCTTAATTCTTATGGAAATAAACCTGTATTAGACTGGACACAGCCAAAAATATATCCAAACTGATTATAATCCCTTAAGTAGATCACTGTGCTGGCTTCTGTACTGTAGTATTAACTGTTAAATGTGGTGAGAGAATCCAGTAGATTGGCTCATTGTAGTGTGGACTGTTATGTGAAAATGTTTGTATCAACATAGAAGTCATCATGAAAGTTTATGTTATTCTCTCTCATTTCTTTAGAACAGCTAATGAGGGCCTCCTTCTATGGGCGACTCAAAAGCTGACATGTTCTCATTGGCATAAAAGTCCCCCAGCTTCATCTGCATCACCCTGCTCCTAACCTGAATACTGAACAAACATTTAAAGAGAATCTTATTTATTAATAATAAGTTCATTTTCTTTCTTTGTAAATAGTGATGTCAACACAGAGACTGTTCTGCTTTGTCTAATTGCATGTCTAATCTGTTAAAAAACCAATCAAGCAATGCTGAAGACTAGTGCTGAGAGCATACTGTAGTAAATACAGTTTTATTAGCTCTGTTCCTATGGTACAAAAGCCTGTAATTCTAAACACTGACCTGCCCGAGATACAGTGGTGTGAAAAACTATTTGCCCCCTTCCTGATTTCTTATTCTTTTGCATATTTGTCACACTTAAATGTTTCTGCTCATCAAAAACCGTTAACTATTAGTCAAAGATAACATAATTGAACACAAAATGCAGTTTTTAAATGAAGGTTTACGTTATTAAGGGAGAAAAAAAACTCCAAATCTACATGGCCCTGTGTGAAAAAGTGATTGCCCCCCTTGTTAAAAAATAACGGAACTGTGGTTTATCACACCTGAGTTCAATTTCTGTAGTCACCCCCAGGCCTGATTACTGCCACACCTGTTTCAATCAAGAAATCACTTAAATAGGAGCTACCTGACACAGAGAAGTAGACCAAAAGCACCTCAAAAGCTAGACATCATGCCAAGATCCAAAGAAATTCCGGAACAAATGAGAACAAAAGTAATTGAGTCTGGTAAAGGTTATAAAGCCATTTCTAAAGCTTTGGGACTCCAGAGAACCACAGTGAGAGCCATTATCCACAAATGGCAAAAACATGGAACAGTGGTGAACCTTCCCAGGAGTGGCCGGCCGACCAAAATTAACCCAAGAGCGCAGAGACAACTCATCCGAGAGGCCAGAAAAGACCCCAGGACAACATCTACAGAACTGCAGGCCTCACTTGCCTCAATTAAGGTCAGTGTTCACGACTCCACCATAAGAAAGAGACTGGGCAAAAACGGCCTGCATGGCAGATTTCCAAGGTGCAAACCACTTTTAAGCAAAAAGAACATTAAGGCTCGTCTCAGTTTTGCAAAAAAACATCTCAATGATTGCCAAGACTTTTGGGAAAATACCTTGTGGACCGACGAGGCAAAAGTTGAACTTTTTGGAAGGTGCGTGTCCCGTTACGTCTGGCGTAAAAGTAACACAGCATTTCAGAAAAAGAACATCATACCAACAGTAAAATATGGTGGTGGTAGTGTGATGGTCTGGGGTTGTTTTGCTGCTTCAGGACCTGGAAGGCTTGCTGTGATACATGGAACCAAGAATTCTACTGTCTACCAAAAAATCCTGAAGGAAAATGTCCGGCCATCTGTTCGTCAACTCAAGCTGAAGCGATCTTGGGTGCTGCAGCAGGACAATGACCCAAAACACACCAGCAAATCCACCTCTGAATGGCTGAAGGAAAACAAAATGAAGACTTTGGAGTGGCCTAGTCAAAGTCCTGACCTGAATCCTATTGAGATGTTGTGGCATGACCTTAAAAAGGCGGTTCATGCTAGAAAACCCTAAAATAAAGCTGAATTACAACAATTCTGCAAAGATGAGTGGGCCAAAATTCCTCCAGAGCGCTGTAAAAGACTCGTTGCAAGTTATCGCAAACGCTTGATTGCAGTTATTGCTGCTAAGGGTGGCCCAACCAGTTATTAGGTTCAGGGGGCAATTACTTTTTCACACAGGGCCATGTAGGTTTGGATTTTTTTTCTCCCTAAATAATAAAACCCCTCATTTAAAAACTGCATTTTGTGTTTACTTGTGTTATCTTTGACTAATAGTTAAATGTGTTTGATGATCAGAAACATTTTGTGTGACAAACATGCAAAAGAATAAGAAATCAGGAGGGGGGCAAATAGTTTTTCACACCACTGTAAATGAATAAGGTTTAGAATTAAATTTTAACACAAGATTAAAAGCCAGGAAGCAGTAAGCAAAGTTATTTGAATAGAATAATGTTACACCTGCATTACAGGAACATGTTGGTCCACCCAGACCTCCAGGCACAGTGTTTGATTTGTGCACCCTTCCACCCAGAAATACTCTATTACAACTAGACTAGAAGAAAATTTGTGAAATTCATATATTAAGGCTTTTAAAATGCCTCTGCATGATGACATCAAACGACGGATGTCAGACATCTACCTTCAGGAGGCATTACATTTACTGTCTCCTTCCTGGCTGGGTTTCCCTGGGTGGGCAGAGGACTCTGCTACCTGTCAAGAGCTGACACATTTATTTCTCCAACTTAATCGGAGGTCCATCCCCAAACCTCCACTCTGGAATCGTGTTCTACAAATAGGTTCAGTCAAAGGGCAGTAATTAGGACATGTTAAATAGACATTGAACTAGAGAAGAACCATCCCTTGTAGACACTGCATCACTATTAACATGATGTATTAATCTCATCTAAGTCTCAACTTGCTCACCCAAGGCCCAAGGCATGTACCACGATTTCACTATAATAGTTAGAGTAGGTTGTAGTTGAAAAAAAAATACTAATTTCACAGCTCAAATTAGTGTCAGAGAAGTGCTCAGATTTCATTACAGATGTACTTGGGTGAATTGGCATTTGACATTAAACCTAAGATATAGAGTATGCTGGTAGTTAGTTGTGACAAAGCCAGAGTGCCAAAATATAATAGTAGCCTTGCTGCCAACGCATGGATTTGGATTTTCTTGCAGTCCAAAAATAGTAACTATCTTTTTGTTGTCTCCAAATTTCTAGACCTGCTGGATTAGCTGGAAGTCCAGTGATTTCTGATATCTCTTTAATCCGGGTGTCCCCTCATGCTGCAGCCATGGGAGAGTCTCCATTCAGCCCACCACATCCGTACATCAACCCTCACATGGAGCCCTACCTACGCTCAGTCCATAACAGCCCTGTGCTCTCTGTCATCTCAGCGGCACGAGGCCTCAGCCCAGCGGATGGTGAGGCTGCATTGGAAGGCACACTACATTCTTGTCAAAAGCTTATTCAAACTAAAATGGAAATCATTAAAGTTTATGAATGCAGATTTTACCTCTTTCTGTCATGATCATGTAGTGATGCACTAATGGTGTCTGAGTTTATAATATAAAGCCATGCATTAAGTGCATAAAATAAAAGAAACTGGGTGTGCTTAAAAAAGGAAGAAGAGCTAATGGTTCCCTTGCTCCACAAATGCAAAGACCACGACACTACTTTGCCATGTCTAAGTTTACATAAAGGCTTATCTCTTCTGTTGTTGTAATTAATCCTGTCAAATACTCTTTGAAACCTAAAACATTCTCAAGACCTGCTCTTAAATGGTATGTGGGAATTAGTAAGAAACCATGGAAAGCTGTAAAGAAAACAGAGCCAAAAGAAAATTTCCCCCAAATTTAACCTCCCATCCTGTCAGCTTTGTTCTCACAACCCTATTAAGAGGTTGGGACAAGGAGGCCGTATTAAAAGATAAATCACCTTTTACAGACTGTAGGCAGTAATGGCTTTCTGCTCTTACAGTTAAATAAGCAATGTAGAAAAGATTGTGTAACTGATAAAATGACTAGTGAGCAAAGCAAATGGAGGGAATTAAGCTTGAGTGAGCACAAACTAAAGAGCATAAGCCATCCTCTTGTTGTTTCTCAACAATAAAATAAAAATTAAAAAGTTCATTACCGGCATGTGTTGAATTTGAAATGTGATCATAATCTCAGTGTATTCTTTTCATTTATTCCATGCCATATTAAATATATTACCATGCACTGGGCAAAAAAATGCTTTCATTATGCCAGCTGTTTTGTACAGCCGTGAACTGACAAATATCAGCTTTCATAAGTAACAATTTTAAATGTGTGGATCAAACTGTTAACTTCTAGTGGGAAAGTCCAGTGCATTGATCTGACCGCTGATCAGACTCCCCTGCGGGCTTGAGAAGGCCAGACTCGGCCACAATCCTCAGCTCTTTGACTCTAGAGACCTCTAGAGACGGTGCTCTATGATACATCAACTGTGGAGAAAATAATCAGCCTTGTTCTGCCATGAATCCAGCACAAACAAACGTCTGTTCTCTTTACCATGCTGTGGCCTAATTATCACTGATAGATCAGATGTAGCTGTAACGACCCAAAAGGCACAGGGGGAAAGGAACAGGCCGGAACTCCCTCTTCTTCAGTGACCAGCATGGACATGAATTGACTTGTTCTTTCAAGAAAAAGAGGAAATGGTGGGGGTGGGCACTAATGGTTATTTGACCCAGCTAGAAAGAGAAACAACTTCTTCTTCTTCTTCAAAAAAAAAAAAAAATATATATATATATATATATATATTTTTTTTTTTTTTTTTTTTTTGTGGCTTTCCGTGACATCTTTAGAATGTAGTTTACTAGGTGCAAGTGGTAAAACAGGCCTTTTATTAAGAAGACCGAGTTGCTAATGGGTCTTTATGTGTATACAGTAGGTTGCAATTATATAAGTATGTGTGTATACATGTACTGTATATGTGTGTATGATGAATATATGTGCATATTTACAGATAAAATGTTTTGGGCTAGAAAGCGCCCTGATCTTCCAGTGTTCCAACTTTCATTTATCTTTTCAGTAACACATGAGCAGCTGAAAGAACGAGGTCTTTTTGGCCTTCCTCCTCCTCCTGGGACTAACCCAGCTGACTACTATCACCTAATGGCTAATCACCGCAGCCCTTATGGAGAGCTGCTCATGCAGACTGGGGCAGCTGCTGCTGCCGCTGCCGTGCATCTACCAGACTACATGAGCCCTGTGGACAGTGAGTATCCTCTTACAATTCCTCAACACATCACATGCAGTATATAGAAACTATACCAAGTCAAAGAACTGAATTGAGTTGCGAGATCTTGTTGAGCCATTGGAAAATCCTTGTCATACAGTATATATACAGTATATTGCATCATAGTAAAACTCTACAGTAACGCACCAGGTTTTGAATAAATATAACTATTAGACTTAAGCCACTGTTGTGTCCATGGGATACCCTAATCTTCATCAATTATTTGGCTTAGCAACCAAAGCTTGCTGTTAACTGACTACATTGTGTTGCAGAATAATTGTCAATTGAAAATATTACTAATAATAAATCAAACAAGTTTTAAATGGACTCTATTCAAGTTTTTATTATTGCAACAAAAAAACTATAGATTTTAAAGTAATGCATACCCCCTTCATTGTTTGTTGCATCAATAGATCATATTTTTGGATTGAAGTAACGAGAATTTATATTGTTCTTCGACTGCAATACTACTAATTTTGCTGTGTTGTTTCTCCTTAGTTGTTCTCTTTGCTTGATGTAGGGTAATAATTTGACCCTTTTTAAATGGCAGTGTGGATTCCATTCAGTGTGGTGTTATGTTTCCTGACTGTTGATTCAAATACAAATCAACTGTAACAACTTTACAACTTCAGTTCTTCATAAGATGTTTAGATGGTAAAGTCCTTAATGATTGTACTAGTAATGATCCAGCGATACATTCAAAACATGCTCTGGGCCATGATTAAAAAGTCCAGTCCAGAAATGTGACTGAGATTTGAGTTACAGGATGTGCCATGGTGTTCTCACTTTAAGACGAGGAGGATGTTTTGTTATATGTATATAAAACATGATTCACAGTTGAAACGGACTGTAAACACACGTACACTGAGCAATTTATGAGGTGTTTCTCTTAGGGCCTCTAATTCAGACCATGCAACAGGTGTGCTTTGTTATTATAAGTAACATCCTTACACATTCACTATGACTATAACCTTAAATGGAGAGTCTCAAAGGCTTAGTGTGAGGGGAAGGACAGCGCATGGCAGAGCTTTCATCTCTGCACTTTGTTTCTGAAGCATTGTTATGGCAGGTATGTAGCACCCTTCTGGTGTTTTGTAATGTGAGCCAATTAGTCATGTTATGTAGTCATGAGATCTTTTATGCTTTTAAAACATAAACTTTTTTTCCATAGTGTTACTCAGTGTGTCATCATTAACAAGATGCCCAGACCTGCTGACCTCAGAAAAAGATAGTGTTTACCTTTACTTTTTATAATATACAGCAGGCTGTACACTACATTTTCAGGTGAATCTGGGAACCGAGCAGAACTCTGATACAATCCATCCTGTTTCCAATGAAATTTAAAACTGATGAATGGTTAATATTGTGCAGAGAGGTGCATGATGGGGAGATCTGTCAATGCCAGGTTTAAGGTTACTTTAAAGGAAATTTGTAATTGCTTTCACTGGCTTTGCTCTGTACAGCCACCCAGAGAAAGTGGGTTTTCTCTCTCCATTATGCTTCATTGGTTCCATGCTTGTCCTGCATGAATCTTCATGCTTCTCCATCAAGATGGCACACCAGCATTCTCACATTGCAAGTTGTAATTACTTCTCGGCCCACTAATCAAACACAACCATAATGAGATGGTCATAAGAGTGGCTGCATCTGCAGCCAAAAGCCCAGGCCTCCATCGGGCTGTCTGGCCACGGTTTGTGGAGTGAAACTGTTTGCACAAAATCACCCGCAAACACCAACACAGTGCAGGGCTTTTTCCTCTTACAACCATGCATTTGGTCTTCTCCATGAACTGGATTCATGTGGTCTCCCTTTCAGCACTCACAGGTCCAGGGCTCTCCATGCTGGCCCACAGAAACAGGGCACTCATTGAACATGGCTGCCAGCAAATGGCATGGCGGCCAGACCGCCAAATAAAGAAGCTCGTTCAGCAGAGCGAGGAGCTAATAAATATGCATTGCACAACTTGTCATTTGTCTTGGAATGGAGAGACATAAAATTCATATGCATATTTAAAAATCAATTTATGTGATAATAAATTCAGCAGACCCACCACAAGAGTGAAACATTGGTGAACTCAAAGTGCTGTGCCTGCTTTCCTGATGATTCGCATTTGACTATTAGCCAACATAAGGGGAGGGTTTAGGTTTGAGTTCCACTGTAAATGGTTACCGTTGTTGTAAAAATAAGAAAAGCACACATGGAAAATTCTGTAGACTGTTATTAGAGCCAATATGATCAGCACTGTAAATTTCTTATGCTGCCTGACTTTTCCACTGCATGTATGCGTTAAAAAGGAAATAATTAGATAATTGAGGCAGCAAGTGGATTAGAAGAAGGCCTTAGTGTTAGACAGGCAAGATGCTAGCTAAGTAAATATATTCTTTTGTTCAGCATTGTAGTGAGTATTTTCTTTATGCCACCACTTTTACTAACACAGATTTTTTTTAAGTTCCTTCTTGTTTGTTTTTTACTCATATGCATTATAAGAATAGAATTGCAACAATCTAGAACCACAAACCCTGAGATTAAAAAATAGTATGAATGGTGTTTTTGCTGTCAAGACAGGCTGACCCTTATAACACTCAAGATGTGTTGGCAGAATATCATTAATTCTAGGGGGAAAAAACTTTTTTGGGGAGTGGGGGAGGGGACTTAGTGATATTCTGTTAACATAATTACAGTTTCCTCTTGGCAATATATGTAGTTAGAAATGTAGACATTACAGCAGTGAAAAAGCTCAAAAATATTCTAAGGCATTCTAAGTTAAAATTTCTTGGCACATAATAAATTATGCAATAAATAATTTTAAGGGCTAGTCTTTTAGTAATCAGTATAGTTGACTACATTATACTGTATATATGACATTAGTTGAGTCTAAACCCATCGTTTCAGAAGCACACGTTCTTCGCCTTTTCTCAACAGCTCTTGTGCAACATTTGGTCACCAGATAGCCTGGGTGCAATCAAGCTTGGAAAAAAATGTCTATAAACAAAGAATGGAATTAAATGCTCTGATTTAAGTACCGTGCATGGGCCTGTGCCAATACCATGTACATAACATGTTAATAACAGCTATAGGTCAAACAGGAGAAGATGCATTAAGAAACACATACATAAAAAAACACTCTGTTCCCTTCCACGTTCCTCAGGCCTCTTTGTGTGGAGCTTCACTGAATTCAGTACAGTGGTCTGAGGCTCACTCACTGATGTTGAGAATCCTCTTTTCAGCACATTATGTTGGCTGATCGTTCCTCACCCTGCCCTAACTAAACTACTCTCGAATTGGGTCTCGAATTGGGTCTCTAATTGAGACGCTTTCAGAAGCACACTTGAGGAGACTGAAAAGCAAGACGTGGGCTTTTGATGAACTCATTCGTTCAGAGCAGCCAACAGGGATCTGAGCTCCCATAACAATAGCAGCTGCCAAAGCCAACGACTGCAGAGAGAAACCTGATGTTGGAGGTTTTTGGAGCACAAAGTAGGGGGTGTTTTGGAACACAGCAGTGTATGTATGTATGCGTCCTGGCTGGGGTGCGATGCTGAGGCTTGGAGATCATCCAGCACAAAACTTATTCAGCTCTTGTGCATAGTTGACTATCTTGATGTTGGAAAATGTCATCTCACAATTTCATCTCAGTTCAGGCTCAAGCATGAAAAGATATAGTATAAAAGTATATGAAAAGATAAAAGTACAGTATAAGAAAAGATGAAAGTATAGATTTTCCTAATAAGGAAAAAACTAGTATTCCAAAAAGCTAGAAAAAAAAAACAACATTGTTCATAACATTGGGACATTGTGCTTGACTAAAGCAGAGGATTAGCACCCACTTTTTTTTTTTTATAGATCTTCACAAAGGCATCCCAATTAAAGTACTGCAGCAGATGCCTCCTTTAATTGTCTCCTCTTTTTTAAAATGTGCAGAGAGTGCCTGTAATTTTCAAGCCATATATAAGACAAGCTCCCCAATTAGAAACGCCCCCACCCAGCTCCCCCAGTGGCTTGGGGCGCACACCGTCGCGCCAGGCACCCAAAAGCCACACAGCAACGCACATCTGCTTTAGAAACCAGTTCTTGTAGAAACCTGCACACCCCTAAATTAGAGCCACGGCACTCATAAAAAAGCACGTCACAGAACATATGGACCGCTTTGACCTCAGCCAGGCAAAACACAGTTCTGCTCATAGCTCACTTCATACTAAAGCAAAGTGCAAACACTCATAGTAGAGCTACACTCCAAGTCAGGAATGTGACAGAGTGAAGGTGAACTTGCGTGAATGACTGTTTCACATCATTCAGTTTAGACCAATTTAAAGCTAATTTTTCTTTTATTTAAGAAGGTTTTTAGGCATATGCAAAAAAAAATGGATGCAAATTCCAGTTACGATGACTTTTCCGGTGGCTCGAAAAGATTCTAGTATTGCCAAGCCATGACTGTTTCTTTCCAGCAACTTAACACCCTTACACAGTTCTAATGATGCCTGACATATTTATTTAAAAGACCTGCAGGGAAGCATTCTGAGTGGATCATTTGTTGTCTTTGCTAACTCTACAGTTTAGAAACAGTAAAACTCACAAAAGGCTTGATTGTTGATAAGTTGTGTTAGTTGCTGATGAATTGTCTGTAATAGCATAAACTGTAATATATATTCTGTTTGAACAATCATGCATGGGAAGGAGGTGGGGGTTAAGGTTGTTCAAGCCGCCATCTTTTATTATTTTTTTTTGTGAAGGCCTACATGTGGCCACTTCAGGCAGACACTCAGTGACAGAAGTTTTCTCATATTATTTTTCTGAAAAATAATAAGTCAGAGCTTTGGATTCCTGTAAGTGGCGTTGCAGTAGCATTATGTGCACTTTGCTTCGTGTTTTTCAAAATCTAAGTGTAGGAGATTCAGTACAGGTAGAAAAGCATGAGTGGGTTTAAACATTTCTGTATGACTTAGGAACTCTCTATGTCACGGTTCCAAACTATTTGCGTCATTAAAAGTTCATACTGAAATGTATACAGTTTTAACTCTATTTTTTACGTTTATTATACATGTTGATTGACTCGAATGAGGCCCCCGAATGTTCTTGCCACCCCCCCCCCCCCAAGCTAAAGAAATTAGAATAGAACTGTTTATATGACAAATTTATTTTCTTATTTAGTTTTGTAAAAAATAATACTAAAAAACATTGCAATACAGTATATCTTTTTTAGGTTTAATAATAGAATTATTAATTATGGTTAACTAAAGAATACATTCAAACAGAAAAGTGCACCTTATTGATGGAAAGTGTTAGGTCAGATTTACATTTACATTTAGGCATTTGGCAGACGCTCTTATCCAGAGCGACTTACATTTTTATCGCATTACACATCTGAGCAGTTGAGGGTTAAGGGCCTTGCTCAAGGGCCCAACAGTGGCAACTTGGTGGTTGTGGGGTTTGAACCTGGGATCTTCCGAACCGTAGTCCAATGCCTTAACCACTGAGCTACCCCTGGCCCCAGATGAGGAGAAGGAGACAGGGGATGGAGTGAAAGAGAGAGACATTGAGCCACAGCCAACAGAAAATGTGTAGGGAACAGCAACCGAGGAAACCGAGACAGAGACTGCAGTCAAAGAGGGACGTGTAGTGAGAGAGGTTTCGTTCTGTTTGAATGTGGTTGCTGTAATTCAACAGGCTATGCTGTAAATTATGTTGGTGTATCTTTTACATTTTTTACTTAGTTCCATGTGCCTTTTTTTTTATTTGAGCAACTGCCCTTCTAAAGGTCCCTGCTTGTCCCTGTAAAGCATCACTTCTAGCATCTCACAGCTCACTGCATTATGATTGTCTCGTTTGATGTATTATATTATTTTATTTATTTTCATTTTTAAGTTACAGACTATATATTTGCTTATAGCTTTTCGGTGACAATGAGAAAATGTGTCCATGCCGCAAAATACATCAGCAGATTCAATATCTAATCAATATTCAATATTATCACTTTGCTATATAAAACTATGCCAAGTAAGCTTTCATAATTAGCTTTTTTCTCTAGAACAAATATGGTCCACCAGGAAGGGGTACTGTGTGTCCCCTCTCAATGTCATTATACTTTAATTATGTGCTGGAATCGAAGTTGGTAAATTGCCTCTTTTCAGCATGTTGCAGTGATGCAGGCCCTGGAAGATTAGTATCAGTATAATTACCGTAAACGATTGAGCTGATTAATTATTCAGTGAAGTAGTGTGAGAGTGATGCACACGATAAAGGGCAGTGAAACAAAACTCCTCCCCTTGTCCGACATATAGCCCCAGAGAGGGAAAAAAACAACAGGGAATACTCAGTGAGAGTTCATGTAAATACTTTTCTCCCCAGTGTCGAGGTTTCCAAGCCCCAGACTGACACCCAGACCGAGCCGAAAGCGAGCACTGTCCATCTCTCCTATGTCAGATGCCAGCATTGACCTGCAGACAATGATCCGTACCTCTCCTAACTCTCTGGTGGCCTACATCAATAACTCGCGCTCCAGCTCCAATGCCAGTAGCTCTTATGGCCATCTTTCAGTTGGAGCTATCAGGTACAGGAAAACCAACTGCTATGTTGTTGTTTTTTTACACATATGTATGAGCATTGTCTTGTACAACTCCTAATTCCAGTTCCTCTTTTTCTTTACCATTACCGATCAGTCCATCGTTTACATTCCCCCACCCCATCACTCCTGTGGCATACCAGCAGTTGCTGTCTCACCACCGAGGGCTTAATGCGTTTGGCCACACACCTCCCCTAATCCAGCCCACTCCTTCCTTCATCAACCGCCAGCACCCCATCGGAACTGTTGCAGCCCACAGCACCACCAGCAGCAGCAGCAACAACAACAACAACAACAATCCCAGCTCAGAAGCCAACCAGGTGAGCAAGCTGATGAGAGAACCTTCTGAACACACCAGCAAGTCTATGAGATCATGTAATGTAGGCAAATGCATTGTGCATGGGAAAGTTTATAAAATTGCTTATATATGCGTCCTTGTTTCCACTATAAACCCCCTAAAGACTGTGGCATCTTTCCTTTATGATATGATGTTCATTTTCCAAAATCCTAAGTGCTGTTTCCACCTCTTCTATCAATCTCATGTAAACATTAAGACTGGCTAAAATGTAAACTTCCTCCAAACTTACTGACCCACTCTCATGTCCAGACACTCACTAAATCCATTTTCATTCCATTTCATTTTCAATACTATAGAGCGCACACACTCCCCCTCTCTCTCTCTCTCTGTGTCACACACACACACTCCCTCTCTCTCTCTCTGTGTCACACACACACTCACTCTCTCTCTGTGTCACACACACAAACATGCACACACAAGCAATGATGAGAAACACATTTCCCTTGCTTTTCAACAAAACCCTGTCAGTTATTGAGTTATGGAAAACATTGGCTTACACTTTCCTCTGGTGGTTGGGTGGGATTTGGAAGATATCCCCCCCAACCCCCCATTTTTTTCCTTTTTTCTTCATGGAGGAACTTTGTGCTCCGAGAGTGCTGTATGTTGTGTTAAGAAATTCATCTGAAGTTAAAAGTCTGCGGCTTCACTCTCTGTGGGTTATAGGAGAATTTATCATGTCACGAATGTGCTTGAGTCTTATAAGGCCACTCGTAATTGTTTAGTCTCTGAGCAAGTTGTTTTTTAAAAGAGGGGATATTTAACGTGGCGCCTCTGCAGAAATAGAATCTGCACATTACTGTCATTAACTGCATTGCCAACATTATCACTACAATGAGTGCCCTTATGACTTTTGTGTTCCCTCACTTTATTCTCATTAACATTTGTGCCACTAGAATGCAGGAGGAGACTCAGCAGTCAGCAGTACAGTCAATCCCATAACCACCAAGAGGTCAAAGGTGAAGACAGAAGTGGAAGGGACATGTCCTATCTCCCCTTGCTCTCAGGTATTGAGGTCACACATTGAAGAGTTGGTTAGTCTTTTTGGGGTTTAACCTCTCTGACACTTGTAAATTATTTCATTATAATCATTTGTGTCTGTTTATTTTAATAGCATTCATTTTAGTGCCTAAAATGTGCTGCCTTCTGTGACATCAGCTTACCATTACTTGTCTGACAATTGGTCTTTTTCTTTTTTTGCAAGAAAGTTTGATTGTATGAAGTATAGTACTGTACAAAAGTCTTGAGCAATACCTCATTTCTTCATATTAAATCAAATTAATTGATGCAGGATTAAATTAAAGAATTCGGAAGAATTGTTTTACTGTGACAACCTACAAAGTGCCTAAAGATACTAATTAAAAATAGTTTAACAACCTCATATTCCCTCTTGTCTGTTCCAACCATCACCAGTTTCTCACTGGTTCATGCCTGAAGTTAGATGGTTTTTATGCTTGAATGATTAATGTCACTGTGTGGCTTAACAAACAAAAACCGTTCAGGTACAGCGACTGGAATGAAAATCTAATTCAGAAGGCTTGGAGAACTATTCCTCAAAACTACAAGAGAAATACAAGAAAATCTGGCTCTTTGAAAGCACAATATGAATAAATGGTGGGGCTTTAAATGTTTGCACATTACTGTACTGTACTGTTGCTGAGTGACAAGTACAGTATCGCAGGATAGAACCACATTGTTGTCATCATACCAGCATTCAGCCTTAAGAAAGCTGTTTGGTTTCATTTTCTTATCCTGACACATGGCTACCCTTTATTTCATGTTATTTGTTGCTAAATAAACCTGTTTAGTTTTTTAAACACTATCAGACAAAATGAACGAGCAGACAGGAATACTAGATGTGGCCATAAAGCATTCCATTTGCACACCACATTAGAGGAGGTTTGGCCCATTTAAGTTTAATGCCAGAATCATTAGTCCTCAAAAGCATTCTACTAAACATTCCCAGACTCTGAGAGGAAAGTCGCCTACACAGTGGCTCCAGAAATATGGTAGAGATCCACAATAGTGCTTAGTGAATACGTGAAGTAGAACAGCTCCCCATCTAGAGTTTCCACACCAGTATATCTACAAACAACAACTGTTTGTCCAGCAAACTAAGTGCATGGCCATTTTTACAGGAGCATGTGGAACTGAGAGAGGAGCTGGATAAAGACGAGTGCAAGCAGGAGCCTGAGGCAGTGTATGAGACCAATTGCCACTGGGAGGGCTGCTCGAAAGAATATGACACACAGGAGCAGTTGGTGCATGTAAGTGACACTGCTGTGCTAAACCACATGTCAGAAAAGTGATCAAAAACCAAAAGTGATCATTTAATATTGCCAGATGTTTTAGTTACCTTTCAATGCAGGTCTATGTGTATAATTAAATGCATGATATTTATACATTATATTTATGGCATTTGGTAGATGTCCTTATGCAGAGCAACTTGCATTTTATTTCCGATTATACATCTGAGCAATTGAGGGTTAAGGTCCTTGCTTAAGGGCCCAACAGTGGCCACTTGTTGGTGTTGGGGTTTGAACCTACAGTAGGACCTCCCAATCAGTAGGCACCCAAAGAAACCTGGAAACACCCAAAGCATTGAGCTTCCCTCGCCCCATGTCATGAAGCTGAAACAATATGTTAGGACTAAACTAGTTTTAAACTGCAGCCTGGTTATGAGAAAAAGTAATTTTCTTATAATTGTAATTGTTCTGTTCCTGTTATTATCAAATGTGAAGTTAATGAGTTTGCAGATGCATACAGAGGTGCAGTGAGTTATACAGGAAACTTCTCCCCTCACCAAGGCACTTTAACACATGCACTGAAACATACAGTGTTCAGGGTCTCGGTCTATGTTCGCCTCCCTGGACTCTGACCTTGCCTGAGGCCCAGCAGTAAATCTGTCGACATGCTAGCAGCTCTGATGCGGCTGCCCTAGCCATGGGACCTCAGACAAGCCCCCTGCCCTGTGATTAACAGCGTGTGCTCTACACCATGACAGAAACACTCACAGCCAGTCAGACCCTTCACTAGGACTAAACACTCGGAGCCTGGTCAGCTCCTCTCAAAGAGCACCGGCTCAGCAGGGGTTCAGGGGTCAATCATAGTGGCCTCTGAAGGTCTTTCCATTTCTGGGTTTCTAAACCGAGCAGGTCTGATCCAGTCAAAATGTCAGCACATATCTGTAGCTTAAGAAACGTCTAATTTATATAGAAATAAAGACACTGTGTCTCAAGTGGTTGTAGGTAAGCAGTTATATGCAGACTATTGTCCTATAATCATTGCATTGAAATTATTTAGCATTTCAATGCTAAATGAATTGCATTAAATTTTTCCCATATAAACTAAATTACACATTCTAAGAAAAGAAAAAATATGGTATTATGTTTGTTTATATTTAATGAAAGTAGTCATCTACATAGCTCTAAATTAAGGTTTTAGTTAAAGGTGAAGAGCATAAGCCTCAAATTAGATGTATATTCCTAGCCCATGTACTGTACATTACCCTGTTTAAAAAAATAGACAAAGTGAAATGCATTTCATTGATTCACAGCTATTCTATACAAATACTTTCAGTGAATGAAGGAGAATTACTATCCATAACTCTATAACATCCGGCATGGAGCCTTATTGTATTAGTTTTGTACAGTTGAGTGAAAACTGATTTTAAAAGGCTGCTGAAAGAGTTCAGTACATTTTGTAATGTGAGAATGGGGGTTTTATGCCCCCCGGTATACGGAATGCCCTTCATGACCGGGTTCGCCACCAAAGGGAATACACCTCTAATGCGTGTGTAAGTGCAGTACCTATCACCCTATGTTTGAATGTGATGAATTGAAAGTTCTGTGACCCTTTGATAAATGGAATCTTTTTCAAACCTTGAGATAAATTACAACTCAAAGCACCATTGTCATTGCAGTGTAACAGAGAGTGTTAGAGTGCAGTATATCTCTAACATACTTCTCTCCTTACAGCACATCAATAATGACCACATCCACGGGGAAAAGAAGGAGTTTGTGTGTCGTTGGGAGGAATGTTCACGAGAGCAGAAACCTTTTAAAGCCCAATACATGCTGGTAGTCCACATGCGCCGGCACACTGGAGAAAAGCCTCACAAATGCACAGTGAGTAACAGGGAATCAAGTTCATTGATTATCTCTGCACACCTAAAATGGACTCTAGTACCTGCTTATCTTCCCCAGTATGTTTATGTATGTAGAACTTGTTTTTATTTCTTCCTCATTTTGATTCAGCTAAGAATATGCACTTATTTTACTCTGGAAATATTTGTTAATACTGTATCTCCAGTTTTAATCTTCATGCATATTTTATTAGGCAAAGATCCTAATAGGATCTAAAATTCAGATCTTCAGATCTGAATTCAACAAAAATAATGCAAAGGCCTGGAATTGCTGATATATCCATCAATTTATCCATCAATGACAAACATAGCGCATTAGCTCGCCTCGGAGTGGCGCAGTGGTAAAGTGCTCGAGTCATGTGGTTCGAAGGAAACAGGTGATAGTCTTCTGCCCTCCCTGATTAGTAGCAATAGCTTTGATGGAGGAATGCACCAATGACTGGTGGGGATTGGATACAACTAAAGTAGGGAGAAAATTTGGGAAAATTTTTTAAAAGCGCATTAGTCCGAGGAAACTTTGGACTATGGACTGAATACATAGTGCAAACAAATTTTATATTTTAAAATCTGTTTTGCCCATGATGCTGATAATCATTCACTACCCTCTCTCTCTAGTTTGAAGGCTGCTCCAAAGCATATTCTCGACTTGAGAACCTGAAAACCCATCTCAGGTCACATACGGGAGAGAAGCCGTATGTATGCGAACATGAAGGTTGCAACAAGGCCTTTTCTAATGCCTCAGACCGAGCCAAGCACCAGAACCGAACACATTCAAATGAGGTAGGACTACTGATGACATTTGTACTCCATCTTTACTCCTAGAACAGGGGTCTCCAAATCCAGTCCTGGAGGGCCAGGGACAAGCACAGTTTGTAATTCACCAACACCTAAACACACCTACTGAACCTAGTAATCAACAGATTAGTTAAATCAGCTGTGTTTGAGAAGAAGAATCATCAAATTGTGTTGGTCACTGGCCCTCCAGGACTGGATTTGGAGACCCCTGTCCTAGAACAAGAGGAACAAGCAAGTGTGATAATTATATGAACCAAAAATCCTGGCAAACATATTCTTCACCTCATGTTTCCCTAGAAACCATATGTTTGCAAGATCCCAGGTTGCACAAAGCGTTACACAGACCCTAGTTCTCTCAGAAAGCATGTGAAAACAGTTCATGGTCCTGAAGCACACGTCACAAAGAAGCAACGTGGCGATGCACCTACAAAACCCCAGCCACCCAAAGGGAGTGGGGAAAATGAAGCCAACAGTAAGCATGCTGAGAGAGGATCAGAGGGTTCAACTGAAGCCAGCAGCACCAGCAAAGGTGTGGAGGATGGCCTACAAGTCAAGTCCATTAAAACTGAGAACACAATGGTAAGAAGCTAATTTGCTTTATTATATTACCGTATTAATCCTAACTACTTACAGTAGTATCATACTCAATTAACAGCATAAACAATATTTTATACACACTAATACTTTTCCTTTTTAATACAATTGTGCTTTATTAACAAGTATTGAGCTGACTCTTGAATATCTGTCATGCTTTAAATCTTATGGACAGACATTACTGAGGTGAGCCAATCTATGTTTTGTCATTTTCTGCAATGTGAGACAATCCATTACAACAGTAAAGCATGTTTCCTACAGTTTTAATGTTAAATACATCAAAAATATGGTTATAACACTCCAGAACTCATTTGTGTTCCTGCATGTAAACCTTTCTTTTTACACGTCTTATATGCTGTAGATATGATTACGCATATATAGTATTTTTGACACTGTGTGTTTGTGCAGTTTTTCCACACATCACACATTTCTGTTTCTTACACATCACAAGTCCTCTCATCTCACCATATTCTGTTGTGTTCCTTCATTACCCGGGGAGCTGACAGTTTCCTCTGTAGTACAACGAGAAAAGTCATCCATTTAATATTCACAGACTGAGACTACTCTGTGTTACTGGACTAAAAGCATCACACTGTGATCAAGAAGCACTTTGAATTTTAGAATTGGTCAAAACTCATTTTCATCACTGAATCTTTAAGCTTTGAACAAATAGACTAAGCAATGCACTTATTCATACTGTACAGTATATGCTACATTGCCATCCTATCAGAATTTTTTTTTTAATTAACATTGTAATTATGTACAGGATGGATTGAGTTAAATTTAAGTAGGTATTAAAGAATAATCTTCCATCCATTGTAGATGTATCAGTCCAGCCCTGGAGGTCAGTCATCATGTAGCAGTGAGCGGTCACCACTTGGTAGCACCACCAACAATGACAGTGGAGTAGAGATGGCTATACACAGTGGAGGCAGTTTGGGGGACCTGTGTGCTCTGGATGATACACCTGTGGTAGACTCGACAGGTTCTCCAGGGACTTCAGCAGGAGTAGGTCTCCAGCTGCGCAAAAATAGGGGTGTTGTTTTACATCTTGATCATATAAAGAAGGAGAAACTAAAGACGATGAGAGACTCGTGCTCCTGGACAAACTCAACTCCTCAAGTCCGAAACACCAAGCTGCCTCCAATACCAGCTGTCGGTGAGTCAAATTTACACAGTCATACACAGTACGATGTGCAGTGAAATGCTTATACGAGCACCTGTGACCTTAAAATTTTTTAAACAATTAACAAGAAAAAGAAAGAGAAATAAATATTTGAAACTATAAGAAAGTAGAACAAAATGTATACCTTTTCAAAAATATATAAAAAAATATAAACCCTATGCTAACATTCGTTGCATTTGGAATGCATATACTGTACATATAAAGACAGTAACTCTTTCGGAGAATCTCTTTAATTACACTTTTCTCCCTTTCAGGTTCTATGCTGGAAAGTTCAAGTACAGACTCTCAAAGTGTTGGCATGCCTGGGCAGCGCTTCGGAGACTTACCCTTGTGTGAAATTACAGTACTGAATCAGCTGAAGGATCGTAGAGATAGCACCACCAGCACTGTGAGCTCAGCCTACACCCTCAGCCGCAGATCCTCAGGCATCTCGCCTTGCTACTCCAGCCGGCGCTCCAGTGAAGCCTCGCAGTTTGGGGGACGCAACAACAACATTAGCTCTGCAGACTCTTATGATCCCATCTCTATTGATCTGTCACGACGATCTAGTGAAGCCAGTCAGTGTGGTGGAAGTGCTTTGCCAAGCCTGCTAAGCCTAACCCCAGCCCAGCATTATCGCTTGAAGGCAAAATATGCAGCAGCCACAGGGGGTGCTCCACCTACACCCCTGCCCAACATGGATCGCATGAGTCTTAGAACTAGGATGGCCTTGTACAATGACTCTCAAGAGAACTCAGCTCATTTATTCCAAGCCCGGAATATACCCATCTCAAGGCGCTGCAGTGATATGAGTTATGGAGTCCATGGTATGATGCCTCATGAAATCCCAAGTAATATGCCAAGGAGAGCCAGTGATCCTGTTCGTCGGACAACTATGGATCTTCACTCCTTGCCCCGTGTTCAGCGCTACAATAGCATGAGCAGCATGAATCCCTCCCGGGTGCCTCTAGGTGATCATCATGGTGTTAACTTGCAAAATAACACCTTCTCTGATGGCAGCTTGCATCGTCATGCTTTCAATCAGAGGCCCCCAAGCATCTCAGAAAATGTTGCCATGGAAAATATGACCATGGATGAAGCTGACCAAACTGAAGAGGACATGGTGCTTCCAGACGATGTAGTGCAATACCTCAGGTCCCAGCATGCTGGCTCAACTCAGGATGATATGGCCTACAATGGTGGTCAGCCACAGGTTTTCAGAAGCAACCAGAACACCCAGCAACACCAGCAGTTCTGTGGGCAACGACGCATGGCCTTGGTTGATGGTAACATGAATGACATAGAGCAAATAATGCCCCCATGCCAAATCAGCCCAGGTTCCCAGCAGCCTTTCCCAGCAGCTGATAGTGTGAATAAGAATCACATGCCTGTACAATGGAATGAAGTCAGCTCAGGTACAGTGGACAGCTCAGCTAGATTTCAGAAGCAACAGCTTCTAAGAGGCAACTTGGCTCTCGTTCAGCAAAAACAGAACAGTGGCTCGTATCAAAGCTTTGGTTCAAATCCGCAGTCTACAGCAATTAACCAGAATTTGGCTGTTTCTAACCTGGGATACTTACAAAGGAACATTCAGAGGACACACCCCATTCAGTACTATAGACAGGTATATGTTAACCCCTGTCAGAATCTCAATGAGCAAACAAAGGTACACCCAGGTTATAAACAGGAAATTAACCATAATCTCTCATCAGGAAACATCTATCATGGTCCAGTACGCAATAGCATGGCTTTGCAAAATCAAGAAATGCAGAATTATAGGTCTGGCTATTCACGCCTGGAAAACCAGCATAATTATATTCCATTGACCCAAACAGCACTTCAAAATGGAGGCAGAGTTTTTCAGCCTAGGCCTCCACCTGAACCAAAACCTTCAAACAGGCATCACACAGGTTCCGGTTTGCCCCATCAAGCTGGTTATTCTCTGTCCACTACAAGCTCTGATTTCACCACATCTGAGGCTAGCCCAAAAAGACCTGCTGCAACTATTCATCCCCCCAGTGGAGATAACACTGTGTGCTATTCAGGTGATAAAATTGTAGACAGGAACATAGACTATAACTCCTCAATGTCTCCTTCTGCAAGTCAAACTAATTATACTACAGTAGCTACAATGGCATCCCCTGGAATCAATCAGGTTACCAGCACAGTGGATTCTACTCAAACTGCTGAACATGCTCAAATAGACTTTGATACCATGTTGGATGATGGAGATCATTCCAGCCTGATGTCTGGCACACTGAGCCCAGGACTCTTGCAGAGTCTGTCACAGAATTCCTCACGACTCACTACTCCACGTAACTCTGTCACACTGGCCTCAGTGCCAGCAGGTATCAGCAACATGGCTATTGGTGATATGAGCTCTATGTTAACTGCCCTTGCAGAGGAAAGTAAATTCCTAAACTTGATGGTTTGAGGATTAATGCATTGAATACTGAGAAAGATTTTTTAGCAACTTCTGTTTAGTGATCTTTCTACTTTTTGTATACATTGTATGACTGATACTATAGATATTTGTGACACATCAGACACTTATTTCCAATGTGGATCAAAATATGTACATATATTTTTTATGAGATAAAAGCACTGATATATTACGGTAAAATTGACAGACATTTAGGACAGCAATACCAAATGTCTGCAGTTAAATTGGAATGGACTTGGATATCAGACAAAGAATTGCAAAGGTCTTATGACATACATCCAAATCAGAAAGCCATATATTTCACTTGTAATGAACCATTTTCAATCTGTCCAGGTTAAAGGTCTCAGGCCTCCTTAGGATAAATCTAAATTTCCCTTCCTCAGCAGTACACTTAGTAGGGGTTCACTACAGTAAGTGCCTTCAAAAAAAAAAAAAGATAGGAAAAAAGGGGGAAAAAAGAAAAAAAATTAACATGCAAAAAGTATTAATGTTTTGTTCAACTGTATGTCAACTTGTATTTAGTTTCAGTGTTAGATATTTGTGTTTCATTTCTTTTTTGTTAATAGTTACCGTATGTTATGTTCATTAAATTGTGATAATTAATCACTAGCAGCACAAATGAATTATTTTCTTCAAATGACAGTATTTGGCAGGAGCATCCAAACTTTTCCTGTTACACAGAAAAATGCAGTCACGGGCCACATTGATTTTGTAATATTCAAAATGAATAAATAATAGGCCTACTTGATTACCACCGCTAGCACTGTCTTTGTTTATAAGTAACTTACTCAAAAGGGGGATTTTCAGCATTTTCTCCTACAGTAAATGCATTGCAACATTGTGTAAATAAATATTTTTAAATTTTATCTCACCAGTTAACTATTCTAAAAGAAACAGTGATGTTGGACTGAAGAATTGCTGTCATATCAGGTGTTTTTGGATCTCAGGTAACCCTTTATCAGCAGAAGTACAGAAAATAAAAACTCACATATACAATAAATCGCCATAACATTACAACATGTGGTGGAACGTCGGAAGGAGATCCTTTGGGGCTTGGTGTTATGGTGTCAGGCCTCCATGGCTGAGACTTGTTTACCCAGTGCATCCCATGTGTTCTCAATCAGATTGGGATCTGGGGAGTTTGGAGGACAGGTTTTGGGCTTGCATGGTCAGACATGGTGCACTGGGTGCTCTGGTGTCTTTTAATCATGGCCAGCATTGCCTTTTTTAGCAGTTTGTGCTGCATTGGCTTTTCTTTGGGATCGGACCAGACAGACTGGCCTTTCCTCCCCACAGGCATAAACGAGCCTTGGGTGCACATGATCCTGTGACCAGTTTACTTGTATATAATGGTAATGTGTTAAAGTTGTGTGGCATTAATGTTTTGGATGATCAGTGTATTTGAAAGAAAATAAACAGTTGAGCAGTGTTGGTGACATCATCACTCTCATCACACAGTATAAAGTCAAATTATTTATCTGTTACTTGTTGCTTTAAGGTTGTTAAGAAATATTCAATTAGCTGGGCAATTAATGCCCACACATAACTCTAAGGATAGTGATTTTATTTTGTGTGATAGCAACATTTAAACTAGGAATTTTTTTTTTTTTTAATGGTGACAGGTCCCTGGAAGTGGTGTCTACTTATTCAATCCAAATAAAGAGACTCACTTAAATAGATAGAAGAATTGTCAGATGTTACATATCAGCTGTCATATCCTGATATTTATAGATGTGGTAAATAACAGAACATGGCAAGCTCACTAATCAATTAATGACTCATGATGGCAGCAGCAGAATGGATTCAGAAGTCTACAGAAACATTGTTTATCAATTTACAGAGAAATCCATACAATTTAATTTGGAACTTTATACAGTACTTCCAAATTATATTAGATGCATTTGTGTGCATCATGTGTGTGACACACAAAGACACACACACACTATTCTACAAAAGTTTTAGGCAGGTATGAAGAAATGTTGTAATGATTGGAGCAGCCAAACTCTGCTAGTAAGGTGAGGGGGTGGGAGTTTCATGTCAGGTTATACACCATTGCAAGCAGCACAGCAACAAGATACAAGGTAGTTATACTGTATTAGCAAGGTCTCTCTGCCAGGCAAAGATTTCAAAGCAGACTGGGGTTTCAAGAAGTGTTATTCAAGGTATTTTGAAGAATGACAAAGAAACAGGCAATGTTGAGGACTGTAGATGCAGTGGTCGGCCAGGGAAACGTAACGCATTAAGCTTACTTCCCTGTGACATTGGAAAATGTCTACTGTCATTAGCAAAGAGCTGGCGAAAACCATTGAGGTTACACCCATGTATTGTCCAGAGAACTGGTCTCCATGGAAGAATTGCGAGCCAAAAGCCATACCTCTTGGTATAAACAAGACCAAAAGACTTGAATGCACAAAATATAAGAATCAAAATGTTAAAATATTCAGCTGTGTAGCAGTAGGTTGTTTGCTGAAGGGCTGGAGAGTGGTACAATAATGAGTGTCTGCAGGCAACAAGTAATGCATGGTGGAGGATCCTTGCAAGATTGTGGCTGCATTTCTGCAAATGGAGTTGGAGATTTAGTCTGGATTAATGGTGTCCTCAACACTGAGAAATACATGCAGTTATCCATCACGCAAGGTCATCAGGAATGCAACTGGCCCCAAATTTATTCAGTAGCGGGACCACAACCCCAAACATACAGCCAATGTCACTAAGAATTTACTGTATACTGTAAATATACAGGTTTACTGTATTCATAATCAGTTACTAAAATAATAATAATAATAATAATAATAATAACAATAATGGACAGCAGTCAACTAACTGCTAAAATAAGATTTTCAATAACACGTGTATCAGTTCCATGACCAACTCCGTTCTCACAATAAAGAGAAATTACTTGTTGTAAAGTTAGAAAGTAATTGTATTTAAAAGCAATGCATCTGCCAATATCATATCAATTATATTTAAAGATCATGTGATTTTGAAATTCTACAGTAAAATAAATTTCTTTTTAGTAAGCATAGAGTCGGTCGCTGTGAACCGATTTATGGGGGTTTGATTGTCTACCATTTAAAATGTCCATTTTATAATGAATCAAACCAATCCTACGGACACAATAATACTGACAAATCAATTGACTTTTAAAATTAGATGAATACAAAAAACAAGATAAATTTGAAGTGATTTGATCAATGTTGGGGACAGCAATAAAAAATAACATTTGATACCTCAAAAACTGAATGAGCATGAATGTTTATTTTGTGTGCACAAATGATGCACAAACACACTGACATTTTTTTTACATTTCCTGATCATGTGAGGGGCAACTTCACACAGCTGCGTCACCTTAACCTTAACATATAAGCTGTTATTTACAGCTAAGTACAACTTTACTGGTGTGCATCTACTGTATTTCTGCCCCTCACATTTGCAACCTAATGAATAAAAAAAATTTTATGTGATAGGTACAAATTTTATGGTGTTTTAGATGACTTAGTTATTTGTAAATAAAAGGTACTGTGTATACATACTGCATTATTAACCATTTCAACATGCAGGGGATATCCAAAAGTTCAAAGTGCATACATATACTGTACAATACCAATCAAAAGTTTGGACTGAAGTTTGGATTTATTTTTCTACATTCTAGAACAATACTGGAGATTTACAAACTATGCAATAACACATTTGGCATTAGGTAATTGAGTAACAACAACAACAGTCAATTATTATTTTAAGACAGAGGTCAGCTGTCCTGGAATAGTTTTGCAATTGTGAAGTACTTTTGCAAAACCCATCAAGCACCAATATGAAACTGGCTCTCATGAAGACCACCCCTTGAAACAAGACCAAAATTTACCTCTGCTGCAGAGGAGAAATTCATTTTGAGTTATCAGCCTCGGACTAGAGCCATTATTAAGACTTTACAGAGCATAAGTAGCAGACACATCTCAATATCAACTGTTCAAAAGAGATTATTATAAATTTTGTATGCCTTCATTATTGTTTTACAATGTAGAAAGAGATTTTTTTTTTTTATTAGAAAAGACCATTTAATTAGAAGGAGTGTCCAAACTTTTGACTGGCACTGTAGATACAGTATATAATGCATATTCTGTCATATGCATTCATCCTATTGAGTATTAACAGTGACAGGACTGACCTACAGGTGCAAGAACCGTATGAAAATTCTGCCGAGGACTGGAAAGATGGCAGCAAAGTATGTGACAAACGGTTTCGTTTTTGACAGCAAATTTTGTGGACAATTCATGTAACCCAGTTTCTGCTGATGACTTGTGGCACTAAAATTCCATATTGTTTTAGAGAAATGATGATGGAAAAATAGCCTGAAGATGAGAAACTTTAGATTTAGCAAGAGCTGACTAAGAGATTCAGTAATGATAAAGAGTTACACAGATATTACAGGTGGCAGATGATTATACATGGAAGAGTGTATACAGAGCTGGCCATGAAATTACAACAAAGGCATTTACATCTACATTCAACAGACAAGGAAGTCTGCATGCAGCTGCCTTCTCTCTGTGGAAAGAAGACAGCTGGGAAAAGGCAGCTGCTTCTCGTGGGGTTAAACACCTTAAAATGTTATAAAACTGCTTATTTAATCAAGCGGCTCCAGGCTTAGCTGACCCATTCAATCCAGGGTTTTAGTTGAACCCCACAAGTGTAACCATACAAATAGTACCTTGTTTTAGGGTCAACTAAGATTTCAGAGCATCAATGTTTCCCATGGCAGGAAGATCTAAGAGGTGAAAAATCTATTTCTACATTAATAAAAGTATAGCAATTAGCAGTGTTGAGTAGTAGTAACAATACCATTTCATTATGCAACAGAACAGGTATTGCCTTATTATAAGAGGAAGCCTTATGTGACAAAAGCAAAACGGAAATTCTATACATAAAACATCAGGAACAGTAATAATTCTAATTGTTATATTGTTCTACATAATGTGAAATCCACTTGACCAGACTTTCATCTGTCTTCCTTGTGAGGCCTGGTTTAGAGTCGCCATTAAAAGGGGAACTGAATATAATGCACTCTTTTTGGATGTGAGGATTTGACCCTGGTCATGATCTGAGGCACAGAGTTAAACCCTCTCTATACAATCCACTCATCAATGCATTGGTCAAGAGGGTGTCTCAGCATGAAAGGTGTCATTGTAGTCAGATCCATTACACTGCATGCATAGCATATAATATTTAGTCTACAAACCGAAAAAGTTGGGACACAAAACGAATTGTGAATAAAAACTGAATGCAATGATGTGGAGATGGCAAATGTCAATATTTTATTCAGAATAGAACATAGATAGCAGATCACAAGTTTAATCTGAGAAAATTTATCATTTTAAAGGAAAAATATGTTGATTCCAAATTTCACGGTGTCAACAAATCCCAAAAAAGTTGGGACAAGTAGCAATAAGAGGCTGGAAAAAGTAAATTTGAGCATAACGAAGAGCTGGAAGACCAATTAACAGTAATTAGGTTAAATGGCAACATGACTGGGTATAAAAAGAGCTTCTCAGAGTGGCAGTGTCTCTCAGAAGCCAAGATGGGTAGAGGATCACCAATTCCCACAATGTTGCGCAGAAAGATAGTGGAGCAATATCAGAAAGGTGTTACCCAGCGAAAAAATTGCAAAGACTTTGCAGTTACAGTATCATCATCAACTGTGCATAATATCATCCGAAGATTCAGAGAATCTGGAACCATCTCTGTGCGTAAGGGTCAAGGGCGTAAAACCATACTGGATGCCCGTGATCTCCGGGCCCTTAAACGACACTGCACCACAAACAGGAATGCTACTGTAAAGGAAATCACAGAATGGGCTCAGGTATACTTCCAGAAACCATTGTCAGTGAACACAATCCACCGTGCCATCCGCCGTTGCCAGCTGAAACTCTACAGTGCAAAGAAGAAGCCATTTCTAAGCAAGATCCACAAGCACAGGCGTTTTCATTGGGCCAGGGATCATTTAAAATGGAGTGTGGCAAAATGTAAGACTGTTCTGTGGTCAGGCGGCGCGGTGGTGTAGTGGTTAGCACTGTCGCCTTGCACCTCCAAGGTCTGGGTTCGATTCCCCGGCCAGGCTCGATTCCCGTCTCTGTGTGCATGGAGTTTGCATGTTCTCCCCGTGCTTGGTGGGTTTCCTCCGGGTACTCCGGTTTCCTCCCACAGTCCAAAGATATGCAGGTTAGGTTAATTGGCGTTCCTAAATTGCCCGTAGTGTGTGATTGGGTGTGTGAGTGTGTGTATGTGTGTGCCCTGCGATGGATTGGCACCCTGTCCAGGGTGTACCCCGCCTAGTGCCCGAAGTCTCCTGGGATAGGCTCCAGGTCCCCTGCGACCCTGAACACAGGATTAAGCGGTATTCACCATATTTTTCACTTAAAATTATACATTTTCTCAGTTTAAACTTTTGATCTGTCATCTATGTTCTATTCTGAATAAAATATTGACATTTGCCATCTCCACATCATTGCATTCAGTTTTTATTCACAATTTGTTTAGTGTCCCAACTTTTTTGGAATCCGGTTTGTATATAAATTATCTATATTATTAACAAATCAATTTCAAACAAATGTAACAGTCTAGTTAGCTACTGCAGGAAGTAGGCAGCTTGGCTAATCTACAATGTCCCTGTTTGAATGCGCATGTCCATGGTTTCATGTGATGAACTGGCTTCACACCCATGGTGTAATTGCCATATTACAGCCAGCATTCCTCTGCCTGACCTCTGCCTTGACCATGATAAAGCATTTAGTAAAGAATGAATGAATAAATGAATGAATGACTTGGACCTCATCAAGCTGTTGCCACAAATTTGGAAGCATACAATTATAAAGTATATCTTTGTATGCTGTATCATTGCAATTACCCTTTACCGACCCAAAGGGGCCCGACATGTTCCATCATAACAATGCTCCTCTGCACAAAGTGAGCTCCATGAAGACAATTTGTCAAGCCTGGAGTAGATAAAGTCGAGTTGCCTGCACAGAGAGTTAATCTCAACACTAACGAGTATCTTTGATATGAATTAGAATTCCATCTGTGCCCCAGGCCTCCTCATCCAACACCAGTGCCTGACCTTACTAATGTTCTTGTGATTGAATAGAAAAAGCCCCAAGGCCACATTCTAAAATCTACTGAAATACTTCACAGAGGAGTGGTCTGTTTTATAAGAGTTACTACATTAGTAATGAGATATTCAAACTCATAAGTGCAAACATTTTGACTGCTGTCCTAATAACCTTTCTTAACACAAGTAGGCGAGAAGAGGGTTTTATGCTCCTAATTGTAGAGAACTGAGATTTCAAGACTTACTTCAAGTATTATTTACTTACAGTACATGACATATTAGAAACAATAATGGGTCATTTCAAACATTAAAGAGATAAAAATGCACAAAAATGTATCAACTAATAAATACAGCTATTAAAACATGTTCACCTACTGTACATGCATTAAAAAGACTGGTTTATTTTTAAACCTTACTTCATTGATTTACTGTACAGTAAATCCAACTCAACGTCTTTCTTTCTATTTACAATTGGCTTTATCAATGAACTGCCCAGCACAATTACCTCATTTGAGGACAGTTGATAAACTGTTTGCTAGGATTTATAAAGCAGTGGTTGAAGAAAGTCTTCAAAGAAAGCACTTAATATTCTTTTATGTTGAAGCAGCTGGAGCAAGAAAGTGTTGAAGAAAGGGGGGTTAGATGAAATGTGAATCATTCTTTAAATATGATCCAGCAGAGGGAATGTGAAGAATGCTCAGATCCAAAGGACAAAAAGTACATTCACCCTTATTCATCTTTTTGAGTGAGCTATCACTTACTACAGTATATGTTGTGAGGTAGATAAGTCAGCTAAAGAAATATTGGGTAGAAAGTAAATGTAGGGTAGGTCAGCGAGATTTATGGTAAAACTAAATTTTTTAAAATATTTTTGTGCTTGGGTAATGACGATGGAATATAGATTGTCTGCACACCCTTCAGGGTACATTATTTATTAATATTAATTATTTGTAATTAATTTGGAGTCAGAGTCCACTGTTACAGCTCTGCTCACCAGGCCTTGTGAAACCTTCACACTATAAATATGCCATTATCACCATACTATATCCTCAAAACACATCAAAACAAGCCCATTCAAAAAGTTATTCATTCATTCAAAGTCCTTATTTATAATATATAGGAGTACATCACGCCATTCCAGGGTGTACACACACACACACACACACATACACACTTGCGTCCTCATTATCACACTTAGTATCACTTATCTTATTTGATGAATTAAGTTCACCTACTGTAGCTCCATATTACCATATTGTTCAGAGGTGGGAGGAAACCAGACCAAACCTGTACAGTGGGTGCACAGGCAGTATGCGACTTCTACCGTCGCAGCGTATGGCGTCAGCATTTGGGTTTGTGCGTTTGCTGGCTTTTACCACTGAGTGGCGCTATATAACTATAGACTGACGCCTCAGGCATCAGCTCGTTCTCTCCAGGCTTAATGAGGCGCAGGTCGTCCACAGCTGCACGTCGTTGCAGATAAAATAAAGTGAAACATTGTAAATAAACGAATTCATAATCACAGTAGTAACATTACAGTACAAATTTATAATTAAAATTAAATTCAGTTTTTTAGGATCGAATTTAAGCAACGTAAACGTTGTAAACTGTGTAATTATAGTAGAAAGGCTACGTGTAGGGTCTTGTCATCTTGGAGCTTTCATAAGACTCATAAGACTCTACTTTTATTTAGGTGCACACACAATGACGAAAAACTTTATGATTTTGTTAAATAAATAAAGTAAACGGGGTTCTGTATTGATTTTGGTGCGTCAGAAAATGAACCCAAGCTCCGTGTATACTCGCCTCACAGACGTGAAAAATATATACTTATAGAAAGAGAAATATCTGCTTTAATATAAACTAATGAAAAAAAAAATTAGATTATGTCATTCGTATGAGAAGTGAATTATAGGCGCGCTCACTGACGACGAGATGACATGATCAGCACAGCCAAAGGAATCACTACCTTATCAATGAATTATTAAAATGGTCAGAGTGAATTTCCCCCGCTGTTTTAACAAATATTTGAAGTAGATAACAGTAGCCCACATTTATAAAAGCATTTTTATTTATATAAAACTATAAATAAAAATAATAATAATAATCCGGCATTTATTATTAGGTGTGCCCGCTGCCAAAGTTCTTCAGTAACAAACCTATAAAACATGTACATCTGTATGAATAAATTGTTTAAATGTGATCAGTGATTTATGTAAATGACTCAGTTTAGATGTAAGTAAATGCTAGGGACTGACATCGGCGTGCGTTTCTCCCAGCGCCGCATAGCGCTTATTTAACACCATTAATATGTGTTTGCTGAAAGAGATATCTAATCTCTCATATCGGCGCGCGCGTTCATCTGACTTTAGATCAAAACTCGGCAAAGACTCTACTTTTATTTAGGTGCACTCACAATGACGAAAAAACTTTATGATTTTGTTAAATAAATAAAGTAAACGGGGTTCTGTATTGATTTTGGTGAACTTGAGCGCGTCAGAAAATGAACCCAAACTCCGTGTATACTCGCCTCACAGATGTGAAAAATATATACTTATAGAAAGAGAAATATCTGCTTTAATATAAACTAATGAAAAAAAAAATATTAGATTATGTAATTCGTATGAGAAGTGAATTACTGTATAGGCGCGCTCACTGACGACGAGATGACATGATCAGCACAGCCATAACCAAAGGAATCACGATCTTATCAATGAATTATTAAAATGGTCAGAGTGAGTTTCCAGCCTGTTTAACAAATATTTGAAGTAGATAACAGTAGCCCACATTTATAAAAACATTTTTTATTTATATAAAACTATATAAAAAAATAATCCTGCGTTTATTTTTAGGTGTGCCCGCTGCCATAGTTCTTCAGTAACAAACCTATAAAACATGTACATCTGTATGAATAAATTGTTTAAATGTGATCAGTAAATGCTCCTTGCTACTGTAGTGACTGACATCGGCGTGCTGAAAGATCTAATCTCTCATATCGGCGCGCGCGTTCATCTGACTTATTATTTCAATTCATACTGTACAGCTGTTAGAATTGGGGCAATCATAACGAATCAAGAGCCTGTGATTATATTGCATAAATATTATTTTGTACAGACAAATATCTGAATTTTTATTTATTTATTTTTTAGATTTTTTTTTAAAACAAATCTCTCAAAAATAGTAAGATGTATTTTGGTTTTATACTGCAAACGAAAAACGAATCCAGGGTCTTGTGTCATCTTATATTTTGTGTTCTTTAAATTTGTAGTAGATTTATTAAATGAAATAAATTACACTAAACGGGGTTCTGTATTGTTTTCGGTGAACTTGAGCGCGTCAGAAAATGAACCCAAACTCCGTGTATACTCGCCTCACAGACGTGAAATATAAGTACTGAAGTACTGTAGATAACAGCCCACATTTATAAAAGCATTTTTTATTTATATAAAACTATAAAAAAAATAATAATCCTGCGTTTATTTTTAGGTGTGCCCGCTGCCACAGTTCTTCAGTAACAAACCTATAAAACATGTACATCTGTATGAATAAATTGTTTAAATGTGATCAGTGATTTTGTTTAGATATAAGTAAATGCTCCTTGCTATAGGGACTGACATCGGCGTGCTGAAAGATCTAATCTCTCATATCGGCGCGCGCGCGTTCATCTGACTTTAGATCAAAGTTAAAGGCGCACACGCAGGATCATGCAAACGTTTCCCCTCCTCTTTCATAAAAAATGAACAATCCGACACGAGCAGATTTGTTTCAGTCAGAATATTTATCAATCATAAAGAGAGGCGACATATACTTGCTGATTAAACACTGCATTTTTAAAGTGAAAGCGCGCGATGTGAGCAGCTTTAATTATTGATAATTAAATCATTATTAAATGGTGGACATAAAAAGCAAAAAGAATAATAATATTATTTTGATTATTATTATCATGTTCTTTTGCTGTTTGAGCGTCTGTGGATTCCAAAATTGACATTTTTACCGTTTTTTAATCACTGAAATGGAAGAGATACTGTACTGTAGAAAGGTTCCTTATCATAACGTGCCTTGTATTGTTTTTTAATCACTCGATACACGACCCATCATTTTTAATGCTATTTTACAAAGGGTAAATACACATGGAATAATTTTATTTGGTTTGTTTATTTATAAATAAAATTAAAAGTAATTAAAAACAGTGTAGAGTGATTAATAACACTACATGTTATGGTAAGAAAAATCTCATTCTTGCTCATTCTAGTTTCTCCGAGTGTATACTGTAGGTGAGAACAGCTATTCAGTATCATTTGCATTTGTATGTGTCTGACTTTGCAAAGCACACCTGTAAAACCTGTTTAACAGGTAAATGCTCCTCGCTGCGCTGTTTGGGGGAGGGGCACGCTAATGACGATTTGGTCAGCTGTGTGAACGCTCGCCCTTTAGATGTTGCGCGCGCACTACACGGCGAAAAATATGTTAGTATATCATGACTGAAATCATGACTGAAATATATGTTAGTATATCATGACTGAAAAAAGTTTATGTAATTTGTATAAAACGTGGATTACTACAGCGCATCCACTCACAGCCGAAACAAAAGACATCAACGGCTCTGCCTATTCAGAGGCTCTGCCTATTCAGTAAAGAAAAACACTACTGTTATTATTTCAACTCATACTGTACAGCTGTTAGAATTGGGGCAGGGATATTATGCCAATATTAAATATTATATACGATATTAAATTTCAAGTGAGTTGGGAGTTTGCAAGGCAGAGAAGGATGCTCTTCGGAGTGAGTTGCGAGTTTGATGAGACGGCATAAATATTTAATACAGCAAATTAAATATTTTGGTTTATATTTTGGTTTATATTATATGGTTAATGTATTTTGGTTTATATTGCAAACGAATAACGAATCAAGAGCCTGTGATTATATTGCATAAATATTATTTTGTACAGACAAATATCTGAATTTTTATTTATTTATTTTTTAGATTTTTTTTTAAAACAAATCTCTCAAAAATAGTAAGATGTATTTTGGTTTCATACTGCAAACGAAAAACGAATCCAGGGTCTTGTGTCATCTTATATTTTGTGTTCTTTAAATTTGTAGTAGATTTATTAAATGAAATAAATTACACTAAACGGGGTTCTGTATTGTTTTCGGTGAACTTGAGCGCGTCAGAAAATGAACCCAAACTCCGTGTATACTCGCCTCACAGATGTGAAATATAAGTACTGAAGTACTGTAGATAACAGCCCACATTTATAAAAGCATTTTTTATTTATATAAAACTATTAAAAAAATAATAATCCTGCGTTTATTTTTAGGTGTGCCCGCTGCCACAGTTCTTCAGTAACAAACCTATAAAACATGTACATCTGTATGAATAAATTGTTTAAATGTGATCAGTGATTTTGTTTAGATATAAGTAAATGCTCCTTGCTATAGGGACTGACATCGGCGTGCTGAAAGATCTAATCTCTCATATCGGCGCGCGCGTTCATCTGACTTTAGATCAAAGTTAAAGGCGCACACGCAGGATCATGCAAACGTTTCCCCTCCTCTTTCATAAAAAATGAACAATCCGACACGAGCAGATTTGTTTCAGTCAGAATATTTATCAATCATAAAGAGAGGCAACATATACTTGCTGATTAAACACTGCATTTTTAAAGTGAAAGCGCGCGATGTGAGCAGCTTTAATTATTGATAATTAAATCATTATTAAATGGTGGACATAAAAAGCAAAAAGAATAATAATATTATTTTGATTATTATTATCATGTTCTTTTGCTGTTTGAGCGTCTGTGGATTCCAAAATTGACATTTTTACCGTTTTTTAATCACTGAAATGGAAGAGATACTGTACTGTAGAAAGGTTCCTTATCATAACGTGCCTTGTATTGTTTTTTAATCACTCGATACACGACCCATCATTTTTAATGCTATTTTACAAAGGGTAAATACACATGGAATAATTTTATTTGGTTTGTTTATTTATAAATAAAATTAAAAGTAATTAAAAACAGTGTAGAGTGATTAATAACACTACATGTTATGGTAAGAAAAATCTCATTCTTGCTCATTCTAGTTTCTCCGAGTGTATACTGTAGGTGAGAACAGCTATTCAGTATCATTTGCATTTGTATGTGTCTGACTTTGCAAAGCACACCTGTAAAACCTGTTTAACAGGTAAATGCTCCTCGCTGCGCTGTTTGGGGGAGGGGCACGCAGAATGACGATTTGGTCAGCTGTGTGAACGCTCGCCCTTTAGATGTTGCGCGCGCACTACACGGCGAAAAATATGTTAGTATATCATGACTGAAATCATGACTGAAATATATGTTAGTATATCATGACTGAAAAAAGTTTATGTAATTTGTATAAAACGTGGATTACTACAGCGCATCCACTCACAGCCGAAACAAAAGACATCAACGGCTCTGCCTATTCAGAGGCTCTGCCTATTCAGTAAAGAAAAACACTACTGTTATTATTTCAACTCATACTGTACAGCTGTTAGAATTGGGGCAGGGATATTATGCCAATATTAAATATTATATACGATATTAAATTTCAAGTGAGTTGGGAGTTTGCAAGGCAGAGAAGGATGCTCTTCGGAGTGAGTTGCGAGTTTGATGAGACGGCATAAATATTTAATACAGCAAATTAAATATTTTGGTTTATATTTTGGTTTATATTATATGGTTAATGTATTTTGGTTTATATTGCAAACGAATAACGAATCAAGAGCCTGTGATTATATTGCATAAATATTATTTTGTACAGACAAATATCTGAATTTTTATTTATTTATTTTTTAGATTTTTTTAAAAGCAAATCTCTCAAAAATAGTAAGATGTATTTTGGTTTCATACTGCAAACGAAAAACGACCTATAAAACATGTACATCTGTATGAATAAATTGTTTAAATGTGATCAGTAAATGCTCTTTGCTAGTGACTGACATCGGCGTGCTGAAAGATCTAATCTCTCATATCGGCGCGCGCGTTCATCTGACTTAACGTTTCAGCCATTCATACATGCATTGTGCTGTTGTTTGTACACACTTACACACTTACACACTGGTTGTATAGCGCACTTATGGAATGAATACGATGAGATGACAGAGTGGAGGTTTAATACATCTATCTCACACGCGGGGCCATAAGTGCGGTTCATTATGATTCGGTGCGAGTTTTGGTGCTGTTATTACGTTTCCATCTTACCACGCAAAAAAATAAACATGTTTAACATGCGGAAGATCTTCGCGGAATTTTTCACGCGGAAGCATGGAAACGTAATCACAGCGCAAAGACTCGGGGTGAATCATGATCAAGCCTACGGTCACAGCGCGAGACCGAGCAGGTGCGATAGGGGTATAACACACCGCATCTCACAGCGAGTCAAACCGCATACAGTAAGTGAATACTGTAGGGGTATTAAACATTACAATCACACAGAAACATGAATGGATGCGGGGTTTGAAACTCCCATGGTTATTTTCTCATTTAACTAAATCAAATTTCATAAAAATAAAACGTGTCAAAAGAAAAACCCATAAAGTTATGGATAATGGCTAATGATGAATGAAACATATTTTAAACAAAAAGCAGCGAGCAGCTGGACATCGGGACGGGGAGTGTAAGTACGACGCACGCGCAGGTCTGAGCAGCTCAAGAAGCTCCATAATCTGTTGCCTTGGAAGGCAAAACTTTTATTTATATATATTTTTTAATAACGACCACGGGGAAAATATGAAAAGGGCTGAAGTTTTAGCTTCAAATCTTCAAGTTTTAGCTTTTAACTTCAAATATTTGAAGTAGATAACAGTAGCCCAAACCTGTAACTTTCCATGTAAAACAGGTACATCTGTATGAATAAATTGTTTAAATGTGATCATCTGACTTTACAGTAGATCAAAACTCGGCAAAGCGCACTCTTTTCCATTCACACACAGCTGTTTGTTTATCTTTCATAAAAAATGCTCCCGATATGAGCCGACACGAGCAGCTTTAATTATTGATAATTAAAACATTATTAAATGGTGGAAATAAACAGCAAAAAGATTAATATTATTCTTTTGATTATTATTATCATGTTCTTTTGCGTCTGTGGATTCCAAAATTCCAAAAAACAGAGAGTCTGTCTAAACAAAATAAAACCAATGTTTTCTAACTCATATTTTTTTTTATATACAGTAAACATACAGTAAAACATCATTCATCATTAAAACATCACACAACTGAATCGCAGAAAAAAATCAGCAAAAATATTATTTAGTACAAGGCAATCTTTGGATCCTTGATGAGACGGCATAAATATTTAATACAGCAAATTAAATATTTTGGTTTATATTTTGGTTTATATTATATGGTTAATGTATTTTGGTTTATATTGCAAACGAATAACGAATCAAGAGCCCGTGATTATATTGCATAAATATTATTTTGTACAGACAAATATCTGAAAAAAAAAAAATAGTTTTTTTTACGACGAATCTCTCAAAAATAGTAAGATGTATTTTGGTTTTATACTGCAAACGAAAAACGAATCCAGAGCCTGTAATTATATTTATATTTAATTATGTCATAACTATTATTTTGCACAAATACTGTAAATCTCTGAATAAAACAATGATATTTTATTCACAAATGTAAGACAATATTAGCTCGCACTTCGTCTGGCACTGAACCAAAATATAATGTAATGAGAGGCCCCGATTATACTGCATACATCTTTTTTATTGATTTATTTTTTATTATCTATTCTGGAAGTTTGCTCTATTTGTTTTAGTTATTTCTATATTTAAATCTTGATGTCTTAAACTCTAACAACTGTAAGTATTGTCGAAATAATTTTTTTGAAAGCCCTAGTGCTGTTGTTTGCGCTGTTTTCTTTAATAATAACACTAAACAGATAAAAACAGAGAGTCTGTCTAAACAAAATAAAACCAATGTTTTCTAACTCATATTTTTTATATTTATAGTTTTACATGTTTGTTGGATGTGTAAATTATCATAATTGTAGTATTACTTTGCTACAACATATTGTTTTGACTTTATTATGACTTAAGCTCTGAATATATTTAAAAACCGATACGACGGAAAATGTCAATTTGCGCCACCTGGCGGTCATTTCACGAATTATTTTGAAATGCTCCTGGTTTATTTCGGCCGCTGCCGCGTTTCCACGGCGGTGAGTGCGACGGTAATGAGCAGTCTGGTTGTCACACCACTGTAGGTAACTCAGACTGTCACAGGGGAACATGTAAAACTCTACACTATATAACCCATTCCAATAGTCAAAGCAAATATTGACAAATTTTTTAACTACATTTATTTCTAAATATAATATTATGATAATTAGTTCTAATATGAATATAATACGTCATAATATTTTTTTCTTTTCCTTAAGTGTGTATACATTTTTTGGCAGACTCTCTACATATTTTATAATATCCAACTATTTTATTAGACATCTTTATACTCTTGCACACTTGCTCAAGGCCTTGATTGCATGGATTGTACTGTGCGTAATTTATAATATACATGTAATATCTATCTATCTATCTATCTATCTATAAAAACATTTAAAACAACATTTTTAAAAGGAATTATAAGGTTTTAACTTAAACATTGTAAAATGTATTCTTTTAATTTAGAACATGAATCAAAGGATTGGCTTTTGGCCATTGGGAACATTCTGGGATTCCTAATGATTGCATGGGTCACAGGGGTGAGGACGTAAAAGCAGATCAGAGGAATCATGGACCCAGCAGGCAGGACAGGCCCCATAAATCTACCTCACTCAGAGGAAACCATCTTTTATTTTCCCATTTCAATTAAAACACAGTCTCAATCTGAGCATTGTGTGCAAGTCAGTATATAAGAGTCTGAATTCAGAAATTATGAGACAAGTAAAGAACAAGTTCAACAGGACACCCTTTTATGCTTAAATCGCGTAACACTTTGAGAAGCATAAGTCAATACAGTGCATCATTCACTTCTCCCACTTTGATCAGGATGTAAGAAAGAAGTAAGACAGCAAGTACGCCTTTGTGATTAGTATTATATAACATGGAACAAGATGGACATGAATTTAAATCATAGAAAATGTATATGGTATTAATATAAAATTTACATTTACATATACAGTATATTGACATTAATAATTGTTATGGATGCCATAATTCGAAAATTAAGGTCAACAAAATGCACCTTCAGATTCTTACATTCACATTTCATACAAACTTCAATAATTTCTTTTGTCTGTGTAACGCTGCTTTGCGACAATAAAGCGCTATACACATAAAATTTAATTGAATGAGGATAGCAACAAATATTTTTGAGTACACAGATTCTATTCAGTGACTATAGAACTGCTGATGCTCAATCACTCATCTAATTTTGCAAACTCATTTTTCATCACTTATGACGATTCTGAAGATTCTGGAACAAGAACAAGTTTTATAACCTTACCTACAAGCAGCATGGTGAAGGACAAGAACTTGTTTCAACATGGAAAATATGGCAATGGGATGGAAAAGTACTTCTCCCAAAATCTAGTGTTTGGTGCAAGGGGCCTAAAATCTAAATACTGTATCCAGTGCAAATCTGTGGGCAGATTACACAAAGACTAAACACAAAATATTCATATAAAAATAAATAATACAAAATATTAAGTAAAAATAAAACAAATTAACCTGCACTTTATCTTTGAAAAGAATCATGGCTGAAGTAAGACTATGGAAGTATATTAGTGCCAAAATTCCTCAAAGCAAAATAGCAAGTTGAATTACATGAATTGAACTTTATTTTTTAAATAAAAATGTTAGAATTGAAAAAAATCCTTAGAGCATTTACAATGTTTGACATTTTTGCCACTGCAGTTTATTGTAGTTGTATATTTCAAGTGAAAATGTAATTCAATGCAAAATTATTCAAGTTATTAAATTAAAAATATAAAATTCAAATTCAAATTAAAATTTTATTGGTCACATACACAATCATACACAGTATAATATGCAGTGAAATGCTTTATACGACCGCCAGTGACCTTAAAAAAAGAAAATAAAAGCTTGTACGTAAAATAAATAATCAATAAAAAGTAAATACTAAAGAAATAATTTTAACTAGTAAAATTAACTGTGCATAAGGGCATAATAAAATATTGCAAAAATATATGATTAAAGTGTCAGTGGTTGTGCAAATATGCATGGAGGTGACATGTGCAATTGTCCAGATGTATGAGTATTTAGTGTATAAAATTATATAATATATATAAAATATTAGTTAAAAAATATTATCAAGTGTTAAAAATACAATCTTCATTAGTTTTCAATCTTACAAATTCAGATCGACAAAATTCAGGTAACAAAATTCAGGTTGCAAAAATTCAGGTAATAAAATTCAAGTCGCTTAAATTACGAGGCTGAAGTTAGCTCCTTATTCGCAGCTTCCGATTCGTTTGGCTTCTTATTGCGCAGCGTCTCATTCTGCGGCAGAAGTTAGCTTTTTGTTCGCCTCGTTACTAACGGGAGTTCACGTTGGCAAAAGCTGCACAGTTTATCAATAAAACGTTATTTTGGTGGCTTATACCATTCTGGCCAAGCAAATATAATACTTATACTAATACTAATAAATATAATATAAACTATATAATACACAGCAGGTACCCAACAGTAAAAGTGAAATTGTCCTGGCCCAGATTGATTTTACACTTTAAAAAGGATGGAAATATTTGACTATTCAATTGTATTATTAAATCGACTTTTGAATTGAAAATTCGTTTTATTAAATTTTTTTCATTGTTATTTTTAAAATGATTTTAATGTCAATTAAACTGTAGAACAGAATTTTCAAGTGTATCGAGCGCTCTGACTGATTAATGGATATGTATTAATTATTCAGCAATCACTATATTTTTTATATTTGCTTATCCCTTACTTGCTATTTACACTCGCTAAATTATGTTAGGAGACTATTCAAACTGATTCACTTTTATACAGCACATTAATGATAGTAAAAAATGTTGCACATAGCGATGATAACTAATAATAACATTTATTTAAAAATTTCCCAAACAGGTATTAAAACCAACAATAGAGATACACATCCAAAATGCAATGACAAACTATATGGGATTATCCTAAATTTTTTGACAGTAAACTAATAAAATTTTCATTGTATCTCTTACATTTTCTAAAAAATTTTCTCTGCTTCATCCTTGTTCATGTACAATAGTGGAGGTGAAGCAACATTTCCACTGAAAAGCTGTTTATTTTCATTGCGCCACCTCCCAGCTTCCAAAATGCACTGACATACCTGGTGATTCTAAAATCAGAAAATATATTAATCTCAATACATATACATTGATTAACACAGTGATTAGTTTACTGCTGATGTTGACGGCAAAAAAAGAGAATAAAATAGGCTGTATCTCAGTTTGTTAAAAAAACCTTAAACACTGTTCAGTCTATGGCAGTAAAACATTTGATCCCATTTCATTTGTTTAATCACTGAATATGCTGAAGACAGGACAGACAACCACACAGGACAAACAAACACACAAACTAATTTAATTAGCATATATACTACATTATACATATATTACACACATTAATATACATTATACGCATTACCATATATGGAGGCTGATCTGACTGGTAACCCACTTCTGAATTGTCCTGCTAAGATAACAGAAATTAAAATATTAATTGTACAATTAGAAGCAAAATTTCTATTATTTCTAGCCACAATTTCTACACAGACACTACAAAAAGGCTCAAATATGTAGAACTTAGATACCTAGATAAAGTTGTATGCACATACTGCACACACAACAAACTACCAGGTCTAATTTTCCTTCTAATTGTACAATTAATATTTTAATTTCTGTTATCTGTTATGTTTCTGTTGTGTATAGTTCTACTACTAGTGCTACTAAAATGGTCTTGGAAATCAGGCTTCTTATTCACACCATTGTGCATAATAGAATGACATAGGGCTGGGCCGATAAACGATATCATATCGAATCGAATAACAATGATAAGCTCTAGACATTTTTTGCTCGATATGGATTAATCTAAGAGCCAATCACACAGCAGAACAATACGACAACAGCCAATCAGCGTGCAGCTTGCGGGTGCCGTGCAGGTCAAAGTGAATTTCCTACCGCACTTTGCGAAGCAAACACCAGGACGACAAAAAATAAATAAATGAGTGGAAGCAACGATGAAAGTGAATCTAACCTCGAGTGTTCACGTTGGCGAAAGCTGCGCAGTTTATCAATAAAACGTTATTTTGGTGGCTTAAACCATTCTGGCCAAGCAAATATGAACTATACAACACCTAGCAGATACCCAACTATATAGTAAAAGTGAAATTGTCCTGGCCCAGATTGATAGCTGCATCTAGCCATTGGTAAGTTAAGCATCTACTAAAGTTAAAGGTTTCAGTCCTAAAACAGCTTATGAGGATTTATAACATATCCTACGATTTCACAGCATTTAAGGCTATCACGTTTGACTGCAAAATTTTGAAAATGCTGTTGTATTCACACTGCCCTAACAAACACCAATTTGCGTGTGGTTGTGCGCTGTAAAGGCAGATATAAATAAATAAATGATCATCTAGACCTGCTTGACGCTATTTAATAAATATGCATATATATTAAGCATGTTACATGGCGTTAATGTTTTTAAAAGTGAGTAATGTATCTGTTCTACATAAATAACGTGATAATTTCTCATAATTCATTCCATTTTTGTTGTCATTGCATGCTTAAGCCATTATGTCAGTTTATTGGGGCAGTGTGAAATAGCCTTTATTTAACTCTGAATTGTGGGACAAAAAGACAGCCCTAGTGTGTGTGGTCTAAATGTTGTTTCTCATTATTGTTTAAAAATCTCAAAACTGTCAGGATGAACTAACCTTGGTGACCAGAAGATGTAGCTTTAGCGGTTAGCCCAATGTAGCGTGGATGGTAAACCCAAACGCGGATGTAAGCTAGTAGGCAGGATAACCACGCGATTTAGTATAAGGACTCTCACGAAAAGGGAGCAAGGGAAAAACACAAATTTAACCCGCGTCCTATAGATACACGCACAATGTCAGGAAACCAAACCAAAGATAATGAGTACTCACAGTTAGCAGACGGACAGCCGAAACCGACATGGGCCGAAACTCAATGACTGAGCGATAATCCATCGTTTGTTTACCTCTTTTATACTTCCTGGTTTTGCGCCCGCCTTACTTCCGGGTCCTAGTGCCGGGCGCAGATTGAGCGTGCATGACAGTACCCCCCTGTCCAGGACCGGCTCCTGACGGTCCTGGGGTGGAGGATACCCGACGACGGTAGTCTCGAATTAGTTCGGGGTCGAGGATAAACCGGGCCGGAATCCAAGACCGCTCTTCGGGGCCGTAGCCCTCCCAATCGACCAGGTACTGGGTGCCTCTGCCCCGAGGGCGCGAGTCGAGGATCCGACGCACGGTGTAGGCGAGACCGCCATCGATGATCTGGGGAGGAGGAGCAGGGGGGGTGGGTGGAATCATCGGGGAGGTGATGAAGGGTTTGAGTTGGGATGTGTGGAATATGGGGTGAATCCGGAGCGCCGCAGGCAGCTGGAGCCGGTAGGTGACAGGGTTTATTCGAATTGTGATGCGGTATGGTCCGATGAAGCGAGGTGAAAGTTTCCGGGATTCTGTGTGCAGATGTAGGTTCCGTGTAGATAGCCATACCTTGTCACCTACGTGGTACATGCGTCCCAGAGGGTGTCGACGGCGGTGCTGAGTGATGTAACATTTATTGGCTTTCTGGATAGCGAGGTTGGCTTGATTCCAGACCCGTCGACACCTACGGACCAACTGTTGGGCCGACGGTACATCAACCTCCGGTTCTTGATGGGCGAACATCGGAGGTTGGAAACCGTAGCACACCTCAAATGGGCTTAAGTTGGTGGCAGAGGACACATGAAGATTATGAGACAGTTCAGCCCATGTGAGGTAGCGGGCCCAGGAGCGCTGGCGATCAGCAAACATCTAAAACATCTTAGGTAGCGCTCCAGTTGTTGGTTCGGTCTCCGCAGCCTGTGCCTGGCGGACCCTCGTCTCCAAGTCCCATTGAAGGGGTGCGATGATCCGGGAAGAGGTGATGACAGGCACGGGTTCCGCCCGGGGAAGGTCCTCGTCGTGTTGTCTTGACAATGCGTCGGCCTTGGTATTCTTGGACCCCGGGCGGTATGACAGATGGAAGTCATATTGTTCAAAGAACAAGGCCCATCGTGCCTGTCGTGGGTTGAGCTGCTTTAGGTTCCTGATGGTGATGAGGTTCTGGTGGTCGGTCCAGACGATGAATGGCTCACTGGCGCCCTGGAGCCAGTGACGCCATTCTTCCAAGGCCCACTTTATGCCCAGCAGTTCGCGGTCCCCTACTCCGTATCGCTGCTGAGTGGGATTAAATTTCTTGGAGAAGAAACCACAAGGATGCAGTTTCTGGTCTGGACCTCGCTGGGAGAGAACGGCGCCGGCGCCCACATCCGACGCGTCCACCTCCACAACGAAAGGCTTGTTGGCATCGGGGTGGAGAAGGATGGGGGCGGTGGTGAAGCGATGACACAGCTCTTGGAAGGCGGAGTTGGCGGCGGGGGTGAGTCGAAAAGGATGGTGCGAGGACCTGGTCAATGTGGTTAGTGGTGCTGCAACTGTACTGTAGCCCCAGATGAAGCGACGATAGAAATTCGCAAACCCAAGAAACCATTGAAGCTGTTTGAGTGTCCTGGGTAGGGGCCAGTGACGTACAGCTTCGAGCTTCTGTGGGTCCATGGCCACACCCTGGGGCGAGATGACAAAACCCAGGAACGTGGTGGAGTGCTTGTGAAAGGCACATTTTTCCAGCTTGCAGTACAGTTGGTGAGCAAGCAATCTCTTTAGGACGGCCCGAACATGTTGGATGTGCTCCTTGAGGTTATGGGAGTAAATGAGGATGTCGTCTAAGTAGACGAACTCCCATCGGCCCAGCATATCCCTGAGGACGTCGTTGATAAACTGCTGGAAGGCCGAGGGTGCATTGCAGAGTCCAAAGGGAATGACCAGGCTCTCATAGTGTCCAGTGGGTGTGATGAATGCCGTTTTCCACTCATTCAATTCAATTCAATTCAATTCAGTTTTATTTGTATAGCGCTTTTAACAATTGACATTGTCTCAAAACAGCTTTACACAATCAAAAGAATTATTTAAGTTTGTATGAAATGTGAATGTGTATGAATCAAAATGTTCAGATATTCCCTGGCGAGCAAGCCCGAGGGCGACAGTGGCAAGGAAAAACTCCCTGAGACGGTAATAGGAAGAAACCTTGAGAGGAACCAGACTCGACAGGGAACCCATCCTCATCTGGGTGAAACAGATAGCAGGAAATGATCTGCATTTATACAGTGTTAGGTTCAGCTATAATAGTTGATGTTAATTGATGTTATAATAGTTGATGTAAAATGGAGTCCAGTAGTTATTCGAGACTCAGATAGACTTGTAGAAAGTTCCAGTCCTGAACTATCGAATTGTCAAGTCCTCAGAGAAACAGCTGACAACACCAGTCGAGGCCAGGACCATCTTCTAAGTATAGAGAATCATCCCCAGACACCAGACGCATCCTAAAGAGACACACGGGGCATCCATGCGATGAGACCTCCAACCAGAAACCGGGCACCAGGATGGATCAGACAGGTCCGGAGGGCAGAGGGAGTCTGGATCACTGGCAGCTTAGGAACGACATGTGTAGCTCGACAGAGAGAGAGAGAGAGAAAGAGTGAAAGGGGGAGACAGGGGGAGAGAGGAAAAAGAAAGAGGGGGAGGAAGAGAAGAGGAGGAGAGATTGCAATTAGGTATGGTCACAGTCACAATGTCTAATGTGAATGTATATTTACTGTAGAGTGCAAGCAGGGACTCCGGCAGGACTAACTATGACAGCATAACTAAAAGGGAGAGCCAGAAGGAAACACAAACATGAGGGCTCCCTGTGATGTAAAGCAAACAATCACCTCACCGTCAACAAACCTGAGTGATCAAATGAGACTGAGGAAGACAGCATCTAAACATACCAGTTCACCATAATACTCTACGTCCATGAGTCCCCCAGATCTGCTCCTTTACCTTATGGCAAATCTATTTATAAAATGCTTGGTTAAATAAATAGGTTTTGAGCCTAGACTTAAACACTGAGACTGTGTCTGAGTCCCGAACACTATTTGGAAGACTATTCCATAATTTTGGGGCTTTGTAAGAAAAAGCTCTGCCCCCAGCTGTAGTTTTCATAATACGCGGTACTGATAAGCAGCCTGCATCCTTTGACCGAAGTAGGCGTGGCGGATCGTAAGACACTAGCAGTTCGCTCAGATACTGCGGCGCGAGACCATTTAATGCCTTATATGTCAAGAGTAGTATTTTAAAATCAATGCGAAATTTCACAGGGAGCCAATGCAGTGAAGATAGGATAGGGGTGATGTGCTCATAGCACTCTCGCTGCTGCATTTTGGACTAGCTGAAGCTTGTTTAGGCACCTAACTGAACAACCAGACAGTAAGGCATTACAATAGTCCAACCTAGAAGTGATAAAAGCATGAACTAGTTTTTCTGCATCATTTAGCGACAATATATTTCTTATTTTGGCGATATTTATAAGGTGAAAGAATGCTATCCTGGTGATATTATCTACATGAGCTTCAAATGAAAGGCTGGAATCTATAATCACGCCGAGGTCTTTTACTGTTGCACTTGACGGAACAGAAAGGCCATCTAAAGTTACGGTGTGATCTAAGATTTTACTTCTAGCTGTATGCGGTCCTATGACTAGAACTTCTGTCTTATCCGGATTAAGCAGAAGGAAGTTAATTAGCATCCAATTTCTTATGTCCTGAACACATTGCTCAACTTTAGTAAGATGGTTTTTCTCATCAGGTTTTGTTGAGACGTATAGCTGTGTGTCGTCAGCATAACAATGAAAACTAATACCATGCTTACGGATTATGTTGCCCAGAGGAAGCATGTAAAGGGAAAAAAGCAGTGGGCCTAAAACTGAACCCTGCGGAACGCCAAACTCCACTAGAGAACATGCAGAATAATCACCATTTAAGTCTACATACTGATAACGATCGGTCAAATAGGATCTGAGCCAGGAGAGGGTTGTACCCTTAATTCCTACTAAATTTTCTAATCTGTGAAGAAGAATAGCATGATCAATAGTGTCAAAAGCTGCACTGAGGTCGAGTAATACAAGCATAGTTACACAACCCTGATCAGAGGCCAATAGGAGGTCATTTACTACTTTAACGAGTGCTGTTTCTGTGCTGTGATGAGGCCTAAATCCTGACTGATACAGTTCATGTATGCCATTTCTATGTAGATATGAGCATAGCTGCTCCGCTACTATCTTTTCCAGAATCTTAGAGATAAAGGGGAGGTTTGATATTGGCCTGTAATTGGACAGCTGACAGGGGTCGAGGTCAGGTTTCTTAATTATTGGTTTAATAACTGCTACTTTAAAAGATTTTGGAACATAACCAATGCTGAGTGAGGAATTAATTATTCTCAACAGCGGTTCTGTTATTACTGGTACTATCTGTTTAAGAAAATGTGTCGGTATAGGATCTAATATACAGGTTGATGAATTTGCAGAAGAGATGAGTGAAATTAGTTCATTCTCTTCAAGAGGAGTAAAGTATTCTAGGTTTGAATCTGACATGGCTAGGTTAACATCAGTATCAATTACATTGTTTGGTTTCAAAGCCTTAATTTTATGCCTGATATTTACAATTTTATTATTAAAAAAGTTCATGAAGTCCTCACTATTGCATGATGTTGTTGTGGAGATTTTTGTAGTGGTCTTATTTCTGGTTAATTTGGCTACGGTATTAAATAAAAATCTAGGATTATTTTTATTTTCTTCTATAAGAGTGGAGAGATACGTTGATCTAGCTACACTAAGAGCTTTCCTATAGTTCAGGATGCTCTCTTTCCATGCTATTTGAAATACCAACAATTTAGTTTGACGCCATTTACGCTCTAATTTCCGAGCAGTCTGTTTTAAAGTGCGTGTGTGATCGTTATACCAGGGAGCGAGTTTCTTATCTCTAATAATTTTTCTTTTAGCTGGAGCTACATTATCTAAGGTACAACGAAGTGTCGACTCTAAATATTCAGTCGCCTGATCAAGTTCTGTGGGGTCAGACGGTGGCCTAATCGAAGTTGGTAACTCTGGGAGATTACTGATAAAACTCTGTGTGGTAGTTGATGTGAATGTACGTTTAATACGGTAGTTCGGTGCTGTGCGTACATTATCACTGTGACACACTTGAATGGAGACAAGATAGTGATCTGAGATAATTTCAGACAGTGGAATTGTGAATACATTTCTTATAATTAATCCGAAGAATATTACTAAATCTAAAGTGTGACCTGCTTTATGAGTGGGTCCTACTACACACTGATTTACGCCTACGGAGTCCAGTATGGATATAAATGCTGTTCTCAGAGGGTCTTCTGGATTCTCAAATTGAATGTTAAAATCTCCAGCAATTAACGCTTTGTCTACAGAAATGACCAGGTCTGAGATGAAATCTGCAAATTCACTAAGAAATTCAGAATACGGCCCTGGAGGTCTGTAAATTATAATTAGTGGAATCGACTGAGCTGATTTAATATACTTAAATACACTTATGTTACTATAGAGAATTTCAAATGAGTTAAATTTGTGTCCGTGTTTTTGTACGATAGACAGATTATCATTATGAATAACTGCGACGCCTCCTCCTCTACCAGTTAACCGAGGCTGGTGTATGTAGCTGTATCCAGGAGGACTAGCTTCATTTAGAGCTATATACTCGTCCTGTTTAACCCATGTTTCAGTTAAACAGAGTATATCAAACGCCTGATCTGTGATAATTTCATTAACAATAACTGCTTTTGATGTGAGAGATCTAATATTTAACAATCCTAGCTTCAGATCAGAGGTGCCGGCTGCGCATTCAATATGATCTGAGTTTGTGGTCTTTATGTTAATTAGATTATTGAAACAGACTTTCTGGGTCTTTCTACATTTTTGCTTAGATCGGGGAACAGACACAGTCTCAATATGGTGAACCCTGAGTGACGACTCTATGCAGCTAGCAGACGGTTGGTTTAGCCTGTCTGTCTGCTCCCTGGCCTGGGCTCTGGATTGTCACCGATTAACTAGACCTCTACTGAGACTATGAGCTATACTACAGGAAATGAGAGCAGCACCTTCCCGAGTGGGATGGACACCGTCCCGCCCTAACAGGCCAGCTTTGCCCTCAAAGGTCTTCCAATTGTCTATGAAGCCCACATTATTTTTGGAGCACCACCTGGACATCCAGCGGTTCAGCGACCATAACCTGCTGTAAGCTATGTCACCACGTCTCATTGGGATGGGACCAGAGCATATTACTTCATCGGACATCGCCTCTGATGCGCACTAAGTTGTAGGCGCTCCGAGGTCCAAGTTCATGAATACAGTGGCACCAGAGAGGGCGTCCAGGGCTGAGTTGGTGAGCGGTAGGGGGTGTCGGTTTTTAATGGTGATCTTGTTTAGCCCCCGATAATCGACACACGGGCGAAATTCGCCCCCTTTCTTCTTAACGAAGAAGAACCCCGCGGCTGCTGGCGAGGAGGAAGGCCGGATGGTGCCGTGCCGTAGAGCATTGGCGACGTATTCCTCCATAGCTTGTGTCTCGGTGGCCGATAGGGAGTAAAGGTGGCCGCGGGGGGGAATGGAACCTGGCTGAAGTTCTATCTCCAGGTCGTATGGGCGATGTGGTGGTAGGTGGGTGGCTCTTCTCTTGCAGAAGGCTTCAGCCAGGTCTCTATATTCCGGTGGAATGGCATCGGTGTCGACTTTGGGGGCCTCGGACTCCTTGGAGCACGTCCCAGCCTGTGCCCGTAGGCAGAGTTCGGTGCAGGTCGGCCCCCACTGGAGGATCCGGTTTTGTGCCCAGGAGATGAGAGGGTCGTGCTGTAGCAGCCAGGGGTAGCCGAGGATGATGGGAGGAGACGAGATGGGAGTGAGGTAGAACTGCAGCTGTTCCTGGTGTTGGTCGATGATGAAGGTGAGGAGTTGGGTCTGGTGAGTGATGGGGCTGGTGGAGAGGGGCCGACCGTCGACTGATGTAATGTGAAGAGGCTGGGATAACGCCTCAATCTTCACCCCCATTTCTTCGGCATAAGTAGAGTCAACAAAGTTACCTGTGGCACCCGAATCGATGAACGCAGTACTTAGGACCCGTTTGTGGCCAAATTGGAGGATTACCTGAACCGTGTCGCGAGATGGGGATGGCGTTGGTAGTGGTGGAGAGGTGGATGGTGCCCGGTGAGTCTCTCCTCCGGCTCACCGGGGCTGCGCGTTTCCCGGGCGCAGTGGACAGATTGCTCGGTGGTGGGCCGCCGACCCACAATAGGCACACAAACCCTCTCGAAACCGGCGTTCTCGTTCCATCACGGTCAGGGAGGCGCGCCCTAATTGCATGGGTTCCCCGGCTCCGGTGTTAACCACGGCAGGAGGTGGAGATCCGACATGTTCAGTGGTGGCAGGAGTGAAGGTGGTTGGAGGTCGAGATGGAGTGTGGGCATAGGTGGAAGTAGGTGGCAGGGTCCTCGGGGCTGGCTTCGGACGAGCGAGGAGGCGCTGATCAATGCGGAGGGCGAGCTGAATTAATCCCTCCAAGGTGGCTGGGAGCTCTCGTCTGGCTAGTTCGTCCTTGATACGGGAAGCCAGTCCCTCGTAGTAGGACGTCCGGAGCGCGGCATCTCCCCACGATGTCTGTACCGTGAGGGTGCGGAATTCTGCGGTGTAGCGGCTCACGGACAATCCTCCCTGCCGCAGATGGTAAAGCTTGGTGTCGGTCTCCACCTCGCCCGCAGGGTGTTCAAAAGTCAATTTGAGTTGACGGGTGAATTCAGTGTAGGAATGGGCGGTGTCAGAGTCTGATCGAAGCACTGCCGTGGCCCACTCAGCTGCCTGCCCGGATAGCAATGATACGAGGAGAGCAATGCGTAGCCGATCGGTGGAGTACTTGGTTGAATTGAACTCAAAAACCAGATTAAGTGATGTCAAGAACACACTGCATCTTCCGTCGGTGCCATCCCATTTATCTGGAAGCGCAAGGAATACGTCAGAAGGAGGGGGGGGGGGGGGGGCTGGTGCGGCAACCAGCCGCGCCATCCACAGCCGCGCGGAGATCCGCGTTCTCCCGCCGGAGCTCCGCCACCTCGCGGCGCAAGGCCGCGACGTCTTGGAGGCCCTGGCGCAGATTAGCGATCTCTCCGGTTAGCTTGTCGATAAGCGCGGCGTGCCGATCTACCACGTCGCAGAGGCGCGCATGATCCGCTGGGTTCACCCCGGAAGGCTTAGTCATTCTGTCAGGATGAACTAACCTTGGTGACCAGAAGACGTAGCTTTAGCGGTTAGCCCAATGTAGCGTGGATGGTAAACCCAAACGCGGATGTAAGCGAGTAGGCAGGATAACCACGCGATTTAGTATAAGGACTCTCACGAAAAGGGAGCAAGGGAAAAACACAAATTTAACCAGCGTCCTATAGATACACACACAATGTCAGGAAACCAAACCAAAGATAATGAGTACTCACAGTTAGCAGACGGACAGCCGAAACCGACATGGGCCGAAACTCAATGACTGAGCGATAATCCATCATTTGTTTACCTCTTTTATACTTCCTGGTTTTGCGCCCGCCTTACTTCCGGGTCCTAGTGCCGGGCGCAGATTGAGTGTGCATGACAAAAACATTATAATTTATCATCACAAGATACGTTTTATCATCACAAACAAGTATTTTTTTATATAAAAATCTTTGCCTTGTAAAGATTCTGAGCATGTGCCTATAGTATCTTAATTTTTAAGGCCAAATCTGTCATCTGTTTTTGTTAATAAACTATACTTTAAAATGTAATTTAATGAACCCTTTAATTTTTGTGGCTTCAGTCATTGTTGGGATACTCTTTTAAAGCTGGCAGCATTAACAGCTTATATCAAAATGTATATCGTTATCGTTCAATATGGGGGAAAATTATCGAGATTACTTTTTTGCCATATCGCCCAGCCCGAGAATGACATTTTCCATTTGATATTTAAAGTGTAAAATCAATCTGGGTCAGGACAATTTCACTTTTACTATATAGTTGGGTACCTGCTAGGTGTTGTATAGTTCATATTTGCCCAGAGAGATTTAAGCTACTAAAATGGAAATGGAAATCTGGCTTCTTACAGTATTTACACCATTGTGCATAATAGAATGACATATTTCCATTTAATAAGTGTAAAATCAATCTGGGCCAAACAGCAAGGGTTCAGCGAGTGACACCAGAGTACTGCAGACGTCTGACTCTGTGCTCTGGCTGGGCAAAGAAACTGGTAGGGACAAATCAAGACAAAGAATAATGACAGATATATATATATATATATATATATATAGAGAGAGAGAGAGAGAGAGAGAGAGAGAGAGATAGATAGATAGATGATAGATACCCCTGTTACCTGTGACTTACTCTTGTTTTGGGTTATTGTTCTGTTGCATCACCAAGTTTCAACTGACGTACAGACCTTCTCACATTGTCCTGGAGATTTTTTTGATATGCTTGGGAATTCACCTTCCACTCTATGACTGCAAACTGAGGCCCTGATGCAGCATAGCAGGCGCAAATCGTGATTAATTAAATTATTTTTCACCATACTTTATGGTTTACAGAACATTTTGCCAATACAGCTGTGGAATGTCAATGTGCTCTTTTATAAAGGCATGTAGTAAGCAGTTGCTTCCTTTGTGGTGGACACCCTACTTGTAATGTTTTATGTACAGTAGACTCATGACCACAGATGTTAGCCAGTTCCAATGATGCTTTCAAATTTTGGCTGTCACTCTGGGTTTTTTCTTTACCCCATTGACGAGTCTTTTTATGCTCTTCGGGTCATTCTAACTGGGGGCCCACTTTTTGTCTTTGAAATTACGTTATAACCCTTTCCGACTTTATGTAAATCAACGATTCTTGATCATGGATCCTCTGAAAGCTCTTTTTGGTGAGGCATGGCTCAATATTCTTCAATGTGCAAAGCAAACTCAAAAAGTTGGAGTATTTCATCAGTCAGGGTAACTCTCGTCTACACCTCATTTTCTTAACAAGACTCAAAGTATGCTAACATCTGGCTCCAATTACCTTATTACCTTTTTTTTTAGGTTATCAACTCAAGGATTCACATACTTTTACTAGCACTATGATCTGTTTGTGGTTATTGGAAGTCATGGAAGGGACCGTATTTACTAAGCATCTCAGAATCACTCGTAGGACATTATTTATAAAACTTCCTATCCTTACTTTTTGGCGAGGAGTAGGACTGCGCTGAGGAAAGCCTGTGACGTCACTATGTACGACACTGGAGCCGTAAAGTAGGTAGCATGTTATAGTGGGTATTGTAGTTTTTACTGGTTTTGTGTTTTTGTAGGTGAAATGGCAAAATGATGAAAGTTGTGTGAAAGTTTTAGGCACACAGACAGAATGTATAGATGTGTGACTCGGCATGACGTTATCGTAATCAGACTGCTCCATTACGAAAGCGAAACTGGAGAGAGGATGAGAGCGGAGTAGTAAATGTAAAATAAATTATAATAATTAAAGTTAAATTCTACCCTACTCTTACTTCTAAAGAAACAAAGTGAACGGAGGCAATTTGTGAAAGCATCAGTGCCATCTCTCAATTTGCCGCACGTACAGTAACACTGACGCGGATGAAGTCATGTGGTACGGCGTGTTAATGAAGTGATGCTTATAACGGAGAATCTCAAATAATTCGTTGTGTCCACTCAAATAATTAAATATAATCATTTAAAATGTATATACTGTATAAATACTTTAATACAGTTTTATTTTAATGTCTGTGCCATGGGTGCTGCCCACGACCTCATGAATGCAGCTTGTTTTTCATTGACTTCACGCTGTGCGACGTGAATCTGCGCATGCTCGGTGGTGCTGTGAGAGCAGAGTTTACTTTATTATCTCCAACATTGTCGGCCGTGTCACTGTTTCAAAGCTGCATCTTCGGTGTTACTAAAAAGTGTACAGTATCATTCACCTCCTACTATTATTAGACGCTTAGTCAATATGAGCCGAGAACTTTGTGTTATTATTTTAGGCACATTATATTTGTCAATACTCTTGACTTATATGAACATCGGATCAAATATTATGACAAATTAATGCAGTAAACCATGAAATTCCATATTAAGATACTTTTTACCACTGTATAAATTATATTTAATTATTTAATCCAGGCAAGCTGGAAACAACAACAAAAATAAACTAAGATAATGTTCTAATTACCTTAAAACATGGAGCTCCAAAATCAGGCAGAAAGTTGTGATCAGTACTTAGTTAATTACTAATTAACTAACACACACACACACGGAGTGATGAAGCATGATCTTAAAATGTCCTATATCCCTCTCTAGTGGTGAAATGAAGGAAAGCCAAATTACTTGATGGATTTTCCCATATTGCATGAAACTGCTTGTTTTCTTTTTTTGTGCTTATCCATTAATAATAATAATAATAAAAAATGAGTCCATAAACAAATTGAAGGAAAGTTCACATCTATATAAGATGTTATTTATATAGAATATCTTAGGACAGAAATGTTTTTGTTCTATAATGTATAAGAGTATGATTTCTATAACCTGGAAAAATAAACTCAGTGTGGATTTGACAAGTGTCACATCCATGTTTTCTTGTTCCAAATAGGACATAAAATGGAACATTAGTAAAACAACTAATAAAATATTTTAAAAAGAAAGTGAAAGGGAAAAAAATGCTAAAAGCATAAGGTAACAAAGAAATACAACACTTTAAAAAAACAAACAAAGATGTTTTCATGTTGGGTATAAAAACCAAAAAAAAAATAGGGTAGGCTTCACAACAGGCCTAAATTGCCCTGCGATTAGCAAGCTACAAACCCTTTAACCAATTTAGTAATAACACACAACACAGAATATGCAGCAATAATCTACCAGGTACAGATTGACAAGAATAAATAAACACGTTTAGCTGATGCTTAAAATGAGTATGCTACGTTAATTTCTAAAAGGTCACATCACTGACCAAACCTTTACCTGCTGTACAAGGTGACATTATAAACATGAATTACAAAGGTTGCATGTGAAGCCGTTCACTAAATCAAATCATAAAATCTATTACTCAGGCTGAATGCCAAGTGCAACTGGACCATTTATAGAAAATCCAACAAAAAATGATACTCTCTCATCCAGATCTCCACACAACTGACTTTTAAACAAAGGAGAGACTGCAACCTTTACATTTGGATTTAATGTGTCTGCCATAATGCCATTTTTAACAATCTTTCCTGTGACTCTGCAGAGTATATTTTGAACATTTTCGTTCTCCCAAATCTTTCCATTTTGCAATAGTCCTGATACTATCTGCGTGGAGCCCACACATGTATCAATGTCCCTCTGAGTGATCAGACGATCATAACCAGTTTTCTTTCCGAGATAAAAATGAACAACTGCTTTCTTGCCATTGCATTCTGGCTTCATTTGATTTGAAAAAGAAATTTTCATCTTTGACACATAATCTCCCAACCTGTTACTCAACTCTTCTTCTGAAAAAAGAGAGATGGTCTCTGGCCACAGCATCATCACTGTAACAAAATAGAATTCTATGCAGTCACTGAGAGGGGTGGAATTAAAAATTTTTAGGATGTCGTTTAAGAATTTAAGTAGGTCCATGTAGGACTCCAAAAGTGGTGACGTGGGGCAAATTTTACTGAGAACAATATTTGCATAGATGAAGTTCACCTTGTGCTTGAAGTGCTTTTCCTTTTGTTTTTCGAAAGAAACGTTTTCCAAAAGAAACTTGTAATTACGGATAACTTTTGGTAATGCATTAGAATTTTCTTCAGAAAGAAATGTAAGCAGTCCACTGTAGGAATCAGCTTTGTTTTTTTCCAGCCATTGCCGTGTTTTCTCAATTTTGAGCATGGTGCTCAATGTCTTCTTTTGTTGCAATTCTTTTTTGTCTGACCTACAAAAGAGGTCAACATACTGTTGAAAGCACGAAATGATTTGCTCTCGCGTGCATAACTCTCTGGTATTGTCTCTTTTGAAGTAACATGAGCTCAAGTTGACAAAATAATTGTCAAGAAAATCAAAGTGCTTCTTCATGTTGTCTTTAAGGTTGTACAAAAGTTCCGTAAATTCCATCAGAAAATGATAATAGGATGCATTCTTCTGCTTTTTGTTGTCATTTTCTTTCATGTCTTGTATTCTCATTTTACCTGAGAGAACCTGACTCAGAATGTCATGATGAACCCTGTCTGAAGGAAACACTGGTATTCTTTCCAGTATATTTATCACCATAACAGCAACTTGAAGCTCACCAAGGCAACCAGCAGTGTTGTAGGAGTTAAAGTCTTTTTTTGCTTGATATCGACGTGAAACTTCCCTTTTAGCAATTTCTTGTGTTTCTTTGAAAGCCTTTGTCGCAGACTCTGCCATTTTAAGATATTCTTTCAACTTGTCAGGTTTTATTTCATCACATTTGTGATTGCTGATAGCATCTTTCAGCTCATGCTTAATCACTTGTGCAGTGGTATCACACATGTAGGAGTTATCACTCTGGAGATCTCTTGCCTTCTTTGCCCAGACTTTTGCCTCTCTGAAGTCTTTTTTCTTCAGATAGTTGTACCTGGCAAAGAGCTGGCATATTACTGCATCTTTTTCAAAGCGTTTAGTAGCATTTAATAAAACAGTTTCCTCGTACCCTGGAGTCTCCTTCTCAATGTCTTGGATAAGCGGAGAAAACTTAAAATCTTTTCGGCTCCTCTCAGCTGAGTACTGTCTTTTCACCAACATATTGTGAATGTCCTGCACGAGCTCTTCCTTTCCCTGAATACAACTGTAAAATGCATCTGTTGTCAGTAGGAAGTCAGTGATCTTTGCTTTGGTTACATTAAAAGTACTTTTAAACTCTGTTAAACAGTGTTCTGCGATTCTTGTGTGGATCACTCTCAAAGCCTGAAACTCCACACTAGACTCTTCTGTGCATCGTGTTATAAGTGTAGAAAACTTCCCAAACCCATCTTCAGCCTTGCATGAAGTTGAGACAGGCCTTGTTGGCAGACCAAGAAATTCTTCACATATAGAGACTGACACCGTTGCACCGTTGCAGTAGCAACTCAAGAGGACTAGAACTGCAAAGAGTTGAGCATCTTTCTTTTCAAAGTTGAAACCCTTCAGTGTATTTTTCACAACACCCTGTATGTACTCGGAAGAAAAGTCTTTCTTCAGGATCATGAAACCATAGAACGTTTCAGTATTTTTGTGATCCTTTTCAATTTCGTTTAGCTTTGTCTCAAATGATTTTTGTTCCGTGTCAGTTAGCTTGTTTCCGATGAAAACCGTATCATCTGTTGCTTCTGTCTGGCCCCTTGAGTCAGCTCTCATACAATTCAGCAGGATGACCTGGGGAGACCTGGCAGATACATTTTTCTTCTGGCATTCCTTCGCAATGAGCTGTTGAAGTTCACTTACAGTATCAAAGTCTTCGAGATCGTCAGTCAGGAGCATTACCGGAAGCCGTGTTTCTTGATCCATTGCCTCATAGGTCAACAATCGACATACCTGTTGTGCTACATCTTCATGATCAACATTTTCATTTTTCAGTATTGCACAACGGAATTTATCCTTTACTGTCCACAAAACATGCATGGCGAGAGTTGTTCCTCCACAACCAGGAATATGCAATATGTTCAAGCGGACACAAGCTTGCCTGTGGGAGCACATATCTGGAATAATAGTTTTAATGATATAGTCAAACTTCTCTCGTTTGATGAAGGGAATTGATCCTGGCTGCTCTGAAAAGTAGAAGTTCCACCAGGACACCTTTCCTCCCTTGTAAAACATTTCCTCCAGTTGCAGTTTGTCTTCATTGCCTCCCTCACACTGGTTAACACACAGAACATTCAGTGCATCCAAGCTGCCCTCCACTTTCTTTGATAGTAATACCGTACCACCAGCACCAGGCAAAAATCTGCTTGATTTGCGATTTTCTGACCACAGACTGAGGACAGTACCATTAATCTCTGCAAAACTGAGCTCAGAAATACATCTTCTAGATATTTTTTCTCTACATTGAGCTTCAATGAGATCCTTCCAGGAACTGCAGGATCTTTCATTTTCACATATGCACAGTATTTGTTCTGTACCTTGCAGCTCCTGGAAAAACATACTGAAGGTCTCTAGGAGAGGATCATGCTTGTCAGTAACATCACTCAACAGAATAAATATGATGAGAAATTTTTTGTGTGGCAGAACATCCTTTCGGCACAGGAATGACACAACATCACGAACAGAGGAACCTTTCTCTCTTAGCCAGTTGTCCACATCAGAAGGTGGTTCATCATTTACTCCTCCATTACAGAAGACCCAGCTTGTGATTTTGGTCAGTTTCAGCTTACGTACAGTTTCTTCAACTGACCCTGTGATTTTATATTGCAAAGGAGAGTGACCATTTGTATTTCTGTCTTCAAATACCTTACTCAAGCCAGTTTCAGCAGATTCTGGATCAAAATCCAAAACAGCTGTTAGATTCATATGCTGGAGAAATTCCAAAGATTTCATTTGAACTGGATGGGCTTTATTAATCACTAATACATATCGCTCAAAATGAGACTTGTCCAAAGACTGAGAGCCTCCTGTTATCATCTCACACAGCTTAGAACCCTGCACACTACATTTAACACCAGTAAGGTGCTTTTCCTCAGCTTCCTGTCTCAGCTTAGACAGATGTGCCATATTATCCCTGCTGGTATGTTTTTTGTACTTTTCTAAGAAGTCTTGAGTACAAAGATTTTGGCTACTGCTGCTGTCTCTAATGTAAAAACATTTTCCACTTTTTTGCTCATCATGACCTAGTTGTCTTATTTTGGATTTCTTTGATTTCCTTGTGTCAACATTGTAGATGTGAAAGAATTTGTCTTCACAAACCAAGAAGGATGGTTCAATGTCTACCTCTATGACATATTTGCCTGACAATGTCATATCTGCATTAAAAACCTCAACAAACCTGGGAGATTTTATACATTTTTTTGCAAGGTCAATCTGCTTATGTTCAAAATGCCCCTCAATCACATCTGCCAGTTTCGTAACAAATGCTTCCTTGTCTTCAACTGTAGTACCCAAAATTTGTCCATGACTAAAATCAGGTGAATCTCCAACTCCAAAATGAATTGTACCATTAGTACGACTGTTCATGCAAGCACATGCGAATTTAAGAAGTTCATCTCCAAACTTTTTCAGCTTTGTCTCAAGCATTTTTTCCTCAGGAATATTTTGGAAATTGATAAATGCTTTGTATTCATGGCATGGTTCTATGAAGTTTAGAACACCTGTTTCCGTTACATCAAGAACACTGTTTTTCTTGTATCTGCATGCAGCATGATATCGAGTAAAAGGATAGGGCTTGCATGACATACTAGTCTGGCCTCTTGAGATGTTGACCTGCTGAGCCTTAAGTTCATTTCGATAGCGAATTATCAGTGTTGCTGGTCCAAGCTTAATGCCTATACTTTGAAAAGCAGATGTCTCCAGTAACAGAAGACTTTGTCCATTAACTTGCTGATCATACAGAACCTTTGCATTTGCATTATCCACATTTCTTAATCCAAGAATCCAGTCTCTCACATGTTCTTTATCCCAGTCCTTAATTTCTGGAGGACGTTCAGGTGAATATGTCATGTCTTTATTATTCTGAAAGATACAGATCAAAATAAGTTTTACACACACATTTACAGAAGTGCAAATATTACAAACTGTTTTTTGATGAGAAACTGGTCTGATTTCATGAATTAGATAACAAAATCATGATCTTGAAATGCATTGTATTTTATTTGTATTAAATTTCTGTTAAATAGATAAAAATTATTTTTATGGTATTAAATATAAATTATATCTTCTTTGTCTTTCCCTATCAGGGGTCGCCACAGCGAATCATCTGCCTCCATCTAACCCTATCCTCTGCATCCTCTTCTCTCACACCAACTAACTTCATGTCCTCTCTCACTGCATCCATAAATCTCCTCTTTGGTCTTCCTCTAGACCTCCTGCCTGGCAGTTCCAACCTCAGCATCCTTCTACCGATATATTCACACTCTCTCCTCTGAACATGTCCAAACCACCTCAATCTGGCCTCTCTGACTTTATCTCCAAAACATCTAACATGGGTTGTTCCTCTGATGAACTCATTCTTGATCCTATCCATCCTTGTCACTCCCAAAGAGAACCTCAACATCTTCAGCTCTGCTACCTCTAGCTCTGCCTCCTGTCTTTTCTTCAGTGCCACTGTCTTTAAGCCGTAGGGCATCACTGGTCTCACCACTGTGCTGTACACCTTTCCTTTCATTCTCGCTGATACGCTTTTAATCGCACAACACACCTGACACTTTTCTCCACCCATTCCAACCTACCTGTACCCGCCTCTTCACCTCCTTTCCACACTCTCCGTTGCTCTGGACCATTGACCCTAAGTACTTAAAATCCTGCACCTTCTTTACCTCTGCTCCCTGTAGCCTCACCGTTCCTCTTGGGTTCCTCTCATTCACACACATGTATTCCGTCATGCTGCAGCTAACTTTCATTCCTCTGCTTTCCAGAGCATACCTCCACCTCTCCAAATTTTCCTCCACCTGTTCCCTGTTCTCGCTACAAAGCACAATGCCATCTGAAAACATCATAGTCCATGGAGACTCCTGTCTTACTGTACCTCATCTGTCATCCATATATTTAAGTGCATTGTGTGAAGTGACAGACAGTTACCTCTACTTATACTGGTTACTGGTATTATTGGAACTTTATGATTGTCTTTCATACATGTGAGATCACTGAAAATCAGTCATCATTAACATACATTTATGGCAGTTGACAAATGCCCTTATCCAAATCAACTTACATTTCATTATATGCATCATACTGTATACCTGACCAGTTGTAAGTTAAGGGCCTTGCTCAAGGGCGGTTTGGTGGTGCTAATTGCCATTCACAAAATTGCCTGTAGTGCGTGTGGGCCTGTACAAGGCGTACCCCATCTCTACCTAAACCCTTGTACCACATTGCTGTGAGCTTGCAGAGATGGAATGTTTCCCTAATTTCCACTTGTGCCTTGCTGAAACATTTGTACCCCAACCTCAGAGATACAGTTATCAAATTCCATCCCATATGTAACAGTCACAATTAATAAGGCATTGTCTGAATTGGGATAGACACTATGATTAAACTTGGTTAACATCAGATATGTTCTTCAGGTTGCCAACTTTAATGTACAGTGCATCCGGAAAGTATTCACAGTGCATCACTTTTTCCACATTATGTCACAGCCTTACTCTAAAATGGATTAAATAATTTTTTTTTTCTCAGAATTGTACACACAACACCCCATAATGACAACATGAAAAACGTTTACTTGAGATTTTTGAAAATGTATTAAAAATAAAAATATTGAGAAAGCACATCTACGTACTGTAAGTATTCATAGCCTTTGCAAAATTGAGCTCAGGCGCATCCTGTTTCCCCTGATCATCCTTGGGATGTTTCTGCAGCTTAATTGGAGTCCACTTGTGGTAAATTCAGTTCATTGGACATCATTTGGAAAGGCACACACCTGTCTATATAACGTCCCACAGTTGACAGTTCATGTCAGAGCACAAACCAAGCATGAAGTCAAAGGAATTGTCTGTAGACCTCCGAGACAGGATTGTCTCGGGGCACAAATCTGGGGAAGGTTACAGAAAAATTTCTGTTGCTTTGAAGGTCCCAATGAGCACAGTGGCCTCCATCATCCATAAGTGGAAGAAGTTCGAAACCACCAGGACTCTTCCTAGAGCTGGCCGGCCATCTAAACTGAGCGAACGGGGGAGAAGGGCCTTAGTCAGGGAGGTGACCAAGAACCAGATGGTCACTCTGTCAGAGCTCCAGATGTCTTCTGTGGAGAGAGGAGAACTGCAGCTGCTCTAAGACTACGCTCAGCTTCCCCTACTATGTCAGAAAATAAATGCTCATATATGCACTGTCATATTTATATTGGTTTTAATAAAAGTTCGCTAGAACACGTTCAACTTCATGACTACATGACTAGCTCGTTCAGAATCAGGTATTTATTGTAGATTGTTTGGCGCGATTTTCTTGTCATACATTTCCGTGCAGCACAGCACATTAAACCCTCCTGAAGCCCAGCTTCACTGGATTTCTATGGGCAGCACAGGGGAGCTTTTTTCACTGCTGAAAAGCTGGATGGTAATTGGATAAATGCACCAAAATCGTCACTTCCAGCTTCTCTGGGAGTGAATGGAGCAGTGGGCGGGCCAGGACGCTGATGATTGGAGGAGCTGTTTAAAGGGCGGAACCACTTTTTTGATTGACAGCATGTCTTAAGTTCCATGCGGATTTGCAGGTGAAGTGGTACGACGAACTGCTGCACTCTGTATTGTTTGCTGGTGATATAAACCATTTTTGTTTGTACAAATCATTATTCAAATAATAAAATAAAAAACATATTATAGCGTTCTTGACTTTGCTCCTTGTTTCAGCATTGTAAAGTCAGTTCATACATATAATTAAAGCAGCTCGTGGAAGGGCAAACTAGCCAGAATTTACCTACAAATAACATAATGAATTTTATGATGAAGGCCTAATATGAGCTTCCCCTGTTTCAAATAACATAATGAATTTTATGATGAAGGCCTAATATGAGCTTCCCCTGTTTCAAAAGCTAGCAGCCGCCACTGGTACTGACTATGCATGTACAGTCATCCTCACACTATGCAATACTGCATATGTCACAACGCTTAGAAGCGAGATTCAAGCTGGCTACTACATCTGATCCCAACTCCCTTTGAGGCTGCTAAAAATATTGGCTACAGCCAACTACAGTGAATGCTCGATCCTGTTACAACTGGTCAAACAATAATGGCGCTTTTCCACTGCATAGTACGGCACGACACGGTTCAGTTCAACTCACTTTTGGGGGGTTTTCCACTGGGAACAGTACCTGGTACCTGGTCCTTTTTTTAGTACCACCTCAGCCGAGGTCCCAAGCGCGCCGAACCGTTACCAAAACGTGACGTGTAAACTCTGCTGGTCACTGATTGGCCGGAGAAAATCATCATTACTGCGTCACTGAGCTTGCGACACGAGACACAACAGAACCGCTATATTTAGAACAGCCAGAAAAAGATCGGACGCACCTTTTTGTATTAACCAAACATTTTCTTTGGCTGCCATCAGCCTCTTTTGAAACAAACTCCTTCGTCTTGCTGTTAAAAACATCCACATGCCGAGAATGAAGAACACCATGCCGTCGATATGCTCCATTGTTGTGTGTTTGTTTGTGGCGCGTTTACGATGACGTCACGGCAGTAGAGGCGCCGCAACTTTAACGACACGTGAATAATCCCGCCCACTCTAAAGCGTTACTAAACTGCAGTGGAAGCGCAAACCGAGCCAAACTGAGCCGAACCGAAGTGAGTTGAACTGAACCGTGTCGTGCCGTACTATGCAGTGGAAAAGAGGCATAAGTATCACTGGAAAGGAGCATGGACCCTGGCCTACTAGAAGTCTTTCTCACATAAGGGGTACACATGGGAGTGGAGGTAGACCATGGATCACCTTCGTTACTAGATTGGGAGAAGTATGGTGACACTGCTGCATGGCACCTTGATGCAAAGTCTAAACACATCAACCTGCAAGAAACAGTGGTGTACTACATGAATCTGTTCTCAGACACCACCACATTCTAAGAACTAGTTAGATGCATAAGAATGAGGACACAACATCACATTTGTTCAGCAATATGGTGTAGCAGATGCCAGGTTGAGGCAAGAGTGATACTTGCTAGAGCTGTAATCGGGCCTTAAAAGTTAGGCCCGACTGGGCCCGAGCACGACAAGTACATTTCGATTGACAGCCCTTTAAAAGCCCGACATTATTCACAGCTCCCGGGTCCCGTCGGGTTCAGGCAAAGGTCTTCAGCTCTAATTCTAGCACCCTGAGGTTGTGCAGCAGGTCTAGGAAAATTTGACCACTCACAGTTAAACGGTTTGCCAATACAGATTTAAATACCCATGACTGGAGGACTAGATGTCTCATGGACTACTGAATTTGAGATCATGTGAAATTCCTCCTTATATGAATCATCACAAAAAAGCCATCAGATCCCCAACCAGACTATGTTTATGTGAGTTCACTCCAAAGTGTGGTAAACAATTTGATGACTGCAATGTAGCGGTCCAAAAGAGAATCCTGTATGCTGTGTATAGTGTACAACTATACATAGGGGGCGCCATTCGTTACCATACTATTACAGTTATTAAGCGAATAAATCATCAAAATTAACTACAAGACATTTTCTCACTATACAGCTGGCTCAACACTCATGCTGAATGTACTTAAATAGAATGGTAGTAATTGATGTAAATGTGGTTTTATAAACACTGGATAACCATCATAGTTTCCCATCATTCAAGAATCTAAAACTTTTGAGTCAATATGATTGATGTGCCTGGACTTGGAACAGTTTTAACATGTGAAAAAAAAATTATATAAGCTAACAGACCCAGGCTTTGTGAAACTTTAGAGAATATTTAATGTAATCCATCATTTGCATGATCCAAGTAGAATGTCTACACTGAATATCCAAAACTCTGCTCAGTCATGGTTAAACAACTGGCAGTATTCTGACTTAGCTAAATGGCTTCTAAACAGTTACTGTACATGTACCTCTTCTGTAGACCTGCTTTCAGCCATCCCGGAAATGCAGTGAACTTCCTCAAAAGCTAAGTAGAAATAAAATCAAGCATATGATTATATTATTATATTATATTCCAGCATACAGCTTAATATTATTGGCTACAGGAAGAAAAGTTGAGACCAACTTCAACAGAAACGCCTAATTGTCCTCATGATTGTGTTTTCATGTAAATGCTTACATTTACTGAGGGTAGAAACAAAAACAGTAGTTTGGAAGAGAGCTATATAGCTTTTGAAAAATACCAACCAAACTTGGTACATTCAAGTTCATGTAACAATGTACTTGGTATGTACTTGATACATTTTAAATAAAAAATACATTATAGTTTGAATAAAGCAGAAAATTTAGACTGGTGTATTTTATTTCATTTTTAAACCAAATACCGTTTTGGTACTGAAAAATCACAACAAATATCTTAAACATCATTATGTCTAGTTTGGGTTGGGACAAAAGATAACTGTTTTTAAAAAAATTTTTGTTTATCAAACTTATACTAGCAAATGGAAGAATTTTATAAAATAGTTGTCAAAAGACTTAATTTAGACTTACCGACTGGGGGAACCAGAAAAAAACCTCTATATAAAAATCTACTTCTCCTGTTTCTATACTAACAATAATGAGGAAGCAGCTTCAGGCAAGCAAGCAGTGTCAAGCATCGAAACAATTCATGATGCATTTATGCAGGAAGCAGTGACTTATGTATCGATTTCTAAAGAACAGAGAAAACGAAACAAACTAAACCGAAACTTATGTGAGGGCTGAGTCATGACAAAAAGATAGAATAGCCCCAGTAAGCACAATAACATTAATGCAGAGATAAGATTACTTTGTCAGGTCACTTTTGTAAAATCAGAAAAATCACAACAAACATCTTAAACATCATTATGTCTAGTTTGGGTTGGGACAAAAGATAACTATTCTTTTATTTTTGTTTATCAAACTTATACTAGCAAATGGAAGCATTTTATAAAATAGTTGTCAAAAGACTTAATTTAGATTTACCGACCGAAAGAACCAGAAAAAAAACATCTATATAAAAATCTACTTCTCCTGTTTCTATACTAACAATAATGAGGAAGCAGCATCAGGCAAACAAGGAGCGTCGAGCATCGAAACAATTCATGATGCATTTATGCAGGAAGCAGTGACGTATGTTTTGATTTCTAAAGAACAGAGAAAACGAAACAAACTAAACTGAAACTTATGTGAGGGCTGAGTCATGACAAAAAGATGTCATGACAAGCCTTGCTGATCATGTATTTAGTATTTGAAATGAAGGAAACCCATCAAGCAAAGGCAGGATATGCAAACTCCACACACACAGGCCAGAGACGAAACCCTGGAGATGTGAGGCAACAGTGTTTACCACTAAGCCACTCTGCTGCTATGCTGCTGACTAACTGACATTATTTTAATAATTATAAATTAGTGTAAGGCCCATAGACCCAAAAAAATCACCCATAGTTAGACAAAGAAGGAGAATTACTGGTTTCATATACAGTGGAACCTTGGATATACAAGTACTGTAGTACATATACGCTTTGCCTGCCAAGTGTCACATGATCACAACTGAGCCAATGATTCTTCCTTCTCGTGCTGTGAGATTGTGGGTAATCGTCTCCCACACTTTCAGTCTCAGTGAGTCAGCGTCACTTGTATTGTCAATATCCATGTGTGTGTGTGTGTGTGTGTGTGAGGGCACACGTGCGCGTACAGTATGTGTGTGAAATTCATTTTACATAGTAGCCCCCCTGCTCCTGCTTCTTCACTCTTCTAACACTAGTTCTTTTCAAAGATAAAGTGCAGGTCATTTTTTTTATTTTTACTTTGTATTTTGTATTGATTATTTTTATATGAATATTTTTGGGTTGTGGAACAAATCATTGGCATTTCCATTATTTCTTATGAGGAAATTCACTTTGATATAGAATCGTGGCTGTAGTGATTGAGACCAGAGAGAGGCGAGCAGGAGGAAGGGGGCAACTGTGTAGGACAACTTTTACACACACACGCGCACACACATACACCAGATTACCGAATTGAGACTCTCACTCACACAAGCATGTGCACACACACCAGCTTGCCAACAGACCCAGAGAGAGGAGAGGAGGAGGAAGGGGCTACTGTGTAGGACGACTTACACAAATATACATACATGCGCACACACCAGTTTACCGACAGTGACTCTCACTCACACAAGCGCGAGCCAACAAACACACATATACAACACAAAATAAAAAATGCTTTACCCTTACACACCTGGGGGGTGTTCCAGAAAGCAGGTCATGTGACATACCCGTGTAAGTTTAAGAGTAAGTTAGTGGATAACTTCAACTTTCGGTTCCAAAAAACGGAGGTAACTTTCTGGGTATGTATGTAACCATAGCAACTTACTCTCTGAAGATAACCTGCTCGGAAGCAGGTTATGTTCCAGGGTAAGTTTGTTTCAGAAGGTTATTGAGCATAGTGCGCCCTTTTGATGATGATCATGGAGGCACAAATTATACTGTCACGTTCTGCTATGATGTTGGACTGTAGGCTTGGTGTTGAGGCATAAATGCAGAGGTGATGCAGTGAAACAGAAAAGAGTCTTTAATAAGAATCAAACAAGCAAAAAGCAAACATGAACAAAACATGAACTAAGAGAGTTGGCTAAAAACATGGAGCATGCTAACAAACGAAACTCAAAACACAAACTCGGGATTACACGATCTAATACAGTACAGACATGGGGCTACAAACTGGACAAGACAAGACATACTAAACAGCCTAGAGGACTAAACACAAGGGACTATACATGCAAGGGATAAACAAACACAAGACAGGCTTGGCTAGGTCTATTGGCTGTGCTGCACATTAGCTGCTAAGCTAGCTCATAGCTAATCAGACTAATGGCAAAACAGGCCAGTAGCCTGAGACACAAGGGAATGAACAGACAAGGTGCACAGCAGACTAGGTATGAAACAGACTAAGAACTCTAAAGGTTAGTGGCTAAAGATGTTAGTACCTAAACAGACTAAGAGCTAATCAGACGATGAGACTAGACATAAACAGAGACTAGACAGGCTAAGATCTAAACATGTTATTATCACCCTCATTAGTATTTAAATAGACTAATAACCAAACAGGCAATGGGGGTTACTTACACAAAAGGGTAAACACAAAGGGCTAATTCTCCTAGAGGCTAATCCTGCTAGGAGACACAAAGACAAAGACATCTCAATATAAACCAACTTAACTTAAAGTGCTCCTGAAACCAAAAGGCCAACTATCATCAAACCAAAACAGAACCAAACAAAACCCACATAACAGAAATTATATCACTTTAATGCTCGACCCAGTTTCCCAGAACAAACAGGTATTTATAAACAGTGCTAATGAGCCTCCTCAGTTCAGGTGAGCATCCACATCACCTGACTGAGGAGGCTTCTGGGAAACTGGGTCTAGAAACAAAAACTACAAACTAAAAACACTGCCCTCTAGTGGGCTACACTCACAGTACCCCCCCCCTTAAAAACGCTCCTCCGGAGCGCTAACGGAGGTCGTGGGTACCCTTCCCCATGTCCCGGGTCATTCCACCCGACTGTGACGCCGACAAGCAGACTCCCCAAGGTGGGTGGGAGGGTGGGCGAGCTTGAATTGCCGCCGAAGCCAGGCACTGAGTGCAGCAGCGGCCTGCACCCGAGGCTGGGTGGCGGAAGCAGCAATGGCTGGTCCTCGGGGCTGAGCGGTGGTGAGCTCATGACATCGTTGGGTGGCGGAGGCAGCACTGGGCCGATGCCGCAGGCCGGGCGGCGGAGGCAGTGCCGGATCGCTGGTGTAGGCCGGGCGTTGGAGGCAGTGCTGTGTCACTCTTGCCGGTGGAGCGATGCCTGCAGCACTGAATCGCCCTCCAAGTCGGGCGGCCGATGCAGCACTGTGTTGTCCTCACGCCGGGCGGCCTCTGCAGTACTCTGGCCTCCTTTGACACCGGGTGGCGATGGAAGCACGCTCTCGAAGTCCAGCGGTGGCGGGTCGCTGTCACCGCTGCGAACGAAGTTAGAGAGCGTGGTGAGGGTTTTCACTGGCGAGGTCCTGGCTGGGCTCTGGGGACATGGAGACTCCCCTGCGGCACGCTGGCGGAACTGGAACCTCCCCTGAGGTGCGCTGGCGGAACTGGAGCCCCCCCTGAGGCGCGCTGGCGGAACTGGAGCCCCCCCTGAGGCGCGCTGGCGGAACTGGAGCCCCCCCTGAGGCACGCTGGCGGAACTGGAGCCCCCTCTGAGGCGCGCTGGCGGAACTGGAGCCCCCCCCTGAGGCGCGCTGGCGGAACTGGAGCCTCCCCTGAGGCGCGCTGGCGGAACTGGAGCCTCCCCTGAGGCGCGCTGGCGGAACTGGAGCCTCCCCTGAGGCGCGCTGGCGGAACTGGAGCCTCCCCTGAGGCGCGCTGGCGGAACTGGAACCTCCCCTGAGGCGCGCTGGCGGAACTGGAGCCTCCCCTGAGGCCCTCTCACCTCCAGTTCAGTCCCCTGGTTTGACATGGGGCAAGCTGATTATCCCCCGTCAGCTTGCCCCCCCCCAAAAGAAATTCTCCCGGGGGGGCCCCTCTGCTATGCCTCTTGTTTGGTCGAGCATTCTGTCACGTTCTGTTATGATGTTGGACTGTGGGCTTGGTGTTGAGGCATAAATGCAGAGGGGATGCAGTGAAACAGAAAGTCTTTAATGAGAATCAAACAAACAAAAAGCAAACATGAACAAAACATGAACTAAGGAAGTTGGCTAAAAACATGGAGCATGCTAACAAACGAAACTCAAAACACAAACACAGACTCGGGATTACACGATCTAATACAGTACAGACATGGGGCTACAAACTGGACAAGACAAGACATACTAAACAGCCTAGAGGACTAAACACAAGGGACTATACATGCAAGGAATAAACAAGACAGGCTTGGCTAGGTCTACTGGCTGTGCTGCACATTAGCTGCTAAGCTAGCTCATAGCTAATCAGACTAATGGCAAAACAGGCCAGTAGCCTGAGACACAAAGGAATGAACAGACAAGGTGCACAGCAGACTAGGTATGAAACAGACTAAGAACTCTAAAGGTTAGTGGCTAAAGATGTTAGTACCTAAACAGACTAAGAGCTAATCAGACGATGAGACTAGACATAAACGGAGACTAGACAGGCTAAGATCTAAACATGTTAGTATCACCCTCATTAGTATTTAAACAGACTAATAACTAAACAGGCAATGGGGATTACTTACACATTCCAAGATGGCGCCGGTGAGTTCGGCTGCCGTCACGACTGCTCCGACCACCTTTTCTTTGTTTTTGTTCTTTAAGTTAGTTTTCAGTGTTTTAAAATCGGCAAAATCACCACCATTGAGTACATTAGGTATGATAGAGACACTCTTGTTTCTATTGGTATACAATGTACTCACAATTCGACGGTTTTAACTCCGGATCCGAGCTGGCCGAGTGAGATCCTGAGGGAGAACAATGGACGCGACGCGAAGCGGAGACCTCGCGGGAGACGAGCCGGCGTGAGGAACAGGCTCAGGGCCCGTGCACACCGCACACCTCTGCCTAGCATCCTGCTCGCCAACGTCCAGTCACTGGAGAACAAACTTGATGACCTCAGGGCCAGGATAAAGTTCCAGAGAGACATTCGGGACTGCAATCTCCTCTGCTTCACCGAGACATGGCTGAACCCAGCGGTGCCAGACCACGCCATACAGCCGGCCGAGTTCTTCTCGGTTCACCGGATGGACAGGACGCGGGACTCGGGGAAGTCAAGGGGAGGCGGCGTGTGCTTAATGGTGAACAACAGCTGGTGCAACAGCGCGAGCGTTGTTCCTCTTACACGCTCCTGCACACCAAACCTGGAACTACTGTCCATCATGTGTCGTCCATTTTATCTTCCACGGGAGTTCACATCGGTCATAATCGGTGCCGTTTACATTCCTCCACAAGCAGACACAGACAAGGCCTTATGCGAGCTGCATGAGGCGCTCACACAGCACCAGACACAACACCGGGATGCTGCGCTCATTGTGGCGGGGGATTTTAATAGTGCCAACCTCAAACGCGCAGCGCCGAACTTTTATCAGCACATCACCTGCCCCACCAGGGGCAAAAGGACACTGGACCATTGTTATACCACGGTCAAAGACGGTTACAAGGCACAATCTCGTCCAGCGTTTGGTAAATCCGACCACGCCGCCATCTTCCTCATGCCAAAATATAAACAAAGGCTGAAACAGGAAGTTCTGGTCCTGAGGGAGGTCGCGCGCTGGACGGACCAATCGGTGGCTGCGTTACAGGACGCACTCGATGACGCAGACTGGGACATGTTCAGAAACAGCTCCGATGATGACGTCAGCGTGTTTACCGAAGCGGTTGTGGGATTTATTGGGAAGCTAGTGGACGATACGGTAGAGAAAAAGACTATCAGAACGTTTCCCAACCAGAAGCCGTGGGTGGATAAAACCATCCGCGACGCGCTGAGATCTCGCACAGCTGCCTACAACACGGGACTTGCGTCGGGGGACATGGAACCGTACAAGGCTGCGTCATATAATGTCCGGAAGGCGGTGAAAGAGGCGAAGCAGCACTACGGGAGAAAACTAGAGTCACAGCTTCAACAGAGTGACTCTAGGAGCCTGTGGCAGGGACTGAGAACAATAACGGACTATAAAGCACCAGCATCCGGTATGACGAACGCAGACGCGACTCTGGCAGACGAGCTCAACACCTTCTATACTCGCTTAGAGGATGCAGCTAAAGACGCTAGCGATGCTAATGCTAATGGCGCTAATGCTAACGGCGCTAATGCTAGCGGCGCTAACGGCTGCAGACAGGAAGACAGAGCCAGCACCGGGAACGCGCTCATCATCTCCGAGCACGACGTGAGGAGAGCCTTCAAGAGAGTGAACACCAGGAAAGCAGCAGGACCAGACGGCATCTCAGGTCGTATTCTCAGAGCCTGCGCAGACCAGCTAGCACCTGTGTTCACTGAGTTATTCAACATCTCTTTATCTCAGTCGGTGATCCCCACATGCTTCAAAGAGTCCATCATTGTTCCTGTTCCAAAGAAACCACATCCTGCTTCTCTCAATGACTATCGCCCTGTAGCCCTCACCTCAGTAGTGATGAAGTGCTTTGAACGCCTTATCAGAGACTTCATCATTTCTTCACTACCCGACACACTGGACCCACTACAGTTTGCATACCGTCAGAACCGCTCCACAGACGATGCAATCTCTCATCTCCTCCACACATCACTCACTCACCTGGACACTAGGAAAGGGAATTATGTTAAAATGCTCTTCATCGACTACAGCTCTGCTTTTAACACCATAATTCCCTCCACACTCACCACCAAGCTGGAGCACCTGGGACTGAGCTCATCTATATGTCAGTGGATCTCCAATTTTCTGACTGGCAGACCACAGGCAGTAAGAATGGGCGGACATGTCTCAGCTACACTCACTCTCAGCACTGGAGCCCCCCAGGGTTGTGTTCTGAGCCCCCTGCTGTACTCTTTGTACATCCACGACTGCGTGGCCACTACCAACTCCACCTCCATCATCAAGTTTGCTGACGACACCGTCGTGGTCGGACTGATCACCAAAATCTGGAGAACTGGTGCCAGAGGAACAATCTCCTCCTGAGCGTCAGTAAGACAAAGGAGCTGATAGTGGACTTTAGTACAAAGCAGGAGAGGAACTACCAGACCCCCGTCATCAACAGGAGCCCAGTGGAGAGAGTGGACAGCTTCAGATACCTCGGTGTTCACATCACGCAGGACCTGTCATGGTCCTGTCACATCAACACCGTGGTGAAAAAAGCCCGGCAGCGTCTCTACCACTTCAGACGCTTGAGAGACTTTAGACTGCCCTCCAAGGTGCTCAGGAACTTCTACTCCTGCACCATAGAGAGCATCCTGACGGGAAACATCACGACCTGGTTCGGGAACAGCACCATGCAGGACAGACGAGCTCTACAGAGGGTGGTGCGATCAGCCGAGCGCATCATCCGCACTGAGCTCCTTGACCTGCACTCCATCTACAGCAAGCAGTGCTGGACTAAGGCCAGGAAGATCATGAAGGACCTCAGTCACCCCAGTAATGGACTGATGCATATTTGCACAACCACTGACACTTTAATTCTATATACATATATACTCTACCCTATATTCTATATTTTTGCAATATTTTATTATGCCCTTATTGCACAGTTAATTTTACTAGTTAAAATTATTTATTTAGTATTTCCTTTTTATTGATTATTTATTTTACGTACAAGCTTTTATTTTCTTTTTTTTTTTTAAGGTCACTGGCGGTCGTATAAAGCATTTCACTGCATATTATACTGTGTATGATTGTGTATGTGACCAATAAAAAAAATTTTTAATTTGAATTACACAAAAGGGTAAACACAAAGGGCTAATTCTCCTAGAGGCTAATCCTGCTAGGAGACACAAAGACAAAGACATCTCAATATAAACCAACTTAACTTAAAGTGCTCCTGAAACCAAAAGACCAACTATCATCAAACCAAAACAGAACCAAACAAAACCCACATAACAGAACAGAAATTATATCACTTTAATGCTCGACCCAGTTTCCCAGAACAAACAGGTATTTATAAACAGTGCTAATGAGCCTCCTCAGTTCAGGTGAGCATCCACATCACCTGACTGAGGAGGCTTCTGGGAAACTGGGTCTAGAAACAAAAACTACAAACTAAAAACACTGCCCTCTAGTGGGCAACCCTCACATATACAAGGTTTTTATCATCAGGAGAGAGTTATAAGACCGCGTATTGATGTCTTTTCATTTCCTAATGATTAGTTGAAAGAGCATTATCGGTTTTCAAGGGAATCGTTAATTTACTTAACATATCTCTTGAAACCGCATATTGCAAATGTCACAAACCGCGGGTCTGCGCTTATAACAGAAAACATTCTGTGCATAGCACTTCGGTTTTTTGCATCAGGGCGTTTTTTGTACAATGTGGGCGATGCAGAGCATGTGGGAAAGGCAACTGTGTGTAGAGCCGTTCGCACTGTATGCTTGGTACTTAAACACTTCTTACACACATGTGTACAGTTCCCTGGACATAAACCTGCGTGGTATTAAAGAGGAATTCCACACAGTGGCAGGTTTGTCCTTTGTAGTAAAATCGATGATGCATATTTAATATGTAGTCATACTATTTATATCTACTGTATACATGTATTCATCCTGCACACACACACACTTGATCCTTCCATATATGACTTTCTATTTCAGGGTTTCCAAATGTAATTGGGTGCATTGATGGCACCCACATTCCTATTAAAGCTCCTTCAATAAATGAGGGAGACTATGTTAATAGGAAATCTATTTATAGTATCAATGTACAGGTAACAACTTAATTTTGTGTCCTTAATTTTTTGCCTTGTTAAAATCATTAAAATCTTTACTTTTTTCCACTAACTACTGTATAGGTAATCTGTGAGCTCAATCATTACTAATGTTGAGGCAAAATGGCCAGGATCTGTGCATGATGCCAGAATTTTCCACAAGTCATCATAATGCCAGACATTTCAGCAGGGTATGTTTTGCTTTATACAGTGTTTTCTTTTCTTTTTCTTCTTACTATATTTGTATTGTACACTTTGTAACGCTTGGATTTAATTAACCGCTGGGTTACAAGAGAACGGATTCGGGAATCTAAAAAGGGGCTGTTAAACACTACTTCCGGTAGTGCGTAATCGCGGCAGGACAATATACGACGCGACACAAAACAATTGTAATAATAAATTGAACCAAATGTATTATACAGCGACAAACAGATAAATAAACAAACAAGGTGCACCAAAACCAATATATACAAGTATAATACAAATATAAATAGTGTGTACGTGATGTATGCGGGTGTGTGAGTGTGTGTATGATAGTCCAGTGTCTGAAAAACGGTATGAAAAATACTGTAGGTATGAAAATGGTGAGTTGGAGAGATGGGTCGATCTCACCAGATAATGATGGTAAGTCTGGGAGATCGAGAAATGGAATGAGCTGGGTACTGGATGAAATTAACGCAAGGTAATCCATACCATACCATACCATACCACTTTATTTCTAAAGCACTTTAAAACAACAACAAAGCTGACCAAAGTGCTGTACAAAAGTCAACATTTAGGCCAAAAAACAGCAGGGTAAATCGATAATATAAAATAATAAAAATAAATAAAAGTAAAAATAAATTAAAAAATTTAAATTTTAAAATTTAAATGATGGTAACAAGAAAAGAAGCAACTAAGAACATAGCGAACCAAATAACATACTTCTAATGATAATAAAAAATAATGATAATAAAAGTAGCAGCAAGAAATAAAACATAAAACATCTCAATAAAAATACTTCACACTGGGTTGAAGGCCAGAGAGTAGAAATGAGTTTTTAAACGAGATTTAAAAACAGCCACTGAGGGAGCTTGTCGAATGAGTAGGGGTAACTCATTCCATAGATGAGGAGCAGCTACTGAAAAGGCTCGATCACCTCGAAGTTTGCATCGGGATTTTGGAATTTGGAGAAGCAGCTTGTCAGTAGACCTGAGGGAGCGAGATGGAACATATGGGTGCAGCAATTCCACCAGATAGGCAGGGGCAAGACCATTTAAACACTTAAATACAAATAAAAGAATTTTAAAACGGATCCTAAAATACACTGGAAGCCAGTGAAGGGAAGCCAAGATTGGGGTAATATGCTCTCGTCTGCCTGTACCAGTTAAAAAACGAGCTGTGGCATTTTGCACCAACTGTAGGCGAGCCATAGTGGTATGGTTGATTCCGAAGAATAAAGCATTACAGTAGTCAAGACGAGAGGTTATAAAAGCATGGACAACCGATTCCAGATCCCGCCTTGACAATATAGGCTTAATCTTTGCTACTCGCCTCAAATGGAAAAAACTGGATTTTACAACAGCATTTACTTGGCTATCCATTTTTAGAGTAGGATCCATTTTAATACCCAAATTTGTAATCATGGCTTTCTCAAAAGGGGCCAAGGAGGAGAGGTCAAAGCGAGGAGATTTGCGGGAGCCATTTGGTCTAAACAACATAACTTCGGTCTTTCCCTCATTGACATTCAAGAAATTAAAAGCCAACCATCTTTTAACATCAACAAGGCAGTCCAGAAGAAGCTTGACAGAACATGCACCACTGTGTTTTAATGGGAGGTAAACCTGACAGTCATCTGCATAAAAATGAAAGGAGATGTTATATTTCCGGAAAATAGCTCCAAGTGGGAGCAAATACAAGGAGAATAAAAGTGGACCAAGAATGGAGCCCTGTGGTACCCCCCAAGGAAGGGCAGCAGATTTGGAAGTGAAACCATCTACACTGACACAGAAGGTTCTATCAGAGAGGTAGGACCTAAACCACTGCAAAGCTGAGCCTGTAATGCCCACCCACTGTTCCAACCTGGATAAAAGAATCTCATGGTCTATGGTGTCGAAAGCCGCTGTTAAATCTAGAAGCACAAGTAGTACAGAGTCCCCGGAGTCGGTTGCTAAGAAAATGTCATTAAAAACTCTTAGAAGAGCAGACTCAGTACTGTGGCGAGTTTTAAACCCAGACTGAAAAACTTCCAAAATTGCCTGTTCATCAAGGAAGGGCTGCAGTTGCAAATGGACAATTTTTTCCAGGAGTTTGGCCAAAAAAGGTAGCTTGGAGATAGGCCTAAAATTTGACAAAACAGAAGGATCCAGGCCAGACTTTTTTAGCAAGGGTTGCACCACAGCATGTTTAAAATTTTTCGGCATCACACTAGAAATTAAACTGCTATTGATAATAGCAAGAATAAAAGGACCCAAAATGGGGAAAACTTCCTTAACAAAATTAGGAGGGGTAATATCAGAAGGGGAGCCAGATGGCTTACTACAGGAAACCAGATCCCCTAAAAAAGTAAGGGAGACAGGCTCAAAATGCTCGAACACATTCATACAAGGTCTTAAAATTGGTGGGTCGCTAACAGATGGTAAAATAAGGGACCTGATGTGTTTAACCTTATCCATAAAATAGTGAAGAAATTCATCACAGGTTTCCATAGAAGCCTTCAAAGGGACAGGTTCATGAGCATTAAGAACAGAGTTCAATGTGTTAAAAAGAACACGAGAGTCATGAGAATTAGAAACAATAAGATCAGAAAAAAATTTTGTTTTAGCGGCTTTCACAGCTTTTTGATAATGACACCAGCTTCCTCTTAACATTTCCAATGACACCTGTAACCTGTCCTTTTTCCACCTCCGTTCAGCTCTCCGGCATTCCCTTCTAGCAGCACGGGTGACATCATTTAGCCATGGCTCTGATCTAGCCTTTGATCGTCTGATTTTTAAGGGAGCTGCCGAATCCAATGCGATTTGACAGGCAGAATCAAACTGGAATATTAGCTCCTCAGTGCTGAGCGACGCCGAGGATTGTAAATCCCAGTCACAAGTGAAAATTGCAGAAAAATGAGTGGCGGAGGTGGGATTAAAGACACGGCAGTGACGAACCGAATCACACGATTTAACAGGTTGAGAGAAAGGTACAAAATCAAATAAAACAGGCATATGGTCTGAAAACACAGCATCCCCAATTTCCACATTGAGGACAGATAAGCCACGAGACAGTACAAGATCCAATGTGTGCCCACATTTCTGAGTGGGACCATTGACAGACTGAATAAAGTTAAAAGAGTCCACTAAATCTAAAAAGTCCTTTACCAGGGGCTTGTCAGGACAGCACACATGAATATTAAAATCCCCAACAATTACCACTTGATCATATCTAGTCATAAATTCAGCCAAGAAATCAGCAAAGTCACTTAAGAAGTCCTTATTGTACTTAGGCGGCCGGTAGACCAGAGCACACAGCAGCGCAGGAGACTGAGCCAGCTCAAAAAGGCTTATTTCAAAGCTGGAGAAAAAGACCGGGAGAAACAACTGTTTACAGACAAACTTCGATTTAAAAACAGTAGCTAGACCTCCTCCACGACCAGAGGACCGCGGAGAATTTAAATACCGGCAATCACACGGCAGGAGTTCAGAGATCGCGCTGGACTCACCAGGAGACAGCCAGGTTTCAGTCACACAGAGGAAATCCAATTCCTGTGAGGTAAAAAACTCCTTTAAGATAAACGTTTTGTTCATTACGGATCTGGCGTTTACCAGGCCCATCCTGATGGGAGCCGGAGCTGATACAGCAGTAGCGAGGGGAGCGCGCGCCAGAGGCCGCAGATTCTGGAGATTCACTCCTCGCCGGCGCAGGTAGAGTGGGCGGGGTCGCGGTGTTTCACTCCACTGATCCGAGCCAGAAACAGGCACTAACCATGAGTCGACCTCATCACAGAATCGCCAGGAAACAGAGAGGCGAGTACTCGATCCATGTTGAGCCAGAAAAGCCTTCAACTTCACTAATCGCCCGCCGCGTTTACCTCGGCGCCTGTGACGCTTTCTCCGGCGAGGTGAGCGTGGGGCCCGGTAGAGGAAAGCCGGTATCCCCGATAACAGTGGTGGGAGAGAATCACGTACTTCATTGTCAAATTGCCCCCAATCCACTGCAGACCAACGAAGATTCAGTAGTAATTGGCGATCATACACCAGTAGTGAAAAGATATTTTGTGAAGCTAAAAGTAATAATAAACACACAAGTAAGACAGACGACAGACGGCAAGCCACAAACACTGGCGCCATCTCGTCAATCCACAAGCAGGCTCTCAGCTTCCAAAACCATACAGCGCGCTGTCAACATCTCTCCGTCCCGGCTTCTACGCCGGTTCTGGCTTTATGCCGGCTCATGTGACCCACGTCACTTCCGGGTTCCCTTGCGTCGCGATCGCGCATGCGCGTGGGAACTTGCCCGGTGACCAACACTGTCAAAGGGGAAACAGAAACCGCTAGGGCACACCTTCGGCCACAGGTGAGCAGCATTAGCTCTACACCCATTTCCCTGTTGTTGAAAGTGTCCCTCTTGTGTGGCTGCGCTACAACTTGAATCATTACAGGACAGTACAATGCTTACTTGGTGGGGGACAGAGGTTACCCTTGTCTGCCCTATTTAATGACACCCTACCCTGACACACTTTAACCTGGCTCACAGCCGAACACGGGCCAAGGTGGAGATGACCATAGGGATCCTGAAGTCTACAGTAGGTTTCAGTGTCTGTGTGGGCTCTGGGTCAGTCCAGAGAGGGCATGCGACATCAAAGTGGCTTTTGTTGTGCTTCACCACATTGCCACTATAAGAGGAGAGAGCCACCTTCCTTGAAGATGGCCCAGAGGAACCTCTACAGATTGTTGCACACAACAGACATGGAAGACTTTTGAGAGACAGGATTTGTCAAAATTATTTTTATTAAATAGTTTGCACTGGTCTGCTGTGCAGTTCATTTCTTTATTTCCTGAAAAACAATGAAAGTAAAATTAAATAAAATGTGTTTTTTTAAAGACATTGCTTTATATACGCAACACTTTTAACATGCAACAGATTAATATAAATTCTCACCTTAAGGCGATGCTCCAGTAATTCAATTTCTAGTGTTGCTTTTTAATGGATAGCCTTTTCTCTTCCATTTGAAGCTGTATACAGTAGGTCCATCTCCATGTCACTTTTTCTTATTTGTTTTTGAAGATGGACCTTATACTATGGAACTCCAAAGTGTTCAAAATTAAATAAATAAATAGGACATGATGAAATAAATCACTCTATGAATAAATAAGACATTTATATGTAATATTAGTAGAGTTATTTATTTCATCATGTCCTATTTATTTATTTAATATTGAGCACTTTGGAGTTCCATACACAGTAGCCTATACATCATATGCAGTTAAATAAAGTAAGCCTGCATAAAAACGTTAAGCATGTTCAAAAAGCCTTTAATGACAGAGCCGCTCCTCAGATGGGGTGAGGGGAGATGGTGATGGGTCTCCGCCAGTTAGATGGGCTTCAGCCTTCTTTCTATTAGCTACATGACAGAAAGAATATACTAAATCATGTTGTCATCATACTAAATAAATAGTTCAGTGATCGTGTAATCAAATATTATTACCTTTTTGCAGAACATTTTTGTGTTTCATTTTCACTTGGCTTCTGGCTCTAGAAGGATTAAACCTTATCAAATAAGAAACCAAATTATCACCCCATCTGAGGTGCGGCTCTGTCCCTTAATAAAGGGCGACCAGTGACACTAACATGGTGAAATGTAAGTTCACCACTATGATTTGTTTTCATTATATGACTTAATAAATTACTATCTCCGCCACTTAAAGGCTTTTGAACATGGCAGGCTAGTGCCGGTCACAAGCCCAGATAAAATGGGAGGGTTGCGTCAGGAAGGGCATCCGGCATAAAAACCTGTGCCAAGTTGTTGTGCGGACCGGATAATCCACTGTGGCGACCCCTTGCTGGGAGCAGCCGAAAGACCAACAACAACAACTTTATTTAACTGCGTATGATGTGTTACGTCCCTTATATTTATTTGTCTTTGTTCTGTTTTTTTGGGAAGTCCTGTATGTGTGATTCTGTGCAGGATGATGTCTGATTGGTTCCTGCGCTCTAACTCGTGCCCCGCCCTGCTTGATCAGGTGACGTCCTGCTGCCTATAAAGATCCCACCATCACTTGCTACTTCTGCCTTTTTTGTGCTTATTTGCTGTGTTATTGCTCTGTGTTGTGTTAGTAAGACTGAGATTTTGTGTGTTATAGTGAGAGATTGTTACCTGTTTGTGTTTTTGCCAATTATTTGTAACTTGGACTACGGCCTGTTTGACTGAGTTTTGGATTGCCCTTTTTGGACTAGGTTCCTGATTGTAAATATTGTATATTGTAATCTTGGGGAGGTAGGGAGACCGACGCCATTTTTGTTGAAACCATTTGTTGATTGTTTTATTTACAAGGAGTTAGGGAAGTTTTATTGTATTTCCTTTCCTTTTGTAAATAGGGAATTTAGAGGGTTCAATATTAGTTGCTTATTGTTTGTTATTTTGGCCTGGTCGGCTCTTGAAGTCAATTCTCCCACTTCCATTTGTAAAAATCATTGTTTTTCTATTAAATTATTGCTTATTTGCCTTTAAACTCCTCGGGGTCCTTGTACTCTTTCTCTTTCTAATGCAACCTTTCAGAGTATTAATTACTTAATTATTGGTGATTTAAAATAAATTTTCTTTAAATATCCAGTGAAAATATTCACACCTATAGAATTTCAAGATGTTTTAATCAGTATCGCAGCCTGGGGAGCCTTTGTTTCTGAATCAGCATTAGTCAGAAGAAGACTGAAGAATACCCACCAAGATCAAGAATTCTGTCTCCTGGTCAGTTTACTGGATAGATAAGTTTTTTTTTTTTTTTTTTTTTCAGATTACTGTTCAGGAACTGTTTAATATCTAGGTAGTTATTTTTTCAAAAGGACCCTTGTATAGTTAAGGATTAATAAATTATTTTAAAAAGTAAAATAATTTATTGTAATTTACTGTAGTTTCGACTGCTTTTTAAATGGAAACACTGTTTGTGGGGTCCCCCAGAAGCACAGCCAAGGGTACTAGATTTCACCGTGTGGTTTTCTGTATATCTGAAAATAATCTTCTGTGCAAAAAAAAAAAGTTTTTCTTCAACTCCCTAATTTCAGTGGAGGTTTAAGTCACCTAAACAGGAGATTTAAACAGATAAACAAATCAGATAAAATCAGAAAGTGAACAGAGAGACTATAGGCTGCTTTTAACTTACCCTTTCCCACTTGCTCCTTCTTTGTGTACACTCCAGCATTTTTAGGTTAAGCATACAATTTTCATAGGACTGACCTATATTAAAGTAAAGCTAAGTCAGTTTCACCTACTGAAGAAGAACCTACCTAAAAGAACCTACTGTTGTGAAACACTGACACAGAAGACTCTTTCCAAAAATCAAACAAATGTTATTTCCATATATAAATAATTCTAAAATAAATGTCTCTTTACAGAAAGCATAAAAAAATCAATATTTATGTCTGTGAATAAGTTATTACTATAGAAACAATATTAAAACCCATTAGAAATTAGAATATTAATATGAACCTGTCATTTGTAATGCATGTGGATCCACTTATTAGCAAAATGAATCTTGTGATAAATCAGAATCAAGAACAGCTCTGCATTACAAAAATATAAACTTTCTGACCACATACTCTAAACATGTACAAGGATTTATTCAAGTGGCCTTGATGTAAAGTAAGCAAATCCATTTTTTATACCTATAATTTATTTTTTATTTTTTTTTTTTAATTTTATAGAACTTTATTAATCCCAGAGGGAAATTGCTCAATTTTCACATATCCCAATTAGGAAACTGGGGTCAGAGTGCAGGGTCAGCCAGCTTACGGAGCAGCGCCCCTGGAGCAGATAGGGTTAAGGGCCTTGCTCAAGGGCTCAACAGTGGCAACTTGGCGATGCTGGGGTTCGAACCCCCGACCTTCCGATCAGTAACCCAGTAACCCACAGCCTTAACCGACTGAGCCACCACTGCCCCTATAATAAACTAATTAAATTCATCTAAAAGCTCATGTGTCTGAGGAACAATGCCTACCCTGGTTGAGGTAGGTGAGAGTTTCCTCATGCAATTTGACAGCTGGAGATGATGTTTTGAAACACAAGATGCATTGAAATGAAGGCGGTTTGGCCACAGAATCAGTGTTGATCCGGCTTGGCCTTCAGCAGTGTAGCTACTTTTCTCCAAGAAAAATTTATTACTTCAGTACAGGTGGTGTTTCTGTACAAGCATTTAATCACTCATAGAAAAGCTGACTCTTAAAGGTTGTGCAGAAATTAGCAGAACAGAATTGAGGCAATAAAAAAGTCTGTTGTGACTCATCACCATATGTAATACCGAATGAAGGGACATTAGACAAATAATAAACTAGTACACTGGGGCACTGTCATACTGGAACATGTTTGGGTCTCTAATATCAAGTGAAGTGAAATATTAAAACCACAGCATGCATGGACAATCTATACAATTGTGTGACTTGTGTAGCTTTGTGGTAAAAGTTTATGGAAGAACTGTATATTAGTGTGATTGTCAGGTGTCATATTTGACTATACAGTGTATAACAGAAAAGTGTACATATAGCAAGCTGTGGTGCTCTGTGTGTTTTGAAACCTTTCTTTCATAATCAGGATGAACTTTTTTTTTAGCTATTCGTATTACAGAAGCACTACTGTGGGATTGAAACATATTGGTAAGGCTTCCCATGCACATCAGTAAAGTAAGTCTTGGGTATCTTTGAACCAGTCACCAATGCACGTCCTGTTCCTACTTGGACCACTTTTTAGTAGGTACTAACCACTGCATACCAACAACCTCTCAAGATCTCAAGTTTTGGAGATTAACTGACTGTTCACTTGCTGCCAAATATATCCCACTGCATAACAGGTGAAATTGTAATATATACAGTTAAATCTTGGATTGCGTTTTGGAAACGTGCTCGTGTATCCAAGAGAATTTCCCCCTAAGAAATAATGGAACTCTGATGATTCCCATCCACAACCCAAAAATATTTATACAGAAATCACTAATACAAAATATAAAGTAATAATAAAACAAACAGCACTTTACCTTTGAAAAGAATTGTGACTGGTGTAAGACGAGAGGAGGATGGGGGTTATTGTTTAGGACGGCTCACACACACTAAAGGAATCACTGTTCTGTCGGCAAAGTTGAATCTTAACAAGAACCCTCTCTAATGACACCAGCTTTTGCTTCCTTTGGAGGATTTTGCAGAAATGTGTCGGTGCTTTGTTGTTAAACAGATTCATCTCCCGCACTGCTACAGACTTTTTAACCTTTTTCTTCTCGAGGGCCGTGGTTGCAGTACTGTTACTACGCACGGATGTTGATTGACGCACGTGTACTGAAGCTGCGTTCCATTCCGAGGTGTACTTCACAGGGTGCTCCCTACTCCGTTTTGCAGGAAAGGTCGGTGAAGAGAACTTCCTTCGACTAAACTCTACCATTCTGAACATCCTGCGAAGTCACCAGAACAGACGTCACTTTCTCTGTGCGTTTCCATGGTAACATAAGCACCTTGGACACCTGTCGCGAATGCTGTGGAAATTTCGCACTATGCACATTTAATATTGAATATATATTAAAACAAAAACTGATATCATAAAATATATGCCATTGAAACGAATAGAACTTGTAAATTAATTATTGAATAATATTTGATTAAATATGTAAAAAAAAATGTACAGCCTATAGAATACTAGTTAAAAAATTTTCAATTTTTTGAATTTTCAATTCAATAATAAATGCTTTTTCAAGCTCCACTTTTTTCACATGCTAGTAGACTGATGGGAAATTTTAATTCCCTTTTCCGGTGAGGTGAAGACCAGATATTTACTCGTTTCCTACACTGTTCACAGTTCATTTTCGCTCCCTGCAGTTTGGAATCACATTTAACATGGCGGAACACCCTGTGCAGTATATTTCGCAAGGTATTTCAGCCCGTTGGAACGTATCTTCAGACTGCGCATGGGAGATGATTATCCACAATCCCACAGCATGAGAGAGAACAACCACTGGCTACTTGTATTTCAAGACGTCACTCGTTTATCACAAACTTTTATTTAAAAAATGTTTCTCGCCTTGCGAAACACTCGCAGGCTACTTACTCGCAATCCAAGAATTCACTGTATATATAGTATAGGTATACAGATTTACATAACTGGCTCATTATAATTATTAACAATAGTAGTAATAATAATAACACGTTTTAATCCGTAAAACCAACTCACCCAGGTATCTGTATTTACTCAGTGCGGATAAACATTTCTTAAACATTCTTCTCATTTAATTGACATAATGTGTTGAATTCTAGAGTTCTAAAATGATAAACAGGAACCCTGAGATTTTTAAGCTCAGCTGAGAAGTACAGTGAAGAGTTCTCCTCAACTTCCATCGACATTATTATTAAGCTTATAATATTATGCAACACCTAAAACTAATTCAAACTTTAATCAAGTTAGAAACAAACTGAACAGTTGTGTATGAACATAGCAGTTTTACTTCTGATGAAAAGACAGAAGTGCCAGACACACAGGTACTGTCAGGGTTTCGGGTTTATTGTAGGGCAAACAGGTTCAGGTTGCAAATCTATCACACATGGCCCTTTAAAAAAAAAAAAACAACAACTGTACAGTCATGATAAAAGAAAATTAAATGTATAAATACAGATATTAGTGTTACAAGACAAAATCAAAGTTGGAACACATGCAGACAACAATTTGCTGGAATACTTTCTGTGGTCCCACATTTCCACAGATTATAGAAACCCACTCATCAACTAATACTTGAATTTCCCCTAAACACTGGCTCGGTTTTGAACTGGACCTAATGAGAGTCTGTCATGTCAGGCCATCCTCAGCTCATGGCTGCCATACAAAAAAAAAGCTGGATATTACCAGGGGAGGTACACATTTTGTATCTTTGCAAAAGCCCTACACTCCATTATGTGGTATGATTTGAAAACTATGATGCTTTCACCCAAAGTTTACAATGTTTGTTTATGGAAAGACATACATAAGGTATTTTGGTCACCTTATTAAGCCCTGTTTAGGTTTTGTACTTGGATGTCACCTTGCTTGGGAAAAGCATTAATACTGTATTTACAGACTAACTGCAGGACTGAGGAGGTGAGGTCTCAAAAACTGTAACCAAAAACTGTAAGGCCAATCACTGGAGCACAAGATGGGCGCGTTCCAAAACATGCAGGTTATTTGCTAACGTGCAAGAGAGGGCAAATCCCCATTGTTTTTTGCTTGTTTTTTTGTTTGTTTGTTTATAACAACTTATGTACAAAAAGCATCTTACAGCAAAAGCTGCAGAGGAAACTGGTAAAAGGTTCAGCCATTAGACAATGCATCTATTATTAATTTATGCCAACTTAGAGGGATTTAACAGTGTATAGACACATTCACTGTATCTATAGCACTTTTCACATTTAAATCAGAGTGAACATTTAACATCAACAGTCTGAATGGCCAAAGTATAACATGGAGAAGGAAAACTAAAACCCCTAAACAATAAGCATTGTAGTGTCGGAAATTTTGGCCACCATTAATTGTCCTTCAAAGCAGGAATCACTTCCATTTGCACATTATTTGTTAACATGTACACAATGTCTTCATTAAGCAGCAGGAGCAGTATAGACCTGTGTCTGGTTGGGATTGTAGTTCATGAGTCTTTAACCAGTCTTCATTCAGTGTTTTTGACTCAAGATGCTCCCAATCATCTGTCTTCCAATGCAATAAAGTGAAGCACCTGTTACATTTTATGTGTGACAACAAAATTATTTCAAGCTTTTACAACTTAATTTAAATGATTAATAATTTACATTTTATATTTTAATTCAGATTGTCATTTTCTTGAAAACTGGGACGTCAGCATGTGTTCATGTAGCAGTCTATCCAGAATTTTGCAATGATCTTTACAAATACAACAAAAAGGAAACTAAATCTTTTTTTAATCAATAGTTTTCCTACAGTTTGAGTAGACGAGTGTTTGAGTGTAATCAACAGCCTGTTACTTCAGCAGTACAGCTTACATTGAATACTAACATAGTGGAATTAGGGCATAAATAACTAACTCGAAAAAGGTTAGGACCTTTAGCTCTCTACTGACAGACACTGGACAGATTACAGGTTCCATGCAAGATATTCAATGTAATAAAATAACTTAGCATGGCCCTTAATGTGAATCTGAAGCAGAAAATTCTGGATAGAATACACACTTGGTAGTTTGTCCTTGTTCATTTGGGTCATTATGGTTGGGCAAACCATACCATAAAAACAAACAAAAAGGCTAGCTGACAATGCTAAAAGTAAAGCAACTTATAATAAAAATCCATAGACTTTCAAACAGCCTTCAGTTAAATCTTTAGATTCTTTTCTTGGTTACAGGGTATGCAGATCTGGTGGCATTTTATTGTGTTTAAATACAAATTTAAATAAATTTATACACTCAGTCCTACATTTTTGGTTGTCATTTCAGCTTAACTTTAAAATGACACTTGATCTTTTCAATCACATTTAAATCACTCGGCCAGCCAAATGATCCTCCACTAACTCAGATTCAAGTGACATATTAAACCTACACAACTGTTCCCTATTTAAAACAATGTCTAAATCTCAAACACTATAGATTTGAAAAACGTCCACATTATTACATTATTAATGTTAAATATCAAGTAAAATCTTAAAGAAAAGTAACTAGTGCCAGTCAAAAAAAAATAAAAAAATTGTGATCCCTATAACTCATTGTTAAGAAACAATTTTTTCACATTCGGCAAACAAGAAATGAAAAAGAATACTGATGGAAATGAATCAAATGTGTGGAAACATTGAGGAAAAAATAAGTATTAAAAAGGAACAAAATGGTCTAAAAGGAGGCACAGCTAATATCCCACTGTAGAGTACAGAAGCATTGATGAGCATGCCTTCTGCATTAGCTGTGAGATGACACATCGGATGAGCTACTGCTGTTGCTGTTGGTCGTCTGAGCTCTCTTAATATACAGGTTTAGCAACTTCATCTGTGGAGAAAATATTTAGTGTCACTACGAAATTGCCACATTTAGCATTTTATAGGTAGCACGATGGATAGATGTCATTAGAAGATAAAAACAAAAATAATAAAATAAATTTTAATGTAGCCTCCGAGTGGCAAAGTGTTCGCCCTATCATCCGGAGATCACTGGTTCGAACCCCGGGTGATGCTGTTGCCTCTCATAGCCGGAGGCCTAGAGAAAGATGATTGGCTGAGCTCTCTCAGGGGGGAGGGATGAGAGGTACTTCACGCTCCCACATTAACGACAGCTCTACGAGCCAGTCAGGGGCATCTGTGAGCTTGCGTAAGTGGAGGGAGCAGATAGTGATGTTCCTCCGAGTGTTACGCCGCCCATGCATGAGCAAGCAGATAGAAAAAAAATGGTCATTGATGTCACGTGGGTCGGAGGAAACACGTGGGCGGTCTGCGGCCCTCCTGACTGAGTGGCGGTAGGAGCTTAATGTGGGAGCCCCCTAGTGACCGGGAGGAATTGGACACGACGAAATTAGGGGAGAAAATCTGGGAATTTATTATTTATTTAAAAAAAAAAAATTTTTAAGTAAAAAAAATAAATAAAAATAAATAAAATGTAAGTAAACCTACAGTCTGTAGCTCACAAACCAAAGGAGAAATGGCAAGTATAAATTTAAACAGTAGCAACAGTATGCAGGACATCAGTATGACCATGGTCCTGCTAATGGTCCAAGTCTTACATGGAAAAAATATGATTGTTTACACGTGCATGCTATATTCTAGCACTGACAGACTATCAACAAAAAACAATTACTGTTGCATCACATAACTGTGGTCAAAAATGTTTACAAGTGAACACAGCAACCGGAGAGTAAGTAAAGAAAGGCAAGAGCGATAAGTGGGAAGAACAACAGAGAACTTGATGTTGGTGAGCACATTATTGTACCTTACTGCCCGTGAGCTGTGCCAGGTGGGGTTTGAGCTCCTCACCAATGACAGAATAGATGGCCACCAAGCAAAAGACACTGGCCTTGCGAACACTGCTTTCTGTGTTGTCATAGCCCTGCAGATACACATGGATGTTAATGGTGAATAACAACTCTGGACACATGGAAACAAACATGTACAACTGTGCAAAAAATAATAATAATAATAATTACTTTGTTATCCAGGCTGATAATACAATGAAATTAATAAGAGAGCTGAAAATGCAAGGAATGAATCTTAAAATTGAAAGTTGCTGAATGTTCAAGAGGAACGGGTCACAGCCATCTTCCTCTCATTATTCAAACGTCAACCTTTGCTACACAATTTGACCAACTTGTACATGACTATTTACTAAATCTAACATTAATTTATGAAGTGTGCTGCCGGTGACTTAAACTGGGACCCTCATGTCACTTCAAATATTTTTTTAAAATAGCTTTAGCTTCCAGCCAGAGTGAGCTAGAGAAATCAGACTGTACATTATTTAATTAGAGCTTCAGGAGCTACAACAGCTGTCTGGTAATAAAGAGCTTCCGAATGCAATTCTGCCTTTTAGAATTATTAAATATTAACAGACTTTTTTCCCGCACGAACAAGCTAAAACCTCACCATTCAATGTAAGCGCATCTTGCAGGAAAGTTTTCAACAAATGAAAGTGAGCTTCGTTAACATGCATGCACCCCCTCTCTTGCTCTCGCTAAGCTAAACAGAGATGTAGCGAACCACATGAGAATCCTCTGATGACATCTTTCATTTGAAAAAATTGAGAAATTAACATGTTCATTTTAGTGTGTGCTAGCTCTTGTGAAGTGATTAAAAGACAACTTTGAGTTGTGTTAAATTTATTTACTTATTTTTAATGTTGTAAAAATTTTCAATAAAAAAAAATGCCAGATAGCTGAAAAATCAAATTAAAGACTTACAACAGAAAAAGTTAAACCTCCCTGTTTTAAATAGGTTTATATTCAAGATTCAAATAAGTTTATTAATCCCAGAGGGAAATTGCTTATGCTCGGTTACAGGTGCTCACAGTTATCTAAAGAAAGGTAATAAAGGTATATAAATAATAATAATAATAATCTAAAAAAATAAATAAAAAAGCCTGCGTAAAACAGTAAGTACCAACTTGTAGAAGACCACTTGTAGGTATTGCACAGTGATTTAGTACATGTATGTAATCTAGACCTGTATTATATGTAATCTTGTATTACATATTTTATTGGGAAGTACTATTGCAGTTATCATATTTATATGGGTAAGTATTAATGTCCTGTTGTGTAACAGTCAGTGAAAAATCCACATACATGTGTGTATGAGTTACAGTGAAGAGTTGTAAAGTTTTATGGCCGTTGGGAGAAAGGATCACCTGTGGCGCTCTGTGGAACACTTGATAGTAGTAATCAGTCTCTAGCTGAAACTGCTCCTCTGTTCAGCGAAAACACTGTATAGCGGGTGAGAAGGATTGTTCACAATGGATTGTACTTTGGATAGAATCCTCCTCTTTGCTACTACATCCACAGAGTCAAGCTCCATGCCTAGCACAGATCCGGCCTTTTTAATTGACTTGTCCAGTTTGTTCTCATCAGACACCTTAATGTTACCACCCCAACAGACCACAGCGTAGAAAATGACACTCGCCACAACGGTTTCATAGAACATCCGTAGAATGGTGTTACCGACATTAAAAGACCTGAGCCTTCGAAGAAAGTACAACTGACTCTGTCCTTTCTTGTAGAGTGCCGTTGTGTTGAGTGACCAGTCAAGATTGTTGTCCAGATGGACTCCCAGATATTTGTAATCAGAGACCATGTCCACTATCTCCCCCTTGACAGATATAGGAGTCACATGGGTCTTGCTTCTCCTAAAGTCTACAACCATCTCCTTCGTTTTCCTGATGTTCAGTTGTAGGTGATTACGCTCACACCAGGAAACAAAGTCATCCACAACAGACTGGTACTCAGAGGGGTCACGCTCCTTTATACACCCAACAACTACAGAGTCGTCAAAGAAATTCTGCCGGGGCATGACTGAGTTATATCTAAAGTCGGATGTATAGAGGGTGAAAAGAAACGGAGACAGTACAGTCCCCTGGGGAGCTCCTGTGCTGCAGATCAGAGTCTCGGACACACAGTTCTGTAGTCGGACATACTGGGGACAGCAGGTCAGATAGTCCATGATCCAGGAAACCAAGCGGGTGTCAATGTTTATGTTCCTTAATTTCTCCCCCAATACTGCCGGTTGGATGGTGTTGAAGGCAATGGAGAAGTCAAAGATCATCATCCTTATGGTGGTCCTAGGCTTGTCAAGGTGAGAGTAGGTAAGATGTAGCAGGTGTATTATGGCGTCATCAACTCCCATGAACGGCTGATTGGACCCTCTTCAGTTTGCCTGAGAGGACTTCACCAGGGGACGAAGTGTATCCAGGACCAGTCTCTCAAACACCTTCATAATGTGTGATGTTAAAGCAACAGGCCTGAAGTCGTTCTGGGCACAGGGACGTGGTGTTTTGGGTACCGGCACAATGCATGATGTTTTCCACAGTGCAGGGACTCTCTGTAGAGATAGACTCATGCACATAGTTGGGGAGCACAAGATTTCAGGACTCTCGGATTGATCTTATCCACACCTACAGCTTTTGTAGGGCTAATTTTACTCAGGCTATGTTTTACCTGATCCACTGAGATATTGATTGCTGGGAGTGCAGGAGTAGTGACTGTTCTCTGTGTAGGGGAGGACATAGGAGCAGGAAAGTGTGGATTGGGGCTGAAGCCAGGGGAAGTGTGAGACATAGGGACATCAAATCTATTAAAGAAAGTGTTGAGGTCGTTTGCACGTTCCACATTCCCCTCAATAGCCTGGCCGCTTGTCTTATAGCCAGTGATGCTCCTCATGCCCCTCCACACCTCTCTCGTGTTTTTTCTGACTCAGCCTTTGTTGCAGTTTTCTCCTGTATGACTCTTTCCCCTCCTTGATTTTAGGGGGGGGGGGGGGAAGTGCTGCAGCACTGTAAGCACCTTTAACATTAGCATACAGCAGGTCTAGTGTCTTCTCCCCCCTAGTGTGACAATCCACATATTGAGTGAAAGTGGGAATGGTCTTGGTCAGCGATGTGTGGTTGAAATCACAGGAGATCAGGAGAAAGGCATCAGGGTGTCGAGTCTGGAGTTTGGCAGTTACAGAGTGAATGACGTCACACGCAGCATTCGCGGATGGAGGAATATACACAGCAGTTATCACATGAGAGAATTCTCTTGGTAAATAATATGGGCGAAGTCCGACAGCCAAGTTCAATGTCTGGACTACAAACACGCTCCTTAACAGTCACATGACCGGGGTTACACGACATGTTGATGTAAACAGCCAGTCCCCCTCCTTTCCTCATACCGCTCTCTTTCCTCGTCCTGTCGCTCCGTATAGCGCTGAAGCCGTCCAGTGTAATATTAGAGTCAGGCACATTACTGTCCGACCACCTTTTCTGTTTTTGTTTTCAGTGTTTTAAAATCGGCAAAATCACCAACATTGAGTACATTAGGTATGATAGAGACACTCTTGTTTATACATACAATGTACTCACAGTTCGACGTTTTTAACTCCGGGTCCGAGCTGGCCAAGTGAGATCCTGAGGGAGAACAAAGGACGCGACGCGAAGCGGCGGCCCCGAGGAAAACGAGCCGGCGTCAGGAACAGGCTGAGAGCCCGTGCACACCGCACACCTCTGCCTAGCATCCTGCTCGCCAACGTCCAGTCACTGGAAAACAAACTCGATGCCCTCAGGGCCAGGACAAAGTTCCAGAGAGACATTCGGGACTGCAACCATCTCTGCTTCACTGAGACATGGCTGAACCCAGCGGCACCGGACCACGCCATCCAGCCAGCCGAGTTCTTCTCGGTTCACCGGATGGACAGGACGCGGGACTCGGGGAAGTCAAGGGGAGGCGGCGTGTGTTTAATGGTGAACAACAGCTGGTGCAACAGCGCGAGCGTTGTTCCTCTTACACGCTCCTGCACACCAAACCGGGAACTACTGTCCATCATGTGTAGTCCTTTTTATCTACCCCGGGAGTTCACATCGGTCATAATCAGTGTCGTTTATATTCCACCACAAGCGGACAGGGACACTGCCTTATACGAGCTGCATGAGGCGCTCACACAGCACCAGACACAACACCGGGACGCTGCACTCATTGTGGCGGGGGACTTTAACAGTGCCAACCTCAAACGCGCAGCGCCGAACTTTCATCAGCATATCACCTGCCCCACCAGGGGTGATAGGACACTAGATCATTGTTATACAACGGTCAAGGACGGCTACAAGGCGCAATCTCGTCCAGCGTTTGGTAAATCCGACCACGCCGCCATCTTCCTCATGCCAAAATACAAACAAAGGCTGAAACAGGAAGTTCCGGCCGCGTTACAGGACACACTTGATGACGCAGACTGGGACATGTTCAGAAACAGCTCCGATGATGACGTCAGCGTGTTTACGGAAGCGGTTGTGGGATTCATTGGGAAGCTAGCGGATGATACGGTGGAGAAAAAGACAGAAAATCAGAACTTTCCCAACCAGAAGCCATGGGTGTATAAAACCATCCGCGATGCTCTGAGATCTCGCACCGCTGCCTACAACACGGGACTTGCATCGGGGGACATGGAACCATACAAGGCTGCGTCATACAACGTCCGGAAGGCGGTGAAAGAGGCGAAGCAGCGCTACGGGAGAAAGCTAGAGTCACAACTGCAACAGAGTGACTCTAGGAGCCTGTGGCAGGGACTGAGAACAATAATGGTTTATAAAAAAACAACATCCGGTATGACGAATGCGAACGCAACTCTGGCAGACAAGCTCAACACTTTCTACGCTCGCTTCGAGGCTGCAGCTAAAGACGCTAGCGGCGCTAATGCTAACGGCGCTAATGCTAACGGCTGCAGACAGGAAGACACTGCCAGCACCGGGAACGCGCTCATCATCACTGAGCACGATGTGAGGAGAGACTTCAGGAGAGTGAACACCAGGAAAGCAGCAGGACCAGACGGCATCTCAGGCCGTATTCCCAGAGCCTGTGCAGACCAGCTAGCACCTATGTTCACTGAGATATTCAACATCTCTTTATCTCAGTCGGTGATCCCCACATGCTTCAAGGAGTCCATCATTGTTCCTGTCCCAAAGAAACCTCATCCTGCTTCCCTCAAAGACTATCGCCCTGTAGCCCTCACCTCAGTAGTGATGAAGTGCTTTGAACGCCTGGTCAGAGACTTCATTTCTTCACTACCCGACACACTGGACCCACTACAGTTTGCATACCGCTCCACAGACGATGCAATCTCTCATCTCCTCCACACATCACTTACTCACCTGGACACTAGGAAAGGGAATTATGTTAAAATGCTCTTCATCGACTACAGCTCTGCATTTAATACCATAATTCCCTCCACACTCACCACCAAGCTGGAGCACCTGGGACTCAGCTCATCAATGTGTCAGTGGATCTCCAATTTCCTGACTGGCAGACCACAGGCAGTAAGGATGGGCGGACATGTCTCAGCTACACTCACTCTCAGCACTGGAGCCCCCCCCAGGGTTGTGTTCTGAGCCCCCTGCTGTACTCTTTGTACACCCACGACTGCGTGTCCACTACCAACTTCACCACCATTAAGTTTGCTGACGACACCGTCGTGGTCGGACTGATCAACAATGATGAGTCGGACTACCTAGAGGAGATTGGAAATCTGGAGAACTGGTGCCAGAGGAACAATCTCCTCCTGAACGTCAGCAAGACAAAGGAGCTGATAGTGGACTTTTGTACAAAGCAGGAGAGGAACTACCAGATCACCGTCATCAACAGGAGCCCAGTGGAGAGAGTGGACAGCTTCAGATACCTCGGTGTTCACATCACTCAGGCCCTGTCATGGTCCTGTCACATCAGCACCATGGTGAAAAAGGCCCGGCAGCGTCTGTACCACCTCAGACGTTTGCTAGACTTTAGACTGCCCTCCAAGGTGCTCAGGAACTCCTACTCCTGCACCATAGAGAGCATCCTGACGGGAAACATCACGGCTTGGTTCGGGAACAGCTCCATGCAGGACAGACGAGCTCTACAGAGGGTGGTGCGATCAGCTGAGCGCATCTTCCGCACTGAGCTCCCTGACTTGCACTCGATCTGCAGCAAGCGGTGCTGGACCAAGGCCAGGAAGATCGTGAAGGACCTCAGTCACCCCAATAATGGACTGTTCTCTTTGTTGCGGTCTGGAAAACGATTCCGCTCCCTGAAGGCCAACACAGAGAGACTGAGGAGGAGCGGACATGTCTCAGCTACACTCACTCTCAGCACTGGAGCCCCCCCCAGGGTTGTGTTCTGAGCCCCCTGCTGTACTCTTTGTACACCCACGACTGCGTGTCCACTACCAACTTCACCACCATTAAGTTTGCTGACGACACCGTCGTGGTCGGACTGATCAACAATGATGAGTCGGACTACCTAGAGGAGATTGGAAATCTGGAGAACTGGTGCCAGAGGAACAATCTCCTCCTGAACGTCAGCAAGACAAAGGAGCTGATAGTGGACTTTTGTACAAAGCAGGAGAGGAACTACCAGATCACCGTCATCAACAGGAGCCCAGTGGAGAGAGTGGACAGCTTCAGATACCTCGGTGTTCACATCACTCAGGCCCTGTCATGGTCCTGTCACATCAGCACCATGGTGAAAAAGGCCCGGCAGCGTCTGTACCACCTCAGACGTTTGCTAGACTTTAGACTGCCCTCCAAGGTGCTCAGGAACTCCTACTCCTGCACCATAGAGAGCATCCTGACGGGAAACATCACGGCTTGGTTCGGGAACAGCTCCATGCAGGACAGACGAGCTCTACAGAGGGTGGTGCGATCAGCTGAGCGCATCTTCCGCACTGAGCTCCCTGACTTGCACTCGATCTGCAGCAAGCGGTGCTGGACCAAGGCCAGGAAGATCGTGAAGGACCTCAGTCACCCCAATAATGGACTGTTCTCTTTGTTGCGGTCTGGAAAACGATTCCGCTCCCTGAAGGCCAACACAGAGAGACTGAGGAGGAGCTTCTTCCCGCAGGCGATAAGGTTTCTCAATCATCACTACACCACACAGGACTAATAACATCTCTTTAAGCTGACAACATTGACTGGACAATCATGGACATATGGACACATTCATACACACTAAATATTTATACATCGGGACAATTGCACATGTCACTTTCATTAGTCACCTTTCATGCATATTTGCACAACCACTGTCACTTTAAATTCTCTCTCTCTCTCTCTCTCTATATATATATATATATATACAGTAGTGTGAAAAACTATTTGCCCCCTTCCTGATTTCTTATTCTTTTGCATGTTTGTCACACTTAAATGTTTCTGCTCATCAAAAACCGTTAACTATTAGTCAAAGATAACATAATTGAACACAAAATGCAGTTTTTAAATGAAGGTTTACGTTATTAAGGGAGAAAAAAAACTCCAAATCTACATGGCCCTGTGTGAAAAAGTGATTGCCCCCCTTGTTAAAAAATAACTTAACTGTGGTTTATCACACCTGAGTTAAATTTCTGTAGTTACCCCCAGGGCTGATTACTGCCACACCTGTTTCAATCAAGAAATCACTTAAATAGGAGCTACCTGACACAGAGAAGTAGACCAAAAGCACCTCAAAAGCTAGACATCATGCCAAGATCCAAAGAAATTCAGGAACAAATGAGAACAAAAGTAATTGAGATCTATCAGTCTGGTAAAGGTTATAAAGCCATTTCTAAAGCTTTGGGACTCCAGCGAACCACAGTGAGAGCCATTATCCACAAATGGCAAAAACATGGAACAGTGGTGAACCTTCCCAGGAGTGGCCGGCCGACCAAAATTACCCCAAGAGCGCAGAGACAACTCATCCGAGAGGCCACAAAAGACCCCAGGACAACATCTAAAGAACTGCAGGCCTCACTTGCCTCAATTAAGGTCAGTGTTCACGACTCCACCATAAGAAAGAGACTGGGCAAAAACGGCCTGCATGGCAGATTTCCAAGGCGCAAACCACTTTTAAGCAAAAAGACCATTAAGGCTCGTCTCAATTTTGCTAAAAAACATCTCAATGATTGCCAAGACTTTTGGGAAAATACGTTGTGGACCAACAAGACAAAAGTTGAACTTTTTGGAAGGTGCGTGTCCCGTTACATCTGGTGTAAAAGTAACACAGCATTTCAGAAAAAGAACATCATACCAACATTAAAATATGGTCTGGGGTGATGGTCTGGGGTTGTTTTGCTGCTTCAGGACCTGGAAGGCTTGCTGTGATAGATGGAACCATGAATTCTACTGTCTACCAAAAAATCCTGAAGGAGAATGTCCGGTCATCTGTTCGTCAACTCAAGCCGAAGCGATCTTGGGTGCTGCAACAGGACAATGACCCAAAACACACCAGCAAATCCACCTCTGAATGGCTGAAGAAAAACAAAATGAAGACTTTGGATTGGCCTAGTCAAAGTCCTGACCTGAATCCTATTGAGATGTTGTGGCATGACCTTAAAAAGGCGGTTCATGCTAGAAAACCCTCAAATAAAGCTGAATTACAACAATTCTGCAAAGATGAGTGGGCCAAAATTCCTCCAGAGCGCTGTAAAAGACTCGTTGCAAGTTATCGCAAACGCTTGATTGCAGTTATTGCTGCTAAGGGTGGCCCAACCAGTTATTAGGTTCAGGGGGCAATTACTTTTTCACACAGGGCCATGTAGGTTTGGATTTTTTTTCTCCCTAAATAATAAAACCCCTCATTTAAAAACTGCATTTTGTGTTTACTTGTGTTATCTTTGACTAATAGTTAAATGTGTTTGATGATCAGAAACATTTTTGTGTGACAAATATGCAAAAGAATAAGAAATCAGGAGGGGGGCAAATAGTTTTTCACACCACTGTATATATATATATATATATATATATATATATATATATATATATATATATATATATATATATAAAAAAGGAGCCGCCTCCTTGCTGTTGCGTGCTGATCACCCGGAGAGCCGAAGATGTAATTAAAATTGCGTAACTAAAAACAAAAAACAAGAACACTTTCAAAACGCATGGTTTGAAAGGGCGACCTTACTTGTTAAATACAAAATAAAGTTATAAATGAATAATAGAAGGAAACTATAATCAAAAGTAAAAAAAAAAAAAAAAAAAACACTAAAATTCCGAGAGCAACCGCACCAAGCTGCTGCACGCTCGCGCCTGCGCATTGATATTTGAACATGTATACACAATTTGAAGGTGCATACACAAGGCACTCAATTTTATCCAAATTGTCTACATACATAAACCCAGCGCAAATCTGATTTGTTAATACTACTACCTAATAACTGATAATTACATGAATTACTACATTAGTACTGTACAATAGAAAGGTATAATTACTTTAAAAGTACTTTTTTTTTTACAGTATAACTAATCATGCCAGTGTATATGTAAATGTGTGTATGAATAAGGTAATAGGCCACCATAAACCACAGAACAGATTCTACAACCACGAAAATGATTAGAGAGGAATGATTAAACATTAAACACATCAACATTCTCAAATATTTTTAATGGTGTTCCAAAAATGGACACGGATAGTTAAGGGGACTGTACTGTCTGCTTTTCTTTTCATCTTCTATACATCTGACTTTAGATATAACTCGGTCATGCCATCTGCAGAAGTTTTCTGATGACTCTGTAGTTGTTGGATGTATAAAGGATGGTGACATCTCTGAGTACCTGTCTGCATAATCACCTACAACTTAACATCAGGAAAACAAAGGAGATGGTGGTAGAGACTTCAGGAGAAATAAGACCCCTGTGACTCCCATATCTATACAGGGGGAGATAATGGATATGGTCTCAGAATACAAATAGATTGTTTCATAATATATTGAATTATGTTTAGTTTGCAACTAGGGATTTACTGTTTTTTTTTCTCTCCTTCTTGTCTAATTTATTACTCTTCCATTCCTCCTGGAAAATGACTGTAAGCAACTGTAACTAAGAATAAGCAATTTCCCTCTGGGATTAATAACGTTCTTTGAATCTTGAATTTGAATATTTGCCTAATATACATAAAAAAAAATCTCCCATGTTGAGATCTGGTGACAAAAGCCCGTGCATTTGGCTTGCATCATTGTCAAATCATCCAATGTGTTCTTGCAAGCGAGTATAAATAATACAAGCATCAGAAACTCACTTGTAAGAGGCCAGGAATAATGTCTGGCAACAGCTGATGAAGAGAATCCTTGGCAATTCGTTCTACAACTTTTGTCTGCATTTTAATAGCTGCCAGGTTGATGGGATAATCTGCAGTCTGCACAATGGGACACAGAACTTTGATGCACTGCTCAGGATGGATGGAGCCAGCCAGTGTGGATGCAGACTCTTCAGCAGCTCTTACCACCTTGTAAGTACAGAGAAAGTAGAAAGCTGTTTAAGCCACTGTAGGTTTAACCCTTATTTTATACAATTTAATCTTCCTTGTATAAAATAACTTGATGCAATTTAGTTAAAAGACTGTAACACATTTGTATACCCCTAAATCTCTTAGGATTGTATCAGAATGTTACAAAATCATGTGACTCTGGTGAGTAAATACAGCAGTGGTACTAAATAAATGGAGCGTGTGTTGTAGCGGCACAGGTGTGCTCTATGGTTCATTCATTTATTCAACTGTTTTAGGCGCTGTATGTTTCCACTGGTGCTGAACTGTACCTGGGATTAGAAATCTGGCTGGCTAATTAATGTTTCACAGCATGACTTATGAGAAATGCCTTGCTTGATTCATCTAAATTATGCAGTAGACTTAAGCAGGAAAGGCTCTCGTTTTCATTAATAAAGCCTATGGTAAGTTAACTTGGGCACAAGACCTTTTATAAGAGGCAAGTTTATACAGTGGTGAATAAAAAATAAAGACTAGAACAAGTAACTGGTTACAGTCAACCAAAATAACGCTTGAGAATTCTCCTTTACTTAAAATGGAGATTGTAGAGCAAAAGAATGTTAAAAAAAAACTTGTTACCTCTTTATGAGAGTCTTTGTGTGCCTCTAATGTCTTCATGATGGTGAGTTCTGCATAGTTCTTGAAGCGAGCTGGCTGAATCCTTAAGATTTCTTTTAAAACACGTAGAGCCATAGCTCGAATAGTGTGCTGTAAGAAAAAAAAGAAGCAGAATGTAAATTACCCAGTCAGGGACAGGAAGGGAAAAGTGTCATATGATGTTTATAAAGGAATATGGAGAACTGTGAAAAAGCAATCAGTTTTTGGAGGAAAACAAACAAAACCACATGCATACAATGTCATGGAACTGGTATCCACCTACTCTCCAACTGCCAAAGGAAGCACAATTTACTCTTTACACATTTTTTTTTACCTGCTATGGAATAGGAGGGACTCAGCACATCACAGCAAAGTTAAGTTTAAATGACTGTCTAGTTAAAGTCTCACATCTTTGTCTCCAAGAGTCTCCAGGAGCAGCAGCAGGATGGTTTTAAAATGCTCGTCCCACACAGCTAGGCTGTCTTCTCGGGTGATCTTCAGCAGTTCCACCAGCGCCCCTTTTCTCTCCTCCACTCGCTCATTGTGATTAGACAGCTCTTTCAGCAGGTCTGCCACCAGGTCTAAATAATCCAAAGCAAATTCAGCAAAAAACAAAAAGAAAAAAAAAAAAACCCAACCAAACAGGCAAGGGACCAGATTTTTTTTTTTTTTAGCTACTGGACCAATTTGTAGCGGTCCAGTAGCTGCAGACACAAGTAAACAACTTGGATTAGTATTTCCTTGGATTTGTACACAGACATTTGCTAGATATAACTCTATATTACAGATATAAATCCAAGCTCTGTTAGTTTTTGCCTACAACAAAAAAAAAGCAATGATATAAAAGTCAGGAAAAAACTTTACGCAGTAATAAAGAGCCACCATCAAAAGTCATTGCACAATATTAGTGACTCTCACACATTGCTAGTACAGAAGCAGCCATGCCACCAAAGATGAGATGCGGTAAATGGAAAACACTGGTATGAAGCAGACTGACAAAGGACAAAACAGAAATTTCAAATTTTTGTTGCTCGGAGGGAAAGCCTGTTATTCTACTGAGTCGGCCTTTACCAGGAGCAAAGCCCTTGGAGAGCACCATCTTGTTCTCACTGCACTCCTGCCGACGGCCTGTAGAGAGGGAAGGAAAGGAGGAGGGAGGACAGTAGGGATGTGATGACCAATACTAGGTGAAACCCAAGACATTCCTTGATCCCCAACTACCCTTGAGTCTTTATGAAGAGTACACATGAAAAATAAAGTCTAATTCCTTAGAGGGAGCATAAATACATCTGTTTGTCTTATTTATTCAAAATCTTTTAAAATCTATATATAACCTTCCATGTAACTATCGTGGTGCAGTTTTCCATCTCATGTCTGTCTCCTTGTGTATCAATGCAAAAAAAAAAATTTATGCTAAAATACATATTTCTGTCACAGCCCAATACCACATAAATGTTTTTTTTTTATTTTATTTTTTTTTATAACTTCATTCTTTATCCTTCCATTCCAGACTATCGCTTGCTGCAATAAAAATATTTTTTTCATGCTCTATACGGTTTCGCTTTGATGATTTAACACAGATAGCAATGACCATATGGAGTGGTATGAAACAGACAAGGTGAGCAGAGCAGAACTGAATTAATGGAGGAGTGCAAACTCACAATCACGGAACTGTTCCACATCATCATCAAAGACAGCCTCTTTCAAAGCGCTCTTATCATAACCACCAATGGTGTCTCCGTAGCCATACGGAGCGAACTCCCGTGTCCGTGGTCCAGCAAAAGACCGTGGAGAGGGGGTGTTGAGCAGAGATGTTTTGTTATCCAAGGCAGTGCGTCCTCCCTCGACTATATCCAAACCTAACCGACAATCTGATCCAGGTGACGCAGTCTCCCGGCCAACCTGGGGAAAATTGTGTTCAGAAATTTTTTTTTTATCACCCAAATAAATTCACAAAATATAAGCATGTACTGTATGTAGTGTCGCTAATGCTGCTCTTGGAATGGGGAAAAAAAATTAATCCCACTTTGTTAGTTTTTAAAAATTATTTAAAATTATAAACTTTTTCAGATTTTGATATACAGTAGATAGGGATGGAACAGTTTTTTTCTCCCGTTAACACTGTTTATTACATGATAAAATTTCACTACAATACAATTACATGTACAACAATGGATGGATATAGAATATGTTATAGAATATATATTTGTCATTTCCCATTTCTGACACTGGTTTGTTTGAATATTTAAAGAGGACCGGTACTTTAAGTCAAACCATATTGCTCAAAAACATAACGACATCTGAGGGGAAAAAAAACATTTAATTAACATTTTTTAATTTTGGTTTTAATATTTTGGCTGATCTGTGCATCTCTCTGTAGCTTTAGTGTTTAGGTACGATTTCTTTAACCTGGCTTAAATCAGTGAGGAAACGATCCCTGAATGTAGTATAGACGTCATGCTGTGTGTGCTCACATGCACAGCTGAAACACATTCTCATTATCTGAAACAAATAAGAATCAACTTCCTCCAGTCTGCAAGTGACTGGTTTTGTGTCACATTGAACCGATCAGACCAAATCTGCTATAATAAGAAGTCTGAATGAACTTTTGAACCAAGTTTAAGAGCATGCAACAAAAATGTATTTGTTGTGGTTTAACACTAGCATATTGTACACACTTTTGCAAATTTGCATTTCTGTTATTTTAATTACAAAGAATAAAATGCTGCTGGTGTAAAGACCACATGATCCTCAGCACAAGACCAATTAACACATGTGGTGTTGTTTTTGTATCACAACACATTTCAATATCTTTTCCCATTCCTGAAATTGCAACTGTAGAACAAAAACTAAGCAAGTTCAGAAGATGTGAGAGCACCTACCCCATCATCCTTCTTAAATTCACGTCTGACTGGCTCATTAAGGTCCTCCTCGCTGCGATATCTAAAGCTCTGGATAGCCTCTGTTACACCACGAAGTGAACTGTAGATTTCATCAGAGTTCATATTCTCTGTGTCATACTCCAGCATACTGTCCAGAAGAAAAGGGAGAAAACGGAAGTCAGAGTTATGATGGATATATACAGTTGTGGTCAAAAGTTTACATACACTTGTGTAAATAACATAATATCATGGCTCTCTTGAGTTCCCCGTTATTTCTACAACTCTGATTTTTCTCTGATAGAGTGATTGGAACAAATACTTCTTTGTCACAAAAAAACATTCATGAAGTTTGGTTCTTTTATGACTTTATTATGGGTTAACAGAAAAAAGTGATCACATCTGCTGGGTCAAAAATATACATACAGAAGTGCTAATATTTGGTTACATGCCCCTTAGCCATTTTCACTTCAATTAGGCACTTTTGGTAGCCATCCACAAGCTTCTGACAAGGTTTTGGTTGAATCTTTGACCACTCCTCTTGACAGAATTGGTGCAGTTCAGTTAAATTTGATGGCTTTCTGACATGGACTTGTTTCTTCAGCATTATCCACATGTTCTCAATGGGGTTTAAGTCAGGACTTTGGAAAGGCCATTCTAAAACCCTAATTCTAGTCTGATTTAGCCATTCCTTTACCACTTTTGATGCGTGTTTGGGGTCATTGTCCTGTTGGAACACCCAACTGTGCCCAAGACCCAACCTTCAGGCTGATGATTTTAGGTAATGTTGAAGAATTTGAAGGTAATCCTTCTTCTTCATTATCCCATTTACTATTTGTAAAGCACCAGCTACATTGGCAGCAAAACAGCCCCACAGCATAATACTACCACCACCGTGCTTGATCGTAGGCATGGTGTTCTTGGGGTTAAAGGCCTCACCTTTTCTCCTCCAAACATATTGCTGGGCATTGTGGCCAAAAAACTTGATTTTTGTTTCGTCTGACCACAGAACCTTCCTCCAGAAGGTCTTATCTTTGTCCATGAGATCAGCAGCAAACTTCAGTCAAGCCTTAAGGTGCCGCTTTTGGAGCAAGGGCTTCCTTCTTGCACGGCAGCCTCTCAGTCCATGGAGATGCAAAACACTCTTGACTGTGGACAATGACACCTATGTTCCAGACGCTTCTAATTCTTGGCAGATATGCTTTTTGGTGGTTCTCGGTTGACTCCCTCCTGTCCAATTTTCTCTCAGCAGCAGGTGATAGCTTGCGTTTTGTTCCTAATCGTGGCAGTGACAAAACAGTGCCATTCACTTTATACTTATAAACAATTGTTTGCACTGTTGCTCTTGGGACCTGCAGCTGCTTTGAAACGGCTCTAAGCGATTTTCCTGACTTGTTCAAGTCAATAATTCGCTTTTTCAGATCCATGCAGAGCTCCTTTGACTTTCCCATTGTAGCGTTAGTGGGCGTCTGTAACCAATGAGCCCTATTTAAATGGCCTCAGAGAAGTCACCAGCTGAAGTCACTCATCATCACTCACAAGAAGTTAAGAGGCCATGCTATGGAGCTCATTTCACTGACAACTTTCTAAGTCTCCAAAATTGCTAATTCATGTTGCTGTATGTATATTTTTGACCCAGCAGATGTGATCACTTTTTTCTGTTAACCCATATTAAAGTCATAAAAGAACCACACTTCATGAATGTTTTTTTGTGACAAAGAAGTATTTGTTCCAATCACTCTACCAGAAAAAAAAAAATCAGAGTTGTAGAAATAACGGGGAACTCAAGAGAGCCATGGTATTTTGTTCTTTACAAGTGTATGTAAACTTTTGACCACAACTGTATACAAAGCAGAAAAACAATTGTGACAAATAATTGTGAAGGATCATGGGGTAACTAAACAGTGCAATAAGGTGAAGGGGAGAACAAGTCAACTAAAAATTAACAAGGCATATTTGATTCAACTGAATGCACATGCACTATTTTTGAGAAAGTTGTAGAAGAAAATCTTGGATTCCTCAGCACAAGCTGAATAAGGTCAGTCAAATGTTATTCATTTCAAACCAAATGTGCTGGACTATTGGCGGTTTTGCTGAATAAAATTCTTAGGAGGCCATCACACTGAGCTACATACCTGTAGCATCCCTATACATCCTCAGAAAACTGGGCAAATGCTGTAAGAATAGGTTATATAACTTTGCAGGGACATGGCAAAGGGTACTGTCTTTGTAATATTGACGGATATTGACGAATATTTTAATGGGGGTGGAGCGTAGTGCAATTTGATCGGACATAGAAATAATTTGGTTAGATCTCACTGGACACGACGAGAGAATGATCATGGACATGATAAGAAATTAGTGACAGTATAGATGAATTGAAAATTTGACAGGGATGTGGCTAGGAAATAATATAAATGCACTTAATATGGACTTATGGATATAAAAACCCCACTCCCACTGCACTTTTTTTTTTTGTTGCAATTTTTAGGATGCAGTGTGAACTTGATGGTCTTCATCAGAGTGTGACAGCCCCCTAACAATTGCAATAATGTTATGATAGGGCTTGTCATGAGTAGATGGGGTCTTAGCACCCATGCTGTCCCCCTTACATTGATAAGCTAGTGGCTGAGTTACCTGGGGGAGAATGCGCAGCGCAGGGCCCTGAGGGAAGGGGCAGGGACTGAGGGCTGAGATGGAGGAGGTGCTGGGTGCTTTGAGAACCCATCGACACTCCAACCCCACAACCGACTGTGCCCAAAGATCAGCCAGAGAGAGAGAGAAAGAAAGAAATGGGCCAGGAGAGGAAATCCAAGATACATGACAGGCAGGACAAGAGAAAACAGAAGAGAAGAATGGAAGGAGACAAGAATAAAATCGAATGGAAATTAAAGGAGAGGACAGGAAAGCAGAAGAGTGGGGTATGGAAGGAAGAACAGGAAGAGAGATATATTTGGAATGTTGAGGTTTGTTTTATGTATTACTTAAGGAGTTTTAGAATGGATTAGAAACCCATAAACTTGTTAAAAAGGCCTTTAAAGAGAGCAACAGATATTACTGACCTAATAATAAAATAGCTAAGCTTAGGGCTGGGTATCGTTCAAGGATTTTCAGTACAGGTGCCGGAGTGACACCGTTTCTAAGGTCTTCTGATAAGCACATTCATGCAAACACTGTTAATAAATAAAAGCTCTTTCTTGTTGCAAGCTAAAGCTACACTCCAACAATAACTAAAGTCACATGAGGTCTCAATTTAAACCAACAATATCACACTCAATACAGAACTGTTAAATTTAGTTTTTTTTTTTTAAAAATGGGCAAATTGTTTTTACTAAAAGTTAGTTGCTAAAATCCCAGTATTAATGCCGTCTTCAGTAATATGGGATAAGGGTAATCCAGTGGTGGTGAGGTTTTGTAACATTAGGACACCGGGGGCCTGTTTCAGAAAGGAGGTTCAAACAACTCGGAGTTTAAACTTGAACTCTGAGTTGATTGACCCAGAGATTAAAAACTCAGTTTTCGGTTTCAGAACAGCTGATCTGAGTAAGGTCAATCAACTCTGAGTGGACTAACTCGGAGTTAAGCGTGTACACCGCGACTCTAAAAAGCCATCATCAACGGAGCGCAGATATTACGAGTCACCATGGCAACAGCAGAAAAAAAGAGATCTGCATTTTTCCCCCAGCTAAACTTGATATGCTCATGCAAACTTACAGCAAATATGAGCACATATTAAAAAAAAAAAAAGTAACACCACTGCATCGGCGAAACAGAGACAGGTAGCGTGGGAAAATATAGCTGCTCAAGTTAATGCGTAAGTTTACATTTAAAGTATTTAAATATTTCAGTATAATAGATAAGTAATGTGTGACGTTTTAATTTTGAGGAAATAAAGAAGACCAAATAAAGTGTTGTGACTTGTGTTTATTTCATTTATTTTATTTATTTTTTTGTGGTGGTGGTGAGTGTGCAGAAAGCGTCTCAGAGCGAGGCACACTTTCCGTACAGCTCGGCATACAGTGGCCTTACTAATACGCTCCGCATCCCCGATATTGTACAGAAAGCTTACATTAGCAAAGAAACGTAAAGCTGCATATAGTATCTGCTCGGATGTAAGAGCACGGCCACGATGGGTGACATTAGTGATGTAAGGACGGATTAGATGATGGATATGTGTAATTGATAGCAATGAAAAACGGTAACGCTCAAACAAAAATGTACGGGGAAAAGACAAAAAAAAATCATTGCCCGACGTAAATGTAATTCTCTTCGAATTAATGCAGCCTCCTCATCTATGGGATCCTCCAAAAAAGGACAAGCCATTCTCCTAACTGTCTTCTCTGATTGTGTCCGAAATGTGGGCAATGAATGACTAAGGCTACGGCGAGAAATACCGCTGCGTCTTTAAAAAAGGAGAGGAGACCGACAGAAAGTCCGAGTTCAGAGAATAAAACCTGCTCCTGACCAGGTTAGGTTCACAGAGTAAGTTGCCACGGTAACTGACTCTGAGTAATAGTTACCTATCTTTCAGAAACAGGCTTGAGTTACCCTGCTTTCTCGGGTTTGACAAACCTGCCTTTTTGAAATGGAAAACTCTGACTCTCTCTTATCTCAGGGTTACCAAACTCTGAGTTTTCACTTAACCTCCTTTCTGAAACAGGCCCCCGGAATAATAAAAGGAAGATGGCTGTGGTTTGTTGTTCTTACCTTTGAGTAAATAGCAACTTTCTACACTTAAATTTATTCCTGCACATTCAAGTGTTCATTAATTGATTGTCTTTGCAGCAATGTCCTTTTTGCATGCACAGCATTTTATTCCCGTTATACGACATGCACACTGTAGACAAGCCTCTTAAAACACTACACACAAAAGCCCCATCTCGGTGCATTGTGATTAGCATGCTGCAAGTTTATTGACTCCCTGGCGCTAATGAGATTTACTTCTTAGGTACTGAAATTACGTACAAAATGACAAGGCATTTTTTTTGTATTCTTATTAGTGTTGAAGCATTTTGTTCAGTACCCTGTACTGTAAGGTTTAACAGTATTGTATTGTAAGTTCGGTACCCAGCCCTAGTAAAAGCACTGTGAGAGGTTAAAGAGAACAACAATGTGAGACTTACCACAAGTACGATATGCACTACACTTCCAAGACTGACATGTACTCATGCATTATGTGGATAGTAAACAGTGAATGAGACAGAAAAGCAGGTTACCTTGGTGAAAGGCCAGTGTGAGAGGAATTAGTGGGAGAGGTGAGGGGGCTCGTCCTGCTGGATGAATGCCTTGGTGGTGTACGGCCAATTGTGTTGCTAGGAGAACTCTATCAACAAAGCAAAAAGGAAAATAAAACAGCAAACCTGTACTTAGAGACACAAGTAGAAAAGCAAACAACAACAAGACAGGTTGTGACAGAATAAAAAGATATAACCTAATAAAATAGAGTAACATCTAAAGATGACTAGATGGCCAGTGGGCATAATGAGGGCACTGTGTAATCAAATAAATGCTTGGCTTCGGAAGTAAGACCAAAAAGGGGCACTTACTACACCACTGGTGCTACTGGAGTTCTTCAGGTGTGTGTGGAGGAGCTTGGTGGCTCCATCCTGGAATGTTTTGGGCAAAGCTCCAAGAAGCATGGTGAATTCAGGTGTGTTCAGCTCAAAAAGAGAGATCAGCACCACCTGGGCAGCCTGCACAACACAAAACACACAATCACAACCTGCACAAGCACAACCTGCAGTCTAAACCAAGCAAACTGGTTCTCAACTTTTATAAACAACATTTGTAAGCAATTACATTGAAAACACGTGTAAACAATACAGCAAGGAGATCAGAGAGGCAATCCACAAAAGCTCGTCACAAACCAAGGGAAAGCTCAAAAGTGCTTTGTGCATTATGTTGTCAATTTCCAATCACAGCTTACTAGCAACTAAACACAGACATGCGTACAGTTCATATGATGGTTATTTTGGCAGAACATTCAGCGTTTGTTAGGAAGGAAAGAAAAATGCTAGTCCTTGTGTTTTGTGCAACAAAATAGTAGAACTCAATTTCTAATTGTGTCATTGTGAGAGGCTGTCAGATGCAGGTTAGAGACAGAAAAGTCACGCTCATCACGCTCGTGTAAGGGGTTAAAGGCCATGACGTGTGTTGATTGACAGTTAAGCTGACAGGAGGCTGCTACCTGCTTACACCTTTCCTCCAGATTACCCTCTCCCGGCAGTGCGGCTGTAGTGACTGGCCTGCCTGAAAACTCCTCACTCGCCCAGTTATGAAGGGTCTAAGGCCACAGCGCAAGGGTGAGAGAACAATAATAACTGACGGCCAACTGTAGGCTCTTACAGGGAGAGTCCAAAACAATGAATGTGAACTTGAACAATCAAGAAATCCTGCTTAAAGCATAGACTTTCCTTTAATCTCCAACGGCTTAACAAATATCGCATTAACAGAGTATGTAAAATGCTATCTTTTTGGTAAACTCCTTCAATTAAAGCTGAAAGTCTACATTTTAATCACATCTTGATTGGTTTATTTAAATGCAGTGGTCATGGTTTGCTGTACAGACAAAATTACAAAATGTGTACCTGTTCAAATACTTTGTGCCTGTGTGCATGTGTGTGAGAGAGAGAAGACGTTCATGTTTCAGCGTTCGTGTCCTGTTTACCTCTAGGTGTGTTAAAAAAAGGCTTTGGGGGCAAACTACCACATTTTCAGGTGAGCAGCAGCATTGGAACGAAGTGTTAAAGTAAATCTCACTTCATATTTCCTTTCTTGCAATAACTGAATCACATCAACACAGTGACATCACCTACCAGTTTCAGGAGATTTCTTACTTATTTCTCCTCTTCAGAAAGTGAAAACATGGCCAGTCTAATATTTTCCTTCGCCACCCCCCCCCTGATGAAGTCATTATGTTGTCATTATTGAGTATTTTGGGTCATTGTCTTGCTGCATGATATTTATGCCAATTAGTTTGGATGCATAACTCTCTAAACTGCCAGTTTCAAAATGACTTCTACATTCATTTTGCTGCTAGCATGAGTTACATCATCAATACAGATTCAGGAACCCACTTCCCTAAATAGCCATGCAAGCCATGACATTACCTCCACTGTGTTTTGTGATTGAGTTTGTATGTTTCGGATCACGAGCAGATCCTGAAAGACCACTGGGCTTTCTATTACTTTGATAGAGGTCCATCTTGGTTCCCAAAAACTTTCGTGGATTATCGCTATATTTAAAAAAAAAAAAAAAAAAAAAAAAGAGAGAATTCCAATCAGGCATTCTGTTTCTCACGGATGATGGGCAGTTTGCATCTTGTGGTATAACCTCTGTATTTCCTCTCCGTGTCTTCTTCAAACAGTAAATGGTAATACCTTCACCCTGCCCTGCAGAGGTTGTTTTTCTTCATAACGTTCGTAATGATTCGGTCATTAACCGCTATTGTTTTCTTTGGCTAACCCATTTGTCTGATTGTTGGTAAAGCAGTGGCAAACTGTTGTATTGGCTATGTTAATATCTGTTCAATACCTAAAAATGGCTTCATTTAGACAATTCTCTGGTCTTCATTTTGGTTTATCATACTTAATTCCAAATGCAGTCTGCATGCAGGGATAGTGGATCTAAGTTATACATTTATTAAAATAATTAGTTTAACAGGGCACACCTGAGCAACAAGAAACGCATATCAGTTACATGTACCGATATTTTTAATCTCTTGAAAAACGTGGCTGTTCAAACTAAATGTGTTTTGTTTAAAATCAAAATGTCAGGAAATGACTTCTGAAATTTGACTAGCTCATCTTTTGATCATTAACAGATAAGAAATGTTTTTAGTGTGTAGCAAAAAATTTCAATTACTGTTCCAATACTTTGGCACAGGACTGTGTTACAATCTTTTTAAGTATGCACATCTTGGTAGAGACATACCTTCCTAACATCAGAGCTTTTGGGTTCTGTGGTCCAGGTTATGATACGGGACACAGCTAATCTTGTCTCACTGGAATTCACAAAGTCTGTAGGATCCATCTGCCTTCCCAGGGACTCAATATACTTCAGGATGGCCACCTTAACCTACGGTTTTAAGAACCAACATTAAATGTACACAACACAAAACATAAATAATTACTAAAAACTAAATATGATAGAGGTAAGAGCTACTCAAAGCACATACCTTCAAGTTGGGAGTTTGTGTTTGATCAACAATAAACCTCATAAGGATGTTAAATTGTTGGTCAAATGGGAAAGATTCACTGCAGGACAGAAATTAAACATTGTGAGAAGAACATTAAACAAGTACTTAAATTAAATATGATTCAGAAATGTATCTAACCGAGTGACATCCAGAGCCTTTTGAACTTTGGCCTGAACTGAACCCAAGAGATCGGCTCCCATCTTCTTCAGCAGCTGAGTGAGCAGGACAAAAAGCCAGTCCTGAAGGTCCTCTCTATGAACCGTAATGAAGTCTACCAGAGTCTCCAGGAACATGCTGAACACCTGAGACACAAAATACACCAAGTAGATCCATCAGCACTTTTTATACATCAGTCTTTAAAATAATGAACTAATCACGAAAGAACAACATTGGGAAATCTAAACTGCAAATACATTATAATAGCTGTTTTAGTATAATGGATGTATAACTAGTATAAGGTAAATTTACAGAGGAACAGAGAAAAAAAACAGACGAGCTTCACTTACTCTCTGTTATTAACATCCAGACCAAGGCAGAACATGCAAATAATAAAAACACACTCAGTTAGAGGGCACCAATCAGCTTTAATATTTTCTAGAACTGCTCTTTTAGCATTCATTTTAAGTGTTTAAACCAAGCAAGACAATTCACACATATTACATACAAAGTTAGTAAATAAAAGCCCATGCCATCGTTCCTGTAGGTTACCTTGCTATGAGGATCTGCAAACATCCTTGTGAAGATCTCACATAATCTTTTCATCTCCACTCGGCTGCCAAATACATACAAGTACACATCGTATGTAAAGAAAATGTATGACCGCTATTCGAGACTACAAGTATATTGTATACATAAGTTGTGACATAACATGCTGACTGTACAGACATTAATCTAGTTTAGGCATACCTAAGGACACGCTGGCTCTTAAGTAAGTTTTGCAAGCCCATGAGACCTTCCTTTCTCTCAGACCAGTTAGAGCTGGCACAGTGGTTAAGCACCTCAGCCACATCCTCTGTTTGCCGTAGGTAGTGTGGTATCCCTCCATTGCGGGAGCCATATGATCGCTCGGAGCACGCACTTGATGCATCGCTGTTGGCATCATCATCAGAGTACATCCCTGGTGACTCGTACCGCCTTCTCATCGGTTTACGCTGTGAGAAGAGCACAAGATACTATGGGAGCTGACACTGGAATAAGAAGTATTAGCAAGTCATGGGGGTTATTTAATAAAAAAAAAATAATAAATTCATTCACAACTCCACTAGTTCTCTTGCCATGAAAAGCCATGCAAGATACAGCATAAGTTTTTAGACACGAGTCTGGCTTCACAAGTCAAGTTTGCTAGTTCTGCTAAACCCTTTCAACATTTATGTGTAAGATCAAAGGAAACGGGAGAATATTTCATGTTAGAAACTGACATGTTTCTTGATACCCAGGTGTGCCGTGTTAGATCAATCAATTAATAGCTAGCTCTGAATATCTGCTCCTGGTTTGCTTCCTGAATTCACGTATAAATAACGCAATGATAAGATAAACTGATATGAAGACAAAAAGTGCTGTGAGAAAACGTTATGACGAAGACGTTATGAAGCTAAGAAAAGAGGGAAAACAATGTGTGAGAGAAAAAGAAAAAAAAAAAAAACACGGATAAAACAGCCCATAATGACAACAACCTCCACAGGGCAGGGGAAAATGTATTACAACTGACTGTTTGAACAAGACAGGATTCAGTACAGTTTGAATACAGACAGCATACCACAAGACGCAACATTAATCAGCACTAAGGATGGAAAGGCTTTAAGGTTCACAAGAAAATACAGAGATGACGTACAAAAGAAAGGCTCTGCTCATGATCCACAACATACAAGCATGGTAGAGGCAGTCATGACTTTTGTTTATATGGCTAGGTCACTAATCTTTAATGATGATGTCACTCATGATGGTAGAAGCCGAATTAATTTAAAAGTCACCAAAAAAAAATTCTCTGCCATTTGGCAAAAAAAAAATGCAACCAACTTCCTCATGCAGCAAGACAATTTATCAAAACTACAATAAGGTTGAAAATTTGGAAGGTTTTAGACTTTAGTTTAGGTCAAGTACGTCACTAAACACACTTGAGCATGCATTTTACATCATGAAGGCAGGACCCCCCCCCCCCCCAAAAAAAAAAAAAACTTAAAAAGGTCAAGCATTAAAAAAGCATCATAAAAGAAGAATGCAGCAGTTTTGTTACTGTATGTCAGTCAGAATGGCAATACAAAGAGTGAGTATATAACTACCTTATTCCTGGAGTCTCCTAACAGCTGAAGGTATTACCAGACAAAACAAGAGGGCAAAAGCAAAAAGACATATTTCAAAAAGGGAACAGTTGAATGCAAAATAGACATTTTGGAAATGCACCTGGTTTATTAAAACTGTGACTACCATGATGATTCCTGTCACTGTATTCAGTTGGCTATGTACTGGTTAATTAAAAATTAAAATTTAATTTTAATTAAAATTCTAAAACACATATTTATAAAGTAACTTGGAAAGTTTTTCTATAAAATGCCCATATCTGTTTTTACATTGCATATTAACTGAATTAATACTTAAAAAAAATAGTAAGAGGATTAAAGACAATGCATTTAAAGACATTTTCAGTTTTGAAGACATGAAAAACCCCTAAATGTAACAAACAGACTATAGAATGAGTGTCTTACTAAAGCATCAGCCACAGCTGCCTCGACCTCTGTCCCCGTGTTCAGAACTTTCATGGCATTAACAGAGGCAGAAATACGTGCTTGGTGGATTAGCCCAAATCGATCTGAAAATAGGGAGAAAACACGAGGAAGAGAATTTAAATTGGGAACGGAGCCAAAGTAAATCAAAAATTACTTACCTCAAGTTACTTAATTTGGAGAAAATGTATTTAATTTACAAATGTAAAAAGTACATAAAGCCCAAATCACCAATAGAATCACCTAGTATAAGCATGTATGAAATCGCTAAACTGATCCATCAGAGAGATAAACTAAAATAAAGTACAGGCAACTGTAACCCATAAGACAATTTTACAGCAAGACAATGTGGCAGCAGTCTCTTCAAAAATAACAAGCTAAAGAAAAGTTAAAACCAAGTAAGAATAAACACAAATATTACCTTAATATCTTAAGCTACTTCTCTGCCTTTTACAGAACTAAAAAAATATTTATCAACTTCAACTAGAAAAATATCAAACACTTCACACCATTAATCACAAATGACGATGCAAGACAACTGGGGGAAAAACATCAACGATGGATCAAAAAAATCAGTATGGCAAAAAAGAATATGAAAATAAATTTGCATTCTCAGACATTATTCAGATGAAACCAACAGGCAGCAAGTATGCGACCTCTAGTACATAGCATGAAAAAAATAAAAACGTACTTAAATGTACATGGTACAATGATGAGGGTAAAACTTCACACCTCACTTGTCCTAAAGCATTTAATCACATATCCGAATGTTCAAAAGATGTCAAGACTAACAAAAATAAGACACAACGTGAGGTGTGAAAGTTTCGCCTGTGTGGCCAGGTTTAAAACATGCTAAATGGAAGATAGGAAGGGGGGAGGGGCATGCGGGTCACCTGACTGGCCCACGGGCTCGGCCGTGGACAGCGCACTGGTGGAGCGAGAGTGGCGTCGGGATGCTGCGGGGACAGGAGGGGTCACCCCCAAATGAGGGTTAGTGTTTCACTTATTAAAAAAAAAAAAAAAAAAAAAACCCAACACTCTGCTATCCCAGGCAGCAAAAATATCAAATTATCCCAGCAAACCCAAGAGACAAACAGACTAGACCTAACAATGACCAAGAAGTACGAGAGAAGTGACATGGTCTACATCTATTTTCAATGTAAAGCAACATGACAAGCAGCATAAGCAGACTGACAATGAATGAGGAGTACATTGCAGTAGGCTTGCTGCCTGTTCACCCCCTCTTTCTGCTATTCACATTTACAATAAAGGATACCTTTAGTACTTATCCTTACTCTATTAAGCAACTGTGTTACTATAAAACACGTTATAATCTACCAAGGCAATATGTAGAATATATATAAATACAAAGAAAGCAAAAAAAAACAATACACACAAGTTTCACAATCATTAGTGCGTGCAAAACTGAGAGATCAGGTGAGAGATATAGATCATCAAGCAGGCTTTGGGCTGGGACAATTTCTTTATTAAAAGTGTAGAAATCATTGGGAATTCTTTCGAGTTTTTTGGACTGATGACTTCAGGGCTATAAGGTATAGGCTGTTATGATCCATCAGTGCCTGGTCCAATTTACTCACCCAGAGGAGTGAAACCCCGAGCAGGGCTGGTATCGCGGCTGCTCTCGCGACTTGTGTCACGGCTGCAGCCCTGACTCATGCTGGGGCGCGGAATGCGACTGCTCCGGGCTAGCATGCGGTAACGAGAAGCAGGAGGAAGAAGGGCTTTACCACACAGCTCTGCTGTTAGGACACAGGTTAGCGCTTTAGTTAGGTAGTCATCGTGCCACAATTAGCACAAGAATAAGTGTTGGAAAGAAAGGGACTGTGTTTCATTTCAAAGGTTAGACATAAAAGCAAAAGCTGATGACTTTTGGTTTTGGTTAGCATTAGTCTGCCAAGACAATTAATGTAAAGAATGCATGTTTGGGTATTGTAATAACAAGAAAAAAAAAACATAAAAAAAATGCAATCTAAGATATAAATCTGTTTAGATTATACACAGTGATCACAAAGATGCTACTAAGCACAAACAGATTCTGGTTAATCATCCTTACCATTGTTCAGTAACAGGTCAACCAAAGAATAAGACATCAGTAAGAAACTAGTTACACAGTAAAAGCACAAACTACTTTAAAGCTAAAATAATATTTTCCATGACTTTTGTTCTATGTTTTGTTATAAGTATTTAGATCCCAGACACCGTGTAGGTCCTTACCTATGCCCAGTCTGTTTGGGCTGGTCTCTCGGCTACAGCCCTGGCTTCTAGGGACCCTAGCTCGTTTGTCTGAAGGTGTAGAAGCCATGGCTGGTGTACGTGGGACTCTACCGTATGTGTGACCCAGCAGCTTTCCTGGAGAACTGGAACGGCTTCCCGCTACAAGTGCCAAAGTAATAGAGAAAGCCTGGATCAGAGATTAACTTCTTTTCAATCTCCAACCAAGCTAAAGAGTAAGAGTGCTTCTCATATTTCACAGTCAACAGATCTTACAATATACATAAAATTGCAATTTTCACATAATGAATCCTGCTTGTACATGTATATCTATGAACCACTAGACATGGCAGCTTTGATGGAATGCTTTAAATGTAACCATATTTACAAAAGGATCTACGCAGAGAACTGGTGGGAAGTTATTAAGACAAGAAACTATACACCCATAACTCTGACACAAATACACAAAGGCAATAAACAGACCAGGAAAAAAACTATTTAAAATAAAATATGGTGATAAAACATCACAAGGGCAGAAATAAAGAATTTCTCCACTGGGGCTGGAAGGGGAACAACATAATCGCTATATATGGTATGATGAGACCAAAGCAAGGGAAGGTCATGCAGGATGCTGATCAAGGTTTGATGATGTCTCCGCTTTGCACAGATGATTGTGGGGGCTTACCACCAGTAGGGTTAGCTGATCTGGATCCTTGTATATGAAGGCACGCCAAAGGATAGGTGAAAAGTTACAAAAGAAGCTCAGTGCAACATGATTATCCAGCATGCATCAGGTCAAATGTAATTAACTCGTGCATTAGAGAAATTAACTCTCAGAAGACATTACATCACTAAAATGAACATTAAACATCTGAAATTGGATGCTTATCTGTGGTATAATAACACAGAACACAGCCAAGAGAGATGATTAATCACTAGAACAGAGGAACCATACTATAAGCGTATGGTTTTTTTTTCTGAAAATGAAGATGGTGAATTTGGCATGGTGGACTGTACAAATGTGAATTTAGCTGTTGGAGTGGCTGCTTGAAGTGTGCAAAAGGTATAGATTTGGTGCACTTACGTTGGGACTGAGACACAACCTTAGCCCTGCTCCGGCCTCGGCTGTCTGTCACTGTAGCGTTTGCACCTACAGCGCTTCCGGAGCTCTGCCTTCTGGTGCGCACGCGACCTGAACACAAAATAGGCAGAAGATATAGCATTAGAAAAAGTTATGAGCTAAAGGAATAGGACAGGCACATGGGGGAAGAAGGAGAAACAGGACTTGAATGAAAAGAGACAAGACATTAAAAACAGGACAAGAGTTACGAATTTTGAAAGTAAAGCAGTTTCAGTACAAGGAGTGTGGACATGCTCAGCAAAAATGCCAAACTGCATTTAAGTTTGTAAAAGAGACATTATACCACGAGTAATGTCGTGACAATCCAGTGAAGTGGCTAATTTGAAGTATGCTTTTGATCTAAGCTAAACTGACAATGTCATGATAGTGTTTTAATGATCTGTATTAAAGTTAATGGAAAAGTCCTTAAACTGAGTTTAATTACCAAATGAAGCAGAAAAATTATATAAATGAGAAATTGTCCAAGGATTCTGAATAGGGTTGTTCCGATTCCGATACTGGTATCGGAAATGCTACCGATACCACAAAAAAATCTGGCATCGGAATCGGCGAGTATTTGAGTCCACGTACCGATCCCATATCATTTTCCTAAACATAACCTATTTATGCCCGCTAGCTTTGCTAGCTTAGCTTACTTACAGAGTGTCACAGCGTGCGCCCAAATTGATATCGCTCTTCGCTCACTCCGAAGCACACTAGTTAGGCGGCCTCCCCCCCTTTAGGTATGTGAAGTAGCAGGGCCGCAGAATCAGGCAACGGCCCATCAGCTATCGCCGCTATAAAACACAGCGGGGAGTGTAGCTCGGGGTTTGACTGTTGGGAAGCCAGACTTTGCAACACGGTGGATTTTATGAGAGACAGTGGCACAACAGCGGGGTGATGTGATGCGCCCCAGAGACTTTAAAAAGGAGGAGCGCCTTTGATCTCCGCGAGAGGAGCGCGTGAACGAGCTGCGCGAGCTCCCGCGGCACCTGAACTTCCGCATAGAGCCCGCCTTCGCATCCCTGCCGCCGAAGTGGAAAAGGCCGCAGAGAGCCTTTAACCCTTTCCTTCCCCATTTTTCTATGGGTGTGCCTCGTGTCCGTGTTTCATGGTGTCGCCCGTGCACTTAGGGTCGAACCCGTTACACAGGGCTAGTAGTATTTTACTTAAAAAGAGAAATGCTATATACATACATATATACACACTGTACAGATACAGACCCAGGTATCAGATCAGTACTCGGTATCGGCCGATGCCCTGAGCCCAAGTATCGGTATCGGGAGGGGAAAAATGGTATCGGAACATCTCTAATTCTGAAGGTCACTTTTAGTCTCAGACAACCTGTCTGGTACAAATAGTAAAAAAGCATTTGGGTCTTACATTAAAAATCAACACAGTACTATGAAGGTGCCAAATAATGTAACTGTCCAAGTAACAGCTCAGCTTGGACTTGTGACAACAATCAGAAACCCAAAATAAAAATTAATTCAATTCAGTAGACTGCTGCTCCCTATGAAATAGTTTTTGACAGGGTTGAGGCATCATGCACACAAGACATGCAGAAGTAGAGCTACTACATGTAACTTCTTTTAACACACAGGGGAAACATGAACACTCTGCCTATAGACCTCCAAAGGACTGAGGTGAGGCCAAAACACAAACACACATATTACAAACACAAATCTTACCATCTATTTTACCAGGTGTACCATCTTTTGGGCAAAACAAAAGCAGGGGAGTGAAGAGAGGAAGTATAAAAGGTTAGAGTCAGTTAGTTTGGAAGCATGGAAGACAGGGCTGTAAACCATGAGCGGGCTTGAGTGGAAGCAGAGATAAATAAAGGTTATTGCCTGCAAGTAAAGGAAGACAGTATTGACTGATATTATGTGTCATTTCAGGTAACAGAATAAAACATAACAGAAGACAACAAGCAGAAATATATAAAAACAACAAAATGACCAAAGCAGCTAGGAAAGGCAATATCTCAAAACAAATTCCACAGGGGGGGGGGGGGGTCACTGTGAAATAATGAATAAAACCATAATCTAATAAGTATAATGTTGCTTATAATTTAAACTGAGCTATTTTGGGTGCGCGCCTGAGAGACCGTCTGGCAGGAGGGAATTCAATATCAGTTATGAATTTTCAAAAGCAACACAGGGATAACCAAGCACAACACATCCCTGACATTGATGGTTATTTGTTCCTCATCAGAGCACAGCTTAATAGCACCTAAGGTAGCCATCAGCTTTATTAATGAGCTACTAGAACCATAAAAGCCAACGGTTTTATGGGCATTCCATTAAAATTCTCTAATTAGTGTTGAGAGCGAAAAAATTATTTCCAATGGCTTGGCACACTGATCTTGGAATCTTACCCAGGGAGGCATAGGATCCTGGGGGGAGGGCTGCGGCTGAACTGAAAGGGGAAGGAGAGGGATGAGAGGGCACAGCGGGCATCCGGGACTTGGCACTGGTAGCAGCATTCACATCGATGTCACTACGTGACCGCTGAAGTGAACCAGGGGTGGACGGTGTTCTGGAGCTCATCACCTTACCTATTAAATACATATGTAATCCAAAAGTTAGCTTAGAAATAAATAAATACATTAAAAAAATCACATCACACAGCATTTACTTGAAATAACAGTTATGTTACATGGTTCAACCGGTGACTAAATTTTACACAGGAGGCAGCAAAATGCTTACTTCTGGTCATGCTTCCTCCAATCACACTCCTCACAGAAAGTGGTCGACTAACCCGGAAAAACAAAAAGGTGAAGTTATTTGTCAGAAACATTAATAGTTATGGAACTGCAAAGAAAGAGAACAGCGACTACAAATGAGTAATTTTCACCGGTTAAAACATTTCTGTAAAAACACTCTACATTTAAGAGTACGGACAAATACGCTAGCAAAGATGAACATCTGTGAGACTTTCTGGCAGCAGCGTGAGGAGATTAGTCTTTGTGATGGATTAAAGCAGACAGGGGTGCCGTGGCTACAGAACCCAAACAAGTTGAATTCAAAAGAGTAGACAAGTTATTCACACAACACTCCCTGTTTTGTTAAAAATTTAAACACATTTAATCTTAAAGAATCTACAACTTAATTAGTATAATCAGGGATCAACAGCCTTCTGTATATTTTCATATATTGGCTGAATGCGAGACAATACTAACATTTATACTTCCTTGGTGATTAATGTACTTTCTAGTTTTGTAAACAGCAACCATGGTGATGATGCCTTTGTTTGCTCCAGCTGAGCAGTAAGTAAAAACATTAGTGCACCTGCTCCGGCACACTGAGTGATACATGTGGAATCATGATCTCACTTTCTTTAAACTACCAAGACAACCAGGCAGGTGCCAGTCTGAGAGGAGATAATTGCCATCCAGGAACTAAATTAATATGCTAACAAAATCTAAATTAATCATGGGGCATGCTCCTTCTGCCTTTATTGTGCAACTTTAAAGGAGCAAATACATAGCAGGATTGTTGACAGGAATGACTACATAATGCTACCAGGGGTACAAGTTTAAATAGAAAAATATATAAATAAAAACTTTTAAACTGTTTTTAAAAGATGCTGTTCTTTTAACACTACATGTAAAATGCATGACACCTCTGGCTATAACTACATCACAGGCAGCTTGAAAATTGGTGCAAAATTTCAGTACAAGAATTATACATCCTATAGTGCATATTATGTTTGTCAAAGGGTATGGGTATCTGTTTGTACGTGTCTCACTTGAGGCTCTCCTGAGAGCTGGAGGAAGAACGGTCCGACTGAGGCAGGGACACAATGCTGTCAGAACTCTTCAGGTAAGATTGAATGGCCTTCTGATAGGTCGACTCCAGAGCCTGAAATAGGTGTTCTGCCTCACGGCTGTAGTGAGCATGAAATCCCCAATAACATCTGGACACACACACAAAAAAATATAAATAATTAAAAAAAATAAATCAACCAACTACCACAATCCTTAATGAAAGCTGTAACATAATAAAAGTAAATGTTCTGACATAATGACTTACTTTCTGGCTATAGATCTGGCTTCCGAGTCAGCATCATGAATTCCTTTCTTGATGGTCTCAGTGAGAACTGCAACATGCCTAGGAGAATACGGAAACATGGTTAAACACACTGAAGCGAAGGCAGAAGGCTCACGCCAATCGCTGCTCTCTATGCTAAAAACCCTTTACAGACAAGCTGTTTGTATCTTTTGAAACTTCTTGGACCTGTACTGGTCCTTTTGAAACTCCCAATTCACAGCAAAAGGAGCCCAGAGAGAAAGAAGGGAGAGTGGGAACCCAGCCTTCTTTATAAAAGGGCTCTAGGGAATATTGCCATGGAAACAGGAGGGACGCATGGTTGCTGCTTACTCCTGGCTCATCAATTAAGTCTTGTGGAAAGACATATTTCTCATCTGTTCAACCAAGATGAGATGAGTAAGACACACTCTGTCAAGTTAAATGCTGCCCACGCTGGGGCTGAGGAGGTAAAGTGGAGAGAACATGGGTAAATGCACACAACTTCACGTGAATGGAAATAGAGAAGTTTATTATTGTGTTTTTCTTTCATGATCTGCATTACGAGAGGAACGATTTTGTTGTTGTTTTTGCTTTGTGTCGCACTCACCGTTCTAGTGTGTGGGTCTGCCATTCTTGCAACAACAGTTCTAGGAATTCATAACACCGTCTGAAAGGGAAAACATTTCATTTCTAAATTGTTTAAAACATGTACAGTTTTTAAAAAAATAATAAAACAGAATGTTAAATTTAATTCTGAAGTAGCCTATTGTTAAATTAAACAATGTTTAGGAGCTTACCTTCGTACTGCCACTGATTTAGATGTGCAGTTACTGGTGATAATTGGGATAAGACGAGGATAGTGTGTATGCTATGAAGAATTAAAAAAAAAAAAGTTACTGGAGTCCAAAATGTGTGCTTTGTTCTTAATGATTTAGACTTTTATTTTCATTATTTATTACAAATAATTTACATAATTAAATAGCTTCCACAATCAGATAATTTCATTAGATTTAACTACAGATCAGAAATGTAAATTATTTTTTAGGACAAAAATGCAGTGAAAATGCTCACCCGTAAAATAAGACGAATAGCAGCCACGCCGGAGGTGGCCATTACTTTGGCGCTGTTAGGCACAAGATTGAGTAGCGTGGGCATGATGGCCTCTGCTCCATGGTCAAATTTGTTCCCGAACACTAGGGACACATGTCTAAGAGGGCAAAACCAACTTATCACTAAAATGCTTGATTAAACATGGAAATAGAAATGTATCAGCCAGGCATCTGCTTGACAGTAAAACATGAAGTTTGTTTAGATATCCATCAGCATGTGGCGTTTTAGACACGCACTTCTCTACACTTCACTCGCCACAGTTTCACATCATTACAAATACATTAAGAGACGAAAAACTGCACGGAAAATATGTTCTGTCACAGCAATGAATCCACACCACAAGTTTGCAAACATGAGTTCTGAGATTATGTGTTACAAGAATATGACAACACTTCTGGCATTTAAAAATTATATACCAACACATTTTTAAGGTTAACAACCTATATGTCAATGGCAAAACATCAAAAACACAAACATGTGTCTCATACCCTAGAGTGATGCAGGCCTCCCGAACCACTTGAGAACGCAAGTCTTTCGCGGAGAGCTTGAAGGCACCTTCCAAAAGTCGTAGCTGTTGAAGAAACCCTTCATGTTCAGCAGCTCCTGCTAGTAGCAGCGAGCGGATTTTCTTCAGCTGGTGCAAAGAGAGAGAGAGACAAAAATGTTGACATGGTTGCATGCAGTCATAGAAAAAAATATTTATCTTAAACCACATCAATTTGTTTGTTCAAATTAGGATGAGACAGGTTTCCTCGCAGAAAATGCTTGGTTCTCTTTCAAGCATACGTTTCGGTGTCTCACTATGGGATACGCCCCTTCCGCGTATTCTTCAGAAGCCCTATTACATTACGCCAGCCCCAATTGGCTGGCAGATGTGACGTCGTGCCCTGGCGTGGCCTTCCCTCCCCTTCCCTCACTTCGCTATTCAAAAACCTCTTCTCGCTTCACACCAGAAGCCTATCCAGAAGAAACAATGGCTGCAGCAATGCAGTGTGCTAAAGCTAGGGGAGGAGGAGACGTGCGACTCTGCCTGTGCGGGAACAAAATCGCGGACAAAGACTCACACCAGGTCTGCTCGGCGTGTCTTGGGCTGAAACATGCCCAACTAGCGGTTGAAAACCCCGGTTCCTGCGAGCAGTGCGCACGCTTCACCGCGAAGAGCCTTCGTCGCAGGCTAGCGCGCCAAGCTAGCCTGTCGAGCCTCGACCCGCTCCTGTCACCTAGCCCTACTCCAGCTGCCACTCCACAGGTATCCATCCCTGGAGAGCTGCCCACCACGGCAGCCTTATCCTGGGGTGAACAGCTCGACGCCTGCGCCCCTCTGCCCAGTGTGCTCAGCACTGACGAGGAGGAAGGCGCAATCGACTTCGAGGAAGAGGGCCAGTCCGACTTTCTCCTTTCTGAGGAAGAGGAGGATTTCGAAGACTCGCCTTTCCTCCCACCCGTACACTCAGCACAATCCCTTGCCGCCACGGGAACCACTGAGGCTATGGACGGGGCACCATCTCCCTCCTTAGCGTCGACCTGCAGGATGTGTGCAAACGCGCCGCGGAGAAGCTGGACATCCAGTGGCCGACTGTGGTAGCGGAGACTGCAAAGTCTCGCTATGAGGGCAAGAGGCTGCCGAGGGCGAAACGGGCGGCACGACAGCTCCTTCCAGTCTTCCCAGAGCTCCTGGAGGAGCTCGCGGTGACCTGGAATGACAAACCTTTCACCAGCAAGGTGTCAGTGCAAGGGGGATCCGCACTGGACGTGGAGGGCATGGAAAAGGCAGGACTTTTCCGGATGCCCCCCATGGAACAGCTAGTGGCTGCGCACCTGCTCCCGAGACACACGGCGGCTGCAAATCCGTCGTTGCCATCAAAAGCGGAGCGGTTCCAGTCAAGCATGACTGAACGCGCCTATAAAGCGGTCGCCCTTTGCGCGAGAGCCCTAAATGAGACCTCCCTGCTGACTGCATACCAAGCAGAGCTGCAGGACGAAGCCTCGACCACACCAGGTCAGACACAGTGGGAGGAGATATGCGTCGTAACGGATCTCTCGCTGAGGCTTCAGAGGTGCACAGTGCAAGCCGCGGGCAAGGCAATGGCCACGATGGTCATTCAGGAGAGAGGCAGGTGGCTCAACCTAGCCAATCTCTCCGACAGGGAAAAGGAGTCCATTTTGGACGCACCAGTGGTGGCAGACGGCATCTTCGGCTCGGCGCTGACACTGATGCAGAAAAGATGCGAGGAAAAAAAGAGGGATGACGAGGCGCTACAGCTCTGCATGCCCAGGAAGGCGCAGGCGGCACCCCCCCCTCCGCTTCGACAGACCTTCGCACAGGTTACGGCCCGCCCTCCCCCCAGTTATCGCATTCCCAAACGGCAGAGACCGAGCATGAATGCAGCTGGCCAAAGCGGGGTCGCGGAGCAGAGAGCTCCCTGGCAGAGGAGGAGCCATCAACCAGTGACAGCTCAGACGGCTCAGCCTGCGTCTCAGCCTCAGCCTCAACCCCACCTTCAGGGAGCGAGAAGGAAGAAGGCCGTTTGACGGGGCCTGCCTTCGGGAAGGGAACCAACAGCCCCCCAGTTCGCTAGTTCCCGACCCTCAAACATTTCAAAGGACGAGTTCCAAAGTTCGCAGTTGTTCTGTGTGGTGGGGAGAGCCCGGCGGGGCCAGGGGAAGAGAGGCAGTGAAGAGGAAAAGGAACGGTGCAGCGGTGTGCATGCAGCAATGTGTCACAAGCACTGGTTATATTCAAACCTCAATAAAGTTTTCACTGTACCCCCCAAAAAATATATCACAAAAAATATCTCAGGGGGGTCTCAGATCACTTCTGCTGCACACGTTAGCACTCAGATTGATTTTATGGGGCAGTGTCAACCTTTTATCCCTGAGAGTGACACACGTACAGGGTGTGATGAATCGGGGCGCAGATCTGCTGTCCAGGGGAAATCCCCCCTATGGGGAGTGGAGACTGAACAGCGAAGTGGTCGAACAGATCTGGAGCATATACGGCAGAGCGACAGTGGATCTGTTCGCGTCCAAAGGCAACGCCCAATGTCACCTGTTCTTTTCCCTGAAGGACCGGAGCGCGCCCCTGGGAATAGATGCGCTAGCACACGAGTGGCCTCGCACTCTCCTATACGCGTTCCCGCCAATAGCGCTGATATCACCAACTCTCTGCAGAGTAAGGGAGGAAGGTATAAAAATAATACTAATACCTCCGAGATGGCCGGGGAAACACTGGCTTGCGGAGATCATGCATATGCTGTACGACGAACCGTGGTCTCTCCCGCAGCGCAGAGACCTCCTGTCACAAGAGGGGGGGGGGGGGGGGGGGGATCTTCCACCCTCACCCGGAACGACTGGCACTATGGGCCTGGCCTGTGAGTGGTCCAATTTAAGTAAGACTGGCTTGCCTGACAGTGTCATCAAGACCATACAGAACGCCAGAGCAGCATCAACTAGGTCTCTCTACGATTGCAAATGGAATGTGTTTGAGCGCTGGTGCGCAGCTAGACACGAGATTCCCTTTCAGTGTTCAGTGGCGGTGGTTCTTTCATTTCTTCAGGAAATGATAGATAAAGGCAGAGCGTTCTCAACCATAAAAGTGTTTCTGGCTGCTATATCTGCGTGCCACATTGGTTTTGATAAAACAGTGGGGCAACATCCTTTGATATGCAGATTCATGAAGGGCACGCGCCGCGCCCTGCCGGTTTCAAAACCACTTACCCCATCATGGGACTTGGGATTGGTGCTTGATGCATTGTCGATGTCCCCATTTGAACCGCTAGACAAGATTGATTTCAAGGGACTGTCTTTAAAAGACTGCGCTATTAATTGCTTTGGTCTCAGCGAAGCGTGTGAGTGAGATTCTTGCGTTTTCTGTGCACCCAGCATGCTTGCAGTTCATGTCTGGGGATGCGGGAGTAGTTTGAAACCTAACCCGGCATTCATGCCTAAAGTCATTAATGCTATAAACCCTCTTGAGCTGAGGGCCTTCCATCCACCCCCTTTTGCATCATCAGAGCAGCAAAAGTTAAATACACTGTGCCCGGTGCGCGCTTTACGCATCTATACAGAGCGAACCAGAGGTTTAAGGGAGAGCGATCAGCTGTTCGTTTCTTGGATGAAACCTCGCACAGGGAAGCCGATCACTAAGCAACGTTTATCGCATTGGATAGTGGAGGCTATTTCGCTGGCATACTCCAGTAAGGGTCTCGAACCCCCAAATGGCTTGCGCGCACACTCAACAAGGGGAATGTCAAGTTCATGGGCTCTATTTAAAGGAGTCACAGTACAGGATATCTGTGAAGCGGCGAACTGGTCATCGCCGCACACATTCGCCAGATTTTATAAACTAGATGTTACAGCTCAGACTTTAGCTCACGCAGTACTGAGTGTAAGGACAGAATCTACAAACTAAACTCGTTCAGCCCTGAATGTGTTGGTTATGGTTGGCAGAAGACTTCAAGACAGGCTATCTGACAATACGGGAGTTAGGATATCCCATAGTGAGACACCGAAACGTATGCTTGAAAGAGAACAATAGGTTACTTGCGTAACCCCGGTTCTCTGATAGCATTAAGTGAGGTGTCTCACCAGATCACCCTCCTTGCTGTGTGAAGCGAGGAAGAGGTTGCTTGTTTTGAATAGCGAAGTGACGTTCGTGACAATCTGCCAGCCAATTGGGGCTGGCGTAATGTAATAGGGCTTCTGAAGAATACGCGGAAGGGGCGTATCCCATAGTGAGACACCTCACTTAATGCTATCAGAGAACCGGGGTTACGCAAGTAACCTATTGTTTTCATTTCTCTGTTATGAGAAAATTCTGTCTTACAATTACATGTGTGTCAATAGTGCATTATAATAAACCAGTGATTTGCTATGCAATGACCATTATTTTCTGCACTCTGTAGTTGTAAAAAAACACATTTTAACCAATTAGATTAAAGACTTCAACAGAGCAATGTTATATATTTATTCATATATAACTGCAGCTACTGTGTATAAAGTATTACATGAGCAGTGCAAAAACATGCCAACCCATACATATGTATTGATGTAATTTTATTGCAAAACCACCATTACTCAATGACAATGTGTTAAATTCAGTTAGATTAGTGGTATTCTTAATCACAATCATTACTAGACCTAAACTTTTAGGGAGGTACATCATCTTCTATAGGCAGAATGATATAATGTGCAAGTGAGGCAATCATAAGCATCACAACGAAGAGACTTGAGCATCACTTACAGCAACAACTCTGTGCTCCCAGTCATGTTTATCATCTGACAAGACCTCGCGGATCTTAGTTATGGAGTCTTCAAGTTCTCTACTGGAATAGATCTGTCAAAACAACATTGGTTACAGTTTCTTACAAATACTCGACAGAAGAACTAAACAGTTTTTCCACACTTTTCCATAATAGTTTTATTTATCTTTTATTTAGTCTGGGGTCAATATCCACCCAGTAATTAGGTCTTCCAATTACCAGGTCAGGTGAGTAAAAGTTACTACGTGCTTCCAGTTAGATCAGGGGTGGCCAACCTTTTTAATTTGTCAGTGTGCCAAGATCTACCAGTCCAAACAGAAAGCCAGTTGCTATCCATAGCATATTTACATATTTAATGTGCACAAAAACAGAAAGTAGCCCTAATCCATATATAATTAAATATAGTCTAATTGTAGTGATAACTGATAGTTATTAACCCTAACTCTTCTTTTGCACCCATGTCTCCAAAAACCATTCTAATGAAAACACACAGCTGTGCCACATCCACAACATCAGTCGACTCATCAACTTGAAGAGAAAAACATTCACACTGTTCAATATCCTTCCTTAACTGCGCCTCGACATCCCTCACATCGCCATGTAACAGTGCCACGGGATAATTGCACATCCTTAACGGCAGCTATGATATTACTTTTATTCTTGCAAGCGCGAAAAATGCTTCTTTCACAACTTAGCCATCCTTGAAAGACTTCTAGTGTTTGGCAAGAACGTGACTGACGCGAGAAGATGCTATAGTTGCAGCCTTACCCTTGGTGTTTGGCCTGGTGAAAATGGACTGCTGTGCTGCTAACTGCCTCTTCAATTCCTGGACTTTTCGGCTGCATAGAGCTGATTTAGCCGGGAAATCTGCATCGTAGCTTTTGTGCGCGGTTTTGAAATGGCGACCCAAAATGCCCTTTTTTTTTCTTTTGTTTCTGCCATATTTGCCTTTTACTTTGCTGAAGTTGCAGCTTTCTCAACTTCTCTACTTAAACAGTGAGTCCCTACTAGTAACGTGCCTATAGCTAAAACCCTGGCTAAATTCAGATTAGCGTACTAGCATACTACTCTCGCTATTTCTGCTATATATTTATATGAAATAGTATGGGTAGTATATTAGTATGCGATTTCAAAGTCAGCCACTAATTCCGTCGGTTTTTCAGCGCAGAGCCGAACGTAATCAGTGATCTTGTAAGGGGAAATAAAGAACTGTTTTTTAAAATAAGTACAGTGTTTCTTTACTCAAGAAATACTATAAATGTTATTGTTTTATTTGAGGTTTGAGGCGTGGAAACAGTAAAGAAAGAGAAAGGACAAACCAGAAGGCAGTTTACTCTCGCGATCGACTGGAAAGCAGTCTGCGATTGACCGATCGACTGGTTGGGCACACCTGGGTTAGATAATGCATTTCTGTACTGCTGTTCCACACTTAGAGAAAAGCACTATTTGGCCCATTCCAAAGAATTTAGCTTACAGACCCCCACAACTGGCTAGTGCTTCTGTGATTAATAGAGGAGGGAGCGTCTGTCACCCTAGCCAAGTTGAGAGCACAGCCAATTAAGCTCTCTTGTATTCTTGGCCCTGAATGTCTGTCGTTTCAAAAGGATTTGACCTTGCAATCTTTGAATCATGACCTCCAGGAAGAACACTGTTGTTCGTCAATGCACCTAACTAACCTGCACAGTTGGGACATCTTCAAACGCCTTCATAAAATCCTCTTCATCAACAGCTCCCGCACTGGCTCCATCTTTTCCTGTGGTAAAAGACAGAGTATATATAAAGTACATTTATTATCCATTAAAACTCTAAATAAACTGGATTCTGATCTACACAGGGCATTTAAATCTATGAAGGCTCCTCTTTTGTGTGATATTTAAGAATTATAACAATGCATGTTGCATTCATTACATGGATAAACAAAAAAGGTTTTATTCCTCTTAAATCATAGCAATTTCGTTTTCATTTATCCATTATGAGGAACTTCCGTCTTAAAGCACGTTTGTCATTAGTGGATTATAATAAACCAGTGATTTGCCATGCAATGACCATTACTTTCTGTACCCTGCACTTGTAGAATCTGACCAATCAGATTTAAGACTTCAACAGAGCTACGTTATAGATTTATTAATGTATAACTGTAGGTGCTGTGTATAAGTATTACATAAGTAATCCAAAAACATGACAACCCATACATATCTTTTAATGTTGTAATTTTATTGACGACTACACAAAACCACCATTAAATCAATAACAAATTAATTTAATTCACTTAGATTAGTGTTATTCTTAAAAACAATCTTTACCAAGACTTAAACTCTATGGAGGTTCATCACCTTCATATATCAAATCACAAAATTTAACCAAGTGTAAAAAAAAATTAATCCAGATTACCGGCGGCTCTGGGTGTTGAGGTAGAATTGGGTCGTCTCATTGAGCCCATGTTTCCTCCTCGCTTGCTGCTGCTGGACAAAGCTTTAGATGACGTGGAAGAGGAGGACCTGCCTCCATCCACAGAGTCCTCATCATCAAAGTTCTTATCTGCACAAAAAAGGTTCAACTTTGAGTCTCTTGCTACCAAACTTTTTCATCATTTACAATCAATATGTGCTTTTGTGAGTGTTATGTTGTGGTATTTTAGGATTCCATTTTACAGATTTGACCAGATACATTTTTTCAAGAGCAAAGGAATTTTTTTTACATGTTTTGTTTATACCTATATGAGTAACGCGGCAGAATGTTTTTAAAGGTGCTGCGCTATGCTCATTGTTATTGTTCGCTGACTCTGATTATTGATTCAAACAGTGACAGAAATTCTTTACCATGTGAGCACAACACCAGAATCAATAGTTCCCGCTAAGTGCAACAAAACAGAACATTCATATGTGTAACAGTGTTAGTTACAGTAACCCACCGGATACTGCTATACATGCAAAATGGTGCTATAAATAAACAAGCACAGCCCATTAAGTGCAAAACTCAGTCGCTCCATCCTGGTCATTACCCAAAAGCTTCTGGGTAACAACAAAGGAGCTCTGTTCTGTTAGATTATCAACTGACATATCAGTATTGGAAGATTACAGTATTTACTCATCTGGACATAAATGATGCTGTCATTTGTTGACGATTTACAGCTACTGACCTTACCGGAACATAAAACACTTCAACACTGTACAACTGGGCGATTTTAAATTATTTTTTTATTATTCTAATTTTGCTTACTTACAACTTCACCAGAATTGCACAACAATTCAACTCCGCTCGCACCCCCCCCCCACACACACACATAACTGGTGGATTTTAATAATATTTTTCATGTTCAGGCATTTGGAATCAAATTTCTAAATTCTTACAATGAAAATGCTGGTAAAAAAAGAACGAAACAAGTTGATTTATGTACATGGTAAATTAATTTTCCACATCAAGAGTCATTTGGATGGAATGTCCTAAAAAGAGCAAAGACGATCAACCATATAAAATTCTGACTGAATCGCTCTAAATAGCACTTCATCAACTGGCAACTCGAAATGTAAAGCTGATTAATCTACAGGAAAGCTGAACTCCATTACCCTGGACTAGTGCAAGGACAAATTGCACTACACACTTTATCTATATCCACATTCAGTTTATCTACCAGGATTGCACACAATACGTGGAGTGATTTGTACAATCCAACAAGCAGTTGTGACATGAACGTGTCACATTTGAGTTAGATCTTAAATCCACATCATAAACCCTAACGTACACCAGGTCATAATTCTAGAATTCTAATAAAATCATACACAGAAAATACATATAAAGTGCAACCAAAAATAATAATAATAATAATAAATATTTATAAAAAAAATTAAAAAAAATTGTAAAGTGGATATATATATATATATATATTTTTTTTTTTTATTACCTTTTTCAAAGGGGATAAAAATCTAAATTTGTGCAATAAAAACTGCTGTTCATTTAAAAAGTGATACGGCTCCCTCTTCTGGACAGATTGTAAAGGTGTACTATGGTGGTGATAAACACGTACAGTATCCAAGAATCAAACAGTAGTCATTTTGGCTAGTTCTGCATATCAAAGCAGCCTGGTAACATTCATATAACTAGAGCCAAAACAAATTACACAGACGATAAAATCTGAAACCATCAGGCAAGCATATTTTTCTGTATGTCCGCGACAAAGTAAAAAGGAAGCGCCATTAGCTAAACAGGACGGAGATGGGCTAATCATGCAGTATCCTGCTTTTGACAGTGATGGTTGCTGCCCTTTAAGAGTCTGTCACAACTGAGAGTGGGACAAAAAGCAAATAATTCTAACCCAATAAAATACAAACAAATACAACCCAAACAAATTTTAAAGTATAATAATAAAAAAAAAAAAAACACACAATAATAAAAATTACAACTCCTAAACACTCTGCAAAAATCCACAGTCCATAGACAGCCAACAAAGCAACAGCAACGTTTTTACTTTTTTTTTTATTTATTTATTTTACATCCTACCAACAAAGACCTTTTTCTTCGAAGTGTTCTACTTTTCAAGAATGTGCCAAATTTGTAAAATAAAACCTATTTTTTTCCTACATCCCATGAGCTTATGAGACTTGTAAATGACAAGTCAAGCCAGCTGTCAAAACCCATTCACCAAAATGTCCTGATATTCTCTACTTCTTAATAATGTATGATGACGTTTGCAAAATATAAGTGTGATCTAGTGTGATTGCAAAACAAGTGAGAAAATCTAAACATCAATATCTGACAATTATATTTAATTTTAAACAAATTACACACATACATATATATACACACACACGTCCTTTTCAAAAAATGTTCATATTGTGATAACGTTCATTATTTTCTGTAATGTACTGATAAACATTAGACTTTCATATAATTTAGAATCATTACACACAACTGAAGTCTTTCAAGCCTTTTATTGTTTTAATATTGATGATTGTGGCATACAGCTCATGAAAACCCAAAATCCTTATCTCAAAACATTAGCATATCATGAAAAGGTTCTCTAAACGAGCTATTAACCTAATCATCTGAATCAACTAATTAACTCTAAACACCTGCAAAAGATTCATGAGGCTTTTAAAAACTACCAACCTGATTCATTACTCAAAACCGCAATCATGGGTAAGACTGCCGACCTGACTGCTGTCCAGAAGGCCATCATTGACACCCTCAAGCAAGAGGGTAAGAGACAAAGAAATTTCTGAACGAATAGGCTGTTCCCAGAGTGCTGTATCAAGGCACCTCAGTGGGAAGTCTGTGGGAAGGAAAAAGTGTGGCAGAAAACGCTGCACAACGAGAAGAGGTGACCGAACCCTGAGGAAGATTGTGGAGAAGGACCGATTCCATTCCACCTGTGGAAGCAGTGGACTGAGTCTGGAGTAGAAACATCCAGAGCCACCGTGTACAGGCGTGTGCAGGAAATGGGCTACAGGTTGCAAATTTTGCATGTCATTCGGAAATCAAGGTGCCAGAGTCTGGAGGAAGACTGGGGAGAGGGAAATGCCAAAATGCCTGAAGTCCAGTGTCAAGTACCCATAGTCAGTGATGGTCTGGGGTGTCATGTCAGCTGCTGGTCCACTGTGTTTTATCAAGGGCTATCAGGAGATTTTGGAGCACTTCATGCTTCCATCTGCTGAAAAGCTTTATGGAGATGATGATTTCATTTTTCAGCACGACCTGGCACCTGCTCACAGTGCCAAAACCACTGGTAAATGGTTTACTGACCATGGTATTACTGTGCTCAATTGGCCTGCCAACTCTCCTGACCTGAACCCCATAGAGAATCTGTGGGATATTGTGAAGAGAAAGTTGAGAGACACAAGACACAAGAATCTGCAAAAGGATTCCCGACCAAGTATTGAGTGCATAACTGAACATAATTATTTTAAGGTTGACTTTTTTTTGTATTAAAACACTTTTCTTTTATTGGTCGGATGAAATATGCTAATTTTTTGAGATAGGGATTTTGGGTTTTCATGAGCTGTATGCCACAATCATCAATATTAAAACAATAAAAGGCTTGAACTACTTCAGTTGTGTGTAATGAATCTAAAATATATAAAAGTCTAATGTTTATCAGTACATTACAGAAAATAATGAACTTTCACAATATGCTAATTTTTTGAGAAGGACCTGTATTACCTGATTATTTTAGTATGATCATTACATGTAAATAAATAAATAAAAATAGGCAATAATAATAAAAAAATGCATTTCTCTAGGGAAATGTTATCGCAAGAAATATCGTTATCGCAATATTCAACAATATCGCATATCTTCCTAATATCGTGCAGCCCTAATATATATAAAAAGCAATAAAAACTTGCTAGAAGACCAAAACGCTGTTTTATATGTTGTGTGCTCCAAAAGACACATTGAATGTAAACACTGACTGGGACAGGAGACAAAAGCAAGGTCAGACCTGTCAGAGGACAAAATCTGTATGCAAACTGAAACAAACATGTTTTGCATTAAGTAAATAGAGGAATGGCAGAAGTAAAGAGGAATGGCTCTGTGTGCACAGACATCACCAGAATGTATGCACCAACAAACAGTGAAAAGACAAAAAGAATTTTGCACATCATACTCTTACCCAAAACATTTTAAATGTGATTTTTTTTAAGCCTTAAATTTTACCCTGAACCTAAGGAACAACAAACCTGGTTACAGTACCAATGTATAGCGCAGTGACCATTCTTCAATATGTTCAAAAAATAAACACCAGAATTTAGAATTTAGAAAATCTCTGCTGACAGAAAAGGCTGAGGATATGAGCACACAACAGGGGAATGAGGATTGTCTTTACTTGTAAAAGGATTATAGGAGCACCAAACTACTTACCGGCAGAATATAAATTTACATAAAGCAATCAAATATGTACTAAAAATGCACTAAATCTAAAATAATTGTGAACTGGTGTGGATATAACCAACATTTTGATGATTGTTAATGATACAGTCTAATCCTTAAGCTGACTTAAAAAAAAATTGAAGGTTAAGAACATTGCAGTGTTAAAGTAAAGGTATTCACCATCATCTGTTCTGTTTCAACCATGACACCTCATCTAAACAATTGGCTAATAAACACAGCAGCAATTAGCACTCATAATAAACCAAACACATTTAAAGTGACAATCCTAAAATATTTACATGATTTACATAAGGGTCCCAATATTTTCTCATATCTGAGAAAGGAGGAGTTTAATAGCTGTTCATCCCTCCTCTTTTACCCTTATCACACAAACACAGAGCCCTTTGATTTGTCACAAACACTTGTCTGGATTTTCATGTTCATTAAGTTCCATCATATACGTTACACAGCACTTCAGAAAGTGAAATAATATTCCTTATTGTACTTCACTGTTTGCATCAGACCAAAAGTCCACAGTTCTCTTCAATTATATATGAGAATGGTTTGCTGTGAAAAATGACGAATTAAGATGGTTACTGGCCATTAAACATCAACTCTATTCTCTACAACACACACAGTGAAATCACTTAATTGCTCTACTCCTTACCTTCTGAAGTTGTCATAATGCAAGTCTTTTTTTTTTTTTTTTTTTACTTATAAGCAAGCAGACAGATAGTATCAAAAACAAAGCTTGGGCTCTTTGAGAGCTTCCCTCTGCTGTTCTATCTTTCTCCCTCCCTTTCCTTCCTTCAGCTCTGGTCTTGTGACTGCACAGAATACAAAAGCCACCCCACTGTGCTAACAAAAGCTGGAGTTACTGTGTGTGCTAGAGTTGTATGTAAACAGTCATTTTCTTCTTTGTTCACAGAAAGTGAACTTATGTCACCGGATGCATTCCACTCATTCCTCCATAAAAATGCCCCGAGGGCTAGAACAGCAACAGTCAACTACTTATGTTAAGAGTGAAAAATATTTAAAGATGAGCCCTGGAAATAATAGTTGGACGTGCCTGATTATTTTACTAGATAATAGTTTAAACATACACTCGCCCCTTTTTAGGAATGACTATATTACCTACAGGTTTGTGTTATTTAAACAGTCATCCATATGACAGCAGTGCATTTCATAGAAGCAGGCAGATAAAGACCAGCAGCTTTGGGGGAAAGATGTGATCTCAGTGATTGTGGCCGTGACATGGTTTTTGGTGCTGGACAGACTGGTTTGAGTATTTCTGTAACTGCTGACCGGGTGAGATGTTTACTCAGTATGGTACAAGACTGAAAACAAAACTGAAGTGCGCAGTACAGCCTATTTGGGTTGAGCTGAAGGAAAGGCTACAGAAACTCAGCTATTTAGCTCTGATGAGCAGAAAAGCATCAACAGGATGCACAGCATGTAAATCCTGGAGGCAATAACAGATAATCTCACCAGGTTCCACTTCGGTCAGCAAAGGAAAACAAACACCTGAGGCTGCAGTGGAGATACAGTGCAGCACTGGTGGAGGTGGTATAATGGTGTGGAGAATGTGTTCTTGACAAACTTTGGGCATGTTAATTAATACCAAGCTACGGTCACTTGAATGCCACAGACCTATTGGAGTAGTGGGGGCACAATTTAGTATTCTAAACAAAATACTTAAAATACAATAATGTGCCATGTCACCAAGCCAAAGTCAGCTCAGACTGGTTTTCATAAACATTGCAATGAGTTTTTCAACGGCCTTTCCATTCACCCTCTGAATCCGATAAACCATCTTTGGGATGTGATAGAGTGGGAGATTTACATTATGAAAGTGTACCTGAATAAATACAATCATGTCCACATAGACAGGAATCTCAAAGAAACATTTAAAACATCTTGTGGAATCCATGACACTAACAACTGAGCCTGGGCCAAAAAAATCTAACTTGCATGCAATAAATACGTAAATGACAGACAAAATTACTGTAGCTTTCTAAATTTTAAAAGTCAAACTAGAGGCTTAGGCTAGTCACATTTCATACTTTGAAAGAAACAAGCAATTTTTAAATACTTGATATAATCAAATTATAAATCTAATTTATTTAAATGTTGCCAAAACCTCTGAAAAAGAGAACGTCAATAAATGACATTCAATAAGACAAAGCAAAAACAGGAATAGTTTGAAATGTTTGTTTAAAAAATTCACCATAATGCAAATTATATTAGATCTTTCATCATGTATACAAAATGAACTTTAAAAAGTTTTAAAACTTAAAATTCATGCTGTTTATGTGGTAAAGTGTATGTACCACTTCATTAAGAACTAGGATAACTAATATCTCCCTCATTGTCCTGTGCACGATGACCTCAAACTACCAAGCTCATACTGAACAACCTGCAAACATGGACCATAGTCAACTTATACACATACACACAGAGGTGAAGAAGACATGGCAGTTCTGACATTGAGTGGAGCTCATTAAGTTGAAACATTAAGTTTCAAGAAGCTTCAGACACAAAAATTTTCATCTCCCAATATTGAGGTTCATTTTATTTATTACTAACCATAATACTGTATAATGACTTTAATACTATCAAAAATTGTTTGGATTGTGACCGAATCTTGGCTCTTTGCAGTTTTCATGATAAACACCAATTCTAACCTTACCTGACCCAGAAGAGAGAATCATGTTCCCAGACCTTTGAACCTCATCAAATCTGGCGAAAATGACATTCAACCTAAAGGAACAGCAGAAGGAATATGTTGTGATGTACTAGTTGTGTAAAGAAAGTCAGAAAACAAAGTATATTTCACAATGATTTTCCCCTTTAAAATTTACTTTTTAAATAAAATGTACATTAATAAATGTCCTGAATAGTTCACATGCAGCTTGTTTGAGAATAATGACCTGACATTCTCAGACCCAGACTATGTGACCGTAGTCTGCTATGTTGTATAAACATGTGAAAGAGGAAAGATCACAGCATCAGAAACAAAGAAACTATTTAAAGCTTCCAGCACAAACCCTGTCCTGTAATGCCTTAGCACATTTCATATAAAAGCACACCTTTCCTGGCTGAGTCTGACATGAATTCCCAAAGGACTTCCACATAATAACTGGTCTATTCAGAGTAAACAACGAAGGGCGATACTGCATGTGGTTGTAGTAAAGTTTTTTGTAGCAGTAGACCACAGTGAAGATGTATCAAAAAATATCAGCTGATTTCAATAATTTGATACATTTCTGAGACCAATTTAGCTATCTAGGTAAATAAGCATCACAGCCGATGGTGTGTTTAACTTGAAATTCATATTAGTGTTTCCACACACACACAGGCCGTCCAAAGTATATTGACGGCCACCCAAGTATATTTGTGCATCCTTTTTAAAACTCAGTCCATATGCCATACATGATGGATTAACCAGACAGTTCCCTCTTTCGATAGCAGAATTAACAGGTACAGGAGCGTTAGCGCGAGCATGGTACTGACCCTGTGCTACTTCTTTGCCTAAGTGACCTAATATTTTTCATTAAGACATGTTTGAATAGCTGATTAAAATTAAATAAAATTCAGTTAAACATATTGTCTAGGTTGTGCTGAACAAAAAGAGATGTCACTCTATACTGGACAATACCGATGTGTATAATAATTTGTATATGTGTAAAACAATTTGTTGTAGACTACTTTAGTGCCGGCAGGTAATGTAAATTAATGTAAAGGCTACATAAATTTCAGACCTGTGGGAAACACTATTATATACTGTACAGGAAAACTTTGGATTGCGAGCATAATTCATTCAAGAAGTGTGCTTGTATATCAAACCATTATGGAAAAATAATGGAAACTCAGAAGATTCGTTCCACAAAACAAAAATATTTAAATAAAATGGAAAAAAGGAAAAATAAAACTAACTAGTGGACATAAAATTGAAAGAAATCCTTTAAGTGCGGACACACGTGGTCACAATGTTATAATGAACAGTACACACGCGCACAGATGTTTAATATACGAGTGACACATGCGCACTAAAACTGAGCATGGTAGATGATTACCCACAATCCTACAGTACAAGAGAGAGAAGAACCATTGGCTCAGCTATGATCACATGACGCTTGGTAGGCAAAGCATATATATAATATAGTATACAAAGCATATAGTATATATACATATATACTACAGTACTCGTACATCAATACCTCGCTTGTTTAACAAGTTAAAATTTATTAAATAATTCTGCTCGTCTTGCAAAACGCCCACAGACCAAGTTACTCGCAATTCAAGGTTCCACTGTATCTTGGCAAATTAGCATAAATGACATAATACCAAATTATGGCAATATAGCCATACACTAGTGCGGCACAATTACTTGCATAAAAAATTCAATCACAATATGGACCTGTGCAATTATTTAATTGTGAAATGCTGCAGTTCATCTGTAATACACACAGTTAGTCAATTTATTTATTATAAATTATTCTGAACTGATAAACAAATAATCACCATCAGTTAATGAGATCACCTGTCCAATTACTTGCCATTAGCCTAAATAATCATGTTTAAGTACAAAATTGTACATTTAATAGTTTAATATCGCAGTTTAAATTACAATACATTTCAAAATACTCGCAATTTATTTATTTTTATTTTTTTACTGTGCAGCCCTACTATATACAGTATAATTGACATACACTGTCTGTCCACTTTAAAAGGAACTTCCACATGACTGGCTGATTTAATAGGTATAAATAGGTTTTCCTATTAAAGTGGGCGGTGAGTATGTGTGTGCGCGTATTAATTAAACCAGAGATTTTGGAGAGATAAAATATTTAGTGAAATGGAAAATGCATAGTTTCAGCATGATCCAAATATCACTTTCAAATGTAACGCTTATTTAAGAATTGTGGTAATTCCATGTGGTAAAATGATATTATTTGAAACAGGGAACAAATTAATAAGGGGAAATGTCTTGTAAATATAAGCAAAAACTATGCATAAATTGTGTCTCTCTCACCTTGATTGTGGCAATCCTTTCTTGCTGAGGTCCACTCTAACCCTTTCTCCAACATGTCTATATATTTCCACAAGGCAGTTCATGGCACTGTCCCTCACCTGAGGAAAAATGGGACAGAATTTACAGACAAAAATGCATATATGGATACACAAACACCTTTTTAATTTTTTATTTACACAAAATAGAAATATAGATTATGCTACTTTAAAACATTTTCCCTGGTGGTACTGGAATGCTTTATAAATAAACATGTCTTTTACAAATCAGGAAGTAAGTTTTAATATTCATCAAATATAAATAAGTGGAAAAGCAGATGGAACATAGGGTACAATTTTAGTTACACTAATATAATTGATTTGAGCTGTTTTTACTTAAGTAACATAAGTGGAGCATCCAACACCACACTTCCCATTGAAATTATAAAAAAAAAATTATTATGCAAAATAAATCTGAACCCCAGAAGAGGGCGCCCCAGCTTACAGCAGGAGTCGCAATCTCTCAGTTTGGTAACATAGTAATGTGAAAATGTGAAATAGATTATGAACTGTACAGTGTGGTTCAGTAAGTGGACTGGTACAATATTTGCTACTGCATTAAATCATTTTAAATGTACATGGTAAAACCAGAGTACCAACAATAAAAGATGCAAACCTGACTTGTGGGGTCTCCCAGCAGATTACATATATGCGGTACGATTTTGTTTAGTGTTAAACCCTGGGCACCATACCTAAAGCACAAAGAGACCCAATAAGAGAGGAATAGATGTAATGTATCATGAAAGACAGACTGTCAGAAAACTAACATATTTAATGTCCAATTTACCAAATAAATGCCTATGTATCTCACTGTCCAGTTAGATGGCCACATTAGGTGTGAACAGAGCCCTGACACCCTGCTAATCAGTATGTGCTTAAAGCAAAACATACAAACACCAACACATGAGACAGTGTTTGCACAAAAAGCTACCTTACTGTAAAGTTTAAGCTTAATCTTAGACAAAATATAAGACTAAAAAGACTAACAAGCGAAATTAATAGACCACAGAAAGACTTGACTATATTTCTAGAAAACATTAAAAAGAGTTTATTAGTTAAACCTGTATACTTTACTAAAAGTAGAACATTGTAGAGAACATGTGACCTACACATTTAATGTTGCAATGAGACAGAGACAGACTCCTTCTCTGGTCCTGTTGTTTTTGTGTTTGAATCCTCCCAGCATTCTGTCCCACACATACTGCAAAAAAAAAAAAAAAAAAAAAGTTATCTCGCAGTTACATCATTACTGTATATTAGTATAAACTGAGTATAAAAAGAGTGAAACTATAAGTACAGCTTATGGAAATATATTAATGATTGTCAGGTCCATTGTTAATGTGTAAACAGTGTTAAGTCAGTCATTAAAGTCTCACATATTTTTAAACCACAAAAACTGGGCTGTAACAAATCTATAACAGAGAACACTGTATCACAAAAATGATTTGCAAACTGCTATGCTAATTTAATTCAGAAGTTAATGTGAACCTGAGGATTAGCAGCCTGGTCCATGATCTTCAGCAGCAGTGTCTGATCCTGGTCCCTCACTTGATCTTTGGAGTCACCTAACCGATCTATCAAGCTAGGTAAAACTAAAAAGTCATAAAAAATGCCAAAATTTAACGGAAAGCACATCTCGCAGACAAACCTCCATTATAATGTTCTCCTGAAGTATTCATATATTATATATTTAAATTATTTTACCTGTTCCAATCTGGGCCCGGAAACGGTCTTGCAATCTTGTCACCAAGGCAGACAAAATGTCAATTCCCAGTAAAGCCAACTAGAAAACAAAAAGAATCATTATTACATCAAAATATTGAAAATATTCCATTATGAGAAATGTGTATGTATCCTGTCAGATTCACCATCTGCCCTTAAAAATGTTGCAATGAGGAAAAAAAGGTCTTTATTAGGAACACTATACTAATAATTGTAGGGTTTCCCTTTGCTCACTTTGCCATAGTGCTTCATGGATTCTACAAGATGGTGGAATCATTTCTTAAGATTCAGGCCAGAGTCTGATTCCATCACATGTGCATCAGCAGAAAACAACTTCAACTGTCAGGTTTTGGTGGCCCTGTGCCCACTGTGGCCTCAGCTAATTTAGCTCTTGGCTGGCAGAAGTGTATTCGACCATATTGTCCTGCTGTTGTTGTCCATCTACCTCAAGGATTGAATTTTTGTGCATTCCAAGATGCTTTTCTGCTCACCATGATTATAAAGAGCCCTTACAGCCGTTACTACACACTACCATTCTCTGTCGGCTTCTCTATTCAACAAGGTGTTTTGATCTGCAGAAGAATTACTCAATGTACGTTTTCCACTATTTCTCAAAGTAAACCCTAGAGAGTGTTGTGTATAAAAATCCCAGAAGATCGGCAGATACAGAGAAATTCAAACCAGCCTAGCAACGATAATCCTACCTCAGTTAAAATAACCAGGGATGCACCATTTATTGGTGGCCGATGTTGGTCAATTATACTGCGACTCGGACAAGACCTGCACTTTCTGGAAACCTCCAACAGCACCTCCTATAACACTGGGAGGTAATACCTCCTATAGTAGTCAAGTCACACACACTAACACGCACACACTAACACACACACTAACATACGTGTCGAAACTTTTTTTCACGTGAAGTAGATGAGAACTATGCAGTTTGTAAAACATGTTTTTGTGACATTACAAATTTGGGCAGCCCAAGTAAGACTTTTACATTATGTTATTCTAATCGTTTTTATTTCTTTTTTTTTTTTTGTTTCATTAAAAATTATTTGTTGGGGTATGTACTGAAAATGGCATCAATGCCAAATAACTGGCTGATTAGATAATTTCATGAATGAGTAAGTATATGCTAATGTTGCTAATAAAGTGGTTCCATGAGACTACATTTGTAAAACATCCAGGAACAACATTTTGTTTATTTTGGTCCATGATGTTATCTTCGTGGCATAATAGTAGCTAAAGGCTTTACAATATAAACAGTTCAGGTGATCCTTCTCTTGCCAGGTTGCCAGTTAGTTTCTTAAACTACATGGCTAGCTATCCTATTTGCGTACGGTGCAAGACATATCAGATCTGATCACAACCCTGACAATCTTATAGCTTATTTAAACAGCAGTGCTAAATTCAGATACTGATATCCAAATACATGTGATAAATATATAAATGCAAAGTGAAAAAAGGCCCAAATGACAGTCATCTTGTAATTCAAACAATCATACAGGCAACAGTCTTCAACTACACCCATACATTTACTCAGCTCTATTAAAGTATTTCCCATCACCTACGCACTCAGCTCAATTCATCTCAATCTGCAAATGGCCTTGAAGGTATAATCCTGATTATTTATTCGTAGACAAAGAAGAATTACAATAATTACAGTGAGCATGACTTAAATAAGGAAGCTGTGAGAGAAGATGGGCAAATATGGAATATAAAATGGCTTGTTCGAAGTGATTGTAATTTAAAAACTAACAAAATTAATTCTACTTACTTTACCTGTTCCTAGTCTTATCATCTGTTACCTATTATATTAACAATAATCATCAATCATGTACTGTTTACAAACTACAACAAATCTTTTTGTTTGTTTATTTATATACAACTGGACTGCTGTGTGCAGTAGTTGGACTCAAATGATAGACTGCCTCTTATTCCGGTGGAAATGCTTGATGAAATTACTGTCCATTAAAAGCTGTTCTCATCATTTCCTAATATGATCCAGAGCATCACACAAGCACTTTATGAGGTTGAGGTTGAGCCAGCAACACTGAGCATCTACAAGGGCTGCACGATATTAGGAAAATATGCGATATTGTTGAATATTGCGATAATGATATTTATTGCGGTATAACTGATTATTATTGCCTGTTTTTAAAAATCATTTATATGTAATGATCATACTAAAATAAACAGGTAATAGATATTCGTCTGATGTAATTAAATCTAATTCAGGCTAAAAAGAAACTGTATGTCAAGGAAGTTGCAAATATTTATTCTTCAAAACACTATGAATGACTTAAACCCCTCAGCAGATATTCTGATTTCTGGTTTGCTGTTACTATAAACCTGCCAACACAATATAAATTACTTCCAAACATTACTTTTTATTTACGTGTAACCATACACTCATCAATAGTGTCTTAAAACAAGAGCATTTAAAAAAAAAAATATTTCCTTTGGCTTGCCTGTTTTTTTTAAATAAAAATAAATATTATTAAACAAAAATTTTATTAAAAAATACTATGTGTCGCACACACTCGCTCCGCGACCGGCACTAGGACCTGGAAGTAGTACGGTCACAACACAGGAAACATAAAAGGAAACAAGATGGCGCATCACACGTCATTGGTCCAGACTGTTCGTCTGCCTTTCTTGGGTTTACTTTCTGATTCGAGTGTGTGTTTATAGGACGCGGGTTAAATGTGTGTTTTTCCCTTGCTCCCCTTCTGTGAGAGTCCTTAAACTAATTTGCGTGGTTATCCTGCCTACTCGCTTGCTTCCGCGTTTGGGTTTACCATCTATAAAGGGCTAACGGCTAATCGCGGCTAACCGCTAAGTCTTCTGATCATCCGGGGTTAGTTCGCGACAGAATGAAGTATAAAGAGATATATATATATATATATATATATATATATATATATAAAAATAGAGATATAAGTGGGTATAAACATAATAAGGGCCCATCTGATTGGTCAAATTTGGACACACAAATGCTTGGCAAATAAAGTATTTATCGCAACTCCTTGCGATATGGTTATCGCGCATGTCATTATCGTGCAGCCCTACTTGGCACATAAATTAAATTTCATTTATCGCAACTCTGTCACATCTGGCATTAGCACACACCCAGGATAATTGAAGCACAAGAGGGGGGCAAATACACACACCTAATGTTATTTATAATATTATGCATGGCGGCGCGGTGGTGTAGTGGTTAGCACTGTCGCCTTGCACCTCCAGGGTCTGGGCTCGATTCCCGTCTCTGTGTGCATGGAGTTTGCATGTTCTCCCCGTGCTTGGTGGGTTTCCTCCGGGTACTCCGGTTTCCTCCCACAGTCCAAAGATATGCAGGTTAGGCTAATTGGCTTTCCTAAATTGCCCGTAGTGTGTGATTGGGTGTGAGTGTGTGTATGTGTGTGTGCCCTGCGATGGATTGGCACCCTGTCCAGGGTGTACCCCGCCTAGTGCCCGAAGTCTCCTGGGATAGGCTCCAGGTCCCCGCGACCCTGAACACAGGATTAAGCGGTATAGAAAATGAATGAATGAATGAATATTATGCATCATAATATACAGAGATCACATTTCACTCTATCGTTTTATAATTGTTCAGCGAGGACAATGATGCAATCAATTAGTTCTTCCTTTGGTGCTATCTGGGACACATCACAAATCTTCTCTAAGATGCATCTGACCCAGTTCACACCAAACCTTAGCGCTGTCCACTTATACACTAACGCAAGGTGTGAACAGGCCTCTAGTTGCTTTGCTATGGTTTATTCTGATCCTGGATAATCATCCACCCTGTCATTCTACTGAAACCTCATGCTTATTCCATGCATATCAGCAGCATTGGCAAATACCATGTTAGCATGCAGCATGCCACTACTTGCTCTCCTGCAAAGCAACCTTTTTTTTCCTTTAGTGACCTACCCTAGACAATTAAGGGCGTTTCACAACCGGCTAACCTAAACTATATGAGATAAAGTTACATTTATTTCCATCAGTACATGGACTTATTTTTTCTCTACAACAAAGGAGTACGATGCTAACATTACACCTGATCACTTATTCAGGATGGTTTACATTTCCACTGTGCATACCTGGCACACAAAGCTTTATGGTGCCCATGTTATTTCACAACTTCATACCAAGACGAAACAAACAGGTTTATCTAGATAATATTAAGGTTGGTAATAATTACCTGGAAAATGGTTATATTTTTCATTTAATTATTTCTGAGAATCCGGCGCTTGGCTAAGAGACCCAACGCAAACCAGAGGCCTGGAAGGCCACTTAACTTTCTCTCCTTTTCGTTATAATTCCAACACAAATGCTCCCACCCTGTACTATGCAGGTCTGCACACATCAGCATGGAACCTTCACAAAATTTTAAGGGATTTTTAAAACGGATTAAAATGTCTACCTGTAGCTCACCATAACAAACATTGGAAAACCCCAAGCTTTCACAGTTCTTCAGAACAGCAGAAGGACCTACATTTTCCACCAACCAAAGGGGTTGATAGAAAGCAGTACAGCGTGATAGTGAAAGCAAGTTTTACTAATGGCCGGCTTAAATTAAACAAAACCCCTCTCTGTTGCTGCTTCTGAGGAGTGTGTGTGTGAGAATGTGTTACTGTGATCCTAGGAAAGCGTCAAAGTCCTATTTGGAGCATAAATGGGTCTTTACATCAGGTAATCCCTGTGGATAGTGTCTCGACTGTAAACAAACATACATACTTTTGAGAGTCACCTTAATTTCTTAAAAAATTCTAAACATAAGCATTTCACTGCATATCGTACTGTGTAGGTGACAAAATTTGAACATCTAAACAGATTACATAAATTACTAATATAGAATTGAAATACTGTGCTAAATAAACACCACATATCCATACTTATCAGCAGCACAACAACTACATCGTTACCGGAGCTTTGTTAAGATCCTCAGAGCTCATGAGACCAGTTACTGCAGGGGTGAAGATTATCAAACAACAAGCCAAAGCCACAGGGAACTAAACCTAATCAAGTCTCATAGCAGCAAAACAATACAAGAACAACAAGATCATTATTCTAAAGCATGTCTGTGTCTATAATCCACTTGATTATAGTGATCATAGACTTTAATATGTGGAATACGGCAAAGATATCTTACTGACTCAGATGGATCTCCCTACAAATAAAAATTGCAAACCTGTCCTTCATATTAAGTGTTTTTTTTAAGCAGTGATAAACAAGGTAGGTGAGTGCACTGGTGGCTCAGTGGTAGGTGTTTCGCCTGCCATGCGGACGGCCCGGGTTCGATTCCAGCCAGTGCCCACACCCCAGCCACTGGATACAGTGCGGGTCCCAAGCCGGGATAAAATGGGAGGGTTGCGTCAGGAAGGGCATCCGGCGTAAAACCTGTGCCAAGTTGTAGTGCGGACTGGATATTCCGCTGTGGCGACCCCTTGCCAGGAGCAGCCGAAAGACCAACAACAACAAACAAGGGCCAAGCATGTGCTGTACCACCATCATTTCACAAGTAAAGGCCTTTAACTACTTGGATATATAATGAGAACAGTACAGGTCTAAACTCTGTTTTTTAGTGAGACTTGTTTTTCCGACAAGAATAAAATAACATGACAAACGAATAAACACAAACACGTACACTTGATAGTAATCTGGCTATTGGACAGGTTTGTCAAGTGAGTCTTGTGATGTGACATCACAATAATTAAAGCATCACCTATCTATCACCTTGCTATAAAAGGGGATATGGCCTCGTACATATTGAGCTTTTCCTCTCATTCACTTCCATGAATTCAGGATTAAGTTTCCTCAGTGTGTGCTTTCAAGCACGGTGAGGCATACCGCTATTAGAGTAGGCATGGTGTTTAAAACAACAGCGTCTAATGTGACGTGATGGAAATACTTTGCATATCATTGCTTCCCAGTCATAGCTGAGGTGCGAGACCTGTTTTTTCACCACACATACTGCTGTGTTTGGAGCTCACCGTCTCCCCAATTGACTGCTCATTCTCACTGACGAGGCACTTAACCGAGCTGCCAGTCCAGCCTTCACACTCTAGTATTGGCTCCTATGTTACAGCTGAAACCAAATTATTGTAACTAATCATTTGTTGGGATAAGTTTTAAATTTTTAATCCTACTGCACCTCGTAATGCTAGAATCAGCCCAGTGCTATAGAATCTATAGCACTCTGAAGCACTTAAACATTTTTAGTTTGTCGAAAAAGTCGCAATCTCAGCTAATACTTCAGTTAATTTACCTTTATGTACTACAGCACTAACCAAGTGCATTCAGGGTAGGGCTGCACGATATTAGGAAAATATGCGATATTGTTGAATACTGCGATAACGATATTTCTTGCGATATAACATTTCCCTAGAGAAATGCATTTTTTTATTATTATTGCCTATTTTTATTTATTTATTTATATGTAATGATAATACTAAAATAAACAGGTAATAGATATTCATCTGATGTAATTAAATCTAATTCAGGCTAAAAAGAAACTATATGTCAAGGAAGTTGCAAATATTTAGACTTCAAAACACTATGAATGACTTAAACCCCTCAGCAGATATTCTGACTTCTGGTTTGCTGTTACTATAAACCTGCCAACACAATATGAATTACTTTCAAACATTACCTTTTATTTACGTGTAACCGTACACTCATCAATAGTGTCTTAAAACAAGAGCATCTTTTAAACTAAATATTCTCTTTGGCTTGCCTGTTTTTTTTTTTTTTTATAAAATAAACATTATTAAACAAAAATTAAATAAAAAAAATACTATTTGTCGCACACACTCGCTCCGCAACCGGCACTAGGACCCGGAAGTAATGCGGGCGCGAACGCGGAAGTATAAGAGGAGTAAACAAACTATTGCATATAGCTTAGTCACTGAGTTCACCATGTTGGTTCAGATTGTTTACTTTCTGATTCGAGTGTGTGTTTATAGGACGCGGGTTAAATGTGTGTTTTTCCCTTGCTCCCCTTCTGTGAGAGTCCTTAAACTAATTTGCGTGGTTATCCTGCCTACTCGCTTGCTTCCACGTTTGGGTTTACCGTCTATAAAGGGCTAACAGCTAATCGCGGCTAACGGCTAATCGCTAAGTCTTCTGGTCATCCGGGGTTAGTTCGCGACAGAAGTATAAAGATATATACACACACAAGACACAAGCGGGTATAAACATAGTAAGGGCCCATCTGATTGGTCAAATTTGGACACACAAATGCTTGGCAAATAAAGTATTTATCGCAACTCTTTGCGATATGGTTATCGCGCATGCCATTATCGTGATAACGATATTTTTTCGATATATCGTGTAACCCTAATTCAGGGTATATTTTTATTCTACCTTGGGTAAGATATTCACTGGTAAACTCCTGTTTACTGTTTAAGCCTCCTGATGGCGTGTTGCACACATCACATGTCTCAAGACACTAGACCCCTGCGCGTCTTCTCTGATGACTTCTTGATTGCAATCGATCAATAATTTAGGACTGAAATTCCCACAAAACTGTTTTGGACCTGAGCCTCCAACAATGAAAGTGGGCTCCATAAACATATTTCCTATTATACTGAACTTCCAGGTTCTAAACACTGAAACACAGTGTGACTGAAAATACCTCCCTGCTATCTGATATCACACAAATGAGGATGGGTTTCCTGTGTCGAATCTGATTTCTCTCAAGGTTTCTTCCTGTGGTCATCTCGGTGAGTTTTTCCTTGCCACCTTCGCCCTCTGCTTGCTCATCAAGGACAAACTCTTAATTCTACTTTATATATAAATATTTCCCCACATTTTTTCAACTTACTTCCATATTTCTTTGTTTCTGTAAATCTGCTTTGCAACAGCGTCAATTTGAATAAAAGAAAATGTAAATTTAATTGTTCCACATAGAGAGGATTTTCACACAGATCTCGTCTAGCCCCGGTCATTACTTCTGCCCCAAATTAAAGGTGTAACAACAACGACCCCCGATTCCGTTTTTTATTCCTTTTGATACAGAACCCAAGGTAAAACTTTACCCCATGCTGAACCGGCAGCGTGAATGTGGCTGCAGACACCCATAAATAAATTTTCTTTGGTCTGGTTTGATTTATATGTACATTTTGCATACAGGATGGCATTTAAATTTCTATATAAAAACATACATACTGATGACGCATGGTGATTTCATTAGATGCTGTCTCTCTTAATCCAATTCTCACTTACAGCAGCTACCTGCTAGTTAGCAAAGCAAAAGCTAATATGTGCTTCCTCTGAGACACGTGCAGCAATTCAAATAGATGTGACCGGTTGGCTTCGTCACAGTCCAGGATAACACACTTGGAAGAAAAAAATTTTATCTGCCCTCTTCATACAAGCCTATAGACACCAGTCATGGTGATAAATAGGGGAGTGAGGGTATGTCAGCTTTCTCTTTTTTGCTGTCTTAGCTCAATGATAGCCTGTGATTCTTTAAAGATGCATCAATGCACAAATTGGATTTATTTATATCTTTGTTCGTTGTATTATTTTAAAACAATCAAACACTATGTGAAATAAAATACAAAATAACAAAAATGAAATACTGTTTATTATTGGCTCAACATATATTTAAGTCTAGGGGTGAGGCAGCAGACAGCAGTACAGTCAGGTTGATGACAATAAGAAGAAACATAATATAACAAATACAATATTTTTTAGCTACTCAACAGCAATCAAACAAAAAATCTTTCAAAAATACCTATAAAAGACAAGACCACAAAAGCAGCATCTCCACCCACACAAGTATATTTCAGATCTGCGGGAAGCACTCAGCATAATCAGTAAGAAACTGTTACCATGACAACTCATCTGTAAACACTTGCACACGGGAGTGAGCCTGAGGGAATATGGCAACGTCTTCACTGATCAAATTTTTATGTGAAATAGTACATTGTTATAATTTATCTGAAATCTCTCAGCCTTAGCCAGCTCCAAACATGAGCATCAGCCATCAGTATCTTCAGTCTGTTTATCACGTGTTTTCAATGTTGTACTCAAATCCATCTTATATTATTTTATCATAAAGTGTTGTGTTGAAAGTGAAAAGCTCTGGTAGTGAGAGTCAAGTGCACCTAAGCACCAGAGTGACACTCAGATAAACACAACTAAACAGCTCCTGACAAGCGTTTGGGATGTCGCTTCTCCCAAGTGACGTGAGAATAAACAGATCTCGACATGAAAAAAAAAACGCTTCTTACAGGAAATGACAGCTCATCCCTTTTAGTCACTGGGCTACAACTGAGGACTGGGTGATTGGAAAGCTTGACACAGAAGACTTCATTTACACTGATGCAATGTGTTATTCTTCATGAGTGATGTGCCACCTGTGGTTCTGCTCGACAGAGTAGCACTGGGTTTTATGCACAAATGGAAATATGTATCCGAGAGTAATAAATTAAGACAACCTGGACTGAAAGGCAAAATTAGATTCTTTTAATCAGAGTCTCACCCTTAGCTATGTTCCAGTTTTAACGGGAACAAGAGAAAAACATCATAGCAGATAAAATCTGAAGGTAAAATGTATCGTACTATGAGAATTTAGACACTTGCACATACAGTCAGGTTCATAAATTTTTGAACAGCAGAGCAGGGAATTTCAGGTTGATTGTCTAATTTGACTGAATTAGATTTTTGGGAAATTTTCAATTCAACAGACAGCTGTTGCAAACGTGTTCAGCTCTATATCTCAGTATTCCCTTTTTAATAGTACAGACATGCCAAAGACACCCCCCACCATGCCTATTCGACAGGGCAGCTCTGGTAAGAACAAAAAACAACCTGGGAATAGTGATGTGCACCATTCAACGAACACCACCTTTCTTGGTGAATGGTGAACTGAACGGTTCAGTTTGAAAAAACAACAATACAGGGGGGTGAACGTGAGCATCAAAGACTTTGTTCATCCAATTTCTAATGTTGCTAATGCAGACATTTGGCTGATTTGACAAAAACACAAAGTAGTACAGTACAATGAATGAAAATAATGAGTTTTATTTGCTGCATTTATTATTGTTTATGGTGGAATTTAACAGCCTCGTTTTTTAATTAGCATTTAATAGCTAATGTGATTTGAACTAGCTGGCGAGCTGCTACTCTGAAGTAATTGGTGGTTTTGAGAATTATTTGTGTGCAATAAATACATCTTTCTAATTCTGTCCTTGTTTTACCTTTACATGAAAATTACCAACCAAAAGGCTTTATTGGACGAGAAATAAATAACCAAATTATGTAGCGTGCATGCAAAAACCCTTTAACTTCTTATAGATACTGAAGTGTCAATACTTGTGTTGTTGATTCTGAAAGGAAAACTGTTCATTTAGCAAAAATTATTATTTGGGGAATTGTGTATTGCAAAGTCTCTCCATTTTCAGGCTCAAAAGTAGCAGGATAATAAAAATAAGCAAAATCAAGTATTTTAAATACTTGGTTGCAAAGTTTTTGTGGTCAAAGTCTGGAACACAGACATAATCAAATGTTGTGCTTCCTTCCTGGAAATGCTTTGCCAGGCATTTCCTGTAGCCGCCTTCAGTTCTCGCTTGTTTGTCGTTCTTTCTTGCCTTCAGTTTTGTCTTCAGAAGGTGAAAATATAGATAAAATTTCATTAAATGCTATGAAAAAACATTTCCCCTCACCAAGGAAAGCAGTCTGTGAGCACCCATTTTAGTTTTCTTCTATGCTCTTTCAGGTCTTTTGGCATTGTTGAGCTCACTAATGCATTTCCTCTTTTAAGAGTGCAACAAATTGTTTATTTGGCCCCTCCTCATCTCTGAAATAAGTCTGTTTTGTTTTCTCAGCCTAATGATGGCCTCATTTAATTGCTCTTTTGACCGAATATTAAGACCGGAACAACATTTACGAGTAAAATAGCTATAGGCGAAGATACACAGTAAGAGTTTGTTTATTGTATTTAAAGTGGAAATGATTAAGTATTTTAACAAAAGTCAACATGAGTTAACCATCACATCAAATGCCGTTACTAACCATTACACTGCAACACACCCACTTTATGCACGAGTTAAGTCTAGATTCAGATATCTGCTCCTAGGCTGCTGTTTGGTGCAACCATTTAGAGTCTGCAATTTTGAGTCATAACACAGCAACCATTTACAGCCTAGAGTCCGTACCACTGCCCCCTAGTCTCTGATTGGGAAAGATGGCCTTCCTCATTCCACTGTCTTGTAGCAGCTGAATCAGGAGTAACGTACCATGAGCCTCAGGACTGGCTCACTTTCAAACACAAGACGGCTTAATTGAAGCATTCAGGACTTCATTAACACCAGCTGTATAATGGGGAGTATTGACAGAACACAATAGCAGAACAGAGAGAGCTGGAGTAGGAGAAAAACTGAGTGAGCACAATTGGACAGACTGACTCTCTGCCTCAGATGACCCGCCCAGTGGACACAAGAGTGTCTCTTGTACAGTATTTTGACTTATGCTGAAGGTTGCAATTTGATTGGTCATTTGCAAGACAATGTCAATACTTGCACACAGTAAAGCAACTTAATTTCAAATCATTGAATATGTATTCGATATTTATGAGCATATTATGGATGAACAGGCTAATTTACAAACTAAATTACTTTCTCTTTAAGAAATTAGCATATAAAATCTATTAAACCTCGTTATTCTGATCTGTTTGACCGGATCAATATTAGTGGCTTACTGACTTACTACGCATGTCTAGTGCACATAAGAAGAAAAACTATAGTTAAAAATTATTCTACAGAGGTGGAAACACTCAACTGCATATAATGTCTTTGAACGCTGTAACTTTAAAAATGTCCGTTCACTCAACCGAAGAGGCTCAACCTGTTCCAGCATGAACAGTGAACCAGTGTCTCGGTACACATAGTGATCTCCATGAAGATATTGCCAGTCAAGTCTGAAGTGGAATAACCCAAGCTTCCTGCACAGAAGCCTAACCTCAACCCCAACAAACAACTTTGGGATGAGAATAGAAATGAGCCCCGGACTTTCTCTCCCAATATGAGTGGCTGAGCTCAGTAGATGCAGAGTTAAGTCGAGCCATTGTTATAGCTTGACTAGGCCATTTAATGGGACAAATACCATTGTCCCATTATACAAGCAGGGCACGGGAATTTATTTAATGACCGGAGTATGTTAGTCTCCTCTACGATAGATAGTGATGTGCCTCCTTTCAGCTTGTTAGTGTTTACTAAGGGGACTGCCTACAACAAGAAAAGCAAACGGTGGAACGATATTACCAACGCTATTACTTTCCACTTAGCTAAAGACATGGTACCACTTAATACTTTAATAAAATTACTTCAGTATTAATATTATTCATGTTTCACAAAGTGAAAAGTTTCACTCCTTTTGTATTTAGCTGTTTCAGGTAATTTGCCTTAATGAAAGTCCAGTGGATAAAGTTTTCATTTTGCAGTTACAGGGGATATATTGTTTACATTGTAGCCAGCTTAAAGATGTTTTCAATTTCATTGTTCATTTTTCATTGTTGTGTATTTTGTCTGCAAGTCATGAATTCTGATTTCTTCACCTCATTACAGTTATTACCGCATTATGAACAGCAGCATTTTGTGAGACCAGTCAAACTTGGGTTAATACTAGTCCGGTCAATGTAAGCCAATATACTGCAGTAATTATTCTCAAATATTTTAGGAAATGGGGTTAACACCTAATCATGCATGGAAAAATAACGAATATAACGAATAAATTTTTGGTCATACCGCCCAGCTCTATATCTTTATACTTAATTTTGTCGCAGACTAACCCGGGATGATCAGAAGACTTAGCGATTAGCGGTTAGCCCTTTGTAGCGTGCAAGCGTGGAAGCAAGCGAGTAGGCAGTATAACCACGCGAATTAGTCTAAGGACTCTCACAGAAGGGGAGCAAGGGAAAAACACAAATGTAACCCGCGTACTATAAACACACACTCGAATCAGAAAGTAAACCCAAGAAAATGAGTACTCACGACATGGGCGAACTCAATGACTGAGCGATGTGCCGTGGTTTGTTTACTCCTCTTATACTTCCTGGTTCGCGACCGCATTACTTCCAGGTCCTAGTGCCGGTCGCGGAGCGAGTGTGTGTGTGTGTGTGTGTGTGTGTGTGTGTGTGTGTGTGCGTGACAAATAGTATATTTTTATTTAATAATATTTATTTTTATTTAAAAATACAGGCAAGCCAAAGGAAATATTTAGTTTAAAAGATGCTCTTGTTTTAAGACACTATTGATGAGTGTATGGTTACATGTAAATAAAAAGTAATGTTTGAAAGTAATTCATATTGTGTTGGCAGGTTTATAGTAACAGCAAACCAGAAGTCAGAATATCTGCTGAGGGTTTTAAGTCATAGTGTTTAGAAGTCTAAATATTTGCAACTTCCTTGACATATAGTTTCTTTTTAGCCTGAATTAGATTTAATTACATCAGATGAATATCTATTACCTGTTTATTTTAGTATGATCATTACATATAAGTGATTTTTTTTTTAAAAAGGCAATAATAATAAAAAATGCATTTCTCTAGGGAAATGTTATATCGCAAGAAATATCGTTATCGCAGTATTCAACAATATCGCATATTTTCCTAATATCGTGCATCCTAACATTCTGAGGTCTGTTGGTCAGGAAGTCCATAATTGTTTTTTTTTTCGCTTTGTTTGTTTAAACTCATGCCTTTATTAATAAAAATTTTGCGCTATTATTTATCTATTTATTTATATTTTATATATACTTTATACTATTTATGTTTTTTTCATATCACTATCAGCATCCTTGTAATTGTTTTGTGCATTGTAGAACAAATTAATTATGTTGGTGTGTTTAAGTATTGTATATGATCTCACATTTATGATAGAACATAGATTAATTAATTCTTTTACTTATCATGTAAGTAAAATAATTAATTCATCTATGTTCTATCATAGATACAGTGGTGTGAAAAACTATTTGCCCCCCTCCTGATTTCTTATTCTTTTGCATGTTTGTTACACAAAATGTTTCTGATCATCAAACACATTTAACTATTAGTCAAAGATAACACAAGTAAACACAAAATGCAGTTTTTAAATGAGGGGTTTTATTATTTAGGGAGAAAAAAAATCCAAACCTACATGGCCTTGTGTGAAAAAGTAATTGCCCCCTGAGCCTAATAACTGGTTGGGCCACCCTTAGCAGCAATAACTGCAATCAAGCGTTTGCGATAACTTGCAACGAGTCTTTTACAGCGCTCTGGAGGAATTTTGGCCCACTCATCTTTGCAGAATTGTTGTAATTCAGCTTTATTTGAGGGTTTTCTAGCATGAACCGCCTTTTTAAGGTCATGCCACAACATCTCAATAGGATTCAGGTCAGGACTTTGACTAGGCCACTCCAAAGTCTTCATTTTGTTTTTCTTCAGCCATTCAGAGGTGGATTTGCTGGTGTGTTTTGGGTCATTGTCCTGCTGCAGCACCCAAGATCGCTTCAGCTTGAGTTGACGAACAGATGGCCAGACATTCTCCTTCAGGATTTTTTGGTAGACAGTAGAATTCATGGTTCCATCTATCACAGCAAGCCTTCCAGGTCCTGAAGCAGCAAAACAACCCCAGACCATCACACTACCACCACCATATTTTACTGTTGGTATGATGTTCTTTTTCTGAAATGCTGTGTTACTTTTACGCCAGATGTAACGGGACACGCACCTTCCAAAAAGTTCAACTTTTGTCTCGTTGGTCCACAAGGTATTTTCCCAAAAGTCTTGGCAATCATTGAGATGTTTTTTAGCAAAATTGAGACGAGCCTTAATGTTCTTTTTGCTTAAAAGTGGTTTGCGCCTTGGAAATCTGCCATGCAGGCCGTTTTTGCCCAGTCTCTTTCTTATGGTGGAGTCGTGAACACTGACCTTAATTGAGGCAAGTGAGGCCTGCAGTTCTTTAGATCTTGTCCTGGGGTCTTTTGTGGCCTCTCGGATGAGTCGTCTCTGCGCTCTTGGGGTAATTTCGGTCGGCCGGCCACTCCTGGGAAGGTTCACCACTGTTCCATGTTTTTGCCATTTGTGGATAATGGCTCTCACTGTGGTTCGCTGGAGTCCCAAAGCTTTAGAAATGGCTTTATAACCTTTACTAGACTGATAGATCTCAATTACTTTTGTTCTCATTTATTCCTGAATTTCTTTGGATCTTGGCATGATTTCTAGCTTTTGAGGTGCTTTTGGTCTACTTCTCTGTGTCAGGTAGCTCCTATTTAAGTGATTTCTTGATTGAAACAGGTGTGGCAGTAATCAGTCCTGGGGGTGACTACAGAAATTGAGCTCAGGTGTGATAAACCACAGTTAAGTTATTTTTTAACAAGGGGGGCAATCACTTTTTCACACAGGGCCATGTAGATTTTGAGTTTTTTTCTCCCTTAATAACGTAAACCTTCATTTAAAAACTGCATTTTGTGTTCAATTATGTTATCTTTGACTAATAGTTAACGGTTTTTGATGAGCAGAAACATTTAAGTGTGACAAACATGCAAAAGAATAAGAAATCAGGAAAGGGGCAAATAGTTTTTCACACCACTGTATATGTCTGACACTTATAATAAACCAAACGGCCTGAAAATCGGTTGAAAATTAAGCAAATTAAGGTCATTTTAATCGTTGATAGTTCTTTGCCAATGTTAACTAATGCAGAGTAGACTTGGCTTCCCCCGACCCAAGATGGCGGCCACACTGACGCATCATTGCCTCTGACGCTGCTGTGCATAGGAATATCTAGTCAGTATATATATATATATATATATACAGTGATGTGAAAAACTATTTGCCCCCTCCTGATTTCTTATTCTTTTGCATGTTTGTCACATAAAATGTTTCTGATCATCAAACACATTTAACTATTAGTCAAAGATAACACAAGTAAACACAAAATGCAGTTTTTAAATGAGGGGTTTTATTATTTAGGGAGAAAAAAATCCAAACCTACATGGCCCTGTGTGAAAAAGTAATTGCCCCCTGAACCTAATAACTGGTTGGGCCACCCTTAGCAGCAATAACTGCAATCAAGCGTTTGTGATAACTTGCAACGAGTCTTTTACAGCGCTCTGGAGGAATTTTGGCCCACTCATCTTTGCAGAATTGTTGTAATTCAGCTTTATTTGAGGGTTTTCTAGCATGAACCGCCTTTTTAAGGTCATGCCACAACATCTCAACATCTCAGGATTCAGGTCAGGACTGGAGTGACTAGGCCACTCCAAAGTTTTCATTTTGTTTTTCTTCAGCCATTCAGAGGTGGATTTGCTGGTGTGTTTTGGGTCATTGTCCTGCTGCAGCACCCAAGATCACTTCAGCTTGAGTTGACGAACAGATGGCTGGATATTCTCCTTCAGGATTTTTTGGTAGACAGTAGAATTCATGGTTCCATCTATCACAGCAAGCCTTCCAGGTCCTGAAGCAGCAAAACAACCCCAGACTATCACCACCATATTTTACTGTTGGTATGATGTTCTTTTTCTGAAATGCTGTTACTTTTACGCCAGATGTAACGGGACACACACCTTCCAAAAAGTTCAACTTTTGTCTCGTCGGTCCACAAGGTATTTTCCCAAAAGTCTTGGCAATCATTGAGATGTTTTTTAGCAAAATTGAGACGAGCCTTAATGTTCTTTTTGCTTAAAAGTGGTTTGCGCCTTGGAAATCTGCCATGCAGGCCGTTTTTGCCCAGTCTCTTTCTTATGGTGGAGTCGTGAACACTGACCTTAATTGAGGCAAGTGAGGCCTGCAGTTCTTTAGATGTTGTCCTGGGGTCTTTTGTGGCCTCTGGGATGAGTTGTCTCTGCGCTCTTGGGGTAATTTTGGTCGGCCGGCCACTCCTGGGAAGGTTCACCACTGTTCCATGTTTTTGCCATTTGTGGATAATGGCTCTCACTGTGGTTCGCTGGAGTCCCAAAGCTTTAGAAATGGCTTTATAACCTTTACCAGACTGATAGATCTCAATTACTTTTGTTCTCATTTGTTCCTGAATTTCTTTGGATCTTGGCATGATGTCTAGCTTTTGAGGTGCTTTTGGTCTACTTCTCTGTGTCAGGTAGCTCCTATTTAAGTGATTTCTTGATTGAAACAGGTGTGGCAGTAATCAGGCCTGGGGGTGACTACAGAAATTGAACTCAGGTGTGATAAACCACAGTTAAGTTATTTTTTAACAAGGGGGGCAATCACTTTTTCACACATGTAGATTTGGAGGTTTTTTTTCTCCCTTAATAACGTAAACCTTCATTTAAAAACTGCATTTTGTGTTCAATTATGTTATCTTTGACTAATAGTTAATGGTTTTTGATGAGCAGAAACATTTAAGTGTGACAAACATGCAAAAGAATAAGAAATCAGGAAGGGGCAAATAGTTTTTCACACCACTGTATATGTATATACACACATATACACACACACACGAGCCCTTGTAGCGTGGATGGTAAACCAAAACGCGGAAATAGCGCGAACAGGCAGGATAACCACGAGAGTTATTGTAAGAACTCGCTCACGCCGAGAGCAAGAGTTTACACAATTAAACCCGCGTTCTAGCAACTCACACTAAATCAGGAATTGGACACAAAATGGTGAGTACTCTCACAAGATCCGGCGAAGCGCCGGAAACGGCATGAGCAGACTCAATGACTGAGCGATGTGAAGCGCCATCTTGTCTCCTTTAATGCTTCCTGAATCGCGACCGTACTACGTCAGGGTCCTAGTGCCGGTCGCAGAGTGAGTGCGCATGACAGCAACCAAACTAGCTTCACAACCTCTGTTTCCTTCCGAAAAGAATAAAAATTAGCGAACGTTTTATCGAACACATTTTTTATTGATATCGATCACTTGTCTATCGCGATACATATCGTTTTATCGCCCAGCCCTACTTCACAGTACGATGATCACGCTTAAGTTTTCACGAAATAGCTAATGTTTTTTGACGCTTTTCGGCAGCAGAGAGATCCTTTTCCTTTCCCATATTGCTTGAAACCTGTGGCCTGCTTAATAATGTGGAATAACCTTCAGTACTTTTCATTTAATTGGGCTCATCTGGCAAAGTAATTATCACACATGTCTGAGAATCCTTTCAGTGATCCAAAGAGCCCTGAGACACAATACCATCCATGAGTTTAACTTAAAAACAAAACATTTAAATGTTTGACACTTACATCCAATTTGCATAATAATTTGGAACGCGATGTAACGTGTTTTCTTCAATATAGCAAAATGGTCCATATTAAAAGGAGGCAACTCAAAACGACAAGGGCTTTCATATCCAGTTCCCGACACACTGCCTCCACAGGTTAGCACACAAACTACAATTTGGGCTGCAGGCTGGCGTTAGACAGAGCCAAACGAATGCCAGTGTCGAAGTCAATCGAGCGCCACTACAAAACGCAACATAAACGTCTAGGACGCTCAGAACGCGTTCGTTTATGCAAAAATTTAACGCCCGTGTGAACAAGCCCTTAGTCTAACTTTAAAATGTTTTTGTACGATTTCAGTTGGACTAATACAATTAGCTGGAAGAACAAAATTCCCCACAGCTATGCTCCAAACCCTACTAAAAACCCTACTCAGGAGAGTGAAGTGTGTTACAGCAGGAAGGCAAAGGAGTCTACACCTGTAATGGGATGTTCAAATGCAACATATGGGTGCACTACACTGTCCTGTTTGACAGTAATTTTTAGACTGCTAGCAGCTGGCAATAAATGATTAAAATGTTTTCATGAACAGATCAATGAAAGCAAATCCTCTTTAGTTGTGGTAAGCCATGCTTCTCTGTACTGGCCATGCACATTTGCCTGTAATGCATCTTTTCCTCAGCAGGATAAAACCCGTCATAAAATACTACTTTGAGTCAGGACCACATGAACACACTGTCATTCTGTGATTAAACATACCACAGTCTTCAAACTTTTCATTTATTTATATTTAGAATTATAAGCATAAGTCCCAAACTTATCTATATTACATAGTCATGAATAAAAGTATTCAGAGATTCAGCCCTAGTTATATTTGTGTGTCATGTGTGCCGATTTTACTTGTGCGCTCTGAGGTAGCAGTTTCTGTGATCGTTGCATCATGTCTTTTCTACAGTGACTGGAAATCCAACTAAACATTTATGTACAAACAGATATGTACAAACAGATATTTAGCCAATAAGGAAATTTGTCTGGAATGGGGTGGGAGTTATGACAAAAATATCAGCTCATGATTCCTAGATGCATTTCCTAGATGCATCTTATGAATCACAATATATACAACTGCTCCCAAACCACCAGCAATCAAGTCATATGGCACAAAAAATATAATGCTCACAAATGTATAATCCAAGTTACACGGTCAACAAAATAAATGCTCCCTCATTCTTTACTCTTTCACTCATTCTCTATACAGGTTATCCTGTGCTTATTCTCATGCTTAAAAAATAATTACAATTTTATTAAATTACTTAATTAATATATATATATATATATATATATATATATATAACAATATTCTTGATATTTAAAAAAAGCCTAATAGGACATCATCTATTAATAATACTGATATATTGGCTTATAGCTTGGACCTGGTTACAAACGAGTCTGAGAGCTTTCCCTTTGTTACTTTTAGATAAAAATATTTGGTACGTTGTGGCACTGAAACTAAATGCCACTTACACACACCAGTCTGAGCTGAACACAATCATAAGACCAAATCAAACAGCTGCTGTGCTCAACTCCACTGATGTCAAGGGTTGCAGGAAAGACAGCAATTCTTATAACCCAAGGCACAGCACAGCACATTTCCTCCGATTAAGCTGTTCATAATGTGTTTACTATATCTTATTTATCTACCCTCTCATAAATCATATCCTTACTATCATGCTGCTGTATCATTTAGTTTTTCTATGAGGGATTAATGAATGTTTATTTCGCCTTATCTTATCATAAAAACAGAAAAGAAAACGTCGTCGTTTGCGGTTACACGTCACATGAAATGCTCGAGAGTGATTATGCCAGGTGAAATGTTATTAAAAGCAAATTATTGAGCAGTTATGTTTTGCAGCCTTATATCAAGCTTCAGAATATTGTGCTTGCTATTAAATTAGAGTGACAAATAGCACAGGAGATTTCTGTCCAACATTCATTTCCACCAGAGCAGCACAGAGCAAGGTAAAGAATAATATTTATGATATACAGCAGCAGATATATGGCCTCGGCACACTGACTCCAAATTAGATTTTTTTTTTTATTAACTTAGCTATTCCTCATTCCTGCATGTGGCATTTGAAACTATTCACACTTTGACAGATAGCACAGCATACTTTGGGGTAGAGCAAAATATTTGATAAGTGTGTTTACAATTTTAACCAAATCTGGAAAGAAAAGTTATTCCCATGTCGGATATCCCATGATACTTACAGAATCCTAACACAAATCACATTGGCAGCTAGGTATCGTGATATCTTATTGGGTGATCCTTGGTGATTCCCATCCCTACTATTTATACAGTACATGACCTAATTTGTTAATTAGAACTCAGTTACAGTGACAAAAATGCTTCCCCTTCAATGTATTCTTGTCCAACAGCTCTTAATATGCATGTGTTTAAAAAAGGCTGCTAAATAAGCCCTCTAACCAAGTCAAGTTCCTCACTGTTACATGAGAGAAATACCCGATAGATTTAAAAAAAACAGTAACATTTGTTGTTTGTTTTTACCATCCTGCTCTCAGGATTTTTAGCTTGAAGACAAGACCATAAATACAAATATTTGTTTACCCAAGCCAGCATGAAATAAATATCCATTTTAGAAAACAAAAATGTTAAATGCAATATTTAAAAACTAATAATGTTCAGTCACTCAGTGCTTTAGACTAATTTACATTTTAAAACCTCAGGGAGCTACAGTACGTTCATGACTGTTTTCAAAACAAGTAAATGATTCTTATGTGAATACAAAAAGGCATGTGTAGAGTGTGAATATTTTATTAAATGATATTAAATACATGCTGCTTATATACACACTTTAAGTAAAGCTTGTCTAACCAATCGAATGAGTATTGCAGTGCACCTTAATCACAAAGGTACAATTACACAAGTACATTGGGTATTGGTGAATTGCCTGTTAACACTATACCAGCAATACTAATTCTTAAACATGTGAGACAACCTTATATTAAGGCACACAGCTGCACTTCAATATTATATATATATATATATATATATATATATATATATATATATATATATATATATATATATATATATATATATATATATATATATATATATATATATATATATATATATATTTAATATCACTGTCATTACCAGGCAAATAAACTGAAAAAATTTAAATATTCTTATGGAAATCGAGATATTGGCAAGAGGATTTTATATTCAATAAACTTAAGCTAAATAAGCTTATTTACGTAATACCTTGATTTGTGCTTTCAGCAACAGCAGTTCATTCAGCTGAACTAAACAAAATGTTTTCATGTCATGGTAATCTTTACCAGCATGACGCACTGTTTGACATGTTACAGGTTTATACCTTGTGCTGTTTCTTAGATTGTTCTGGCTTCCTGCAGAGTTAGAAGGATCCTCTATTAGTATTCTTGCAAGTGCTAGCAAAGCACTTTCACGGAGTGAAATCCTTCATGCTCTCATGAGCAAGCACAGGTTGGGCCACGGGCACATAAACACACTTTATAATCTTTGGATTCCCACTGCTCACTGAGATGTTTTTTTAGATCTAATGAAAACAAAACCATTTAGAGATTCACATCTCTTTATCAGTCATAGACAGATTTCAAAGCAATTTGTTTGTTAGATGGGACCATAAAAGAGTGAATGCACTTTACAAGATAAATTCTTTCTGAATTCAAACAATTCTTTCAAATCTGTCCAAGACAAATAAATGACAAATGCCAAAACATGGGACTGGCTGTACTGCCAATACCAGGAAAATAATGACATGTTGTCATACAACACAGTAATGCATCTTTACTTAATCTGTATCAAAGTGTATTACAGAATGTCCCCTAGTTTTGTTAAACAATTGAGCTTTTACCTTGAAGTTGCTGGAGTTGACCCAGGAGGAAGCAAGACCATCCACCATCTTGTCCAGTGCAGTTTGATCCTGCTCCAGGTCATGAGACTTCTCCTTATCAGTGATGTAATCAATAAGTTCCTGTCCAACCTGCAGTCTCCTGCCCACATCCTTCTGTAGCACTTGTGCCAGACAGTACTCCATATTGGGCTCCATTGACTTTGTCGCTCAACCACCACCTCAAAGGCAGTGGGAGAAAAAATTAAAAGCGACCTTTATCGTCCTTGTGTGACCCCCCCAAACCCAAAAATACAAAAGAAATAGACGAAATATATTAATATCCTGTCGTATGATAAATCCTACTTGCACAGCAGGGCAGCAAAAGGCTGAGCCTTGAGGAGGAAGGCCTGGGAATGGCAACAATGCACCATATGTGCTCCGACAACAGCTGATGTGGCTTGTGAGCTCTTCTTTCTTTCCAAGCCAAAAGGCTACCAACAGCAAACCTTCCAAGAGTGGCTGCAGCATGGAGTGTGGTAACTAGTGTGGGAGAGGGAGACTTCGAGGGAACATTGCTTCATAACCCCTCTACCGCTGAAGTGTCTAGAGTCAAGAAAACAAAAAACAAACGAGAGGGGGGGAAAAAAAGTTAGCCAGCACCCTTGCAATCAAACACTAGTGTAATTTGAACTGTGGGTTTGCCAATGAAGATAAACATGTACTACAAGTGATAATTTGACATACTTTTGAGAGCCAAACATTTGGCAGTGAAATTTCTGTTTTAACTATGGGCGGCACTGCAACTGCCATACCTTAGCACCATGACAGAGTAGGAAACTATGAGCCAGATGCTCATTAGAGCTGAACTAGGATCAAACTCTCCACATGCAACCATTTAGATGACACAAGTCCATCACACGGGCAGGCAGAAAAACACCTAAAACACTTGGAAAAGCTCAACAAGTACCTAGCATTTCTTTAATTGAATTACTTTTGTAATAATTGTTGTATTTCTCTTGCACTTCAGCAACTCGCTGCAGTCATTGGTAAATTTGATACAAATGTACATTTCTTAATAAATTACAAGATTTCCTTTTAATGAGTTAATAATAATATTTAGTGTTCAACACCTACCAACATTTTAGTTCCTGTTATTAGTTACTTTAGAGCAACTATAAACTGTTATTCTCTCATCAGCCTTTATTTTTATTTAAAAGAAACTGCAATAAAGTGCAGTGTTCAATGCCCTGAAGAACTTCCAGAAAACTCAGTCAGTGACACCTGCTAGGTATTTTGTTTTGTAAAACAATGCCACTGCTGTAAACCTTTAAACGCAAATGTTCTGCTTCATGATCACTTTTCAGCCATTACAGAAACCTTTGTAAAGTAGACACAGATGTCTGTAGAGAGCTGAAATCAAAACTTTTCTGACACATACACAAGAAAATCCTAAAGGCTCGTACAATCACTGATGAAAAAAAAAACACAAAGTATGAGAGAAGGAGAGATATCAAGATGTGAGACAACTGTTTGTAGTTTTGTGGTAGATTTATGGTAGCTGAACAACAACTTTTCTGATACGAAAAGAACAGAATCAACTGACAATGTTACATTTACCATCTGAAAGAACCTCTCTCACAAATACACAGTTTACTTACAGAGTTAAATTCCTAGTATAATTCACACAATGTCTGTTACTGACCCCTAAAAGCTGTTTTACATCAGACTGAAAAGTTGTCATGGAAATTGCTTTTTCTTACGCTGACGTACTTCCTTCTGAAACAAGAGGTCAGAGTGACTGCGAGCTGAAGTGCTGATTTACACAACAGTCCATCGCATTCAAAAACATGCCAAATCTAAACAAACCTGACACAAAAGTGGAGAGTTTAGCAACAGCTGTCTTTCCACAAAAGTGGAGTATTTCTCATGACTACCATTTCACCTACACCTGTTGACTTGAACCAAGACAACAACTTAAACAATTCTGGTGTACATATATAAAATGAGGTCCACCAAATGGTGTGGGAGAGCCACAGGATGATCAAGGAAGATACTGAATGGCAGATAAAATATCACTGATGGAGTAGGCCTGTTAACAAATAAGGTCTGAAATGCATTCCCGATCAATTTAAGTTGAGGCAATGAACACCATAGAGAGGTGGGGATTGATACAGTTACGAATCACAATATGATACAGAAACGCGATTCTTTTGTGTGGTGATTCCTGTATTGACTCCAAAATATATATTTTTAAAACATAATTTTTACATTCATAATACAAATGAAGGGTTTAATCGGCCAGTGACCAGAATTGGCTGGTTTTCAGTTTAATTGGCCATGACAGTGCTCAAGCCGATCGGTCATGGATATAAATGATTCTGTAGAAAGCGCAGAAGCTTCCGACAGCAACACGTCACTGTTTCTTTATAATCTTGCAAGTGGTGCACTCTTAACTATTTCCACATTTTCATCCCATGTGGTAGGAGTGAATTATTTACCAGCTTTGCTTATTATAATATAAAAATTATGGCAGATGATAGAAATATGCCCAGCTCAGTAAAATGTTAAACTCTTGTATTTAAATGTTGTGCTTGGTTTTGAAGATTGAAAGAGAACTAATGTTATAAGGAAGGAACAACATTTCATTAATCATTAAACTTTTTTAAAGGATTAAAATTCTAACAAAATTGTAAGATGTGAAATATAATATCGAATCGGAATATTTATAAAATTGACATTTATATAATCACAAATTTTATTGAATCAGCATCGGGGTGTAGTGATATCATATCGGGAGGAGACCGCAGATTCCCATCCTTAATACTCAAGTTAATAAAACATTGCCATATACAAAACCTTGCACACAAATTCCAGCCTAATTAAAAATGAATAACCTCAATAATATCCTCAAACAAATGGATGGCTAGTGAAGGGAATCTCTTGCCAGGAATGACCGGACGAACCACTCTAAAGACCATTTAACTGGTTGAACACAAGACGAGTCATCACAAAATTTTTTACTAAGTTTCCTAGAAATAACAAACTATACAATTACAACAAGAAAATATCTGCATAGCTGTTTCTGTAGTCTTGTGTTTGCTTTTCCTTACAGGTACATACAATCCTACTGTACTCTCAGGGACTTAGGACAGATCATGCTATCTAAGACAAGGTCTTCCCCACTGTCTGATACCTGTGTGTGTGTGTGTGTGTGTGTGTGTGTTTTTCAGGTACATTACCCCAGCAGTGAGCAAACTGTAGCACGAAGCTAAGCTAGCAGGTTAACACCGTCAGAAATAACAAAAGCCATTCAAATATATTTCTCAAACTAGCTTAGATTAAACAGTACCTCATTGTCAAATGCGGCCAGATTGTGAACAATGAACACACACCGGTTAATAAACAATATGCTGCGAATATTCCTGACTAAACAGCTGAGAGTTACTGAATGTGTGTGTGTTTTGTGTCAGGATGCGCCTTGTCATCGCCCTCGTAGCGTTAGCAGCGGCGCTAAGGGCTACTCTTCTGACCGCAGAGACGACTGTATAAAAAATATAACCATTAAAAAAAACATTACACAATATGGATAGACAGAGGTATTTTTGAAGCAGCTAACCTTAAAGCTTAAACGACCGCATCTTACGTTTTCATCGACTGCTTAAGGAAAGCTGGCTAACCTGGCTAATATTAGCCCACTAACATCCCGCACAAAGCAGCCCACTAGCTACAGGTCACCTGTGTAACGAATAATACATCGCAAAACGAGGTCACAAGACGGTGTATAATAATGATTTGTAGACAGACTCACCATGATAATTAAAGTGTAATTAAGAGGGGAAGAGAGGCGTATCGGACACTGAGGGAATACAGCAGCGTGCGTGCTTGCGCGCGCGCGTGTATGTGTAGCCCGGGCTGGCCGGCTGTTTGTGGGGGGGCAACGACGGAGCCGATGCGCGCATGCGCGAACCATCAGCGCCTTACCCAGTGTTATTATGACGGCGTGATTTTCAACATTAAACTCATTCACCGCGTTTCTGTAAAGACTGTAAACTGTAGGAATGTCTTAGAAATGTATTTCCGAGAGTATGGTGGTTATTTATTCTGTTTCCCCCCCTGAATGTTGCTCCTGCTCAGTAAGATTCTACACAAACACTACCTTTCACACTAATTACACACTGCTGACAGACTCCACTGTATCCTCACAGCCTAGAGGAGTTCTCTTTAATCATCATTTTGCACATATAAGCGATATGCTACAATACTCTGTACTTTTCGCACACTACAGAGCTCTAGCTAGAGACATGATTAAGGGATGCGCGTGTACTGTGTATGAGCACTGATTTCTACAAGTCTGGCGCCCTCTAGTGATAAGTCTGCCTTAAATAATCTGTAGGACGTGAAAGGATAACTATTTTTAGTCAAATTAAGATAATTTTATGTAGTTGTATAGTTTCTCAAACACTTAGCTTTATAGTAAATTCAAAATCAAAGCAGAATTTCACAAATATAGAAAGCCTTATTATTAATTTACTCAAATTACTTCCTTCTCCATTTGAGAAATACTATACTACATCTTAAATTGGTAGCATGCTGATCCCGCACACCTGGGATAAAGGGTTGGATTGCTCCCTCGGGTCTGTATGCATCCAGTTTGCAAATTCTCCCCGTGCTTGGTGGGTTTCCTCCCACATTCCAAAGACGTGCATATTAGGTTATTCGTTGGTCCCATAAATCACCCATGTGTCCTGTGATGAATTGGCACCCTGTGTAGGGCGTACCTCGCCTTGTGCCCAGGGTCTCCTGGGATAGGCTCCGGGCCCCCTACAACCCAGGACAGAATACGCGGTATGGAAGTTGAATGAATCTTAAATTCAACATATTTTGCACACTTATCTGAGACACAGATGTAACAGCCATAGATCTCATTTGTTTAAGGTATTTTCTTCTTTATTTGGACAAGTATTATAATACAATTACATGGAAAACAAATGTTTAGTTAGATTTTCCAGAACTAACATCCATTTACAAACCATACACACTTGGACAGCAAGTTATCTGAAAGAAAACAACATGCGGCACAAGGAACACATTATGAATCACTACCTGTCTGCTAAGTAACCCACATTTTTAAGATCAGCATTTAGGTTTGCATTTCAATACTTTGCATGAAAGTAAATTCCAATGATTTTTTTTTTTCGGGACTATAATCAGCCTAAACACAAGTGAGTGAGGGGCTACACATTAAAAGTGTGAACATTACATGCCAAGCATTATGGGTTTTAACAAAACTGACAGATTACCTTCATCTGAGGCTCAGGCAAAGATCACATGCATTAAAAACCTCTTAATCAGAGATGTGCAAATGCTGATACAGTCCAACAGCTGCATAGGTAATTCCTCTCTGTTTCTGAGAGAACCTGAGAAACCTCAGAGTACAATTACAAACTTTGTAATTAAGCCCATTTTCTAATAAAGTTATTTATTTCCTCTTCAAAAACAGAGGTTCAGTCTTTATCCACATGTGATTCTTCCGCTTCTGATCCTTCATCCTCTGTGTCTTCTTCAGAGCTTTCAACTTCTTCACTGTCCTTTGCTGGGATTTTGAGAACAATTTCATCATCCACATCATCATCCTTGACTTTTATAGACCGTCTCCTCTCCAGGACTGAAGGTGTACAGACTGGTGTGTTGTCCTATAATTCATACACAAATATATATATATTTTTCAATACACTATAAACTACTCATCTTTATTATATGGATTATACTAATTTGTACTAATCTTTTACAGCTTTCAAAATTTATTCTGCAATGAAATAGCATTGACATTCCTTGTATTTGCATTTCTAATTGACAAAATCTACTTCATGTTTGAAACCTGAATTATATACCACCTGTGCAATTCTAAAAGACATAAAATACAGCAACTAACTAGCATAATCACTAAGCACTTCACAATCAGTTCAATATAAACTTATTTAATGCGTTGGAGGGGAGACATTTCCGATCAAGCATACTAGCTTGTTGGCACATGGGTTTCATTGTACAGCTACATCAGCTGACAATAAGCTAAATGTACCAGCTTCCTGTTGGCACAGTTATCTTACTCCAGAAGACTAAAACAGCTAGAGTAATTTTCAGACTGTGCCAAAGAACTGCAAGGAATTTTGACTACTGTCACACTAACAAAAACGTGATTTCAATCTCAAGTCAAGTAGGCTTTTATTGTCGTTTCAACCATATACAGTTTAGTACACAGTAAAATTAATCGATGTTCCTCCAGGACCAAAGTGCTATCTGCACTCACCTCACTGCAGACAGATGTTTCAGCACCTGACAGTGTCTTCTTTGCTGGATTTTGAGCAGCCTGGAAGGGATAATTGTATATAATCCTTAACAGATTACTAACACACACACACATCAAAAAAGGAAATTTATGCAATTACTCACAAATCCTGGAAAATCATAGTCGATGCCCTTTTCCGCCAGTCTCTTGCGAAGTTTAGATTCTTTTTTAAGAAGCTTGTCAGTAAGTTTCTTTATATCTTCTTCACTGTGACCTCTGTTGTAACGCCCAACTGCTGGCCTAATGGGCTTCTTAAACAATTTACCAGAACCAACAAAGAGTTTTTCATGGACTTTCTCAGGTGGCACCACATGACCTGTCAGAACCACAAACATTTAATCATTCTTTGACATCCATTTAATGTCAATGTGTTTTGTTTTTTAAATCAAAAATGCACATTGGTTAACAAACAAAGCATATTGAACCACACCTTAGTTTTATTTTTTTCAAGAATTACTTTTTAGGTCAGTTTAACAGCTTTCTTGGTGCATTTTGACTATCAAAACAACATACAGATGTGATAATACTGTTGTTAAATCCATGAAAATTTTAAAAAATATACTACATACACAGGAAACTAGGTACAAACTCACATTTAATCAGTCTTTCTCCCATAAGGTAGTTGTCCATGGTCTCTGCCACAATCTTGGCCACTTCATCACAGTCAAATTCCACAAAGCAGTAGCCTTTACTCCGGCCAGTCTGCAAAAACAGCAAACATCAGCTCAGAATGCAGCGTTTTACCAAACATAGCAGGGTCCGTGGATTTATTCTCCTGGACCTGTAGGCACATGGGTTTCATTGCACAGCGAATGGAGCTGACAATAAGCTTAATGCACCACCTTCGTGTAGGCACAATTATCTCACCCACTGCAACACACGTGCTGAAGGTAATTTTCAGACTGTGCCAGTTAAACTTCCTGAACATAACTGAACAATATTTTTTATAAATACGTCTATGTAAAGATATGTAATTACCCTTTTAGTTCTGGAAAGCCTCAAGCGCAGGATTTTGCCAAACTGAGAGAAGTAAGCTCTGAGCTGTGGCTCGGCGAGGGTCCGGGGAAGGTGTCCCACATACACCACACCTGGGGTTAAAGCCTGGACAAGGAAAGCAATGTAGTGATGATCAAACTGGCGGCCACAATAATGTCTTTACTTCTAGTCGCAACCCCACCACTAACAGTATAACTGTTAATTATTCATCACTCACTCATACGGTAGTTCAAATCACAAAAAAGAAATATTTAAAAAAACGATAAATGGATTATAATCAGATCATGTGCAAAAATCCTAACACGCAGTTTACACGTGCAGTTTATGGTCGTACCGCTTTCTGTCGCTTCTTCACTTGCTGTACTTTCCTCTGAAACTCGGCTTCTTCACTGGGGTTGAGCGCGAGCAGCTTCTCGCTTTTCTGTTCCTCTGTCATCGTGAACAGAAAGTATGACAACAAATTAACACAAATAACAATACACACTAAGGAATGTTCTTCGCAAGAAACATGCCACACACACGAATCAACCACGTTTCTCGACAAAAGGAAGCACAATGTGCTGAGGGTCAGGAAACGACTTCCTGAACTAAAATGTTATACAGCGCCCCCTGCTGTATCGGAGAACATCGACCTCACTGTCTCGCAGTCTTTACACAGGACATGCGTTTTACGAATAATAATAATAATAATAATAATAATAATAATAATAATAATAGAGGTTTAATTATTGTGATGGCGGAATGTTTCAACAATTATTCAAATATTTAACAAGTTAATATATATAAAGCTGCAAATCCAATCAAAATAAATGCGGTCAAATTTTAAGTAATTTTAAGATGTATTTAATATATGTTTCTATATTTGCGTAAAATATATGAATTTAATATATGTTTATATATATCCCCCCCCCCCCCCCCCCCCCCACGGTGCACTTTGTCACTAAATGTTTTGTGTTTTATTGTTTTCAAACTTGACTTCAGTTTCGTCGAGGTCGATTTTTTTCTGTTTTAACTATTATTATGGTTGTTATTTTTATTATTATTATTAGTAGTAGTAGTAGTAGTAGTAGTAGTAGTAGTATGGGTTTTTTTTCTATCATTGATCTTAAACTGCTGGTGTATGCAGGTGTTGTGGCCACTATGTCCTGTAAGTTACATTATGTTTAATAGACTGAAATTAGTATTTGTTTTAACAAAAAATAATACTATTTGAATCTTTTTTTAGTTATTTATGAGCTACGAACAAGTAATAAATGTCTGAATTATTATCAGTGATTTGGGTAATAAATTGTAGGGTCGGAAGTGGAAATAGAAATGGAGTAATTACTGCCATCTGGTGGAGATAAGCGGTCAATGTAAGCGATGCCTTTACAAAGATAAAAATAAGTTTCAATATCTCGTCCTTTAAGAATTCGGTCACTAACTCTCACAGGTATTCATTAATTCTTTAGGTTTTATTAAATCTTATGGCATGTACTATAGGAGCTGCTGGTGAGATAACCTAAAGTTTTTTTACATGCCATATCCTGTCATCACAGTTCTACTGCCCGTGTGGAACTGTGCACAATACACCACAATTACCTCTTCATCTTCTCCTTACTTATTTAATGGCCATTGGAATCCAGTTGGTTAGTTACATTATAGCTGACTGAATGTCTCATTCTCCATCATCTTATCGGCTTCTTCTCCAGACCAGCCTTCATTAAAGACGTCTAATGCATCCGTTCCTGATCTTGGCTTGACTTGTTATGTGTCTTGAACTTCCACACAATCCTTTTTCTCAACACATTTTCATTCAACATCTAGTTCGGTAAGTTACATCACGCCTCCTATAGATTTCTTACTTTGTGACTGTGCATAGTACCCTGTATGATGCTATTACCCTGTGCTACAACTGTGCTACTTGTAACTGTTCTATCACCCCATACAGTGCTATATTACTCTTGTCGTACTTGTGTCAAATACCTCACACAATGCTATCATCCTGATGTAACTGTGCTTCTACCCCGCCCAGTGCTTCTACTCTGTTCCAACTATACAGGGTAGCCTGCACTACCCTGTGCTATCACCACTGTGCTATTACAATTTAACCTTTAAAAACTGTGCTGTTTGCCTGTAATTTTGAATTTGATCCTGAGGTACATTATATTTCATATTATATATATATATATGTTCAAGATCAATAAAGTATCTATCTATCTATCTATCTATCTATCTATCTATCTATCTATCTATCTATCTATCTATCTAGTGGCGCTATCACTCTGTTGTAATGGTGCATAATACCTTGCACAGTGCTATTACCCTGTTGTGACTATGCTATTACCTCCACCATGCTATTTCCCATAACTCCACACATTATTCTGCTCAATGTTATAAGTCTTCTGCAAGTATGCTATTATCCTACAGATTGCTTTTAGGCTGTTGTAACTGCAAAGTAGCCCATTCTGCTATTATCCTGTCATGCCAACCTTGCATAGTGCACTACACAATGCCATTAACCTGTTATAACTGTGTTATTACCCCACAGTCCTATTACACTGTTTTAACTGTACATAGTAGCCTGCCCCATTGTTATTAACCTGCACAAAATGTGCTTTTACTCGGCTTGGTGCTATGAGTCTGTTGGAACTTTGCATAATACTATGCACAATGCTATTACCCTGTTGTAAGTGTGCTACAAAGTACTCTTCACATTGCTTTTATCCGGTTGTTACAGTACATAGTACTCTGAACAGTAATTTTACATTGTCATAGCTGTGCTATTATCCCACATGGTGCTATAGTGTTATTATAATGTTTCATTATTACAATATTAAAACGTTCCTAGTGTTAAGCATTATTACTGTACTATATTTGTGTTATGATTACACTGTTATAGCTGTGCTATTACAATACATCATTATTTCAAAGCTTTAACTGTGCTATTCCAGTGCATATTTATTATGCGGTGCTTTTGCAATATGTTACTTTTACAATCTTGCAATTATTATAATACAGAATGATGACAAGCTGATGACACCCACAGATACAGATCTACACATCTTAACCTGGTTTAATATTATCCTGAGAATATAGGTTGTGAAGCAAACATTTATAAATTTATAACTTACTTATGGGAAAATTGAATTACGGACACTTTGTAAGATTATCATATAATTTGCATTTGAAAGAAATAAACACTTAGAGAATCAGTCAAAAGTTTGGACGCAAGTTTTGATTTATTTTCTACATTCTAAAACAATACTGGATTTATTTTCTTCAAATCTATAAAATAACACATATGGCATTACTGTAGGTAATTAAGTAACAACAGCAGTCAGTCAGCTGTTATTTTAAGACACAAAGGTCAGTTCTTCTGAAACTATTCTTGCTGTTCAAAAGGAGATTATTGCATGTTTTGGATGCATTTAACATTGATCAGATGATTTTTACACACAAAAATTTTTTTTATTAAAAGAGCGGGCACTAAGTTTTACACATGACTCTACCTTCCTACCTACCTACCTACCTACCTACCTACCTACCCACCCAATGAACAACCCACCCACTCGCCTACCTACCTCGCTCACTGCCACCCTCCCCCCCCCCTCCTTGGTTGATCTATGGTTTAACATTCTAAAGATGTAATCTATGTAATATAGGAATCTTAAAAATCATAGTTTGTTAAAAGAAAAAAAAGCTATTACAAAGTAACAAACATAACATTATAAACATACCAGTGATTAACTAAGTTCAAATTGATTAAATTACGAAACAAGGGTTGATGTTAGTGTCAACTCATGACAAAGGATTACTTGCTTGCTTATTTATATTCTGTAATTTTTGAAGATAAGGTGCTATATAAATACAAAGGTCTTATTATTAGTAGTAGTAGTAGTAGTAGTAGTAGTAGTAATATTATTATTATTATTTTTTATTATTACAAAATGGATGAGACTGGGAGATGCAGATAGATGAAAGAAGAGGAGGGAGGAGTTGTGAAGCGGCTCTTTGTTAAACTGATGTTATACACTGTTCACAAGCCATTCGGCTATGTGTTGTGTGAGACTGTGGATGACTGGCATGGAAACTAAAATAATTTATTTCACAGTAAATGGAAGACCAGAGCAAGCTGAGTTTCCCATTGATTGTCCTGCACAAGATATCAAAGGTAAGGACTTGAGTAATTTTACTGCTTTTCCTTTCCAATGTTTAAATAAAAAAACTCGAGTTCGAATTCAAATTTGTTTATTGTTTAAGGGGGATTAAAATATTAAAAACAAGTTGTTACTGTAGCTTTTAATAAACAACACATGCAATAACTGTAATACAACATTTTCTATATTAATATACATTTAGGATTTTTGTGATTTCCCCTTATAGTGGACTAAATAACATCTGAAACAACTTGGCTTAAATTAATATTTTGGTCTACTTAGTCGGTTCCTGTCATATAAATAAATAAATAAATTATTAATCAAAACTGTAAAATATGCATAAAAAAGATGTGTCCTAAAACCACAGTGGCATATTACAGTTACACTCTTTAATATTCTTACAGTACATTATTATAAGTAAATGAAAGAGTTAAGGAGTTATTTTGTTATATGTTAACATCATGATTTACTTGAGTAAATAAACTAAAAAGTGTTACTAGAGTGTTTTTCCTGCAAGGCTGGGGCCACAGGTGCTGCTGACAGAGCTCTCCTCAAGTGGCAGCACTGTGTCAAGTGTGTGTTATTTATAAATGTTGGCATCTTGACTGAAATCAGACATATGAGTGTACACACTACTCTTACAGACCTGTTCCGATCGGCAGCTGAAGCTGGCCAACATGATATCCTAAAACTCTACAATCCAAAGGGAAACATCATTAATATCTCCCCTCAGCTGATCCCCAACAGCCCTCACACATGCTACAAGCTGGAGGTGGTTGCTGCAGATTGCAACAGTGAGACATTAGGTATTCTCCACCTTAAATGAAACTGATTATGTTTTGTAAACCTGTTTAATGATGGATGACATACATCCATCATTAAACATAATATGTGCATGTATTCTACCACAGTGCTGTAGAATTCTCAAAGCAAATTTTTCAGAAGGTGTTGAATAAGGTATTGAACATTTTTTATAACAACTATGACGAAAGAAACTCACAAGCTGTATGTAATTGTTACTCATTCGAATAAGTTATGATTTCTTTACAAACGACTTGCACATGAGCTGTGGTTGGGGAATTAAACAAATCAGTATGAGATCTCATGAGAACTAATGAGGCCATAAGCCATCAAAAACTGAGCAAGGTTTGTAATTTCTTTAAATAATATTATTATTTTTATTATCTTTTAGACAAAAGATCTTCTGCATGAATTGCTGATATTTCATATCAGTGTAGGAATAAAAGCGTTGTAAACACTTGTAGAGACTTTGTTTAAACGGAATCATTCCATATACAAAGTAAAGGTTCTATATAACTTGGATGTAATGAAATTCCAGAGGCTGATGAGAAATGTTCAGCAACATTTCAAAACTCTTCTCTAACAGGTTACAACACAACTATAAAAGGTTAATGGTGAATAAAACTATTCTCACTTAAATTTCTAGTGTATAAGTATAATGATGATTTTGGAACATAATATTTATAAATGATTTTTTTGGGGAAATCAGTTATCCATTTATCAAACTACTAATTCTTTGCTACAAATAGATTCAAATTAAAATTTGAAAGTCTACATACAATGTACAGTGAAATAATTTTTTAGAAATCACACAAAAAAGAATTTGCATGTCAAAAAGGATTTCCCCAACCACTCAAACTTTGGAATCAATTTTGGGATCACTTAGTAATTTTATTGTTTTCCAAGGAAACACACACAAAATTAGTTTGAATAGAAAATATACAGTGGCTTGCAAAAGTATTCGGCCCCCTTGAACTTTTCCACATTTTCCACATTTTGTTACATTACAGCCACAAACATGAATAAATTTTATTGGGAAGACCAATACAAAGTGGTGTACATGTGAGAAGTGGAACGAAAATCATACATGATTCCAAACATTTTTTACAGATAAATAACTGAAAAGTGGGGTGTGCGTAATTATTCAGCCCCCTGAGTCAATACTTTGTAGAACCACCTTTTGCTGCAGTTACAGCTGCCAGTCTTTTAGGGTATGTCTCTACCAGCTTTGCACATCTAGAGACTGAAATCCTTGCCCATTCTTCTTTGCAAAACAGCTCCAGTTCAGTCAGATTAGATGGACAGCGTTTGTGAACAGAAGTTTTCAGATCTTGCCACAGATTCTCGATTGGATTTAGATCTGGACATTGACTCAGCCATTCTAACACATGGATATGTTTTGTTTTAAACCATTCCATTGTTGCCCTGGCTTTATGTTTAGGGTCGTTGTCCTGCTGGGAGGTGAACCTCCGCCCCAGTCTCAAGTCTTTTGCAGACTCCAAGAGGTTTTCTTCCAAGATTGCCCTGTATTTGGCTCCATCCATCTTCCCATCAACTCTGACCAGCTTCCCTGTCCCTGCTGAAGAGAAACACCCCCAGAGCATGATGCTGCCACCACCATATTTGGTCGTTTACAGTTGTGCCATACTCTTTCCATTTCTGAATGATCGCTTGAACAGCGCTCCGTGGGATGTTCAAGGCTTTGGAAATATTTTTGTAGCCTAAGCCTGCTTTAAATTTCTCAATAACTTTATCCCTGACCTGTCTGGTGTGTTCTTTGGACTTCATGGTGTTGTTGCTCCCAATATTCACTTAGACAAGCTCTGAGGCCGTCACAGAACAGCTGTATTTGTACTGACATTAGATTACACACAGGTGCACTCTATTTAGTCATTAGCACTCATCAGACAATGTCTATGGGCAACTGACTGCACTCAGACCAAAGGGGGCTGAATAATTAAGCACACCCCATTTTGCAGTTAATTATTTGTAAAAAAATTTTGGAATCATGTATGATTTTCGTTCCACTTCTCACGTGTACACCACTTTGTATTGGTCTTTCACGTGGAATTCCAATAAAATTGATTCATGTTTGTGGCTGTAATGTGACAAAATGTGGAAAAGTTCAAGGGGGCTGAATACTTTTGCAAGCCACTGTAGCTAAGGACCAAGACATGCTGACATTGTCAAAGTTAGAAATAATGATTTTGATGGAAATGACGAATGTGTTCTTCAAACTTTCACTTCCCTCAAAAAAAACACCTTTTGTAGCAAAGGGCAGACCTTAGGCATTTTAGCTAAATTTTTTAAGATAATCTGATGAGATTTCCCCCCATGCTTCCTGGATCATCTCCCAGAAGATGGATTGGCTTGATGGAGTCTTCTTCCGTACCATACGGTCAAGAATTCTGGCTAACTTTAATTGTTTGAGAAATAGATAAAATTATTTGAAAATTGCATGAAAATGTGTTTTAATTTGGAAAATAAAGAAATTTGCAAGTGATCACAAACTTTTAATCAGTAGTGTACATACTGTAGATATACAGAAACAAAAATATAAAAAATATAATATAAATTATATAAATGATACTTGGCAGAAAATGAGGAACTATACTGTATGTGGAATAAAGTGTGTTTCTATGTAGTTCTATATGCAATGTTCAGTTATATGTGCAGCGAAATGCTGTGCAATATCGGCCTGATGTAGTTACTGTAAAAGTTAGAATGGATTCACTTCTTTGATTGCAACAGAGAGAAGATTCCTTTGTTTGCCTTTGTTTGGATTATAGTATTAAATGCTACACTAGAGTCAACAAACAGCATTTTAGCATCATGCATTGTTTTGTGTGTGTGTGTGTGTGTGTGTGTGTTGTATTTTTCTTTCTCAATGGTCTTAGATAATTAAATAGCCTTTTAATGCATTTTAAAGGGCTATGCCATCTCCTAGGTACTGAGCTGGCAGAGTCACTAGGGTTTGATCTTTCATCCATGGAGAAAAGGTACGTACTGTATAATAATAAATTTAATTATTTACCATGTTTTCTCTATTGTAGTCAATTAAAAATTAAATGAGACAAAATAATTTGTTGAAAAATGCATACTAACATGTTCTCTAATAGGTTACAAAGCCTAGAGAAAAAGATTCTTGTTGAATCGGGCAAGACTCCAGCTGTTGTTTATGAGATGAAGCAACAGGTGGAGTCATTCAGGGAAAAACTAGAGGTAAACAAATATATTCATGCAGAATACAGGTGGTCACAAGAATCCACAAAACAAACCCTCAAAATGTTATCTCGCTCTCTTATTGATTAGAAAAACTCTATAGTCAGGGCAGTTAAACATTTATAATTATTCCCTCAGTTATGTTGTGACCTTGATTTCCGGATACTTAGTGATCTGTTTAATCTGTTTAGAGTGTAGAGCACCTGAGCTGGCTGGGTCTGTTTAAGGAAATGTCCGAGGGTACTCACAAACCCTCTCCATTCTACCACAAGAGAACCCTGCGTAAGACACGCGAAGAATGTGAGCATGTCAAGGAAAAGTTTTTCCACATGAGGTGAGTGCAGTCTCCAGACCTTTTTCTATTGTCTAAGCAGTTAGATAAATAAAGCAATACAATGTGCCTTCACACAGTTCATTGGAGGTCTCTGAGGAGGTGAGGCAGTACCTTAAGACACCAACTTTTGACAACTGGTAAGTTAATTTTTAAACTAAACTGATCCCCAAACTGCTCCTTGTTGACTATGAGATGATTTGAATAGTAAAGAAACAAACCAGTAATTTAGCATATCGATACATGTACAGTATGAAGTACAGTATGTACCAGTGTATTGAGAGATAATTTCTTAAAGTCACCTGTTTTTAGTGGCACGATGTTTCTAGAGGTAATATAAAATAAAATTTGAAAAATTTGAGGCATGGAATGGTGTAGTAGATATTGCAGGTTAAATCTGGTCACTGTTTGTGCAGAGATAGAGATGGTCTTCCTGTGATCAGGGTTCTTTGGGAAAATGTAACATCAAAGCTCCCAAAAACTTACCAATAGGTAAACTGGGCACAGTAATTTAAATGTTTGTTTATATTTTGGTGTGGACCAAATGTCCATAAAAAAGAAAAATCTGCTTAAAATCTTTTTTTTTTTTTTTGGAATTTGAATATTGAGATATATTACAAATTTTATTACATTTTTTTTTTGTTTTGTTTTATTTTTATTTTTTAACCCTTTTACAACATGATCAGTTCCTGGTTCTTTTAAAAGGTAGCTCTGGGCAGCTTGTTATCTGTTTGTCTGAAATATTCAGAGTATTACTTCATCAGAGTGACGAGTTAAAACACAGTACTACTGGATATTCGTTCTTCCTCTCCATAATATTTTTGTATACTTAAGACTGTACATGATCAGTCTTATGGAAAGTTATGTCTTTTACAGTTATGTTTTATTTCAAGACTAAAACCTGAATAAATCACATTTATCAAAGCTACCCTAATTGACTGTAAGTCTTGTAAAGGAGTAAAACGGAGTAGTTAGATCAATATTATATTTGTGACATAGAGGAACAAGAAAAAAACCCTGTTAACATTGTAACGCTTGGATTGGATTAACCTTGGTTAGAAAAAATACGGATTCGGGAATCTAAATAGGGGCTTGAAAACCACACTTCCGGTATTGCGGAACCGCAGCTGGACAAAATACGACGTGACACAAAACAATTGTAATAAATCAAACCAAGTGTATTATACAGCGACAAACAGATAAATAAACAAACAAGGTGCACCAAAACCAATATATACAAATATAATACAAATAGAAAAAGTGTGTGAGTGTGGTATGCGGGTGTGTGAGTGTGTGTATGATAGTCCAGTGTCTGAAAAACGTCAATAGGTATGAAAGTGGTGAGTTGGAGAGATGGTTCGATCTCACCAGATGACGATGCTAGGTCTGGGAGATCGAGAAACGGAATAAGCTGGGTACTGAATGAAATTATCGACGTATAATCAGAGGTGGAAAGAGTAATAAAATTTTGTACTCAAGTAAAAGTACTGTTACTTCAGTGAAATTTTACTTAAGTACAAGTAAAGTTACAATTATAAAAATCTACTCAAGTAAAAGTAAAAAGTAGCTCATTAAAAAATGTACTCAGAGTAAAAGTTACCGAGTTACTTTTTTATTTTTTTTAACAGCGGGGGTGGGATGAGGCATTCGTAGTTAAAAAAAGATGAGCAGATATAAATCTCAAACTAGTTGTTTTTAACTGAAGGAACACCTTTGCATAATAAAGCTGTTGTCTTTGTTGTGCTTGAAAATCAAAGTGGTCACTTAAATATGGTGTTACGTCCCAGTCTAGGGCCAAACAGCAAAAGAATGGTTCAGGGTTCTATTTTAAACTGTATGGAAATGGTGGCATATAGCAGAAAGAACTAGATCCAATCATTAACTGATGAAATAATGAGGTTTGTACACACACACACACACACACACACACACACACACACACACACACACACACACACACACACACCAGGAGGAGGATCAGATTCAGGTTGGACCCAGGCCAAAATAATTTAAACAAAATGGTATTTATATTTAGTAGCTAGATTACCTGCAAAAAAAAAAAAAAAAAAACACACACACACAAACAAAAATACAGGTACCTTCCCGGACTCCCTAAACCAAAAACAATGAAATTATCTACAAATATATACAAAGACCAACCAAACCAAAGGGACAAAGCAATAATCAAAGTCAATTGGAGGCAAAAAGTCAAAACCAGAATACACAACCAAATATCAAACGCCAAAATCACAACCTCTTTCATCTTTCCCGCGTCTCTCTCCGGTTTATACATGGTCGCGCTAGTCGATGACGTCACTCAGGGCGGAAGCGACCGTGTGGAAGGTCAGGTAGCTGCCGATGTCCGAAAACCTGGAGTGGAGTCTGGAGCGGCGCGCGACCAGGACATGATACACACACGCGGCGCAACGGAGCATTTGTACAAAGCATAATATTTTTTATTATTTTATAATTTTCATTCATTTATTTTTTACTCAGTAGCGAAAATGATTTAAAATGTAGCGAATGACAATACTTCAAACAAAACGTACTTAAGTAAAAGTAAAATTACAGATTTTTAAAACTTTAAAAAGTAGAAATACACAAAAAAACCTACTCAATTACAGTAACGCGAGTAAATGTAATTCGTTACTTTCCACCTCTGCGTATAATCCACAATTTTACTCCACAAATTTCTGAGCAGTTTAATATTATATCATGCACATTGTTTCAAATATTCATTATTCTTCAGGAATCAGCTATATGTTGAGGTTTACTACTTAAATATTCTCCTTCTGGCTGAAATTGTAGGAAGGTTTAAAATATTAAACCTCATCAGCCCATGGAAGTGGAACAAATGAGCTTTGCACCTGCTACAACAAAATGGATGTTCATTACTGAAGCACAGCTCTTTTACTCTGCATAAAAGAGGCCAGAGGAAATTCAGGCCTTTGATCTGCACGAAAGGCTTCGTATTATTGTGAATGGTTGTTTGGAAGCTTAACAATCAATAGAAGACCCTAGGCTTTCAATAGCATTTTTATTCAGTGATCTTCTAGCGTAGTTTTTGAACCCAGACCTCTCAAATTTACAAAACGGGTTGCAGCTTCTCCAACAATATAAAATTGGTTCCGAAAAGATAATACATGGGGCTGGCAGCCTGTGTTTCCATTAAAGAATCGCATAAAGGGGACGAAAATAAGGGAAAAATAGCTATGTTAATGGAATAGATTGGAATAAAAGATGCAAAATGTCATTCAGTCAGAACATATCTTAATGACCAAAGAAGAGGAAGCTCATTGTATATGTGTGTGTGTGTGTGGGTGTGGGTGTGTGTGTGTGTGTATATGTGTGTGTGTAGGCAATGGGAAGATTCTGAGATCATGGTGCTGCTTCAGGTGATGTACACAGATCTGGACTTTATCTCAACATTTAACATAGAGCTGGATGTTCTCCAGCATTTCCTCTATGAAGTCTACAAGCGGTACAACAACATACCTTTCCACAACTTTAAGCACTGCTTCTGTGTCACCCAAATGGTGAGAGATAGAAATCAGCTCACTTTAGCTGTTTTTTCCAAGTGACAAGTTTCCACTTGACAATTTTGATGATTAGTGAAGGGCATGACCTCCGCCATGCATCTGCTTCATATACTTGATATAAAACCTGTAACAAAGGGTGATTCTCTTTTGTTAAATGTTGCTGCATTGTAATTTAGCACTCTAATTACTGTACATCACAACCGTGTAGGAAACTCCAGCTGCTCATTAGGTCCGTCTCACTGTATTGCTCTTGTTTTGGCAGATGTATGGCCTGATATGGCTAACAGATTTGAGGGCTAAGATAGATAGCTTTGACCTTTTAATCATGCTGACCTCAGCTGTGTGTCATGATCTAGACCACACCGGTTACAACAATGCCTACCAGGTAAGAGAAGCACCTAATCATACAGTTTACAGGTATACAGTTATAGTCCCAGAAGGGCTATAAAATGCTATTGTGCTGCCTTTCAGATTAATGCTCGCACTGAACTTGCCTTGAGATACAATGACATTTCTCCCTTGGAAAATCATCACTGTGCGGTAGCATTTGAGATCTTGGAAAAGGTAACTTACTGCACACATAAACTTTAAGTGTTCAGCCTTTTTGAAGCTCTTTTCAGTGCATTTATCACTGGCTCGTTCCAGCCGCTTCGAGTTGTCAAGGTACAGAAAATTAATGATTATAAGAGGCAAGAGAACTTTAGTGTCCTTTATTGAGAGCAAGAATGAACAACTGGAAGACGTGCTCATAGGGTCTCAGGTCCTTTCCTCCTTATGACCCTATCACCGTAGCCCAGAATTGAGCTATCTTTGGATTGAGCTATCTTTGTGCAACTGAAGAACCACATCCTAGCTTACAAAGTAAATAGAGCGCTGTAGAATGAAATTCTTACACTCCACTCCAGACTCTTTGGTCAAAGTCCCCTGCTGTATTGATGAGAAGGCAAAGAATTCTGTCTGGGACAGCAATAAGGGTTCTACAGTAGGTTGATACAGCTTTATTAATCTGGTGAAGGTGAATATTTGAGAGTCTGTCATAGAGTGCTGTAGTCCATAGCAAACATCTTTGTGGGACGCACTGTGCTCTAGGAAGTACAGTAGTTTGACACACATTCTGTCATGAATGTGACACTCTACAATGTATTTATAACAAATAAAGCAGGGTGTTACTGTGTATTCACACCTATTCAAACAACTGGACACAACAGAACTATTAATACTGAATCTTTAAAATAACATTACAAATAATTGTTTAAATGAATTCTGAGCACAGGCCTAACTTTAATCTTTTTTTTTGTTGTTCAGACTGAAAGCAACATTTTCCGGAATTTGACAATAGACCAATATAAGAGAATACGAGAGGGCATCATTAAGTAAGATGCACCATGTCTAAGTTTTACAGCTATAGCCATCTAACACTCAGTAAGTCCAAACATAATGATGTGTTCCTCAGGTGTATCCTGGCCACTGACATGAGCAGGCACACCGAGATCCTCAACCAATTTAAAGCCATTCTGCCTGTGTTTGACTTCAGCAGCAAGGATCACAGGGATGTGGTAAAGGCGAACTCATGTTCAAAGTACTGATGAGAGAGGCATTGTGGAAAATATCTTTAAAAATATAATCATAATTTTAATTTAAATTGATTAATTTGCAGCTTATTTATCCAGACAGGGCTTGGTGTACAATTGTAAGGAATAAAACAGCGATTATGTGTGCTGTTACGTCGTGTGATAAGGTGTCATGTAGCATGAAACAAAGTAGAGCTGGCATTAAGTTCATTATTATTTAAGTTATTTTCATTTCATTTACTGTATAATAAGCATGAATACATCCTGGATTGTAAAAAATTCTATTATACCATATACTAATCAATTTATCAAAAATTAAAATGGAACATTTTTAATGAATTAAAGACCTAAATGTTGCAGAACATCCTCAAGTTATTTCCTTATTTTAATACACGTCAAATCTGCTCCTTTCCACTTTAGCTGATGATGATTATGATCAAAGTGAGTGACATCTCTAATGAAGCGAGGCCCATGGAAGTGGCAGAGCCATGGTTGGACTGCTTATTGCAGGAGTTTTTCAACCAGGTGACAATTCAAACTATTTATTATTTTACAGTTTAAATGTTTAGATGAGGCAAATTATTGTTAATAAACCTATTGAATAACGTTATTATGCTTCTTCTCAGAGTGACATGGAGAAGCTGGAGGGACTTCCTGTCACGCCATTTATGGACCGGGATAAGGTGACTAAACCTTCCTCTCAGACTGGCTTCATTCGCTTTGTGCTATTCCCACTGTTCATCGAGCTATCTAATCTCTTTCCCTGTCTTGAGGTATGTCTTATTATTGCATTTTTAAACAGCAAAGTATTGAAATAGCATTGCAACATAAATCAAGTGTGGTGTCTTTGTGTTGAACAGCAACATATCATTGACCCAGTGAGGAAAGCCCTGGACTACTACACCGAGATGGAGAAAGCGTTAGAAAGAGAGAAACAGAATCGAAACCAGAGTGAAAAAACATCTAAGCCCAAAGAGACACACACACCACACAATACTGACCTTTCACCAAAGCCTTCATTGACACTGAAACCCAGCTCTGTGTAATGACAACACACTGGCTGTCTGTAGAAGTTGGAGAGAACACTATAATTTTACAAAATAATTGAATACATTTCAAAACATTACAAAAAAACAGGTAATACGTTAGAAAATAGTTTTAATAGTATTTGGGTCAATTATGGAAGTATATTAGTGCCAAAATTCCTGAAAGCAAAATAGCAGGTTGAATTACATGAACTGAAAAAAACGTGTTGAAATAAAAATGTTTGAATTTTTCTGCATTGCAATTTGATCTGAATTGAAAAAAATCATTTACAATGTTTGAAATTTTTGCCACTGCAATTTATTGTGGTTGTATATTTCAAGTGAAAATGTAATTCAAGCATTTAAAATTCAATGCAAAAATATTCAAGTTAATAAATTGCTGTTCAAAAATATTTTCAGGTGTATATCACAGGAAGAGCAGTGGAGAGCCGCGTGCTGCTGTCCGTGCCGCAATGCACTTTAAAGTGTACTTCCTGATCCCTCTGCAGTCTACTTTCCAGAAACTAACAGGCTGGGTTGCCAGTTGCACAATAAACGGTTAAAATTACCCCCATTCCATAAACGCTATATTCAAATATGCAAAGCCGGCGCTCTTTCATTCACACGCGAGAGCGATGGGTTTCCCGCCCCTGCGCTCGGTAATGTTACAGTCTGTGGAAAAATTCTGTACAGCAGAAGAAACTAATTTAGGAAGCAGACAAACAGTTCAGCGAGTGACACCAGAGTAACTGCAGACGAAAAGAAACTGATAGGGACAATTCAAGGCAAAGAATAAAGACAGACAGACAGACAGATACTTTATTGATTCCGAAGGAAATTCCAGATATCCAGCAGCAATAGAGAGAGTAACAGTAAGACATGTTATAGACTGCACACTGTATATCTTACAGTCAGTAGACACAGGGTCATGTGGGAACTGACCTGAGGTACTAGTGCAATGATGTACAAAAACATACAAGATATATAAAAAGGATATAAATAAAATATAAATTACAATAAAAGTGAGAAATGGGGTTAATTGCAGTGACGCCATTGATGTACAATTTTATATGCGACAAAGTCACAGTGCGACAGGTATTAATTTATCCAAGACTTATGACTTCATACTAAATATTAAACTGAAATGTTGTAATTGCATGCATAAAATAATTAGTGACAAAAATGTGTTTATTTATTTATTTTAATCAGACTGACATTAAACCGCACTATCCACACTTTACGTTTTTCTTAATTACAAAATATTTATGGTTACCTTTATTTATAAGCAATATGAATTTAACAAAGTATAAAGAGCATGTATGTTGTTGCTGCTGCTGAGGAAATTTATCCCATCTTGTTACTGAATGTGACTCTCAGGGATTAAAGTGAAAAAAAGTCTTCTGACTGAACTTTTTTCAGGCCGAGCCATATTCCTTTAACAAACACTTTATTTAAATAGTCGAGACCAATAGCGTTAGGGGAGATTAAACCGCTTTAATATTGCCAGTTTGCATATTTTAAAAGCTATTTATAATCTTTGAAAAAAAAAACCTTCACAAATAATCAACCATCTACCACATATCTTTTCAGTGCATGTTTTTATTTATCTTATAACACCAAACAATGTTTTGTGAAACTTCAGCTTAGATGACACATCGGATTTCCAGTAAGCAGCAATGCCATGTGTGCAAGTACGTTTACACTGCAGGTCTCGATGCTTAATTCCGATTTGTTGCCTATATCTGATTTTTTTGACCGTCTGTTTACACGTTCTTTTAACTATGACTCATATCCGATTCACGTGTTTACACCTGCCATACCATCTGAAACATTGCGCATACTTAAAGGGAGGTTCTTGCGCTACACACTGGCCAAGAAAGATGAAGGTGAAATATGCTTAACACTATCTCTGCTATATATGCAAAGTTCGCGCACCATGGTTTTAAAACGGAGGAGGAGGAAAAAAACAGCATAATTGCAGCCTGCGCATATGCTTTATTCATCAAATACTGATTTAATGTTCCCTTTCAGTCGATTCACTCGGTACAACACATGTTGTATAGGATATCACGCCCTCTCGTGTCCTGGCTGAAGCCACCTTTATTCACGCCGTAAGGCAGGCAAACCTGTGGTGACGTAGGTGTAGCCCCGCCTACACCTATAAACCCTCGTCGCCACGGTTGACCTTCAGTTCTTTCGCTCTTCACCTCGCTGTGAACACCTTTCCGTAGAGTTTTCTAGGTGCTGCTAGTCAACTCTACATTTAATTTACTAGACTGCGCTTAAATCAGCTTAACTGTTCCTGTTGGTGTTAGCGACAACAGCCTCATTTGGTGAGTCGTCTACCCGCGGAGTGCTGACTTTAAGTTCCTGTCAGTCGTAACATTAGCGACGTTTCGGTTCGGGTGGCTCCTGTTTAGCTGGGCTAACAGTGTAAGCTGTCATGAGCATGGAAGCTAATGTGGCAAGGAGAAAGTCCGCTGTTCGCCGCTGTCCTCAGGAGTGTGGCTTCTCCCTGCACGAGAAGGACCAGCATGAGGCGTGCCCTGTCTGTCTGGAGAGCGCTAGCTGAGCCTGAGTCATGTGCGCTTTGTCGCCAGCTCCGGCGTTCAACGCTGGAAAGACGGGTCACGTTCGTGAAGACAACCCTGGAAAAAAATACAATCGCTCAGCAAGACCCCCTCCTTTCCGGACTAGCAGTCCCAGCTTCGCCTGCGTCTGCTGATGAGGAGTTTTCTTCAGAAGTCCCCGCGCTTAGCTGGGCAGACCAAATGGAGTATTTCGAGGGGTCGGAGGACCGTGAGCTCTCCTACAGCGCTGGCCAGCAGCCAGGCACCGATCAGCGGCCTTTCGAGGACGATGACGTGCTCGATATTGGCCTAGAGATGCATGGTTTGTCGGAGGACGAGCATGAACTCGTGCCACTCACCCAGAGCTCCTCTGCTACTGCGCTAGCAGCACGGGACGACACTTCGTTTTTCGCCCTCTACCGGCGAGCGGCCGAAAAACTGGAAGTGGAGTGGCCCTCCCCACAGCCAGCTCAAAAACCGTCAAGGTTCGCAGGATTTTTTCTCCCTCCTGAACCGACGACAGTTAAGAACTGCTTGCCTATGTTTCCCGACTTTGTCGGCGAGCTAACGTCGTCATGGAGCAAGCCGCTGTCGACCCGCGTATCAGTACCAGGTTACGGACAGTTTTTGGAATTGGACGGAGCTGAAAAAGCAGGACTAGTGAGCCCACCGCCGATGGAGCCATCTTTGGCTGCTTATTTGACACCCTTGCAAAACCACGGAGTGTCTGGTCCTACTGTTCTTCCGTCCAAACACTGCAGATTCTCCTCTGCCCAGCTGGAGAAAATTTACTGCGCTCAAGCGGGCACTGCTCATGCGCTCAATTCTGTTACGCTGCTCCAAACATATCAGGCAATGTGTTTGGCAGAGCTCGGTTCACTGGTGCCTCAGGAGAGCCCACTATGTGCACTACTTAATGAGGTCAGGACCGCGACAGACTACATTCTGCGCATGTCTCGTTGTGCGGCTCTTTCCCTCGGGAGAGGTATGGCGAGCGCAGTGGTAGCACAGAGGCATTTATGGCTCACGCTTTCTGACCTTCCGGACAGAGACAGGGCCGTCTATTTGGATGAACCGGTGTCTGCTGAGGGTTTGTTCGGCCAGTCACTCGATGCCATTCAGGCAAGGTTCGACTTCAAACGGAAGCAGCGACTAGGAGGAAGAATCCTCACTCCTCCTAGCTCAGATTTCAAAGGGAGGGGAGCTCTGGCAGCAGGGAGACACTGTTTCTCCTCTCCCAATGCCGCCCAAAAGGCCGCTAAGTTATGTTCAGGGAATCAGTCCCAAACGGCGCTGCACTTTCCTAACACAGTCTCCCAAGCACAATCCCCCCCCCCCCCCACACAAGTGTTTGTGTTCAAGTTATGAACCCCGGTTGGGGCGTGTTAAAAAATTTTCAGGGACTTACAGCAAGTGCCCCCAATGTTTACAGTTTGATTACTTCAAAAATTGTGCCTTTTGTAAACAATGTAAACGTTTCATTAAAACCAATAAAAAGTTTTCCTGTTTGCAATGTTGCAAAGCAAAAAAGCCCAGTTCCATTGATGAGGCTGCACTCTGGCAGAACGCCAGGGGGCAGCAGACCCCTTTCAGAGATCAGGGTGAGCCGGCTGGCTTCCCACATCCTCGAGTGGCGCGCATGCGCAGTCTCGACATGGGTGCAAAACACGGTCGCTATGGGATACCGACTACAGTTTCGCACAAGGCCACCGCGCTTCTCTTCCGTAGTAAACACAGTGGTGTCGGAAGCTGCAGCAGCGGTGCTTCGGGAGGAGATAAATTCTCTTCTGAGCAAAGGGGCGATTGGAGTGGTTCCTCCTTCGGAAATGAACTCAGGCTGGTACAGCCGTTATTTTGTCGTTCCGAAGAAAGGGGGAGGGCTGCGTCCTATTTTGGATCTGAGAATATTGAACACGTTTCTAAGAACATACAAGTTCAAAATGCTTACACTAAGGCAACTGCTGAATGCAATAGGCCCTGGGGATTGGTTCACTACGATAGATCTCATAGACGCTTACTTTCATGTAGCGATCTTTCCGCGCCACAGAAAGTTTCTGAGGTTTGCATTCGAGGGCGTGGCCTACGAGTACCTAGTGCTCCCGTTCGGCCTGTCACTCGCTCCCCGAACATTCACGAAGTGCGTCGAAGCAGCCCTGTCTCCTCTTTGGGAGAGGGGCGTGCGCATACTGGCCTATTTAGACGATTGGGCGCTGATAGCGAGCTCAGGCGAGCAGGCGGAGAAACAAACAGCGCTGGTTGTGTCTCACATTCAGACTTTAGGGTTCTCAATAAACATGAAGAAAAGCTCATTGACTCTGAGTCAACAGTTTTCATTTCTGGGTCTGGAGATATGCTCCGTTACCAGCCGAGCACGTCTCTCAGAGCACAGAATAACTGTGTTTCAGCGCTGCCTTGCTCTGTTTCAGTTGCAACACAAACTTAGTTTCCGAGTGTTTTTACAGTTAATGGGAATGATGGCGTCTATGATCGCTGTGGTGCCTCTCGGGCTGTTGAACATGCGCGCTTTTCAGCGCTGGGTGCGCTCTCACCGCCTATGTGCGGCGCGCCACCTCAACAGGAGATTGACAGTGACACCGTCATGCATGACAGCTCTTCTGCCCTGGAGGGAACCCAGGCTATTACGTCAGGGCTCTCCGATAGGCAGGGTGTCGTTTCGCAAAGTGGTGTCAACAGATGCCTCGCTCAGCGGCTGGGGCGCTCTGTGCGACGGCTCCGCGGTCAGGGCGGCGTGGTCACAGGAACAGCACAGGCTTCACATCAACTGTTTAGAGCTGTTAGCAGTGTTTTCAGCCCTGAGGCAATTTCGTCTGACCCTGACAGGCCATCATGTCCTGATCAGGACAGACAACACAACAGTGGTGTCATATATAAACAGACAAGGGGGGACTCGCTCACTCCCACTGCTAAAACTATCTCATTCTCTATTGCTATGGTCCAGTGTTCATCTTCTGTCAGTCAGGGCCACTCACATTCCAGGGCGCCTGAATCTGGGGGCAGACCTTCTATCCAGAGGGGGCCCGCTTGTGAAGGAGTGGAGGTTACACCCATGGGTGGTAGCTCAGATCTGGGAGCGCTTCGGCAGGGCAGCAGTGGATCTTTTTGCATCAAAGGAGAACGCTCACTGCCCGCTATTTTTCTCCATAACAATGCCCCTCTGGGGATCGATGCGCTGGCACACTCACGGCCCCCAGCTCTATTGTATGCTTTTCCTCCAGTAGAACTGATTCTGCCTGTCACAGAGAGGGTGCGCTAGCAGAGCCTGTCACTAATCCTGGTGGCCCCTCGTTGGCCGGCGAAGTTGTGGTATGCAGAGATAGTCAGCCTGCTAGCAGCAGAGCCATGGAAACTTCCTCTCCTCAGGGACCTTCTGTCTCAGGCAGGGGAAGAGGTAGTGCACCCGCGTCCCAAGCTGTGGAACTTGCATGCTTACCTGTTGAAAGGTCCAATCTGATAGCTAAAGGGCTTCCCCCGAATGTGATTGAGACAATTCAAAGTGCTCGGGCTTCGTCTACGAGAGGCTTATATGCTTACAAGTGGCGAGCTTTTGAGCAATGGTGTCGAGAACGTAAGGTTCTTCCATTTCAGTGCTCCATGGTGGAAGTTCTGTCTTTTCTACAGGAACTATTAGAAAAAGGCCTTTCCTTCTCTACTATTAAAGTGTACTTGGCGGCTATATCAGCCTGTCATGTTGGTTTTGATGGAGTCACCAGGTGCTCATCCGCTGGCGGTACGATTTTTAAAAGGAGTACGACGTTTGCGACCCACTGTGAGGTCCAGTGTTCCGTCTTGGGACCTATTGCTAGTACTTGAGGCCCTCTGTGGGCCTCCTTTTGAGCCAATTGAGTCTATAGATATGAAAATTCTTTCATATAAGACAGCACTTCTTCTTGCTCTAGCGTCTGCTAAACGAGTGGGTGATCACGCTTTGTCCGTGCATCTATCTTGTACGCAGTTTGCTGCTAATGGTTTAAAGGTTACTCTAAGACCGAACGCGGCCTATGTACCCAAGGTGGTCTCCACTGATTATAGTTCTATGATCTTTGACCTTCATAGCCTTTGCCCCCCTCACCTTTTGCTTCTGAGGAGCAGGGAAAATTGCATAATTTGTGCCCAGTACGTGCTCTACGGGTCTACATGGATCGCACGGTGAATGTGCGCTCATGTGATCAACTGTTCGTCTGTTTTGCCAGTCCAGTAAAGGGAAAATCACTGTCTAAACAGCGCCTTTCCCATTGGATTGTGGAGGCTATTTCATTAGCTTATAGCAGTAAGAGTGTGCCACTGCCTCAGGGTGTGAGAGCGCACTCAACGAGAGCTATGGAGAGCAACGAGAGCGTGGGCGCTGTTCAAAGGGATGTCCGTGGGTGACATTTGCGCAGCAGCCAGTTGGTCCTCACCGCACACTTTTGTCCGGTTCTACCGACTTGATATAACGGCCCCCTCGGTGGCCCATTCGGTCCTCTCTGCGGGGTCCGCGATGCAGTAGAGTAGCTACCAGGGTTCTTATGCCTGACTTATGCCCTGCTCGGCGGGGCGTGAATATATGTCCCATACAATATGTGTTGTACCGAGTGAATCGACTGAAAGGGAACGAATGGTTATGACTATAACCTCGGTTCCCTGAGGGAGAGGAACGAGGTACAACACAATGCTGCCCCACCTCACAGTTACGCTCGGCGAAGAGCGGCTGTCGAACTGAAGGTCAACCGTGGCGACGAGGGTTTATAGGTGTAGGCGGGGCTACACCTACGTCACCACAGGTTTGCCTGCCTTACGGCGTGAATAAAGGTGGCTTCAGCCAAGACACGAGAGGGCGTGATATCCCATACAATATGTGTTGTACCTCGTTCCTCTCCCTCAGGGAACCGAGGTTATAGTCATAACCATTCGTTATTTAGCCCAAATAAGCATTAACACAAGGCGTGTGTGTTGGAGGGGGGGGGGCGTTGTTCTTTTCCTCTTCCATGTCACCTGCGATGTTGTAATTCAACACGCGCTTCCACCGGAGAATAACATTACGTCATTAAACCGCGAAGAAGTCGCAGTTTTAATGACGTACAGAACACAATGACTCAGGGAATCCGATCCGTCTGTTTACACGACAATCACATTAGCACATATCTGATTTATATCCGATTTATTTCCACATATGAAGGAGGCCTGAAACCGATCTCGAAATATCGGAATGCATGCGTTTTTTTCCTGTTTACACGGACACTGTTATATGTGTCACATATGGGCAAAAAATCGGAATTGGGTCACATTTACCTGGCAGTGTAAACGTAGCCTATAGACAATCTTGAAAGTGCACTCTTGTCTTGACAACTGATTGCATTAAATTAACTAGTGGTTGTGAGACTGTGACCGACAGGTCATGCTCCGCTATGAAAGAACATAGGCGCACTTTTACATCGCGCACACGGTCGGCCATAGATGCGTGAATCTCCGTTGTGGTACTTGTCGCACCAGACAGGGAGCATGTGTACTGTAGAGCACGAACAGCAGCATTGTGACTAACTGCTGACTGATGGCGAGCTCGCACTTTTTTTTGCCATTATTGCCATATTGAAGTTTCCTGTGGCATACTGTGCAAAGACACGTACCTGGATGTCTGATTTTTTTAGTCCACGAACTAAAAGGCTTGCCATTCTCCCCAATTTCGCTAAGCCAAGCCCATCTCCATTTATTTATTTTTTTTTACACTTTTATCAATCTCCGAAACATCGGAGCCTTCCTGCATTAAGTGTATCCATGCTATCTTAAATATAGTTATACCTCAGCCTGACATATAGTTCTTCAAAACTAAACCAAAACCCGGAGTGGATTCATACCGGAGTGATAACAAAACGCTTAGAGTGGAGAGAGGAACGTGCAGTCGCTCCACTCCAGGCTTTGATCACATCCTCCTCAGCAGGCTGAATACACTGTCTTTCCTTAATTTAAGACCCATGTAAGCCTATATATATATATATATATATATATATATATATATATATATATATACAGCATTAACATTATGAAAAGTGAATTTTAAACATTAAGGACAGGCGGAACAGTGTGATTGACGGAAATCCGTCGATGACTCGCTACAATTAACGGAAATCCGTCGTAACGACGGAAACTTTAATCCCTGGACTCTACACTACCAAGCGCAGGGGCGGGAAACCCATCGCTCTCGCGTGTGAATGAAAGAGCGCCGGTTTTGCTTTAAATATAGCGTTTATTGCAGAGGGGTAATTTTAACAATTTACACCCTTTATTGTGCAACTGGAACCCAGCCTGTTAGTTAAGAGTGCTGCGTTCCGATCGGTAAGTAGTTACTGAGAAGTAGCCTGCAGAGGGATCAGGAAGCACACTTTAAAGTGCATTGCGGCACGGACAGCAGCACGCGGCACTCCACTACTCTTCCTGTGATATCCCGGATGGGAAGACCAGCATTTTAGCGACCTGAATTTTATTACCTGAATTTTATTACTTGAATTTGTAAGATTGAAAAATAATGAAGATTGTATTTTTAACACCTGAAAATATTTTTGAACAGCAATTTATTAACTCAGGCTCGATTCCCGTCTCTGTGTGCATGGAATTTGCATGTTCTCCCCGTGCTTGGTGGGTTTCCTCCGGGTACTCCGGTTTCCTCCCACAGTCCAAAGTTATGCAGGTTAGGCTAATTGGCGTTCCTAAATTACCCGTAGTGTGTGATTGGGTGTGTGAGTGTGTGTGTGTGTGTGTGTGCCCTGCGATGGATTGGCACCCTGTCCAGGGTGTACCCCGCCTAGTGCCCGAAGTCTCCTGGGATAGGCTCCAGGTCCCCCGCGACCCTGAACACAGGATTAAGCGGTATAGAAAATTAATGAATGAATGAATTTTTGCATTGAATTTTAAATGCTTGAATTACATTTTCACTTGAAATATACAACCACAATAAATTGCAGTGGCAAAAATTTCAAACATTTTAAATGCTCTAAGGATTTTTTTTCAATTCAGATCAAATTGCAATGCAGAAAAATTCAAACATTTTTATTTCAACACGTTTTTTTCAGTTCATGTAATTCAACCTGCTATTTTGCTTTCAGGAATTTTGGCACTAATATACTTCCATAGTCAATCCCCTTAGAAAGCTCTTGTGCACATGCTATTCTGTCAGAATAAATGATGATTTAAGTACTACAAATAAACATCTCAGTTCTGAGTTTAGAAAATCTATAATATGCCTTAATACTTTTAAACTAATGAATCTGAGAGAAAAGCCAGAAACTTTAAAATTATAAATTATAAAATATAAATTTTTATAACTCTGTGCCTTTGAAGCTATATTGAATTATTATGTAAGGCATTATACAGTAGTAAGGCATTGATAACATCACTTTTGCTGTTCTTTTGGCTCTCAGGTCATACAGTATTAGGCACTGCATGTGAGTATCTCATGGCTGCCTCTATGAGGACAGATGAATAAATGAACAGGAATGAACAGAGATAGCTGGATGAGCCCAGGTGTTTTGTTTATGAACAGTCTCAGTGTCAACATTTGTTCAGGCCATGTGAAAACAAGACACAGCAGACAGTGAGATTTAAGTGCAAGGAATAAAATGGAGTGACAAATCGTTTTTTTTTTAGCAAAATACAGTGAAAGGATGAATGCAAAGCTAGTTATTTATATTTGGATCGTTCAACCACACAATACCAATGACAAACAGGCTTAATATAGGCATTGGCACATAGAGTCCACACAGATAGGCTATAACCAATCAGAACCAATTTGGATGCGATTCAGACAGTGCAGGTGGTCAGTGCTGAGATGAAGGAGAAACAGTATTAAAGCACATCCAAACTTTTTAAATATTATAGGTTAATTAATTTTTTTAAAAAGAAAACATTAACAAATGCAGCTTAATAAATTTTTTAAATACATTTATTCTTCCACATTCAAAAAACACACTCTTTCTTTATTCTTTTTTTTATTATTATTTATTTTAGATTAAATCAAATTGAAATAGAACACATGCAGTTTTGCATTGCTCTCAAATGCCATCCTGTCCGAAAAAATAAAGGCAAAATTTTTAACTGAACTCCAGAGGAACTGCAGAGGGAGGTAAAGCGTTAGCATGCAGCACTGTACACATTTGCATAGTAAATGGCTGTCATTTATTCTTGACTACATAGGTATCCATTGTTTTTGTGAAGCTGCTTTGAGACAATGACCATTGTTAAAAGCGCTATATAAATAAAATTGAATTGAATTGAATTGAATTTTATAATTTACAATTTGTGACTTTGCATCACATCAGCCATAGCTTAGAGTGAACAAATAAAATCTCTCTTACGGACAAGTTGTCAGGGTAAAGATGAGTTTACTTGACCAATAAATGAGGGAAACAGAACTTGTCATTTCAGTGAGAGAAGTTGATCATTATTAGAAACTAAAATTATATAAATTGTTTCTGGAGTTTTATTTAGACCATGTTTGTACAATGGGAAAAAATAACTATGTTAAAATTTTAAGGCATAGTCATTTATATATATATTTTTTTTAAAAACATCAATTGGCACACTAAATAAAACATGAAACTAAACTATACACTGCATAACAGGACACCTTAAATAACTAAATAGGAACGAAAAAAAAAAAGAAAATGCAAAACTTGCACAACCTGATGGCATGATATCATAGGGACCCTGAGCGTTAGCTACAATACATAACAGACATACAAACATATCAATATTAACATTGAGAAATGAATAAATAACTAACCAGTGTGTGTGTGTGTGTGTGTGTGTGGTAAAATGGGGACTGAACCCCATCTTCACCTGTCTGGCAACACTTTCTATAAAGTTCATAGTCAAAATGAGCTATGCACACAATCACACATACACAAAATATTTTTAAATTTCATTTCATGGTCCTTAGGCATTATACGCATCATTCTAATAATTTATGAAAAATCGATCTGAACAGCTGAGCTTTACAAGCTGAAAATGCATTTTAACCCCCGGTATAAACAATAATGCAGTTTCAGGAATAATTACATTGTGTGTTTTAAATGCATTCATAAGTAATCGTACATAGACAATTGTACACATTGCACAATTTCTTCATAGTAAGTTTTACCAACTTTTATTAAATTACACACTGTCTATCATCAGTTAGCAAAATAAAATGTTAAGCACCATGGTTTTGTCTGTGTTAATGTAGTTCTTTATTATTAACTAAATGTATAACAAATATGGAGCCATTTTGCTGAAAGAGATTGCAGATTTTGTGTATAGAAAGCCCAAATCAACATTCTCAGTTATTTTTTTCTGATAAATGAAAATGGGTCTGTATGAGAAATATGTATTATTAAAAGTAAACATTTGTTTCCTACACTATTCAGCAAGTTTCCGGATGTAAACTAATGGATTTTATAATGCTAAAAGCCTGGCAGAATGGGGCTGGCAGCAGTAGTACAGTAAGGACACTTTACTCAACTGCACTGAATTTAATTGGCTCAGGTTTATAAACTGCTTAGTGGATGTTTTCTTAGTGGATAAAGCTATTAGTGTAATCTGTCACTGTCCGTCTCAGATTCTACCTGCATGTATATTGTTTAAAGACCACACACACCATAAAGGAGGGGACGCGCTTACTGTGTAGCTCTGTGTCTTCCTTATGAAATGTAAATTACTGTAACAGTAGCACTGCAGTCGATAATGCTGTCCATGGCATGAGAATTGACAGCCACAAAACAGATACTGCCGATAATAAGAACATTTCTAGAAGTTCTAGGACACCACTTACTGACACTGAACATTTACCCTTATATGTATATTTACTCATATTTAAATGATATCAGTGCATCCACATTTTAGATATTTGATTATAAATCTATGTATTGCTTCCTTAACTTACTCTATGCACATATTTGACAGACAAGAGGGTCATTTGCTCATTACAAAGTATAATTTAATGCTATTCAAGTCTAGGTTTCCTGTTTTCTAACTATTTAAATCATTGAGTTAAGACCGTTCTAATGTTTAGACATACTCAAAGTGTAATCACATTACAAAATGCACTATTTATTAGTACTAAGTGAGATCTTAGTCTTCTCCATGAGACTGAAAAAATACATCTGTGTCAGTAATCTACACAGTGTGGCTCATATTTCAGTGTTCCCAACATCACCATGGGTTATGTTGTGTTTTTGTACATACAGTGGATATAACAAAGCATAGAAATGCCCATAAAACTGCAGATTTTGTGACGGAAAAATTAAACCCAGTATAAATCCTGTCCGATCATTTTCCACTTTTAATTTGGTTTGCAATGTTATAAAAATGCTTCCAATCTGTCAAAACAAAGTACATAGCCCTCCTCAATTCACGTCACAGGATTTTGATAGAATCGGCCATTTCAAAAAAAATTTATTCTAAAGACATTCTTTGTTGGTCTGGAATTGTGTTTTGGGTTCCTTCATTCATCACAGAGACCCATTAAAAATATTCCCTCTATTTTGATGAGAATCCCAGTCCAGCTGAAAAGAAGAGTTTAAGAGAATTTAATTTAAATTAACTTAAATTTTAGTGAGAAAGGGCTTCCCTCTACGGTTTTGGTACATTAAGGGAGTGATCAGTACCGGTAATATATTCTTTTAAATGTTGTGCCCCTTTTAAACTTCTTTATTTAGCCTTTCTGATCAGTTTTCTTGGCCTTTCTTCAGTTTTGGTGCAACATTGTGTTCTTAATGTCACTTTTGTGCTCTATTTCCTCCAATTGTTGATGATGGGATTCACATCATTCCATTGTCCTTTTTAAAAGACTAGACTAAAACCTTTGAACTATATGATTTTGTTCCTTTTTTGCAAGCTCTCTTCCAAATGTGGCTAAATCAATATGTTAAGAAAATCTTACAGAGACACTAATCTTTTGGGGTAAATCTGAAAGACTGTATATGTGATAATTACTTTTCAGAATGAGTTTATATGTGACAGGTTAATTCTAAGAACACACACACATGTGAACTTATGCAAACAGGTTATTGAAAGTTTTTTTTTCCCCTAAAGCGTTTGTTTTTCTCTTAGATATTGTTGTTTGCTATATAAAATTTAAGGTGGTAAAATTTGTTTCATCTGGGTTGAACATGTTACATCACAAAACCCTGCAGTGGCATGTAGAATTTTTATGTCCTTTGTATGACCTGTTCCTGAGGCCACCATATGAACAAATGTCATACACCGGGATTGATCTGGAATTGTGCGCTCTAAATATGTGCAATAGGGTCTCGGCATGATGTCTGTACCTCAGATTTTTCTGACAAACACTTTACAAATATAATTAAAGCAAGTGTGCAGCAATCTTTACCCACTGGTTATAACCAGTGCAAGGGAGAATGTAAGGTACTATGCTTCAGAAAAGGAATAATCTGATATCTGTCTGGATACTAAGCAAAAGCTGAAATCAGGTTCTGTGGTGCGAGTCGTTGCTGTATCCACCTGGAGAGCCACGGCTCCGGTGTGGTTTGTATGTGTCCTGGTATGGGTCAGTATAGTCTTCTTCCACCAGCGGCCACTGCTCTCTGCTCTTCTGCTGACGCTCTGTGTTGTGGTAGTTTTCAGCTGAAGTAATCAGACTGCGCCTCTCAATTGGAGAATGCTCGCTGGAATGATTCCTGTTTCTGTTTCTTTGGCTCTGTGGAGAAAAGTGTAAAATTTGACCCATGCCATTGTCTACATAATTCTGTTGTTTTTCGTAACATCAATTTAACCATCACTTACTTAATACTGTTTGGAACAGTATCAAATCATGACCTTAGCTTTATAATGTTTATCTGGTATTTTGGTTGCCTTCATGCTATTATTTTGTCTTTTTTTTGTTATTTGCAAATGTGAAAAAAGAACCTTTTATATTCAGATGCTGCACATACAGTATGTCCATTCAAAATAATAAAGTGTAAGTGTCTAACATAGGATTGGTCTCGGTCTTATATTCTTATAGACTATTCTTACCGTCTTAATTGTGTAAACAATCTGGGAGCCTTCAGCACTGCAGAAAGCTAATATCATAGTCAACTACGGATAACGTTATAAATAAATATTGTTATTTATTTACTGTATGCAATGTGCATAATGAACTGACCATGTACTTTCTAATGCAGGAGTAATCAATTAGATTTGACATGTACGTAGACAAATTGTTAAGAGCATATGTGACCCAACACATCAGGCACATTTTGGGTGATTAAAGTTATGCATATTTTATTATATCCCTGATTCAACAAGTTCTATTTTAACGCCAGATTTATTACTGTATCATGTCCAGTTGCTGTGATATGGCCAGTGCAAGTTTATATATATATATATATATATATATATATATATATATATATATATATATATATATATATATATATATATATATATAATTTTTTTATATTTACATAAGAATTCTATGATGGATAAAGAAAGAGAGAAGCCCCAGGCTCATTTTTACATTTATCAGTTCTGTAAAATGATCAGGAGAATAAGTAGTTTATCTTTAAATTTGAACATTTGCTACATTTCAGCTACAACACAAAATTAACCTGTGAAACTTAATACTTGACTTAATATAACGAGTCAAAAATATTGTTCGGGCCATTACATATTAATCCTCAGTTTTTGATTCTCACTCTGGAACTTATTGACATTTTCACATGGGTGTTTATTGTTTCTCTGTTCTGTCTCAAATATATGTGTCATAATTAGTAGTGTGGTTTAAGCTCTGGATTTTTAACAGGTCTTTGTCTTGCATCTGTTTATCTTTCTGTTCTGTTCCTACTCTATTTTATTTAGTTCTGTTTACAGTGCTGTTTCCTGTTCTGTTGGTTTCTTGTGTTTATGTTTCGTTTAAGTAAAATCTAAATTTGCACGTATGCTGTGACTGCAAATTCACTTTTTCTGGCACTATACTAATGAGATAGAAAACCAAACAGTATTTGAGCTTACAGAGTACTACCAAATGATTTGGCTTAATGCCAGTTCAAAAATCTCACTTTATGCTAACAGGCAGGATGAAACTGTAATCTTCTCCTCAACTTTATGTCTTTAACCATCACAATGATCAAAAGCTCTTCTTATGCTTTTAATAGACATTTGTCCCCTGTCGGCTGACCTGCAGAGTGGAAATGGCTGTGGGGTAGGATGTGAGAGCAGTGGAGCCCAGATTGTGTCCCAGCAGAGGATTAAGTGGAGTACTTAGCGACGTGTGTGTTGCCCGCCAGTAGGCCTCCAGGTACTCAGCAAGGTGTTCACATGCATCCTCTAGCTGGTTTTCATCTAAAATAATGTCAAACATTTCCTGTTTGGGGGAAACATATTCTGAGTTATAACATTCTGAGTTATGGACGATGTTTAAGAGCGATCCAAAAAAAAAAACATGACCCTTGTGTTGTGCTTTGTGTGTTGATACTGACTGGAGGACACTGAGCCAACTTGTCTGCAGCCACCAACTGTACATTGAGGTGCTTGCTTTGTGATTTCCCACGTGATTTGATCAACCTCTGTAAGACCTGTAAGTACAGAGGAAACTGAATGAAAAGGATCGTAATGTATACCAAGACTGGTTTAGCCAGAACATTAAGGGAGGCTGGAACATGAACAATAAAGATTTTATTTATGAATTTATTTAGTAATATTAATTATATCAACCAATATAAAGAAATACAACCAACTAAGCTATAAACCAATACAATTCATACTATTGAGCATACTGGTATATAGCTAGCTACTTTTCACCAGCTATATTAAAAAGTGACTAGTGTTACTCTTGGGGAAGTCATGGCTCAGGTGGTTGAGGCTCGAAATTGTTGACGGAAACCCCGTCTGGGGTCTGAGACCTGCCACTATTGGGCTTCCACAGTTGGGCCCTTTGGCAAGGCCCTTAACCCTATGTCTACAAAAAAATCACTTTGCCGCTGCTAATCTCAAAACCTCGATGAAAAAGGAGTAGGGTTGGGTATTGAGCTAGCAACCTGGCACAGTAAAAACCACTATTGCTATAGAAACAAGGTATGATGCAAGATATGCTCATCACAGGAGGAGAAAACAGTGTTCCTTGGCAATGCACGCCTGAACAGACTGCATCAACCAGAAGATGGCAGCAACACATCAACTGCTATACTAAAATAACTGGCTGATCATTATTTTTTTTTAAGATTTAAAGACTTGATCTGGCTAGAAAGGAACTTAAACATTTTCTTACCTTGGGAGAAGACACCTTGACATGCACAATAATGGGTGCTAATGAGGTCTTAATGAGCTGGGCAGGGTGGTTGATTGTGTCAGCATCCAGAACAACTAGCTGAAGCGATCTAGCCAGCTCAAAGATTCTCTCAATCTCACTCTGGACTTCCGCTAGGGTAAAAAAAAAGGCTTTAAATTAAAGATCATGCCACAAATGTATTACCTATATTTTGTAGTAACACTTGCGTTAACAATGTACAAGTAAAAGCATGGTAGCATGTAGTTTGTGCTAGGCACAGCACCTTAGAAGGGTTAAAAAGTGTCAAGTAAAATATGCACCTATTAAAGTTTTAAATGTTCAAAATGTATGATAGCTGCTAGATCAAGAATAACAAGCAAAGCACAGAAACTAAAACATACCTAAATTTGACCGAGTGTTGGATCTTTCAATAATGGCTCTCTTGCTTGGGTTATTCAGCACTGATCTTTTTGCTAATGAGATGTCTGCTGTCACTCTTGTAATAGATATCCTGTATTTGACAACACAAAGCCATACCGTGAAAAGGCTGGCTGGAAAATGTGTCTCGCTCCAACACAGACATCAAACATGGACTCGACCGAAATAGCCTAGACTGGAAAGTAAAAGCTTTCTCACCTGCCATCAAACCTGTGCTTCAGGAAGTCAAAAAGGGCTTTTTGCATCATATCTGTCACCTGATCACAAACCCATGGGAAAGTCGGAATCCAATAAGAAGAGATGAATGAGAGAGATAGACATGGGGAAGAAGAGGAATACAATAAAAGGAAAGTCAAAAGTCATTGATTAATCACAGTATAGAATTACAAGGTCGGATAAGAGAAAGCAGAAACAGATTAAATGTAAGCCCAACATTCAAAGAATATAGTCTTTAATATAAAGCTTTGTTTTCTTTATCTTGCCCAGGAGTCCATAACTGAAAACCAAAACATTCATTAAATGCAGAGGTGTCAAGTAACGAAGTACAAATACTTCGTTACCTTACTTACGTAGAAATTTTGGGTATCTATACTTTACTGGAGTAATTATTTTTGAGCCGACTTTTTACTTCTACTCCTTACATTTTCACACAATTATCTGTACTTTCTAGTCCTTACATTTTAAAAATAGCTTTGTTACTCCTATTTTATTTCAGCTTGTCATTCAAAAAAAATGAAAAAAAAAAACATCCAGATAATCGCGCCACCCGGATGGAACGAATTTGATTGTGGTTGGATGAGAAGTATAAACATAACATTCCGACACCCTATCAGTTGGTACGCTATCCATCGCACCTGCACATGATGTCACGTCACACACTCCAGCAAGGACGTTTGAATAAAACACAGTATATATATATCAATCATTCCTGTTACCTTCCTGGTAGACAACCATACAAGGGTAATTGATACTAAGCCTGCCCTGGGTACACTAATTTTATTGTATGTTGCCTTCACAGATTCCTGCAGCTAAGCTTGGATGTACATTTACATTCCAATAAAGGTTACTGATGACATGCCTCTGAAGTTTGACTTTTTGCACCAATAAAACACTTATAGGCAACTAGTTATCATATCTTCTTCTCCATAAAACATGTTAATGCTCAGTAGTTGTCAGGGATGAACTAACCTCGGTGACTAGAAGACGTAGCTTAGCGGTTAGCCCAATGTAGCGTGGTGAACCCAAACGCGGAGATAGGCGAGTGGATAGGATAACCACGCGATTTATTCTAAGGACTCTCCCGAAAGAGGAGCAAGGGAAAAACACAAATTTAACCCGCGTCCTAAAATACACACTCAAGATCAGAAAGTAAAAACCCAAGAATTGGTGAGTACTCACAGTTTTGAAGACGGACAATCTGAACCGACATGGGCCGAAACTCAATTACTGAGCTGTTGTTACTGTTGTTTGTTTACTCCTCTTATACATCCTGGTTCGCGACCACATTACTTCCGGGTCCTAGTGCCGGTCGCATATTTGGTGTGTATGCCAGTACCCCCCTGTCCAGGACCGACTCCCGACGGTCCTGGGGTGGAGGATACTCGACGACGATAGTCCCGTATCAGCTTGGGGTCGAGTATAAACCGAGCCGGAATCCAAGACCGTTCCTCAGGGTCATAGCCTTCCCAGTCGACCAGGTACTGGAGACCTCTGCCCCGAGGGCGTGAATCGAGGATTTGGCATACGGTGTAGGCGGGACCACCCTCTACGATCCGGGGAGGAGGAGCAGGGTGGGTGGGTGTAATCATGGGAGATGTGATGAAGGGTTTGAGTTGAGAGATATGGAATACTGGGTGGATCCGGAGCGCCGCAGGCAGCTGGAGCCGGTAGGTGACAGGATTGATACGATGAGTGATGCGATATGGGCCGACGAATCTGGGGGAGAGTTTTCTGAACTCGGTGCGGAGGTGTAGGTTTTTAGTAGACAGCCATACTTTGTCACCTACGTGGTACAATCGTCCCGGTGGGTGTCGACGGTGATGTTGGATGATGTAGCGGGAGGTGGCTCGTTGGATGGCTGCGTTGGCTAGGCGCCATACCCGTCGACACCTGCGGACCAACTGTTGGGCCGAAGGTACGTCAACCTCCGGTTCTTGGTGTTCGAACATCGGAGGTTGGAAACCATGGCACACCTCAAATGGGCTTAACTTGGTGGCGGTGGAAACATGAAGATTGTGTGAAAGCTCCGCCCAAGTGAGGTGGCGGGCCCAGGAGCGCTGACGATCTGCCACGAAACATCTCAGGTAACGCTCCAGTTGTTGGTTGGTCCGCTCCGTCTGACCATTGGTCTGAGGATGGTAACCAGATGAGAGACTACAGGTGGAGTTGATCAGACGGCAGAAGGCCTTCCAGAACCGGGCAGTGAACTGGGGCCCTCTGTCCGAGACGATGTCCTTGGGGAACCCATGCAGTCGGACTACGTGCTCTAGTATCAGCTCGGCTGTCTGTTTAGCTGATGGGAGTCCGGAAAGGGCTACCAAGTGCACAGCTTTGAAGAAACGATTCACGATGGTTAAAATGGTGTCCTTCCCCTCTGAAGCCGGCAGGCCCATGATAAAGTCAACGGCAATGTGCGTCCAGGGCTTGCGGGGAACCGGGAGCGGATGGAGTTCCCCGGGTGTCGGTTGGTTTGCGTCCAGGGCCTGCGGGGAACCGGGAGCGGATGAAGTTCCCCGGGTGTCGGTTGCTTTGCGTCCTTGGCCCGGGCGCACACTGGGCACGCCTGAACGAACTCGTTAATGTCCTTGGCCATGGATGGCCACCAGAAGGCGCGTCGGACGAACTGTAGGGTACGTTGAGTGCCTGGATGTATGGAGATGGGGGTGGAGTGGCCCCACTGGATAACCTCGGTCCTCATGGCGTTTGTAACATAGAGTCGTCCAGGCGGCACACCTGCCGGTTTGTCCTCCGCAATCTGTGCCTGGCGAACCCTGGTCTCCAGTTCCCAACGGAGTGGGGCGATGATCTTTGATGATGGTAGGACAGGCATCGGATCCGCCCGGGGTGGTGTCCTCTTCATGTTGTCGCTAGAGTGTGTCGGCTTTGATGTTCTTGTTCACCGGACGGTAGGACAGATGCAAATTGTATTGTTCGAAGAACAATGCCCACCGCGCCTGTCGGGGGTTTAGCTGCTTGAGGTTATGGACGGTGATAAGGTTCTGATGATCGGTCCAGATGAGAAATGGTTCTCTGGCGCCCTGGAGCCAGTGTCGCCATTCTTCCAATGCCCACTTTATGGCCAGCAGTTCACGGTCCCCTACCCCGTATCGCTGCTGAGTGGGATCAAATTTTTTGGAAAAGAATCTACAAGGGTGTAGCTTCTGATCTGGACCTTGTTGTGACAGGACGGCCCCGGCGCCCACATCCGAGACGTCCACTTCCACAACGAACAGTTGGTTTGCATCTGGATGAAGGAGAATGGGGGCGGTGGTGAATCGGTGGCAGAGTTCATGGAAGGTGGAGATGGCAGTAGGGTTGAGCTGGAAGTGATGGGACGAAGGTTGAGTCAGAGCGGTTAAGGGGCACGCAACTGTACTGTAGCCCCGGATAAAGCGACGATAGAAGTTCGTAAACCCGAGAAACCGTTGAAGCTACTTGAGGGTCTTGGGTAGGGGCCAATGACGCACAGCCTCTAGTTTCTGTGGGTCCATGGCCACACCCTGGGGCGAGAAAACAAAACCCAGGAACGTGGTGGGGTGCTCGTGGAAAGTACACTTTTCCAACTTGCAGTACAGTTGGTGGGCGATTAATCTCTTTAGCACCGCTCTGACGTGTTGGATATGTTCGGTAAGACTGCGTGAGTAGATGAGTATGTCGTCTAGGTAGACGAATACCCATCGGCCGAGCATATCTCTGAGAACGTCATTAATAAACTGTTGGAAAGCTGCTGGTGCATTGCAAAGTCCAAAAGGTATTTACAAGGCTTTCATAGTGTCCTGTGGGGGTGATGAAGCACCAAGTTGTAGGCGCTCCGGAGGTCCAACTTAGTGAAGATGGTGGCACCAGAGAGGGCGGAGTCTCGGAGGTGGACAGGGAGTAGAGATGGCCGTGGGGAGAAGTGGAACCCGGCTGAAGATCAATCGCCAGGTCGTGTGGACGATGAGAAGGTAGGTGAGTCGTTGATGTCGACGTCGGGGGTTTCGGACACCCTAGAGCACGTCCCAGCCAGGGCCTGTAGGCAGAGTTCCGAACAGGTCGGGACCCATTGTAAGACCCCGTTTTTGGGTCCAGGAAATTAACGGATCATGTTGCAGGAGATACGGGTGTCCGAGTATGATTGGGGGTGATGAGACGGAGGTGGGGTGAAACTGGATCGATTCATGGTGTTGGCCAATGATGAGGGTGATGGGTTGAGTCTGGGTGGTGATAGGGCTGGAGGAGAGAGGCCGACCATCAACTGATGTAATTTGAATGGGCTGGGATAGCGCTTCAAACTCCACTTCCAGTTTTTTGGCATGAGATGAGTCAATGAAGTTACCTGCAGCATCGGAGTCGATGAATGCAGTACTTCTGACCCGTTTGTGGCCAAACTGGAGGTGTACCTGTACCGTGAGACGAGAGACGCTAGGCGTGGTAGTAGAGAGGTGGAGGTGGCCCGGTGAGCTGCTCCCATCGCTCACCGGGCTTGGGCATTTCCCTGGCGACGTGGGCAGATGGCTCTGTGGTGCTCTGCTGACCCACAATAGGCACAGAGCCCTTCTCTAAAGAGTCATTATTGTTCTGCAACGGTCAGGTATGCGCGCCCTAATTGCATGGGTTCCCCAGCTCTGGTGTCATCCACGGCAGTAGGTGGAGAACCAACATGTCCCTGAGTGGTGTAGGTAGCTGAGTTTGATGGACGTGGGGTGGTAAAGGCGAAGGTGAGTGTTGGCGGCAGGGTTCTAGGGGCTGGCTTCGGGCGGGAGAGGAGGCATTGGTCGATCCAAATGGCGAGTTGGATCAGTCCCTCCAGTGTGGCAGGAAGCTCTCGCCCGGCTAGTTCGTCTTTAATCCTCGAAGCCAGTCCCTCATAGTAGGAGGTCTGGAGCGGTGCATCACCCCAGGTGGTCTGGATGGCGAGAGTGCGGAATTCGGCAGTGTAGCGACTCATGAACGATCCTCCCTGACGCAGGTGGTAAAGTTTGGTGTCGGTCTCCACCTCGCCCGCAGGGTGTTCAAAAGTGAGCCTGAGTTGACGTGTGAACTCATTGTATGAGTGGGCGGTGTCTGTGCCTGCTTTGAGAACTGCCGTGGCCCACTCAGCTACCTGCCCCGTGAGCAACGAAACGAGCAGAGCAATGCGTAGCCGATCGGTGGAGTACTTGGTGGAATTGAACTCGAACACCAGATCGAGCGCTGTCAAAAATTCACTGCACTTCCCGTCCGTGCCATTCCATTTCTCTGGTAGTGATAGAAAGATGTCAGAAGAGGGGAGGAAGGGGGATGCGGTGGCGCGGTGACGCGGCCGCCACGACGGAGATCCGCGTTCTCCCGCCTGAGCTCCGCAACCTCGCGGTGCAAGGCCACAATGTCTTGGACGCTCTGGCGAAGAGTAGCGATCTCTCCGGTTAGCCTATTGATTAGCACGGCATGCTGATCCACCACGTCGCAGAGGCGCGCGTGATCCGCTGGGTTCGCCGCGCGAGGCTCAGTCATTCTGTCAGGGATGAACTAACCTCGGTGACCAGAAGACGTAACTTATCGGTTAGCCCAATGTAGCGTGGATGGTGAACCCAAACGCGGAGATAGGCGAGTGGATAGGATAACCACGCGATTTATTCTAAGGACTCTCCCGAAAGAGGAGCAAGGGAAAAACACAAATTTAACCCGCGTCCTAAAATACACACTCAAGATCAGAAAGTAAAAACCCAAGAATTGGTGAGTACTCACAGTTTTGAAGACGGACAATCTGAACCGACATGGGCCGAAACTCAATGACTGAGCGTTGTACTGTTGTTTGTTTACTCCTCTTATACTTCCTGGTTCGCGACCACCTTACTTCCGGGTCCTAGTGCCGGGCGCGTATTTGGTGTGTATGACAGTAGTACACATATATGGTTCTTTAATGTATTTGCATTGTACTAAAATGCATTCTTTTTCAATTGCCATATACAGTATCTCAAATCACTATGGCCGTTAAAAAATACAACAAAAAAATAACACATTTTTCTTTTTATGAGGTGTTAGTGCAGTATATAGGCCCGTGGCACAGCCTAAGCTTTTATCCTTAATGCTTTTTTCCTCTCACGTTACTTTTATACTTTAAGTAGTTTTGAAACCAGTACTTTTACACTTTTACTTGAGTAAAAACCTTGAGTTGATACTTCAACTTCTAAAGAAGTCTTTTTAAACCCTAGTATCTATACTTCTACTCAAGTAATGAACGTGAATACTTTTGACACCACTGATTAAATTTTATGCTTTTGCAAAAGCTATCTTTAGTCTCATTCAAGCATTTAATATAGAAGGTTATAAAATAAAAGAAAAAATTAAATACAACTTACATACAACAACAAATACTCTTATTTTTTTGCCTAATATATATAGTAAATGTAAATCTTGTTCGATCCTCATCCAACAGGCTTCAGGTCTACATTTACACTGCCTGGTAGCCATTGCTGTACTGAGAATGGTCCATCGGTAATATCTGGTTAAATGTCATTTTATTTTATTATCTTTATCATAGCAGATATTAACAATCACTGATATAGCATAACTTTTCAAGAAATCAGATGGCCTTATCAAATATGACTATTTATAGTGCACTGTACATACTTGTCAGGCCACTGACAAGTTTACTTTCACTTCCCTAAAAGTAAAAAATAAATTGCCCATACAGAGCTAATACTGTAAAAGTAATTTATCGTATATCATTATCACGTAAGCCACTATGCTAATTGAACGCAATAAATATTTAATAAATAATTTTACTTCTTCTAAAATGTAACGATGATAGCCCAGTTCATGCAAAGGTTTATGCTTTTCATGACACATTCGTCTTACTAAGCTCATGAAATAATTTTGTGAAGGTTGCCCACTAGAGGGCAGTGTTTTTACTTTGTAGTTTTGGTTCCTAGACTCAGTTTCCCAGAAGCCTCCTCGGTCAGGTGACATGGATACTCACCTGAACTGAGGAGGCTCATTAGCACTTTTATAAATACCTGTTTGTTCTGGGTCGAGCATTGATTTCTGTTATGTGGGTTTTGTTTTGTTCTTTTCTGTTTTAGTTTAAACAGTATGGTTGGCCTTTTGGTTTCAGGAGCACTTTAAGTTAAGTTTGTATTTGCTTTGATTTAGTTTATGTCTCTTTGTCTCTGTGTCTCCTAGCAGGATTAGCCTCTAGGAGAATTAGCCTTTTGTGTTTACCCTTTTGTGTAAGTAACCCCCATTGCATGTTTAGCTAGTAGTCTGTTTCAATACTAATGAGGGTGATACTAACATGTCTAGATCTTAGTCTGTCTAGTCTTCGTGTCTGTCTAGTCTCATTGTCTGCTTAGCTCTTAGTCTGTTTAGGTACTAACATCTTTAGCCACTAACCTTTAGAGTTCTTAGTCTGTTTCATAACCTAGTCTGCTGTGTACCTTGTCTGTTCATTCCCTTGTGTCTCAGGCTACTGGCTGGTGTAGCCATTAGTCTGATTAGCTATGAGCTAGCTTAGCAGCTAATGTGCAGCTCAGCCAATAGACCTAGCCAAGCCTGTCTTGTGTTTGTTTATCCCTTGCATGCATAGTCCCTAATGTTTAGTCCGTTAGACTGTTTCGTGTGTCTTGTCTTGTCCAGTTTGTATCCCATGTCTGTATTGTGAATCAATGTATGTAATCCCTAGTCTTATGTCTAAGTGTTTGAGTTCTGTTACAATATGCTCCCAAGTTTAAGCCAACTTCCTTATTTCATGTTTTGTTCATGTTTTCATTTTATTATTAAAGACTCTTTGCGTTTCACTGCATCCCCTCTGCATCTATGCCTCCACACCAAGCCCACAGTCCAACACCATAGCAGAACGTGACAAATTTCTTCCTTTTTTAATACATTAAACCTAGGGACAAAACCTTTTGAACACATCTTTATTCGTGTAAAAAATTTAAGATTATTAACTAAAAATATTTTTGTATTACAAACGAATAAATGGTCAGAATAAAAACCAGAGTTTGAGAACAGATTTCTCTTTCTTACTTTTTCTTACTTACTATTGATTTTGCACTATATGCTTTTTCTGTTTCACTCTCAACCTTCTGATGATATGAAGGGCTAACTAAGGCAAATAGATTGCTGTCATAGAGATATTAGGGACTGATTTTCTCTGCATATAATTTAAAAACATGCTCCACTTTTGAGACTATGGCATGCTGTACCCAGAAGGTTGTTGCCTTGGCAACCCAATGTGGAGAAGATGATGGGTATTCAGTGAGGACCCAGGTTACATCTCCCTCTGTGCTTAGAGAGACAGTCTGCTTCTTCTGGGATCTCTTTAGCACATCTAAATATACATATAAAAAAAAGCAATTCTCAAGATGGTGCCTACCTCATATCCCTTTAGTGAAGGACCAACCAGAACCACTGGCCTCATGGAAGGAACAACATCATATGGAGGAATATGCTCAGCCTACAACATTACACATGGCACTATATTACAAATATATACTGCATAATATACTGCACTTTATTAATAGGTGTTAACTGCGTCAATGACCAAGGACAGGCCACGGAACAAATAAATGAATAAATAAATAAATAAGCATTCCTTATTCTTCTGACTGAAATTATAATAAATAATTACTTACCATTTTTGGTTTCTGTTTACCTGTTGAAAGGGGAAATGTTAAGAATTGTAAAACAAAAAAAACTGAATTATTACAACTACTACTGTTCACTATCAACTATCAATGTTATTTCTACTGTTAACATTTCGATTCTATATAGAATAAATGCTTGACTTCCAGCATGTAGTCCTCTTACCTGCAGATGGAGGATTAGTTTTGAAGGTGCCAGACACCATCTCTCCAAGGCTGGACGAGGAATTCCCACTGGACTTCCTGCAAAATGCAAAATAAAGCTTGTGATGAAAAGGAAAATCCAATTAGTGATTTTATTTCTCGCAAACATTTTTATAATATCATAATTACATTATTATTTTTATAATGAATTATGTCAAAAGCTTTAGTTCTCAATTCTGATTGTTTAGAAGCTTCACAGTTCTAACAGTAAGCATTCTACCCATGCCATATACTATGTTAATTATTATTGTTATAAGACATAGTAATTTCTATAGTAATATCCTCTGCATACTCTACATAAAACATGTATAAATATGGATATGACGAGGTTGTCTTTTAGGTGACGTTTGTTTATCTTTTAGGAAAGGTGTCTCAGGCAATATTCAAGCTGCTCCTTTAGAATTGAGGACTTTGTTGTTTCCTGTAACACAGCAAGCTGCTGATTTCTTCCTGAGATGCTGATCACCAATTGGTTGTTTAAACAAATTCATGTGATACAAAAGAAATAAAACACTTTACAATATATACACAATAATTTCCAGATGGCAGCAGTAACACTGGTCTAGGACAGTTTTTCATAATTCTGCCTCTATAATTTATTTTAAATTAAGAATTTATTGAAATATGCTTGAAATTAAGTAAATGTAATTAAAATTAAGGAGATATTCCATTCCAAAAGTTGTCCTTGCATTCGGTAGCAGTTCATTGGTAACTCTGTATATATGCAGTCCAAAGATGTGTACTTTCTCCAAGAAGGAACATTCTGGTGCGGTAGGGGTATCATTGTCTCAAGCAAGTCTACAATCAAGAGAAGGAAAGGCTCATGATCCAATGCATACCACATAATCTAAAAATTATAATAATTTTTGTCACAGTCCAACTACGTAAGGATCAAACTGTTATGTGAAATAACATTTGGACATTCTGTCCTCGACTTGTGGACATATAGCTTTTTTTTTTTATCAAGAAATTGATTACGGTCCTCCAAAGCTACCTGACAATTATCGTCACTAAATTAAATTCTGGACATGGCTGCTTGAAGCAAACACAGTGTGATATTCCTAATTTTATTAATTTAAATCAAAATGAACATATTCTTATTTGAAGAGGTGAAGTATGACTAATGTATGACTCACAGAGCACATCGTATCACAGATGTTGACAGAAAACCGTGTAAGCTAGGATCCAATTACGCATTTCATGCGTCATAACAATCAGCATCCATTTTGATGTTCCTTATTGTTCAATAATGTTAGAAAAAACATTTACTCGTTTGTGTCTAAAAATATTACTACAGATATAACGTTCCGGAACTAGAAGGGTTTAGTGGTTTTAAAAGAATAAACAACAGTGACCAGGCCAGCACCTAATGAACCTGATGTAACTTGGTACCACAAAAAAAATGCTTTTTGAAGATCAAACATGCACAACGATTATCACCAAAATATATACGATCCTACTGGGCATTTGCTAAGTTGAGTTTCAAGTCAAACATAATTAAAACAAAATGAATTGCACACTCTTCCAAGCAAAGGCACCAAGTCTTACCCATGAAAGCGTCCCCTCTTCTGCTCCTGCTGAAGACGAATATTCTCCAGTTTTAAAGGGCTGGGTATAAAACCAATGTCACACCCTTCCTTTACCAATCGCCCAATCCACCAATCATTGTTGTACTTCTGTGGAACACGTGCAGAGAATGATTGGTAAAGGATGGTTATGGTAATATCATTAGCATAATATGTTATCTTTACATCTTTCTATTATTTTAGCTGTACCTCCTTAATGTGAAGAAAGTCCTTAGTGTCAAAGGAAATGGCAGTTCCAGCAACAGGAACATCTTCATCCAGAGCACCACAGTAACTGACATTCGTCTTCACAGCAAAGGCCACTGCTTTGGCCTATAATACACACAACCCCTCTCAATTATGTTTTGCTTTTAAAGGTATGAATGTGAATGGTAATTTATTTCAGATACAATTATATGTAGGCCAAAATGACTCAACACTGATGTACTGTAGTGGATATATTTGAGCGACCTTTGCCCTGTCCAGCTGCACCATGGCCTGTTGCTCTCTCTCATGGCGGCCACCCTGCTCTTCCTCCAAAGACACATCTGAGTCAGACGGCCTGCTCGTGTAGGAATCAGCTGAACCCTGTAAAGATACAACTATAGTCACCTCACAATCCTATAACTCTGTAGCACTTTTTTAGAAGTATAGCCAATGCAAAAGTGTCTTCATTCGATTAACAGAACTACAGAAAATGTAAATTTGTTTGTAAGTGAATTCTGTCTTCAAAATTTTTTAACTAATTAGAGGTCTGTTGCATTTAATTCAAATGCATTCATATAAGCTCTTTATTGAATGTTTTTGATGATTCATTTGGGATCTACTTTGGCTTTACCAAGTTATCTTTTGTAATGAAAGGTCATTGATGTGCATTTGAATATGTTACATGGGCATATGAAAAGACAGAATAAGCTGCTTTGTCTGTACTGTACATGAGATCTTCAGCCTTGCTAAATATATGTCTCTTTACTCATTAGGGGAAAGGCACTAAAGGGAACAACAGCTCAAGGCTTTGATGCTCTAATCAAAGCCAACAGACTCCTTGAAAGCTGATTGAGCCTCCCAGTCTGGTCTGTAATAAACACGTATTTCTTCCTCCCAAGCTTCTTTGTAGAGAATGAATAGATGCAACAAATTATGTTTCCAATTTTAATACTTATAAATACTTGTCTGTGGACTGACACAAAAACTTACTATGATCAAACATCTAACAGACATAAAATACTAATGTGACCCCACACTGGGGGCATTTGAGTAAGTAGACCATTAATGAGAATTCAACAAAAAAGAAAAGACTATACTTAAAGTTACCATTAAAAATGTAACTATAAAAAGAGTTCTGTTTTTGGTGTTTTTATTTTGGGAAACTGGTATTGTAGTGTTACCAACATGAGTATGGGTAGAAGGTAGTACATCTGGATGACATCATTATCTATAGAGGCCAGGACATTACTATGCAGTTGTTTGTGTCAGCAGGACGAAGCATACTGAGGGAGTTCAACAGGAGCTGTTTACAATATTGTTTGCCTGGCGTTATCACTCTACTATAACTTGTGGTCCTTGATTTCACACTCCTTCAGAGTTTGCCAAGTGTGTAGCAGCGGTTTTGTTGGTGGTAAGTTTGGTCCTTGATTCTGTTGGCCCTTTTGAGGACCATGGTGTGAAATATGTCACCTCATACTGGAAAGACTGGCCCTGAGATTGTGTGGACTGACTTGACCATGTGTTACAGAGCAGTTTTAAAGCATGCTCTAAGAACATCATTTGATTGTGTACCTGAAGATCTTTTTTAAGAATGACATATAAAGTGCCACATTTCTTTTTTGCAAGTTCATGCAGGAACTTGTTGATCTGGCATTATGCTACTGATCCTCCATCCTATAGGCTATCTGGTCACTTCCAGTGATTTGTTCAATGATTGCAGTCTTCAGAAAATTATGTGATAGTGATTTTCTTATTGGGAGGTTTAGGACACAACTCAAAACTCTAGAGGCATTATGTGGTAACAGTTCATATGCTAGGACTTTATTTAACCCCCCTGGAAGGCTTATGTCTACGTCTATGATAAATAACATCCCAGATACTGTAGCTGTCCTTGGTCTCTAGGTGTGATAAAGCTGTATGAATTGCAGAAGGAGGATTTTCTAAATCCGATTCTGAGACGGATTAAATTCATATGCCAAGGTACCTCAATATTTCTATTTTGTTCGTGTTCTTGGCTAGACATCAGCAGTGTTCTTAAAGCTCCAATTAGAGTCTCGATAGTGTCTATACAGGTTCTATACCGTTGATCACTGGAACACCATTATAAATAATAACATTCACATATCCATCTGGAAGTACTAGAATAGCAAAGTCGATTCCTTTTTTCCCTAAATACTTAAGACACCTGTAAGAGATAAGAGATTAATTTTATTGGCACCTTATGTGGCAGACCAACCAATTTTTAGGAGAGCAAAAATACAGGAACAGTTAGTATTAACATAAATTAAAATAAATAACACTACCATATACATAACTATTTGATTGCCATTGTGTTGTTCATCCTTAACAACAAATGTAGTCTCCACAGGTGAAATCAAGGGCTAAAACCAAGAGTTTAACACATTAAAAGCTATAAATTGTAGAACCAGTCTAACAGGACATGCAGTACATGCACAACAAGAAATTGGTTAGTTGTGTTTCAATATTTAAATTATTTAAAAAAATAACTGACTTCAATTAATAAGTGTCAGGTTACTTCTAGATGTAAATGTCCGGAAATTAAAAGATAAAACAAATTATAAAATTCTGATCTATCATCTCAGATTCTTTTAATCTCAAACCCAAATGGCTTCATTATGTAACAAAAAACACAAATAATTTGTCTTATCATTCGACCTGGTTTAAGGGTGAATGTACTGTATATCCCAGAGTACAATGTTTCGATGTCTTTGTTAATTCTCTAAACAAAGTTGTCCTGTTTCTCCATCTCTGACCTTGTATTAGAATGTATGTGTTCTTGTTTGGGGTTGAAGTAGAGGCAGACCTAGGGCTGAGCGATATGGCTGAAAACTGTATCACGATATCAGTGTTTCATATCGGTCGATATCGATAATTATTGATATTTTTATGACCCATTTAAAATAAGGACCAGGAGAAGAATATATTATATTTAAACATTTTTATTTTAAACTTAACCTTCCTATGATCATAGTCTCATCAGTTATTAAGACAGAAATGTCAACAACCATGGAAAAATCAAATAATTAAAATGTAAACATAAGTCTAAAGTCCCAATGAACACTTAATTATCTCTTAACATTTAAGGTGCAAAGTTTAAAGAAAATGTAAGAAATGCTTAATAAAGTGTACTAAAATAGTGCAATGCGTTTATTATATCAGATGCCTTTAGAGAAAACTACAACAAAAATATATTGTAATATATTTGAGTTTGATGTTAATTCACTGGCGGGCCACTAGGGGGCAATACACTATATGTGTCGTGTGCACTGAATGCAGTAAAAGAAAAATACCGTTTTTCTCCATGCCTCCGTTACTTTTCCTCTGGTTGTCTCACACAAAAAGCAAGTAATATTATAGATGTTAGTTGTGCATTTTGATAAACTACTCGCCAATGCGGCTAGTGAGACTAAAGTTATTACCCGCCACAGCCGAATTTTACCCGCATTTGGCGGGTGGGCGGGTGCCAATGTCAACGCCATCTTGTCTCCGTTTATGCTTCCTGAATCATAAGCAAGTGAGCAAGTGCGCATGACAGCAACCAAACTAGCTTCGCGACCTCTGTTTTCTTCCGACAAAGAATAAGAAATATGGAACGTTCTATCGAACACATTTTTTATTGATATCGATCACGTGTCTATCGCGAAACATATCGTTATCGTTTTATCGCCCAGGCCTAGGCAGACCTGACATATCCTTCTCTTTGTTGAACCAAATTTTTTTTTTTTACAACAAAAAAACTGCAAGTCCAGGCCACATACTATTATCAACAGGGAGACAGACATTTATAGAAATTATACAGAAAGAGTGAAAAAGACCAAGTGTCAGAACTATTTATAATAAATGTTGATTATTATCAGTCTTCACTCTTCACTAAAATTCAGTTTGTAATGAACATCCAGCAAAGATAAAATTTGCATCATATTAAAGAGGATATCACAAGAAAATCATCCAACCAAGCCCAGGAAGGTCAGGTGAACAATGAAAACAACAGAAATATTTAGTGGTGTGTCTACTGACTGGCATTGCTCAAGCTCTTGATAAAACTATACTATTTCTTATCATCACCTCATTTTCATTCCCTCAGTCCCCAGCCTATTATCTCACCTTGTAGATAAGCTACAGGGCTCTCTTTAAGAATTAATTAACTGTTTTCATTTCTTTGTGAGAAAATAAAGTAAATATTTTGGCAAAGCAAGAGCCTTAGGGGATCCTTGTGGTTAGAGTAAGGTATAAAAAAATTAATTAACATTCATATTCTAGAAGTGTATTCTAGAGAGACATTAGATATTACTGTACATAGAGATAGGAGGAACATACCATATAACATGATAATGAATTATTTTAAAGATGGAAATTCTGCTGCCTTGCACTATTACAACATTGCGGGTCAGTGAAATGACCACATTCTGTAATTCCTGACCTTAGTATTATCAGTTTCAATTTGGATTAACAATACATCAAACATAGAACCATACCATACTAAGGTCACAACTTAGCTAAGGATAACTCTCAGAATCCAGAAGCTGATTAATTATTTAATATGACCTTCACCTACCAATTGAGGCATACCAGAATTTTATTTTCTACTTTTTCTGTTTGTGTTCTGCAGCAAATACAAAAAAACTGAGATTGGATTTCCAGCCCCTACATGAAATGCAAATAACTGATCCCGAAAAATCCTGTTTAAACAAAAGCTGCAGTCAGTCTCAATGGCACAGGCTGACAGTAGAGTTAATTATTATGGGTGCTGACTTGTAACAGCATGGCCAGCCTATCAGCTTAGTGTTCGCAGAATGTGCTGTCAGCCGAGCTCTCTACTTTGGAACGCTACACTCAATGGGCAGCTGGGTTTCTTCCACTGTGGTGCCAACTCAGCGCTACTGTGGGATGGGCTGGAAAGTAATGGAGAATAGTGCATGGCTCAATATTTACCCAACAGATGACAGCACAGTCTCTGTACAAATGACTGCCAGAATGTTTCTCCAGCTTGGGCCACCATCTACTACACATACAGCCTAATAGCACAGAGTGTTCAGAAATGGTTGATAATTTAAAACAGTCTGGGTTACCAAGAAATCTGCCTAACACTGACAACATATTTCTCGAATAAATTTGAACTTTTACACATTGACACCATGTTCATATCCAATCAGGACCTATAATGAGCTCATTAAAGCTTAAGTAAAGCAGAAACTAAAGGCCATCCTTGTACATGATACAGAATTTCTCATAAAAATGTCATGGGTTTAAACATCTGTTGAACTTTTATTTCACTTTCATGTAAAAATCACATAATACCCATTCTATGTTCACTGCTTCTTTTATTACATACTCTAGATATGCACATACTTCCTGACATCAGATCAGCATCTAAAAGTACAGTAACCTTACAATATATGGATATATGAAGATTTTTGTGTAATAATTGATGCTGCATTTTATGTAGACAGTATTGCAATATGTTCTAATAATTCACTACATCATTGCACTGTAATTACAAGTAATGCATTGAAAATGATTCTTAGGATGATCTTAATGGAACAACACTCATCTCTGATTAACCATCGTTTTATGCGAATAGGCTGCTATACACAGTTATGACTAGTGGTGATAATAGATGGGAAGATGAAATCTAATGTTAGGGTTGAACAATTAATCATATCACAAAGTCTTACTGATGGCATAATGAGCATAATACAGGGCAAATTATTACACGATCAACCATAACAAATACACACACATCTGTATTTGTGACTTCTAATTTGGTAAGTGCTTCAATTCCATAATGCCTTACTGCATAGATTCTCAGCCTTGGTCCTGGAACACACCTGATTTACAATTTCATGTGTTTAACCTGGTCTTTCACCAACATAAATTAAGGAATATAATAATTAGCTAATTCATTAAATCACATAGGTTTGATTTTCTTTCTTCTTTTTTTTTGTAAAATTGACAGGATGCAGAAAACTACAGTCCAGGCTAAAAAGAAATCAACCTCAGTCATTCTATGTATTTTTCTTATTGGCATTGGTAGTTCAGTTACTATACTCCAAAAATAAAAATAAAAATCCACTTTAAGACATTTGTTAATCCCTGCTGGGGATGTCATGATACTAAGTAACTAATTAAAGCCCATTCTACTTTGAGTACTCATAACTTGAAAGAACCAAGGACAGAATAAAACACTGAACTGTATAATGGCTCAATTCTGTTGGCATTGGAGGGTATTGCATTGTTAGTTATAGTAGATTATGAAATACAATAACTTAAAGACATGGCTATCCCATCCCAGTATGCAGTATGAGGAGGCACTACCCAGGTCAGAATACCAAAAGAGATTCTGACTGATCATAACAGTGACATGTACCCTCCTTAATCAGTGTCTGCCGAGCCTTTGATGCCATTCAAGTAAATTGGGAGGATGTATAACCTCATAAAAAAAAACCTCATAAGTAAACATAAAATTTTTGCATGTTGATAACCTGAAAGCAAACCTCTAGAACCTGTTGCAGGTAACACAGGAAAATTTGCTACAGGTGCAAGAACATCAATCCTGGATGTATAATAGGGGTATAATAGATTAAGTGCCTATATTCCTACCAACATTAAGTTACAAATTACTTGAACATCTCAGTCTCCTAAAACTTAGAGAGAGCATGTTGGCCACGCTCTCTAGGGAAGGGATGATGCACTTGCACTCCCACATCAATCATATCCAGTAATGGTCTGTGAGCTCATGCAGACATAAAGGAATTAGAACCCAATTGCATCGGAGTGTGTTATGCCCTTTCCTAATACTGCATGAGCAGCAGTTGAAAAAGATGCGGTTGGCAGCGGCATGTGTGTCAGAGGAAGCATGCTTTAGCATACATGCTTCCTGGTCGGTGTAGTAGGATGTGGGAGTGCCCTAACAAGATGGCTGGGGATTACACAACTATTTTAGGAAGAAGATCAGGGAAAAAACATGGAAAGAGGCAGTCCCTATAGCTTTGGCAATGGTAAATCTTAAAAGGAAGAAACTGGGACGTAAAAACACCATCCCAAATCACAGAGACACCCAAATGGATTTTTTTGCAAAAAAGCGATTTACAAATATACAAATATAACCATTTGGCACATGCACATACACACTATATTGGCAAAAGTATTTACTTGTACTTCACATGCATAAGTAACATCTAATTCTTAATCCACATGGTTTAATATGATGTTGGGCCACCCTTTCCAGCTATAACAGCTTCAACTCTTCTGGGAAGGCTTTCCACAAGGTTAAGGAGTGTGTTTATGGGAATTTTTGACATTTTTGCAGAAGTGCATTTGTGATGTTGAATAAGAAAGCCTGGCTTTGGCTTTCTCATCCCCGCTCTGATTCATTCCAAATGTGTTCTATCGGGTTTAGGTCAGGACTCTGTGCAGGCCAGTCACATTCTTCCACACCAAACTCGCTCATCTATGTCTTTATGGACCTTGCTTTGTGCTCCTGTGCGCAGTAATGTTGGAACAGGACGGGGCCATACCCAAACTGTTCCCACAAAGTTGGGAGCATGAAATTGTGCAAAATGCCCTGGTATGCTGAAGCATTAAGATTTCCTTTCACTGGGACCAAGGGAAAAACAACCTCATATCATAATCTTTCTCCACCAAAATTTACACTTACAGTCAGACTAGTACTGTTTTCCTGGCAACTGCCAAACCCAGACTTATCCATCGGATTGCCTAACAGAGAAAATGTCTCACAACTTCTGTGCACTATACAGGTACGTATTAGCATCCGCTGACCGCGTTCTGTGATTTTACGTGGCCTACAGTAACACTTCATGGCTGATTTGCTGTCCAATTGCTTCCACTTCTTTATAATACCACTAACAGTTGATTGTGGAATATTTAGTAGTGACGAAATTTCATGACTAGACTTATTGCACGGTACCACGATGGAATTCATTGAGCTCATGAGAGTGACCCATTTTTTCAAAAATGTTTGTAGAAGCAGTCTGCATGACTAGAAGCTTGATTTTATACACCTGAAACCATAAAAGTGACTGGAACACCTGAATTTAACGATTCAGATGGGTGAGTCAATACCTTTGGCAATATATTGTATATTGAACAGTTCTGTACAACAGTATCTGTTTTTGTTGGTGTTTCAGGGTGAGAGTGTAAGACACAAAGCACTGACAGGTACATGCTGCTCTAAGCCTCCCTCCTATGGCCTTACTTCCATGCCAATACAATAGATCGCCACAAAATTAAAGATATATGCAACATAATAAAAAAAAATCTGCTTATACATTAATCAGATTAAAGGGCACTCTAGAGCTTAGAATGCATCAGATTGAAAATAAAAACTAACATTTAGCACACACACCAAAACTTTAGCAAAACTTCTTTGTCTTACTTTTGAAAACCACTTATGTGGGATCAGACACATATACATAAACACACACACACACACACACACACACACACACACACACACACACACACACACACACACACACACACAATATTATCAGACCATGCTAGTAGTATAAGAGAAGGGACTTGGGAGTGTAAGACCACACTCTCAACTTATCTCTCCAAATGCCAGGTGGGGCTCCACTCTGTCCCAAACCATATCATGAGACAGTCAGTACTAAAAGCACTTAGTGCCCAAAACATGGCTGGATCTTTGACCCGCCCATTCCTTGAATCCCAAAGAGAAACAGATAAATATGTAACAGTGGCGTTATATTTTCTTACATTTTTAACCTCGCGCTATTCAACATGGCATGACACCAATGTTGTGCTTCTGTTTGAGACTGAAATGCCCATATACACTATAGTAATGAAACATGTTACTTTCTTGCTATCTTTCTGTGAAAATAAGAACATACAGCATTATCTGCTCCACTGCTATGATTGAAATTGTATAATTAAGTACAACTATTTTCAATATATCTCAAAATAGAGATAAGGAAGCACTGCTATGCCAACATGAAAAATTATTTATAAGAAATATAGATTGTGCAGAGATTGTTCTGCTCAGCTGCATTTTACATTTATAGTCCACAACAGAAGAAAAGAGAAAAGCTGGCACAATTAGTGATTAACAGAGCATGGGGCTATGATAAGACTGGCTTGACTCCAACTGGCAGCTGAATTGTACCTACTTTATAAATTTACTAATTAGATTCTGTACATCTTTACCAGAAGAAGTCTTAATGTTATACAGGCTGACTGGCTGAAAAGTGCATTATTCGTGCTGCTATTTGTAAAGGCAGCACTTTTTTCTCCACTAAATCAGTGTCAATACATTGGATAGGTTAGTTTAGGAAGAAACCAAATGGCTGCCTTTTTATTCATGACAACACAATTTTAATATCACACTTTGCACCACTTTAGTTGTGATGGTGTAATGTAAACGAAGGATACGTACATCACATTGGAGAATACACAATCTGACATCTCTTATTTGCAGTGTTTACCTGTTATTTGACACAAAAACTACCAGAATAAAATGATATACTTGTACAGTATTAAAGGGATTAAAGGCACAACTGCAATCATCCCCCAGATGACTCTTCCAGTAGCTTTTTAACTGTGACTGGAGATTTATGCTCAATCAGCCACAAGTGATGCAGTGAGGTCAAGTGGAGATCTTGGCCAAAAAGAGCATCATGAAGTTTGCGCAATGTCAGCGTTCCAGTTCATCCCAAAAGGGCTCCACAAAAAAAATCTCCCACAGCAGCCTTGACAAACCATGCTTTTATGCATTTTGCTTTGTGCACTGGGTCCTTGTTATGCTGAAACATACAGTATTTCAGCTCCTTTTGTTTCAGAAAAGGGAAATTGGAATGTCACACAATATGAAGTCATCCTAGACAACTGTTTACTGCCAACTTTATGACAACGGTTTGAGGAGCACCTGTATACAGGTTTGATAGCCAGATGTCTACAAACATTTGGCCATATAGTACAGATAAGAAAACATACAAACCCTCAAGGAGCTATTAGTAGTGTAGATGAGTCAGGCTGGATGTGCTGCTTTTAGCTTTGGTGTGATTATCTAATGATAAGAAGGCAAACCTGCAGACAGTGAAAATGTGTACGGTAAATAAATTGTGAGCATGTGGTAAATGTCATCCGTCAGTGAAACTGTGATAATGGTTAGCTTTGCATGAAAGAAAGTGTTTTTTTGTTTGCTATTTTTCTGGTGTTAACCCTTAAACCCAACTGCTATCACAGAACTATAATACAATCATCCTACACTAGCTAAACTGTAAGCACAAGCTCTGAACAGAGGTTTGGAATCTTATAGCTTGTATTTGATTAGTGGATTTCTCTGTCGTTTATCTAAACATCCCAAGTGGATTTCATAATAGCGGCTGTAAGACTACACTCAACAAATCCTCTGGGCCTAATAATAAGGGCAATATGCTTTTATGCTTAATTGATTACGGACCATAATGTAGCACGCTTGTGTTTCTCTCTAAAACTCATGGTAAATAAGAAAGATCAGTACAATGTGTGAAACATTGTTCCTTTAAATGCACTCCCTACTTACAAACATACAAGCGGCAAAATACATACAATACATACAATGTACGAGATATATTCTCGGAAATCCACTTATTAACACAGAAGCCACACCAGACATGTTGTGTAGTGAGTGGCTGTTCACTGACATGGAATAACAGGCTGCTGTTTCACGGCCCTCCCCCAGGTCCCTCATTACACACAGGCTCCAAGGAAGAGAGAATGCAATTCATGGAGAAAATGAGCAGGTGTCACTGACACACAATCACCAAACACACAAGCCTTTCTCCACCATCTGATGCAGTTTCTGGATGCTGCATATCTTCAGCTACTTCTGTGTATGCATTTGTTGACTGATATGTACATATATGAAGACATCAAGCACTCTGAACATTGAACTCACTTATATACAAGCAGCATGATACTGTACATACAGATCCATGTGTGTCCCTCTTACTTACCGCCTCCGAGTCTTCAAAGCCATGCAGGTACAAATTGTCATACATGGAGGTCTGATATTCCCAAAAGTACTTCTTGTTTAAAAGGTTAGTGGGTGGACTGCAATCCTTGTCTCAACAGAAAGACCACCAAAGCAAAAGTCGGTGGTCTTGGTCTTCTTTCAAAACCCTGCTGTCACACAGATGTTTTCTTGAGCATCAGGTCTGAGCCTGCACTTCATATAAGGCAGAGAGTATCTCCCAAGAGGCAGCAGAGACTTCACATTTTATCAGTCTTACCCATACAGTGTAGAAGAGTGGAGCTTTTCTCAAATCACAGGCTGATGGCAATGGAGGGGGAGGGGGGGTGTTAGCTGCTGATTGGCTGGCACCAGCTCCAGTCATATTGGCCAAGTGTTCTCTCTTCCCTCGGTGGTGAATAATAGGGATAGAAAAGGGAAAGGGTCTCCAATCATCCTCTATTAAACCACTGGGGGATGTTTGCATTTTTTTCTCACCCTTTCTATTTTTTGTCTCCTCTCTCCTTCCTTGTCTCGACACTCCCACCTTTTCTTTATATTCTATCTCTCCTAGTCTTGCTGAGATATGATGCAAGGATGCACCGAACAATATGCCATTTTCTCAAAAGCAGAAAAAGCTCCTTTTTTCCAACCACCAATATTTCTATTAGTTCAAACCTGTAGCTCATGAGAGATGTGTGTGGTGAAAATAAAATGAAGGCTTTAACTAATATTGAACCCCAACTGCTAAAAGTGCTGCTTTGTGTAGAAAGTTTAACTGAATAATTTAGGAGCAATGATATAATACCTCTCTCAGGCACTAAATTAAAAATGTACGCTCACATTTGGCCCTTCGTCTCCTCAGGATTTGACCATCTATCTATCCATCCATCCTTCAATTATCTATAAAGCTTATACAGTACTGTGTATGGCTGCAGGGGTAACTTAAGACATAAGGTAAGGTACACAGTACATTTACACACCCACTTGAATTTGAGAGACACACACACGGACACGGACACACATATGCACGAGTCAGTGCACTCACACCCGGAAAAAAAAAAACTTAATGTGGACCAAATGATTCACTGTGGCAATCCTTATAGGGAGCAGCCAAAATAACTTACTGTATTTATTATACTCTATTGGTTTTAAGAGCGGTAAGTAGATTTGTCATAACACACACACACACACACACAAACAAATATTAAATTATATATATAATTTTTGGTGAGCTGCACTTAAATTATGAAACAGTATACCACTTAATATTAGAACGGTACCTATATTGGAAACTTTTAAATCCAGACTGAAAGCTCACTCCTTTTACTGGCTTTTACACCTGGCTGTGACATTTGATCCCCTTTAGTTATGGGGAGTGATTACTTATTTGAATATAATTACATATATATATATACTAAACAAAAAAAATAGAAATTTTAAAACTTTTGAATGCTAGTGTATACCGTTCAAAAGTTTTAAAATGTCTTTTTTTTTTGTTTAGTGATTTATTTTCTACATTCTACAACAATACTGGGGATTTCAAAACTATAAAATAACACATATGGAATTAGGTAATTACGTAACAGCAAGAAAAACAACAGTTAGTTGTTATTTTAAGACACAGAGGTCGGCCTTTCTGTAATAGTTCTTGCAAGAACAGTATTGTCAAGTGCATTTGAAAATCCGTCAAGCACCATAATGAAACTGGCTCTCATGAAGGCCGTCCCAGGAGGACGAGACCAAAACCTACCTCTGCCGCAGACGAGAAGTTCATTTAGAGTTATCAGCCTGAAAAATGACCAATTAACAGCACCTCAGATTAGAGGCGATATGAAGTCTTTACAGAGCAGAAGTAGCAGAAACATCTCAAGCATTTTTGGACGCCTTCAGCATTCCTTTACAATGTAGAAAGAAATAAAAATCAGGAACCATCATGGAGTTAGAAAGTGATATAAAACTTTTGAACGGTAGTGTATATATGATATATGACTTCATTTTATTACTGTTTTATTAACTGCCATTCCATCCATTCATGTAGTAACCTCTCTAGTCCAACTAGGGACCATGGAGGCCAGTGGTGACCGCTGTATATATTTCCATTTGTACAACTATGGTAGGACCTCCGGTCAACATTCACATGTGCAATTCACTCATTATGGGAAATTTTTAAACATCAGATAGCCTTATCTGCATGTTTTTGGACTATGGGAGGAAACCGGAGTACTGGGAAACCCACCAAGCACGGGGAGAACATGCAAACTCCATGCACACAGACCCGACAAGGGAATTGAATCCAGGAACTTAAGGTGCAAGGTGACGAGGTTGCACACAAAACCTTTTTAATTACAGCATGGTGAAGATAATAAAAAAATGTTACAAACAGTTTACAATGCATCTGTCACTTACTAGTTGATGACTGGGCTTTATTATAACAATTCATGACTGCTAGCTCCAATGAAGATTCCTTTTTCTTGGGTTACGCAATCTCTAAAAGTCCACAGAATGCTATTTTGCCCAACATGTATCTTTATGGATGTGTCACTGTTTGCTGTGTAATGCGGTCTATAATGATATCTAGTGTACAGAATACATATTCATATAGGGCATATTGCCCATATATATTAGAAAATTTGTGTCCAAACGTGCAAAAAATGTGTGCATGCATGTGTGTGAAAAATTCCTAAATGGTTACTGCCACACTTTTTTGTGGTAGTACAGAGAGGCCAAATGCCAAGAACTTATCTTTGTTCCAACATTTATGGGTCTGGCTGTTCATTACTATTTGGTTTTATATGTTCAATGTTTCACTTTCATACAAACATATTAACATAAACTTCAGGATTATTTTTCCAGGGGAAAAAAAGCAATATGTTTTAAATGTCATAATATATTTTTTCATTTAATCTAGGCATGTAATGGAGGTTACATTGGTATCATATAATTATGACCAAATACATAATCTACTGGGATCCACTGCTGATAATTACTGCATTACACTGTGGAGGCAGAAAAGACAGTGGAACACAGCAGCCCTCTAATGTTCAGCAGTGAAACTGCATATTGCATGCTTCTTCAGGACCACAGTAGTACAGGGCACAGGGCACATTAGCTCTAAAGCTGCATTTATACAGAAAATATTTCCCCATTAAAAACACAACACTGCTGGATCAAATTTAATCTTAACATACTGGATGACTGTTGGACCTCTCTTGTTGACAGTAAGAAAAAATTGTGTCTTTTTACAGTGGTCTTGTGCACATGCAAAATCAGTTAGTAGTTTTGTTCATGAAGACATTGCACCTGCTAGGGGCAGATGCTTATAACTTAATGTATTTGGCAAATATTTTCCTTAAATAATCTACACTATACTCATTTTAATTGCTGAATAGTTAACGACTTTTAAAATATGTTAATGTTAAAACAATTTGTATAAAATGGTAAATCACCTGTTACTTCCCACCTAGTGTACTTCTTAAATATATTTAGAAACGACAGTGAACATACTGTAAGTACACTTGTAGTAAACACAGACAAACTTGCTAAATAATTCTCTTTCAGTGGAAACTTTCATTGTTATTTGGAAATCAATTTATGCAACTTTTATTTAATATAATCTTGGATTCAAGATGTGGTGCATGCAGACATGAAAGGACTCAGTTATGATAATAATTAAAATATGTAAAATTTCATATATTAAACATATATTATATTAGATATTATAATATAATATAAAAAAAATATATAATATATAAAATATTATATTCATTTAATGAACATAACTTTTTTCAGATCCACAGCTTCATGAATTTCGTTACATTTCTTCCAATTAAATCCTAAAAATGTTATTATTCCACAAGCTGCATTTTAGTTAACAAATTGCATTCTTAGAATAAAATAAATCAAACTCATTATGCATTTTATAAGTTTGCCAAAAATAATCATGATTATAATGAAGAAGTGTTAACTGTAGTGTGCTCATGAACTGCAACACTATTAACCTAAAAATAGATTAAAGAGCTCAGCCATGTGATGCACAGCTCATGAACTAATGTCTTAACGCAGTCACTCATGAACAATAATCTTAGGTACACGAAGTCTATTATACATGGTAGTAATGAAATTGTCACTTTTGGCTTTAACAGAGAACAGAACAGAGATTAAGACAAAAATGTCGATTAATCTACATTGATCAGCCATAACATTAAAACCACTGAAAAGTGACATAAATAACATTGATTATCTTGTTACGATCACACTTATCAGGGGGTGTAATGTATTAGGGCACCCAAGGGTCACTGATATGTGTGTGGAATGAAGGCTGGTCCATTTTGGCCCATTGCTGAAAAAGGTTATGTTTGCTATGGCAGACAGGTGTCAGACCACCGTGCTTTGTGCCTTCATGTGCATCGGGCCATGTAGCCACAAACTGGTTAATGTGCCCATGTGCACCACATGTCCAGAGTGATGGCTGTTCACCACTGAAAGCCCAAACAATCTGATGAATCACGTTTTCTTTTACATAATGTGGCAGACTGAGTAAATGTCATTTATGTCACCAGGATGCACCAAAGGAGTAAGGAAAACCTGTGGAGTCACTGTGATGCTCTGGGCAACGTTCTGCAGGAAAACTTTGGTTTCTGGAATTCATGTGGATGTTACTTTGACATGTACCACCTACCTAAACATTGTTTCTGACCAAGTCTACCCAGATCCACAGAGAGCACCGCTGGACAAAGAGTCCACTATACTAGGGGGAGTTATATAATATTAGGCAGGTGGTTTCATAGTTATGGATGATGGTTGTATATACAGTATTTATGTCTATTACATAGGCTTAAATTAAAGGTTAATAACATCTATCTCAAGTCATCAAATGATGGAGGGCAATGGGGCTTCCACTGCTGATACATAACTATTTTCCAGTAATTTAGATGTGGGATATGGACTACAATTAAATATACATTAAAATATAGTTTTTAAAAAATCTTAGGCATTTTTTTTCAAAGGCAGATTTTTTAAATAAAAGGTTTTGTGTTTAGAGAATGGTGTGTATAAAATGTTACATACAATGTCTATTAAAAAAGAAATAAATACCTACATTTTTAAAGCAAGACCAAGATATGATGGAAAAAATGTAAAAAACTGTCCTTGTCAATTATAGAGTTGTGACTGTACTTCAGTGCAGTGGAGATCTGACTAGTTTCCATGGCTGCAGCTGAGTGCCTGAGTCATATTCCTTTACTGAGGTATTTCGTCTGCGTCAACATGGGGCCGTGCAACTCTTTTGTAACAATTATATGAGTGGGCTTACATTGACAGAAAAAAGAAACAGACTGAACATACTGCGCCATTTATCACACAGGTTAAGCCAATTACGTAGAAATAGTTAAGTATGTAATTGGTATCAACCATGGGTTCATTAAAAATAAATCAGAAATCCTAACAAAAACCCAATGGACAAAGTCGAATGATTAATGTTTGCAGATGGTGTGCGCTGTTTTTACTTGTTTACAGTTCTAAAATAAAACCTGCAAGCTTCTCAAAATAGGAGGTTCTCAAGGTGCAAAGGGACCTATAATTCACACACACACACTGTCACACTCATGCATTACGCAGATGTTCTCTGTATTAACCCAAAACTTACAGTATAATACTAAATACAAATATGAGGAAAGCAGTTAGTAAAGGCATATGTACTAATAAGCCATAACATTACAACACAAAACATTAAGACCAATATGGTGTAGGGTCCCCGTGTGCCACCAGGGCAGCTCTGACTCTACAAGAACTCTGAGGTGGTATGTGGCACCAGGATATTGGCAGTGGATCCTTTGGAGGCGGTGTGTTGGGTGGCAGATCCTTTGGGTGGATCGACTTGTTTGTCCGTTGCATCTAATGGGTTCTCAGCCAGATTGGGACCTGGAGAGTCTAGAGGCTGTGTCAGCAGTGTTGGGTTCCATGCGCAGTGGGCTGTGGTATTTGGTGTATTAAGCCCACATTAACCTTTTCTGTCAGGTTGTGCTGCATTAGCTTTTCTGTGAGATCGATCTGGAAGGACTAGTCTTTTGTCATGGGCAAGGGTGAGCCTTGGGTGTACATGATTCTATCACCAGTGTACTGATACATAATTCATAAACAATGTTCATGTGTTAATGTTATGGCTGATTGGTGTATATCAACCACAGAACATGAAAATAAAAAAAGTAAGCTGTATAGCTATACATTAATCTGTACAGCAGCCTTACATTTAAAAGTTACCCCGAGTAGCCTTTCTTCTGTACCCATGGCAACTGATGCATTTACTACAGTATAGTAGGCACATCATATCATAATGACTTTACAAAGAACATTTGCATTTGTCAAAGAGCTGCATAGAGATCTTTAAAAAGTCGCCTGCTGTGCATGAAACATGCATGAGGGACGGTGGACTCAGAGACTTCTGTAGCTAGGCAAACTGACAGACATTATGTCTGTTATTTCCCTCAGGAGCATTTCAAACTCCATCAGCCTCTTCCAGCTTAAACACTACCATAACAAATATTAATGTAACTGACACTGTACCATATTATACTGTATCAGTACTGTCAAATGGTATAAAGGAAATGTTAAAGTTATTTACAATAACATGTCTTAATAAAGAAATCATAGTTGCGTTGTCATATTTAAAAATATACTCAATGTCCAAAGAAACGTATACTACATGTTTTGCTTAAATGCTATAATATAGCAATAGAATATAGCAATGCAGTATGCTTCTTGACTGCAATCATCTACATTCAGTAGAAAGAGAAAACAATAACCTACACACCCATTACTGACCTACTTCACTGCTCTTTTATTCTTCACACCTACGTGAGTTATTACGCTTAGATTCACAGTCAGGTTTACTCAGTGGTGTGCTGATAAAATCTGGCCAATAACAGAGATGGTCATTAAAATATTAGTACAGTGCAATTATTGTAAAAGAGAAGCTTTACGGTAATAATTTAATCATTCTACCATTATTATGGTATTTGTGTAATTTATTCGTTTATATCTTAATTATGGCAGTAGTGGCTTAGTGGTGGGTGCTTTGCCTGCCATGCGAAAGGCCTGGGTTCAATTGCCAGCCATTGGATGCAGTGCCGGTCCCAAGCCCGGATAAAATGGGAGGCGTTGCATCAGGAAGGGCATCCGGTGTAAAACCTGTGCCAAGCTTGTATGTGCGGACCAAGTGTCCGCTGTGGCGACCCCTTGCTGGAAGCAGCCGAAAAACTAACAACAACAACATTCGATTATCTTCATTAACCACTTTATCCTGGTCAGTGCACACACATTCACAATTTTACACGGCCAGGCCACCTACCAGCACATTTTAAGATGCAGGGAGGAAATCAGAGAACATAGAATAAACACAGAAAGACAACAACCCCAGTTCAGAAAATACTGAACCCAGGTAAAAAAAAAAAAATAAATAAATAAATATATATATATATATATATATATATATATATATATATATATATATATATACATATATATAAACAAAAAAAAACTGTTTGTACTCTTGTTTGTCACTGCCATTTCAAACCTACTAGCTAGGGCTCATTTTTGTACAGACAGAAAGCATGTTGAAATCCTACAATGAAATAATTAGAAGTATTAGTATTCCTACCTGGCGGAGAATAAAGCTTGTGGAAGTAGTGCTGCCATCGGACCGCTTGAGACGGCTGCGTCGGGAATAGGTTCCTCTGTTGATCTGCAGCAGGAGTACAGGCCATTCATCACTCTCCCTGGTTTAGTTATAACAAGGGCACCTTCACACATCCCTCCCTCTCTTCCCCAACAAACATGAATACACACACACACAGCACTACATCCTGGCACAAAACCATAAGCTGCTGTCACTCAATAGTATATTTTTTTGTAACAGGTTTACTCACAACATTCATTAGCAATATCAAAAGTAGACAGAGTATTTAATCTATAGAGATTTATTTCCACTATGTACATTTGCAGTTACATTTCATAGTGTCTTCTACTAAAGGCTCTATTAAAGCGTTAATACATTTTATAAACTTAAATACAAAGAAAACCAAATAGCTGTGTTTTGATGCATCACGGGCGTTAAATGAAAATGTGCCAAATAGATGCAAAAGCACAGGAAAATGTGTCACATCGTCTCCAAGGATTTGAATGCTGCAATGGCAAACAGACGGCAATATGATGTCTCTATATGGCTAAACTCTCCTTTAGGCTGGAGATAAAAACCAGTCTACTCAGCCTACACAACACACATGCACATTAATAAATACTAATCATATTATTGAACATAGGTAGCGTATAGTCCAACAAGCTCAATTGATGGATGCACTTTCAGAACAAACACGTCTTAAATTGTGCCTTTCCATATCATGCATTTACAGAATATATTTCTATATTTCATATTTCTATTACGTAAGTACCTTTAGAGTTTAACTACGCAAACTGACTTCAGTTTATTTTACACGATATGCACATTTCCAGGGGAAACCGAGACATAACAGGCACAAAAGACTGACAGCATCTTTCTCGTGAAAAGGAAATGATTTATGAGTATTATTTACAGCTGAGTTTGGATGCATGAATGGGTGAATTTATTTTAAAATGAATAGAGAAGTAATACTATACTTCAACATTTAAATAAAGGAAAAAATCCTTTATTTATTATTCTTTCCTGCTGTAATCAGCTTGTTTAATGAATTGTGAAACACTTAATGTGAGTAAAGCTTAAGGACACACACACACACACACACACAAGGGATGTAAATTGTATAATTTTACATAATTATGGAGAATAATGAGCAGATTCATTCATAATGGACGACAGAAGTATATGTTTAAAAGAGAACTTTTTCAAAAGACAATATGAATGTACATCAGGAGAGAACTGACCCAACACACACACACACACACACACACACAGGTAGGCGAACCCCCCCCCCCTCCCCCCCCCCCCTCCCCCGAGACCAAAACCAACAGCACTTCGAGTAGCAGAACTGTAATCACACAGCAGTGTTAGAGGACTAACACTAACCCCCATACACAGCCTGCGCCCCCCCCCTGTCCCCCGCCGTGTCTCTTTACCTGAAAGACGGCTTTAGAGGCTCCGTCGTTTGTCCCGTGTCGAGTGTAGATGTGTCGGGACATTTGGGCCAGTTCGTCGCTCCATGGAGGAGGCTGTCTCTCTCTCTCTCTGCCGCTGCACTCATACTGAGGAGAAAGATGCACACTGGCCTCCAGCCTTACTGAACCTACAGATAATCACACGACGAGAAAGCAGAGAGGAGCTCGGCTACCGCGCGCGCGCTTCCTGTTTCACTGAGCGCGAGCTCCAGCTGTGTGTGTGTGTGTGTGTGTGTGGCGCGCGCTCGCCTCTATATCGCCCAATGGGCTCCTGCGTCATCAGCTAAAGGTCACGCAGGTAGACATGCAAGTGTCCCCGAGCAAATTCATTTTCATTTCAGACCGTCTGTGTTTCTCTCCTACTCTTCATAAATAAACATCCACACATGGATGATATCATCGTCCTTATCACTCCGGAGTGGAGTGTCTGAACAGATTGTCTGGCAATGGGTGAGATATATTAAACAGGCAAGTTGATGTGCTTGAAGCAGGAAAAATGGGCACGCAGTTGTAATAGCTAGACAACCGTGTCAGCGCATCTCCAAAACGCTGGAGTGTTCCTGGTATGCACTGAATTAGTACCTACCAAATGTGGTTCAACCATCAACCGTCTAGGAGCGTCTTTCGTCCAGCTAGGGACCATGGAGACCAATGGTGACCCCTGCATTTATTCACATTTTTTACAACTGTGGTAGGACCTCCAGTCAACATTCACACACCGACACATGCATTCACGTACCACACCGATGGGAACGGCAATTAGCCTAATCTACATGTCTTTGGACTGTGGGAAGAGACTGGATTAACCCGGGAATCAAACCCGGGCTATGGAGGTGCAAGAAGACAACACTAAGCACTAAGCCACTGTGCCACCAAATGTGGTTCAATGAAGGACAAACAGTGAACTGGTGACAGAGTCATGAGTGCCCAAGGCTCAATGATGCACATGAAGAGCAGAGGCTAGGCCATCTGTTCCACCACCACATAAAAGCCGCTATAGCACAAATTGCTGAAAAGGTTATTGCTGGTAGGAAGGTTTCAGAACTAACAAACCATTGTAGTTTGTTATGTATTGGGCTGCATAGCCATATACTGTACCAGACACAGTGCCCATGCTGACCCCTGTCTACAGTAGAAATTGCCTACAATGGGCATGTGAGCATCAGAACTGCACTACAAAGCAATGGAAGCAGGTGATGTGGTCTTACTAATAGTGTTTTTATATGGACGCCAGAAAATGGCAATAAGACAACCAGCAGAGGCAGTAAGGTTGTCTGCAATGTCCTGCCGGAAAAAAAACTGGGGTTCTGGCATTCATGTAGATGTTACTTTGACATATGCCACATACCTAAATATGGTTGGAGACAAAATGTACCCATTCATGCCACGATGTCCTGTGAAGTGCATTCCTTGACAGGACAGAACTATTTTGGTGGCACAAGGAGGACATACTCAATATTATGGCCAGTAATTCATATAATGTTTTTAGATGACTATACTTAATTTAGTGTTTTGGGTTTTGAATTGGAGGAAGCATGTTCTGGTCACAAGCTTGCCTACCAAAACACACTGCCTACAGTTTTGTTCTGACAAAAAATATATACTTTGTAATACTTTATAATTTTCCAAATGACAAAATGTGGTTGATCTTATCTTTGCATAGTATAGTATGTGTGTACAGACTTCAAGTGCACACACCTAAGCAACATTCAGCAAGGTTCAACAAAAAGTACACTAACATTATGAATTCAATGTCATCAGCAGGGGTAAAGGCAGCCAATTACAAACTGAAAAATCTAGTGTTATTTCAAAATGTGGTCAGAGCGGCCAAAGAAGAGATTGAGTTTATATTAGATAATACAATATTCCGTAGTTAAGGCTCTGGGATACAAATCGAAATGTCAGGGGTTCAAGGCTGACACTGCGCTTTGATCCCAGCTACTTTCACTCTGCTGTAAGGTACATGTGACAAATATTTGAATCATAACGGTTTCTCATATTTAAGAAGAAAGTAAGAAAAAAGAAGATATATTTGTCACATATACATTATTTCTTGTTAGAAAGCTGAGGTCAGAGCACAGGGTCAGCCATTATACAAGACTTCTGCACTAGATAGGTCCTTTATGGTGCCAGTGTTGGACAATACATTTTCTTAGAGAATGGTAAGCTCTGATTTATTTTAGTTACATTCTTTTAACAATTAATAAACCGACAACATTGTTAAAAAAAAGTTGACATAAACTGGACAGATATAGAAGTTTATTCGTCTCATTTCAAATGTACTATTTGTTTGAATTTGTTAAGTTCATGTTATTAGTCAAAAATGGTAACTTGAAGTGGCACTATGAAACAAAACATAACCACTTCTAATTGTCTTACATACAACCATAATGATTGTGCTTTAAAAAAAAAAGTATTTAAAGGTTTTGCATCGATTTGAGTTACTAAGCCAGTTTTAAGGATTAGGACCAGGGCGATCAGTGGACGACAGACATTTAGTGTTGAAATGAAATCTCAGGAAAACACTATTTGAAGTATTCCTATGTGTATTATGTATAACGAATGTCTTGGTAGGGTAATATAGAATTCTAAAGGTCATGCACCCTGTTGGAGATTCTCATATGCATGTCCACCAACAAGGCAGCACTGTCAGTCTTCTTAATTGGACTGCATAGTATACTGACTACTGAAATAAGATCTATGATTTATATAGCTTGTTTAGGTTAGTTTTTACAAAGATTTAATGTAACTTTAAAAATGTTTAGAAGACATTAATGTGCATGATGTAATTATCACTGCACTGTACATCATGGACAGGGTGACAATCCATTGCAGTGTACACACACATGCACACATTTACACACTCAATCACACAGGACAGGCAATTTAGGAACACCAATTAGCCTAATCTGCATGTCTTTGGACTCAGGAAGAAAATCCACCAAGCACAGGGAGAACATGCAAACTACATGCACACAGAGACGGGAATCGAGCCCAGACCCTGGTGGTGCAAGGCTACAATGCTAACCACTAAGCAGCTGTGTCGCCACAAAGAAAACAACAAAATTTTTGGAATTTCAAGATTGTTTCCAGATTTACAGATTAAGAACTGTCCTACACCTAATTAAAATAATAATGCGTCTGGACAGATTTTTAAGAAATGCAAAGAGATCTGTATGCAGACATACAGATTTGCACACATCATGCATTTGGCCCACTGCACAAACCTCAGGAAACATTTTTTTGTTATGAAGCAGAGTTATGATCTGGGTCGCTTCACTTGGTCAGGTCTAGGCTCAGCAAGGTTTTGTGGCAATAAAATTTAGTCAGCTGATGACATGAATTAAGTTTTTCTGCCTTCGTGGCAAAAACAATATTCCAAGACTAAAGCTGTTAAAGAGTAGTTCTGGAAGGATAAGGAATCAATTTTGCACATGAATTGGAAACCACATTGTGCGCTGGAATCACAGTTAAACATGGTCAAATGAATTATTGTTAATATTGCCAGAAGGTGTGTGCGCGTGCAGTTGTATTTGCAACATTGGTGCAAACATTTGGAACACAAGGCAAATTTATTTGGAAAGATATTACAATTTACTGTGTTAAAAAAGGTACCTATCTTAAAAATGAGGACGCAAAGTGACTGTTATTTTATAAAACATTGGGTTTGCCAGAAGTATACAGGATTATACAAGAACATTTACCTAAATATTTAAATCTCGTAAAACATACAGGTTTTTACAGATATACAGCAGCATCTGAAAATAACTCCATAAATTGCATGCTCTTATTTGACTTCCATCACCTGACAGAACAAGGCATCTGTTGGTAAATGATTAACATACAGGTAATGTAGATGATCTTATCATACAGATAGGTGCAATACAGAATAGCCACATATTTTACAATGAATATACAATACATTAATTGAGGCATGTTAAGAAAATTAAATTAAAATGGTTTTGCTCTCGTCTCTATATCATACTACAAATTAGACCCCTGTTTTGCTCAGTTCTCTTCGACTTATTAAATGTGAAATTTAAGTTAGAAAAATTTAGGATTTTAAGGATACCATATTCAGTATGATATTAGGCTTGCAAAACAGAACATAAAGAAAACAACAGTGCTCCAAAACCCTTACGTAAAGATTATTATTTGGTCAAAGCATTACAGTTGTCCTCCAAAATATATTTTCCAACTATAAATCTAACATACAACAAGAAAAAAAAAAACTTCACACAAAGGCCATATAAGGCATCATTTATAATTTAATTTTAAAGCATCACTATGATTTATTACTTCGCAGAGCAATTTTATGTAGGTTAAATTAGAGAAATCCAACTATAGTGAAAGCACTATTACTATAACTCAAACAATAAATCAGGACTTCTACACAAACTCAGGAATTTAACATAAGGGGATTGCATCTGTGCCCACTCTTAGTTTTCGTATCAAAGGCAATCTTAAAAAGCCCATTCACGAAAGCCTCTGATTTCAAAAGACTACTGTGACGGTTTCTGTTATCGTTTCTCCATGTAACAGCAGTCTGATTTCAACACTGCTGAGACCTTTTATGTAAACATGGATATTAACCAAACTGTCATGGCAAATTTATTTACTTCAGCATTTGTGTCTTGTCAACATTTTCATTATGTTCTTTGTCTTTATGACACTTGAACTGCTATCTTAAAAACAGCATGATATTTCAGCAACATTTTCAAAAAAACATTTGTCTGCCAAAAACAGTACTGAGTTTAAAGAATGCTATAACCTCTCATGAATTACATTTATCTAACTTCAGACTAAGTACAGGTCATCACTGACAAAGATCACATGCTGGTGAAGGCTGGTGTGTACTCTCATTAACAGACAAGGAGGATGATGCACAAGTGCACATTTAAATGAAAGATGTTCATAAAAGGGGAAAAGTGGACATCATCCTTCAAAAGCTGTTAATTGCATTTTTGATATGGGTATGTAGTGAGTTGCTGCTGAGCTGGATGTGGGTCACAAAACATCCTCAACACCAGGCGATTTGAGGGTATGACCATACAGGAAGCGATATGAATTTACAAAAGAGGCTGTTGGTAATAAGCCGCCTGCTGTTGCTGGCCTGGATGGGGAGGAGGTGCCACTGGATAAGTGGGTTGTGGCATATTAGTATTAGCATTCTGATAGGCTGACATGTCCATAGCCATCTGTGGTGGGTAAGTGCCAGGAACAGGGGCTTGGTTCATATATGCTGCACCTAAACCACTGCAAGTAGAATGCAAACCAGAATTTTTGTAAAATATGCCACAAGATATTTTACTATCAATATTATTCTTAGTTAAACAATACATTAATTGAGGCGTGTTAAGAAAGTTAACTTAACATGGTTTCTCTCATCTGTTGTATTACCTACAACAAAGTCTAATTATATACTTTAAACCAAATATTTAAAGCTTCAAGGTGGTTCCATGGTTAAGAAGATACCTGATGTATGGAGGCTGTGCTGGTTGATTGGGGGCTGTAGAGTTCATGATGGGGGGCAGTGAGCAGAGGGGGGCAGCTTGGTCTGAGCCCAAACTGTATCCTTGTGGGATGCCACTAGGTATGTAGACCCCTGAGGGCTGGACTGGGTAACCCTAAATGTAGTTGCAGAAAAATATTAAATTAATGAAATTAAAAATAACTTTACAGGTCCTTCTCAAATAATTAGCATATTGTGATGAAGTTCATTATTTTCTGTAATGTACTGATAAACAGACTTTCATATATTTTAGATTCATTACACACAACTGAAGTAGTTCAAGCCTTTTATTGTTTTAATATTGATGATTGTGGCATACAGCTCATGAAAACCCAAAATCCTTATCTCAAAACATTAGCATATCATGAAAAGGTTCTCTAAACGAGCTATTAACCTAATCATCTGAATCAACTAATTAACTCTAAACAACTGCAAATGATTCCTGAGGCTTTTAAAAACTCCCAGCCTGGTTCATTACTCAAAACCGCAATCATGGGTAAGACTGCCGACCTGACTGCTGTCCAGAAGGCCATCATTGACACCCTCAAGCAAGAGGGTAAGACACAGAAAGAAATTTCTGAACGAATAGGCTGTTCCCAGAGTGCTGTATCAAGGCGCCTCAGTGGGAAGTCTGTGGGAAGGAAAAAATGTGGCAGAAAACGCTGCACAACGAGAAGAGGTGACCGGGCCCTGAGGAAGATTGTGGAGAAGGACCGATTCCAGACCTTGGGGGACCTGCGGAAGCAGTGGACTGAGTCTGGAGTAGAAACATCCAGAGCCACCGTGTACAGGCGTGTGCAGGAAATGGGCTACAGGTTGAAAATTTTGCATGTCATTCGGAAATCAAGGTGCCAGAGTCTGGAGGAAGACTGGGGAGAGGGAAATGCCAAAATGCCTGAAGTCCAGTGTCAAGTACCCACAGTCAGTGATGGTCTGGGGTGCCAGGTCAGTTGCTGGTGTTGGTCCACTGTGTTTTATCAAGGGCAGGGTCAATGCAGCTAGCTATCAGGAGATTTTGGAGCACTTCATGCTTCCATCTGTTGAAAAGCTTTATGGAGATGAAGATTGAATTTTTCAGCACGACCTGGCACCTGCTCACAGTGCCAAAACCACTGGTAAATGGTTTACTGACCATGGTATTACTGTACTCAATTGGCCTGCCAACTCTCCTGCCCTGAACCCCATAGAGAATCTGTGGGATATTGTGAAGAGAAAGTTGAGACAAGAATCTGCAAAAGGATTCCCGACCAAGTATTGAGTGCAGAACTGAACATCATTATTTAAAGGTTGACTTTTTTTTGTATTAAAACACTTTTCTTTTATTGGTCGGATGAAATATGCTAATTTTTTTTTTAGATTTTTGGGTTTTCATGAGCTGTATGCCACAATCATCAATATTAAAGCAATAAAAGGCTTGAACTACTTCAGTTGTGTGTAATGAATCTAAAATAGATGAAAGTCTAATGTTTATCGGTACATTACAGAAAATAATGAACTTTATCACAATATGCTAATTTTTTGAGAAGGACCTGTATATAAAGTCAGTCTTATAAATCCTAAACAGTATATTAAACATAATACAGCCAAAAGTTTGTGGATAACTTATTACCTCACCCATAGAGTATGAGAGCTTTCCTCAACCAGTTGCCACAAATTGTCTTTGTATATTTTAGTGTTACAATTTCAACTTGAGTAATACCAAAGTTATGTTCATACTGCAGGCAAAATTTTTAAATGTGACCTATAGTTGACATTCGTCTTAAAAGTACATGCTCCTAAACTTACCTGCATGTACGAAGTAACAACGGGTCATGCAATTCTTTACAATGTGTCCTTAGTTTCATTCAGTTTTGCTTTAAACCTTTAGCTTTGGCGTATAGTTTCTTTTTAGCCTGAAGTAGATTTAATTACATCAGACAAATATCTATTACCTGTTTATTTTAGTATGATTACATATAAATAAATAATAAAAAAAAATGGGCAATAATAATAATAATTAAAAAAAAAAATGCATTTCTCTAGGGAAATGTTATATCGCAAAAAATATAGTTATCGCAGTATTCAACAACAATATCGCATATTTTCCTAATATCCTGCAGCCCTAATCGGAGGCCAATTATTATTATATTTTTAAAGATATATTTTGAATAACAAAAGATGACTTTGAGACAACAGCGCTCATAATTTAATCTTTAATTACCTGATATTTACATCTAAACCATTTAAAACATAACATTTGTTTAAATCCACCTATTTTTCAATTGATCATAACTACTGGAATACATAACTCACATGTTTTGGTGTGTACAATTCCTGTGACTATATAAACAATTTATATCCCTAAACTCTACATTTGATCCCTGGTTGTATTCTGTTAAGACTGCATTTATGTTACAAATAGTAAACCAACATGAGGACCAAAGAGCTATCTATGGGGGGTAAGGAAGCCTTTCAAAATCTGAGAACTGAGGGTAAACCAATCAGAGCCAGTGCATAAGGATTGAGCATAACCACTACAACAACTTAAAATGAGTGCAGTTTATGCTAGAAACATGGGGAGAGCTTTGGGAAAAAAAGTGAGGCGACATCACCATTCAAAGTCGGCTTTGAGAGCAGAAATATAGATGCGATACCAAAATATGCAAACCACTCATAAGCAGTATGAGTCATAGGAGACTCATCAGTCAGATGGCCTGACTGGAATAAAAAAAAAAAAAAAAAAAAGAAATACAGAAGACATCCTGGAACTAAGATTAACCTCTACCAGAATGTGGAGAAAGAAAGCATTGTCTTTGGTCCTAAACATACAAGCTCATCGGTTACACATGATGGAGGAACCGTCATGGATTGCATGGCTGTTTAGGGAAACAGTCTCACTTATCTTTATTGATGGTCTGGTTCATTATGGTAGCAGCAGAACAAATTCCTTTCTGTAAAAACATTCTGTAAATCTAATTAAAATGAGCTTCATTTCATCTTGCAGCACAACAATGGGCCAAACCACACTACCAACAAAGTAAAGGACGTCATCAGGGTTAGGGTTAGAACAACTGAAAGAAGATGCAGTACAAGCCTGGAAAAGCATCACAAACACATCACAGTCTGGTGACACCAGTTGGTCATTAGCTTTATGTTACTCCGCGAGGAATATGCAGCCAAATATTGTGTAATTTACTTCAAAACATATGTTCTGAAAACATACTTTTGTTTACCTAAATCCTGTACTGTCAGCTACTAGAGGTGCAATTTTCCAAGTTGTTTAGCATATCTAGATCATATCTAGTAAGCATCAGAAAATAAAAGCTACAGTTCTGAAGATCATCCCAGATTCATCGTCTGATCCCAAACGTCTTGCATGTACAGTACAGCAAATATAAAAGAAGTGGCATTACCATTACAATGATTTCAAAGGGCACTGAATAAAATGTTCTACGCTTTCTTTACTTGGCTTTTAGCAGTAAACCTTAATGCTCATTCTTAGATCAGACAGTCCAACCCACCTGCTCATTATTGCCTGCAAGTTCGTTACATGGCTCACTCCTGATGATGGAATAAGCTACATACATTCATTTGTCTTAGAAAATCTCAAAACCAAATCATGTGATCCCACTGATGCGTCATTCTGTATGCCTCAATGCCTGGAGACATCTACACTGTACAAAATGTGATTTTTTTTCCCCCCCATTGTACTTCCTGTTATTGTTTTGTACTATATTATAATGTAATTCTAGAGCTCTTGGCATTGCACTGGAATGTTTTCTCTGAGCTCATACCAGCTGGTTATAAGCCTTACCTGAAGGTCACATAGGACAGAAACAATTCAATATATGGAATGTACTTCCTGTTGCATTGTTTAGCGAGTATGAGAAAGGGAAGGTAAAGTAAGGGTGTACATGTATGTGTTTGTGCGCATTACCTGCATTGATACAGCAGGAGGGGCAGCTGAATATGTCCCCTGAGGAGTCGTCATCTTTGAGTATGCCGAGTACATAGGAGCCTCATTCATTAATTGATTATAAAGCTCCAGGGCTTCTAGTACCTTCACGTTCAGCTCGGACATCTCCGAGTGCTTCCTACCAAGAGCAGAAATTAATTGTTAATTAATATTAGGTCTTCTGATAGACTATTTGACAATCTTTTTTTTTTTTTTACAAACCTGTCAATCTCCTGTAATTTTTCATCTATTAGTGGATTCATCTGTGCACATTCAGCTACAATGGAGGGGGAAAAACAAATCAGGATCAGTTTAGAAAACAAACAGTACATATGTTGTAAACATGGGAAGTTCCAAGATTAGGGAGTTCTAAGAATTTACCCTCCAACATGATCAGTTCAGAGCTGTCAGGTTTAGAGTCAGCCGGGTCTGTGTTCTGAAGTAAATACAAAGTTCTATCCATCTTTTCCTATGGAAAACATTCAAAGCAAAGTATTTCATCAGTACCTAAGTACTAAATGTTATATTTGCTGCTTAAAAAATATTTACACGTCAGTAAATATGGTGAATATTGCTCAAAAACTGGATTTTTAATGTACCTCATCTATGTGCACTGGTTCTGGCTCTGCTTTAGCTTCCACTGTGGGCTCCTCGGGAACTGGTGTGTTTTCGACGTAAGTGACTACAGAAAAGAGCAATTATAGAGATTTACTATAACAGTCCAAGTAGTGGTGGTGTTTAACATTACATTAGAACACTTAAGCATGTGTCGTACCTGGTTCTGGATCTGCATTTAGATTGGTTGTGACAAAGTTAGATGGAAACAGTCCAACGCCTCTGTGATTCTCTCCTTTCCACCAATTTGGATCACTGTTGATTAGGAAGGTGGTACAAATTAGTTTGAACAGAAATAATGCACCTTAAGCTTGACATCAAACATAATACAAATCAGATAATTGCCTTAATTATGACGTGTGTTCTAAATAGTTTGGATATTCTCTCATTTTCTTTAATTAATAAATAAATTTTTTTGCCATTCTGTTCTCCACATTGTCTTGCATGTTAAATTGTCAAAATAAGTGTGGAGGTATATACCTGTCATCCAGGACAAGGACAACCTCACCAGCCTTAAAGGTAAGTTCATTGTCCTCTGCTGCTTCGAAGTCGTAGAGAGCACGAACCTTCCGTGTATCTTTTATGTCGTTGGTATTGAATGGAGGGTCAGCTGCTACCAAAAGTGGTCGCGTTTCAACTTGTTGCTTTTGCTCTTGTAAGGATAGCTCAATGGCTACACAGAACAATTCACAATGCCTTTTAGCATTTCAGTAATCTGCATTTAACACCATTATCAGTAAAATGCACAACAATATATATATACATATGTTAGTGTCTAAAAATTAAGTAAAATATCCTTCCTAAAATAAAAATTGCAAGCATGGATGTCACCTTTGGCTAGGTCATCATCAGGGGCTCGGTTGGTGGCAGTGGTGCTGCTGGACTTGCTAGTCTGCAATAAACAAAAATCAATAATGCAAAAGCTCACCTACAGTATTTCACCAGATAAAAAATGCGCATGGCAGTACAGTTCATAGTACTCTATGACAATACAAAAATCCCACGGCGCTCGCATGTTTACAGTCTCTACAAAGCTGCAATGGTATAGTCAATACATATTTGGTTAATAAAAGGGGAAATGTACACTGTGCTCTTTAACCCAGAGAAACAGTAGACGCTTACAGTCTGCCACACGTCTCAACAAAATGAAAGTGGACAAAGATGCCTTGTGGTGTCACTATAACATATGTGGAAGGAAATTCCTTTGTAAACTCTCAGCTGTCCATGCTCACATGCTTCATCACTGGTCAACAAAACCTACTGTTTCTGCTCGCTAATGCCCCTTTTCCACTGCATAGTACGGCACAGCACGGTCCAGTACAGCTCACTTCGGTTCGGTTTGCGCTTCCACTGCAGTTTAGTAACTCTTTAGAGAGGGCAGGATTATTCATGTTTCGTTATAGTTGCGGCCCCTCTACTGTCGTGACATCATCGTAAACGCGCGACAAACAAAAAAAACACAACAATGGAGCATATCGACGGCATGGTGTTCTTCATTCTCGGCATGTGGATGTTTTAACAGCAAGACGAAGGAGTTTGTTTCAAAAGAGGCTGATGGCAGCCAAAGAAAAGTTTTGGTTAATACAAAAAGGTGCGTCCGATCCTTCGCTGGCTGTTCTAAATATAGCGGTTCTGTTGTGTCTCGTGTCGCAAGTTCAGTGACGCAGTAATGACGATTTTCTCCGGCCAATCAGTGACCAGCTGAGTTTACACGTCACGTTTTGATAACGGTTCGGCGCGCTTGGAACCTCGGCTGAGGTGGTACTAAAAAAAGGACCAGGTACTGTTCCCAGTGGAAAACCCCCCAAAAGTGAGCTGAACTGAACCGTGTCGTGCCGTACTACGCAGTGGAAAAGTGCCATAAGAAACACTTGAAGTCAAAATCATCCATAAGGTTCAACCCGCTTGAAGCAGTCTCTACCCATGTTACAGATTTGTCAGTGGAACGACTGCTGCTGTATTTCCATCATGGTTTATATGAGGAAATAAAAAATTAATGACCTCTGCAAAGCTGACCCGAATAAAAGTGTTTCTATATAAAGATCAAATCATGGAAATGCTGTAAGTGCTATAAATGCTCCAAGACTAAGGGAGTGTGAAACATACATTTTTAATAGTTTTGATCATATTAAATGATTATGTGTTGTAAAAATGGTGATGTTTGAAAATCAGAAATGATTTTGATAGGTATTAAAAAAAAAAGCTAAACGCTGCCTTCAATGAGGATGTAGATAAGCACCTTTGAACCCGAGGAGGGGAAAGTCACTCCTTCTTCCTTCAGAGATTTGATGGTGGCACCAATGAGGCTGAGTTGTGGATCTTTCTGGAACTCCTCAGCCCAATCCACCATCATGCCTTTGAGCTTCTCACACACTTTAGGGTGCACCTGAGACTGGACAAGAGCCAATTGGTCTAAATTTACTGCGCACACATTACACTTTTAAATTAGTAGCAATAAAATGCAGGTAGAAACCAATGCCTTACTTTGTTCAAGACGGTTCGTACTTCGCTGGCAAAATCTCTGGAGCAGATTTCTAGATGGAAGATTTTTCCACTGTTTGCAACGCAAGCACCAAGCAACTAAAGTGGGAAGAATTATAAAGGGAAAGAATTAAGAAATAAACTAATATGGAAAGATTTAGAGGTGTAAACTGTTACAAAAAAGTATTGCTGTATGAACTGGAAGGGTTTTTTTTGTACCTAGTCAATTTTATATATTCTAAAAATATCTATATTGATAATTATTTAAATTTATAATTGGATGGGAAAACCTATGGCAATAAGATCCAGCTAATTTCATTTCAGGAAGAAGTAGAGGAAGGTTAAAAATAAAGTTAAAAAAATTACATCTTTGCAGGCTGCGACAGCACAATGACTCAGATTGAGTGGTCAGACATTGATCACTGCCACTTCCAGTGCTCTGCAGTACAGCTATAAAGTCACAAAATGGGGGAAGCCCCAGCACAGTGATAGTGTGAGAAACTGAAGTTGTGTAATCTATATAAATACAAAATATATGAAATCTATATAAAAAAATTATATGAATCAATATAAAATGATAAGAAGTTAAACCTGTGCCATAAATATAATCAAAATGTTGACCAGAAGAAGCCAGGAGTAGTTACGTGCCAAATTATGTCACAGCATCATGCAAAACTAGCTGGAAATATTTTATAAAATTTTTGCAGTACTTAAATATCTTCCTGCACCATAAGTTAAATCAAATGATGAGTAAAAGCAATGTTAATGTCCAGTTATGTGCCAGACTTAATAATCTACTTTACAATAAGCTACTAATATGGTATTTACTCAAAGTAAACAAACACCTACACCAATTTGTTTATTTAATCAGGGAGCGCACACTAAGCATTGTTGCCGCGTACATGGGGCTTAGAGCAGAAGAATAATTTGCAGCCACAGTCAAATAGATATTATTTAAATTAAAATTTTATTTGTCACATGGACAGTCATACTCAATCTTACAATGCTTTTTTAAATTTATTTATTTATGTGTGTATTTATTTATATACACACATACATACAGTGGCTTGCAAAAGTATTCAGCCCCCTTGAACTTTTACACATTGTGTCACATTACAGCCACAAACATGAATCAATTTTATTGGAATTCCACGTGAAAGACCAATACAAAGTGGTGTACACGTGAGAAGTGGAACGAAAATCATACATGATTCCAAACATTTTTTACAAATAACTAACTGAAAAGTGGGGTGTGCGTAATTATTCAGCCCCTTTGGTCTGAGTGCAGTCAGTTGCCCATAGACATTGCCTGATGAGTGCTAATGACTAAATAGAGTGCACCTGTGTGTAATCTAATGTCAGTACAAATACAGCTGCTCTGTGACGGCCTCAGAAGTTGTCTAAGAGAATATCGGGAGCAACACCATAAAGTCCAAAGAACACACCAGACAGGTCAGGGATAAAGTTATTGAGAAATTTAAAGCAGGCTTAGGCTACAAAACGATTTCCAAAGCCTTGAACATCCCACGGAGCACTGTTCAAGCGATCATTCAGAAATGGAAGGAGTATGGCACAACTGTAAACCTACCAAGACAAGGCCGTCCACCTAAACTCACAGGCCGAACAAGGAGAGCGCTGATCAGAAATGCAGCCAAGAGGCCCATGGTGACTCTGGACGAGCTGCAGAGATCTACAGCTCAGGTGGGGGAATCTGTCCATAGGACAACTATTAGTCGTGCACTGCACAAAGTTGGCCTTTATGGAAGAGTGGCAAGAAGAAAGCCATTGCTAACATAAAACCATAAAAAGTCCCATTTGCAGTTTGCCACAAGCCATGTGGGGGACACAGCAAACATGTGGAAGAAGGTGCTCTGGTCAGGTGAGACCAAAATGGAACTTTTTGGCCAAAATGCAAAACGCTATGTGTGGCGGAAAACGAACACTGCACATCACTCTGAACACACCATCCCCACTGTCAAATATGGTGGTGGCAGCATCATGCTCTGGGGGTGCTTCTCTTCAGCAGGGACAGGGAAGCTGGTCAGAGTTGATGGGAAGATGGATGGAGCCAAATACAGGGCAATCTTGGAAGAAAACCTCTTGGAGTCTGCAAAAGACTTGAGACTGGGGCGGAGGTTCACCTTCCAGCAGGACAACGACCCTAAACATAAAGCCAGGGCAACAATGGAATGGTTTAAAACAAAACATATCCATGTGTTAGAATGGCCCAGTCAAAGTCCAGATCTAAATCCAATCGAGAATCTGTGGCAAGATCTGAAAACTGCTGTTCACAAACGCTGTCCATCTAATCTGACTGAGCTGGAGTTGTTTTGCAAAGAAGAATGGGCAAGGATTTCAGTCTCTAGATGTGCAAAGCTGGTAGAGACATACCCTAAAAGACTGGCAGCTGTAATTGCAGCAAAAGGTGGTTCTACAAAGAATTGACTCAGGGGGCTGAATAATTACGCACACCCCACTTTTCAGTTATTTTTTTGTAAAAAATGTTTGGAATCATGTATGATTTTCCTTCCACTTCTCACGTGTACACCACTTTGTATTGGACTTTCACGTGGAATTCCTATAAAATTGATTCATGTTTGTGGCTGTAATGTGAACATTTTAAAAGTTCAAGGGGCCGAATACATTTGCAAGCCACTGTGTGTGTGTGTGTGTAAATGTATGTATATATACATGTATGTATATATATACACTACACACACATCATTACATTAACGCTGATCAGCTTATTTTTTAGCTTCACCTTTTTAACTATTACTGCAATCTCTATTCCAGTCACAGACGAGTACTTCAGTTAGTTCCCAATAAATAAATATTGTACTCACAGTCAGTGCTTGCATGGCCACATGAGGAACCTTATGGTTGACTCTCTTCATGATTGACCTGAGACAATCCTTTGCACTAGAAAGAAAATAAAACACTTAAAAGTAACAGATAATTATTGTACTGTATGGTGACAAAAAAATGGACTGTGAAAGTCTGACACTAAAGAAAAAATTCTCAACAAAAAGGTAATATGAAGAATAAACATACAAAAATGGATTATAGATTTGTTTTAGTTTCATGGTGTGACAGATTTCATTGGTTACACTTTCCCTCACCCATTAGGTGTTGTCCCAACTCGGTCGCAGATATCCATAATGAGGCTCCAGTCTTCTGTTGTGTTGTTTTCGTTAGTTACTTTTTCTGGAAATACAAAAATAATCAATTAAATACACAAAGTATTTAGACACAAACTGTCGGAACTCAACAGGACACCTGAATACCTTGTACGTTACTGCATTAATAAAAAAAATATTTTTAAAAAAGGTAGTCATGATTAATCAGCATTTGCAATCTAGAAGTTAATTAAGGTCTCTGTCACTGGAAACATGTTCAAGTTATTTTAACAAAAATAAATAAATAATAATAATAATAATAATAATCACCTTTACACCAGCACTATTAGCACATTCTTAGCAGTGCAGGTTACCATTAACATTCATAACAATCATCTAAGCAGGAAAAATAATAATTTGCCACTGTGCTTTCAACAAAAACCCCCACAAAGATAACCAAGCATCACTTTTCCCAACAACCATCATTTTTAAAGGTTTACTAACAGACAACACCACAGGTGCTGTAAAGAAAACACCCCTGCTAAAAGATTTATTTAATTTATCAGCAAACCCCAGACATAAACGTATATTTTTATTGGTCACTGAAAACACCGCTCTGAACAGTTCTACGACACTTTATGTAAACCAAATGTTTGACAGAATGAATAGTCATATGTGCACATTTACAAGCACTTTATGGGCACAGCTATTGTATGCGCATAGAGGAGACTGGTGCTAGCCAGGGGTAGCTCAGTGGTTAAGGCATTGGACTACGTACGGTTCGGAAGATCCCAGGTTTAGACCCCACAACCACCAAGTTGCCACTGTTGGGATCTTGAGCAAGGCCCTTAACCCTAAACTGCTCAGATGTGTAATGAGATAAAAATGTAAGTCGCTCTGGATAAGAGCGTCTGCCAAATGCCTAAATGTAAATGTAGTCACAAAATGGACATGCATGAGAGGGCTTGAGTAACCCAATGCTCTGCGCATGATAAAAATAAATGATAAAAATTAAATAACAAAATATATGGAGGTTAAAGTTGAAACTTTGGCTATTTGTTGCCATAAATAAATCATTGTAGTGTAAGAGGAAACACTGGACTGTGCCGGTAGAACTGTTTTATAAAAATAATAGACAAGGAATGATATATCTTGTATCTGACTAATACATTATTGTTAACATGTCCAAGTATCAGTTACGAAGATTCCTGAAAATTACACAACTATAGATGTGCACCACTTAACATTCAATGAAATTTTAAATTTTAATGCGGATGATTTATATATATTTAGATGGCTGCACTTTTCGCAGACATTTCAGCAGATATCTGATCACAATTTGAACTTATTCATTTCACTGCGACATGTATCTCCCCAAAAACACAAATAAAACATGAGAAAAGGACACCAAGCTAAGAATTTTAGGAATTAAATTCAGACTGTTTTACTAGAATATATAAACTAGAAATATTGAGGATTAATATTAGCAGAAAAATCTGCCAAAGAAATAAGACATTGATTCCTCTGCATCTGTGATGAACATAAACCTTTTAATTCAATTTGCAACAAAAGTTAATTAATTATAAATAAATGTAAAAAATGTGTTTCTGAAAAAGACTGAAACAGCCAATTATGAAAAAAACATTCTGATTAAAATAACAACAGACTAAAATATATATAATAAATACATCGGGATAAACCCTAAAATAAAACCCTAAGCCATTATTATTACCCTTGACTTTATAACCTTGAGAAAACAGTCTATTGTAGTAAAGGTTTTACAGAAGTAACGTTACAGGCAGGCTCGTGATGACGTCACAAAAGTTACGGTCTGTAAATAATTAATTATTAGCTCAGCCCTTATAACTTGAGATAACATGAGCACTGCTTGTTGGGGCTTTATTTATTTATTTACTTATTTAGATCAGTTGAATGTTTCATATTTTACAATATAAACACAGAAATAGTTAACGTTAGTTCATAATCTGTTTGTTCTGGCTGTTACCAGGATCAGGATTTAACCAGCAACTGAGTGACAAAGCAACAAGTTACTCAATAGGAAAAACAATACATACTTTAAAATAGACTTTAAAACGTCACTACTAATACTATTACGCGTAAAAGCATAAAAATAACTGTCTTAATTAAGGCAATAAACCCAACGAAAGATGAATATTAAAGGATGTGTGTTTGTTGTGTCTGAGGCACAGGACTACAGCTGGTATGCGGATATGACATACGCCATGTTGTGTCACTAGCAGCGATTTATCTCTGAATAACAGCGTTTAATTATATTTTTAAATAATGACTCCGATACATTTCTGTGAGCTTTAATCCTCGAATTCCTATATTTCTGGAGAAACTGCCAGAGAACGCTCGGCAGCTTGCTAATTCAGTTAGCAGGCTAACTCAGTACTGCGCTAAGCTAACACACAGACCAGACATTCCCACTCACCAACATCCTGGTCGAAAGGGTTTTGCCCAAACAGCGGCATCTTGATTCTGTTTTCCGTCTAAACACCTTACTTATACCGTGTTTTAATCGTAACTCACAAGCTAACACAAATAAGCTAGAATTTCTGTCATCCGTTAAATTCTAGATGCAGTTTCAACACTTGCTCTTCCGTCAACTTAACTAGCTGTCCTCATATACTGCCTGAAAACAAAAGACGCGCTCACTGTTCGTGTTTAATTTAAAAAAAATTGTAATTTGGATTATTTTATATTTTCTTATTAAGCATGTGACGGTCTGCTTTTAATTCGTCTGTTCCCTCCTTTTGTGCGTCGCTGATATTTTAAACAGGCATGAATAATAAAGCCTTATAACTGTTTCGCTGTATATACTGCCACCTGGCGTATGCCATGTGTATTGTCGTTTATTTCTCACAACAACAATAAAAAAACATTGTTGTGAATGTTTGGGCGTTTTGCTGTATTAAATTACACGTTAATTATTAACGTATTTTGTTTAATATTATGTTTATAAATTCAGTAAATAAGAATACATTATTCAGCTGACTGTAATGTGCAGATTTAGCGTGGCCGATAGATGGCGCTGCGTTCAAATCCCAAAACTTGCTTAAGGCCCCTAATTTAGAGGGACGCCAGTAGCAGCGAGCAGTTAGCTACACAACCTGACAGCTCGGCCATGTCTGCACCTGTCATGGGGAGCACGAAAAAACCCTTTAACGATGGAGACCAGCACAACCACAAGAAGAAGAAGGGAGCAGGCGCGCTGGCCACCGCCTACCTGGTCATCTACAACGTGATTATGACGGCTGGGTATGAACACATCTCAGCTAGCAGACTGAAATCCATCCACTTCCTGATCTGTACAGCACAATTAATGCACAAGGTGTAGGCAGTGGCTGCGGTTAAGTTGTTTAAAGATCTGCGTTAAGCACAGTGTGAGGAAATCCTGGCAGCATTAAGCACAGCTTCAGTAACAGGAAGATGGGGTTGTTACTTCACTGAGTACTAGCTAGTAGTGTGTGTGTGTGTGTTACTGTATGTTTGTACTCGTGTGTGTGTGTATATATATATATGGTTTTCCAGGCAGGATGATTACTGTGTATAATGCCTCACTAATGCATCTCTGAGTGCTGTTTTATTCTGTTCCATTGTAATGAACTTGAACCTTAGGACAAATGTAGGGTTGTAAAGCACTGGCAGTTTTACAAAATGTGTGTTCTTTCAGTCAAACAGGACTGGTCACGTTTGCGCAACAGCCAGAGATTAGAAATCAGCTCAGAGTACAAGCTGCCCCCGGGTCATTGGAGGTATAACCGGGAGAGGCGGGTAACTCTATCTCAAAGACAAAAAGTCATCAGTATAATGTTTTGCTTTCTGTCCTCACATCAGCTCATTTCCTATTAACAAATAATCTTAAAATAGGTTGTTTTGTTATTTTGTCACCACGCACCCTCAGGGTCGAGGGTTCAACTCCCACATCGGGTCTGTGTGCATGTATGCATGTTCTTCTTGTGCTTGGTCGGTTTCCTCCCACAATCCAAAGACATGCAGATTAGGCTAATTGGTGTTCTCACATTGCCTGATATATATAATGTGTGTGTGTGTGTGTGTGCGCGCGCGCGCGCCCTGTGATAGATTGGCACCATGTCCAGGGTGTATCCCACCTAGTGCTCTAGGGGTTCTGGGATACCTAATTACCCTGTATGCAGGATAAAGCGGTATAGATGATGAGTGAGTAAGTAACAGCCACAAAATCAGGCATATTAAAATATGCAGGGTGGTAGGGCTGCACGATATATCGAAAAAATTAGTTATCGCGATAACGGCATGCGCGATAACCATATCGCAAGGAGTTGCGATAAATACTTTATTTGCCACTTTATATATCTTTTTATATATATATTATTTATATCTTTATACTTCATTCTGTCGCAAACTAACCCCGGATGATCAGAAGACTTACCGATTAGCCGTTAGCCACGATTAGCCGTTAGCACTTTATAGACGGTAAACCCAAACGCGGAAGCAAGCGAGTCGGCAGGATAACCACGCAAATTAGTTTAAGGACTCTCACAGAAGGCGAGCAAGGGAAAAACACACATTTAACCCGCGTCCTATAAACACACACTCGAATCAGAAAGTAAACAATCTGAACCGACATGGTGAACTCAGTGACTAAGCTGTATGCGGTTTGTTTACTCCTCTTATACTTCCGGGTTCGCGCCCGCATTACTTCTGGGTCCTAGTGCCGGTCGCGGAGCGAGTGTGCGTGAGTGCGTGCGTGTGACAAATAGTATTTTTTTTATTTAATTTTTGTTTAATAATATATATATATATATTTAAAGAAGAAAAAAAACAGGCAATCCAAAGAGAATATTTAGTTTAAAAGATGCTCTTGTTTTAAGACACTATTGATGAGTGTATGGTTACATGTAAATAAAAAGTAATGTTTGAAAGTAATTCATATTGTGTTGGCAGGTTTATAGTAACAGCAAACCAGAAGTCAGAATATCTGCTGAGGGGTTTAAGTCATTCATAGTGTTTTGAAGTCTAAATATTTGCAACTTCCTTGACATATAGTTTCTTTTTAGCCTGAATTAGATTTAATTACATCAGACGAATATCTATTACCTGTTTATTTTAGTATGATCATTGCATATAAATAAATAATAAAAAAAATAGGCAATAATAATAATAATAAAAAAATGCATTTCTCTAGGGAAATGTTATATCGCAAGAAATATCGTTATCGCAGTCTTCAACAACAATATCGCATATTTTCCTAATATCGTGCAGCCCTACAGGGTGGTATGAAGAAGTAACTCTGGAACTGGATTCTTTCAAGCCCAGACTGGAGAGCCATGCAGCCAATCAGTGACTGTTGCGTCATGTTATTACACAGAGAGATTTTCTTTGCTTTTCGGGCTGATATGTTTCATCCCCTGTTGCGCACACATCTGCAACTTGTCATTAGCAAGGATCCGTAAGATACATACTTGTGGGTGGGTGTAAGGAATATGAACATATTATTTACACGCTTGAAAGGAGGTGAAGAGGCGGGTACAGGCAGGTTGGAATGGGTGGAGAAAAGTTTCAGGTGTGTTGTGCGATAAAAGAGTATCAGCGAGAATGAAAGGAAAGGTGTACAGGACAGTGGTGAGACCAGCGATGCTCTACGGCTTAGAGACAGTGGCACTGAAGAAAAGACAGGAGGCAGAGTTGGAGGTAGCGGAGCTGAAGATGTTGAGATTCTCTTTGGGAGTGACAAGGATGGATAGGATCAAGAATGAGTTCATCAGAGGCACAACCCATGTTAGATGTTTTGGAGATAAAGTCAGAGAGGCCAGATTGAGATGGTTTGGACATGTTCAGAGGAGAGAGTGTGAATATATCGGTAGAAGGATGCTGAGGTTGGAACTGCCAGGCAGGAGGTCTAGAGGAAGACCAAAGAGGAGATTTATGGATGCAGTAAGAGAGGACATGAAGTTAGTTGGTGTGAGAGAAGAGGATGCAGAGGATAGGGTTAGATGGAGGCAGATGATTCGCTGTGGCGACCCCTGAAAGGGAACAGCCGAAAGACAAAGAAGATTTACACTCTTGTAGTTTTCCCCACAAATACTTTTGAATAAGATGTTAAAGTCTGTGTAGCCAGACTATACAGGAAACACAACAGTACAGAAGCCAAAACTGTGACTTTTTCAGTTTACCATTTTCCACTGGTATTCAGAGAAAAGGGAGCATTTCAATAGAGTGTTAGTTTTTAGCCTTCTTCACTGGCTTTGTCACGAGGGTGTTTGTATTCCTTTCAGCATCTGCCAATAAGTATACAAAGCAAGACAATTTCAATTTGTGAACCAAAGAACCTACATTCAATCACTGACCCTGAAAAAGATTACTGATGCCTGTCTTTTTGCTCATTGATTGTTATTTTACTCCTATACAGTAATCGAGAATAGCTGCTCTACCTGCCTGCCCTGTAACGATCCACAGCTGAGTCCAAGAAGTTTTCTAGCTGGTAAATAGACTATGAAATGGGTTTTACTGAGGTGGTGTGTGTCAGACCGCACAGAAACCCCTCCACACCCCAGCCTACCCTGCAAGCTATAAATCTGTCACAGACACTGTCCTCCATTTCCTCAGAGAATAATATAAATCCTGGCATGGATGTGTGTGCTTCTTACTGTTTTGATGGAGTAAGCACAAAGGCTCAGAGAAGCAAATGACTCTAATGTCGGCTTGTAACTGCGCATCATGAGGACCAGAATGATTAGTAGATCCATCGTTTTATCTAGGGGAGGGTCCAGTCTGTACTAGTACCGTTGGTGTTTACTTGTAATTCAGTTGTAGAGTAGTTGTAAAGGCTTTATAGCATTATTAGTGAAACCAAAATATCAAGAGAACTAACTGATCACGCAGCACTTCTAATTTATTTCATATTTGTTTAAGGAGTATTTCATTACTTGTTCTTCGTAGGTCCTTACAATTGAGTTATGCAGTGGAAAAGCAACACATTCAGACTCTATACACATAGTCTAAATCATGCTGTTAGATGCAAAAGAAAGAACCCCCCTCCCCATTCAAAATGTTTTTAAATTGTTATAGTTATGTCTTTAGATATGTCTGAGACTTTATGCCCTCCATGGTAGAGAACCCATTTTAATGATATCTGTTGTTCATATTAGGCTGTTGTTGTTCGTTTATGGTTTAATTATTATATGTTTTTTTTATTTTATTTTGGATTGCCAGAATTTCCCACCATCTATCATAGTGCTGGGCAATGTGGTGACGTGGTCTTTATATATCATGCATCAGGTCACAGTACAGTTTTTTTCAAAGCATTGCTGTTGTTAGGCTCAGTACTTTTAACTTTTTACAACAGCAATAAACTCAGTCATAACTCACAATTACTAGTGGCTGATCCACCACTAAGATCTGTTTTTGTTGATCTACTATTTTACTGATATTTTCTACTTGGTAAATAAGTAGTGATGGAGTATGAATAAAAACATGCATGAAACTGTGTATTGTTCAAATTTAAATTTAAGTAGGATAGAAGATGATCCAGGACCTCTAGGAAGAATATGTCTCACCGGCTTAAAGGTTTAAAAAATGTCAATACTTTGCCTGTTTCTAATATTAATCTGATTGCATGTGAACAGAAGTTTTTCAAATTGTGTTTTTAAATGTTGTGTGGCGGCACGGTGGCTGAATGGTAAGCACCGTCACCTTGCACCTCCAGGGTCTGAATTTGAATCCCGGCCAGGTTTGATTCCCACGTCTGTGTGCATGGAATTTGCATGTTCTCCCCTGCTTGGTGGGTTTCCTCTGGTATTTAGGGATTCCTCCCACAGTCCAAAAACATGCGGATTAGGCTAATTGGTGTTCTGAAATTGCCCATAGTGTGTGTATGAGTGTGTGTGTGTACCTTGTGATGGATTGGCACCTTGTCTGGGGTGTACTGTACCTCGCCTCATGTCCCAAGTCTCCTGGGATAGGCTCCAGGCCCCTCGCGACCTTGTATACAGGATAAATTCCACATAAATGTTTAAAATTAAAAACAAACTGCTATGAACTTTTACCATCCTTATAATTTACATTTAACAGCATATACTTCTAATAATACTCATAAAAGACCAACTGGACAACACTATATTAAATGGGTTTACTTGTATTAGTAGTAAGTATAAACTGCATATTTTACAGTATCGTCCTGGCTGTCCTAAATACTCTTGTGGGTTCTCTTTGTTTCAGGTGGTTGGTCATTGCTGTGGGTCTTGTCCGGGCATATCTCACTAGAGGCAGCTATCATGGTCTGTACTACTCAATAGAGAAGCCACTGAAGTTCTTTCAAACTGGAGCTCTCCTTGAGGTCAGTGCTGAGCTGTGAGATAATCAGGCAAACCATCCTTACATATATAGCAACACAATCAGTTTGGGATTAAACATGCTCTCCTGCCAGAGTGATAAAAATGGCTTGGCACCGGAAAATATACTTAGAAAGTAGTGAGCTATTTATAGCGCAATGCTTTGCTACGCTACTGAGCTCCAACACAAACGCCTTGTGGCAGCACTCCAGAGTGCAAATTAGGTGTGTGATGATGATATCCATATTCCCAGCATCAGTGTCACAGTTACAGTTCGGCCATTGGATTACAGCAAGGGATTTGACCGAAACATACATTTCAGGCAAATCAGGGCAAATAGCAGTAATAACCCATGTGGCCATACACAGATATTCATATCAAATTCATTGTATTTAATATTTTTGCTAGTGCAGTTTTTAAATGAACACTGTAGTTAAGTTTCTTTTTTATTACTCAAAATTTGGTTACATCAACACTTTTTATCCCTTTTTTTGTTACAGATATTGCATTGTGCTGTTGGTAAGTGCTGTAATGATTTCTATGTATCTTGTAAATAAGCATATCCATACACATACATGTTCCAGGTAAAATGTTTCTTCAGTCATATTCAGCTATTTGAGTCGGGTTATTACACCTGTACGAACGGTGTGAATGCAAATGCTCATCTCTGTGTGCTTTTTCTAGGCATTGTACCTTCCTCTGTGGTCCTGACTGGGTTTCAGGTGATGTCACGTGTGTTCCTCACGTGGGCTGTTACACACAGTGTTAGAGAAGTGAGTTTCATGTTCATAATAATGAGTATTTTTTTTTTAATTGTGATGTATAGTACTGTTTTGTATACGAAGCTTGTTGAATGAGCAAGTGTTTATGGGGAAACGTATACGGCTGCATACTAAGCAGTGAGTGTCAGTCAAGAACACTGTAGTCTAGCTAGGACTTGTGATGAAGTTGTAGAACCGAATGTCATTGAAGTCTCTTAATCACAGACAATTCAGTAAAACATTAGAACGGAACACATGCTTTAAAGAAGGTGGCTCGGCACGCAATGCAGTTATTCCTGTGAACATTCAACGATTGATGGATAACTTGTTGCCACCCTGTGGAAGAGATGCATCTGTCTGTGGGAATTGTCCACACAATCATTCACAGACACGACTTACACGTTACAGAAACTCGACAGGGAGTTAGTTTCAAGTTTTATTGTCATATACAGATAACAATGAGGCATCATTACCGTAATGAGTTATTGTTGCATTCCCCGTGTGACAATATACTGTAGTCCTGACCTCGACCCAAACGATTTCCACATGTTTGGGCCATTAAAGGAGTGTATGCAAGACTTTCTACCTTGACGGTATCCAAGCAGTAGTGAAATGCTGGGATAAGAGCATTAGTGTAGCAGGGGATTATAGAGAAATCAAGGTCTCGTAACTGTTATACCTCTGTTCTATTATTCTGCACAACCAAAAGTCCTGGTCTGGATATAAATCCAGACCTGTTGGTGGTCTTTAAGAGAATCAGCAAAAATCAATGTATAAAATTGAAATGACGCCCCTTAGATTTATCATCTCAGTTAAAGAAACAGTGGTAATTTATTTAAGAAGCATTTCAAAATATATATATTTTAAATCTCAATACCTGTCCAATTAGTGTTACCCCTACAGAACAGGATTTTTCTTTTTCTCATTCTTTATAAATGCTTTCTTTTGTTTGTAATATTCAGACCATGTGTTCTTTATTTCCTAAATTAGTTCATCTGTAAGTTTACAATGAAATAAACTAATGAATTTAGACTTCTTATAACTTCTGATCTTTCCGCATGGTTTTAATGGTTACTTTAATATCCTATTCAGCATTTCTGCATTATTTGTAATTCAGGTTCAGGTTTTCTTTACTCACCTAGAAAAGGACATCTTTCCAGAAACATTAAAAGACTGTAAGTCTTTCTTTTCTAAAATAAAACCTGCTTTAAAACAATATGACCAGTAACACTTGTGTATGTTTTGAGGTTATCATGATCGCTTTCTTGCTTGTTTTGTTTCTGTTTTAGTAAAATAACATGTGACGTGTGGAGAATTAATATTGGAAATAGGATGATGTGCAGGTCCGACATAGCCGTTTGATGTGTTTTCCGATGTGGTTTGGCTCTGCCTGAGTTACTGCTTACTGAAATGCATCTGAAGTAGTGAAAACATAGCTGCATGATTCTGATTTAACATCCTAAATGAAACGTGTACTGTATAAACCTTGTTTAAGGCTCACTTTGGCCTCGCCTGTTTCCTGTGCTTTAGGTCCAGAGTGAAGACAGCGTGCTCCTCTTTGTGGTCGCGTGGACTGTTACGGAGATCATCCGCTATTCATTCTACACTTTCAGCTTACTCAACCACCTGCCTTATCTCATTAAATGGGCAAGGTAAAGGCTTTAACACCCACAGTGCTATTGATTATGCATTGTTCCTTGTGTAGTGTTCTTTATTAACTAAAACAAAGCTTCTGAGTGCAAGCTTCTTAAATGTATAAATTGTACCATTGATTAACTGAAGTTTTAAACATTAACAAAACTTAAACAGGACTATCGGTAGTGTTACGATATTTCATTTATTATTAAAGCTTAATCCGGTGTAAGCATTGAATTCACGGAGATTAATGTTGCATCTGTCTAGATACACATTTTTTATTGTACTCTATCCCATGGGAGTGGCTGGAGAACTTCTGACCATCTATGCTGCTCTGCCTTATGTCCAGAAGACAGGCCTCTATTCTGTCACTTTGCCCAACAAGTACAATTTCTCCTTCGATTATTATACCTTTCTTATTCTCACTATGGTCTCCTACATCCCCCGTAAGTCTGTTTCTATTTATATGCATTTTCCATACTCTAAGATTTCTACTTTAATGTCCCAGGCAGATTTATATAGAAACATGTCTTCCCTTGTCCACAGTATTCCCTCAGCTCTACTTCCACATGTTGCGGCAGAGAAAGAAAGTTCTGGGTCATGTGGAAGAGTACAGCAAAGTGGAATAAACATGCGGCCAGCGTTCCACACAATGCGGGCTGACCATATGGAGGAAAGGGGGGAAAGATGACCTTTTTTCCGATCCAAACTTGGCTGATTTTTTTTTAAAAAGAGAGAGAAAGCTGCTTGTCAATAAACAGAGCCCAGCTTTTTTTTTATTTTTTATTTTTTATTTTTATTAAAGATACTGAAATGACTTAAAGACTATTTCTAACAAAGCTAGTTAGGGAATGAGATAATACAGTGTGTGATTTTTGAGGTTATTGATAATATGAAATTGATGGTTTAATAGAAGGCATTTCTGATAATACATGACTTTTTTTTTGTGTGTGTGAAAGCATTTTTATTATGGTGTAATACAGTTGCCCTGACCTTAATGAGGGAGGAATGAAATTGGTCATTTTGGCTTTCACCTTTTGAAGTAATGACAGAATTGGGAACATTTAAGTAATCAGTATTGATAGAGAGATGCCGCTAGTCTGTATAATGCCCTGTGTACTTTGATGTATTGGTAGCAGGTTTGTTTATGCGCAGTCAGGAGGCTGAACAGATGACTAAGTTCTGGAGGTCTTCATGGGCTGTCTTCATGTTTCAATGTAAAGAGTGTCTCATTCCATTATTGGTGTTCTGTGACTACTAATTTAGTTGTTGCTGTTCTTTACATATTTTCCCAGGATTTGTACTCGGTACTGACCTGTTGTCCACTACATTTTTCCTTTTGAAATTTTTTTTTCAGTATTGGTTGTTTTTATAAGAGTCATGTAAATGACTTAAACAAGCTGTGTTGTTTTTGCTTAAAATTAGATTTGTTATGCGTGTAACGTGTAACTGAAGTGATGGTACAGGGTTGTGTTGTATGTGATCCATGTATCTGCTTTCCATAACTTCTAAAAAGGTGACCTCAAGCAAGCAGTTAAACAGCTTTCGAGCCCTGTCAGTGGGTGACTTTCTGAAGCGTTCGATTGAAAGAAGGCAGGGTTGAGGCTGGAAGAGCACGTGGCAGTGGGAAAATGGTGCAATTGGATTAGCCTGCGTCTAGTCATGCATTTCCAATGAGTAAAATCTAATGAAGCACGGAGCAGGCCAGGAGTCAGGAGTTGCTAAGCGCTTTGTTGTCTGTCTTCTCTCATTACCAACAGCAGTGAAGTGCAAGCTCAAGCCTTGAAGAAGGGCTTGCTCATTAGTCTTAATGAACAACTAATGAGCAGACTGGCCTTTCCCAACCATTTGGGTCTGAACTTTACTTTCAAAGGTTATAGCCTAAAAGCGCCATCTCTGGCAGCCAGGGGAATACTCTTGTTTTTACTTACCATCAAAAGAGGACAGTCATGCCAACTTGGCATTGTGAAGATGATGAACTCTTTGGTCAGTTACCTTGGCAACTGTCATTAATCAGCTAATCAGCTAACTGGACGTTAATTAGTTGGAATTGTTCTGGTCTAGGATCCATTATGGTACAGTAATATGGCATTTGCTTGCTTACTGATATGAAGTATTATCTGTAAAGCTCCTGGAACAAACGCTGTTAACCTCTCAGCGCCCAGATGTTTCAGCATGAGCATCTAGATTGCAACTTTACTTAAAACTGCATGAAAGGTGAATTCGTTCCACTTCTTAAATGATGTAGTGTGTTGTCACACTACACCATTCAAGGTTACTATCGTTGGAGGCATGACCTTTAAAGTTGTCAGGAAATGTCGGGCTTTTGATACAGTACAAAGAATTTGCATGGGACCAGCAGACTTTGTATGATCAGTAAAAGGTTTATATTTACAATAAACTTATAATCTGTAAAAACAGCCATGCTTTTCATTTGTGCATTCCATGCTTGATGCAGTGTTGTACAAAACTTCTGGTTAAGTTTGTGGAATGATAAACCTTTGATCCTGAAATAAGGATGTTTTTTGGATAAAAGGTTTATGGATCATTCACATGATGGCAGTAGAGATCTTTAACTCTGAGGGCGTGCACACCTTATGCTCTCATTTAAATGATCAAATTACACTCACATTAACTGGCATTCCCCCCCCCCCCCAGACTGTTAAGGTTTTGCTCTCTGGTATTGGACTGGTTTCTACCAGACCTTTGTGACTTGTCATTTAATCCTTCATGATGATTTTAGATTTATTTAAGACTTGCCTTACTTCAGATTAAAATTAATTCCTTGAGTGGGTTAATCCTTATTTGATTGGATTGAAGAATGGAGGAGTTAACAAAAAAAAATTGAGATCAGTTTGAAACATGAAGTGGAGAAATTATCATATTTCTGATGGTTATGGATCATATTTCTGATGGAAATTATCATATTTCTGATGGTTATGGATCATATTTCTGATGGAAATTATCATATTGCTGATGGTTATGTGTAAAATTATTTCTCTCAGGTGAAGTGTTCCTTGAAAAAAAAAACTGCACAGAAAAATCCATGCTCTTTAATCCATAGCCAGGATTTTCAGTCTAATTGGAACACTTCAATTATCTCTTACAATTGTACACTTCCACGTGTTATTTTGCAGTTACACAACCACTCACAAAATTCCCACAAACAATATTACAATTACACAACAAATACACAAAATGGCAAACTGTCTTACAATTACAAAAGCACTCAAACATGCCACACAACAAACACACAAAAGGCCACAGACTATGTGGAAATTACACAATGAACAATAAAGCCATTACAATTACACAAGTACTGCATAAATGCCACAAAATACAAAGGTCACAGAAATTATGCACAAAATGGCACAACTTTTGCTGTAAGGATATCAATTCCGTAAAAATAATACAGACACAATTGTACGTAATTTCAATTATTTAGTACACAATAGTTGTCAGTCTCTCAACTGCTCCTGTCGACGGGGGAGCCGCACACAACTTGGCACAGGTCTAATGCCGAATGCCCTTACAGATGCAACCCTCCCATTTAATCTGGGCTTGAGACCGGCACTGCATCCAGTGACTAGGGTTTGGTTGTTGGGTGGGAATTTAACCCAGGCCTTCTGCATGGCAGGTGAGAAACTATGACTGAACCATCAATGCACAAAATACCACAGGCCATCACAAGTACTTGATTAATGCAAAAAATGCCACAAACTACAATAAGATCACACAAATGATGCACAAAATGCCACAAACTATTACACAACTGACACAAACTCCTACAGACTATGTTACTAGTACACACTTAATGCATAAACTTCCACAGACCATCACAAGTACAAAATTAATGTGTAAAATGCCCCCAAATTAATATTCCAAGTACACAGTTAATATATAAAAATACAAATACACAAAATACCATGGACTGTATTACTGTACATTCAGAATGCTGCAGACCATGTAAGAAGTACACACAATACTACCAACAAGAAAATCGCACAATTTATGCACAAAATACCAGAGCCCAAATTATAAGTTCACAACTATTACATAAGCCACCATAGACTATATTGCAATTACACAATTAATGCATCAAATAAATGCAAGAAAATTGAACAGATTATGCACAAAAAGTCACAGACATAAACACAAGTATGTAACTAACACACAAATTTCCAGACATTGTATTACAAGTACACAATTAATGCAAAAAAATTATTATAATAATAATTTTATATATATATATATATATATATATATATATATATATATATATATATATATATATATATATATATATATATATAAACAAACTAAAGTTATATTACACAGTATGTACAGAAATGTTACAGATATTTTTTGGGCTAATTACACATCTAACATCAAATGCCCCAAATGATCTTACAAGTTATACATATATGCACATTCTGTAAATCTTTTTAACTTATATGTTTAATGTATACATTTTATATTTTCATTATTTTTTTCTATGTATATCTGTACACTCACACATTGTCTATACCGCTTTATCCTGAATCCTATCCCAGGAGGCTTAGAGTACGAGGCAGGGTACACCCTGGACAGGGTGCCAATCCAACGAAGGGCACACACATACACACAACAGGCAATTTGGGAACGCCAATTAGCGTAATCTTTGGACTGCGGGAGGAAACCGGAGTACCACAGGGAAATCCAGTAAGGATGGGGAGAACATACAAACTCCATGCACACAGACCAGAGGTGTGAATCGAACCCAGATCCTGCAGGTGTGAGGCCATAGCGCTAACCACTATGCCACCGTGCTGCCTTAGATTTGTACATTTACCCCAAATTTCTCTCAGTGCAATTTTTTTCTTGCAGTAAAATCCTTCTCTTTCTACTCTACCTTTCTTTCTTTCTTTCTTTCTTTCTTTTTTTTTTAGGTCATAAACAGTCATATAAGAATTTCAGTGCACATCATACTGTGTGTAGTTGTGTATGTGACAAAATTTGAATTTGAAAAACGTACACAATTGACAGTTGTGTTATTTTTCCGTATTGATTTATCTCTGAGTTCTTGTTGCTGAAGAATGCTGCTCATTTCAAAAAACACACACTTACATACTAAGTAGTATCCTAGTGTGATTTGTACTGTAGCATGCATACTGTGTTCACATACTATAGAGAGCGATAGTGCGGGTGTTCAAGCCACTTTTTAAGGAGCCGCCCACCTCAATCGCTCCTATTTGTGTGACACGCGCGCTGGCCAATAGCAAAGCCCGATGCGACGTTATTCAAGCACGCGCCCGATCTGATTGGCTGAAAGGCAGCTCTTGAAAAGCAGACTTGGTTGAATGGCAATACAAAGCAGCCACAGAGGGTGATGCATAATCAATAGTGTGTGTGTGCGCGCGGGCGCGCTTGTGTATTCGTGTAGACGGAAAACCTGCATGGCTCGCGCTCTCAGCAGCTGCGTCCTCAATGCCGGACTCATTCTGCGTCGGTTCCTTGTGCACTGGTGGTTTTGAGCATGCAAGGGGTGTGTGTGTGTGTGTGAAAGGCGTCCAGCTCGAATGATTGCGATCGGACAGCTGTGAGCTCACGACACCGCAAGGATCTTATTATGTAGGACTGCATACGTGAGCGTAGGTGCGTCAAAGCAACACGTTTTTCTGTTTAAGCTGGGATCGTGATGCGTTCTGATACGACGGGAAAATCATCATCATCCTCCTCGTCCTCCTCACCATCATGTAACCATCTAGTGGGCAAGCAGCGCTCGCGCAGGTGAACAGCTCTCTCGGGATCTCCAGACCAATGGATCAGCGCGGACTCTACGATGGAGTGCTTTTCTGTCCTCTTCGGTCCCAGCTGCTCTCTCTGATCGGACAGGCTGCTTTATTTGTTCCATATGTCAAATGAAGGCATCTGGGAGACGGCGGAAATATGCTCATTTATTCCCGATTTGGCGTAAAAAAAACCCTGCACAATTGCATCTTCACAGTAAATACTCCCAGCTAATGTGAAAACCGAGGAATGCCAGCCACATACACCACATGCAGAGCTAATTCCCTGTGCTGTAGGCTTTATTTCCCATGATGCTTCTGGTTGCGCAGGGACCTGTGCCTAATGAATATATTGCATGTTTAATTAGTTTCTGTTTTCTGAATTAGGCTTGTTTGCAATTTTATGTGTCTGTGTGTGTTTTTAGACGTTTTCTTATGCAAAATTTAGTGCGCTTCTGTGTAAGAGGATCTTATGAAAACAGACTTTCCTAGGAAGCATTGCTTACGTAAAAAATGTTTGTTTTATTCAGCTGGATATGAAACCGTCTGAGATGTAGATGTGTATATACATGATTGCTTTTTAAATTCGATGTGAACATCCTGAGATGCCGACAGAAACGCGGCCTCTTTTATGAACATCCTTGATCCAGAACAGATTGCAGTGGCTTGTTCTGTAGAGGTCTGGCGGGTGAACGCTTCAACCTCATATGCTGAAATCATGTCCAGGTCGAACAGTGTGAGTCCACCGGGCGTGGGAGCGCCGGTCCTGAGGGGAGGACACGAGCAGCACAGATCGGCCTGGGCCGAAGCCGAGGCCCTCGCTAACGGATGTCCATACTCGGCTAGGGCGAACAGAAAGCTAACGCGCACCAGCAGCCGCTGGAGGAGGGAGGAGGAAGAAGAGGAGGAGGAGGAGGAGAAGAGGATCGCCGAGCGCCAGGCGGGACGCACGAGCTCCGTGGTGGCCCGGGTCAGTTTTAGGTCCAAGTCTGCGTGGCAGGACAGCGGCGGCAAGCATGAGCGCTCCTCGCCGCGCCACGGCAATGAAGAAGTGAGACCCAAATCGGTGGAGCTGGGCTTGGAGGAACGGACGAGGACCAAGTGCAGGGCGGAGGACGAGACGCTCTCGCCCGACGTCGCCTTCTCCTTTGGCGCATGCTGCCGCGGCGCCATGCACGTCTTCAAGTCCAAAAAGTTCCAGTCTGAGAAGCTGGAGAGGCTGTACCAGCGCTACTTTTTCCGCCTGAACCAGAGCTCGCTGACCATGCTAATGGCCGTGCTGGTGATCGTGTGCGTCGTCATGCTCGGCTTCCACTGCGCCGCGGGGACGTACCACCTCTCCTACGTGCTCGTGTTTTCAGCGGCCATCACACTCGTACTCGCGCTGATGGCGGCGTGTAACCGCACTGGTTTCCATCAGGACCACATGTGGGTGGTGTGCTACGTGGTGATCGCGGCGGTGCTGCTGGTGCAGGCGGTCGGCGTGGTGCTGGTGCAGCCGCGCAGCGCCTCCGAGGGCGTCTGGTGGACCGTGTTCTTCATCCACGTCGTGTACACGCTGCTGCCCGTCAGGATGCGCGCTGCTGTCATCACCGGACTCACGCTGGCCGCTGTCCACGTGCTGGCCTCCTGGAAGCTCAACGAGTCGGACCCGTTCTTGTGGAAGCAGGTGAGTTTTGCATCACTGGGTCACTGTTCTTATGTGGGATTTTATTGGGATGACAGTTTGCCGAGGTTACCTCTGGTTTAGATTAGTTAGAAACATGGTGTTTTTCAGAGTAGGCTAAAATGACCTCTGACCTTGAACTTTCTCTGCCTTATTTTTTTTTTTTTTACATTTACACTCATCTCCCCTGAACCATGACTCATTGGAGATTTCTGATTTAAACACACTGTAGGCCACAGCAAGTAATCACAGTTGCTTGTAGATTATTAATATGCATGGTCACTTGACCCCAGGGTTATTAGCCTATGCATTAGTGGGAATGAATGGGGGAGTTTCCGGTATGTTGCTACGGTTACCTTAACAAACTCATCAGGATGTTCCATGTGAAACAGCTGTGTGACATGTGATTAATGATGATATGGCCATATGATATGGCCTCAATACAGAGACACTATTCAAATGATTGATCAGGACTAACAGTGACATGCTCTGCTGTTAACTGACTGATTTCATGAACGTTCAAAGTATGGTAAAGTGTCATGTTTATTACACATGTACCAATTCTTGAATGAGTAAGAAGGGGTTTTCTTAAATGTTTAGCTTCTTGAGCTATTTCAT